>OZ025294.1:240547146-241936805 GCA_964019185.1 Maratus speculifer | reverse complement strand
AGTTGCACCAATCAAAACAATCACTATTCCTCGCTTGGAGCTCTGTGGTGCAGTTTTATTAGCCAAATTGATGAATAAGATTGCCAAAACCTTAAAAGTTCCTAAAGAATCTGTTTACTATTATTCAGATAGTACTATTGTATTATGTTGGATTCGAAAACAGCCGTGTGACTTAAAAACCTTTGTGTCATCACGTGTGGCTACGATTCAGAATCTTTCTGATATCAGTCATTGGGGACATGTGACTTCTTCTGATAATCCTGCTGATCTTGTGTCACGAGGTGTAGATCCAGACAAACTTTTCCAGAGTAACTTATGGTGGAAGGGTCCACTATTCCTAACCCAACAAATTGAACCTTCTTTAAATACTGTCGAACTTGAGCAAAATGATAATGATCTATACAGAAGTGAACTTAAAAAGACTTTTTCAGAGACTTCACTTTTAATATCAGACTGTTCATCTTTTATTGATTATTTTTTGCAATTGAGTAATAATTATGCTAAATTAATAAGAATTCTTAGCTATGTTTTCAGGTTCATTCAGAATGTCAAAAAGCCAAAAGAAAGGTATTTAGGTAAGTTAACATCTGATGAATTGAAGAAAGCTGAGCAGTTTATCATAAAATCTGTTCAAGAAAAAGAGTTCAGTTCTGAATTCACATTGTTATCTAAGGGTAAGGAGTTACCAAAAAATAGTAGATTACTTTCATTAAATCCTTTCTTGGATAAAAATAATTTAATCAGAGTTGGAGGTCGTCTCCAAAATAGCACGGTAAATTATGCCCAAAAACACCCAATTGTACTGCCCTCTAAACACAAATTAACAGAATTAATTATCGAGTTTTATCACAAAAAATATCTACATATAGGACCACAAAATTTACTTTATTGTGTTCGAAGAGAATTTTGGCCTTTAAACGGTAGGGCTATTTGTAGAAAAATTGTACATAAATGTATTACATGCTTTAGGGCCAAACCTAAATCATTAGAGCAAATTATGGGCGAGCTCCCAAAAGAAAGAATAAATGTAGACTTTGTTTTTAATTGCACAGGAACTGATTTCTGTGGTCCATTTTTGATTAGATATAGAGGTCAACGTAAAGGTATTTATCATAACGTTTATGTTTGTATTTTTATTTGTATGGTAACAAAGGCAGTGCATTTGGAATTAGTCAATGATTTAACATCTGAGGCTTTTATTGCAACATTAAAGAGGTTTTTTGCCAGACGAGGCAAACCTCGAAAAATTTTCAGTGATAATGCAGGCAATTTTGTGAAGACTAATGTAGAGCTTAAAAGGTTGCATGAATTGGTAAACAAACCAGACCAGAACCTTACTAATTACTTGATATCTGAAGGTATTGCTTGGGAATTTATTCCCCCTAAAGCTCCAAATTTTGGAGGTTTATGGGAATCGGGAGTCAAGTCCTTCAAGTATCACTTTAAACGTGTTGTGGGCAACTCTAAATTAACTTATGAAGAAATGTTAACTATAATTGTCCAAATTGAAGGTATCTTAAATTCGCGCCCGCTTACTCCCTTGAGTACAGATATTGATGACTTGGAGGTCTTGACCCCGGGACATTTTCTTATTGGTCGCCCACTTAATGCCATTGCTGAATCTGACCTGAGTAATATTGAAGATAATAGACTAAACTTATGGCAAAAGACCACTAAAATGGTTCAGACCATCTGGAAAAAGTGGAAAAATAGTTATTTAAGTACATTGCAGCAAAGGCATAAGTGGATGATATCAAAAAACAACCTCAAAATAGGAGATATGGTTGTAATAAAGGAAGATGATCTTCCAGTGTCTAAATGGTTATTAGGGAGAATTGTAGAAGTATTTTTTGGTAATGATAAAATGCTCATTATTGTAAAATTTATTTATTTATTTATTATGTATTATGTAAAATTTTTTAAATATTTGCTTAAATTTAACTTAACTGTGACTCATTTATATTGTGTTTAATTGTATTGTTATTTATATTTTTTACAATGGTTGTAATTGCAGTGTTTTAGTTTGAAACCCCCCTCGGAGGTTTCAAGAGGGGCGGTATGTTTGATAAAATGCTATTTAATTTTCTACTGACTTTGTCACCTAGCAACCAAGATGTACCTAATTATTTCAAAATGTAAAAAGTTTTCTGTGCAAACGATTTTTTGTGATAAATGAATTTATCTGTTTAATTCTTCTGCTTTTACCTAAGCTGTGTGAAACAATATTCTTTTTGTTTTGAGTTTGATTAGAATGTTTTTTATGAGTTGTGAAAAAATGTTACGGTTTTTATTAGAGTTGTGTTTTGTGAAATTATTAATGTTCGAAAGAACTTGAGTTGAGTTTACTCATCAGAATAAACTGTTTAAAGTGAGAGATGCGTATTTAATTTTGAGTTGAGTAAAATATTAAAAAATAAACTTTCGAACAAATTGAATTCTTCAACGTCATGCACCCAAAAAAGGATGTACTTCTCAACTTGTGGTTGGCAAAAGTAATAATTCTTGGAGAGTTAGTAATTTATAATGTATTATTTCCTGTGCATAATACAATAAAATGAAATTAATTATATCGACGTGAAAATTACATTTATTTTAGAATTTTCTAATGCAGTTTAATTCAAATTTTTGCCAACCACAAGTTGAGCGGTTGCAAGAAAAGCCAGTTTCTTTACAAACGTGCACATTATCAATAAGAATTAATTTTACTTGTTTACGATTCTTTTGTTGCCACTTTACCAAAGTAAATGCCTAAATAAATAAATCATAATTCTTTTAAAATCCGTAAGTATAAAATGAGTAAATAATTTTGGCAGAATAATGAAAACATATTTTATTTAATATATTAATCATGATTCTATCTATAATTACTAACCCCATGGTTTATTTTCCTTCTTAAAATAAAAAGATATGGGTTCAATTTTTTATTTGCAAATGATTTTGGTGAAATAATAAAAATATATTTTATTTAATTAATTAGTCATGATTCTATCTATAATTACTAACCCCATGGTTTATTTTCTTTCTGAAAACAAAAAGATATGGATTCAATTTTTTATTTGCAAAAATTCGTCCATAATAGTAAAACATGTAGAATAAATCAATTATTTTTATAAAGTGTACAACAAAATGTGACTTGAGTGGCCTAGTGGAGGATTCGCTTCGCTCATCCTAATAAAAGAGTTATATATATATATATATATATAATATATATATATTTATTATGATTTTTTTTCAAATTTTTTATTATTTTGTAAATTTTCTTAAGTTTTTTTTTATTGTTTACTTTTGAAAAATATGCGAATTATAGAAAATAGTGGATTATGGGTGCGCGGATTATTGATCCTTGACTGTAGTTTTTCCAAAATAGAATGTATGAAAATTTTGACAAAATCAGTAAAAACCAGAGTGTTTTGTCACACTTTTACTCATTTTCGCTATACATAGACTCGAAAAATAAAATACCATCTATTTTCAATTGAATATTATTTTCATTTAAAAATATAAATTGGGATAAAATGGAGTTAAAGAGAATCATAGAATTTTCAGGTTCATTTAAAAGTCATTCACCACAAGCCCAGGCAACGGCAGGTGGGCCGACTAGTATATTATGACCATAACAATAAATGATTTTTAAAAAAGTTACATACCAAAGGATGTTTAATAACATTGTATCTCCAGTTCATTTCAATATTGTGTTGTTTCATATATGCTGCTTTCCATTTGTTCCTTATACCAACATTTGGAGAATTTGTATTGGCACCATTGTTACTACGCTTACGTGGCCTACCCAGAATTTTTTGTACATCATCAATGCCTTCTTCTTTACACTTCTCACGCCATAAAAGATTATCTTCTGCCAATACTCTCCAGTAACGGCAAGTCTGAGCAGCTTTTAACAAATCCTTTGGCTCCAAAAAGGATAATACATACAAAGCCAGCTAAAAGAAAATAATTACTTTTAGAAGATAATTTTACAAAACCTACAACATGCATAAAAAAAGTAATAAAATAAATATTTAACACACAAATTAAAATTATACAGTTAAAAAGCCAATGTAAGTAACTTGTAAAAAAAAAAAAAAAAAAAAAAAAAGATAAAAGAAAACTTATAATTGAAAAAAAAAAAAAAAAAGATGAGAGTGACAACATAATGTTTGCAAAAACTAACCTCTTTTGGCAAAAGAGAAATAAAGTCTCTTTGAAATTGTGGCTCAATAACATTCATCATATGCCTGACTTGAGCTGGCTCACAAATAGCTATGAGTCTATCTAATGCTTGAAGACGGTCAAGATTACTCCATTCCTGAAAAGAACTTCATTTAGTTACAAATTTAAAAATGCTCTTAGTGAAGTAAATACATGTATCACAAAAGTCTTTCAAATGGTATAAAGAATAAAATAATTTTCTTTATTCTAACATTTTTTTTTTTTTTTTTTCTTGTCAGAATAAATAAGCTATTCATTATATCCAACATATATTTTCCAACACCGAAAATTTCAATAATTTTGCATTTAAAACTACAATTGATGCTTACAGCCCAAGAGAAATGAAGCAAAAAAAAAGACATTACCCTGCGACAGGTTAAATTGAAGTATTACCTCCCCCCCTTCCCCCCCAATTACGAATACTGCAGCCAGAATGGAGAAACTGAATTTTCTAATGAAATTTCCTCTGGTAAAATGGCCAAAAAAACTTTTTTTTTATATCTTGAGACTTATTGTCATATTGTATTATTTATGTAAAAGAGGACAAAATTCTCTACAACTTTCACATTTAGAATTTTTTATACACTCTATAGCAAGTGCAATATGGCAATTCAATGCTAGCCAAAAAACTTTTTTTTTTCGCAATCTTTTGACAAAATTTGCTGTTTTTCACAATTTTAGGCAAAATATATACAGTATAACTTCTTTAATCTGGAATCGTCACAATTACAGAATCCGGATTATAGAAAATTCCGGATAACAGAAGTTTTGTAGCTAAAATGCATAAAGATTAATGATAATACTAATATTTCTTATTAACATGGCAATACAAAATAACAAGGAATTGGATAATTAATTGAAAATATTGAGAAAAATCAACTCAAAATGCTCAAAAACGAATATTTTTAAAAACTCATGTTAATTTTATACAGTGTCGCCATCTATTGTAAATTTTAAAAACAATAAACATACGATTTTTTGAAAAATTGTGATTTCTGATTTATGAATACTTAATAAATAATGCATATCACAAGAATAATAGACTTGTCATGAAAAATATTGAAGAACTAAATTCTAAAACCAAAAAAATTACAGTGATAAATTTAAGACTTACAATTATAATTTAAAAATAAACTTTATAATTACAGTAATATATTTAAAACTGTGATATATTACGCTAATAATATAAAAAAATTAAATATATAGCAATTACAAATATCAAAGTAAGTCATAAATTAAATATTTAAAAGAAATAATTAAAGATTTTGTGATATTTTAGCAACATTTTATTATCTTTCAAAAAAGTAAAATAAGTGAAATTATTATCAATCCTGAATTTTTACAACTTAATAAATAAAAAGATACCTATATTAATTACAAATGTAATTTAGAGTTCTTTCAGTTTTAATATTGGAAAAAAAGGAATGTTATTATCAAAGTTTCCCCCAGGTTTAAAAAAGGGCAGGCCGCTACTGTTCTAAAAAAGGCACTTTTTACATTTTTTCAGGGCACTTTTTCATTTTTAAGGGCACTTTTATAGAGTTGAATCTAGAGGTTCAAAAAGTCGTGTAAAAACAAAAATTTCATCAAAAAATTGAAAAAAAGAAAAAAAAGGTACATTTTGTTAAAAGATCGTGAAAAAACAGCAAATATTGTTAAAAGATCACGAAAAAACGGTTATTAAGCTACGTTATTAAGCCTGGCTAAATCTGAAAAGAAACAAACCTTATTTTATGATTTTGATGTGAATGAGCAATGTAACTTTATGAGGCAAGTTTTGTTGAATAATTTTGGAAAAATCATTTTATCTTTATAATGAATATTTAATCATACTCGATTGATTATTAACTTGACCTTTCCTATTAGAACTTTAATCATTTTAAAATTATCTAAATTTTTATTATTTTACAATTTTACTTATTTTAATATTTTATTATATTGTAAGCATTTATTATAGTTCTGATTGCACTGTTAATTGCACTCAAATTACTGTTTAAAAAATGTAAACAAACAATGACCAGAAATCTGCAAAATTCTAAAATCCGCACAACCTCTGGTCCCAAGCTGTGCGGATTTGAGGGAGTCTACTGTATTAAGAAATATATACAACAGAGGTAAGCTTAATATAAGATAGAACTTAGTATCATATTTACACCGTAATAATTTGGAAAGGTAAATATCTAGGTTAAAAAAGTGTTACTAATAATGTCTCTTTTGCCTATAGTTTTTCGAAAACTAAAAGATCACTTGCCTTGCCGGAAAATCTACTCATCACTGGTGAGCAAAATGATGCATTTCTCCACCTTTGTACATTAACATTCAAAATTTTATTTGAGCTATGCATTATAAGAAGAGCAACATATTAAATATTTCTAGCATTAAAAAAAAAAAAAAAAAAAAAAAAAAAAAAACCTTGAAAAATATAAATCTCAATAAACAAGTTCAAATCCATTACTAAATGTTAAGTATATACCACACATTTTTAGAATGCATTTTAATATTACTATAATTTTTTCACCATTTTATTGTTATTTTTGTTTAAACTAGAGAATAGAAATGTGGAATATATTTCGTTATATCAGAAAAAGTTTTCATATAAATTTTCACACAAAATTTGTGACTATAAATGCCCCTCATTTCATTTTAATTCAAATACAATTGATAAGTATTATGTTATGAAATTTAAGGATTTATGTCACTTTAAAGTGAGGCGACAATGATTCAATTAATTTAAATCAGCGATGAAATCGTGATTTTAATCAATTGATATATTTTTCTAAATCATTGATTAAAATCATAAATTTTCTAAGCTTTTAAAACGACATAAAAAAGTACTAAAATCTAAGAGGAACATAATTTTGAAAGTTTCTACAAATATTTTGACTGATGATTAAACAATTCTTTAAATAATTGTTTTTAAGCCTAATTTTAGAATATTATAAGAAATTAAATAGAATAAATTTGATAAGCATAGTCTTTATGCAACATAAAATGCATTTTAAAAATGATACTTAACTCTAATATAATTTGCAATGACATAATTTTCTTTAAGAAATCAAATTATTTTTTCATATAAAATAAACACATCAAGCACAATAAATTTCTTCATGTAAAAGAATAAAATAATCAGAATCTTTTATTTTTCCATTCTACTTTTGTAATAATAAATTTATAGCAAATATTGAAGCCCAGAGAAACTTAAAAACACATGCATTTTAAAAATTTGCAAGAAATTTCATTCAGTACCTCAAATTTGTCAAGCCATGCTTGCATGTCTGGTGGACATGGTGTAGCAATTGGCTTTATTTGCTTTGGAATAGTTAGTGGACATTCTGGTTCGGAATAATCGTGTTCGTAGTCATTTTGACTGTTAGAATCATCATCACTGAAACAAAATAAAAAAAAATTAAATGAATATTGAAGAAAAACAAAAATATTTAATAATAACTTTTGAACTCCAGCAAAATATTTATTATTATTAAAAATACTTTCACACCAAATTATTAAGAATTTTTAATCAACAAATTCCATGTGATATCTGTTATAATCACAATACTCTATCGCACATTTTTTCTTATTCTTTGTTTACTTAATACAACATGAATGTCAATGCTTTATTAATATGAATTATTACTTTCTTCTATCTTTATAAGAAGATAACATTGGTTTCGTGAAAAATTTTGATGAATTTACACATTTTAGCGATCAGAAAACACCAAAAACATGTTTTTAGAAAATGTTTGTCTGTGACAAAAATTTTGTGGGCATTTTATCTCAAGTACTAATGCACAGAATTCCACAAAACTTTAGATTCTATTAGACATTGACATAAACTAGATCCGATTAGTTTTTGGTGTATATTGCTCAACAAGTGACTACATTATTTACAATTTCCACAAAAGCCATCTCTCAAGAACTAGAGCATGAATTTTCATAAAACTTTAGATTTAGTTAGCATTTAATATGAAATGGTGCTGATTACATTTTGATGCAAACTGCTCAAAGATTGCACTGTCATGGTGCATGATTCGTGATTATCGCAATAGCTGTATTTCGAGAACTAATGCATGAATTTTTCTTAAACTTTTAATTTAGTTTCTGAAATAGATAAGTTTTGCTTAGTTTTTGGTGTAAATTGCCCTACAAAGATGCCACTGTTATGTTACATTTCCCACAATTTTCCAATAACTCTATCTCAAGAACTAATGCATAGATTTTCACTGAACTTCAGATTTAGTTTGAACCAAATAAAAAATTGATCCTGATTAGGTTTTGATGTACACCACCAAACATGTGGGACTGTCAGATTTTGCAATAGCTCTATCTCAAAAACTATGCAAAGATTTTCATCAAACTTCAGATTCAGTTAGAAGTTGACATAAGTTGTTGCTGACTAGATTTAGGTATAAACCACCTAACCGTTGGCACTGAAATGCTATATTGTTCAGGAAGTATTAACACGTATAAAATAGAAGAAAGTTTTGCCATTGCCACATCTGACTAATTTTTATATATACTTTGATAATTTTATATTTTTACATGGTCATTTATTTATTTATTTATTTATTTTTATATGCAATGAAGATCTATTACTAAATATTATAATATATTGTTTATATTGGCAGTCAGCTTGGGCATATAAGCCAATGTAAAAAAAAAAAAAAAAAAAAAAAAAAAATCCAAAAAAGCTAACATCAGTGATCTATTGTATAGAGCAGGCATGTCAAACACGTGGCCCGCCAGGGACTTCTCTGTGGCCCACCAAGCCTTTGGCAGCCAAGCCCGTTGTTTCGTATGTGTGATTCCGTTCTTATTTGATATAAAAATACACTTTTCATTACAAATGTTGCAGCGTTGTAAAATTTTTCTATAAACATTCATCATATAACCAGAAATTTAGTAATCGCATGAAATTTGTAATTTCAATATGTGTTGTTATAATTGAAAATTTTCATTAGACTGATAAATTTTCATAAGTAGACAATAGCCATCAGTAGTCACCGACATTTTTTTTCATGCCACTTTTTCTTATTTAGTGGCCCCGTACCTGGTGACTATTGTTAATTTTGTCCATTAACTTTTTGATTCTTGAAAGTATATGTGCAAGAAATTTTACTCTGTGGGCAGTTTTTTATTGTAGACACAACATGTACTTAAAAATAAGTGAGGAGAATCAGGAAATTATTCCTATGCCGGATCAATAACTATTGCTAATATATTTTCATCAATTATGAAAAAAAATGTTATTTTATAATATTGTGTTGTAAATAATTGTGTTCTATCAATGATTGGTTTTTGAAAGAGTAGAAATTATAACATAAAAGAAAATGCAGATATTAAGATTACAAAATTAATAACACATTTTTGTATGATTTTAATTGCAACTTAAATTTCAAAATGTTGAATATGCGCTTACGCTGTATTTTTAATTTATTTTTCATTACATTTACACTCTACAGATTTATTTTTAGTTAATAATTATATTTAAACATTTTCTGGTGCGTGTTTTTAATTTTTCCAATAAATAGTTTTAAAATTTTTGTAGGTATTTTTGATTGCATATTTTTTTTAAACAATGCTGTAGTTTTAATGTACAGTTTTCATTTAGTGTGATAGTCATCAAATTAATCTGTTTCTTTATTTCCGATATGTGGCCCGCGGCTTTGTGTACAATGCTAAATCTGGCCCTCGGCGGTAGATGAGTTTGACATGCCTGGTATAGAGGGTGCAGCAAACAGGAATTTTAGGAGATCCAGGGCGAATGCAATCCCTGTGTGTATTAAATCTTTCATGAAATTAGAAAATTTTTATCTATATCCAACATATTGCATTGCATTGAACCTGATATTAACCAGATTTAATGGGATCAATCCAATTTAAAGCAAATGCTGCAGTCAGATTTTCATGTGCTCTGATCTATTCATTTACAAGCACAATCTGGTTTAAAACTAGGGATGCAGTGAATAGTGATTTTGACCGAATGCCAAATATTCGGGTGACAGGTGAACCGAATACTGAATATTCAGCTTTCCAAATACATTTTATATTTCAAAGTTTAAAGGTATTAAAATGTTACTTTTAAAAACAATTTAACATAATATTTAATAAAAGAAACTTGCATTTTAATAAACAAGAGCTTTTTATAAGAACATTTAGAATTGAAAAATAAATCTACTTTGAATTATTTAAGAAGCACAATCATAAGACATTTTTAATCAATAAAATTTTTAATTTCATGGTTTCTTCTACAAGTTAAAACAAACATTTTAAACTCTAATAGAAATAATGAAAAAAAATGGTCGAAGAAAACTTTACAGACCCTATAATTGTCCTTTATAAATAACTCAAGGCAAATTTCTTTCAATATAAAATACAAACACTGTCAACTTAATTCTGAATAAAGGAATGTCTAGCTCGTTCTTTTCTTATGAATGGTGACATTTTCCACCTGTCTCATCATATCATATTTTACAGAAAACAAAGCATGTGAGTTGAAAATATAGTTATGGTACTTATTTATTGTTAATGCAATAAATAAAAACACAAGTTTGACCTAGAAATGAGATGAGATACAACATACTTATCAGCGTTCGAAATCCTTGGTGGTCCGCTGGTCCGAGACCACCGATAATTCAATCGGACCACTAATTTGAAAAATTTAGTGGTCCGCAGGACCAGTGCCTTTTTTCAGGCCCTGCAACCGATCGCACATAAGATTTTTTTATTATTATTATCAGTGATTCCGCAGACGCGCTATAGCGCGTAAATTACTCAGAAAATCGGCAATGGGACGCAAAAAATAGCTCTTACGTGTCCCAAAGAACGCGTAATTTCGTTAAGAAATCGCGAAAAAAGGGCAAATTTCGTTAAAAAAATCACGAAATAACGGCTAATTTACGGCAAATTTTTCAATCAGTTCTCGAAAAAATGGCTAATTTCATTCCAAAACCCGAAACAAAAGGCAGATTTCTTCGAAAGATCGCGAAAAAACGGCAAATTTCGCCCAAAAAAATTCGCGAAAAACGGCAGATTTTTTCCAAAAATTGAGGAAAAGTTTTAGATTTCTTCAAAAAATCGCGAAAAAAGACAAATTTTATCTGAAAATCCCGATAAAACGCGAAATTTGTCAAAAAAAATCGTGAAAAACGACAAATTTCATCAAAAGATTGCAAAAAAAACCCACAAATTTTGTTAAAAAAGCGCTAAATAACGACTAATTTCTGGCAAATATCGTCAAAAAAGGCACGAAAAAATGGCTAGTTTTATCGTAAAACACGAAAAAAAGCGGCAGATTTCTTCAAAAGATCGCGAAAAAACAGGAAATTTCCCCAAAAATCGCGATAAACGACAAATTTTGTCAAAAAATATCGCGAAAAACGGTATATTTCGTCAATAAAAATAAGATTTCGTCAAAATAAAGCGAAAAAACGGAAATTGCGACAAAAAAGCACAAAAAAAAAAAAAATAAAAAAATAAATAAATAAGTGAATGCCGGGAGAGAATTTTTCTGTTTTAAAAACTAATTTTCTTGCTTCAAAATTGTTGTTGCTGCTCCAAAAACTGATTTTCATGCTTCCCAATCGGTTTTTTATTGCTCCAAATCTTTCTGAGTGAATGTGACTCCTAAAAGCACCATTTCATTAAGCAAAGTACCCATTTACTCAACAAAAATATTCCTTTTTTCAGCAAAAATGTCTTTTTCAATAAACCTGTCTTGCCCTATTTTAAAAGAAATGCAAACAATAGTGATACTTGTTATCTTCTACACTTAAATAAGCATTATTTTATAATTAAATTTGTATCTTGCACATTTATTCTTTAAAAAGTACAGAAAATTTACTCTAAGTGTTAAAATTATTTAATAGAATTTTATGTAGCGGACCAGTGATGATGTCTGCGGACCAGTAAATTCTCATGCTTACTGGTCCTTGGGACCAGTGACTTTTTTTTAGGAATTCTAACGCTGCTTATGACTCAATAAGTTGATTATGATTATGGTTTCATGAACAAAAATTGTCTGCCTCGATAGCTATTACTAACCTCAAAAGTTTTTCTTTCTTGTTTAAGGACTTATTCGGGAAAAGCAAGAAACAGATTATTTAATAAACAAAATTTAGGAACTTACATCTGCACATGATTTATTCTTTAGGAGAATCTTAATAAATCATAATTTTAATCCTTCTCATGATTAATTTTCTTAAGTTATGCTTTACAAACATCAAATAAATAATGTAAAAGCATTATATTTTATTTAAATAGGATTTTCTTTCTATTTATTTTAAATATTTTAAATTGACAGTTAAAAGTAGAAATTGTGAAAATTTTTAAAAATGTGTTTGTAAAGGTTTTAGGATTGGATTCGGCCGAATACTTTGATATTTGGCCAAACTGAATAATTTCATATTCGGCTTAACAGAATAGTTTGATATTCAGCATAAACAAATATTCGGTAACACGGCCGAATGCTGAATAAATACCGAATATTCGGTGCATCCCTATTTAAAACTAAACACATTTGGAATGTTTTCCAGTCAATCTCATCGATTTAAGAGTCAAAAATCTGTTTTACTGAGCCAGACAGCCGAATGTGAAGAATCACTTTTACTTTTATCAGAAAAAGGGGTTGATTCATTCACTGAATTTTTTACTCAGACTTGGTACTTATGATCATGATGAAGAGGTTACTTTTAACTCTTACACATGTCTGCTATCATCTTTATTTATACCATATGAATGGTAATAGAAACTTAAATTGATGTAGATAATCAGATTTAATCCAACTTAATGGGATAGTACTTATTTAATCAGGGGTCTGTCCATTTCAAAAATTGAGTCCGTTAAGACTATTCACAAAATTCGATGTCAATAAAACGGACTCTTCGCAAAAACAAATTTATGAAAAACGGACTCTTTACAAAAATTAATTTAAGGAAAACGGACTCTTCACAGAATTATATTTCAGAAAAACGGCCTTTTCACAAAAAACAGCATAATAAGCGTAAATTTCTGCAAAAATCTAGATTTTTGTGTTCATTGTATCATTTATCTCAACGTAAACAAACTACTGCCTCTTTCGTGTATTTTTCTTGCTTTCCACTCTTTCTCCCCGTTATCCTTATTTTGAATGAGTGCCGATTGGCTGATACATGATGTCAGCAGCATAGTAGGTGTGGCGATCGTATCTTTTTATGATTTCACTTCCTAATTTGGCAATACCTGCTTTTATTTTGCTGTGTTCGCTTTGTGCATGAAACATGCTTCACAGGCTTTACGTGTTCTTACTTGTTCTTTAGTTTTCTCTGATTTCCTTGTTTCTACTATATGTGCTCATTTCTTTTATTTACATCAATATGAAACGTGGACGTCCCTTCATGGGAGGAAATTCTCGAAATTCTGATTATTACATGAAAAAAAAATAAGAATGTCAGACCTTAAAGGCTGTGATAAAATTTCTAATTTTAAGGGAATCGATCAAGATGCTGATGCGCAAAAATCTCCAATCAGAAATTCATCTCAAAAAGGGGATTTAACAACTGATAATTTAAAATTATCAATTTCAGATTATCCAGTTGACGATTCAACCGTGTGTATTTCAATTTCAGACAAACCAATCGAAAATTCTATTGAGATTTCAAGTTCAACCTTTAACAGAAATGATAATTTTGAAAAAGAAAAATTGCCTGTCAAAGAGGATAATTTCAGAAAATATGAAGTATCTTCCGTTGAAAATTATGATTTTGAAAAAGGAGCAATATCTCCTATTGAAGAAAATTTAAGAGGAAGTGAAGTATTATTAAAATTGAATGACCAAACCCTGAAAGGAGTTTACCTCAGAAACAGAAATATTTCCTGAATATCCAAAAATATGAAAAACTTAATAATTGGATTTATTATAGTGCATCAGGTGAAGGATTTTTGTGTAAACTGTGTTCCGTTTACTTTTCAAAGGGGCCTTGGATTGACCCAGAACTAGCAGCTGTAGAAATTAAAATTTTCCATTTGCATGTGAAGAAATGTAATTTGTTTTCACCTTTTAGTTTTATATGCAAAATAATCTAAAAAAAAAAAAAAAAAAAAAAAAAAAAAAAAAAAAAAAATTTTTTTTTTTTTTTTTTTTTTAAATGATGAAGCCAAGATTAAAGTCATCTATTAAATGAAATTTGTTCTTATTTCAAAAATAATATAATGATTTAGTGTGTATTCAATTTATGTTATGTTGCAAATTAATGAAATAATTTTCTATATGAAAAATTTGAAAATCTATATGGAATAACTTTTCTACTGATTTTCTGTTTGAAGAGGGAATTAGTCCTCGTTTGAATTTGATACTTTTGATAAAGAAAATCTAGTGTAAAAATTGAATTCATTTCATATATCGATTTAATGATTGAGTTCTAATTTTACATTGACGGGATTTCAAATGAACTGGTAATTAGAATTTATTTTTATACTTATTAATCTCTGCCTCATACTCGCTTATTATACCACAAGCTATGAGTTATAGATAAATTTACTTTTTTAACTAGTTATATTATTAAATTATATATTTATCCAACTATTGTGCTGTCCTCTAAAAAAAACCCATGTGAAAATGTATCCTAAAAAAAGCTACATTAATGTTTTGTCTAAAAAAAGTCACTGAAACCAATTTTTTGTTTAGTCCTGTTTGTAAAAAAACTTCTTAGAAACAAGACAAAACAGTTTAGCATAGTTAGTGCTTTTATTTAAAATTTGTAATTGTTCTTTCAACATTTACATTTGGTTCTTTATTTCTTAACAAAAGTTATACACGAAAGAAGTTCTATTGAAAATTAATAAATAATAAAATCATTTTCATATTAAATTGCTTTGTGGGACTAACTGTTAAACGTACATGCTTTCCTTAGTTTATAATTTCATTATTTACATTAATCTAAACATTCTGTTTGTCGATTGTTTAATATAATTGCAAAAGAATAGAAGAAATCTCTCTATCTATTAGTAAATTAGATCATCTGCCTAAATATTAGTTCATTTCTGAAAAATTAAAACATGACCCAATTTCAAAGACTGGGCGGTAAGGGATTAACTTATATTTTGTGAATTTATTTTTTTCACAAAAATAGAAATAATTCACAAAAATAAAAATAATTCACAAAAATAGGACTCTGGAAAAAAAACCTGGACAGACCCCTGTTAATGGAAATGCTACATAATTAGAAATTATAATTACTCTTTTACAATTAAAATTTGAATTGATATTATCAGTTTTATCTAATTTGATAAGCTAAAAATTGAATAATTTTTTTTTAAATATATTCCTAGAATTGATTCATAAAAACTGTAAAAAATCCAAATTTACAGCAATTCCAGTTCATATTACTAAGCTTTATTTATTTACTTTTTTAACGAAAATTTTATATTAAATGTTTAATATTTGAAAATTTTAGATTTATTATTATTTTGCAAGTAGGCAAAATTACTTCAAAATAGATTTCTGTATTGATTTCTTTAACTATTTTTTATTTATTTATTTTTTGGCAGTTGACAATATTTTTCTGAATTTATTCTATATTGAATTTCAGTTATTAAGCATTTTTTAAGATTATTTTTTATGTTTGGATATTTTGAGATATTAGTTTCAATTTATCATTTTTAATCAAGCAAAAATATTTTTAAATATAATCAAAAATTTGAAATAAATAAGAATGTACAAATTACTGATAGTTTAATAAAATATAATGCATAATAAATATTAAAATCATCAATTAGTTTTTCATTTGAGAGGATAATTATTATTTCTTTCTACTGTTAAGACTTCAAATTAAATTATGAACTATTATTTCTCACAGAATGAATTTTATTTATCAAACTGGTAATTTTACAAAAAATGGTCAACCAACAGACAATTCAAGAATTTGAGTATACAGACAGTGAGGGAGAATTTGCTGCTGCTACATACAGCCCTCACTTCATCACCATATTAATAATAATAATAATAAAAATAGGTTTTAATTCAATTACAACAATTATAAAAATTATTCTGAAATGAAAACAATTCTTTAAATTTACATACAGTTCAATCAAAATATACATGTACATTTAGGCAACTATCATTTAATTAATAGTAAGCTTAATTTACTTACTCGAAATCTGATTTACACAGTTTTTTCCCAAGGCCAGAATCACTGAAGGAATCCAGCTTTCTCTTGAGCTAAAGGGCAGAAAATTTGTTTCAAAAATTGAACACATCCTCGATTAAATTATAAATTTATAAATATTTTATATGTATATAGCAGAGTTCGCCCAAGTGGGCCCAGCCCGAAAAAACCCATTGTGGGGTTTTTCAAAAAATTTTATGCTGTTACAACCGTACCATTATTTAATCTGAGGTATGAGATGCAAAGATACATGCCAATCTATATTATAAAGGCCAAACGTATCTGTGCGTAATGCATACGTCATTTTACGAATGGCAACACTTTCAAATTTTAAATGAAATTTTGGTATCGCAATTTTTGCTACTACAAATTTTTAAACTTAAAAATATCGCACACTTTCAATTTTTACACCACCGTGTAGGGAAAAAAATGTACTTTTAAATGAAATTTATTTGAAAGCTGTATCTTAATTTGTTTTTAAAATATTAATTTTTTTGTAATTTTTAACACCGATTTTCTAATTGTGGCAACAGTAATACTCCATTTCTATTAAAAGCAAAGGAAAAAAAGGGAAAAATTGTTTACTGTATCTGTATGTTGCCATTTTCTCATTAAAAGGGAAAAAATTGAAATTGAAATATCTTCTGTTATAAAACCTGGCGAATTTCGATTTCATTTACAAAATTTGATTTACATGTAAAAGAATATCGACAGTTTTATATCTGTTTCAGCTAATAGCCCATTGAGACTTCAAGTTTTGAATCAAATTGATCAAATTAAAATGCCAATTTTTTTTTGAAAAGGTGAATACAGATGTGAAATGTGCATTTGTAAATTTTGATGTGGTGAAAATGATGCCAAGTTTAGATTTCACAGGGAAAAATTATCTATGATTGAATCAAAGTTGAAAAAATTTTGCTTTTTCATTTTTGAATGCTAACATAAGAATCTTAATTGATAACTTTATCATAATAACAGATCTTTATTATTTTTTACTGCTTACGTGTACAATTAAAGTGTAATTTTAACAATTTCTACTACTGAGTTTTATAGAAATAGTATTTTGTTAATCTGACATTAAATATCGTTTGTTTAAGAGTTAGACTTACCAATATAAAATGTATTTTTTACTGTAACTAATTTTGTAGATTTATTATACATCAATGAAACAATTCTTTCTTAAAGATTTTCTTTCGCCGAATTTCGACGGGTTATACCTCGTTTAAATAATTTCAAAAGAACCAGATTTTAAAAAAATTTCTAAGCATTGATAAAATGTCCAAAAAATTAATTAGCTATAAAGAAGGAAACTTATGTCTGTATTCTAAAATGCATACAAATGCTTTAGATATTAATGTATGCCTAAAAAAAGTTTCAACTGTTTTTTTGATTTGAAATGAATGAAAGAAGCTATATAAATTTAGCATGTGTAACTTAAGAACTGGGTTGTTATGATTTTGCCCAGCCCAAAAACCCAACTTGGTTTTTCAAAATGTCAATGTTAAATTACATAAGGTTAATTTCTAAATATCAATATTAAGATTTTAATAAATTAAGATAATTTCTTAATATCACCACTTGTAAAGTTATCACTCCCTGCCACAAGGGAAAAAAGTCTTAATTTTCCCAATGACAATTTTAAATTTAAAAGGAATAATTGTGATTTAATTTTCTATAGATATTTGTAACTGTCATAAACACAAACTTTTTGCCATAAAAGAAAAAAAAAAAAAAAAAAAAAAAAAGATATATAATCTATTTTATGTTATCTTAAGCTGAAACTCATAACAAAATTCCGTATATAGTACGAATCCAAATTTAATGATGTATATATGTAAAATTATTTGGTTTATTCTATTGATTAATTATAATAAAAAATGCTTACTAGTTTAGATTCAGCACTAATATTGATATAAAACTTTAATGATAATTTTATTATTAAAATTATTATTAGCAATCAATTTTTGTAAAAGCAAAGCGCAGTTTTGATTATTGTCATTGATTTATATATTATTTTTATAACTACTTTAAATTGTATTTAGTAGTTAGTAAGTACATTTTTTTTTTTTTCAAACAATCTGAAACGCCTTCTTTAACTTAAAAAGCCTTGATAAAACCTTAAAAACCCAGTGGATTGGGATAAACCCTGGCATTTAATTACCTTGACTTGAAGTTTCTTATCTGGTCTTTAGTTTTATATAAAAAAAAAATCCACTTATAGCTGGCTTAATATATCCTTAATGCAAGAAACTAGTCCCATGAAACACAAATGTACCTTATAATTAACTTGATTTTATATATACAATACAGTACATTCCCTCAAATCCGCACAGGTCGGGAGCAAGGGTTTTGCAGATAATAGAATTTTGCAGATTATAGGATATTTCTTTGTTTACATTCTAATATTTTGAATTTATCAGCAAATATAGTAAATATACAGCAAATAAATAACACAGAAATGAAAGAAAATACTTTTTTATGTATAAAATGCTATAGTCGATAACCCAGTATCAGAATTTTTTTCTGCAGTCCAATCCCTCAAACTGCATTATA
This sequence comes from Maratus speculifer, assembly GCA_964019185.1. Classification (NCBI taxonomy): domain Eukaryota; kingdom Metazoa; phylum Arthropoda; class Arachnida; order Araneae; family Salticidae; genus Maratus; species Maratus speculifer. Next base: position 241,917,906 of record OZ025294.1, on the reverse strand, counting down.
TGCATTCAAACCTCTCGAGTATTTGCGATAGACACAAAAGAAAAGTATACTTTTAAAAAGAAATTGACTTTATTCTCAGAATTTTTAACACCATATATTGTCCGAAAGAGGGGGGTGGGGGGGCTCCCCTTTGACAAAATTTGCAGGTTTTTCACGATCTTCAGACAAGATGTCTGTTTCATGATCTTTTGATGAAATTTGCATTTTCTTTTCAAGATTTGACGTTTTGTCCGATCTTTTGACAAAAACTTCTGTTTTTTTTTGCGAATAAATTTGCTGCTTTTTTGCAATCTTTTGATGATAACTGATGTTTTTTTCGCAATCTTTAGAAGAAAATTGCCGTTTTTTGCGATCTTTAGAAGAAAATTGCCGTTTTTTCACGATTTATTGAAAAAATTTGCCGTTTTTTTTCATGATTTTTTGACGAAAACTGCCGTTTTATAGTGATCTTTTGAAGAAATTTGCCGTTTTTTTGATGAAAATTGCCGGGGTTTTTTTGCGATCTTTAGAAGAAATTTGCCATTTTTTTCATGATTTTTTGAAGAAAACTGCCATTTTATCGCGATCTTTTGAAGAAATTTCCTTTTTTTGCGATGTTTTGAAGAAATTTGCAGTTTTATCGTGATTTTTGGACGAAATTCGTTTTTTGCGATCTATGACGAAATTTATTTCTTTTCGAAGACTATCAGTCTAAATTCGCGATACATTTTATGTCCGAATTTTTGGATTTAGGACAGAAATTTAATTTTTGCTAATTTTTAACAATTGAAAAATAGTCTGCAGACCTTCCAAAGAGTCTGCGACTTGCGTCGCAGCATTGCGATGATTCTGCTTCCGGGGTCAATAGGAACACATTTAAATGATATAATAATACAAAACTAATAGAAAGCATTTCTATTTATTTTTAAATCTATCAAACATCACAGTGATAATGGTTTGCTTTATCATTTTTTATTTATGCTATGCAGACAGGGTTGGCACGTTTTAAACCAATTGGTTTATATTTTATTGGTTTATATTATTGGTTTATATTGGTTATAATTTGACTTATAAATTATTGTATATAAATATTTTCTACTTTTAACACTTTTTTCAGCAATAAGTATTAGATATAGTGGGCTTAGGTTATTTTTTATGTATAGGATGAAAATCACTATGCATAGGTGAACATATTATTCCATTGCTGTAAAGAAAAATCTTAGAACATGCGAGTTGATCAAAGATAAAATGATTAAAAATATTCAATATTTAGTATAAAATATTTTCATTAAAAAATGCAGATTATTTAAAGCAATCTATCATAACATGCATAAGCTTTTGAATATGGAGCTACATAACTTGATGATCTTTAAAATTTTGGTAAAAGTTTTTTTTTTTTTTTTTTTTTTTTTTTTTTTTTTTTTTTGATTGGGGAGATAATTTTTAAAAATTAAAATCAAAATATGAAGTTGTATAAGAGAGTATTCAAAAATTGGGTGCTAGTTATAATATTTTAACAGTAATAAACTAATTTTCTACCCTTTGTTATCTGCTAAATCTAATGACCATAAATGTTGATTTCAAATTGTCTCTCAAAAAACAAACCCCCAAGAAATATCTCATTTTAATTGTGGAAAACAATATTTACATTCATCAAACTACATCAGATGTTTATTGTAAGAAATCAAAAGATTGTTTATAAAGATTTTCAAAGTATCAATGTTTTGCTGTGTAGAGTAGTTTATTGTTTGGACATAAGACTTTACTAATACCTGTTTAAATGAAAATATGATTTTTTTTTTTCAATTTTCTACATAATTCACTGTAATTATTTAAATTATTTTCAAATGAATTTATACTACTTATAATCAAACAATGTCTATTTTTATTAATAAATATGCATGTATATGTACTAAAAAAGGATGTTTTTAAAAAAACCTGGTTTAAACCAAAAAAACCGGTTTTTTTCCAACCCTGTATGCAGATTAATCTTGAGGCCCTTTAAGAGTCAGGATTTCTTGATCAGTGATATAAGTTTGTTTTTTCTTAAAAAAAAAAAAAAAATAAATAAATAAATAAAAAAAATAAAAATAAATAAATAAATAAATAAATAAGATATTTATACTCAAGAGCTATTTTATCTTTTATATAGCCAACAAATGTGCTCAGAATATAGCAGTCTTAATAGTCATTTATAAGATACATAAAACATTTCCTTCTAATGAATGCAGAAACATATTAAAAATTTGTTAATTCATCAGTACAGTTCAGCTTTTATTATGGTCAAAGTGTGCATTATCTTGGTTTATAAAAGGAGATTTTAACTGTTTGTTTACATCTAAAATATAGTGCGAATTATAAGCGTTTGTGGATTATAGGATTACGGATTAGAGAGAGTGGACTGTATATATATATATATACAGTAAAGCATCGTTTATACGACGATCACTTATACGACATTTACATTTATACGACGTTTTAATGTGGTCCCGATTCATTTCTATTCATTTTAGTAAAAATATATCTTTTATATGACGCCCAAAATCGTTTATACGTCGATTTTTTTATTTTATATAGGTTTATTTTTTTTTTTTTTTCTTGTGTATTTTACCAACGAGCGGAAGCTGGCAACTATGAATGACACCAAAGCGTGTTTAAATGCACTCCACATTATACAAATGTGGGCTGGTAGTCGATGAGTCTGAAAAATCAGCTTACATGTAGCAGATTATACTGTGAGGGATCATTTTCTTTTCGCCGATGGTCAGCTTTCCCGATCTGTTTTAAGTTGCAAATAGACTATCCTTCTAACTGTTATCAGTATTGACGACTTTTAGTTGGCCACGCGGGGTTTTTGATCTTTGACTTTAAATGGAATGGAAATGATGTACTGCAAATGAGAAACCTTTCGGTGAAACATAAATAAAGGTACGCATACTTAAATTGTTTACTAATCCCCCCCCCCCCCCCTCCCAAGTTTTTTTAGTTATTTGCTTATTTTGATTTGTTTAATTTAAAAATTCATGCAAATCATCACGTTAAACATTAAAATTAAGTGAAAAAAAAGTAATTCTTGTTTTGGAAGGGAATATCGATTATATGTCGTTATCGTTTATACGACGTTTTTCGGCAGTCCCTTCGGCGTCGTATAAACGATGCTCCACTGTATATATATATATTGTTAATTCATACTTAGTGCAAAACTATATACATATTTCACACATACATAAAGAATTTAAGAATTATGCCTATGAAAATTAGAAGTTTAAAGTGTTTTCCAAACAAACTTGATAAAATCCGAAAAACCCGGGTTATAGACTAGTGGGCCCAGTGGGTTGGGCTTTTTCGAAAAAATCCGGGTTTTTTTCAAACCCTGGGATATAGGGCTTGAAATTCAAATTTTCCTAGGAGGGAAGTCTATCTTTCAACATTTGTAAATAGGAGTTGAGCTGCTTAAAAGAGATCTCTTTTTTTTTTTTTAACCCACTGTTATTTTACATATAATATTAAATTAAAACAGACATGACAAAATAGCACTGAATCACTTTAAATCAACAATTCAGAATAATTATGCAAAATATTTTTATTTAAATAAGGAAGAATGTCAAGCTTTTTTACAGCTTATTTTTCAACATTCAACCAAAACATTCTTAACTATAGAGTTGTTAAATGAACTTCTGAATTGCGATTTTTTTTTAGTTTTGGGTCTTGAATCGTAACAAGGTAAAATTGTGACAAATAAAGCACAACATCTATATAACTTTGGATATTATCAGAAACGTATGGTTATGCTTGCTTAAAAACTTTAAAATATCTGACATGCCTTTATTTTTAACTATTGGATGAACAATGTATATTCAGATATGACATCATAAATATCTATTTCTCAACGAATTGTTTCATTGTTGTATTAGAATAACAAGAAAATCATTGCATTGTCATATAAAATGCATAATGTTTTAAAATAAATCAAGGGGTTGAACAAAGAAATTACAGTGCATTCACAACTTTATTAAAAGAACTGAAACTGAAAGCTTCACAATAAAAACAAATAACTATGTTTTTCACATGATTTATTAAAATTTGGTTACAACGAATAAAAAAAAAAAAACTACAACATTCAACAGAAAAAAAACCCCACAACGTTGAAACAACGTTCAACTGAAGTTTTAAGACACAAATTCGATTTTCTCAGCGACCATCAAACATACAAAGAGGGAAAAAAAAAAAAAAAAAAAAAAAAAAAATCTAATTTAAATTTTATCATGACGATAAAAATAAGACACAAATGAAGTTACTCCATCCATGGGTTCGTTAGCTACAGTTTGTAGATTTGATTTTTTGTGTTCATTTTGTTCTTCTGCAATTTTTCAATTTTTGCACTTTTTTTTAAAATTTTTTGCAAAATTCTTTTGCAACTTTTAAAATTCATGTTGTGATTTTCAGATATTTAAATTCAAGATGATATTTATTAAATAAAGGAACACACTTTTTTATTCCAAATCATTTGAGTACTCGTGCAAATTTCATTCCTTTAAAAGTAAAAGGAGATCCCAATAAGTCAGAAAGTTTTGCTTTTGAAAAAAAAAAAAAAAAAATTTTAGAGTAGCAAACGGAAATAATAAACTGAAAATGAATCTAAGCAAAACTCTTCTTAAGTTATCAAAAATGCAGGTTTTTTTTTTTTTTTTTTTTTTTTTTTTTTTTTTTAAACGACAATTTGATTGAATTTTTTGGGCTTTATTTTAAAATAATGGTATGTGTTTTTATGAAAAAACAATATGTGGGTTTTTTCAAATTTTCTTGTGCTTTCACAACTGTATCAATTTAATCTAAGGTATGATTAATGCAAAGATAAATGCCATTTTAAATATATTTCAAATGAACCAGATTTAAAGGAATTTCTAAGCATTGATAAAATGACTAAAATAAGAAATTAACTGTAAAGAAAAAAGATTTTCATGCTTGTATTTTAAAATGCATAAAAGTGCTTTAAAAATTAATGTATGCCTAAAGGTGACACTTGAAACTTGAACTCCATCTCGATTGCTTGGATTGTTATAGATTTTAAGATGAAACATAACATTTATTATCCTGCTTCAATTTTCAAGAGTGTTTATACAGGAATTTTCAACACAAAAATGATGTCAGATTAAGGCAAAAAAGATAAGTTTCCACCTGCATTTTGTGAGTTTTTCTTATTTTTACATTTAGCACCAGTTCCCTCTTCTCTCAGCCTCTTCTTAAAATGATATTCTTCAACATTTGGTCCAGCTTGGAGCAAATTACGTAATAGTTTAAGAGCTGATAAGACAGTGAAGCTAGTAAAAGTGTATTGCCATTTATGATCTAACTTTACAGACATCACTGACACTGACTTTAAGAGAATCCAATTTAATACTATTTCAATGTATATGTAACAAAAGTTGCTTATACTCAGGGGTGAAAAAAAAAAACAAGTTTTTTCGAACCCCCCCCCCCCCCCCCAAAAAAAACCCCCGGTTTTTTTTTGTTTAAACCGGGTTTTTTTTAAAAACATCCTTTCTTATTACATATACATGCATATTTACTGATAAAAACAGACATTATTGGTTTATAAGCAGTGTAACTTCATTTAAAATATTTTAAATTTAATAATGATAGTGAATTTATGCTGAAAATTGAAAAAATTCATTTTTCAATTTTAACAGTTTTAGCCAACAGTCTTATGTTGAAAGTTTTAACTGTTCTACACAGTGAACCATTGATGCCCTGTAAATCTTTATAAACAATCTTTTGATTACTAATAATAAATATTTGGATATAGTTTGATAAATATTCTTTTCCAAAATTATTCAAATAATAAATTACAAATACTTCTTAGGATTTTTCTTTCTGAGTGAAAATTTAACATTAAAATTTTTAGTTGTTATATTCAGCAGAAAGCAGAGGGAAAAAAAATATTATTAAAATGATATAACTAGCAACCAGTCTTTCTTTTAATTCTTCAAGATAATCTCCCAAAAGAAAAATTTCTTTTACAGTTTGTGCAAAATCTTAAAAGATCATTCTGTTACATTATTAATTGCATTAAATAATCTGCATTATTACAAAAATTAAAATATTTTATACTAAATATTGAATCAATTTTATCTTTGATCAATTCACACGTTTGAAGTTTTTCTTTAAAGCAATAGATATGTTCCCAATGTGTACTGATTTTAATCCCATGCATAAAAAATGACGTAAACCTAATATATCTAATGCTTATTGCTCAAATAGAGTGTTAAAAGTAGAAATTATTTATATCCAATAATCTAAAACTCGTAAATTATAACGAAAGAAAGAAAGAAAATGTCATTAGATTTCTCCTAAAAACAATAGAAATTATTTATATCTAATAATCTGAAACTTGTAAATATTATAAAGAAAAAAAGAAAATGTCATTAGATTTCTTCTAAAAAACAAATTGCTTTATTGATTTTTTTTTTTTTTTTTTTTTACAGAGAGAACCAATTGGTTTAGTCCTATGCATAAAAAAAAAAAAAAAACCCTAAACTTACTATATATAATACTTATTACTGAAATAAAGTGTTAAAAGTAGAAATTATTTATGTTCAATAATTTGAAACACGTAAATTATAAAGAAAAAAAAAGAAAATGTCATTAGATTTCTTATAAAAAAACCAATTGGTGTTTTTTTTTTTTTTTTTGAGAAAAAAACCAATTGGTTTAAACCATGTCAACCCTGCTTATATTGTAAAAAAAAAAAAAAAAAAAATTGTGAATACCATTTTTTTTAACACAAAAATAAATATCTCTACATAAATGTTGCTGTTTTAAATTGATTTCTGACTGAAATGAATGAAAGAAATAGTATAAATTAGTCTGTTTAACTTAAGTAAGATTTATACAAAGAAATCCAGTTTTACTTGGCTTAATATACCCTTTTAACAGTAAATTAATCCCATGAGATGCCAAATATTTTTGTTAATGTACAGAAATTTAAAAAAAATAAAAATTAACTAGTTGGATGTGCCAATCCCAAAACTTTCTTCTATCTCATACATACATTTTAATATTTAAAAAAAAAAAATAATAATAGTTACTTATTTTAATGCTTTAATAATTTTATTTCAATACCATACCAACTTTGATTTTCATCTTAAATTTCTGCTTCAATCAATTAATCGGAATAAAAACGAATTTCCGTCTCTGCACGAGCCGATGGACAATAGAATGATAGGCAGATTTTTTTTTTTTTTTTTTCAAATTCAGGGAGGACTACTTGCCTTACCAAAAAAAAAAAAAAAAAAAAAAAAAAAAAACATATAAAAAAATTTAGTTCAATTCCAGAACTAACTTCATACACTTTTATGCAGTGCAATATTGAAAATGGTATAAAATTTGCTATTACAGCACCCCCTTCTGCCTGATTTTTTTCAGATTCAGGGCGATCCAACTAGCCATAGCCATACACTTACACAAAAAATTTCATTCAATTCGATGCATCACTTCATATACTTTTGGTCGGTACAATATTGAAAATGGTACAGAAATCATGATTACAGCACCCCCCCTTCCAGCAGATTATTTTGAAATTCAGGGAAGAACTAGCCATAGTCACACACTTACACAAAAAATTTGGTTCAATTTGATGCATAACTTCATATACTTTTGGACAGTACAATATTGAAAGTGGCACAAAAATCACGATTGCAGCACTCCCTTCCGATGGATTTTTTTTCAAATTCAGAGAGGACGAACTAGCCATAGTCATACATAAAAAATTTGGTTCAATTCGATGCATAACTTCATATACTTTTGGTCGGTACAATATTGAAAATGGCACAAAAATCGCAATAGCAGCGCCCCCTTCCGGCAGATTATTTTCAAATTCAGGGAAGACCAACAAGCCATAGTCACACACTTACACAAAAAATTCAAGTTCAATAACTTCATATACTTTTGGTTGGTACAATATTGAAAATGGCACAAAAATCGCGAATGCAGCACTCCCTTCCGGCAGAATATTTCAAAACTGAAGGTGGACCTGCTTGCCATAGCCAAAAACATTCACAAAAAATTTGGTTCAATTCTATGCATAACTTCATACACTTTTTGATGGTAGAATGGCGACATACACACAAACAGACAGACATTTTGTAAACACATGTTTTTATGGAATCTCTGACCCAGGCCTAGGACCGCTGAGTCACTCTTAAAAAAGAGAGAAAATAGACTAAATCGCAAGAAAAAGAGACTAAAAGAGACCAAAATTTAAAAAAAGAGACTAAAAAGAGACCAAATAAAAAACATTTTTTTCTCTTCACTTAAATGTTTTTGGTATACAGACAAGCACTATAAGTTTTAACACAATCTGCGGAATACATTTTCAATGCATTTCAGTCGGTTTTGAAATAATTGCAAATATTGTTGATTGGTTGCAGAAAAATATCTCAAATCGCAACAATTCATCATGAAAGAAAATCAGAAATTAACCAAATGACCACGGGGACAAAATCATGATATTCCAGGAAATATAGTGAAATTCATCAAATTGTCTCAAAAAACAAATCACAAAATGTGTCGCATGATCTCGGGAAAATATTCTCGAAATTAGTCAAATGTTCTTAGGATAAAAAAAAATCACGAAAATTATCAGATGGCCTTGAAAAGAAATCACGATATTAGTCAAATGGATCTTGTGTTAAACATCGTAAAATTCATCAAATGGGTCTTGAAGAGAGGGATGAATCACAAAACTGACTAAATGATTGCGAAATTCCAAGAGCGATCATACAAATAAATGCTAATTTTGTCGAAAGTCACAGAAATAAATAGTGAAATTTATCAACTAGTCGCCAGAAAAATAACGAATTTCGTAAAATAAAGCCATAAAAAAAATCAAGGACGCCTGTCGATGGGTTACATTAAAATGTGCGAAAATCAATTAAAGTATAAAACAGTGAAGCTTGTCAAATTATCTCAGGAAAAGAATGGCGAAATTTATCAAATGGTGTTAGTGAAAAAAGTAAAATCAGGGGTTGTACTGGTGCCAAGTAATATTTCACACAAACTTTTTTGGATATTTTAGGACACATTTAACTGGCATACTACATTTCCTTCCACGACCATTTGACGAAATTAACCTTTTGAATAAATTTGCCATTTTTTTCGCACTCTTTTGAAGAAATTTGTCGATTTATCTTGATATTTTGACGAAAGTTGCCGTTTTTTGCGATTTCTTAAAAAAATTTGCTGTTTTCTGCGACCTTTTGAAGAAAGTTGCCGTTTTTTCGTGATTTTTTGAAAAAAATTGCAGTTTTTCTGTGATTTTTTAACAAAAATTGCCGTTTTTTTTTGTGATTTTTTGAAGAAATTTGCCGTTTTATTTCATTATCTTTTGAAGAAATGTTCCGTTTTTTCATGATTTTTTGATGAAATCTGCTGTTTTTTAGTGATCTTTTTACAAAAACTTCCGTTTTCTCGCGATGTTTTCATGAAAACTGCCACTTTTTCGCGATGTTTTGAAGAAATTTGCCGTTTCTTCGTCATTTTTTGACGAAAACTGCCGTTTTTTGTGATCTTATGAAGAAATTTGCCGTTTTCTCGGGATTTTTTGACGAAAACTGCTGTTTTATAGTGATCTTTTGAAAGCATTTGCCTTTTTTTGCGATGTTTTGAAGAAACTTGCCTTTTTTTGTGATTTTTTGACGAAATTCGCTTGTTTTTTGCAATCTATGACAAAATTGATTTTTTTTTTTTTTTTTTTTGAAGACTATTTATCGAAATTCGCGATATATTTTCTGTCCGAATTTTTGGATATAGGACCGAAAGTTTTTCATTTTTGCTAAATTTTTAACAGTTGAAAAATAGTCTGCAGACCTTCCCAATAGTCTGCGACGTTCGTCGCAGCGTTGCGCCGATTTTGCTCCCGGGTAACGACCGAAATAAGAATTTTGAGATTCCTTCCTGCAATCCTCTGACGAATTTCTCAATTGTTTTTCACAAGATCGACTGACAAATTTTGCAATGATTTTGCCACTGATTGACGGATTATATGCTTTTTTTCTTGCGAAAATGACAAAATCATGATATTCTTCCCGCGACCGAATGACGAAGTTTATGATTTTTACCCCTCGAATGATTATTGAATTTCGTGTTTTTATCTTGACACAGATTGACCAAATTCACTTTCTTTTCAGTGTCCGACAGAAAAGTTTTGCGATTCTTGCCCGCGAACGATATACAAATTTCGTAACCATTTTTCCACGATAGCGTGACGAAATTTAGAATTTTTTCCTCTGCAAAAGAGAGATAAATTTGGCCATGCAGCAGAATTTTTTTCTGCAGTCTGCAACACATATAAACTTAAACAGTCTGCAGACCAATCCCTCGCATCACATTATTTGCACTCAAACCTTCCAAGTATTTGTGATAGACATAAAAGAAAAATACACATACTTTAAAAAAGAAGTTGCCTTTGTTTTCAGAATTTTTAATGCCTCATACATTGTCCTAAAGAGGGGAGGAGGACTCTTCTTTGACAAAATTTGTGGGTTTTTTCACAATCTTTTGACGAAATTTGCATTTTTTTCGCGATTTATTGACGAAAACTGCCATTTTCTTGCGATCTCTTGAAGAAATTAGCCGTTTTTTCACGATCTCTTGAAGAAAATTGCCGTTTTTTCACGATTTCTTGAAGAAATTTGCAGTTTTTTCGTGATTTTTTAACGAAAACTGCCGTTTTTTCGCGATTTTTTTGAAGACGTTTGTCTTTTTTTTGCTAACTTTAGGAAGAAATGTTACGCTTTTCCGTGATTTTTTGATAAAATTGCCGTTTTTTTGCGATTTTTCGGAGAAATTTGCTGTTGTTTCGTGATCATTTTACGAAACGGCCGTTTTTTCGCATTCTTTTGAAGAAATTTACCTTTTTCACGGTCGAAATTTGCTATTTTTTTCGTGATTCTTTGTTGAAAACTGACCTTTTTTTTCGTGATCTTTTGAAGAAATTTGCCTTTTTTTTTTCGAGTTTTTAACGAAATTTGCAGTTTTTCGCAATTTATTGAGAAAATTTGCCATTTTTTCGTGATTTTTTGATGAAAACTGCCGTTTTTTCGTGGTCTTTTGAAGAAATTAGCCATTTTATAATGTTTTGAAGAAACTTGCCGGTTTTTTCACGATGTTTTGAATGATTTTTTTTTTAGGAAATTTGTCGTTTTTTCACGATCTTTTCACGTAAGTTGCGTGTTTTTCACTATCTATGACGAAATAGATTTCTTTTCGAAGACTGTTTGTCGAAATTCGCGATACATTTTATGTCCGAATATTTGGATTTAAGACCAAAATTTTTTAATTTTTGCTAAATTTTTAACAGTTGAAAAATAGCCTGTGGACCTTCCCAAGAGTCTGCGACGTGCGTCGCAGCGTTGCGCTGATTCTGCTCCCGGGAAATTTGGTATACTTTTTTCCGCGACTAAGTTTCACTATAGTTCCATGGAATTTCATGGTTTCATCCTAAGAGAGATTAACATAATCCATGATTTTCCGCTGGTTTCTGACTGAAAAATTTTGTGATTTTTACCCGCGAACAGTTAACAAATTTCGAGATTTTCCTGCGACAAACTGACAAATTTTCCGATATTTCCTCATGACAAATTGTTGAATTTCGCGATATTTTCCCCGCTATCAAATGAGGAAAGTTACGATCTTTTTTTCTGCGATTGATCGATGGGTAAGAAACATTAAAAAAAAAAAAAAAAAAAAGTGAAAAAAGAGACTAAATCTGAAAAATATAGACTAAAAGAGACAAATGCAAAAAAAAACAGCGAGAAAAGTGAGTTTAGCGACTCGCTCCGAGGCCTGCTGACCCCTAACATGTGTAAATCCGTCAAAAACCGGAAGTCGAAAAAAATGTCAATTACAATACTTTCTTCTATTGAAGATAGAAGAAAGCTTGAAGAATCCCCCCCTCCCAAAAAAAAGGGGAAAAAGTTGGTTTTCTTCAAATCCTCGATAAAACCCAATGGATTGGGCTTTATTTTAAAAGGAAAAAAAAAAAAAAAAAAAAAAAAAAAAACCTGGAAATTTAACAACCTTGATTTTGGTAGCAACAACCCTTCCCACAAGAAAAGTGATAAACTAAAAAGTACTTCATTTTACAGGAATTTAGTAATACATTTTTTTAAATAATATACACACAATATTTTGAAAATAATAATAATAATAATAAATAAAGAATTACATTACACATTCAAAAATATAACTAATAAAATTTAAAAGCTTGAATACAAATTTACTTTCTTGAAAAATGAAAGCCTACTTACAACTCCATTTTCACTGGTATATTGGTCATCTTCATAATGTTCATCATCTTCATTATAGTAATTATCATTGTACGCCGCAGCATCATCAGATAAGCTATCATCCATATTTTCTTCCGCCTCTTCAAGCTTTTTAAAGCAAATAGGTGACCCAAACTCATGGTCACTAACTACATCTTCGACATGTCCCACAGGTTTAATATTACACAACTGGGATTTCCTAATCATATACGGCTTAGTCACCTAAAAAACAAATTTTCATATTAAGACTATATTATAATTAAAAGAAAACTTATGACAACACATTTGAATAACTACAAAAAGAAATTAAAACTGAATTAATTTTGGTTAAATCCTAGAAAGAAGTTACACATAGTTTTGCCTAGAATTGTTTGGTTTAAATTAGGGATGCACCGAATAGTGATTTTGGCAGAATATCGAATATTCGGCCGACAGCTAAACCAAATACCGAATATTCGGCTAGCCGAATAGTAATTATTGGGCCCGAATACCGAATATTCGGCTTTCCAAATACTTTTTATATTTCAAAATTTAAAGGTATTAAAATGTTACTTTTAAAAACAATTTTACATAATATTTAATAAAAGAAACTTATATTTTGATAAACAAGAGCTTTTTTTTAATAAGAACATTCAGTATTGAAAAATATCTGCCTTTTTTTATTTAAGAAGTTAATTCTGAGACTTTTTCAATTAGTAAAATTTTAAATTTCATTTCTTCTACGAATTGAAACAAACATTTTGAAATCAAAAAGAAATAATGAAAAAATAGTTGAAGAAGGACTGTACAGTCTCATATTTGTTCTTTTTAAATAACTCAAGGTAGATTTTTTTCAATATAAAGCATAAATACTTTCAACTTAATTTTGAATAAAGGAATGTCTAGCTCATAGTTCTTTTCTTATGAATAGTGGCATTTTTCATCCTTCCCGTCATATCATATTTTACAGAAATCAAAGCATGTGAGTTGAAAATATAGTTAAGGTATTTTATTTATTGATAATGCAATAAGCGAAAACACAAGTTTGACTTAGAATGAGATGAAATACAATGCATTTATGATTCAATAAGTTGATTACGATTATGGTTTCATAAACAAAAATTGTCTGCCTTGATAGCTATTACTAATCTCAAAAGTTTCCCTTTCTTGTTTAAGGACTTTTGGGAAAAGCAAGAAGAAACAGATTATTTACTAAATAGAAGTTAGGAACTTGCATCTGCACTCTCATCGTTTATTTCTAAAGAGAATCCTAATGAATCATAATTTTAATCTTTCTCATGGTTAATTTTCTTAAGTTAAACTTTACAAACAGCAAATGAATAATGTAAAAACATTCTATATTATTTAAATATGATTTTATTTCTAATTATTTTAAATATATTAATAAATTGGCAGTTAAAAGTTGAAATTGTGAAAAGTTTTTTAAAATGTCTTTTAAAAGGCTTTTTTAAATATTGGATTCGGCCAAACCGAATATTCGGCAGGCCGAATAGTTTCATATTCAGCTTAACTGAATAGTTTGACATTCGGCCTAACCGAATATTTGGTAACATGGCTGAATAGGCCGAATACCGAATAGATATCGAATATTCGGTACATCCCTAGTTTAAATCAATTTTTTTTTTTCTCTTTTTTCCCCTATTGTTTTTACTTATATTTTTACACATTATTCAAAAATACAAAATCCAAGTTATGCAAAAGCTACTTGACTTCACTAATGTATGTAGCACAAAAATCACGATTATTTGTTAATTGTTTAATGGCAATGTCCAAATGAAACACATCTTATGGGTTACTAAATAACAGTCTTGGTAAGATTTAGGCTGTGATAATTTGGATTTTTTTTATGTTTCGTTCCTTCACTGCAATTATAATAGTTACAATAGTACAATAGTTAGCGATTTATTATCTGTGCAGGGCTTGCATAAAAATACTGACTTTTTGATTTATCATCACAGATGTCATATATGCACCACATTGGTGCCTTATTTCTCTCATGCCAATTTGGCAAAAATTTGGTTTTCAAATACCAGTTACTAGGGATGCAACGGATATCCGGCCAATATCCGATATCCGGCTGATTTTTCAATATCCGAAATATCATCGGATATCCGAATCACAATCACCGGATATCCGACTTCTCCATTGGATATCCGGCAGAATGCAACAAACCAAATATATATTAATAACAGTAATCGTTTGATCCCAAACAATGCGAAAAACTTTTGTTTATAATGCAAAAGATGAAATATTATTTATTTATTTATTGAAATGCACACTACAGAATAACCCATTTACAGTGTTGCAAGTTGCAGTTTGTAAGTTCCCTATCGATGAATAAAAGGTAATTCTCAAAAGTTTAAAGAATTGCTAGCTTTCCAACTATTTATATTTAAACTCTGTAACAAATTTAAAAGTTTACGTTTACATCTTTTAGAAAATTGTATCTACTTTCAGATTGTAAAACAAAATTTGAAGTCAAAATAGCAAATGAAGCTTTTGTGCAAAAATGTATAAAGATAAAAAACCAACATTGAGGAATACACAAATAATGCATAAAAAGAATAGAAAACAGCCGTTTCGAATCTACTATCGAGATTCTTCATCAGTATAAGACTCAGCATGCTAGAAAAAGCTAAGCTGAGCAAAGCGACAGGGGCACAGTCTTATATGCCTATTACAGGAGCGAATGGTAATAGATTCAAAACAGCTGTTTGCTACCTTACATGCATTTCTAAGCGTTGGTTTTCTATCTTCATAAAATTTGAAGTTGTTTATTAAACTGATTTTACTAATTTTCTTTCTTTCTTTTAATTTAAACAATGGGTTAATAGGTTTTTAAGTTACACAACTAAACAAACCTATTTTTAATTTCTTCTATCTTTCAAAGAAGAAATTATTGTAATAATTTTTTTTTGACGAATTTGCATGTTTTAGGGATCAAATATCCCCAAAAACATGTTTATTCAAAACATCTGTCTGTCCCAGTGTCACCATCATACTCTCAAAAAGTGTATGAAGTTATGCATAGAATGATCCAAATATTTTGTGTATATTTTTGACTGTAACCAGCAGATTCTTCTTCAATATGGAAACATTTCGCTGTAAGGCGGTGCTGTAATTGCAATTTTTTTGCCAATTTCATTGTTCTACCATCAAATACTGTATAAAGTTATGCATAGAATTGAACCAAATTTCTTTGGATACATTTCTGGGAATGACCGTCTGGTCTTCCTTCAATTTGAAAATAGTTTGCCCAAAGATGGTGATGATACTGTAATAATGATTTTTGTAAAATAATTTTAATTTTTCATAATCCTTACAGAAAATTGGCGGTTCGTGCAACGATGCAAACTTCGTATCTTTCTAAAATTGGCTATTCGCAAACAACTGATGTATAGCAGAACAGAAAAGAATATTGATTTTAATAAATATCATGATCGAGATTAACTCATTCTTAATCTAATTAACTGACTGCAGCAAAAATTCTAGATCAAAATAAAAGTTGGTATAGTACTGAACTAACAATATTGAAGTAGTATTAATACAGTTAACTCTCTCTACAACGAAATTCTATCCAGAGAATTTCTCTATTTAACGAATTTTTTGTAGGAACGGTCAATTTTTTTCATGATTACATTAAAAATAATCTACATATAGCGAAATATATATCTCCATTTAACGAATTTTTTCAAATATGTTCTTTTATATGTTCTGAAAACGCGTCAAATTATTTGTATAGTGAATTTTTTTCATTGATTTCTCATTTATAAGTTATAGCTACATAGCATCCTCTACCTTATTCCTTATGTCTAAACGGCATTCAACCCTCCCCCCCCCCCCCAAAGAAAAAAAAACATTTTTGCATGGTTATACTTGACTTTGTTTTAGCCAAGGTGAGCTTGCATTCTTGGAAAAGAGTGAAACATTTGCTTGCTATTGGAACGATTTGCAATAATCACAAAGCATCCTAAAAGATAAAACTATTCCATTATCATCTTGAAAATGGTGTTTCTTTCTTGTGGGCGAATTCTGCCCCTGTCGGATCGGACGACTTTCTCGAAATCCTCCGAGAAAGTGATAATTTCTAATTCTGCCCCTATCGTCTCGGAATCCTCTCCGGTTTGACGGGCTTGTTTTCTCGTAATTCCTCCGACTGCTATAGGCAACCGGAAACCCACCATCTATGTCGGTTTAAGATGGCGGCGTTTATATTAGCAGATCTTCTATGTGAAGATAGAGACTTATTTTTTATTAAATGTATATTCGCATTCTATTATTAGTATTTTTGTTTTCAGTTTTGTTATGTTCATCAGTAGAAGTAATTTTAGCTTCAATTTAATATAAACTAATTGTGATTGTAGCATATTTTTTAATTATTTGAGTTAAAGCTGTTTGTATTTTAAAACGTGTATTTAAATATATATATTTATTCATTTATGCTAAAATATAATAATATATATTTTGAGATTAAAACTTATCAGAGTAATACAAAAGTGTAGGTTAGTTGATTGTGTTTATGACGGCCATTTATCAACACGGGGAATATAGATAAAATAATACAATTTGTAAAAATCACCATAAATAAAAATAAAGCAACTCCTTTATTTTTTATTTATGATGATTTTTACAAAGTGCATTATTTTATTTATTCATTATCGCCTGTGTTTTCGGCGTTTTTTCACGAAGAATATAGACATTAAGTGGAGGAGTGCCCTCTGTGGGAGTCTTTCTTTTGGAGCCTAAGCCGTATTTACGTATGGTAAACCAAGGATCTAAAAATTCCAAACGATAGGCCAACGGGCGCGATTGGGTTCGAGCCTACCACCTCCCGTCTACCAGTTTCGTTTTTAGAACCTCTCGGCCGCTGATCAGGGAATACATAAGTGTAATTACAAATGGTGTGTGCTTGAAAAACGCCTTTATTTTGATCTAAACAATAAAATATATATAATTGTGAATGTAAAATAATAAAAAGTCAAACATAATTTTCAAATTATGTTTGCCTGATATAGCTCGTATTTTAAAAATTATAATTTAAAGCTTGTATTTAAAAAAAAAAAAAAAAAAAATAGCTAAAATATATTTTTGAGAAGAATATAACTTATTGCACTGAATCAAAAAGAGTGCTTACACAAAAATATTAAATACCTCATGAAGTAAAATAAATAAATAAATAAATAAATAAAATAAAATAAAATATAACAAAAACGCTATCTACATAAGAAAAAAAAGCATTAGTGCAAACAAGCAAGTTATAAAAATATGAACAGGGGAATAAAATCAGTTTAAAGTTTTTGTTAAGTATGAGTAATTGCGCTAGATCTATTAACAGAATTAACAATATCTCGCGATATATTTGTAGTAAGGTAAAAATGAGGTATCAAAACAACGGCGCCAACTTTTCAAGAATATTGAGTGGGCTCAAATTTTTTTTAGTAAAATAACGCATATAATTTTCTTTTCTTAGTGTGTACATGTGGGAAGAATAAGAGGGGGGGGGGGAGCAAATGATTAAAGATAATTCAAAATTAAATTATGTTTTTCTAAGCAAAATTTTCAAATTATTAGAATTATATTTTATAAATAATTTTATTAAATTATATTCTTCTATGTTTTTGTTGTATTTACTATAAATAACATTGGAATTGCTAATTATTCAACGTGCATAAAACAATTTTAAGAAAAGCATACACTTTAGTAAAGATGTTTTATCAATTCAAGATATTAAGGCAGATGGCAAAATATGGACGAAATTCTATTTCGCGAGAAATTTAACTATACATTTTTTCAGCGCTCTTGTAAGTCTAATTTTGTATTCTTACTATTTTTCAAAGAAAAATATTTTGAGAACATTAATAAAAACAAATATCATTTCAGCGATTAAATAATTTAAAAAAAAATAAACAAATTAAATCAATTAGATGTGGCGGAGATTTTTCACGAGGAATATATGCCCTAAGTGGAGGAGTGCCCTCTCTGGGGGTCTTTCTTAGAGGATCTAATCCTATTTACGCATGGAAAATCACGAAAAATCCCGAGCGATTAGGCCGACAGGCGCGATTGGGTTCAAACCTAGCACCTCCCTTCGACAAGTTTCGTGCTCAGAACCTCTCGGCCACTGTGGGGTAAAACAAAAGCGTAATTACAAAGGGTTTGTGCTTAAAAAATTCCTTTATTTTTATCGAAACAGTAAAAAAAAATATATAATTGTAAATGTAAAATAGTTATAACAAGTCTAATTTTCCAATTATATTTGATTGATATAGCTCGTATTTTATAAATTATATTTTAAAGCTTGTATTTAAAAAAAAAAAAAAAAAAACTTTCAGCTAAAATATATTTTTGAGAAGATTATAACTGATTGCACTAAATCAAAAGAGTGCTTATAAATAGTTTTTCTTTAAATAATACCTTGATTTTACTCTAAATATAGAAAAACCATTATTATTTGACTGGCACAACTTGTATTTAAAAAAAGAAAAAAAAATTCTAAAATATATTATTGAGAAAATAAAAATTTATTAAAATCGAAAAGTATAGTTACAAATAGTTTTTGTTTAAATAATATCGGTAGAAAAAGGATTAAATAACAATAAGAATTTTGTAATTATAAGTACAACATATGATGATGCATACTTTTTCAATTATTGGACTATTATAGCTTGTATTATAAAACTTGAAAAAAAAAAGTTCGAATTAAAATTGTTATTTTAATAATGTATACTCACATTATTATTATTATTTTAAATTTATATTTGAGAAGATTAAAATCCACTGTATAAGTTCAAAAGAATAATTACAAGTAGTTTTTAATTAAATAATTCCTTGATTTTAATTTTAATATTAATAAAAATTTTATAATTGTAAATGAGTGAAATAAGTTTTCAATTTTTTCGCTGACATATATTTTGTATGTTGAAACTTATATTGGAAAAAGAGAAAAAAAAAATCATTAAAATATATTTTTTAGAATATTAAAAATTGAGCTAATCTAAAATTGTTATTGAAAGATGTTTTATTTTTAATATCTTTTAGTTTTTTCTCTAACAATTAAATTTTATAATTGTATCTTAAAACTTCGAAAAATACTTATAACTCATCCCACCTAACTTTTTATACTGTTTATAACGGTATTATATCATTCCCTTACAGGTATTTAATAATACTGCGGTCTTTTTTTAAAGGGCTTGCTACTTGCAAACACACGTGTTTAGATCCTCTGTAAATAAACAAACTACGTGTGCCCTTGGTCGAAACTGGTTCACCTTGAAAGGGAGGGGTTAAAGGTTGCTTGAAATTCCGCTCTCAGGCCAGAATCGCGACGGATTAAAAATCGGTATGGATTACGGGAGCGACTGATTCCGTGTAGTTATATTCCGCTTAGGCCAGAATCAGCTCATTGGTTTGGATAGTAAGTCAGCAATAAGGAAGGGGTGAGGGGGCAATTGCAGAAAAGGTTGTTTCTTTTCAGCAGGTTTTCATCTATTTAAACTAACTCTCATTACTTTTAGAGTTTATGTTTGTTGTTTGTGGCGACTTGGAATATTTTTTGTTGTGAGAGATCATTTAAATGAAGAATTTACTAAACGTCATCTATGCTGGTGTTATCTTCTACTGCATCTCCATAAAAACTCCTTTGGGATAAACATAATGCTTTCTTATAAAGTACAAATTTTTTTGCCGTTTTCTATTCAATGAATTTTTTGACTGCACGATGGATTTCGTTACATAGAGACTCGACTGTATTTGTAAATATTTTTTGAAACATTCAGATATATGGAATAGAAGAGAGTTTTGGGATTGGTGCATCCAACTAGTTTTTTTCATGATTTCATTATAAATATTTAAAATTAAAAGTTTTTTTTTTTTTGCTTATAAATTTGAAAGTGATTTAACTTAAAGTAAAATTAAATGTAGCTTAAGGTAAAACAGTATTAAATAATTAAAACATGAAAAAAATCATTAAGTAAACCCATGTTTGGAAATAACTCTTCAACCATTGGTATATTCGTAAGCCTTTTTATGCTTACATTATAAATGGAAGCTATGTATTTCTTTGTGAAATTACTTTACAATTACAAAATAAACATATTGATAAATATGTAAAATTTGTTCTATAAATTATCTGCATTTCATTGTACAAATTATTAGTAATTATCAGCATTTCATTGTAATTATTAGCCATTATCAGCACTTCATTGACAAATAAGCAGAATATTTAAATGTTTGAAGTACATTTTTTATTCAATATTATTAATATACACATACAGGGCTTGAACTTTGGCATGGGATGCTGGATTCATGCCTTAAAAGATCTTATGGCCAAGACATTCCTGTTACAGTTGAACCTCGAAAATCCGGACTTCCAAAATCCGGAAATCTCTAAAATCCAGACATTTTTCCGATTTCAGTTTTATTAATTTTTAAAATAAGACATAGCTGTAATTTTCATCAACTGCAGTTAAATTCTGATAACTATATTAAAAAAATATATACAGATATATTCTGGTTAATATTGTAATGACTTGCCGATAATTAAAGACTTTATTATTACAAAAATTAAAAAGTTGAAAAGCGCTCAACAAAATTTACAGTAATGAATCATGATGAAATGAATGAATCGTTGAATTAATCATGAATTTTGATACTTGAAAAAATTTGGGTTTTTTTTTTTTTTTTTTTTTTTTAACGTAAATTCTGTCGAAAAAATGCAGAAAACACGGAGAAATTTGTAAAAAAAGAAAGTCAATTCAAGCATGAAATCAATTAAAAAATCTTGAAAAAACGCAAATTTCATCAAAGATTCATGATTCATTCATTTCATAATGATTCGTCTCACTCTCAATCGCCTTTGAGAATCGGGAGGGAGGGCGCTTTCTCGGGATTTTTTGAAAATTTCAAATTCTTTATAAAGTGGGGAGGGTGCATTTGATTGGGAAGAGCGGATTAACGGGATTTTACGGTATTATATAGCCATAAAAAAGATTTTTTAATAAACCTCCAAAATCCGGAAAAATCGAAAATCCGGAATCGCCGCGGTCCCGACGGTTCCGGATTTTCGAGGTTTAACTGTACCAAAAAAAAAAAAAAAATCCCTTTTTGAATTTTTTTTTTTTTTTTTTTTTTTTTTTTTTTTTTTTTTGTTAAATGGCGATCAAATCTCAGGACTGACTGACTATTTTTGTGATATTTTCCGCTATCAATTGGCAAATCTCACAGTTTTCTCTTACGGCAATTATACAAAATCCATGATTGGTTTTTTGCATTTCATTGAAAAACTTTGCAATTTTTCTCACAATTTTCTCGCTTGCTCGCCTCGCAAACTTTTGCAACTTTTTTCTCGAAACCGATTGCCAAATTTCACAATTTTTTTTTCTCAACTGAATGTGACAAATTTAGCTATTTTATTCTGCGACTGATTGGAAAATTTCCCTTTTCGTTTTAGAGACATTCTGCTGAAATAATTATTTTCCTGTGTCCAGCTGAAAAATTTGTGTTTTTTCTCTGTTATGGGTTTAAAATTCCATTGCATAGAAGAACATAATTCAATTAGCTAAAATGTCAGAAATTACAGTATTGACGATAATTCCACTAAGTGGTATGCAATCACCGCAGGATATTGACAATACAATCATCTAAATGTATTATTCTTGCAAGTAAATTAAAAATGAATGCCTATCAGATTTTACAAAAAAAAAAAAAATAAATAAATAAATAAATAAAAATAAAAAAGTAACTTACAAAAGATTCTAAACCACACAAAATCGAATAAAATCTAAATTAAAATATTCATTTAGCAACAGGGTTGTTTGGTTTAAACCACGCTGGTTTAAACCGTGGTTTAAACCATGGTTTAAACCAAGTGGTTTTTTTAAAAAAACCATGCTGGTTTTTTTAAACTTGGTTTTTTTCCCTTTTTCCTAATGTTTTCATTTATTTTACACATTATTAAAATGTGCAAAATCAAAGTTATGGTGTAGCTACAAACAAAGCTTAAGACAAATTAAATTTTTAAAGTGACAAACATCTTTAATCAATCTCATTTTTCTTACTAGCTATAAATTTACATGGCAAAATATTTTTCTACAGTGAACTGTGGAGGATAAAAAAAGATAGTTTTAATTATTTTTTAAACCTTTTATTTTTTAAAAAATGTAAAAGTGGCATATGCCAGCCAAAAATGCAATTTTACTGCTTAGATAGCTTGATTATGATTTACTAAGGATTGTATCATGTATCAAAGCATCAATAATGACATAATCATAAGTCATTCTTTCCATTGGTTACTCTTGTTCTGTATGCTAATGAATGATTGGCTATGAATTTTCTCTGTTCCATAGCTATTGGTTTTAGTAAGCTTTGGTTTTTCTTAGATTGGATTTGCAGTTTTTACATTATTTTTTTTCTGTTTCTAGTTACTTTGTATTGTATTTTATTTTAAGAAAGCTACTTATATATATTGAAATAAAAGAATGTCTAAAACTAGAAGAAAGGAAAATATAATCTGGTTTTCATTTGAGGGAATAAGAAATACATCAAAAACATGTTTAAGAGCCAACTGTAAAAATTGCATGCAATGTAAATGCTGTCAAATTAGCTCTTCCTTATAATACTAGGTGTGATTCATTTTCAGATGCTTTAGATGTTTACCTTAAAAATTGCCCCACTTTACTTAAAATTTGTGTAGAAAATTGGAATGTATTGATAAAAATATTCAAAAGCTTGTATCTGTCTAATTTTTACTTTAAAAGAAATGTTGAAGATATGTTTAAACTGTTAAATTCTATTGCAGTTGCCCTGGATAATATCTAAAGTAATAAGCTCCATTACTAATGCAGTTTATAATTGGACAGGTCTTCAAAGAAAAAAAATGTAAAAAGAAAAATGTAAAGAGAAAAAAAAATGTAAATAAAGAAGTCTCATAGTTTTTTAGTCCAGGTATAAAATAGCCCTAACACCCATGCCCTTTTAGGTATACATGCTTGAACCACAATACAGTCTAAGTGAACTATGTGAACAAGAAAAAAAGGATACATTAAATTTTACAAAACAAAAATATCCATGTAACTCGATGCTTGCAGAGATAATAATAATAATAATAAAAAAAAAAAAAAAAAAAAAAGTAATTTTTCTAAGCCTATGTCTCAATTTGTGTAAGCATTACATTCGTTGATGTATCAAGTAAGTCAATACACATGTATTTTTTAGCATTAATAAAATGCATATTGATATTTTTTAAGTAAATATATGTTGTAAGAGATTAATAATCATTTGTTGATGTTAATACTGTAAATAATTTCTAAATTATGCACAAGAAAATGGTTTCTATTTCAGCTTATTTCTGTTAATTTAATAAAATATGTTCGTTTGCCCTTTACTATGTTCTTTATTATCAACCTGCATATAATTATTTCTTAAATTATTATCTAAAACGTTTATATAAGTATACTAATAAATTAATAGTTTATTTTTTTTTCACACAATGAATATTTCCCTATAGAAACCTAAACTTATAAGATAATTTAATTATAAATTTTTATGCTTTAGTTATTTAATTATCAAAAAAATAAATACTAATGTGAATGTTTAACATTAACTATTAATTACAAAAAATCCTCATGACTTTCTAAAACTCGCATTATTTTTCTTGCAAATGCTATTTAAACAATGATTTGAAAAAAACCCGGTTTAAACCAAAAAAACCTGGTTTAAACCAAAAAAACCCGGTTTTTTGGTTTTTTTAAAAAAAACCGGTTTTTATACCAACCCTGTTTAGCAACTCAATTATTAATTGTTCATAACACTGAATGAAAATTGAAAAATAGATATGATATATATAAGGCTTGATTCTTTTCGTTTGTTTTAATTAAAATAGACATTTTGGATAATTATCTTGATTTGTTGATTTAAATTATTTTAATGGAATTTTGTCATGCTGGTATAAATTAAATATTTAAATGGCATGTAAAAAATTAGTTTTTTTTTATTTCTTCCTTCTCATATAGTTTAACACAGTGGCGTAGCTAAGGGGGGGGGGGGGCAAGGGAAGCGTCCGCCCCGGGCGCCGAGGCCTAGGGGCGCCAAATTGAGAGAAATTGTTATATATCTATATTGGGGTGGGGGTGCAAAATTTCTTGCTGGCCCCGGGCGCCAAAAAACATAGCTACGCTACTGGTTTAACACCCCTACATTTACAAATGTTATGAGGAAAACTCTCTCTGCCTGGGAAAACCTGAATTTCAAGCCCTGATAGTCAAAGATATATAATATAGTTTCTGTAAATTATATTCCAATACGTTTAAAAGTTGCAATTGTGTGTGAAACATGTTTGCAATTTATTTTTTGAGATGGCATTGCATAAAGAAATAAACAAACATTCACCATAACTAAAAACATATTCGGTACCAGATATCCAAATCCGGCAGGTAAATCGGATACTGGATATCCGGTATCCGGCAAAATCAGTATCCGGTGCATCCCTACCAGTTACACAGTGGCGCTGTGGATGCAAAAAATATCGCTTATGCGTCCTCCCGGTACTGGATGTGTAAGCAATATTTTTTACGCGTTAAATTATGCGTCCTACCGGACGCGTAATTTCATCAAAAGATCACTAAAAAGCAGCGACTCTTGTTGAAAAAAATCACAGAATCAAAAGAATCACGAAAAAAAAATGATCAATTTCATCACAAATCCCTCCAAAAATGGCAGATTTCCTCAAAAGATCATTAAAAAATGACAAATTTAGTCTATTAATAGCAATAAAACGGCAAATTTAGTCGAAAAATTCACAAAAAGCGACAAATTTTGTCAAAAAAAAAAAAAAAAAAAAATCACAAATGACAGATTTTGTCAAAAAATTTCGATAAACGGCAAATTTTATCAAAAAATCACGAAAAATGGCAAAGACTTTCTGAGTAAATGTGACTTTTGAAAGCACTCATTCATTAAATAAAAAGTACTCCTTTGCTCAACAAAAATATGTTTTTTTCTCAACAAAAATGCCCTTTTCAACAGGTCAGTGTTGTCTCTTTTTAAAAGAAATGCTAACAATAGTGATACTTGTTATTTTCTATGCAGATATCTGACAAGAACAAAGTCAAAATAAGCGTTATTCCATTCTTTGGACAGTTCTTGATCAGTTACGGCGACATTATTTGCCAAATTAATAGCACATAATGAGATTTATAGTGTTTTTAGGTATGTGCCAGATGTGGTACACCATACATAGAAGTGTTAAAATTTTTACTGAAAAACTGAACTTTTATCCATTATTTTCTGCTTCCAGACTGGTTTAATTAAAAGTGATCAACAATAACCCAAGTTTATAAAACATGCATGGGGGAATTATAAAATAACAATAATAATAAAGCTGAATATTTATTAGTCTTATTTATGAACAAAAAACGTCAAGGAGTGACCATTACTGGTATATCTACCCTAGATTATGCTCTAAAAATCTAATATGAAGTTCATAATTTTGAAAATTCACAATGTTTGGTAGCTATACAGTATCTTCAAATAGGAAAAAAATTAAAATTCAATTTATATAAAAGTATGATTTCAATGAAAAATAAAAACTTTTTAAAACAGTGACACTTAATGAAACCAAAATATTCTAAATATATAAAGACGACTAAAAGATAATAGTTCAAACAAAATAGAATATTTTTTTAAACAAAAGAACTTTAAGGAATTAAAATTTATTAATTTTAATAATTACCAATGATACACAGATGCATTAAAATCACGAAACATACAGCAAGCAATTATAAATGTGTGTAAACAACAATGGACAATTAAAGTTCTTAAGTTAGTGTGATCAATAAAATATATGAACCATAAAAAGATATCTTAACATACAGTGTAAATTCGTGTATTTAAAAATTGATAAAGACATGAAATTTTCCGTCAATTGACATTATGGAAAAAAAAATTACAAGTAGATGTAGAGGTTTGTTAATTAATACCAACATAAAAAAAAAAATTAGACAGGAACAAAGCTCCAATGAAACATTACAAATGATTTAGAAGGTTTTAAAAAACAAAACATTAAAAAGTAAGCTAAGATATGACTTACCTATGACAAACGCTCGAAATTAATTCAAGATAACACTTAAAATTCGTATAAACACAACCAGTCATAATTCATAGAAACTGCTCATTATTAAAGATTAAATAAATAGTAGGATGATTTTTTTTTTAATAATAACTTAATTTTTACTTCTATTGAACATTTAAGACACTGACAAATAGAATATCATTGAAATCGACAGAGAACAAAACAATTTTTGCAAACATTAACATCCATTTACGACAGATAGGTGGCACAAAAGAAAAATAGTCAGGCTGCCATTTTTCTAATACAAAACTTGAAAATAAAAATAAAAATTTTTATAATTTAAAATAATTTTGGAATCTAAAACTTTTAAAAATTATAGAAAGTATAAAAAACTGATAGAATAGAAATGCGTTGCTTCGGTAGCAATGAAATTAGTTTTATTCATTTAATTTGCCTGTTTATTTTTAAATTCGATTTTAAGCTTATTCTATTTATTTCACTTTTTATTTTTACCTTTGGAAAATTATTTAGAAAATTTATAGATTATTATTATTTAGAAATGTTACTTTCCTAGTCAGCATGTACCAGGATAGCCTCGAGGACAGCTGTTAGCAAAACGAAATTGACCAATCAAAAATCTGTATTTTTGCAAACGGTGAAAAGTTCACAAAAATGTAAGCTTCTGATTGGTCAATCTTGTTCCGCTAACCTTGAAAAATCTATCTGGATTCCGACCTATCTATTTTCCGTATGTTTCTATCCATACTTCTACTTCAGTATGAAAATTGACAAACACAAAATAAACAAATGTCTGCGGTCGAAGTTCCAAAAGTTTTAGCAGTTCTTGACGTAAAAAAAAAGATATTGAATGCCGGTACAGGCGAATTTTCTGATTACCCTGAAGGGTCTAAGGCATGTTAAGAATGTATTTGTTATTTATAAAAGTATTATTTGATCATTATTGAGTAAAATAAAATTTTATCCCAGCAGCTGATATTAATTATGTTTAAGCTTCCGTTTTTATTTAATTTTTCGCACTTAGGTTGTAATTAATTATGTTCAGCAGCAAAAGGTGTTCTTATATTGTTCTTGTTTAAAAAAAAAAAAAAATTATTATTATTTTTTTATGAAAGAAAGTTATAAATTCTTCTTAAATGTAATTAAAAGCGCTCATATCTCAGGGAAGAGTACCGTGTCCTGTTATGATTGATGTGATTGGTGAAGTAATCTAAAATGGCGCTAAAAAGGCATTTTATTTTATTAACAATTTTTTTCAATATTACATTAAAGCATAGTTTTTAAATTTATATTTTATACACATATATTTATTTAGTACAAGTTATGTATGTGACATGTTAAAATAATAACAGGGTTGCTACATCACCTGAAAAAGTCAGATAATTAGGAAGTTGGTCAAATAAGCCAGGGAATTTAAATAAACTTTCATTGTGATTGGGTTGGCAAATTTCACATTTAAAAAAGAAACTAATCATCTAAATTACCCTTTTTTAAAACTTTCCACTTTCATCCTCTACCCCTTTCTTATCCACCATAACAAGCATTTTAAAATTTTAAAACTCATTATTTCGGATTTTAAAACTTTTTCCAGGAGTTACTTTCAAGTAATAATAAATAATTATCACAAGCATCCATCCGCCCACTGAAATGTTTGCTTTCCCTCTTGTTGAAAATAAAATTTATCTGAACATTAGTGATTTTACGATACAATTGAGAAAATGAATGATAACTCAGAGTACTACTATTGTGTTGCAAATTTGTACAGTTTGTAAAAACTTTATTTGAAAAAAAAAAAAAATATGTATTGCGGGAAAAAAATCACATATGCAAACAGCTGTGAAAAATTTTGCAAAATTGATCCTGGAAAATAATCAGGAATTTTAACCAACCAATCGCTGAAAAAAATGTAAAAATTTCGATAAATCATCACGGAACAAAAAAAATTGTGTATTTTGGTAAGTAGTTGCTGGAAAAATTTGCAATTTCCATACTCATTTGTGTAAAAAATCAATCAAATTTCATCAAACGGTCATAGAGGAAAAAGCAGTGTAGTGTGTAAAATGTGTCTTGAAATATCATTTAGAAACATTATTACCCAGGGCTTGAAAAATAGCATTCCCGGGATCCCAGGGAATGCAGAAATCCTTTCTGAGAATGTATATTTTTTCACTCAGGTTCCCGTCTGGGTCAAGTCACTATGGTCGGCAGCGATGCCAGATGTGTTTTAACGCTTAAATTACACAAAAAATAGCTCTTACGCGTCTCGTGGTATGTACAATTTCGTCAAAATATTACACAAAAAAAACCTGAATTTCATCAATTTTCACAAATCGTGATAAAAATTCATATTTTGACAAAAACAATCATAAAAAAAATGGTAATTTTGCTAAAAAAATCGCAATAAAACAGCAAATTTCATTTAAAAAAAATTCATGAAAAACACTAATTTCACTTTAAAAAATACCAAAAAAACCCAACAGATTTCATCAAAATATTGCAGGAAACAACGCAAATTTCATCAAAAGTCATGAAAAAACAGCAAATTTCATCAAAAAAATCGCAGTAAGACACTAATTTCATAGAAA
Source organism: Maratus speculifer (assembly GCA_964019185.1). Lineage (NCBI taxonomy): Eukaryota > Metazoa > Arthropoda > Arachnida > Araneae > Salticidae > Maratus > Maratus speculifer. The sequence goes on along the minus strand of OZ025294.1, from coordinate 241,888,933 downwards.
AATTACAGAAAAGCAACAGATTTTGTCAAAAAATTGCTTAAAACAACACAAATTTCATCACAATTCACGAAAGAAACGGCAAATTTCATGAAAATAGAGGAAAACAATGTAAATTTCATGAAAAATGGCAAATTTTATCAAAATAATATTGAAAAAACAGCAGATTTCATCAAACAATCGCGATAAAACATCAGATTTCATCAAAAGATAGCGAAAAAACGAAAAATTTCACCAAAAGAAAAATCGCAATAAAATGACAAATTTCGTCAAAATACTCATACATAAATTTTTCAGGGGATCCATACTTTTCATCGGGGAACCTATATTTTTTTATGTAGGTTCTCTGCTGGGAACTTTAGAATTTTCAAGCCCTGTTACTACCTCTTGATTTTGCTTTTCCTCCTGAGACTATTTGATGAATTTCATGATTTTTTTTTGTTTGAGATGCAACATTTAAATTTAACCCATTGACAGAATTTTTAAATTTTTAATGGCAGTATTTTACTAAATGCTTTAGATGAAATTTGCAAAATATTTTGACAATTGATTGAGGAAATTGAAATTTGCTATTTATTTCCATGGTCCTTTGACAAGATTCTAATTCTGCAATGGCTCTTCAAAATATCGCATATTTTTTTCATATTTCTTTATGAATTTTACTATTCCTCCATCCCTTCTAGATTCATTTGCTGAATTTTGCAATTTTTTTTCGAGATCATTTGCTGAATTTTGCAATATTTAGCCCTTTTAAGGGCAGTGGTATGTTTATGAAATCACTTAATTTTAATTCCCAAATGACACATCTGCACCAGAATTTTAATATAACTTTTTTCCATCTATTATGTATGTGACAAATAGCTTTTACTTATTTACAAATAAATTGGTATTTACATTTCGGCGTTATTCATTCAATTAAACATTTTCGCAATGGAAATTCTTTGCCCCTGAAAAGATTAACACAAGAGCATTTGATGAATTTCATGATTTTTTCTCCCATACCCATTTGACTGATATTGTGATTTTTTTAGGGCCATTTGAGAAATTTTGTGATTTTTATCCAAGAACATTTGACGAATTTTGAGACATTTTTTTCCTGAGATCTTGTGACAAATTTCATGATTTATTTTTTTAAGATAATTTGAACTTCATTATTTTTTCTGCAAGAACTTTTTAAAGAATTTCATGGTTTTGTCTCTGTGATCATTTGATGAATTTCATGATTTTTCTGCGAAAAATTTGATGAATTGCCTTATTTTTTCCCATGATGGATAGTCGAGATTTATGATATTTTCCTGCAACCAACCAACAAGATTCACAACTTTTTCGTAACTGACTGACATGCATTGAAAATGCTTTCTGCAAATAGTGTTAAATCTTATAGTGCTTGTCTGTGTATCTAAAACAATTTGGAAGACAAAAAGTATTTTTTATTTAGTCTCATTTTAGTCACTTTTTTTAAATGCAATTTAGTATCTTTTTCAAGAGTGGCTCAACAGTCTTAAGCCTGAAGCTTATTAATACAGTAGAAGGTTTTCAGAATGCAAGGGGGTCATTCCACGTGAAATCAACCAATTTAAGGAAAACTTGTTGCATCATAGTCACAGATTTTTTTTTAATTTTTATCATAGACAGACATAGTACTGAAACCCTCAAATCTGAAATTTAAAAGTAATTTTCACAATATTGGCCGAGATATGGCCATTTGAAAACTGGCCATTTTTACAAAATGGCGGCCATCTTGGAATTGTATCACTGTCTAAATATGGCCATAACTTGACAACTAATGGCTCAAAGTTTATATATCTGGTACCAATTTGAAGCTATTTGTACAAAGAATGAATATTTCACATCAAAACAATAATAAATTTTCATTTTTTTACTTTTTATTATGTGCAAAGTGAAAATTTCACCCCAAAAAAGGGCAGATTGTAATGGCTCATAAAAAAATGAATCATCATGAATTTTTCTGAAACTTGGTAAAAACGTTGCTCCATCTGTGTGCTTTAAATAAAAAAAAATTGGAAAGGTAAAATTTGTTGTTTTAAAATAAATGGTTTTTTACAGATAAGGTGTCATTAACCAAATAATGATATTTTTAGAATCTGTGAGCATTCCTGATTCAAAAAATAATGGTTAAAATAAAATTTTCTAACATCTAAATTAATGTAAAAGTATAATCAAAACCTCATTTGTACTAATTTTGTAGAAATCTGCCTCCAGCCCCCCTCCCCCCCACCCAAAAAAAAAAAAAAATTAGACAATTCAAAAAATTTTACACTGAAAAAGATAAGATAATAATTAAGGAATATAATGTATAATTATAAAATATCTATAAATGCAATGCATACATATGGTGATTTACTTCACATATAGGGGCAAGTGGGGTAGAATGGGACAGTAGGTTTTTCTCTTTATGTATCATTCTAAATATTTCATCAATCACATATTAGATGAAGTAATGGTACCCCAATCTTCAGTTGAAAAAAGTAGCTAATTTACACAAGCTTGCAATTATATAAAGAAAAAGATTATTTCAAGAATCAAAACATGAATTCAAAATTTTAAATTTTGAATTCAAATCATGATGTAAAAATTTCATTATGTTTCTATAAGCTGATGTAATATTGCATCATGTTCTATATAAGCTGATGCAATTTAAAGAAAAGATTGCTACTGTACCTTCATCTGCTTCTTAATTGGCTATAATCAAAGTATGATGCTATCTTGCATCATGTTCTATATGAGCTGATGCAATTTAAAGAAAAGATTGCTGCTTTACTTCATCTGCTTCTTAATTGGCTATAATTAAAGTATGATGTAATCTTGCATCATAATGTCCAAGAAACTTGAGTAATTCCTTTTAAATACCATATACCACTTCTAAAGTTTTCAATGAAGTGTATTTAGACATACAATAATTATTTTGTACTTATTATACAGTGGAGATGGAGTGTTTTGTATGTAAAAAACTCAATGTTTCTCTGAGTACTGATGCTATTTCTGTTCTTCAATTATCCCCACGGGATTTACATTTATTAAAAAAAAGGTTACATTATATAATCCCAGATAAAAAAGTTTTTTGCATGCGAATATATGCAAGGTTCACAAGGATAAATTTCTAAAATTTTATAGTTTAAATCAGAGACAGTGTTGTGATCCATTTAATAAACATCCAAATAGTAACAGAGCAAAATCACTGAAAACAATTTCTTTAGATATGTCTATGACAAATCCAGACATCCTCATTCCAGGAAAAAAATTATGTACTTCCTGCTATTCATCAATAAATAAGATGATTTCTATTGTTGACATGAAAAGCATCTCTGATCCAGAATTTAGTGAACCCACAGTAGTAATGGAACAATTAAACAAAAGCTGTGAAATGTTAGAGTTATCGCCAATAAAAATGAATAGGCGTAGCTCAAAGAGGAAACTTGGTTATTTGCAGACAAAAGTTAAAAAATTTTTAATGAAATGAAATAAAAAGTACTGTAAAAATAAATATTTAGTGTAAATAACTGCAAATTGATATTTCTTTATTGAATTATATAATATAAACACAATACTTTAATTTAGATGCTAGAAAATTTCATTTTAACCAATATTTCTTAAATTAAGAATACTTACAGATTTTAAAATAATCATTATTTGGGTCAATGACATCTTATATGTAGAAAACCATTTTTAAAACAACAAATTTTACCTCTCTAATTTTACAGTATAATGTTCCATATATAGAGAAACTGTTACATCTATGCATAATCAAATCATTATACAGAAAGCGTAAAAAGTATATGAACTAAATTTACTTTTCATTTTTGAAATAATCTTTTTCTTTATATAATTGCAAGCTTATGTAAATCAGCTACTTTTTTCAACTGAAGATTGGGGTACCATTACTTCACCTAATGTGTGATTGATGAAATATTTAGAATGATACTTAAAGAGAAAAACCTACTGTCCCATTCCACCCCACTCGCCCCTATATGTGAAGTAAATTATCATATATATATGCACTGCATTTATAGGTATTTTATAATTATACGTTATATTCCTTAATTATTTTCTTATCTTTTTCAGTGTAAAATTTTTTGAATTGTCTAATTTTTTTTTTGTTGGGGGGGGGGGGAGGGGGGCTGGGGGCAGATTTCTACAAAATTAGTACAAATGAGGTTTTGATTATACTTTTACATTAATTTAGATGTTAGAAAATTTTATTTTAACCATTATTTTTTGAATCAGGAATGCTTACAGATTCTAAAAATATCATTATTTGGTTAATGACACCTTATGTGTAAAAAACCATTTATTTTAAAACAACAAATTTTACCTTTCCAATTTTTTTTTTTATTTAAAGCACACAGATGGAGCAACGTTTTTACCAAGTTTCAGAAAAATTCATGATGATTCATTTTTTTTATGAGCCATTACAATCTGCCCTTTTTTGGGGTGAAATTTTCACTTTGCACATAATAAAAAGTAAAAAAATGAAAATTTATTATTGTTTTGATGTGAAATATTCATTCTTTGTACAAATAGCTTCAAATTGGTACCAGATATATAAAATTTGAGCCATTAGTTGTCAAGTTATGGCCATATTTAGACAGTGATACAATTCCAAGATGGCCGCCATTTCGTAAAAATGGCCAGTTTTCAAATGGCCATATCTCGGCCAATATTGTGAAAATTACTTTTAAATTTTAGATTTGAGGGTTTCACTACTATGTCTATCTATGATAAAATTTAAAGAAAAATCTGTGACTATGATGCAACACCCATTGGTTGAATTCATGTGGAATGACCCAAGGTCATGTATTATGTAGAATTTTGCATTATATGGGTTGGTCACCTTTCATACATATTGAATTTTACTGTTAAAGGTGGAAGGAGGCATGTGCATTGAATGCCAGAACGAAGGTGCACCAAATGAAAATTTTGTTTGTTGATTTTTCTCATGTCTGTATTTTGTGCAATGTTTTTTAAATTGTTCTGTTTGGGGCATACCAAAGCAAAAGCATTGTAGAATCTAAGGATGATATGGAAAATTAGAGATATTACTATTCCACTGTTTCTGTATTAAGTGGAATTTTTTTCAATTTCATTTGTATGATTTTACTGAATCAATATTTGACAAAGCAGATTAGATAGTTCAGTATTACATATATTATGATTACATATTCTAAAATAAGTTGGTTATCAGAAAATTAGTAAAATTCCTTTTAAATATACCTTGCAGAAGAGGAAAGAAGGGGGGGGGGGGGATCCATGTTTGCCCCAGGTGCAAAAAAGGCTAGTTTCAGCACTGCATTTATTATGATTACTCATTTTCAAAAATGTTTATTGTAATAATAGTCAATCATTTCATTAAAAAGCTCTGAATTAATAAAGCAAAGTTGAGCTAGTGTATTAAATTTAGTTTTATTAAGATTAACATTTTTATTTATTTTTTTTATGTGAGAAAGCAAGTGTTTGTTAATTGCAAAATTCACCGTTTACATCTCAGAAGTTGTACATCATATAAAATTGTGTGAAAGATCTTCTGTAATTTTCTGTGGTTATAATGAGGAATTATTTCAGCACATATTTTGAGATGGAAAATCAGTATTTTTTAACATAAGCATAAATCTGTTAAGTCGAGAGATAAAAGGGAACCAGGGAATTATGGCTTCTATGGCATTTTTAAATGCCATTACTACTAGTCTGAAAATAGTTTCGTCAACTTAAAGTGGTTAAAAAGTTGATGATGGCTGTACAGCCCTGTTTGAAAAAAAAAGAAAAAAAAAACATTTTAAACTAGGGATGGGACGAATAGTGATTTGGCCGAATAGCCGAATACCGAATATTCGGCCAAATTTTAGGCCGAATACCGAATATTCGGCGGCCGAATACTAACATTTTATTTCCAATAAAGAAAATAACTTTTGATTATATACAATTTAAAATATAGGAGCTCATTAATCATTACTACTCTTAAATGTGTTTTTAAATGTATTTTAAAATTTGAAAAACTTATTTTAACACACACACACACACACAAAAAAAAAAAAAAAAAAAAAAAAAATGAAATTGCATTATATTCTTTTATCCCAATGTACATCAAAATGATTTTCAGTAAGTCAGGATGGTAAGATATTTTCATTAAAATATGAAGAATGAATGTACTTCACTTTTATTATCAAATGATACTTTTATCCTTTCTTGCATCCAAAATTAATAATATTCTTAGTCTCTCTCTCTCTCTCTCTCAGAACTCACGAGGAGATATTTTCTGAAATAACCTTTAGTGAAGTAAATTTTATCATTGAGAGCTTGTGTCCCTCATGATAAAAAAATTTGTTAGAATTAAGACTGTTCTGAAATGAGTTGCTAAGTTTTAAATTACAAATTTCATTAAAGCAAAAGGTATGCTTAAAGTAGAATGCATATGCTAACAAAATCTTTGACAGTAGAATTGGTGCATACAATATTCAACTTCAAAATTCTGCTTATCCAATAAGAATTAAAAGGATAAACAGAAATTGATAACAACATGAAAGAAGGAAGATGTAGATTAAAAATACATACATAATAATATTACATATTAAAGTCAGTAATTATGCATATAATTACTTATAAGTGAAAACAATAGAATAAAATAATTATTTTGTTCAATATTTAGAATTTATATTTAAATATTTATAAAACCATCTTCATAAACAAGTTGTGTCATCTAATGAGCATCTAGTTTGACACCAGTTCTGTTTTCTGATGTACCATTGTACTTGGAATAACAATATTTGATATGAAATCTTGAAAACGAATCTTCGTTAATACACCAAGTTAATGAATTTTTTCATTTCTTGCTTTATAGAAAATAAGTTATGAATTTCATAAAAGCCTTTTCATATGTGCATGGAATTTGCAGGCATTAATATAAATATTCTAATATTTTAAAATAAGGCAGTGTTTTTTTTTTTTTTTTTTTTTGTATAAGTGTTTTTATATTTTGAGTTGCAATTTGCAATTTATCATTTTCTAATGAAGACATTTCACTTACAATTGAATCTCTAACTTGGGCAGCATTTTCTAAAATATCACTTATTTTTATAAGAAATACAGAAAAGCTGTATATTTTTTAGTATCTGAATAATTGTATATTTTGTAAATAAGAAGGAAAATGACTGCATGAATGTGCCAGAAAGTAGACAATTTGGATTAGAGAAAAAAAAAATTGCAAGAAACAAAATTCTTTAAATCCAAAATTTATTTGGCAAGATTTCTTTCACTATTCGGCGAGATTTTAGAAATATTCGGTGAGATATCTCTAAATATTCGGCCACAAGTATTCGGCCGAAGCATTCAGTCAACCAGCCTTCAATATTCGGCCAACCGAATATTCGGCAAAAGGGCCGAATAGGCCGAATACCGAATAGTGGCCGAATATTCGTCCCATCTCTATTTTAAACTCATGCTACTTTATCAAAGATTTTAAGCTAACATGCAGATAACAACTTTCTGGCTACTTCTCATACTAAGGGAGCGGTTGATGGAATTGGGAGAATGATAAAGTCATGAGTGTGGGTTATGGTGAAGTCCAGGAAAACAATAGTTAATTCTGCTTTGGATTATTTAAAAAGTTTACAGGAAATTAGTGCAATGAAGACATTGCATGTGTCAGCGAAGAAAATACTGGAAACTAAACAAATGTGACAGAAAGATGGAAATTGTGCCGAAACAAGTTTTTTTATTATATATATATTTGTACCCAGGACAAACATTGAATTTTTATGCCTGCCCACATCTTCTACTATATAAATGAAATTTACAATGATAATTTTATTAAGTTTCGAATAGCTGATTTATTTAAAATATATGATCATTTCATAAAATATATTACACTGAACTATGTAATCAGCTTTGTCAAACATCGATTCATTATATAATCTTGAAAAGGAATAAAAAAGAAAAAAATCAATGTTTGGTACCTGGAATATGTGCCCATCCCTCCCCATCTCTCTAGTTTTGGCCCTGGATTGAAAGGGATAAAGTCTTTCCAGGTAAGTGCTGATAGTACCAATTTTTCAATTGGAAAAACTACAGAATCAACACTAAGGGAGGTAAGTCAGTTCCCGCAGAAAGATTCTGAAGGCATCAGATTTAAATATCAGAAACTATGTTGTAGTTTCCCTGGCCAATAACAAAAATCACAATAGCTTGAATTTTTGTACCTACCTTGTACTACAATAATGTCTTGAATATCAATTTCCGTTCAAAAGAAATAAGCTTAAAATATATGCAAGCTCATTTAACATACTGGATTTGGCCAGACAAAGATGTCTTCTCAAATGAAAACTTTTTCTCATTGTAAGAAAAGTAGCTACCCCATCACTTATAACAAGTAGGGAGCAGTACGGTTTTTTAACTAGCTGCATAAAGATGTTAGTTTTATTGAATTAATGTTTGTATATTGTCAAAGTTCTATAATCTGCACAAGTTGGGGCCAAAGGTTGTGTGGATTATGGAATATTGCAGGTTATAGAGCATTATGAATTATGCATCATTTTATTATTCCTAGATGGTGTTTTAATTCTATAATCAGTATAATATAAAAAAATAAATATGAAATCTAAAATTTAATTTAATAGGCTATCTCAAAAAATGCCTTTTTAAAGTTATTTTATTAAAAAATTTATGTACATTTAAATAAAAATAATTACATAGGTTCTGCAATACATTTTCTTTTTTACTGTTAATAAAATGAAAGTGAGTTACATTTAAAAAAAATAAATGTTTTATTAGGATTTGTTATTTTTTTAAAATCAATTTTGGATCACTAATTTGTAAATTTTTTAAAATGTTTATTTCATTGTTTACATTCGTAAAGTAACGCAAATTATAGAAAATTGCAGATTATGGGTGTGTGGATTATAGAACTTTGACCGTATTAGCTTTTGTTAAGTTTTTTATTATACCAACTACTGTTTTTTTTCTCTTTTGTAAATAACTTTGAAATTGTATACTTTGCATGGTGTCACACATGTCACAGTAGAAAAACATTTTTATAAATTATAATAATTTAAACTTATGAAAATTATTCACTAACTTAAATCTTATCTCTTCTATTAGAAAAAAAAGTTTTAATAATGAAACATTTAAATATTCACAGAAATTTAAAAAAAAAATTTGTATGTAAGTGAAAACTCATGTCCAGAGAGAGTCACACACATCACAAGATTTATTTATTTATTTATTTAATTGAAAGAGCTATTGAAATTTCATATTTGCTTAGTTATTCAAGCATATGTATGAAAAATTTATTTAAAATACTTTTCAGAGATTTATTAGTTAATTTATTGCTCTAAATTAGGGATGGGACGAATAGTGATTTGGCCGAATAGCCGAATACCGAATATTCGGCCAAATTTTAGGCCGAATACCGAATATTTGGCCGGCCGAATAGTAAAATTTTTTTCCAATAAAGAAAATAAATTTTGATTATATATAATTTAAAAAATAGGAGCTCATTAATAATTATTACTCTTAAATGTGCTTTTAAATGTATTTTTAAATTTGAAAAACTTATTTTAACACAAAAAAATTATGAAATTGCATTATATCCTTTATTCTAATGTACATCAAATTGATTTTCAGTATGTCAAGATGGGAAAATATTTCCATTAAAATATGAAGAATGTGCTTCACTTTTACTATCAATTGATACTTCTTGCATCCACAATCAATAATATTCTTAATCTCTCTCTCTCTCAGAACTCACAAGGACATATTTTCTGAAATAACCTTTAATGAAGTAAATTTGATCATTTAGAGTTTGTGTCCCTAGTGATAAGCAAATTTGTAAGAATGAGACTGTTCTGAAATCAGATGCCAAGCTTTAAATTACAAATTACGTTAAAGTAAAAGGTTATGCTTAAAGTAGAATGCATATGTTAACAAATTCTTTGACATTTGAATCGGCACATACAATAGTCAACTTCAATATTCCACTTATTCAACAAGCATTAAAAGGATAAACAGAAATTGATAACAACATGAAGGAAGGAAGATTAAATTAAAAATATATACATAATAATGTTACATATTTAAGTCAGTAATTATGCAAATATTTATTAAAAAGTGAAAATTATAGAATGAAAAATTATTTTGTTGAGTATTTAGAATTTATATTAAAATATTTATAAAACCATCTTCATAAAGCAAGTTGTGTCATCTAATGTGTATCGAGTTTGACACCAGTTCTGCTTTCAGACGTACCGTTGTATTTGGAATGGTGATATATTATATTTAATTTTGAAAATGAATCTTCGTTAACACACCTAGTGAATAAATTTTTTCATTTCTTACTTTATAGAAAATAACTTATGAATTTCATAAGAGCCTTTTTTATATGTGCATGGAATTTGCAGACATTAATAAATATTCGAGCGTTTTAGAATAAGGCAGTGTTTTTATATTTTGAATTGTAATATATCATTCTCAAATGATGACATTTCCCGTATAATTAAATCTCCAACTTGGGCAACATTTTCTAGAATATCATTAACTTTTATAGGAAATACAGAAAGGCTGTATATCTTTTAGTATCTGAATAACTCTATATTTTGTATGTAAGAGTGAGAATGACTTCATAAATGAAGTAGCCAATTTGGATTAGAGAGAAAAAAATTGCAAGAATGAAATTCTTTAAATCTGAAATTTATTTGGCAAGATATCTTTCACTATTCGGCGAGATTTTAGCAATATTCGGCAAGACATCTCTAAATATTCGGCTACAGGTATTCGGCCGAAGTATTCGGTCAACAAGCCTTCAATATTCGGCCAACCGAATATTCGGCAAAAGGGCCGAATACCGAATAGTGGCCGAATATTCGTCCCATCCCTACTCTAAATATAGATACAATCTCTTAAAATTGTATATCACACTCATCGCAATGGAAAGGCCCTAAAACAAACAAAATGCAATTAAAAAATAGCAAAAAAAAAAAAAAGTAAATTTTGTCGAAAAAGTGCAAACTTTGTCAGAAGATAATGAAAAAAGTGCAAATTTTGTCACAAGATCATGAAAAATCAAATTTTACTTCTACAAAATCAAATTTTTACTGTTTCAAAATTAGATTTTTCTGCTACAAAAGCAGATTTTTGCTGTTCCTAAAATGGCTTTAGTACCAAGGGTGGATCCAGCCCAACCTCCAGGGGGGAGTCACTACTTTTGACAGATGATTCCATGAAACAATTTTAAAATACAGTTAATCTTCTGAAAACGGAATTACAATAAAAAGTAGCAAATTTCGTCGATCGGCCATGAAAATAATCGCGAATTTTGTCGATTAGGCACGGAAAAATCACGAATTTTGTCAATCGGACGTGAAAAATCTCAAACATGGTTTATCGGGCAAGGAAAAAAAATCTGATTTTTTTTTATAATATTTAAAAAAATTGTAAATTTTGTTCATAGGTTGTGGAAAAGTCGCCTATTTTGTCTCTTTATCGCGCGAAAAAAACACGAATTTCGTTGACCGGGCCCGGAAAAATCAAAAATATTGTCAACTGGGCATTGGAAAATCGCGAGTTTTGTCTATCGGCCTACAAAAAATCTCGAATTTTGTCTGTATGTCTCAGAAAAATCACAAATTTTGTCAATTGAGCACAAAAAATCGTGAATTTCGTCGATCTGGAACGAAAAAATCGCAAATTTTGTTAATATGGAACAGAAAAACCCAATTTTGTCAATCGCTTCGTAAAAAGCGCGAATTTTTTCGATCAGGAACGGAAAAATCACGAATTTCGAGTTGATATGGAAGGAAAAAATTGCCAATTTCGTGAATTGGGAAAGAAATTATTGCGAATGTAGTCGATTGTCTTCATAAAAAGAGCGATTCGGGCAATTGGATACAAAAAACTCGTGAATTTTGTCGATTCAGAACGGAAAAAATTGCTAATTTCATTGATAGGCAAGGAAAAATCGAAGATTTTGTCGATGATGTGCAGAAAAATTGAAAATTTTTTTGAGCGGCTACAGAACAATAGCGAGTTTTATCAGTTTATTGCAAGAAAATACCACAGATTTCATCAATTTGCGGTGGGAAAAAAATGCAGATTTCATCACTCAGTTAAGGATTGCGAATTTTATTGTTCGGTGCGGAAAAATGCATATTTCATGGACAAGAACGGAAAAAGGCGTGAATCTCGTCGATCGGGTAGGGAAAAATCCCGAATATGTTAGACCGCTTTCGTAAAAAGCGCGAATTTAGTCGATCGGGAACGAAAAAAATCGCTTTTGGTAGGGCACGGAAAAATTTCGAATTTTGTCGATCAGGAACGAAAAAGTCCCTATTTTGGTCGATCAGTTTCGTAAAAAACGCAAATACAGTCAATCGGGAATAAAAAAAATCGCGAATTACGTTGATATGGCAAACAAAAATTGTCAATTCCATCGATCGGGAAAGAAATTATCGCGAATATGGTCGATCAGCTTCGTAAAAAGCACGAATTCGAGCAATCGAGAACAAAAAACTTGCGAATTTTGTCAATTCGGAATGAAAAAATTGCTAATTTTGTCAATTTGGAACGAAAAATCGCTAATTTTGTTGATAGGGCGCAGAAAAACTGCAAATTTTGTCGATGATGTGGGGAAAAATTTTAAAAATCTTTGAGCGGCTGCAGAACAATCATGAGTTTCAACAGTTTATCGCGAGAAAAAAATCACGGATTTCATCAATTTACGGCGGGAAAAAAATGGAGATTTCGTCAGTCAATTAAGGAAACGAGTATTTCATAATTCGTGTGCGGAAAAAGTCGTATTTCTTCGAACAAGAATGGAAAAATGTACTTATTTCGTGGATTGGGCACGGAAAAGTCGTGAAATTTCTCAGTCAAGTGAAGAAAAATCACAAATTTCATAGACTATTCATGAAAAACCTCAAATTTTGTCGATCACACCCCAAAAAACCGTGAATTTTGTCGATCGGGCAAGGGAAAATTGTGAATTTCGTCGATCAGGCGCTGAAAATTCACGAATTTTCTCAATCAGTTTCAAAAAATGCACAAATTCTTTCGATTAGACGTATTTTGTGTTCCTGTTTTAGCACTTTTTACTTACACTTTACATCCCTCTTTGAAGAGCTCCAGGGGGGGGGGGTCATGACCCCCCCTCCCCCTTGGATCCGCCATTGTTTAGTACACTTACATCCCTGTATGTATGACATGTGCCATTTTTTCATGCAAGGATATATCTAAAAATCTTGTGAAATTTCAATTAAAAAAGTAATATTCTTCTTTGCATCTTCTATTTTTATCATAAGTAAAAATACAAGAAAAGAAAAAAAAAAGAATGAAAATAAAGGTTTCAATTAAATAAATTTTACATAGTTTTAACAGCTAATTTTCAATTTTCAAAATTATTTAAATTATAAAGGATTACAAATATTTTTCTATGTTATTCCATTAGATGTCATCTGCAAGAAATACTTAATTTTTGAAAAAAAATATAAAAGTCTTAGAAATTTATAAATGAAAAGTTTTTCAATAATATATTTATTGCCTTGAGAGGCCACTACACTTGCTCAAAATTATATGTATGATAATGTTAAATCTATGGGAATGTTATTTTCAAATATCTTGCTCATATTTTTATGTTTTTACGTGATTTTTTTTTTTTTTTTTTTTTTTTTTTTTGCATAGGATAGCTGAGGACGATCTACAATCGGGTTGTTTTTTACTTTTTCAGTTTTGGTTGTATATTTTTTATATTATGATAGTTTCAATTTGAAAACCGGTTTCAATCAGTACCAAAAGTAATTTATTTTTATTTTTTTATCCTTTCCGAACTAAAATTGAAAAAGTATAGTTTGTCCTCAACTATTCTATTAAAAAAAAATCATATGAAAATATTAAAATTTGAGCAAGATATTTGAAATTAATGTCCTCATAGATTTAGCATTATCATCTAGGTCTTTTTAAGCGAGTCCAGTGGCCTCTTAAATGTATAGTGTAGAAAGAGCAAAAATTTGAAAGCATGCTGTATGTACAATGAAAAAAAATTATAATAAAATAATAAATGAATTTAATTCAGCAACATTTTATGATCTCTATGAAAGATAGTTTGAACTTTTTAAAATATCAGTCTGTTCTCTCTCTCTATCTTACTCCTTTTTTTTTTCCAGATGACATTTCACTTTAAAACTATGAGAGTGAAAGAAAATGGTGAAACTTCAGATATTATTGATGATAGTGAAAAAATGGGAAAACCAATGGAACTTATTTTGGGGAAGAAATTTAAAATGCCTGTCTGGGAAGAATGTTTAAAATCAATGAAAGAAGATGAAGTTTCTGAATTCATTATAAAAAAGAAGGTAAAATTTCATCAATGTATTTTATAACTGTAAAAAGAAAAGGTATTCTTTTTCACCAGCATAATATATCAGTGTTTATCAAACTTTTTCTGAGTGAGAGCACTTTTATTTACAAGAGTAATCTGCAAATTTATCTTTCCTTTAATTTAATTTAATTTTTTAGTATAGACTTAATTAAAATTTATTTAATTTTACTGTGTTGAATTCGGGGGATGGCCCGAAGGGGGAGACATTCCTCTGCCCAGAGCAATGAAATGTCCCTCCCAGAGAAGAGTGTCTGAATTCAACACTGTAATTTTACATTGATATTAAGTAAATAAGTGTCATTGTTTGCCATAAGTGTCTTTTTGTGGGAAATTAGATCTATAAGCAATTAAAAAATGCAAGAAACACTTCTGATTCTAAACAATTACAGTAGAAGATCTTTATAAAGCAATTCCATATAATGTATATAATCTCTATATAACACACAACTTCTCAGATGTAAACAATGAAATCTTTAGTGAAAAAGAATCTGAATTCCCAGATTATAAAAAATTGCTACTCTCTTGAAAACTACCTTATTTTCGGGTGTATAGCCCGCACTCCTAAATCGAGCAGTGCAGTAAAAAAAGTTCATGTATAAGCCGCGGAGATGCATCGGTGTATAGTCCGCAGGTTATACACCATTTACGAATGTATATTTCGATCAGGGTTCGAAGTTAGAAGCCATTAAATAGTTTGCTAGCGAATAAGTGCTGCAACACCCCTTTGTGTTTGTAGAGTACAAAATCTGAAATCTGGAACATTTCCTACCTTGAAAATTCTGAGTTTAAGATCATTTTTAGTTTATTTCTCAAAAAAAAAAAAAAAAAAAAAACTACTCTGCCCTGTTGCAAAGAACAAAAAAAAGTATGTGTTTTATGTGCAATTACTTCTAGAATTGTTTGGGAGTGTTATTGCTCTTTCAATAGGCTTGCCCGTAATGGTAACAATGTTATTGTACATTGGGTACCTGGTCATACTGGCATCCTGGGCAATGAGCTTGCTGATAGTTTAGCGAGAAAAGGGTCGGTTACTCCGTTTATTGGACCTGAACCTGCTATTGGCATTTCTAAGGACTGCGTTAGAACTACTGTTTTTAGAATTTTAAGAGAGCAGCAGTATCAAGAATGGCTTGACTCGAGTGGACAGAGACAAGCGAAGGAGCTCAATAGTGGATGCCCCAGTAAAAGGGCAAAAGAACTTGTTGAACTCAGAAGAAATAGTCTACGAAATATGGTAGAACTTCTAACAGGACATTGTAGACTTAATAAACACCT
This sequence comes from Maratus speculifer, assembly GCA_964019185.1. Taxonomy (NCBI): domain Eukaryota; kingdom Metazoa; phylum Arthropoda; class Arachnida; order Araneae; family Salticidae; genus Maratus; species Maratus speculifer. The sequence continues at coordinate 241,873,284 of OZ025294.1, read as the reverse complement.
TAGCATTATGAAGGTAGTCAATGACCCTCTTTGTAGGGGTTGTAAATACGATGAGGAGACTGCTGTACATGTCTTTTGTAGCTGTGAAGTATATGCTGTTTATCGTTTTGAGCACCTGGGTCGACATTTGATTGAGCCATGGGAAATTCAGGATATTCCTATCAAATGCCTGCTGAATTTTATGTCAGCTACTGGTCTGTTCAGGGACTAGGTGGGGATATATTTCCTCTTTAATTTTTGGGGGATAGTACAATAGACCCCTGGTCGCAGTGCTTTGGCCTCCCCCCTAGTAATACAGTAATGTGTTTTATGTCATTTCGGAACAATTCAGAGGAGTCGTTCTTTTTCGGAACGATTCCGAGAAATCCTTCCTTTTCAGAGTTGTTTCATTACGGAGCAAGTCAAAGGAATTGCTCCTTTTCTGAATGAATCCAAGGAATCGAACATTTTCAAAGTGGTTTCATTTCGGAACGAGACTGAGGATTTTGCCCTTTTCGAAGTTTCGGACCGATTCCGAGGATTCGAACCTTTAGGGATCATTTCCAAAAAAGGACCAATTCTGCGATTCCGTTCCTTTTCGGAATTGTTCCGAAAAGAACGGATTCTTTTTTACAGACTGGAATCGTTCCTCAACAAATGACACATCTCTACTAAAAAACTGATTACAGTTAACGTTAAAATGACTTATTCAGCAAAAAGTAAGTTTAAAATAAGTAACATGATATGGTATTGTTTTTACCCTCTCAAATCAAGAGAAACTGCGTTTGAGCGTCATTATTTCTCACTGCCGGTTAGTGCAATACTTGTCGATAGTTGCGACAGTTCTTCCAAATCCAGAAATAACTGTATTTAAGCAATAAAAGCCTTTAGAAACATGAGAGAAAACACTATATTTCACGGCATAGCGAAAAAAAAATTGCAAATTTAGATGTTTTCAAATTTTTTGAGGTTTAAAAATTGTAGAAAAAATATCACCATTTCCAATTTTTAAAAATAAATCTTTGTATAGCCCGAACCGTATGTAAGCTGCAGTGGCTTTTTCGAAGGTTTTTTTCTTGTATAAGCCACGGACTATACACCCAAAAATACGGTAAATTTAATGCATTAGTACAATTTTATCTCCTTAATTTAGAACTTATTAATAAAAATAAATTATAGTAAATGTTTTTGAAAAGCCGTTATAGAATGAATGATTTGGATGCAGGTATATTTGGATAATTTTTATAAGATAAGTTTAATAATATGTAGAATGATTTATATGATATAAAATTTATAATCTGGATTTTAAAAAAAAAGCAGTACAGTAGACTCTCTCAGATCTGTACAGCTTGGGAACAGAGATTGTGTGGGTTTTAGAATTTTGCGGATTTCTGATAACTGTTTTGTTTGCATTTTATAAACAGTAATTTGGGTGTAATTAATAATGCAATCGAAACTGCAATGAATGCTTACAATATAATAAAATATTAAAATAGGCAATAAACTAAAATAATAAAAATTTAGATAATTTTTAAAATGATTAAAATATTAAAGCAAGGGTCAAGTTAATAATCAATAATGTATGGTTAAATATTCATAATAAAGATTAAATGTATTTTTTCTAAATTATTCAATGAAACTTGCCTTAAAGGTTCATTACTAATTCACATCAAAAGCATAAAATAAGGAAGTTTTCTTTCAGGTTTAGTCAGACTTAATAACCAAAAAGCTTGATTAATACACAAATATATATAGTAAAAAGATTGTGATTGCCAATAATATCAGCAATAGCTTGAATTTTTTCAGAAATAAATTTATTCTTCTTCATGAAAAGACACGGATTCAGTAACATTAATTAAAATTACAAGTGAAAATATATATGGAATTGATATAAAACTAAAAAAGTCAAATTTTGTCTTGTATCTGAACTGATTACATTTTATTGTTTGCATCCATAAATTATGTGTGGATTTTGGGATTGCAGATTTGAGGAAGTCTACTGTATAATGATACTATAAAGTATTTTGATATGCTTCAATCATATTTGGCTACATTTATGAGGTAAATTTAATGAAGTGTGAAATGTGATCCATATAACACAAAATTCTATATAATGCACAACCTTGCATTTTTAGCTTTGCATTATATTGATTTTCTACTGTACAAAGTACCTAGCTTATTACACAATTAAGGATGTATTCAAATCCAAGCTGCTTATTTTCTGATCCATTTTTGTTTTGAAACACATCAAATTGACAAATTCAGAAACTATATAAAGTGCCAAGTTAGTCAATTTTTTGATAAAGGCAAAATAAATTGCAAAGAATACTTTGCAAAGTGAAAAAAAAAAGGGTCAGATTGAAATTATAATTGTTTATAAATCAAGTTCTAATTAATTGAGTGAGAAATTAAAACACCTAACCTCTTATACACCTTTTTAAAATCATGTCAGCAAGTTTCATGTTTTTCCTTTTAAAAATAAGTCTGAAAATATGTCAGAAAATTTCTAGCTGTTGAGGGTGAAAAAATATTTGAGTTAATCCTTAAATGGAAATTAAAATTCTCACCTCAATTTCAGTAGTTCCTAACAGAATGATTTATACATAAATTAAAGACTGGTTCTCTTAAGAGAGTGTGTTGTGATATCTGGACAGATGATAAAGGTATCCAACATGAATATAATTTCAGTTACAGTAGAGTTCTGCTATTCTGAACTCCATTATTCTGGAAATCCACCTTCTACAATCAAGAGGATTGTCGGACGTTCCCCTCAGTCCACACAACTTTGAAGAATGTCCGTGGTAGATATAGCTGCCACCACCGATATTACTAGGTGATATCAGTCACCCACTGTGAGATTGGTGTAAATGAAGACTTACGCTAGTAACCAAATTATCAGTTTATTAAGAATATATGTACACACAAAATACGCTATTTACAAATATATACAACTACAACTCGGATATAGGTGATCCGGTTCAACATTAAATTAGATACCATAAAGATTGATTGTGTACTGTTCCAATTACACTTTCCACCTCACACTCAATACACGTTAAATTCACTTTTTTGGAGCTCAACCTTGAGTCTCCCAACACAAGTATACTGGGCCTGCACTTCTTAGCCCAGAACACTAAACACTAGGACGTCTGTGTCCTTTGCGCACCAGAAAACGCACACTTTACGCTCTTCCACACAGAGCAACCTCTAGGTACGAAACCTAGGTACCGAATCAATGATCTGAGGCAAACTTGCCCTCTCCAAATCACTGCTTTCTCCCACATAAGCCCCTTTGGAGCCTCCTCATTGGACACTCCATTCTTTTCTTGCTTAGTGGCATGCTACTAATCTGCTCACCATCCGCATACTTCACTGACAGGCAGACATGCCTCTCAGCTATCTCTTTTCTCTAACACCCCACCTGTAAAGGATTAGCTGGCAATTCCCCTTTCCACAAAGAAGGAATGTCACCTTGGAAATTCTGTACACAACCATACAATATGAGATATTCAAATAGAGAAAGAGTAGACATTACATTCTTTAGCACAGGTGCTATCAGATCCTGACACCCCCCACCTTAGCGGAAAATATGCCTTTTAGGGGCTAATTTTCCCCAAACATATAGTAATATCGCAGAAGAGTTCAATAGTCTCTTTACAGATTTCTTCATTATGCTTATTACATAGGTATTTCCAGGTGTCTGAACACTATCTACTGACATCTCTACTGAACCTTTACTAATATTATTATTATATAAACAATACACATGTTAATACAATATTATAAACAAAAAAAAATCAAAAAATATTTACACACACACAGAAAAAAAAATTAAATGTGTGATGACATCCCTTTAAGGTTGTCCACTATTGGGTCGTTGACGCCGATGGGCTAACAACTGGTTGTTCTTCCCAGCTCTTTCTATGTAGTCTGGAAATTGCGTCAGCATTTAAATGTTGAGCTCCTGGACGATGAGAAATACTCAGGTTCCAGCGTTGCAAGGCAAGAGCCCATCTAGTGAGTTTGGGGGACCTTGGGGTTGTTTCAGTGAGAAATTTTAATGGATTATGATCCGTGATGATCTCAATTTGAGATCCATATGTCCATTTTTCAAACTTTCGCAACCCAAAGAGAACACTCCAAGCCTCTTTCTCTATACTCGGCCAAGCACGCTGAGCCCCTGACAATTTCTGACTGGCAAAAGCTATTGGTTTAAACTGACCCTTTTCATCTTTTTGAGTAAGACAACATCCCACCGCTGCCACCAATTTGTCGGACGTTCCCCTCAGTCCACACAACTTTGAAGAATGTCCGTGGTAGATATAGCTGCCACCACCAATATTACTAGGTGATATCGGTCACCCACTGTGAGATTGGTGTAAATGAAGACTTACGCTAGTAACCGAATTATCAGTTTATTAAGAATATATGTACACACAAAATACGCTATTTACAAATATATACAACTACAACTCGGATATAGGTGATCCGGTTCAACATTAAATTAGATACCGTAAAGATTGGTTGTGTACTATTCCAATTACACTTTCCACCTCACACTCAATACATGTTAAATTCACTTTTTTGGAGCTCAACCTTGAGTCTCCCAACACAAGTATACTGGGCCTGCACTTCTTAGCCCAGAACACTAAACACTAGGACGTCTGTGTCCTTTGCGCACCAGAAAACGCACACTTTACGCTCTTCCACACAGAGCAACCTCTAGGTACGAAACCTAGGTACCGAATCAATGATCTGAGGCAAACTTGCCCTTTCCAAATCACTGCTTTCCCCCACATAAGCCCCTTTGGAGCCTCCTCATTGGACACTCCATTCTTTTCTTGCTTAGTGGCATGCTACTAATCTGCTCACCATCCGCATACTTCACTGACAGGCAGACATGCCTCTCAGCTATCTCTTTTCTCTAACACTCCACCTGTAAAGGATTAGCTGGCAATTCCCCTTTCCACGAAGAAGGAATGTCACCTTGGAAATTCTGTACACAACGATACAATATGAGATATTCAAATAGAGAAAGAGTAGACATTACATTCTTTAGTACAGGTGCTATCAGATCCTGACAAGGATTATTAAACACATCTTGTTATCACCCATTATTACTTGGAACTCTTAGGGAATATTTTCAGACAATATTGATAGTGTCATAAATCTATTGATTGATCTGATACTATCTATATTACAAAAGCCAAACGTATCTGTGCATAACATTGCCATTCCCAAAATGATGTATGTGTATACATCATTTTGTAAATGGCAACTTGAAATTTGAAATGAAATTTTGGTTTACAATTTTTAATGCTGCAAATTTTTAAACTTCTAAACATCCCAAATTTTCAATTTTTAAACCATTGTATATAAGGAAAAAATGTGCTTTTAAATGCAATTTGTTTTAAAAACTGTATATTTATTTACTTTTCAGATATTAATTTTTTTGTAGTTTTTAAAGTCCCCTTTTTCTAATCATGGCAACAAAAATACTTTATTCTATTAAAAATAGGAAAAAAGAAAAATCTGAATCTTTTTGTCGGCATTTTCTTATAAATGTGAAATTTTTTTTTAATTTAGTACTATTTCAAGAATATTGTTTGTTATAAAACTTGGTGAATTTTCTTTTTTATTCATGAATTAAATTAATTAATTTGTTACAAACTTGCTTTACACCTCATACAACACTTTCTCTCTACAAAAATGTATTTTAAAGAATAGTTATGCTAGTCATTTTCTCCGTTTTTTTACTTAATTCGTATTAAATAGTGAAAGAAAGCAAGTTTATTAATCCATGTGTATAACCATTTCCCGAATTTTGAAGAAATATCAATGAATGATTTCCGATAAAACATAGAGGTATTATACACAAACAAGTGAATCATTAGATACTCAATAGTCAATTTGCTTCTTGAATGACTACAATATTATTCTTTTATTTATTTATTTTTAATGAAAACTTTTTTAGGTGCATTGGCCATTTTTTTGAAATGGAAAAAAAACATTGAACTCACGACACTGTTACCGTAACCGACACCTCTGTATATAACAATTTTTTGTAAAGTTATTAGAGTCTAAGACTCTAGGTACATTATTTTAAGGTTCTGCTTTTAGGGCCTTTACCAGGTGGTGGGGGGGGGGGGGGCTTATACTTCCTAACATGCACCTTAAAATTTCGCTCATTCAATTCTCTACCATTTTTAACTTAAAAGTTTAAGTTACATGGCATCCCTGTAGCTGTAGAACCCCTCCCCCCCCCCCCCTGTCAGTTACTCACCTAATTTTGCACTTTATTTTTATGAGACTATGGGAAAAAAATTCTAGCATAGCTAACTTTATCTTGTCATTCTTTTCGCTATTTCTTTTTTCAGTTTTTTTCATAAGGCAGTTTTTTTTTTTTGGGGGGGGGGGGGCAAGGGGGAGCATTTCTCATTTTTTCTTTATGTAATATGTCTATTGAAAGCTTATGCTTCATACATTACATATGTACCATAAAAAATTTTCTCTTATCATTCTGGGACAGACCTATAATGAGTTAAAATTTAAAATTCTCAAACTTCTTTGAGGTTTTTGCCAAATTGGCATCTGAAAAAAATCATGCCAATGTGGTGTGTATATGACATCTATGCCATATAAATATTATTCAGTCTTTATTCATTACAGACTTACAAAAATTCAAATCTTTCCTCTTTATAATATTAGTATAGGTATATACACGTTAGCTATCTTTTTCAGCACTTTCCAACAAAGTTGAAAAGTTCTTATGCATTCAATTTGTCTCTCCGTATGGCCATCTGTCTGCGCTCTAACTCTCGTAAATATACTTGGATTGCTATGAAATTTTTATACGTTATTAAGATTTACCCTAGCACGAACCCTATTGAAAATGAAGTATCTACCATGATTAGTTTATCTACAGAGAGAATCAAAAGTTTCTCATTACATTACGGTCTATGGGGAAAAATAGTTAATATACTCGGATTGCCATGAAATTTTAGGACATTATTGACATTTACCCTAGCACAAGTCTTATCGAAAATGAAGTTTCTACCATGATTAGTTTATCTACAGGGCAAATCAAAGTTTTCACATTACATTACAGCCTATGGGGAAAAATCGTTTCAAAGGAATTTTAAAGATGTTATACCCTGTCAAACATATTAAAATATGCATTCTATAAAATATAAGGTGAAAATGTAGCTATTATTCATTTACAGGGCCACACAAAAGAATTCCATTAGATAACGGTAAAATGGGGAATTGTGTGTGACATATTTTAAATATATTAAACTTTTTTATGTATAATAAAATTGATATATGCCACTGAAGCTTAATATAAATTATGCGCTACTATCTTGCATAATATGAAGTACATAGCATTTACAGGGCCATACACAAGATTTCAAATAGTATATTCTTTCCGAAGTACCGTATATGTGTCCGATGATGGCTGATAGAGGGATGAAATGCATTTTAATTATGATATGCGCGTTTATATTTTGCTAAATATATGCACATTATATGGTGTGTATAAATGTTATAGTTGATATACAGGGCTACCCAAAAGAGCTCACCAACGTTACTGAATATGAGCGTAAATTATTTAAACGTGGTTCTTAAATAAGCTATGCATTTTTACGCTGAGCTTCACTCAATTTACTGAGAAATGTTTGCAGAATATAGATAAAAGGATATACAGGAACACGCAAAGAATTCGGTACATGGACGCTTATGAATGATGATTTATGAGAATGTGATTTCAGTTGTTTTAAAAGTGTTTTAGTTTACAGTAAATTTTAGCCTAATGCTGACATGTAATAAAGGTACAATGTAAACTACAGGGCTGAACAAAAATATTCAAGTATGTTTCCATCTAATAGTATGAATTGCTGAAAAAGAAATTTCAAGCTACTGGGTATTTTCTTGCTAAACTAAATTTTCCCATTATATCAACTGACATATGAAATACAGGGCTGTTCAAAAGTACTGGAATACATATTTGGGTACATTTGGCTATACACTATTATTTCCCTTAGTAACAAAGTTTTGTTAAAGATTTCATTAAGTGTTGGAAAGTGCTTCATAATCTATGCTTAACGCATGATTTTTCTTACTTGTTTCTTTTTATGTTGTTCATGAGATGTGTGCGAACTGTTACAGTACAGGAATGCAGCGCATGCGCTTGATTTAAAAGTATTTCCTGCACAATAAAATATTTCCTGGTGGTTCAAAAAATACACACATAATTGTTCAAATTTTCACTTTTGTCGGCACTCCCGGAGTGCTACTATTTATTTATTTATTTATTTATTTTTGCTGGGTTTTTGTATTATTCTGTAATATTGACATCATATGTATACTTTTCTATAAATGTTGTTTAAGAATTGATTGTAAAACAGGAATGGTTTATCAGATTCAAATGACCTCATTTTCTTTTAAAAAACATGTATTTTAATTCTTAAAACTGAAATGTGTTTTGTAAAAGTGCATCATTTTGACCCCTTCTGCTTTGTAATACTTCACAGTTGAAAATACGTCACTTTCGAAAATAACGTAACCAAAATCACACACTAATAAAATGCAAGATATTTAGAGTGTCTTTATAGTAGAGTCGTGACATACACTATGCATGGTGTGATAGGAGGTCCTTCTCCAAAAAAAATAGTGATTTATGTTACAGAACTTGATTCTCGACTGGATAAATTAACTTTGCCGAGTTGGACAAACAAATAAAGAAATTCTTTGCAATAATTCCATTTTGAGACTGTAAAAATCATCATTTTCCTTACGTGACATCACAGAAATATTGTCTATTGTTCATCGTATTTATTCCATGCAGATTATTTCAGAAGTTTTCATTTACACTTAAAAGAATATACATAGTTTAGTATTTATTTTCAGCTATAGCGATCAATACTTCAAGCTTTGAATTTAAATAATTTTAAAAATGTTCAAATTAGAATACTATTTTTTAAGAGTGAATATGGATATGAGATGTATGTATGTAAGTTTTGAGATGGTCAAAATGATGTTGAGTTTAGATTTCACAGGTAAAAAATTCCATGATTAAGTCAAAGTGGAATAAATTTTGCTGCTTTTCATTTTGGAATACCAATTATAAGCTTCATCTTGAGCCTTAATTGATAAGTTTGTCATAATAACAGATCTTTATTATATTTTGCTGCTTATATTACAATTAAAGCTTAATTTTAATAATTTGGACAGCTGAGTTTTAAAGAAATAGTATTTTGTTAACATTACGTTAAAATAATATGTTATTGAAAGTTAGACTAACCAATGTCAGATGTATTTTTTATTGTAACTAATTTTGTAAGGTTATGATAAGTCAATGAAACAGTTTCTTCATAAATATTTTCTTTCATCAAAATTCGACGGGTTCTACCTTGCTGGCTAATAATAAAAAAATAACAGGGCAATAAAAATAGTAGGCATTTAAACTAATTCTGCAATGAGACAATTGAGGCCATTTTAAAAAGTTTTTGGAAAATAAAATTAAAAACTTTAAGATATCGGCTGGGACATTTGTGAGTTTTAAGTACTTTTTTTTAATATAAAGTTCTAAAATATATCAAAATTAGTTAAATGCTCAAAAAATTCAATACACACAGATATAAGTTTAAATATAATACCTTTGAAAATCAAAGGACAACTAACAAGTTCTCTTAATAAAACCTGATAAAAAAAATCTCTACTGTTAAGATGGCATATGTTTAATATATATGTAGATACATACATATTTTTAATGTATTGAATGAATATTTATATTTTATAGCATGTTGATGCCTATCCACTGATTTCCAAAAGTTACAGAGAATTTGCAGGGATGGCCAAAAGTTCAAAAAACTATTGCTGTGGAGGAATGTTAGCCTTTTCAGAAGGTTTCGGGCATAAAGATTTAGCAGAACTGATAAGGGAGCCAAGTGACCTGCAATTTATAATGAGTGTGTATATCTTAAAAATTATGTATTATTTTATAAAGCTATTACCCTTTTATTTTTAATCTTTTTAAATCCTTGTGGACAAGCAACCAGTATGTTTGTTGAGAATTCTTGATTATTCTCATCAATAAATTTTTATTATAAATTTTGCCTTATTTAATATAAGCATTTTCCTGATTGAATAATTTAAAGATTTCTGTTTGGAAAAACCGGTAATAAAAGATTAAAAATTCTGTAAAAGATGTTCATCCTAAAGGGAGTTAATTGAGTTAAAATTCATGCTTCTTATTAACTGTGCTTGCAGAATTTTTTTTTTTAATGTTTTCTAATCTATCTATATTATAAAGGCCAAACGTATCTGTGCGTAACGCATACGTCATTTTGCGAATGGCAACACTTTCAAATTTTAAATGAAATTTCAGTATTGCAATTTTGCTACTACAATTTTTTTAACTTCTATATATCCCACATTTTCAATTCTTACACCATCGTGTAGGGAAAAAAATATACTTTTAAATGAAATTTGTTTGAAAACTGTATCTTGATTTGTTTTTAAAATATTAATTTTTTTGTAGTTTTTAATAAAGCTTTTCTAATTGTGGGAACAGGAGTACTTCATTTCTATTAAAGACAAAGGAAAGAAATTGTTACTATGTATCTTTATGCTGCCATTTACTCATTAAAAGGGAAAAAATTGATATTTAAATATCTTCTGTTATAAAACCCGGTGAATTTTGATTTCATCTACAAAATTTGATTTACACGTAAAAGAATATCAACAGTTTAATATCTGTTTAAGCTAATAGCATTGAAACTTCAAGTTTTGAGTCAAAATGATCAAATTAAAATTCCAATTTTTTCTGAAAAGGTGAATAAAGATACGAAATGTGCATTTGTAAATTTTGATATGATGAAAATGATGCCGGGTTTAGATTTCACGGGGGAAAATAGCACAAATGTCATATACGTACCACATTTGCACGTGCTTTTCCTCCCGCCAATTTGGCATTATACAGCTGTGCCAAGGAGATTACCTGTTTAATAAGTTTATAACAATTGTGAGGGAGAGGAAATGGGGAAAATTAAAGATTTCAGTGAAATGTGCTGATTAAATGATACAACTGCATGCATTCAATATGGCAATATATATTAATATTTACGATTTATTGTGAAAATTATATTTACTGTTTTGTTGCTCATTAAGTTTATTATTTATAACTGTTTATTTATTGTTTCCTTTTTGATTATATTCATATTTATTTACTGTTATTTTCTATTTTAGTTCTTTAAATTATTTTTATGATATATTATATCAATAATTTTTATATCTATCATTTATTAATATATTTTTTTAATATTTGAATATTTTTCATTTTTTCACGTTATTTTTTTTATATTGGAATAAAAAATAACGTGTTGTTATTGCATGCAATTTGTAACTTACATTCAAAAACAAAATTTTCGCTACATTGGCGAGAGAAAAAAGCACGTGCAAATGTGGTGCGTATATGACATCTGTGCCAAAAAAGTCTATGATTTCGTCAAAGTTGAATAAATTTTGCTTTTTTTTTTTTTTTTTTCATTTTTGAAATGCTAGCATAAGAACTTAAATTGAAAACTTTATCATAATAACAGATCTTTATCATATTTTACTGCTTACATGTACAATTAAAGTTTAATTTTAACAATTTCTCCAACTGAGTTATATAAATAGTACTTTGTTAATTTGTCATTAAATATCGTTTGTTAAGAGTTAGACTTACCAATATAAAATGCGTTTTTTACTATAACTAATTTTGTAGGTTTATTATAAATCAATGAAACAGTTCCGTTTTAAACATTTTCTTTCGTCGAAATTCGACGGGTTCTGCCTAGTTTATCTAATAACACTAAAGTGATGATGCCGGATTTTTTAATTTAAAAGCAAAGTTTCAGAAAACTCAATTCTATTTGCTCTACTTTTATGTTATATGGGAACAAATCTTGCTAATAGTATTTATTTTTTCACATGTGGGATTTAGAAGCAATGCTTTAAACATGTATTTTAAAAAATGATTGAAAGATATATATTTTAATTGTATGCAGTATATGTATTTTGAATGTTTGTTTCTTAAATAATAGTTATTCTTTAAAATAAAATGGGTTAAAGGTTTATATTTTAAGAGAAAATAATGCAATATGAAATATGTCAATGGGAATAATATTTAAGATTTATCATATTACCAAGCTAACTTAAAAGTAGGGGAGAGTGTTGTACCTTGGGACAGTTTTCACAATTTAATTTTTTACTTCAGCAATTATAATCCAATTTAAAATTTGAAAGCAGCATTTCAACACACCAACATTTATCTCTATAATATATTTTTAGAAATTCAGTGAGTTTGAAAATTAAAAAATTGCCACTCATTTAAAGTAAGAAAGGCAAACTGTCCCAAGGTACAACAGGGTGTTATACCTTGGGACATACTGCATAATTTAGGCAATAGCATACCTGCCAACTTTTGAAAATGGCAAAGTGTAAAATAACACAAAAAGATTATTTTAAGCAACTGTTAACAACAAAGTCCCATGTAAGATTTTTTTTAAAAAAAAGTCCATAAATAACATTTTTACTTTGTTTTAAAAACATTATAAGGGCTAAACAAAATTTCTCAAATACATTTCCATTTATTTACTGAAATTGCTAAATCATAATTTTCCACTGTGCTGTTTGTTTCATTGGACTAACTGGTAGTATATGTGTAGTATACATACAAATCCATAGATCATATACAAGTCTGTACAATATATATATATATATATGTTTTTCTGACTATTGATTGTAATAGCAGAAATTGAGTATTCAAAAGTGTTATGAGTTTTGTTTATTTATACATCATATTTTACCTTAATAAACTATAAAGTGTTGTTACAGTATTCTGAATGCGTGGAAAGTTTTACATAATCTATGGTAGATGCATGATTTTTTGTTGCTTAATTTCTTAGAATTACTCAAAGTGCAAAAACCTGGTGAATATGAGAAAGAATCCTGGTCTATGGATCCTGAAGAAAAATTGCAATCAATATCTGTTTTAAAAGAAGAAGGAAATAAATTATATAAAGAACAGCAATACGAAGAAGCTGCAAAAAAGTATGCTGAAGCATTAGGAAGAGTTGAGCAGTTACTTCTTAGGTAAGATAATGCATTGACATACAAAATTTAAAACAGAAAATAGTAAATAGTAAATATAATGTAAAATTTTTTCATAAGTTTTTTTCAGTAAACCAACTTTTTCTGTAATTCTGTTAAATATTAACCAACTTTTTCTGTAATTCTGTTAAATATTAATTCATATTGGTTCAAGACACAAAAATCTTGAACAGTTTCTTTCTTATTCTCTCTTTCTTTTTTCTCAGAATAATGTAAATCTATACTAATAAAAGAAAGTTTCACTCTGTTTGCGTTTGTGTGTGTTTCTGTGATGGCGAGCGAAATCTACATTATATATGAAGCTAAAATTTTTTGTGAGAATAGTCAAAGTTTCTCCAAATGCACCCGAGCCTCAGAATTTTAAAATTCTTCTAATTAGTTGAGTTATTAATTAACAACTTCAACTCTCTCTCATTAAAAACTCATTTCAGTCTTTGTAAAACTGGAAAAGCTTTGGTATATGTACTGAAAATTTATTTACACCTCAGTTGAAAATGGAGAACAAAAAAGAAATTTTTGGGGGTATTTCAACATCATTTTATGTATTAACATTGTCCAAACCACTTAGTAAAGTTAAAAACTGAAGACATATTATGAAAGATCCTTCTCTTATGTCTCAAATGCCATAGTCAGTTTTTTAAAAAATATTGCAGTTAACAACTTATTATTTTTTTAAAGGTTGTTTTCTAAAAAAAAAAAAAAAAAAACATTTTTTTTCCTTATTTTTATTACAATGACTTCCAAGGATGCAATTTTAAATGTACTGCCAAACAAAAATTATGTTCTTAAAGCTGAAACCAAAGATCTTCCAGGAGATAAGTGAGGGCTTGGCAAAATTGTAACTGTGCGATCTGTTGTGAGAATTTTGCAAATTAGGATGTTCAACAAAAAATTTGCACCACAAAAAAGTTCTTGAGCAGCAATAATTGCATACACCAGGTAAGACACCAAATGGTGTCGACATGCAAGTCTTTAAACTTTCAAAAAATTTTCTTGTTATCTGAGAAAATGAAAGAACCAAAACGTGTGATAGTAACAAATAAATTAAATAAATTTGTTTGATTTATCAAATTACATATAAATATAAGACAATTTTTATATATATATATTAATAAATTAAGGCAATTTACTAATTTATGGGGGCACTATACATCTTTCACTTAAGGAATTATATTTATTTATATAATTAGCCATTTTTCAAACATTTTCTAATTCGGGAAGATTTGTTTATTCCTATATTTTCTAATGATAAACTTTCCACTGGCACTGCAGAATCTTTATTATTATTATTATTTCATTTTTAAACCCATTCTTCCTTCTTTGAAAGTTAAAATGATAAAATAATTTTGAAATTATTATTGTTATTTTAACTAGCATACCCAGCCCGCTTCGCCGGGCTTAATTTGAAGGTTTATTTAATAATTTATGTGTATGGTACACTTCTCTCTCAGCTGGCGACGGATCCCCCGGTGACTCTCCCCGGACCATCGGCACTCCACGTGCGTCGGGTGAGCGTCAGAACAAACTTTCAGCATATACATATGGGTGGTTGTACTTGAATGCACAGACCTGCGCGTTTTTTTCTATCTTGCTTTTATACCTCTGGACCGAGTTGGCGCATTGCCAAGATTTGCTTCCTCTGGACCGAGTTTGGCGCATTGCCAAGATTTGCTTCCTCTGGACCGAGTTGGCGCATTGCCAAGATTTGCTTTCCCCTGTGCCTCAATTAATTAATTAATTATCCTCAGAATTCCTTTTATTTATAGAGATTATTCTAGTCCAACTTAGATGTCTATCTTTTCTATGTTTTTCTTTCCTGTAACAATATTCCATTATTGTCAAATACAACATGCAAGATATACTATTTAATGGTGATACATTTAATCAAAAGTTTAATTTTAGATTATTTTCATTTTTGTCATTAGATTATTTTTTATCATTAACTATTTCCTTGAATTTTTTACTAGTTTTTCATTTGTTTAAACTAGAGATGCACAACCTGTGGCTCATGGGCCAAAAGTGGGTTGCAATGGGTTAACATGTGGCCCACGAACTTCGTCAATTTACAACTAGAAAAAAATGCAATTTTTGTGCAAAATTCGAAGAAAAAAATCTTAAATTTTGTCAATTTATCATGGTAAAAATTTTAAATTTCATCAGTCACTTAAGAATTGCAAATTTCACAGATCGGACTTGGAAAAATCACAAAATTCATTCATCAAATGTAGAAATATCGCACATTTCATTCATCAGGTATGAAAAAATCACAAATTTTGCCCATGAGGCTCGGAAAAAAATAGCAAATTTAGCTGATCGGACACAGAAAAATCACAAGTTTTGTTAATCAGACACTGAAAAATTGCAAATTTTATCAGTCAGACTTGAAAAATCTCACATTTCGTTGATCAGACAAGAAAAAATTGGCAGATTTGTTGATGATGCACGAAAAAAATTGCAAATTAAACTCATCGGCTGTGGAAAAATTGCATGTTTTCTCGGTTTATCATGTGAAAAAAACACGAATTTCGTTGTTCGGGCATGGAAAAATCGAGAATTTTGTGATGATGCGCAGAAAAATTGAAAGTTTCCTTGATCGACTGCTAAACAATTGTGAGTTTTGCAAGCTTTTCAAGAGAAAAAAATCGCTAATTTCATCTTGCCACGTAAAAAAATGTAGATTTTGTCAGTTAAAGGTGGAAAAAGCACAAATTCCATCAATCGGACACGAAAAAATTGCGAGTTTAATTGATCAGGTTCCAAAAAATGATAAGTTTCGTTGATCGAACATGGGAATATCACAAATTTTGTCAATTTCATGCAGAAAACTGCAAATTTCGTTGATAAGACTCAAATAAAATTGCAAATTTCATCTATCCGGTGCAGAAAACTTAGTAACTTTATCGATCAGGCGAAGAAAAATCATCAATTTGTTGATCGGCTTTGGAAAAATTGTAAATTTTGTCAATTAGGTTTATGAAAATTGCGAATTCCATTAATCGGCTTTATAAAAATCGCGAATTTCGTCAATAAGGTTTGTAAAAATTGCGAAATTCGTCAATCTGGTACAGAAGAGTCGCGAATTTAGTCAATCATGTGAAAAAAAAAATTTCAAATTGAGTCGATCAGCTTCTTAAAAATTGCAAATTTCAGCGATCAGCTTCGTAAAATTCCCGAATTTTGCTAATCAAGTGCCATGAAGACCATGAATTTTCTCGATTGTTTAAAAAAAAAATCATGAATTTTGTCGATCAGCTTTAATAAATCATGAATTTGCTGATCGGCTTTGTAAAAATTGCTAATTTTGTTGATTAGGTGCTGAAAAGTAGTGAATTTTCTCTATTGGCTTGGTAAAAATCGTGAATTTCGTCGATCATGTGAAGAAAAATCGCAAATTTCACCGATCAGCTTTGTAAATGTCGCAAATTTTGTCGATCGGCTTCATAAATATCCTGAATTTCGTCCATCAGAATCGGTCCCTCGGATTTCGTCCCACGAATTTTGTCTATTGGCTTCCTAAAAATCGATAATTTCACCGATCAGGTGCAGAAAGCCGAAAATTTTGTCGATAATATTTTGTCGGAAAAATCTCAAATTTTATTGATCATGTCATGAAAAAGCACAAATTTTATTGATCATGTCATGAAAAAGCACAAATTTCGTCAATCGGCTAAATAAAAATTGCAAATTTCGTCGATCAGCTTTGTAAAAATCATTAATTTTTTTGATCAAGCATAGAAAAATTGTGAATTTTGTTAATCAGGCATGGGCAAATTGTGAATTTTCTCTATGAGTTTCGTAAAAATCATGAATTTCGTCGATCGGTTTCATAAAAATCGTGAATTCCATTGATCAGTCGCAGAAAAATCGTGAGTTTTATCGATTATGTGAAGAAACATAGCGAATTTTGTCGATCAGATTTGTAAAAATCAGGAATTTTGTCGATTGGCTTTATAAAAATGAGGAATTTCTTCAATCGGCTTTGTAAAACTTGTGAATTTTCTCATTTGGTTTTGTAAAAATCGCTAATTTTCTCAATCCATTTCGTAAGAGTTGCAAATTTTGTTGATCAGGCACAGAAAAATCAAATTTTCTTGATCAATTTCGGAGAAATTGGAATTTTCTTGATCACTTTCGTAAAAAGCCCAAATTTGTTCGATCAAGCATAGAAAGCTGCAAATTTTGTTGACCAGGCATTAAAAAAATAGGGAATTTCAGTGACGAGGCACGAAAAAATCTTGTTGATTGTCTCCTTCCCTTTCATCTATAAAATTTGCATTTTTTTCGGCACCAGACACTTTGTTTTTTAGTACTTTTAATAAAACAAAATTTACTCTCCTGAATAAAGTCAAGGAATATTATTATTCCTTGAGAATAATCCTGAGAATGAACCTTGCTATACCTGTTATATATATGAAAACACAAAAACTGCAGATATATCCTTACCAACTGAATGGGATATTTTGACTGGTTAAGTGAACCTAAAGGATGTATTCCCCCACTTCCCTCTGAAAACATATTTTTTATCCGATTATAGACCACAGAACACCTTCAAAATCGAATTTTCTCCATGTTATTGATGTGGCCCTCGATCACCCAGACATATTTGAAAGTGGCCCTTCTCTTGAAATGGTTGTGCATCCCTAGTTTAAACTATTTCAAAATGACCTTAATTTTAAAATATATATTAGCAAAATGTTGTAATTGTTCACAATTTTTCTATTTATTTTAATTTTTTCTAAACGACTTACAATTACAGTATTTTCAGGTATATCACCCACACTCCTAAATCGAGCAGCACAGTAAAAAAAAATTATGTATAAACTGCAGAGCTGCATCAGTGTATGGCCCATGGACTATACATCATCTACAAACATATGTTTCGATCAGGGTTGGAAAATGGAGATCAGAAATTTACCAAATTTTTTCTTCATTCATAATGCCTACAGCAGTTCAGCTAAAAGATAAGGACATCACTACATGAATTATGCAAATACAAAAAATTTGATTTTTTAAAAATTTTTATATAACAAGTAGCTTAATAAAAAAACTATTGTATTGAAGAACCTTAGTGTGGTACTTCTGCCAGAGCAGTAGAAATGGAGAATTTATTTTTTCTTGTTGTGATACATATTGCAGAAGTGATTCTGTTCTGAATTTTCCAAAAATTTTAAAAGTTGGTCATCTGAACAAAAATTCAGATTTTAAGAAAAATTGTGAATTTCGACAAATCGGCAAAAAATTAATTTTCGACAATCATCACAGAAAAAAAGCTAAACCGATTGTAAAAAAAAAAAAAAAAAAAAAAATTCTTTAAAGAATCTTAAAAATAGCAAGAATTTTGTGAAAGAATTGCAAAATAATACAATTTTCATCAAACAGTCACAGAAAAAATATGAATTTCATCAAAGGACAGTAGAATAAGTGTGAATTTCCTTAAAATACTGTAGAGAAAATGTATGTTTCATCAAAGAATCAGAGAGAAAACATAAATTTTATGAATGGATCGTGGGAAATATAAGAATTTCATCAAAGGTGTGGGGTTTTTTATTGCGGTTCAATAGACAGCCGCAAGTTGTTTTTCCCTCAAGTCATCTTCCATTTCATTTTTTTCCCAGCTGATCATGCAGTTTGAAGCATGACATCATGTGACATATGGTGCCCACCTTGAAGGAGACCAATGAGAGCTCCTTTTACATCTTTGATCCAAACCAATAAGAGTGTGCCTTTTACATATTATATATATTTTGTAAAAAATGTATTCTTGTTTTATGTATGTCTGGGCTAGGTTGTGAATTAATTTTTGCTCCTCGGCGAAGCACACATGGAAAACCCAAAACGAAATGAAAGCGCATACAATGATCTACAACATATGGTAATTTAATGTATGACAATTTAATGTTAAATGCAGTTACTGATAATTTTAATAAATATAAATATTACTAGTGTTTAATATAGTTGCATAATTATTACAAGCTATCAAAGTGTATCACTTTATTGCATTCTACTAACTAATTTAACTACTAATTTGCAGTTTTTATAATTTCTGTAATTACTAACTAATAATTAAATTTTATTAATTAAAGTGAAAATACGCAGAGTATGTTAGCAATTAGAGCTTTAATTGTTTTGAAAACCTAAAAAATTGAAAAAATCCTAAATATCCAATTTAAATAAAAAGAATCTGATTTAAATTTTTTAAAATCATGATTTTTTTTACACGTCATAAAGCAGTTGGTATGGCTCTTTAAAAATTTAGCTGACATGTTTCCAACTCACACTTCAATTCACTAACAGCCAGACTTATATAAAACCAAAAACCAGGGTTGGGTTTCTGATGTCCAAAACTGTTTTTGACGTGACAAGCATCAAAAACTGGTTTAAACCATCAAAAACATGTCATGCACTTTAAAACAGTTTAAGAACAGGAGGGAAACATTGAATAAGTCTTAATGATTTTAGTAATTTTTTATTTAACATTAGTTATTGTAATTTAATAATTACAAAAAAGTTAAATTATTTTAAGTGTAATAAAACCTTTTTGTTTTTTAGAATGTTAAAACAGAAGAAAATGATTTTGTACAGTTAATAATCTCGATCAATTTTACCCTGCAGCATCCTATAGCACATAACCAATTTAGCACATTTATTTACACCCAATCGATTTCTGAGTTTCGAGTGTATGAAGTCAAAGTTAGGAAATACTCTCTCAATTGATGCTGAACTAGCAGGGCTTGATAGCAGAAGCATTACAAGTAGAGCAAATTTGGAGGCAGGCCAAATTTTCAAATTTATGACATTTTTTTTTTTTTTTTCCCGGAAATGATAATATGCAATACAGTAATAGTGAATTTTTAATATTACATCTAATACTGTATATGTGCAATAGCTTAATGTGAAATTTTACAGATCAGTATAGCATTTGAGGTTTCTGACAGTGTTTTTGACATGACGTTTTAAACCAGATAAAACCACACACTGTCAAAAACTTGCCAATCCTGCCAAAAACTTTCTGTGCACATAAATATCAGGTCAAAAACTTTCTGCAAATTAATTTAATATGTAATAAAATTACATGGTATATTATTTTGACATGGATGCAGTTCATGTTTTTTACGCAAGTCATATATGCAATTCTTGTTTTTTGAGAATGAAAATCGCATTTTTTGAGCGATCTGTCGAAGAAATTCGAGTTTTTTGAGTGATCCATGTATGAAATTCTTGTTTTTATGCAATTCCCGGACAAAACTCAGGGTTTTTTTAAACATGATTTCTGGACAAAATTTGTGTTTTTGACACGATTCACAGACGAAATTCGTGTTTTTTTTATTTTTGCATGATTTACGGATGGAATTGGTGTTTTTTGCATAATATTTGAACAAAATTCTGTTTTTGCTGTGATCTTTGAACGAAATTCACATTTTTTGTTTGTGTGGTCTTTGGTCGAAATTTGCATTTTTTTGGGGGCTTTTGTTGAAATCCACGCTTTTTTGCTTGGTCCTTTGTCAAAATTTGCATTTTTTTGTAAGGTCCTTTATCGAAATTCGCATTTTTCTTGAGATTCATGGACGAATTTTGCATTTTTTACGCGATTTGTCAATGAAACTCACGTTTTTTACACGATTCATGGACAAAATTCGCATTGGATACACAATTCATGTACAAAATTTGCATTTGATACACAATTCATTGACAAAATTAGTATTCTTTATGCTTTCATGGATGAAATTTGAAATTTTTGCATGTTATTTGAACGAAATTCATGCTTTTTGCATGGTCTTTTGACATGATTCACATTCTCTCCCCCCCCCCCTCCAAAAAAAAAAAAAAAAAAAAAAAAAAATTGGTCTGTTGCTTATAAATTAGTTTGCTTTACCTCAGTTTTTCCTGTTTAGTTACAAAATTTATACAATTCAGGTAAACCTAGAAATCAGAGAAATTGCTTTGGTCATAAAAATCTTAGCTCTGCAAAGAAACCTCTGGGAAGATTGTAATTTCCCTTAGAACATAAAATAACTTTTCTGTTACTCTGTAAAATATCCTATTTATTTTAAAAAATCACATTAGCCAGCAAGCACTGCATTACCCTGCTTCATCACTAATTGTTGCTGTAGAAAAATTATTATTTCTGGAAAATTATTCAGAAAAAACCCAGAGTTTCCTTATTCTTTTCAAAAATGAGTACAAACAATTGTTATTATTTGTGTATGTAATGTGTGTGGGGGGGGAGGGGTGTCCATTGTATTTTTATTCTAAATATTAAATTAGGGCTAGAAAAAATATAATTATAAAATCTCATATTAGTTCATATATATTTATTTCATTTCATGAAACATATAGTAAGTGTGTTGATAAATATTAATATAAATTTTAAAATACTTATTATTGTTTTTTTTTTTTTTCCTTTTTTTTTTTTTTTTTTTTTTTTTTTTTTTCCAAGAGAAAAGCCTGGGGAAGAAGAGTGGCTTGCATTGGAAAAGCTGAAGATACCTATTCTTTTAAATTATTCCCAGTGTAAACTTATAAATAAAGAATATTATCCAGTTATAGAATATACTACAACAGTTTTAGAAAAAGATCCTAGTAAGTTTTCTTTTTTCTTAAAAAGAGAGAGAGGAGAAATATTTTATTAAATTATAGTTATTTTTTATATAATTACTTTGTATGAAATTGAGAAAAAATAGTTTTCCTACTATAATAGTATGAAACTCTATTATTATAATTATGAGATATACACTATATAACCAAAAGTAACCAGATACTTTCAAATTTAGATATTTTATTAAATATCTAGAGAAATATTTAACATTGCTCTGGAATTTCAGGAATATATAGAACTAGTCATTGGGGGCAACTATAATATTTATCCATCATGAATATGCATAATATAAAATATGAAAATAAAATGTGTAAAATATTTATAAAATGTATCGCAATTTAAAAAAAAATTGAAATGTATGTTTGAATATTTTTAATACATAGTAATGTTTTATTATTGAACTGTGGATATTACTTGATTATCCTGTCAACACATTTCGATGAATTTTGTAAATCACCAAACTATTTGCAAAATTCTACAAACTGGCATTTAATTTTTATTTTAAATAACAGAAAAAAAACCCCGAATAAATTACTAAAAGATTAATAAAAATGCAAGTAAAACATTGAATTAAATATTACTTGATGTAACGAACACATGTAATGTGCTTAATGTCAAGTGAATGTGACATTTGCAACTAGCCATTATTGACATTTAATCTTATAGTTTAACGATAGTTAGTTAACTAGTAGGGGAGAGTATTGTACTTTGGGACAATTTTCTCACTTTATTTTTTTACTTTGATGATTATAATCTGATTTAAAATACAAATGCAACATTTTAATTCTTCAACATATTTCTCTATAATATATTTTTAGAAATTTAGACAATTTGAAAACAAAAAATTGCCATACATTTAAAGTAGGGAAAGCAAACTGTCCCAAGGTACATCTTGTTGTACCTTGGACATACTGCATAATTCAGGCAATAGACATAACTAATTAAAATTTTTTACAATGACCAATACAATTTTTGTAGAATTAGAATAAATAACTTTGTGCCAATGAATTTTTTTTTCAAGGAAATAGGGGATAATATTCAAACTTTCATCATTGGCAAGGACGTTAACTAACTTCAGATACATATAACCATAAATGAGAATTTCTTTTCCTAATTATTTTTGAAAGAAAGTAATCTATTTTCTTGATTTCTTATTTCTAACATATGTGGTAAGATCATAATCAATATTGTCACCATCTTTAATACCAGATAAAATGAGTGTATCATTAATGTATTCAAAACTGCTATTTTGTTCTGGAAGTGGTCTTTTCATTTTCTTGCTACAGCAGTTTTCAGCTTGGCAATTTCAATTTTAACTTTTGCTAGAAAAATTCTTAAAATGCAAGATTTCCCTTATCTTCTACAGATATTGTTTTCACGAGCTGCAGCTATGAAACATGACCCAATCATTACTAGGGATATGAAAATTTGAGAATGTGAAGGTAAACTTGTTATGCATACGTCTGATAATGCATTTGATGCTGTAAATTCAGCTGTTTCATTCAACATTTCAGTTGAATGAAATGGTCTTCCAGTTACATATTATTAAAAATTTGTCTTCACTGAATACATTTTCATTGATTGTTACCTTCAAAACCTTTAACCCTCTGACAGTCTTGCAAAAGGGTAAAATTGTAGTGTTGTTTTCTCAGCATTTTGTTTTAATTGCTAAAAAAAATATGATTCTTTCAAAATTATAGAAAAATCTTATTTACAAATATGGTTGTTATTCTTGAGTGTCAATCATTGCACAATGTATTAAAAATCCATTAAATCAACTGAGTTATATCATTTTAATTATTGATTGCATTGTAGTGAAACCTGGAGCTTAGGGAACGTCTATTGACGGGCTTATCAGTGCGAGGGTTAATGATATTTATGGTGTGAAAGTTTTTTTAAATGAATTTCTAACAACTTCTACTACAACTACAACATATATTGTGATTAATTATCAAGGATGTAATATCATCTATCCATTAAATAACACAAGACTTGTAGTATGTTTTCTATGCGCCAAAGACAATACAGTCAATTGGCAGTGGTTAGGGAAATATAAATGGGAATTGTAAACCAAATAATTCAAACTTCTTGGCATTTCTCTATTGTTAGAATTAAAATATGGCTGTTATGTTATATATAATTAACAACACAGTAAAATACATAAATATATGATTCAAAACACAGAAAAATACATCAAAACATGTGCTTCTTAGAACATTGCATCACATAGAAAAAAAACTAGTTGGATGTGCCAATCCCAAAACTTTCTTCTATCTCATACATACATTTTAATATTTTTAAAAAATAGTTACTCATTTTAATGTTTTAATAATTTTAATTCAACACCATATGAACTTTGGTTTTCATCTTAAATTTCTGCTTCAATCAATTAATCGGGGTAAAAACGAGTTTCCGTCTCTACACGAGCCGATGAACAATAGAATGATAGGCAGATTTTTTTTTTTTAATTCAGGGAGGAAATATTTGCCTTACCAAAAAATAATTATATACAAAAATTTTAGTTCAGTTCTAGGACTAATTTCATACACTTTTAGGGGGTGCAATATTGAAAATGGCATAAAATTGGCTATTGCAGTGCCCCTTCCGGCGGATTTTTTTCAAATTCAGGGAGGACCAACTAGCCATAGCCATACATTTACACAAAAAATTGGTTCAATTCATTGTATGAATTCATATACTTTTCGTCTGTAAATTTTGAAAATGGCACAAAAATCGCAATTGCAGCGCCCCCATCTGGCAGATTTTTTTCAAATTCAGGGAGGGCCAACTAGCCATAGCCATACACTTACACAACAAATTTGGTTCAATTCGATGCATAACTGCATATACTTTTGGTCGGTACAATATTGAAAATGGCACGAAAATCGTGATTGCAGCCCCCTTCTGGCAGATTTTTTTCAAATTCACGGAGGACCAATTAGCCATAGTCATACACTTACACAAAAAATTTGGTTCAATTCGATGCATAATTTAATATGCTTTTGGCCAGTACAATATTGAAAATGACACAAAAATCGCAATTGCAGCACCCCTTTTCGGTGGATTTTTTTTCAAATTCAGGGAGGACCAACTAGCTATAGTCACACACTTACACAAAATGTTTGGTTCAATTCGATGTATAACTTCATATACTTTTGGCCGGTACAATATTGAAAATGGCACAAAAATCGCGATTGCAATGCCCCCTTCCGGCGAAATATTTCAAAACTAAAGCAGAACCTGCTTGCCACAGCCAGAAACATTCACAAAAAATTTGGTTCATTTCTATGCATAACTTCATACACTTTTTGATGGTAGAATGGTGACATACACACAAACACATGGACAGACAGACATTTTGTAAAAACAGGTTTTTTGGAACCTCTGACCCCTAAAACGTGTATATCCGTCAAAAAACGGAAATCGAAAAAAATTTCTTTTACAATACTTTCTTCTATTGAAGATAGAAGAAAGTAAAAAAGGTTTATCTGGTAGCAGATTCATATTTGTAGAGTTCAATCATTATAAAATGTATCTAAAATAAAGTTGAGTTGTTATTTTTACTGTATTTCACATATTTTGTGAAATTTTCTGTAAAATAAATAACAAAAATACTTTTATTTATGCAGATTATTATATACCATGCATTTGTTGTACCATCGGACATGACCCAAGGTACAATATAATTCACTGTCTCAAGGTACAACGCAACATAATCTAAATAAAATCAAAATTATGGTAAATCTAGAAGCACAATCATTGTTTTCTCATAGCTAAACATTTAAAAATTTTCTCTTTCATAAAAAAAATAATTTGCAGTTAACTTCTTTCAAATCACATAGTTAAAAAATGAAATTTGAATGGGGGAAAATATTTACTTTGGCCTAATGAATTTTCTTTTTCTCACCAAGAAAATTCATTAATTCAATGCTTCTGATATTGTCTGTTAGTATGAAGAGATCAATTGGTTATAGGTTACTATTAGACATAAACAAAAGGTCACTATTGCTAATAGTTTATTAGAAATTGTCAATGTCCTAAGATACAAGAGCCCCAAGATACAATACTCTCCCATACCGAATTGTGTAAGAGAAACACCCTTATAACACAAAAAATAATAATTCTATTAACTTACAGTTTACTGTGTCAGATTAAGCATCTCATTACAAATACAATTATCTATTTGAATTGAAATTTGAATGAAATACTGGGTCATAAAAAATCGAAGTGTGGGAAATATGATTACAAATATCTCGTCAACTAATTATCTGAAAAACTTAATTCTTTAAGAAAAATTTACATTTTTTATTGTTTTTTTGCATTCACTCCTTAAAATTAAAAATAAAATTTCTACTTACCTTTTATCAGAATGAATACTTTGAGAGTCCGAAACAAACAAACAAACAAACAAAAAAAAAACAGTTCTGGATAATCAATGTTACTGTTACACTACATGGCCATTGATGAGCGCCCACTTGCGATTTTAGACATTTTGTTAAATATCTAGAAAAATACATGAGGAATTATCCCGAAACTCTTAGTGTATAAATATAATAGTGCAAGTCATACATTTTCGTGCAGATTTTTTCCTAAAACTCCATCAAGGAGATCATCAACAAATTAAAAAAGAATGAATGTCTTTTGAATAGCCCTAGTCAAAACTAGTGTAGCAAAAGCGTCCAAACTCTAGATTATGATTAAGTGGCTTTTTGTAATAAACTGTGTTCATTTTTTTGCGAATAACATGTATACTCGTAGAGAAATTAAGGTTTTTTATAAAAAATGGTCCCAAATTTTGCCAAGTTTTTTGCTTTATAATTTGCAAAGTTCTTAATATAAAGCAACATTCTTTTCTGAAAATATGACAAATAATATTGCACACAGTACTCTATAATTAGAATTAAAAAATAATAAAAATTGTATGAAAAATGAGTAGGCTTACTAAATAATTTTTTACTGTGCATGCGTCAACGATATCAAAAATTCATTTGCATATTATGTTAGCTAAATGTATAGAGCAACTTTTGTGAAAGTTGTGAAATCATAGCTGAAAATTCTGAAAATAATCGTCAATAGAATAAGTTGAAAATCCATTATTCCTAAAATGAAGCAAAAACGAGGGGTTGTATCCATATATTCATTGATTAGTGTTCCTTAGAATACACAATATTGGATGTACTACTACATTTGGCTAAAATCCCTCTTGTTTTTGTTTCATTTTGTGAATAACGGATTTTCAACTTATTCTATTGACGGTTACTTTCAGAATTTTCAAGCTAGGATTTTACGATTTTCACAAAAGTTGCTCTATGCATTTAGCTATCATAATATGCAAATGAAATTTTGATATCGCGCAGTGAAAAAGTATTTAGTAAACCTACTCATTTTTCATGTAATTTTTATTATTTTTTAATTCAGGGGTGATTCTGGGTGAAATTTTTTTTTTCGGAAATTCACATCGCATTTTTGGGAATCGGTAGCAGAAATCGGAGGGGGGGGGGATCTCTTCCCCCCCCCACACACACAAAAAAAAAAAGGTTAGTTCAGCATATTTTTTAAGATTAAAAACAATACAGGCACTCAGGCACATACATTTTAAAATGCATTTTACATTCTTATTACGAGATTATTAGTTGAGTGCTAAAAAATTTGCCATGAAAGATAATAGGGGGAAGCAGATGGCTTAAAGCGACACCCGGTGCAAGGATTTTGCAAGTCCCTTTACTTCCATATTTTTACATAATCTTATCTATCAATAAAAATGAATGGTTTTCATACGGTGGCCTGGGGAGCCTGTGTTCGATCCCCTAGCTATTATAAAGAAGTAGCGTTATTATTGTTTGTATGTGCATTTGTAGGGGTATTTTCTGGAACTACTGAACTAATTTCAAAAGCAATTGTGGCAAATTGATAGTGAAGGGTCTGTCTTCCAACATAGGCTACATCTTATGTTAAGATTACTATCTTTTCTTAATTAAAATAATAAATTTATGTTAAAGACTTTGGACCACTGAAAAATGTAATGAAAAATATTGGGCATTTTTGTCATTTTTAGGGTATTGAGTAGCCTTAATAAAAGAAAAATATTTTATATCCTGTTGCGATGCCTCTCTAGGCTCGAGGTCCTATGCGGCCACAACTGTCGCGTACCGACCTCTAAGGACCGATCTGAGATGGAGTATATCGATGTAAGAGTGAAATGCAAAAATAATTTTTTGACCTATTTTCATCTCATCAGGAAGTCTGTCGAATAACCTTGTATTATTATTATTATTATTATTATTATTATTATTATTAAAAAAATCAGCATTGGATAAAATAGTTTTTTCTCAACTAAAAATAAAAGTTAACAATATTTTGTGTTAATGTTAGGAGTTTTATATTTATTTATTAATCTTTTATAACGTTAAATTACTTATAATTAGACATCTTAAAGATTTTAATTTAGGACTAAGATGAATAACAAATACTGTTATTACTTCTTGTGATTAATAAAGTAAACTCCATCATGGGAAATCAGTGTTGAATTCAGACACTTTTCTCCGGGAGGGATATCTATAGCTCCCAGGGGGAAATTGCTCTTTTTTACCATTGAAAACACATAATCTCAAAATTTCTTTTGGGGACATTTAATTGATCCGGAGGGGAATGTCTCCCCCATGCCACCCCCT
Source organism: Maratus speculifer (assembly GCA_964019185.1). NCBI lineage: Eukaryota > Metazoa > Arthropoda > Arachnida > Araneae > Salticidae > Maratus > Maratus speculifer. The sequence continues at coordinate 241,844,883 of OZ025294.1, read as the reverse complement.
GAATTCAACACTGTGGGAAATAACAAAACTATAAAGTCATATAGACAACTTGTATTCATGCAAGACCTTTCTCAAAGGCTCTTAATAAAAGTGAAATATGCCCCTGTAATAAAAAAAAAAATCTGTTTTTTCTCTTTTCAAGAAACAGCGCTTGGACCATTGAAAAATTAAATTCCATAATGATTCACTTGTTCTCCCTCAATAATATCTACCCAAGAACATCTACAACAAACTCATAAATAACTCCATCGTAATAATGATTCCTTTCTGCATAGTTAAGAACATTATCAGATGTGAGCAGATTCAATAACAATAAAAATAAATTACATAGTCGAAATTTTTTTTCCCCTTTCGGGTGTGGGAGTGTGGAACTTTTGGAAAACTTGTGTTTTAATAGAAATTTGATTTATTATTATTTGATTTATTATTATTTGAATTAGCTGAAAATTTGAACAAAATTAGATAATTAGCAAAAAATATAGCAATTTTTTTTTAAAATAATAATAAGAAAAAAAGAAAAGATTATCATTTCGTTTTCTTTTATCTTTAAAATTTCTGTTTGCTGTTTAGGCTGTTGGAAAATACTTATCTCTGTTAATTTAACTACGCAAAATTTTGATAAATCTCATTCATCGGCAGCTGGCTGGAGAGAAAAAGGTTGAAATAATAAAAATCTAGCAACGAATCAAAAATAAAAGAAACATACCTTGGATGTCTTTCTTCATAAATTTCCAGTTAATTGCAGATAAACAAATACATTCAATTTTAAAATAGTCTTGAGTAAGATCTTGTTATATATTTATTTAAAAACAATTTCTTATTCTTGAGTAAGTGAAACAATATCGAAAAAAATATATCTTTGGATATATAATTAATTTTTCAACAGTAAAAACTTTACATCTGCTTATGGGCAGACATGCGGTTTTGTGGTTATATGAATGCTGGAAATGGAGCTTTTCCTGATTACTTAATTTGGATTCTTATCTTGATTACTTAAAAATAAAAAAACAAATTTAAAATATAAACTTTTTACGCTAAAATGTTCTGGATTAACAATGTTATATTAGTACTTTAAAATGTAAACAATCATTAAAAAAAAAAAAAAAAAAAATAGTAAGCGATGTTTGCTTTTTTGGAGCTGGTGTTTCCAATCTAATTTTTTTTATTGGCACAGGTAAGTCGTCAGTTTTTCTCTTGGGGGACTGTGAAGATGAAATTTGACTAATTTCTTTCTGAGGAGACATTTCTTCAATATTTTTAGTTTTAATTAATTTTAGACAAGATGGGGATGGTGAAAAAGAAATTTGACTGATTTCTTTCTGAGGAGACATTTCTTCAATATTTTTGGTATTAATTAATTTTGGGATCTTAAACTTATCACAAGATGAACTCCCCTTTGCAAAATTTTCATCATTTTTTGTTTTTTCTATTTTGTTTTTAAATAATCACTATATTCTTTCTTACTGTTGATCATATTTTTTAACAGATATTTTTCAACAGGATCTATTTCTGGACATTCCGTCAAATAAAATGCTTCGAGAGATGACATATCATTTGCCTTTAAATAATATTTTATAGTCTGGTAACTGTCCAAACCTTCAACATCTAAGCTAGTTCGGTGGCTTGTAATTGTACTTTTCATCAAACTGAAGGCCCCCTCGACAACTGGTCTGTGAAAACATGATATAGCAGCTTTAACTAATTTTTCTAAAATAGAATACTTTTTTGCTCCCGAAAGTGAGGACATTTCGAATATTTCTGACCAATATTCATCAATACTTTTGGGAGTTTTCCCTGTATCCATATTAAAATTAAAATTTAAATCATAAACCATGTTTTCAGTTATTTTTTCATCTACCTGATAGGTTCTAAATTCTTCATCGAATTCATTTTTCTCATCAGCAGTTAGCACAGATGACATTAAATCTGACATCTTCAGAAAACCAGTCAAGATTGTTGTTTGACCTCTTAGTTGAGGATTTAAACATGTCAGTGTTATTAGAGTAGAGTTGTCATATGGCAATTTATCAATCATGTATTTGGTGCATTTAATGTATGCCCTTTTCAATGTAGATTTAAAGGAGCATACTTTATGATCATTTGTTTTATATTCTAATATTAGCTTTTTTGCACAAGCTCCAACATAAATTAAATTAGCGGGCAAATGACTATTTTCATCATCAACATCAAACTTTTTCAAATCTTTGCATGATTCAGTGCTAGTTATCGAATTATGATTAATAAAAAATGACATGAATTTTTTTATCAAGTTGAAAATCTCTACATGCAGTTCGTATATCAAGGGTTTTTGGGATTGGAAGAGCTTAATATAATTTGAAAATATTGGAAAAATATCCTTATAGGCGTTTGACTCCAATAAAGTTTGTTTATGATGAACAAACAGTTTATCAATTATGTTTTCTTTTCTTTCTTTTCCTGCATTGGTTATATTTTTCGATCTCAAAATTGCCTGTTTTTTTTTTTTTTTTCTATCTTTCGCATTTCACTTTTTTTCAGATTACGTTTTTTGTAAATTTCCTGCAATTGATTTTTATACAAATCTCGATCAGAAAATTTGACCCAAGAAAAGTAATGCACCAATAATGCATCCCACAATAAAAGAATCCTTTCAATTGCAGGAAGCACGTATATCCAACAATGAATCAGGCCAAGAAATAGGAACTAATTTCTTTATACCTAAAATTTCACAAATGGAGAAAAAAATTGATCTCTGATGTACACTTTGTAAATCAAAATGTAGCACGTCACACAAACTTTCAATGTTTCTTTCAAATGGATCTGCAAATCTTTTCGCACTATTGTTGACGGTGTGACAAGTGTCTCCACAAATATGCAAAAGATAAGGAACTTTTTTTTTTCTTGTTAGAGATTCAACACCTGCTTTAACCCCTCTCATTGTATTGCAGGAATTGAAGAGCACACTGATAAGGTTTTCCCACGGAATTTCATTTCCTTCAATTAAAGAATTAATTTCCTCAAAAATGTTATCTGCGTCACAAATAGATAGTTCTAGAGATGCAAAATGCTCCACAACTTTTTTTTCTTTCTGTTGAAAAATATTGCACTAATATAGTCAGTATGCTCTTGTGCGCTCAACTCGTACTTTCATCGATGTTTAAAGAAAAAGCATTCTTCCTCAATGATTCAATAAGTTTTTCTTTAATAGTTTTTGCCAAGCCAAATTTCCTTTTATATGCAACAGTAGTACGACACATACTTGTACTCTGTAATGCTCTGGGGTCTTTAGCTAAAGTTTTGGCTAATTCTAATACTTTTGGTTCAGCAGTGAAAAAAAGCAAATTCTCAGCCAAAAATGCGCATACTGTTGCCTTAACTCTTACTTTTCTGGTATTTATGTCAATTGTTCTATTTTCATCATTTTCTGCTCTAAAAGATGATAATATAACTGTTTATTCTACAGAGTTTGCAGCTTTACTATGTTCACTTGATTTAGTATGGCTCATTAAACATTTTAATCAACCATTGTGATATTTTATAATTCTGTTACAACACACACAATAACATTCACCGGGTACATACAGCTTTTTACACCATCGTTCAATTTTATCTCCGATCGCATCTACTTTATTAAACCAATCAAAACGAAATTTATTTTTGACATCCTTTTCCAACGCTATTAAAATTTTTTGAGTCTTCTTTCTCCAAAAATTTCATCTTTCATTGAAATTACATATGCAAGATCAAATTGCTCCACAAACCGAAAAAAACAGCAAAGTAACCGAATCCGAATGACTCAAAAACACTCAGTTCACATGCTTGCAAATCATTCACTTTATCTGATATGCTGAAAAAAAAAAGGGGAGCATGGATCTTACTGGATAACAGGGTTGCCAAGTTTCTTCCACTGTGGAAAAAACCACAGAAAAAACCCCGGAAAAAACTGGCCGGAAGAAATAGGTTTCTTCCAAGTGGAAGAAATGGAAGAAACTGTTTTTCTTCTAGAATTTACTATATAATTTCAATTTTGTAAGATATAATAAATATCTTCTTTCTATAATCTTAAATGAATTAATTCCATTGGACCAAAACAAATTTAATTAAATATACAGTAGACTCCCTCAAATCCGCACTCCTAAAATCCATAACTCTCTAAAATCCGCACATATTTTACGGATGTAAACAATGAAACATTCAGTTCAGATGTAGGTGCAAAAATTGATTTTTTCAGTTTTATATCAATTACATAATTTTTTAATTTATAATTTTTGTTAAGGTTATTGAATTCATGTTTTTTCATGAAGAAAAAATAATTTATTTCTGAAAAAATAAAGATATTGCAAATATCATGAGTAATGACAATCTTACCAAATATATTTATGTATTAATCAAGCTTTTTTAGCTAAGTCTGGCTAAACCTAAAATAAAGTTTCATTATTTTATGATCCTGATGTGAATTAGTAATGTACCTTCATAAGGCAAGTTTCATTGAATAATTTAGGAAAAACACATTTCCTCTTTTATAATGAATATTTAATTGTTCATTATTGATTATTAACTTGACCTTTCCTTTTAACATTTTAATCATTTAAAAAAATATCTACATTTTTATTATTTTAGTTTATTACTTATTTTAATATTTTTGTATATTGTATGCATTCATTATACTTTTGATTTCATCATTAATTACATTCAAATTACTTTTTAAAAATTGTAAACAAAGCAATGACCAGAAATCTGCAAAATTCTAAAATCCGCAAAACCTCTGGTCCCAAGCTGTGCGGATTTGAGGGAGTCTACTGTATATGCTAAATCAATAAGTACACCAATTTTTTAGCCATGATCACACACAACGCCTGTCTAAAGATCTTCAACCATCGGCTAAATGAAAAGAAATTTTATCCAAAATTAAAAACCACAAAATTAAATGTTATTCATTTCAATTTAAATTTCTGAAATTAGTAGTAAATAGTAGGGATTCTTTACCAACGGTAGAATGAAACCCATTTAAATAAAAGCTTTTACTTTAATTTTAATAATATAAGTAACATACAGTAATTACAGTAATATTAAAAGCTTAATATTAAATTTTTAATATTACTGTATTAAACAGAGATTGATAAAAAATATGGTTTCATTTGCAGCCCAAAATCCTAGTTTTGCCAAAAACATGGCTGAAAATTCAGCTTGACTGAAACTCTCAGTATTCCAAAATTCCTGTTTCTTCCTTCGGAAATTTTCAACTTTAGTCATTGATTTGAACTGTATTGCAATGAACTTTGTTGTTTATGATTATTAGACATGAATTAGCAATCATCTTACAGAAATTTTTTAGTTTAAACTGCGTTAGTGTTTCAAATATTCTTTGAGAAAGTTCTAGAATAATAAATGATTATTTACAAAAATCATTATAGAAAAAAAATCAAGATGTGTATACTTAAAGCTAAAATATTTTTTTATTAAATGAAATTCGTATAATCAGAAAATCTTCCTGTGTCATTGATGAATTATTTATGTTTTATTATATATGAAAATAAAGTTTTTGGATAATTAACAATTGTGCATAATTAATAAATACTATACATATAATTAATTTACATTTATGTATGCATTAATTACTTTAAAACATACAATTTAATTACTTATTTTTTTTTTCTTTATATGTTTTCATTTTTGGCTGAAACTTTGAATTTTCTGAAAATTGGTTTTGGCCTTAAAAACCTGTATCGGTCAATCCTCGTATTAAAAAAAATTATTAAAATTCTAATTTTTCTTAGTACAATGCATCATAATATAGCGAAAATTTTTTTTAGCAGTAGGATGCTGCAATCAGTTTCTCAACTTAAATTTGATGAATGCAAAAAATGAAGATTTTTTTTTTCCAGGTCCTACACTTCAAGATAGTTTAAAAGTATTTTGACATACCCTTAGACATTTTTAGAACACTACAGCATTGAGATATTCATGCTAGATGTTAGTATAAATAAATACAAATTTATTTATTTACTGTGTAGCACAGTTTAAAATAAGGTATTTTTATACAAAAATAATATATTTTTATATGAAAAATAAACAATTTATTGGTGGCTTCTTTTCTCTCTTTTTATATAAATAGTGTAACTAATAATAATAATAATAAAACATCCCTCTACCTCTAGAGTATTAAAAATCCATCACCTGAAAATGTCTCTGAAGCTGAAGTTTGTTATATATAAAAAAAAAACTCTGCAAAAAAAAAAAAATATTAATAATAATAATAATTAAATTTTCCAATTTAGATTTCATGTAATTACACTTTAATTCTTTTATATAGTTAATATACTTTAACATTGAGCATTTGTTTTGGTTTCTGGTAGTTTCTTCCATTTCTTCCAGTTTTTTCCATTTCTTCCAGTTTCTTCCATTATCCTGGAAGAAACCCAACCCTGCTGGATAATTGCTTTTTTTGGAAGTTCTGAAGTAATCGTTTTTAGAAGGTACTGGAAAAATCTTTTGATGAATGATGAATAATTTGATGAATGCAAAAAATGAAGATTTTTTTTTTCCAGGTCCTACACTTCAAGATAGTTTAAAAGTATTTTGACATACCCTTAGACATTTTTAGAACACTACAGCATTGAAATATTCATGTTAGATGTTAGTATAAATAATTACAAATTTATTTATTTACTGTGTAGCACAGTTTAAAATAAGGTATTTTTATACAAAAATAATATATTTTTATATGAAAAATAAACAATTTATTGGTGGCTTCTTTTCTCTCTTTTTATATAAATAGTGTAATTAATAATAATAATAATAAAACATCCCTCTACCTCTAGAGTAGTAAAAATCCATCACCTGAAAATGTCTCTAAAGCTGAAATTTGTTATTAAAAAAAAAAAAAAAAAAAAAAAAAAAAAAAAAAAAAACTTTGCAAAAAAAAAAATTAATAAAAATAATAATTAAATTTTCCAATTTAGATTTCATGTAATTATACTTTAATTCTTTTATATAGTTAATGTACTTTAACATTGAGCATTTGTTTTGGTTTCTGGTAGTTTCTTCCATTTCTTCCAGTTTTTTTCATTTCTTCCACTGTCTTGGAAGAAATAGGTTTCTTCCGGAAGAAACCCAACCCTGCTGGATAATTGCTTTTTTTGGAAGTTCTGAAGTAATCGTTTTTAGAAGGTACTGGAAAAATCTAGATACCTTTCTCAAAAGAAAGAAATAGAGGAAATATAAATCGTTTTTAGAAAGCACTGGAAGAATAGCTTCAAGGCATTTTTGCCTGGACTCACATATGTACGCTAATTAGTACCAGATGTAAGTCTAGTTCAACTGGTGTGAATGTGAAATTCATTCATCAATCACTTTATGATCACCGATGTCAATGGTGAGTCATTAGCTTTTTAAGTGCTCATAAAGTAAATCCTAACATATTCTGGAAAAAAAACAAAATCAAAACCAATTATCATTCTTAGTGCCTCAATGATAAAGTAATGTGAAGATGCATCAATAAACACTTTTCCCAGCAGACGAAGCATTACGATTACGTAATCAGAAACTGCAGCGTCAAAGAAAAATAGTTATTTACTTAGGCCGAACATTTGCAATCGGAACGACAAGTTTAAATATAAAAAAAAATCCGTGGAGACATTCAACATCTGCTAGATCTTTTTCTCCTAGTTATTTTTTTTCATTTTTTACAGAGAATTCTACGAAACTGTTATTGTCATACGATAATTATAATGGCTCATTTCTTGGAGGGGGGGGGGGAGCAGGGATCAGTGTTTAATTCAGACTTTTTTCTCCGAAAGAGCCTTTTGTGGCTCCAGAGGAGGGGACATTATAGATTTCCAGGGGGGAGGGGATTTCAATTTTTGATGCTTGAAAACACAAAATCTCACCATTTTCCAGGGAGGACATTTCATTGCTTTGGGGGGAATGTCCCCCCCCCTCAGACTCAGATGAGACAGCTCGGGAAAGTCATCTCCAAATAGCAGTCGCTTATAATTAAATTTATCAAAAACGGAAAAACGCATTAAATTTCAAATCACTTTTTTAAATATACCAGTAAATTTCATGCTTTTTCGTTATAAAATGAGTTTAAATTAACGGTTCTCGATGAATAATTGTGCGAATTTTCTGTTTAACCCCCCCCCCCCTCTTCGATATCTTTGCTCATACAAATGAGTTTAAACGATGTCTCAAAAGAAAACACTATTTTTCAATTGTTAAATATTTTTCTTTCCTTTAGGAGATAATGCCAGATCAGCTCTTTCATATCTATACATACATTTCCCCTTAATAGTAATAATAAAAAAAAATTATTGAAACTTATTAAATAATAATACATTATATATACTTTTATTACTAAGATTAAAAATAAATAAAATTGTTCTTGAATCGCTTCCTTACAACCAGTGGTGTGGTCGTATAGACAACAGAAGGTATACGGTCTAAGCAGAGGTTATACGATCAAGCTGTAGGGTATACACTAGAGTGCATGTACTATAACTTTCTTAGGAAACAGAGGGTATACGGTGTTACTTTAAAAATCCAGAGGATATGCGGTGTGTACCCTCCACTACACCCAAAGGGTGCATACACCGGGGTGCGTGAAGAGAAAACTGCGCTCGGGGCAAAGTCTCAATTTGGCGACCCTCCACCCAGCTTTTTCTGTTAGGAAAATATATTTATATTTTCCCTCTTATTCTTTTCACTCCACTCAAACGCTGTCCAATTCTACTTAACCCCATTTCATTTAAACTATTTCTCCAACTTATCTTCTACAGATCTATTTATTCTTTATAGTTATCATTAAATAATTTCTGGCTAAATCACTTTAAGTTTCAATAGTGTAAGTCTAGTTTAAATACTTTCATTATCTTTATTTCATTATTTAAATACTTTATTCTAAATAAAATATAACTTTATGTTTAGTCACTTCTGTTTAACTTACTTTCATGAGTATCGTCATTCACTTGCTAGCTTATCTCGCGGCAATCATGTTTCCATCTTGTCAACATGAACAGCGGCGAACATCGTCACGGTAAATCATGATCTGTAAGGTTATGGCAGTTTTTGGTAGATGGTGTTACCTGTCTGAGAGCTCGTGCCCACCTATTGTGGGCGATCGTTAGTGGTTCATTTGCTCAGGTAAGTTCTAGATGCTATAGGTGGCGTTTGGATGTCGTCATAGGAAATGACGTATGTGGGCGGTTACAGAGGATGGAGAGCTTTTAAAGCTCAGTGGAAAGGCCATGAGTACCTTGCCTGCTTGCATGTTGTCGTAATCTCGTTCTGTTTTCGTGCTGTCCTCAATTATATTTGTTTACAGTAAAGTCTGAAGATTGTTACCGTTGTATGTAATATGTTGTATGAGAAAGTTTTTGAGAAGTCAGTGGTACGAAAGATGAACTTTATGTTTCTCTTTGTCAACACCTGGTTTATTATAAAGTTGAAGCTGCTTCCTGGAATATTGAATCATGAGTTCGGCAATTCTCTGACTTTCATTTTTACGAAATAGGCGAAGACAGCCACGTCACCAGTGACATGTTGTTGCTTTTATTAATCGGTATTTCATTTTTATATTTCTTTTAACTGGAAATAGATTTTTTTAAAGTTTCTTTTTCTCCTTCCCTTAAGGTAATTTCTTCCTTTCTTAAATGATTTTCCGTGCTGTGGTAATGTGACCAGGCCAAAAGGGAACCAGGTCAATTTCATTTTGAGACTCTACAGACGGTTCTCGCTAAGGGTCTCTGTTAATATTTAGTTTTGCTACGGGATGGAGTTTCATTAGACTTTTTCTTTCTCTCCCTCCAAATATTGTCTCATGTGGCAGAAATGGGATGTTTTGGAGAACACCTCTAGTGGCAGTAGAGGGTGTTTTGGAAAGCAGTCCTAGTGGCAGTGAGGATTAGCTTTAGAGAAAGCTTATTGTAATTTAATATGGCTACTCGAATCTTTTGGGAGGAGAAAAACATTAATATAATATACTTTGTCATTTTAATTGAAAGTTTAATATGGGCTAGATTGGAAATGTCAGTTTAATTTAAAGTTGAATTTAAGGTTAATTATAAATTGATAGTTTAAGAAATACATTTATTAATATAGAATTTAAAATACAATAGTTTGCTTTTTGGTGCTCTGGCTCATTATTTAATTATGCATATAATTTGACTATTGATTTGATTATTATATAATTTGGTTTTAATTTGATTTTAATTTAATTTTATTTGTTTTATTTTTGGATCAAATAAAAGTTGTTGGTTGTTTATTAAATCTGTTTGGTTATTTTTCCTCAATACATTTTTCTTAAACTCTATGGGCAATGTCTACAGCAAAGACGCACACTGCGTATTATTTCTGCTAGTGTAATACCTTTTTAAGAATTGTCCTTGATTTTTCAAGGACAACATTTTCATGTAACAGGCCTTAAGAGCCCACAATAGTCACAGGAAAAGTACACAAAAAGACCCGGATGACCATGTAAAGTCTATGGGAACGTTCTTTTCTAATATCTCGTTCAAATTTTAATATTTTGACATGATTTTTTTGCATAAAATAGTTCAGGACGATCCACAACAGGGCTAGTTTTTACTTTTTCGATTTTGGTTATATATTTTTTATATTACAATAGTTTCAGTTTCAGAACCGGTTTAAACCGGTTTCGAAAGTTAAAGTATTTTTTTAAAGAAAATCTGAAACAAAAATTAAAAAAGTAAAAACTAGCCCGGTTGTGGATCGCCCTCAGCTATCTTGTGCAAAAAAATCATGCAAAAATATTAAAATTGGAGCGAGATATTCGAAAAGAACGCTCCCATAGACTTTACATGGTCATCCGGGTCTTTTTGAGTAATTTTTCTGTGACTATTGTGGGCTCTTAAGCAACGTTGGTAATATAAATTTAGCGCCCCTAAACTTCTGCGCCCAGGGTGCCCGCCCCCCCCCCCCCTTTCACGCAGTGCTGCTTACAAGCCTCAAAACTGTTAGGAATTAATAACCATAATTCTTGTCACTGTACACATGTTTAAACATTCCTCTTGAATATTTCCTTTCTTAGTAAAGTTAAAGTCACTTACCTTTATTTGAAAGCAGTTCTATCATCCTTTTAAATTAAATATTAAAGTTTCATATAATTACATTCTCCTAAACTACTTTTGTCTGGTCCGTAATACGTTTGTTTACGTTTCATATTGCGGCCTACACTTTTCCCTCTCTATTTTTAAAAGTAGTTTTCCTTGCCTCCAATAGATGGGGTTAGCGGTTCGGCACTTTCGGGATTTAGCGGATGCAAAATCCCGAAAGTGTTCCTCGTTGGTGTTAGAACAATGTAGCTGGTGTTTTTATACTAGTTCGGTCGGTTACCAATGTTACAATATATTTTGCAATGGCTCTGCAATATTTTTAATGCTTTGAGTTTTGTCAATAGTTTTAAGTCACGTTTGATCATTTTTAAATGATGCTTAAAAAGTGAGGCGTGAGACTTGTTGTGGAAGTCTACATTTTTGATTAAGTAAAAGATGACTTTCCCGGTGTTTCTTATCATTGTCTGGGCTGACTTAAACTGTGTGTTGATGTTTAAAGGCATGATAGAGGAAAGTGAACTTGTGCTTCAGACTTTTGGTTTATCGAGTCGGATATTGTTTTTCATCAATAGCTGAACAACTTTGGATGATATGTTCACAGATTCTGTTCATTGGTAGTGAGTTCCAATATTCTCATCAATTCTGTTTCACAAAGAAAGTTTATGCTATATGATATTCTATGCCCGCTTTTTATGTCATGGGATTTATTAAGGTTAAATATGAGATAAGTGAATTTGTTTATTTTATTTTTGTCTTATTAGTAAATATATTTTTAAGTTTGTTTGTGTATTGTTATTTTATTTAATATTTGTTAATAAATGTGTTTAGTTGTTTTAAATTGTCGTCATCATTTTTAGTCCACCATAGTTTATTTCTTAATTCAATCTAAATTTATTTCAGTAAATTAATATTTAAATTTATCAGGGTTTAAACCCCACAATAGCGTTTCCTAATCTGCATTAAGCAACTCTGCTAATTTCTTTTAAGCCCTAGGAGATACGTTTGTATCTCCTAACAAAAACTAAAAGCATGAATGTGAAAATACTATAAGATCGAAATGAACGGGTCTTTTTTTTTTTCCCATCATGTTTTAGAGCTAAGAGCGTGCGCTTTATCCTTGTAAAGTTTGTTTTCTAGGAGTGCTTAGAGTAACAGAATAATGTATTTGGGAGAGTAGATCGCAATTTACATTGGGCCTATGACATCTTTCTATCTTGTACCTTTCGATATCTTTGCTCGTGGTTAATATACAATAACAGGGGTTTTGAAATGAGAACAAGTTTGTTTTCAATTCCAGATTTTATTTCCACATTTTTTATTTTTTAATGTCTAAATTTTTGGAACTGATAACCCAATTTTAAATTTTCAGAAGAGGATTCCTTAAATTTTCGGACGAGAATCACCCCTGTTTTAATTCTTATTACAGGATATTGTGTGCAATATTATTTGTCATATTTTTAGAAAAGAATGTTACTTTATATTAAGAACTCTGCAAATTATAAGCAAAAAAACTTGGCAAAATTTGGGACCATTTTTATAAAAACCTTAATTTTTCTATGAGTATACATGCTATTCACATAAAAATGAACATAATTTATTACAATAAGCCACTTAATCATAGTCTAGAGTTTGAGCGCTTTTGCTACATTAGTTTTGACAGGGTTATCCAAAAGATATTCATTCTTTTTTTAATTTGTTGACGGTCTCCTATTGGAGTTTCAGGAAAAAATCTTCATGGAAATGTATGACTTGTACTATTATATTTATACAGTAAGAGTTTCGGGATAATTCCTCATGTTTTTTTTCTAGATATTTAACAAAATGTCTAAAATCACAAGTGGACGCTCATCAGTGGCTATGTAGTGTATTCAATAAGCTTCTTCCCTCTGTTACATACTAAGTACACACCAAATTTCAAGTCTCTATCTCAATTTATTCAGGATATAGAGCATTTACAGACACACAGATAGACGGACAGCAAAATTTTTTATTCTAAAAATATGTTTTTCAAAATGTTTAGTGCCTGAAACATGTAAGTCTCTTTTTTTTTTTTTTTTTTTTTTTTTTTTTTTTATGAGTAAATAAACATGTTTCACTTCATATTTTTCAGGGAACGTTTGATATTGAGGAAATTTGAAGAACCATCAGCAAATTTATAAAATATTAATAAAATATTTGTGATCATCCTATAAAATAAAATGCTAAAAATGATCTGTATCGCATGAGTACTGAAATTTAGGAAAGAAACACCGCATTCTCAAATAATCACATCATTTTGAAAAAAATCGGCATAATCGTCGCATTTGTTGTAAAAGCTGCAGTCAAAAGGAATTATTTTGACTTATTAAGGAGGCAATAATATACCCAAAATAATGCATAAATATGGCAAAAAACTGAGTTATTAGACTAATTAAATTATCAAAATAACTAATATCCATAATTTTTTCCTGAAATTATTTTAATATGTTGTTTTTTTTACTTTAAATACATACTGTAAAATCTCAAAAACACCACTCCCAATTTTGAACAAATTTTATTTTTCGAAATGTATATCAGTTTAAAAGCCCGCCATTCAAAATATTTTTTCTTTAACAATAATAAAAAAGAAAACAAAATCCAAGCACAATTCCTTTCTGCGTAACTAAACGTATCTATAGAGAGTACACAAGGCCACTTTTTGAGGTTACGTGTCCGCTTGTTTGTTGTAACGACACAGTGTTTTTTATCTTTAAGTTTTGCAGGAAAGGGACAGTTGTCTGGCAAAAGAAAAATCTTTTTGTCAAGTACAGTGGAACTGCTTACCTTCTGATTTTTTTTTTTATCCATTCCCCTCCATTCTATTATGAAGAAATCACAAATGGGTCCTATACAAAAGGCTCTTCCAAGAATTTAGTTGAAGGGAAGAGTATTTCAATGTGCATGCAGCCATTTCGATAATGTAGACTTTCGAGAAACCTCAGACCATTTGTTTTTCTTTGGAGTTGCTTTGTAGTGGACCTTTTGTAGGGTGCTGTAACTGTTGAATAACCTATTATATTTTAATAAAAAATTTTTATACAGCCTAATTTACTATTATTGCAACTTGCTGAAAATTTGAACGAAATCGATAAATTATCAGAGAAGATATTGATTTTTTTTTAATAATAAGAAAAAAAAAGTATGTTTTGCTTATCGTTTCTTTCTGTTTTCTTTTACGTTTGTTTGCTGCTCATTAATTTCTTTTTCCACACTCAAACATCGCGGTTTTGATGACACATTCACAGGGTCATTTTTATATATAAAAGAATAGAATTTTAAATAATTTTTCACTTTTTCCTTTATTGGAAAGTTTTTTAAACTTTCTTGGAACATTTTTTTTCCAAATGTTTACGGAATATGACTTAAAGTGCACCAATAAATGTGTTATCGGTTGTCAGAAGAATGAAAATTACAAAATATCACACTTTTTATTTTATAAATAATAAAAAAGATTTTTAAAATATGCAGGACATCATAAGAATGAGAACTGGAAAATCTTGCACTAACAGGGGATCAAAAATATCAGATGGAAAATACTGTAGTTTTTGTAACTGAACTAAAATGTACCAACAAAAGAGACATTTCAATTGTGAAATTCAAAAAACTGCCTTTCCAGTACTTTGTTTCTGGAATGAAGTGGTATAAAAGCAAGCATCTACTGCCCTTTCTGCTTACACCAGTCACCGTATTTCTTAGAAAAGGGTGAGTCATGATGTATTGCATTTGTTGGTTTACGATCGGTAACATCACAAACACAGGAGAAAAAGGAAGAAAGAAAAAGTGATTTTTTTCTTTTGAAATGCTGAATAATTTGCTCAAAATATTCGTAAACGCCACATATATGAAAATTTTAATTTTTAAACTTGTAGATGCCGTAGCATTTATCCCCTAAATTACAGTATGTGACTCTTGAACAAAATTTCTGTTCATTTTTTTTAAAACAAAAGGTATATTCATGAATATATAAATATTTTTTCTGAAATTCAAGAAGTTTTTGCGTGTACAGTAGAAGATCTTTATTATGCAATTCCATTTAATGTCATATAATATATCCTATGGCAATCACTTGTTGAAATTTGCAATACACTTTTTTATGTTTGAATTCTCAGGCTGATATATTTTTTTAATTTTTCAGAACTGAACAGAGTTAGAAATTAGCGGTCATTAGTTGCCAAATGCAACTATGCATTTGACGATCACAAAATTATACCTAGTCATCAAATTTGATTTCTAGCGTTTTTTCACTGTAATTCTTGTTTTACAAATGCTCTTATTCCTACTTTAGCATATTTTTTTTGGTTATCCGGACGTTGGTGTTATTTATATATATATATGTATACTTAAAAAAAAAAAAACCCAAATATGTGTATATGTACACATATCTGTATATATATATAACTATTAGACAATACTACAATTCAATATCAAAATATGGAATTACTCATTAAATAACAAACTATATATCAAACTGAGGTGTTTGCAAAAATTGGAACAAAATTGGAAATGTGGTATTTAGCTCACTCTCAAGGGCAATGCTAAATAGACACATTAATTGCGATTAATTTCTGATATATATATATATATATGTAATAAAAAGACGACGATGTTCTATAATAGTGTATAATCTCTAGTAGAATATCATGTTGGTTGTAGAATACTACTATTCACTAAGACTCAATAGTGGGATGAGCAGTCGTTCTGGTAAGTGGATAAGCCATGGATTTGTTCTCGTAGGAGTTTCTCCAATAACAATGCAAGAACATCAGTTTTTTAGTTCTTTATTATTTAGAGCACGAACTTAAGTTACTCCACAGATCACCGTTCCACACATCTATCACTACGGCCTTCGCTCACTAAGCTGCAACATTCCGGCGTTCTACATTTTCAGAAAAAATGACATGGCTTCCAAGTAGTTTAAGGAAAGATGCATTCTGACCTCCTGAAAAGCCAAATGAAAATAATCATTTTCACGACAAAACTAGCGCCCTCCTACTCCGCGTCAATCATTTTAAAAATCCAATTAGGATGAATTCGAGCCTCAAACGGACAAAAATGATCAATTCTAATTGGTCGTATCAGGAGGTCCTTGGCAAGAACTATTTTTTTTCCTCGGAAGAACAAGCCCTTTAGCAACGCGTAGTAACACCTGTCACGCGATGTTAAAAAGAAAAAAATTAAATTAAAATCCCAGGAATATTCCAGAAAGTAAAAAGCTTACGAAATACCTCCCGCCTTTTTGAGAAGCAAGAAATAATTTACTAATAACTAAAGTAAGAAAAAAATTTTTAGCTGTTACAAGTTACGAAACTAAGATTGAAATATGTTCCACAAATTTAGAATTGAAGTTAAGAGAGAATAAAAATGGCACAAAATTTTTTTATTTTATTACAAATCCCCCCTCCCAGAAAGACGGGTGAAAAAGTAGGTCTGAGACCTGCAATTTCACAGAAAGGGAGATGATGCAGACTTAGCTCACGAAGTTGTTGATATAAGTAAAAATAATTAGATACTAAATAAAAAAAATTTAAATTAATTTCTCTTTTTTATATAAATATAGAATTCAAATTTAAGAACACTAAGGTGATGCGTGGAATAACTTTAAATTTAAATACAATAAAATAGGCATCAGTACAAATACAAGATATAATCTTGTTTAAAGTACACATCATAAAGTAATTTGAAAATATAAGCAATTACCCATAATAATAACATAAAAATGAAAAACAATAACGTTGAATTCTTTTTTTAACAATGTCAAATCTAGAAATGAAAGAATTTAATAGAACTTTCTTGAAATCAATGTTGAAAGTTTGTTTCAAAAATCCATTTAAGAGTCATATTTGGAGTGTTCATGATCTCTTTTGAAGGAAGTCTAATTATATCTTATTAATTGTCCAAGAGTCATATTTGGAGTGGTATAGTCCATTGCCTCTTTTCAAGGGGGTCTAATTATATCGTTATT
Source organism: Maratus speculifer (assembly GCA_964019185.1). NCBI lineage: Eukaryota > Metazoa > Arthropoda > Arachnida > Araneae > Salticidae > Maratus > Maratus speculifer. The sequence continues at coordinate 241,827,852 of OZ025294.1, read as the reverse complement.
AATTGTCCAAATTCAATATAGTAAGACATTTTATAATATAGTAATAATAAATTTTAACAATGTAAATAATAAACAATATAAGTAAGAAACATAATAAGGAAAAATATCAATAATAATAAATATCATAATTATAAGTAATTCTCATAATGGGTATAAGTAAATCTCTTAATAAGTAATAATAAATATCACAAAAGACATTCTTTAAATACTTAATCTCGTTTATCTCATCTCAGGCATTTGGGATGAAATATAGAGAGAAGTGGAATAGAATAAAGAATATAAGCAATTATTTAATCATTTACTTAATCTTGTAAATCGAGTACAGGATTAAGTAGGAATATGTAAAAAAAATTTAAAATATAATATGATAAAATAAAATAAAATAAAGATAAATAAAAATTTTGTTCATGTTTGAGAATGCACGTGACCTTCAAACTACTAAGACTCTTTAAAAGAAATATTAATAAATAATAAAAATAAACGACAAGATTATTAATGTCAATTCATGTCAAATAATTACGCAATAAATATTCTCTCGGTGTGATGTACATACCATAAAACATTGCAAGATGCAAGTAGGAAAGAGCAAAAGAAACAAAATTATATTATAATTGACATGTACTTGGACTGGAATGCAGAAGCAAGAAAGAGAGAAAGAAAATAAAATTAAAATAAAGTGATAAAAATTTTGTTACTTGGCAAATAATTAATTTATTAATTGATAGCTTAAATTTAATATTACAAATAGGTTCAGTTGAAAAAAAATATATGTATATTTTTAAATATTTATTTGTTATTATATTATTCTAAGTAGGGTAATTCAGTACAGAATAAGAAATTTCCACTTTGTTCGTCTACGCCGGCATAAACAAACAAATATAAAAATTTCCAGACAAGTGACACTCTCGCTGCAGTCAAGAGATATCATTGCCATTCTGTAAGAATTACAGGATATTATCTGAATTAAAATATGGAAAGAAATTTACTGTTTAAGAGAAAAAAAAAATTATAAAATGATAAACTAGAGATATAGTCTAAGCTACAGTTTTTACTTGAGTTTGTTGTTGTTGATTAGGGGGTTGTTGCTCATGACTTAATTTAAATTTATCAGTGGAAAAATAAGGCCTTAATTTAGATACATGTACTATTTCTGAACTTTTGAACTGGTTTTGCCTATCAATTTCAAAATTTACTTTCGATAATTTGTTAAGAATTTTATAAGGGCCACTGAATACTTGTGATAACTTTCTAGTATTAGGGTACTGAAATTCTTCATAGATAACTAGATCTCCTATTTTAAATTTTGGTTCGATATAATCTTTATCATAATATCTTTTATTTTTTAAATGAAATTCATCAGTTCTTGCTTTAGCAATTTTAAGTGCTTCATGAACAGGGGGATAATAATTTTGTTGTAAGCAGGAGTCATAGGGTAATTGGCCAAAAAGCAAGTAAGCAGGTAGAAATTTAGTAATAGAATGGGGTGTATTATTATATTCATTAATTACCTCAGTTAAAAGCTTAGTCCAGGGAATTTTAGAGGTAGTGGAGTTTACTTTACATTTTAATCTAGTTACTATTGTCTGATTTACTCTTTCATATTTCCCATTCGTTTGTGGATGATGGGCAGTGGTCAAACGTTGTTTAATATTATGATTTCGCAGGAATTTTTTTAATCTTGAAGAAGTAAAAGCAGCATTCCTGTCACTAAGTATTTTTTGAGGGGACTGTACACTTGAAATCTTACTAAAACAGAATAATTGTTGAGGGATTTTGATATTGAAGATTTGTTTCAGACAATTTGTATAAGTTTCTGTAGTGACACTTTTGGAAGGAAATGCCCAAACATATCTTGTGGCATGGTCTATTATAATATGGAGATATTTTTTTGTAGAATTATAATAATTGAATCCTCCTACAGTATCAACAGACAGACAGTCAAAAGGTTGATCTGTAGTGGGCATAGCTTGTAATAAGCCAAATTTTTTCTGTCTAGGTTTTTTATTTTTCTGGCAAATATCACAGTATTTAACAAAGTTAGTAATGTCTTGGGTCATATCTGGCCAATAATAGTTAGGAGAAATTAAATTTTGCATTTTTTGAACACCAGGGTGACCAAACTGTTCATGAGCAACACTAAGCAATTTTTTTCTTAGGGACATGGGAACTACCACTTTACAAAAACCTTTTCTTTTAACTATAATCAGTCCATTGTCATTAATATAATTTGATCCACACACATTTTCTTTTTCTTTCATCTCAATAATCTCTTTAACGTCAAGAAGAAAAGTAAGGGGTTTACAAAAATGAGAAATAGGGTTTCGGGACAACATGTCGGCTTCGACATTTGTAGATCCCTTTAAGTACTCTATTTTGTAATCGAGCATACTTAACTTCAATGACCACCTAAATAATCGACCTCTTAAATGTTTGACATTTTTTAACCAAACAAGAGATGCATGATCAGTATGGATGGTAAATTGTACACCGTGAAAATAATGATAAAATTTATCTAAAGTATCAATGATAGCAAGACACTCTAGTTCGGTAATGAAATAATTTTTCTCATAACTTCTCAATCCTCTAGAAAAATAAGCAATTGGATGTAAAAAGTTATTATGGTCAGGTTGTTTAAGAACTGCACCTACCGCTACCTGAGAAGCGTCAACAAACATGTGTAGGGGTAATTTTGGGTCATAAATCTTTAAAATTGGTTTAGCAATGAGGGCATCTTTTAATTTTTGAAAAGAGTTTTGACATTCAGTATTCCATTCCCAAATAGTATCTTTCTTAAGTAATTTATTTAGGGGGTGTCTAATTTCAGCATATTTATCAATAAATTTATGATACACATTTATAGAACCAAGAAATCTTTGTAATTCTTTAGTATTAGTAGGAGGTTTTAATTTTTTAATTGTTTCTATATTAGTATTAGCTGGAGTTAAAGTTCCATTTTGGATTTCATACCCTAGAAAATTGATTTGTTTTTGAGCAAAAGTACATTTAGATAATTTTAATTTAATATTTTCTATTTGGCATAAATCAAAAATTTGGATGAGATGCTGTATATGTTCATCTATTGATTTAGAAAAAATAATTATATCATCAAAATAATAACAAGCAAAGTCTATTTTATATTTTGTAAGAATTCTTCTAATTGTCCTGTTGAAAATTGGGGGGTCTACCTTTACACCAAAGGGGAGAACATTCCATTCCCAGAGCCCACAATTAGTAGTAAAGGCTAACATTTCGGAATCGGCTGGGTGAATAGGTATGTGCCAATAGCCTGAGGCTAAATCTAGTGTAGAGAAATATTGGGCACCACTTAATTTGTCTAAAATTTCATCTATTCAGGGCAAAGGTTCAGCGTCATTTTTCATAATAGAATTTAATTTTCGGTAATCAACACACATTCGGGTTTTTTTGCCTTCATCTCATTTATTTACTAACGTAAATGGAGAAGAATATGGGCTATAACTTTCTTTAATTAACCCAGCAGCTAATAAGGATTGGATTTGCTGAGATATTTCTTTTTCATCAGCAGTGGATGTACGATAAGGCCTTAAAGATATTGGTAGGTCAGATTTAAGATAAATACGCTGAGGTTCAATATTAATTCTCCCTACATCATATTTATTTTTTGCAAAAATATCTAAATAATCCCTTAAAAGTTCCCTTACATTTTTATTTTGAATAGCATTCAGATTCCCCAATAGATTATAATCATCATTATTAATTCACGGCAAGGATTGAGGAGTTATGGTATTTCCATAATCGGGTTGCACAGTAGTATCATTTTTTATAATATCAAAATGAAGCAATTCTAAGTTATCACTGGATATGTTGACATATTGGTTTAACGAAATATTGTCTTGTAACACCTGGCTTTTTGCACAATCAATTTTCAATTTAAATTTGGCACAATCAGGTAAACCTAAAATAGCATAGTCCAAATCAAGCTTACGTACTAAAAAATTAACATATCTCTTTATATTACCAAATTTAATACATAATCGACAAGATTTATTAATTGTAAGAGTTCCCTGTGCCTGTCTAATAGTAATAGGGGTAACATTATGTAAATTACCATTTAAATATCGAACAAATTTGAGGGGTAAAATTGAGACAGTTGATCCACTGTCAACCACACAATACACTTTGTTATTGCCCACATATCCAGGGATGATTAATTGTCAAATATTATTAGTAGGGGGTGGTTGAATAGGAGCAGGAGTTTGAGATTGAAAGGAATTTGTGTTAAATATACAACTCCTCTCCCAATGATATGCATTTTCTATGCCTCTGTTTAAACATATTCTGCACGGACGACTAGGGTAGTTGTTTTGATAATGAGTTGCAGGCATTCTAGGAGTGAAAAACCTAGGATTAAAATTTTGGGATGGATTGTTTGGAGTAGGTCGAGTCCAATGTCTGGGCTGAGGATTGGGATTGTTCATAGGTCTAGTTTGTTGAAAATTTCTATTGCTGTTATTAGGGGTATGATTTGGAATCGCTGCTAATTGTTTAGCAATGCGAAACCATTCACGAGTGTTGGAAGGAGGGTTAACCATCAAACAATTTTGATACTCCGGCTGAAGTCCATCAGTTAATCCCTGTATAATTAAATTTTCCCCAAGTTGAAGTTGCTTTCCAATCTCAACTTTCTTTCTAAAATAAGAATCCAAATCACTTAGATCATTTAACTTTAAGGAAGTAAATTCAGAAAATTTTGGAACTCTAACTTGAATGAATTTTTCAGTTAAAATCTCGACAATTTCCTCATAAGTAGCACAATCCAAATAATCATTTATATAAGCTTTTAGCGCTTCCCCCTTTAAATATTTTGAAAGATTTTGTTTTTTCCACTCATTATCTTTTTTTTCTCCAGAACATTCATTATCAAAGTGTTTAAACCACTTAAAAATGTCCATGCCTGACTCAAAGTCAAAAGGGACCATATCAAGTTTATTTTTTGACATTTTTTCTTCTTTTACTAATCCTGATCTTAGTAACATGAAAGAAGGATAATTCATATGGAAAATATTTAAATGCTATACTTCAATTATTAAAATTCAATTACTATACTTCAAATACTTCAATAAATAACAATAAAAATAATAAATAATAAATAAATCAATTCTGTTTGAATTCATGTGAAATAAATAAATAATAAATAAATAAGTAATAAAATAAATAATAAATAAATAAGTAATAAAATAATAAATATCGGTTTTCCATACATGGGAAATAACAAATAATTTTAAGAACAAAAATACTTTTCTTTACGTATTGAAAATAAATTTAGCAACAGAGAATTTTTTAAGAACAAAATAATCAATCTTTCGTATTAAAAAAAAACACCTTTAAAACTAATAAAATTTCTATGAGCAGAAAATTTCAATTAATTATAAATTAAGAACAAATTTATTTTTTAATATCTGTAATAAAAATAAAAAAAAATCAAGAATTTAAACAAAGAAATTATAATTAAAATTTCTTAATCAATAAACAAATAAAATAATAAAATAATAAATAACTTACAGACACCTCGATGTGGCCTTGTTCAAATACCTAAAATTTATTAAAATAAACAAAAATAAAGCACTTCGTAGATACGACTCACAGGTGCAAATTTCTATTAGCTTATATTACCGATGGTATCAACCGTAGTTTCGCAATCGTGATGAAGTGTTCATTTATTATGAAATGAAAATTGATCAAAATATTATTAGTTTTCTGCACTTTTACCTAGAACATACAGTAATAAATAAATAAAAGCAAATGATGTTGAAATTTGTCGTGCAGGTGTTCTTTGTATTAAATAATCAGTAAATGATTTCGTAGATGTTAATTATATTTAAAAGAATACTGGGGCATATTTCACAAACAAGGGATTTCCCTCCTGTGGATGCCAAAACATAATCACAAACAAAATTTCATATGATGATCCTTTTCACAGAACTCCTACTTATCACCAAGCTCTTTTGAAGATCGCTTTAAAGATTCTGATTTATCTGAAATCTTTTTTCTTTCGACATCATTCCTTGCAACACCAGTGGCATTACTTCGTAGATTTAGGTGCGTCTCAGAACAAAACCATCACAACAGATGTTTCACCGAGTAATCGTTCATCGAACATGGCAAACACAAACAGCGCTGTGAAGCAATTCTCATACAAAGGTTCATTTTGTAGTTGATGAGCTCGATAATTCTTATTCAAAAACCTAACGCCGGTTCATCTCCATCCTGCCGGCTAAAATGTAATAAAATGACGACGATGTTCTATAATAGTGTATAATCTCTAGTAGAATACCATGTTGGTTGTAGAATACTACTATTCACTAAGACTCAATAGTGGGATGAGCAGTCGTTCTGGTAAGTGAATAAGCCATGGATTTGTTCTCGTAGGAGTTTCTCCAATAACAATGCAAGAACATCAGTTTTTTAGTTCTTTATTATTTAGAGCACGAACTTAAGTTACTCCGCAGATCACCGTTCCACACATCTATCACTACGGCCTTCGCTCACTAAGCTGCAACATTCCGGCGTTCTACATTCTCGGAAAAAATGACATGGCTTCCGAGTAGTTTAAGGAAAGATGCATTCTGACCTCCTGAAAAGCCAAATGAAAATAATCATTTTCACGACAAAACTAGCGCCCTCCTACTCCGCGTCAATCATTTTAAAAATCCAATTAGGATGAACTCGAGCCTCAAACGGACAAAAATGATCAATTCTAATTGGTCGTAGCAGGCGGTCCTTGGCAAGAACTATTTTTTTTCCTCGGAAGAACAAGCCCTTTAGCAACGCGTAGTAACACCTGTCACACGATGTTAAAAATAAAAAAATAAAATTAAAATCCCAGGAATATTCCAGAAAGTAAAAAGCTTACAAAATACCTCCCGCCTTTTTGAGAAGCAAGAAATAATTTACTAATAACTAAAGTAAGAAAAAGAATTTTAGCTGTTACAAGTTACGAAACTAAGATTGAAATATGTTCCACAAATTTAGAATTGAAGCTAAGAGAGAACAAAAATGGCACAAATTTTTTTTATTTTATTACATATATATAATACATAGATAGGTACATATAACACTAGTGCCTGGCTAATCCAAAAGTAGCATTTTCCATTCCACCACACATACTTAAAGAACATCCTTTCATAAAATATTGGCCATTACCATTAGTGCATTTGTAAATCACCTCTAAGCTGACTTCACTTTAACCAGTAAGTGATAAATCTGATCTTAAAGCCATGTCTTTAAACTCATATGAACCACAACTGAAAGATTTCAATGCTGAAAAGGCTTTTAATTTATGGTACTCTGATATAACAAACAATCGAGTTAAGAGACTTGATTTTAAATACTAAATATAATAATTTTAATTTTTCAAACTATTTTTTGAATTCTTTGTTTTTATTTTCAATTTTTTGTATTCATATTAGTTTTATAAAAACAATTAGTTAAGCATTTTTCTGGAATCCATATATTATAGTTTAATCAGGTTTTATAGAAAGCTAGTTTCGCTTTGTTTGTGAATAAGACACAGTGTTTAATATATACACACACCCTATCCTTAACATATAAAAATAGAAACAATATTATTGTTAACTTGGTTGCAAAAAATTAGAAAATATGATGTAATGTAAAATTGCAATCATGAAATGCTATTTGGCAACTAGGAAAAAAAAAAATTGTAGGCATCATTTGACGCCTTACTTGAAATTCTCAATTTCTAACCCTGGAACTGAATGATTTAATTTTTAAAAACAGAATCACCCATGTGAGAAATGAGAAAAAATTAGAAAAAAAAGTGGAAAATTGATGAGAACATCAACTTTGTTTTCATTGGCTCTTAATCTATATTTCTTTCTTTATCGCCGTTTAAATTTTCGTTTTCCTGTCTGCTTTATTTATACAATATTTATTACAACATCCTTAATAGTTTATTTACATATATTAATTGTTTAATTACTTAAATTTAATAGTACCTATACCTATTTCAGACTTCTTATTCTACTTACCTATTTCAGATTAATTTCAGCTTTAAATAACTTTCACATAACTTATTTGCTTGTTTACTTCATTTAAGCATCATTAAACTTTGCAGCTTGCTGCGACTAAAACTATCCCCATGTTATGTTGATTATTTTGGGTCTAAAATAATTTAAAATTATATTTAAAATAATAATAATAATAGTAGGTTATTTTATTTAAATAATTAGTTTTGCTTGCTAATAAGATATATCTTTTTTTTATCAAACAATTTACAAATTACTCCATATAATATCTGGTAAATATATTTAATGTTAATAATATTTTAATATTTTTGAGGGGGGGGGGGTTTGTTGTGTCGGCAAGGCGCCGGCCGATACATCGATATTTCCTCGAAAGATATTTAAAATATATGTGAAATTAAGATTTAAAATAATAATGTTTTGGAAGTTTGTAGTAATGTGTAATTTGAAAATATACAAAGATATTTCATATTTCAATATTTTGAGACGCATGTGGTCCGGACATCGAATAATGTATTCATACATGGCAGGTGTCTGATGTTTTGATGGACAAATTGGTTTTCTTTTCATAAAAATTTTTAATAACAAAGAAAAATTGTACAACGGAAATGCCATTTAATTGTTTAAATAAATGAGAAACTTTGTTGAACAACCCAAATAACTAACAATACATGTCGGCAATCAAACGGATTCTTTTGTCTACGCAACGGAAATGGAGTGATTTGGCACGTGGATATAAAGGCAAACGCACGGATCGGAGGGGGTCTGGAATTTGGCAAGCGATGAAGAGAAGGTGTGCTGCCAGGAGATTTTTGGTTTCAGCGAACGGCGGTGTGGAACGAGGATTGTCGGTCAGCCGGAGACGTCAAGCGTAGCGTGGTACATCGTCAGAGAGCATGTGAGCTGTAAGGTTAGGAGACGAACGAAGATATTGCCGAAGATCGATGAATGAAAGTTACTACAAAAAGGATGTCCGATTCTACAAAGATGCACCATTATCTTTTTAATGCGAATGTCCATTTTCAAGGTCTTGATGTTGATTCCAATATGTAAAATTTATTAAGGTACCTATATATTTCATTCTTCCCCGGGGACATATGCAAATGTTCTTTTACTATCATGCATTATCTACTGATATTAATTTTGTAATTTGTTAATGATAATTTATTTCGTATTTAAAATTTAAATAAATGTAAGTTAAAATTTAATCCATGATTTAAGTCATTACTTATCTTTTCCCACAGCAGCTTATTTTCTTTTAGAATGCTTTTGATTTGTAAACGATGTTATTTAATTATCACTCTACGATCCAAAATTTTGATATAATTTTCATTGAGAATTTATGTAATAGGTTTTATGTTGAAGTTCGGTAGAATAATATTTTTATTCTACCACGTGTTAGTGTCTGTCCATCTTTATTTGGGGATCGACACAACAACCATAACACTAAAAGAAGCTAGTGATGGGCAGCTAACGATCTTTTTTTCATATTAGATGGCAGCATTGAACTATATTTATTGAATTTAATCAATCATTAATGATTTCATATTTGGATAGCAAAATAATATCCTTTACTATGCTAATTTGCATTGTGTAAGTGTTAATTTTCAAGACATATATACAGAATAGTTGTATTTTCTATGTATCAAAAATTACAGAAAAAGTGTAAAAATGCAGTAAAATTTCATGCTGGTTTATGCAAAATAGATTTTATACATGTTTTTTTAATTTTTTACAAAATTCGAATCTGCACATATTTTCAGACTTCTTGTTCTTTGTCAACTCTCGTGCCTAGATTTAAAAATAGTCAAAAGCATCATGTCAAGAATCTGGTTTAAAGGCACTGGTGATATATACAGACAACCAGGTCAAAGTCTAAAACGTGCCACAACATACACTCATGAGTGTTATTTAACAAATATATTGCTAAAAGAACAGGCAACTGATGTCAATTCATATTCCAAGGGAGTTCATTTCTACAACAGAAACTCAACTATCCAGATTTAGTATGAGTGACAGGCTGCATAAAAAAATGCTGTAAGCAAGGAAACCTATGATTTGTAGTCTACTAATTCTGGCAGCAAAATGTACCTGGTTAAAGTGGTTCTGAGATCATCATCTTTGGAGTACCACAGATTGGAGTCAAGTTCTTGCTATCAATGAATCCTGATTTTGTTCAGAGACAGATTTAAAACATGTTACCTCATTGATAGAGAAAATGTAGTCTGAAAATACCCGTGAAAGGCATCAATATAAAGGATGTTAAATAATAGTATGGGTGGGCATTATTATGAATGGCTGCACTGACCTACTTATTTTCATCAGTGCAACTGTGAATGCTGAAATATACAGAGATTCTTGATCCTCCCGTCAAGTTGTTTAAGTGTGCAATCAGTAGTAATTTTCTGCTAATGGATGATAATATGCCTCTTCATTGTGCTGCACTAGTGACTGGTTCTTTTCAGGGTGAAAGAATCCAGTGAATGGAGTGACCAGAATATTCTTCGGAGTTAAATCTGTGTAGGACACAAAGATCTAATGACTGGTTTAATACACATATGGCTGATCATCCAATTTCACATATATTTCATATTGATATATGAATTTTGCGTTTTCAACTCTCCCGATAAATTGAACAAATTCACATTTTTTTTTTTTTTTTTTTTTTTTTTTTTTACCATGTAACTGAAAAATGTTGTGATTTTTATTTTCGATCTACTGATGAATTTTATGATTTTATTTTTAAGGCTGACTGATTGATTTTATAATTTTTTTCATGAAACAGATGAACAAATTTGGCAATATTTTTCCATGAGCTATTGACAGATATTGTGATTTTTCTTTGCAACTAGTTGGCAAATTTTGTGATTTTTTTTATGCAATCAAGAAATGAATTTTGCAATTTTTTTACAATGATCAATTGACAAATTTCTCGACTTTTTGTGAGAAAATTGTTGTTTGTGTGAAATCATAAAATTGACAAATTTTAGGATTTTTTTTTCATGAAATCAAGGAATGAATTTTACAAAATTTCCTGCAACAAATTAACAAATTTCAAGATTTAAAAAAAAAAAAATGATTAACTAATAAATGTTGTGATTTTATTTCATGAAATCAAGGATTTAATTTTGTGATTTTTTTTCTAATGACTGTCGGAAGAATTTTGCAATTTTTACGGTAACCCACTGATGAAATTTCGAAATTAATAAAGTTCATATGTTTCCATCACTGATTGATGGTAGGGATGCACCGAATATTCGGTATCTATTCAGTATTCGGCCTATTCGGCCATGTTACCGAATATTAAACTATTCGGTTGAGCCGAAAATTCGGCTTGGCCGAATATAAAACTATTCGGCCTGCCCGAATATCAAAGTATTCGGCCGAATTTAATACTTAATAAAAACTTTTCACTATTTCTACTTTTAACTGTCAATTTTTTAATTTATATTTAAAACAATTAGAAACAAAATCATTTTTAAATAAAATAGAATGTTTTTACATTATTTATTTACTGTTTGTAAAGTATAACTTAAGAAAATTAAACATGAGAAGGATTAAAATGGTAATTTATTAGGATTCTCTTTAGGAATAAATTATGTGCAGATACAAGTTTCTAAATTTTGTTTAGTAAATAATCTGTTTCTTGCTTTCCCCCAAATAAAAGTCCTTTAAAAGAAAAAAAAAAAAAAAAAAAAAAAAAACTTTTGAGATTAGTAATAGCTATTAAGGCAGACAATTTTTGTTCATGAAACCATAATCATAATCAACTTATTGAGTCATAAGTACATTATATTTCATTTCACTCTAGGTCAAAACTTGTGTGTTCGTTTATTACATTAACAATAAATAAGATAACATATTTTCAACTCACATGCTTTGATTTCTGTAAAATATGATACGATGGGAAGGGTGGAAAATACCACCATTCATAAGAAAAGAACTATGAGCCAAACATGCCTTTATTCAAAATTAAGTTGAAAGTATTTGTACTTTATATTGAAAAAAATTTGCCTTGAGTTATTTAAAAAGAACAATTATCAGACTGTAAAATTTTTCTTCGGCCATTTTTTCATTATTTGATTTTAAAATGTTTGTTTTGATTCGTAGAAAATTTTATTAATTAAAGTTTCATAATTGTGCTTCTTAAATAACTCAAGGCAGATTTTTTTTCAATACTAAATGTTCTTATAAAAAGCTCTTGTTTATCAAAATGTAAGTTTCTTTTATTAAATATTATTTAAAACTGTTTTAAAAAGTAACATTTTAATACCTTTAAATTTTAAAATATAAAAAGAATTTGGAAAGCCGAATATTCGGTATTCGGCCCAACAATTACTATTCGGCTAGCCGAATATTCGATATTCGGTTCACCTGTTGGCCGAATATTCGGCATTCGGTATTCGGCCAAAATCACTATTCCGTGCATCCCTAATTGATGGTTTACACCTTATATTTTTCCTGTGACAAAATAACTGCAGTATTTTTCTAGTGATTAAATGACGATAATTGCTATTTTTTTTCCTATGGCTGATTATCAAATTTTGCAATATTTTCCTGATTTATCATTGATTTTTGCATTTTTATCTTACTATAGATTGAGGAAATTCATGTTATTTTAGCATCTGATTGGAAAAATTTGTGATTTTTCTTCACAAAAGACTGATGAATTTTGAAATTTTTTCTTGCTCCAATTTACAAATTTTGTAATATTTCCCCATAATCAAGTGACAAAATTTCTGATTTTTTTCCCTTTGTGACCAGGAGTCAAATTTCATGGATTTTTTTGCTAGTACTTCTGTGGCACTGGTGAATTTTGTGGCTTCATCATGCAATAGATTGACATAATTCACAATTTTTTTTTGTTGTTGTTGTTTTTTTATTAAAAACTAATGCAATTTTAATCTGCAAATGACTGACAAATTTTCAGGGTTTTTTTTGTGACCAATTGACAAATTTTGTTACATATTTCCTGCAATCTCATTAAAAAGTGTGATTCTTTTCCCTCATGACCAAGGAACAATCGGGGAGATCAATGTGTAAGAAATAATTGAATAAAAAAAGAGAAAAGACAGTAAATCTGAAAAAAATATATTAACAGAGACAAATGTAAAAAATAGCAAGATTAACGACCCCCTCCAAGACATGCAATTTGTATGCAACCTGAATTTGACATATTATCCAAGACAATTAGATGAAAATAATGATAGATTTTCTAATCTTCCACAATTAAATTTACACTCAAGGTTAGTGAAAATACAATAAAACCCTGATCTATCGTTCCTGCATCCATCGTTTCCTGCATTGATTGTTTTATTTCTATGGTCCCTGCACAAATTATATTTAAATAATGTTAACAAAACCTGCATGCATCGTTCTTTAAAAAATCGTTTTCCCACATTCATCGTTGTAAAATTTTTCTGTTTGTGATATCAATGCTTTTTTCCTTTTCTTTAAGTATAATTTAATATTTTCTTTTTCTTTTCAGATAACATCAAAGCATTATTTAGGAGGGCTAAAGCATATGCTGCAACATGGGATTTAGACTTAGCTCAAAGAGATTTTCAAAAAGTAGCAGAATTAGATCCTTCATTTCAAAATACAGTACAAAAAGAAATAAAAAATCTGAATGAGTTAAGAACAGTAAAAGATGTAGATCTTAAGTCAAAACTTTATGGTAAAATATTTTGAATGTTTTCACTATTTTAAAATTTATTTTTATTCAAGAAAGCAAGGATCTCTGAAAAAAGATACAGAAGATCTGATAGATTTTATAGTAGAAAACTGTCTGTAAGTACTGAAATGAAACTTGTCACAAAGTCAGAAATTGTATCTGTTAAACTTGTAAATGCACACATTTGCACAATTGTTAAGTAGATGTTGTTTTTGCATTTTTTGTTTGAAGATTTTAATACTCAAATTAGTAAATTGATATTTTAATGCTTTTTTTTTTTTTTTTTGCAACAACTTAAAATAATTACAATTATGTACAGTATAAAATATATAAAAGCAAAGTTTAATACATATCATTTTGTTATCTAATTCATGTAAAAAAATGATTTTTTAACAGAGTAATTTTTAAATATTAATGTAATAATTAATCTATATGCTACTTGACAGTTGCTATCAAACAACTGACTTTTGTTTGCAATGTAATTAATCAAGTTGAAAGACATAAGAAAAGTACTATTTTCTACTTAAAGATAAACTATTTTCTACTACTTAAGAAAAGTACTATTTACCTTGAAATCCTATAATGGGCATTTTATTATATGTGTATTTTTAAATACAATAAGTCACTTTAATCCCGGTTTACAATAATTCTTATAAATGTGGTTTTATTTTCTTGGTAACCAGAATGAATGCAGTTTGAAAATCTTTACATCGAAAATGTTAATGGCATATATTCTTGCTTTGTTCTTTAATCATTAATGAAAGTCAAAATTTTTCACATGACTGAAATAAATGTGTCTGTGACACTTGGATAAAATATAACTTGGATAAACTCATATTTTCAGAACATAAATTAAGAGTGTTAAATTAATATGTATTAAAATTAATATGCTTTAATTAATACATTATTAATAATGTATTAATATGTTTCAAAACTTATGCAATATTTAAATAATAATAATAATGCATAATAATTAATTTAGCAACAAAAGCTTAAAGAAGTTTTAAAAATTTCAGTTAAATGAAGACTACAATATTTGTTAGCATTAAAAAAATATTACATTAAAAAAAGGGAAAGAATCGTCTTTTGTCAAATAAAAAAGTTCAAATGAGCAACTACACTGAAATTGTGTTAATATATTCTAATTATAATTACCAATGCTAAATGAAGAAAAGTTTTAATTCTCAGAAAATACACTATATTATAAAGTTACAAAAACTAGACAAAAGGGAACATTTATCAAAGTGGATTCGAGTAATTTGGAAAAATAAACATGAAGATTTAGTTTGATACTAGTTTTCACAGGAAAAGGGTTTAAAACATAATGACTCTAAAACTTTTAAAGGTTTTTTATGTATTTAGAGTTCAGCATGTCTTTTAGTTGGAATTTAAAAATAGAGAGCAAAAACAATGTTCAGTCAAAAATAAACAATATTTTTTAAATCACCAAATAAAACAATGACTTAATTCAGTCACAGGATGAAGCACTTTACCCTAATGTCCCTTTTTTCCAGCACATTAAATCTCATTTTTATTTTTAGAGATTCAAAAAATCATTTTGTGTAAGTTTATTGCTTACAGTTGTAAAGTTCTTACCATATTATTTGAATAAATATGGTCATGGATAAGCTCAGTCTGCCACTACTTTTAATCATGAAACAAAATTTTAAGCTATAGCAATTATCAAACAGTGTATATTAATTTACAAATATAAACAGGGTTCGTACAGGGCTTGAAAGTATTCAAGAGTTTACTTATTTTCATGCAAAATCTGAAAATTTTTCTTTAAAGTGCTTAATTTTACTTTAGTATTATTTCTTAATCATGAGTGAAACTATTTTGCATTTCTTTTAATTTTTGATTTTTAAAAAAAATCTTAAATCATCCCTTGCTCCCCCCCCCCCCCCCCTTCTTCCAAAATTTCACTTCCCCTTATTGCACCTTCCTTCACAATACCAAAGTTAAAAATCTTTAAAATGTAATTTTCTTAAAAGTTTTTCTACTGCTATTTGTTGTTTTATAGTGAATAAATAATTCATCAATTGTTCAGTAATTTCATCCGAATTTCATCCTCTCAAAATTTTGCTTCCCTGTTTTTCTCCCCCCCACAGTATTCAAAGTTAAAAAAACTCTTAAATTTAAAAAAAAAAAAAAAAATCTTTTATTGTCACAATAAATAATTGATCATCAAGATTTCTTCTCCTTTCTTTACCCATCTGTAATTGATATTTTCCCTTTTTCCCATCCCACCCTTTTCTACTTAATGAGTCCATAGAATTTAAACTCTTTAAAATGCCTCTTTTTCTATATTTATTTGTAAATTTTCAGTAAAATAAATAAATAATCTCGCTTCCTAATTTTTTTTTTTTTTTTAATCTATTTCTTCGCTTGCTTTCTCAGTTGATAAAGTTTGAAACCTTAAAAAACATTTCTTTTTTTAAAGTTTTTTTGCTCTATCTCTTACTTTATTGTAACAATAAATAATTGATCATACAGTTTTACTCCCCTCACCGAAATTGACATTTTCCTTTCACCCCTTCCTTTATCAAGTATTTAATTTTTACTCTATTTGAAAACCATTCGTAAAATGAATTATCAATCATCTGTTAACCCCACCCAACCCAATAATGAAAAAAGTATGCTTCTTCTCTTTGCCCTTATCCCTCGACCATAAAATTAAAGATACTTAATTTTGTGGGGTTTTTTTTCTTTTTTTTTCCCGTATTTGTTATTTTATTTTAATAATAGTGAACCATCTAAAATCTTCCTTCAGTTTGAAATCACCTTCCTTATTTCCATTTTCCTTGCACATAAAATTTAGTCCGTATAACCAGTGTTCTCGCTGACATTTGATGAACGGTAGTAATTTGGCTAATTAAAAATAAAAAACATTCGCCAAATGAAAAAAGTATTAGCAAAATAAATTTGCCGTAAAGCACAAAAAAAAAAAAAAAAAAAAAAAAAAAAAACTTTAATCTTTTAATGCATCCACTTTTTTTCAATATGTTATAAAATAACCTAAGTTTTTATAACTGCGACAGCAGTTGTTATTAATCTAATTTCAACTATCTGCATATATACATATATATATATACTAGATGGAACCCGTCAAAACTTGACGGCACCACAGAAATAAAAGGTATTTTCCAGCTATCAAAGGATTTTTTAACGACTAATCTTCAGCAAAAATTTCAATAAATAAAAGAAAAACCTGCATTTTACATCCAGGCAAATGACCCGCAACTGGCAGAGTTACATTCAAACATGCTGCTATAGAATTAGAATCTCTCTCATTTGATAATTTTCCATTTACAAACACAACACCAATAAATTGTACATGACATGAATAAATCATAAATTACAGTCATTTCTCATTTCATACAAAATATACATACTTCACTTACTTCACAGCAAAATAAGACTGAATTTATAGTTTGCCATTTAGCAACAACTGTAACAATAATCCTCTCAGTGGTTAATTTGTTTTTACATTACCCACCCCATTCAACAAATAAACATTTGCATTTTCAAATAACTTTTCTATTACATTTTCATAAATCAAAAATACATGTCTATTCCACATATTAAAAAAATTAATGATATTTATTCTGGCTAGGCGAAACCCGTCAAAACTTGACGGCAACAATATGAAAGAACCAAAGAAAAAAAAGTATTTTGCCACTATAAAAAAATTAATATTTCTTTAAAATTTCAATATGCTTTTCCATTTACCAACGTAACACCAACATGACATGATCCCAGGCGCAGAATCGGTGCAACGCTGCGACACACGTCACAAACTCTTGAAAATGTTTGAAGATTATTTTTCTACTGTTAAAGTTTTTTTTTTTTAAATGCTAGAAATCATTTACTATGTACAAAAATTTGTCTAGGTACCATAAAAAATGCAAATTTTGGCAAATAATCACAAAAATAGCTATTTTCGTCAAAATACCCCCCCCCCCCCCCTCAAAAAAAAATCACCCAAAAATTTTGTAAATGGATGTGAAAGAAAAAAACAGCAAATTTCGTCAACAGATTGCAAAAAACAACAAATTTTATGAAAAGATCTCTAAAAAATTTGTCAAAAAAAATGCAAAAAAAAAAAAAAAAATTGTCTAGGTATCCCAAATAAAACAAAATTCGTGAAAGTATTGCAAAAAAATCAAAATTTTGCCAAAATGTCTAAAAAAATTGGCAATTTTAATGAAAAAATTTCGAAAAATAAAGCCAAATTTGACAAAAAAAAAATCCCTAAAAAATGGCAAATTTGTAAACATATTCTGAAAAAAAAATTCAAAATATTGTAAGAAAACAAAAAGTTTTGACAAATGATTGTGAGTAAACAACAAATTTCATCAAAGGATTGAAAAAAAAGCAAATTTCGTCAAATAATCACAAAAAAAATAAATTTTGCAAAAAAACCCAAAAAATTTTGCAAAAAGATCTTCAATAAAATGGCAAATTACATCGAAAGATCGTGACAAAACGACAATTTCATCGAAAGAACTCGAGAAAAACAATAAACTTCTCCGAAACTGTCCAGGTATCATAAAAGACACGAATTTCGTCCAAAGATCTTAAAAGCACATAAATTTTGTCTAGGTAATTGCAAAAAAAAGATAAATTTCGCAAAAAATAGCAAAAAAAAAAAAAAAAAAAAACAAAAACAAATTTCTCAAAAAGATTACAAAAAACGACAATTTCTCAAAAAAAATCATGAAAAATGGATAAATTCGATAAAACGGCAAATTACATCAAAAGATTGTGAGAAAAAAATAACAAATTTCAAAAATCAACTTTCATTAATTGCAGGGGGAAAAGATGCAACATTTCTTTGTTCAACAGAAAAAAAAAAAAAAAAAAAAAATCACAAAATTTTTCGATTTATTACATGAAAAATAGAAAATTTGTCAATCAGTTGAAGAAAAAATATAAAAATCGACAGTTGGTCATGTGGGGTAAAAATTATAAAATTCATTAATGAATCATGGATAAAAAGGTTATTTAGTTATGTAAAAAAGCTCACAAAAATCTTGTGATTGATCGAGACATTTCAGAATGTTTTTTCTGGGTAATCTTATGACGGGAATGCTGCAGTTCAGTGTACCCATTGAACTGTGTGCTGAGTGACATATGTTTATTCCCTCATTCTGCAGGCAATTAAATATATGTATGGAATTTTTTATCGCAACGTAATAAGTACATTTTTAACATAGGATCAGAGTAAAATAGTCTTTTCAACAAATAACCTGGTAAGTGAGAACTAACTTTTTTATTGATAGGCAATGTAACATCGGGTCAATCGAGTTTATTTTGATTTTGCCCTTGTTTTTGAAGGACATAATTTAACCGTTTTTTCTATTGCATAACACTTCTTATTGTGTAATTTCTTATTGTGATTTTCATTTCTGTCATATGAAAAATTCATTTCTATTTTGCCTATAGCATATACATAATGTTGACAAATTTCTGGAAAAAAAAAAAAAAAAAAAAAAAAAAAACAACAACAAATTTCCAAAAAAAGGATAAATTCGATAAAACGACAAATTACATCGAAAGATGGCAAGAAAATAAGACAAATTTCACCGAAAATCCCTGAGTAAACAAATAATTATTTCCTGGTATCATAAAAGACATGAATTTCATCAAAAGTACGTGAAAATACTTTAAATTTGTCTAGGTACTTAAAAAATGCAAATATTGGTAAACAGATTGTGAGAAAACAACATATTTTGTCAAAAGATGAAAAAAAGAGGCACATTTCATCAAAAGATCACAAAAAGGTAAATTTTGCAAAAAAAAAAAAAAAAAAAAAGTGAAATAAAATGACAAATTTCTAAAAATAACAAAAAAAAAAAAACAACAAATTTCACAAAAAAAAATCACGAAAAAAGGAATAATTTGATAAAACGGCAAATTACATTGAAAAATAGCAAGAAAACACGACAAATTTCACCGAAAATCCCTGAGAAAACAAATAATTATTTCCTGGTATAATAAAAGACGTGAATTTCGTCAAAAGATCGTGAAAATACTTTAAATTTGTCTAGGTACTTCAAAAAATGCAGATATTGGTAAACAGATTGTGATAAAACAACACATTTTGTCAAAAGATGAAAAAAAGAGGTACATTTCATTAAAAGATCACAAAAAAGGTAAATTTTGTAAAAAAAAAAAAAGGTGAAAAAAAAAAGACAAATTTCTGAAAATAAGAAAAAAATGAAAAATTTCACAAAAAAAAGATAATTTCGATAAAACAGCAAATTACATCGAAAGATCGTGAGAAAATAACAAATTTCACCGAAAATCCCTGAGAAAACAAATAATTTTATCAAAGTATAAAAAAAAACATGAATTTTGGCAAATAATCACAAAAAATAACAAATTTTGTCAAATAACCCCCCCCCCCCCAAAAAAAAAAGAACACCTGGAAATTTTATAAATAGATGTGAAAAAAAACAGCAAATTTCGTCAACAGATTGCAAAAAACAACAAATTTCTTCAAAAGATCTCTAAAAAATTTTCAAAAAACTGCAGAAAAAAAATTGTCCAAGTATCTCAAATAAAACAAATTTCGTGAAAATATTGCAAAAAATCAAAATTTTGCCAAAATGTTTAAAAAAATTTCGAAAAAAAAGCAAATTTTGACAAAAAAAAAACTCTAAAAAATGGCAAATTAAACATATTGTGAAAAAAAAAATTAAAATATTGTGAGAAAACAACAAATTTTGACAAATGATTGTGAGTAAACAGCAAATTTCGTCAAAGGATTGAAAAAAAAGCAAATTTCATCAAATAATCACAAAAAAAGGTAATTTCGCAGAAAAAAACAAATTTTGCAAATAGATCTTCAATAAAATGGGAAATTACATCGAAAGATCATGACAAAACGACAATTTCATCGAAAGAACTCGAGAAAAACGATAAACTTCTTCGAAACTGTCCAGGTATCATAAAAGACACAAATTTCGTCCAAAGATCTCAAAAGCACATAAATTTTGTCTAGGTAATCGCAAAAAAATGTAAATTCCACAAAAAATAGCAAAAAAAAGACAAATTTCTCAAAAAGATAACAAAAAACGACATTTTCTCAAAAAAAAATCACGAAAGAAGGATAAATTCAATAAAATGGCAAATTGCATCAAAAGATTGCGAGAAAAAAACAACAAATTAAAAAAAAAAAAGCTTCCATTAATTGCTTGGAGAAAAGATGCAACATTTCTTTGTTCATCAGAAAAAAAAAATCACAAAATTTCTCGATCCATCACATGAAAAATAGAAAATTTGTCAATCAGTTCGACAGTTGGTCATGTGGGGTAAAAATTATAAAATTCATTAATCAATCATGGAAAAAAAGTCATTTAATTATGTAAAAACCCCACAAAAGTTATCAATCAGTAGAAGTCCCCACAAAAATCTTGTGATTGATTGAGACATTTCAGAATGTTTTTTGCATGTCCAAATTAAAAAAAAATACATATATATATATATATTTTGTAGCTGCAGATTTAAAAAAGTAAGTTATTTATAAGGCATCTATTTTGATCTCTTATTATTTTGTTTATTTTTTGCAAGACCTACGTTTATTTAGTTGAGTAATATGAATTTAGAATTTGCAATGTTTTGTCTTTTGTTATTTTTTATCAATTTTCAAAATGATAATGCAACAAATGTAAATGCTATAGGCAAAATAGAAATGAAATTTTCATATGGCAGAAATGAAGATCATAATAAGGAATTGCTTTAGAAAAAAGAAAAAGATTGAAAACAAAATAAAAAGTGTTACGCAATAGAAAAAACGGTTAAATTATGTCCTTCAATAAAAACGGGCAAAATCAAAATAAATAATATTATGAAATATAAAATTAAGCATCGATCGAAAAAATACTATCCGAGAAAAGTTTTTGCGAACATCGTATTTTTAAGTCGTAAATTTTTAAGTCCCGCCCCAAAGAAATATCGTAGGCAGGAGGCTGCTGCCCAAAAAAAGTAATGAATTTTCCAAAAAATTTTGCATTTTGAAACTACAATTAACTCACTTTTTTTTTTTTTTTTTGCGAATTTTGTAATATTTTTGTGCGACTGAATGGCATATTTTGAGTTTTTTGCTGTGAAAAATCGCTGTAATTCACGCAATATTTCTGCAAACAATCGTTGAATTTGGCATTTTTTCCCGCGATCGATTGACAAGTTTCGTACAATTTATCGTCGCGAGAATGGAGCAATTCCGTTTAAAATTTTCAAAAAAATTAATGTATTAAATTCCAAAAGTTATGAAATATCCTTTATCAACCCCGAAATTTCAATAGTTATGTCCGAAATTCCGGGCTAATTACCGATTTTTCATAGCTTTTTAACCAATCTGAATTGCATATTTTCACAATTAATTTCATCAATCATTCGCATAAAATTTTGTTAGATTATCGCGATAAAAACACCAATTTTCTCAAAGAATCACAAAAAAAAAAAACCCAACTTTCCTTAAATATCTCAATAAAACACTAATTTCATGAAAGGATCATGAAATAAATGCAAATTTCATGAAATGATTGCTGAAGAAATGCGAATTTCGTGAAAGCATCACAGAATAAATATGAATTTTGTGAAAGGATCGCCATATAAGCAGCATCATGTGAAATGGGGCAGGGGAGGACGATGGAGCGGTCGCCCTGGGTGCAGAAATTTAGGGGCGCCGATTTACTACTACCAACATCATTTTTGGCCGGTAAAAAGAAAAAGAACACTAAATTGAAACTTTCCCCCAAGTGCAGTTTTCTCTTCACACGTCCTTGCATATGAATCCAAATTTATCAAAATACCGCTTAAAAAAAGTGAATTTCATGAAAGAATCTTGAAATAAATGTGAATTTCATTAAAAGATCGTAAAAAAACGCCAATTTCTTTAAAGGATAGAGGGAAAACACCAAATTTGTCAAAGGTTCCTCAGGGGTGATTCTGAGTAAAAACTTTTTTGAAATTTACAGCAAATTTTCTGAAAAGTTATAGCAGATTGTGTGAAAGGGGGGGGGGGGATTTACTTTTGACTGTGTGTTTTTTCTGCAGCCGTTTGACAAAGTTTGCATTTTTTCCGTGGCACTTTGACCAAGTTAGCATTTTTTCCATGGCCCTTTGATGAAGTTTGCGTTTTTTTCCGCGATCTTTGGATGTAATTATCGGACTTTTTAGATTTTTTGATAAAATTTATGAATTTTTCATGGTTTTTGATGAAATTTGTGGATTTTTCACATTTGTGGATTTGTCATGTCTGTATTTTTAATTCTTTAAATAGCTCATAAAATAACAGTAGGTTTTAAAGATTTTTTTTTTCTCCCTTCCAAACAGCTAAACTCCCCTCCATTTATAAATATTGAGAGGGAGACTCCACTCCTCTGGAAAATTGAATTTCAAGCCCTGTATTTTATATCATCACATATCCTACAAAGTTTAAAAATTAATTAAGAAAGTAATAAATTAAGAAGAAAGTATTGGATTTGTGAAAATTTTTGACTTCTGGTTTTCAACAGATTTACTTGTTTTAAGAGTCAGATGTCCTTCAAAGCATGTTTTTATGAAATGTCTGCCTCTGACCGTCTGTATGTTACATAAACATTGCGGGCACTCTGTCTCAAGGAATAATGCACAGATTTTCATCAAATTTCGCATACATTTAGATGTTAACATAAGTTATTGCTGATTAGGTTTTGGTGTAAATCATCCAGCAGATGGCGCTGCTATGCTGCATTTTGCAGGATTAACAAAATTTTAGCAATTGTCATATTTCAAGAACTAATGCATAGAGTTTTATATCTTTAGAATCCTCATGGTATGCATAGATTGGCATTTAATTTTGGCCCTCAGATAGTAAATTTTGAAGCATTAGCATGCATGAAATTGAAGAAAAATTTAGGATTGGCACATCCAACTAGTTTTTTCTTCTGCTGCATTTGTCATTTTGAAGTTTTCTAAATTTCTACTACCACATGCTGAAATCCCCTCCCTCCTTCTTGAGCATTTGAATATTCAAAACTTGTATTTACTAAAGTGAAATCCTTTATTAAAAAAATGCATATTATAATTCATTAGTTTATATAATTTGTATGTTTTTACAATTTTTTAGTTTTGGTCCTTAAAAGTCCTTGATTTTTATTTAAAGATATGTGTACAAACCCTGAATAAGAATTTTTATTATATGTGATGTTTCTTATTTATTTGATTGTCTTCATGATTTTATTATATTTATTGAAATGTTGTATTGTTTAAGCAGTTTATTAAACATCACATCTAATATAAGCTATTTCATTGCCATTTAAAATTCTTTAATTTAAGATATGTGCAATATTTTCAGGAATGTGTAAACTGCATATAATTTTGTGAAGAATATTGTTTATCACATTCTTTGTTAAAGTGTTGAAAAATTAATAAAAATATTTATTAATAAGTATTGATGTTTTATGTATTTTTATATTAGGAACAAATTTTATGCTGTAAAAGAGCTAAAAATAGTAATATGTATAGGAGAGATTACGGAGGGGTGGGATACCTGCAATATTGCTTAAAATAAGCATTGTTATTAATTTACGACTCTTCCACCAGATGAAATAGTCATTGGATTATACTTGTTGCTTTAAATATTTTTTAATTTCAATCATTATAATATACTTTTTGCTATAAATCTATTTTGTTGCAAGCAACTATGAGTTTGTGACTTAAAAAAGATCATTTTACAATATTAAAATTATTCTACTAATAATAATAACTACTCAGATTTTCAATGTAAATTTTTAATCTTGTTTTTTTTTTACTAATTTAATTGTTTACAATATTTTGTAAACTCAACAACATGTCTTTTATGAATGTACAGCTAAGTTAAATCTAAAAGCCACGTGCTTCTTATAAGAACTTATATATGTAATAATAATAATTTTTTTGTCATTTTCCCATTTCGGTTTCACTCCAAATTCTTATAAAAATATACTATTATTTATAGTTCAGTAATAATGCTAAAATATAACTATCATCTAACTTCCCCCTTTTCCTTAATTTGACATAATATGCTGTTTATTTTCCTGAAAAGAACTCAATTGTATTATTAAAATGTCAATCTTTTATTTAGAACTACTAGTCTATTTCATTTCTCCTTTTTAGAATAAAAAATATTCTATCGGAAGTTTATTTTTGATGTGTTATTAAATCTCATCTGCATAGCCATAATGCTTTGCAATCTTACGAGCCTTTTACCTCTGTTTAATTTTGCAAACTTCCGCTACTTTTGAAAGAGTTCGAACATGATGCTCCACTTGAAAGCCAATAACGTTAACTGGATACGCCTTTTTCTCCTCCCTTGGATGTTGTTTATTGGTTGTTTGGCACTTATGATCAGCCTTAGCTCAAGCAGGACTGTACTATTCTGCGATGAAAAACGTATGGACGCGAGGTTAGGGACAGAATTCAGCTGGCCTTTAGACTGTCAAAACAACTCTCGCAAAGTACTGAACTTCATTTGAATGTTTGTGAGTCACCAGGTTACTCCTAGATGCTAAGTTTTGTAGCTACTCTTCCCCCCTTCAAACACTATGACACCAATTTAGGATAGAGAAGTCACTTGATTTTTTAACTATGATAATGGACTAACGACGGAAGTAGTTGGACAAACAACAGTTTTGTAAGGTATGAGTTTGATCTATTCCATCGTATTTAAGTGCGGGCAGCTTTAGTTTATTTGAAATGTGGAATACCTTATTGAACTGACAGAAGAATAAAGGACTAAAAACTGATCTCTTGCATTATTTCTGGAGAAATTCCCATACACGTCATCTCCATTGCCTTTGACTCCGACCACTAAATCAAGAAGAAATCTATGACCAATGACTTTCATTATATTAATCGATGACTGTTTCTTTTCGTCAGATCATTAGATGTTACTCCCGAATAATCTGCATATCATTGCAAAAGCTGGACAGGATGAAAAACCTTTCTAAAAGAAAGATTGAGAAAGTCCTTTTCATTTTACAGAAAGTGTGCTAAAGTTTTGCTTATAAAGTGTATTACATCAATAGTTTGATGGAGACTCAGAATTACCGTTCTGAAATTACATTCAAATTTCTAACAGCCACAAACTTGGAATGTTAAAGTTGCGTATTTTGATCAGTGCTTCATCTACATTCCAAATTTTTTTTCCCGGAATTTTATTTAAAGCAAGGATCGAAAGCTTACCTAACAAGAATTAATTCCATCGATGTGTTCATGGTGCTGAAATTCCAACTCCTGATTAACTTCTGAGAAATCTTTTTCTTTTTAAAATAAAATTTAGGTTTTTTTCATATCCACTTAGCAAGACATCCTGTAAGTTCAATTATTTATTTATTTTTTGTTATTGCTTATGAAATTTTAATAATCATTTCTTTATTTAAATAGTTGATTTTATTATTATTATTGCATTTATAATAATAAAAAATATAATTAAGATATAATTCAAATATATATACAGTAGATTCCCTCAAATCCGCAAACCAAAAATCTGCAACTCTCTAAAATCCGCACATATTTTATGGATGTAAACAATGAAACTTTCAGTTCAGATATTGGGACAAAATTTGATTTTTTTAGTTTTGTATCAATTCCATATATTTTTTAATTTGTAATTTTCTTAATAATACTCTATTCATGTTTTTTTTTCATGAAGGAAGAATAAATTTTTTTGGAAAAAAATCAAGATATTTATATTACTGGTAATCACAATCTTCTTACCAAAAATATTTATGAATTAATCAAGATTTTCTGGTTATTAAGCCTAATTAGACTTGGAAAAAAAAAAATTCTTATTTTATGATTTTGATGTGAATTAGTAATGTACTTTTATGAGGCAAGTTTTATTGAATAATTTTGGAAAAATACATTTAATCTTTATAATGTATATTTAATCATACACTAATGATTATTAACTTGATCTTTGCTATTAGTACTTTAATCAATTTAAAAATTATGTAAATTTTT
Organism: Maratus speculifer; assembly: GCA_964019185.1. NCBI lineage: Eukaryota > Metazoa > Arthropoda > Arachnida > Araneae > Salticidae > Maratus > Maratus speculifer. The sequence goes on along the minus strand of OZ025294.1, from coordinate 241,801,161 downwards.
ATTATTTTAGTTTATTACTAATTTTAATGTTTTATTATATTGTAAGCATTCATTATAGTTCCGATAGCACTCAAATTACTGTTTAAAAAATGTAAACAAAGCAATAATCAGAAATCTGTAAAATTCTAAAATCCGCACAACCTCTGGTCCCAAGCTGTGCGGATTTGAGGGAGTCTACTGTATATATGTATTTTTTTTTTTCTTAAGTTGATTATTTATTCTAGAGATTAAATAGTTTTGTTGCTAGAACTACAGTTTTCGAAATTAAATGCTCTGAAAATTCCCATTTAAATTATAGATTAAATTTGCAATATCACTGTTTAAAGATATTTACAATTGATAGAAGTTCTTAGTCAAATTTAGTATTTGATATAGTACATTCCACATTGTTATAATTATTATTTACAGTATTGTAGAATTATTCAGATTTTTCTATTATTCTTCATGCATTATATTTTGTAGAGTAATTTATTTACACTATTATTTGAAATTGTTATTTATTACTATGAATAGAATTTCTTACAATCTGTTAGTTATTTTAAATTTTATTCTACATTTGTTATTTTCTTAAAGTTGAGATATTTATAAATGAGTTACCCCTCTTTTATGTTATTACGATCTGGATTTACAAAAATGAATCAAGAAGTAATAGATATCATTCCTTTTGACCCTAAATCAGGGATGGATGCTGAGCAATGGTTAGATTATTTTGAAAAAATATGTATTTCTGAAAAGAAAAATGATTAGAAACTAAAAAATGTTCCTAAAATATTGAAAGCGGAGGTTTTAAAGGTTTTTGTTAATGGATGTTTAGGGTGTACTTATTTTAAAGATGTTGTTAAAATTCTCATTGAAAGGTTATTAAAGGTACATTTACCTCATTTCTCTGATTTATTGCATGATTTTGATGATGTAGAAAATTATTTTCATAAAAAGTTAGAGATGGGCCGGCAATTAAATTTAAGTGAAACCATCATTTAGAAGGATTAAAAGACAGATTAAAACCTGAATAACAAAATTATTGTAAATCCCCCTGAAAGTACTACAGCTTGGTTAAAATTAGTAAAACAGTTAGTGGTAATTCCATCTCAGTCTACTAATAATGACATTGTTAAATCTAAGTCCATGTTGCATCCCATTCCGTGAACTTGCAGGTCTCAGACCTACATTTTCACCCTTTTTTTTGGGGTGGGGGGATTTGTTATAATAAAAAAAATTTCGCCATTTTCCCATTTCATTTTTGCTCCAAATTCTTATACAAATATACTTTTATTTATATTTCAGTAATAATGCTAAAATTTAATTATCAGCTAAGTTCCCCTATTTCCTTAATTCAGTGTAATCTGCTATTTATTTTCATAAAAAGAACTCAATTGTATTATTAAAATGTCAATCTTTTATTTAGAACTATTAGTCTATTTCATTATTTCATTTCTCTCTTTTAGAATAAAAAATATTATATTGGAAGTTTATTTTTGATGTGTTATTAAATCGTGTCTGCATACCCATAAGGCTTTGTGATCTTATGGGCCTTTTACCTCTGTTTAATTTTGCAAGCTTCCACTAGTTTTAAAAGAGTTCGAACATGACGCTCCACTTACTAGCCAATAACACAATTGGATACACCTTTTTCGCCTCCCTTGGATGCTGTTTATTGTTTGTTCGGCACTTATGATCAGCCTTAGCTCGAGCAGGACTGTACTATTCCGCGATGAAAAACATATGGACTAGGGCGAGGTTTGGGACAGATTTCAGCTGGCCTTTAGACTCTCAAAACAACTCTTGCAAAGTGCCAAACTTCATTCGAATGTTTGTAAGTCGCCATGTTACTCCAAGATGCTAAGTTTTGTAGCTACTCTTTCTTCCTTTAAACGCTATGACACCGGTTTAGGATAGAGAAGTCACTTGATTTTTTAACTGTTATAATGGACTAATGACGGAAGAGGTCAGACAAGCAACATTTTTGTAAGATGTGAGTTTGATCTATCCTATCTTATTTAAGTGGGTTTTAGTGGGTCCTCTAGTTTATTTGAAATGTGGAATACCTTATTGAACTGACAAAAGAATAAAGGACTAAAAACTAATCTCTTGCATTACAGGGGTCAGAGTTGTCCTATATTTCCTATATTTATAAAATAATCTTCAAAAATGTCCTATATTTCTCTAACTGTTCGATATTTCCTATATTTCTTCTATATTTGGTATTAATATCATCACCTGCAAGCATTTAGAATTGTTTCTACTTTTTTTTCTCCCTGTATTTCCATGCCGCAGCAATGATTCAATCCTGCACATGATTTCATGCTTTCAGTTTATTACAAATGAGAGGGAGGCTTTGGCATAGATCACTGAATTTTTAAACATGCCTTTGTATCCAGGGTCATTAAGCATTGATGTTTGTGGAGACTGCTTAATTTTCTAGTCTTTGGTGTCCATTTATTTCTTTTTTGAATTTGGTATCAGTAAAGAAATGTTTTTGAATGACTTGATTGTTTGACTAGTTTTCACATGCATCGCTTTGCTTGCTGAGTTAATTTGTACATTCAACACGGTTCTTTGGTTCATTGTAACTATTTTAGTTTTTCTTATTGTGTATTCAGCTGCAATACATCGTTTTTATTTATTTAAAATTTTATTTTAATCTAGAAAAGACATATTTATTGCATTACATTAATGCAATGGCACAATGTGAACATAGATTGACGAAATTCTGTAATGCTTGGATAGATCAGATTGATGGGCATGGAAAATTAATCGCCGAATGGTGTGTGAAGGGTAAAGATGATTACCACGTCCAGTTCCCATCTGTAACAATGGTTATTCACAATTAATGCAGCATGTCAAAGCAATGAGGTACAAAGATAATTCAGAAAAACAAAGTGATTAGTTTCAATCTTGCTTTGTGGATTCTACTGACATAAAAAGTTTGAATATCAAATTTTAAAAAAAGTGGATTGAGTACTTGGACTTTAACTGAGGAATAGAAGATCTATTGTTGCAAGATTCTGTGGATAATTCACATTTCCCTAATTATTTATTAAAGTCATCACATGGACTACAAAATTTATTTTGCGAAATGTTTGCAGATTTCCCTTTGTCATAAGTTACACAGTTAAGTTCAATATGCCATATCTCATGGCTTTGACTGATATATTTAAAAGCAAATTAGTGATTATTTTAAGCAAGAATCTCCGTTTTTTGCTCTCATGTATGAGGAGATATTAAATTATCAGAACTTAAGACATTTTTGCTAGGTATTGGAGTGAGGAAATTAGTGATATTGTTGAAAAATATATTGGGAGTGAACTTTTTGGACATGTAACTGCAACAGACATAGCAAACAGCATAATGAATGATATGAAAGCCTTTAAATTAGTGCTAAATTATTTGCTCGTATTAGGATTAGATGGACCTAATGCAAATAAGCTTTTAAAATTTTGAATCTCTCTATATTAAAACAATCTATAAGAAAATTTGGCTTAGTGTTCAAATCTTTAATTTACACATTGTTCACAATGCATTTGGCAAGGGTATCTATCACATGTGAGCGTTTCTGGAACATCAGATTTCCTCGAAATCTAACGTTGTTGGTTTGGAAAATTTCCATTGTACCAAGAAGATTTAAGAACAACAATGGAAAAATTAATTATATATATATATTTAATATTGTATCTTGATTTATTATTGTTAATTAGTGAAAATTTATAAACTAACATAGACTATATTCTAAAAAAGTATTTTACTGTAAAATAGTTCCAATTATGTTATTTTTAAATTGCGCTATATATGTCCTATATTTTTCACAAAAAATGTCCTATATTTTATGAATTGGTCACTCCTACCCCTGCATTATTTCTAGAGAAATTACCATACACTTCATCTCCACTGCCTTTGACTCCGTCCGCTAAATCAAGAAAAAATTCCCCTATGACCAATGACCTTCATCTCATTAATCGACGACTGTTTCTTTTTGTCAGATCATCAGGTGTTATTCCACGATAATCTGCATATCATTGCATATATCTTTATTTCCTTCTAAGGCAAGGATGAGACACTTCCCAAATAATATCACTATTCAAATAATTATGTATAATCATAAATACTGTAAAGCAATAAGTTCTGAAACTTCGGCTCGGGTGTTTTCAAAAACTACATGATGGATTTTTTTTCAAATTGCATCATTTGATAGGAAATATTTTTGCAGAGGTTTGTGATTCAAATATACAGAGATAACTCTGATTTTTGTAATAAATTTCGTATTTTTCGGTTATTTTTGACAAAAGGGTTGCCTGTAGTTACTTTTTGGCGAAAATTATCATTACTAAAAAAAATTAAAAATATCTGTTAGAAATCTTACAAACATCTTGCAAATTAAAGCAGAAAATAACTACTGATAATAATAATAATAAAAAAAAACCGTTTAATGAGGCATAATATTTAAAAAATAATAGTTATCTAAAAATAAAAGAAATATCTGTAATACTTAAAAAAAAAAAAAACTTAATTAGAAATATTACAATTGATACACATTTGGCGATATATCCCTTGCGTTAGAATAAAAAAATTAACTTGAAAATTTTATTAAATGAATTTTGAATGATAGTTATTTTTCTTTTTATTATTTTCTCTTTTTTATCGTATTTCCGTGTCATATTACTTACAGCAGAAAAAGAAGATCTAATTGTAAAAGTTACTATAAGTTGTGAATTGCATATTTGTTTGTTTGCGATTTTTATTTTTATTTTGTTGCCAAAGAATGTGATTTTAAGCCAAAAATGCATATGTCTGACATGTTGTTGATGGTCGCAATAATGTTGTTTTTTCAAGTGAAGATAATATTTGGAGTATATTTTAATATTCAATTGTAAATTATATATATATATGGGTTAATATTTTAAAAATTGAATCATATATTTAAATTTTAGCTTAAGTGTGAATTTCTGCCACACATATATATTGTAAAATAATATCATTCTTTTTCAAAAGTTTTTCAGTGTAGTTTTGAAGAATGTGATCAAAGAATATAGTCTCTTCTTTTAGCAAATATTTTTCATTGTTTATTTCATTTTTCTTGCACCATTTTGTCATATTCACTTATGGGAAAAACTAGTTTTAAAATTTAGTAACTGAAAAAGAATATGTATACAATTCAAAGGAAATTTATCCAGTTATGAGTTATTACTATTGATACATTCAGCATTTAAAAAAAAAAAAAAAAATGACTCTGATGTCATATATGCGCAATCAGAACAAAACGTCCATTTTATGCCTCATCGGATTGTATATTGTTCATTTATTAAAAAACTGTTTACTTTCTTTTATTTATTTTTTTTATAAAATTATATAAATTGTTTTGTTTTATAATTATTAACTAAACATTTTTATTTACTGTTATTTCCTTTTTAAAATCATAGAAAACAATTAAAATATATACATGTAACTCGCATTTGAAAATGATGATTTTGCAAAAATCTCATTTAAAAAATCACGCAAATGTGGTGCATATATGGCATCTGTGCTAAACAATTTTACAAGTCTTTTTAAATTAGCCATTTTTCTTCGATTTTCTTAATATTTTTGCTGTGTTAGGTAATATTAAAAAAAATATTGGACTAATCTAAGACTAATAATTGAGCAACGCCAAGTGGCATATTTACTGTATTGAAAGTTTTGTTGGCACAAATATCATATGTGCTCCGAGGTAATTAATAGACTCATTAAATTGGCATTATTTTGCCTGACATGGTAACTTGACTATTATTATTTATTGATAAATAAAATGTTTATTTACTTCCATTCTCTTCTTTGAAATTTTATAAATTGTTTTTACTTTTTAAATACTAGATATTAATTTAAATATATATATGTAACTGGTACTAGAAAACAATGTTTTCGCCAAATTAGATCAAAAAAGGTTATTGCGCTAAACTCGGAGTATATATGACATCTGTGCTGTTTTGTTTATGCAATTAAGGAGATTTCTAGATCATCAACCCCATTATAGAAAACTAGTTAGATCATTTGAGATTATAAAATTTATGATTTTACATTATGGAACAAACGAAGAAAAGATAATTTACTATTGGTGAGACTGGAGAATTAACGACTGCTTGATGTTATTTTCTTAAATATCGAAATAGCGGTTTTTTAATTATTTGTTTACTTTTTTTTTTTTTTTTAACATGTTTCCGTTTTTATTATCGCATCACCTTGACACGTTTTTTTTTTACGTCAATTTGGCGAACACGGCGTTTCATATACCAGTTACATGCTATATTATTTTTAATTATTTTCTATTATATTAAAAAAGAAATACTAATAAATAAATGAAGTTTAATTAATAATTATAGAACAAAACAATTTATATAACTTTAAAAAATAAAACGAAAGTAAAGAAACAGTTCATTAGTAAATAAACAACAACAACCGAGTTACCGCATGATCCATCGTACTTTGCACCAACGTAGTCCGTACATGACATCTGTACCTAAATATTATTAGCAATATTATTGTTTATATAATTTGTTTAAATTATTTGGTACTACTTGATTATCAAATCGATCAAAAAACTGTTGCCAAAATATAAGATTAAATGTCAATAATGGATGATCATAAATGTCATATTCATTTGACATTAAATATGTTACACGTGTTTGTTATGTCGTTAACTACTTTTTAATTTGACACTTTATCTGTATTTCTATTAATATTTTAATAATTTATTGATTCTTTGGTTATTTAAAATAAAAATTAGTCCATTTGTATAATTTAGTGAATAGTTTAGCAATATGTATAATTTGGTGAAAGTTATTGACGGAATAATCAAGTAGTACCCATTATTAGTTTACATTCTATCTGGATATTTAAGTTTATAAAACTGGCATACTCATTAAGTCTCTGCCTAGGCATACGCCAAGCAGTCATTAATTATGTGTTTTAGCCATACTATTATATATTTTTCATCTACAGTTATTTTACTATCATTAAAAAAGTAATATTAGCTATGTGCAGGAAAAATCTTTATAATAACATTGATGTAGAAAAAAAAATATTTGCAATTAATTTATTATTCATTCTAATTAACACTAGAACTACCGGTGTTATATATATATATACCTAGTTTTACTTTTTTGATCATGGCTTTCATTGTAGCTTTTGACTTAGTTAATGTAAATAAAAGAATATAATTTAACATAAATAATTTTGAATACAGCAATTCATTAATTATTAATAATAAAAAAAAACAGTATCTATTTGCATTTATAATACAGTGCATTTGATATGTATGAAATAACTATGAGGCACATACTTGACAAGTATATGTTATCTTACATGAACACTTGGCACAAACATATTGTTGTACACATTGGAGGTATAAATCACTTTTTTTTTGTTGAACAGTTGAATTTTCGCGATTTGCATTCATAATAGAGATGGGAATATATAGTTATTTTTGGTTAACAGGTTACATCGTTCCACACATTCACAGGTGACAGGTTTCAACAACCTGTTATTTTTGTAACGTATAACTAATCGATGAGACTATGCTGTCAACAGACATTTTAATTACAGGGCCGTTAATTAAGGTATCTTGAATAATTTTGATACATAAGTATAGACGCTGTTTTAGTTCAGATAAACCTGCGCCTTTAAAATCAACATAGAATTAAAATTTGAATTTTTGCAAGACAAAAACTTAGTTAGTTGTTATACTTTACATTTCACGTATTACTATCGTTTTCTTGCACTAAAAATGCATTTTTCCTCGTTGAAAATTTATAAGTATTATAACTCAGTAAATTTTGTCCATAGAATTTTTTTTTTTTTTTTTTGCTGATTTACTTGTTAAAACACATAAAAACGTTTTCTAAATAAAAGTTATAGGAAACTTACTGAACACTGTATAAAATATGTAGTTTCTTAACAATTTAAAAAATAATTATTTTAGTGTAAATTAATATTTATATGATGCATAAGAAAGTTTAAAACATTTTTGCAACTGTTACAATGACTCCATCTCTCACGGTTTAAAAATTAATTTTTTCTAAACGATCAGAAATATTCTCTATAAAAACAACACAGTTTTAACAATGCGATTTGTTCAAAAAAATAAAACTGATCTTCATTCGTTAGCACCTTGATTTGAAGTTCGAATTTTGAAATTCCCGAATCAATATCTGTCAATGCATATTCAAAGCTTATCCCACAAGAGCACGAAACATTACTTGTATATTTTTAATCAAATGTCATTCATCCCACGAATTTCGTATGTGCAAGTACGTATTTAAAATCCCCTCCCCAAAACTTGTAACAGGCCAAAAAATGACGTTGGTAGTATAAAATTGGCGCCCTATAAATTTCTGCGTCCGTCGGGACCACCCCCCCTCCCCTCCCATCCCTTTTCGAATGGCTGTGTCCTCACCAGGTCATTTTTCTTCTTTTTTTTCTGTAAAATACAATTACAAAAGTAATGTTTTCCAGTTCGTATTTTCTAACTACGCAATATTGATGAAATAATAATGATAAAAAAAAACAGCAATAAACATTCTATTAAATAAAAATCATAGCGCTAGAATACCCCCCTTCCCCAAATACCATGAGTACATAGTAATATCCCTTTAAAATATTCAAACTCAAAGATTGCCACCGTTTTACCCATCTAACTACATCAACGAAAAATTATGTCCCGTGCCCGAACGATAAAACAGCTTTCTATCAACAATTAAATCCATAAATCTCTTTAATTCCATTTTTCAAACAGAGATTCCTTCCCATTAAAAATATGACGAAAGATGGCCAACATTATCTCCTTGCTTTTTAATTATCTGCAAGCGTCATTCATTAACTTCATGTACTTCAGAATAAAAACACATTTTTCCCTCATTTCATTTTCAGTATTCTACTGATTTGTTTGATAAAAGCAATTTTCATTATTCCAGCAATTTTTTTCAATAAATGTTGTTTTCGTTATTCTAAAAACTGATTCTATTGCTTTAATCTTTGTAACTGTGAACGTTATAAAAAATTCAAACGATAAAATATATTCTGTGAAGAATCAAAGCCAGATGTTTTTAAATATTCATAGAATAATCAACAACAAATAGCTTTTGAGAGATTTTACCACGTGAACTTTTGAGATAGCAAAAGGACAAGGTTTCTTATGATTGGCTTCCTTGATTAGACCAAAAGGATTTTTAATGTCTTGGACAATGCAAAAGGAAAATGGATCCTATGATTGGCTTCCTTGATTAGACCGAAGAGATTTTTAATGTCTTGGAATCGTAGATCGACAGTGATGCGTCAAAAAGAAAGTTTCTTAGGATTTTTTTGTGCGTCGGAATTTTTTTTTCTCTCTCTCTGTCTCAAAAGCGTTTTAATGCAGTTGGGGATTTTTGTTTTCTGCAGTATTAGAAATTCTTTGCCGCAGAATTCAAATAGATTTATAAGTTGGAATTCTTTTCATATAACTAAACTTTTATTAATTTATAAATATGTATTCCTAAAATGATTTTCAGCCTTACTATTTCTTTCTTTTTTTTTAAATGCTTATCATACAAGGCGTTCCAAAATTAACAGGGACTTTTTGGTAATCTGTTATTGAATAATAAGTTTTTGGTTAATATTAGGAATATTTATCCTGTTATGTTAAATAATGCCCATCTCTAATTCATAAAGATTTTTTTTTTTTTTTCAGGAGCACAATCCGTTGCTTTTCATTCTTATTTTTGGAGTTGAGGCTTCTTTTCTGTAGCACCTCTATTCATCGGACAGTTCTTTGAATAATTGAAATACAAACTGTTTTCTAATTATATTTTCATCACAAGCTTTTTTATATAAAATTTAGGCATTGATTGCTCCCAAGTCATAAATATTATAAAGTAATAACAAAGGCCATCTACGTAACCCTGCTTTTACACAATATTTGAGGGTCCTTTGGTCAACTACTTCTACTCCAAACTTAGTCTCATTACGAAATGGCACAGTTGAAGGAATTTGTTTTCGATTAAAAGCAATTTTTACAGATTTTTGTTAAGAAGTATTACTTTTTTATGATACCTTCCTTTATAAATTGTTAGAACAATATCATTTGATTTGTAGAGTTTTGTGAAGAAAAGAGCCATGTTATGTTTTCTAATTTTAGTTATTTTTGACGATTTTCTCGCATAGTTCCAGTTTCAACAAGACTTGTTTTTTTAGCCAGTAGTTTCTTTGTGAATTGTATACTTGTTTAAAAAAATATCTGTGGTTATATTTACCCCACTATTTACATTGTGTTTTACAAGATTCAAAATTACAAATTCATTCAAAGGTACTCCCGATGGTCTAAGTTCATCTTTACCTAAATAGGTTCCATCCATTTATAAGATATTTACTTCGTACGTCTACAGTTAAATAAAACCTAATTCCAAAATTGACCGGTTTATTGGGAATATATTGCGGAAATCTACATCTTGCCTTTGTGGGAAACAGTTGTTCATCTATTCTTATATTCTGATCTGGTTTGTAGCAGCCTTGACTGTTATCAATAAAGGAAGCTAATCCAAAATTTGTCAGTTCCTAAGTGAGCACACTTTCGACAAAACAGCGACTCTCTTTTTGTCGAAACGAATGAATCTCATAATTTCTGAAAATCTGTTTCTGCTCATAATTTTGTAAAAGAAAAAAAGGTCTCAATTTTTTTTACCACAAATAGGATAATTTCAAATTTCTCGCTTCGTAGACTCCTCGAGCATACAAAATAGCTTCAAAAGCACATAATTCTATGATAGTAATTCTCCAACTGTCCTTCTGTAAAACATTTCTAAGCTCATGAGTTGCAATTGCAATTTGCAGTCATCAGTATAAGTTTTTATGTGAATATCATTCGATTATCAGTTATAAACATTACCTATTTTGATTTGCATAAACAGTAGGGCCTGAAATATACTTGAACATAGTATGTGATGGGAATCTACTAACACAATCATTCCCTAATTCTTCTCATTCAGTACCGTCGAGAGCAATGTCTTTCTTCTGTCTTTTTTCGGTTTCTGTTTCACTGTTCGTTTCAGTATCTGAACATATTTGCAGTCACTTTGTGTTTGTGGTTCATTTGAGGAATTTCATATTCACTCTTTCAATCTTCACTTTCATATTTATCTTCTTCACTTTCTTCATTATCCCGCACTTCATTTTCATCTTCAGCTTCTTCAGAGTCTGAAAAATCATTTTATTTTTCACGCAAGATATGTCCAAATCATTACTTGAATTAGTTTCCGAAGTTTTCATTTATACTAATGAATTTTTTGGATAATTAGAATTTTTTTTCTGAAAATCATTTCATTGTTGCCGAGAATTTACAATTTTATTTAAAAATAAAAATATATACATGTAATTCATACAAGATTGGACTTTTCACCGATTACACTTCGCACACATTGCACTTCTCACCAATAATTTTATCATGTTTGAAGTACAACTGATAATGATCACATCTTAATTACATTTACAATCATTATTGTACTACATTTAATAGAAACTTGGAGTGAACTGCACATGGATGAAAAAGGTTATTCCATTTCGAAAATAGGGAAATCCGTTCATCCTCGGGATGAGTTTGTTAATTACCAAAACCATCATTTTGATGGGTCTTGGTATAAATAGGTCATACTGATTACCAAAATTAAAGTGGATGAGGAGAAATTGACTGCAAATATTTAACTATTCTTATATTGGATTAAAAGTCGTGACATAAAATTCTGGAACAATCCATAAGTTATATCTAATTTTGAAGCATGAAATTTGAAAACCGTCAAAATGACGGTCTTGGTAGTTCTAATAAAATGTATTGTTAGAAAAATTAAATGTACTTTAAAATTGGTTAAGAAAAAAATATATGTGAAATTTAAACATCAATAGAAAATTTTGTTTTGACGATTATGTACGAATTTTAATTAATGTTGAGCCCTATCAACAGAATTTTATCAAAAATTAACTGTTAGATACTACTTCATAATTCCATCAAACAAAAAACTATCGCCAAGCTATATGATTAAATGCCAATAGATGATCGCAATTTTCACATTCATTTGACAATAAATACGAAATAAGTCTGGTACATTTGTAACAAATCATTTCTAGCACTTCTAATGTTTAATGCCAAAAATCATAATGGAATCGATTACAAAAGGTAGAAATATTTTATTGGATGCAAGCTAAAGGTTTATTTTTATACAAAATTTAGTCAAGTCAAGATTATTCCTGATTCAATGGCTACATGTTTGAAATTGGTTTATAAAATGAAGAGATATTGAAACTGATGTAATTTTAATTTTATTCAAATAATTCAGCTTTAAGATACACTTTTTATGCTTTTTTGTTATAATAAATATATAAGTTAAACACTCTTCTTTTCTATAAATAATTTTTTATTTTAATTACTCTATGTACTCTGCTGGAATAGACCAACGTATATAGGAAACTGTATAGTAGACCTGCCAGAAGAGGATGTTTATTAAAAAATGTAATGTAACATGTAATGAGATTGTATTTAGACTACCAGAGCTAAACATAGCACAAGTTCAGATGCCAGGAGTCAACAACTAACAAATGTTAATGTACGATCCAAAATTTAATAGAGTTTGATAATCAATCTCAGTGATCATTGCAATGCTCTCTAATGTAATAATGTGATGACTAGGGAACATTTTGATTCCTGCTGTCATAACGGTCTCATTTTCATATCAAACTCTACTATAAATGATCAAATAAAAGAGATGGTTCTTAATTGCCCAAATGTTGTCTAAGGCATACATAGGGCAATATTGCAATGGCATTGGCTTCGTTTTCAGCAATGCGGAAGAACACTCCAGGTGATGATCTATATTGGTCTTTAAAATTAAAATTTAAAATCACCGTTTTGTTTGAATCAAGGTTCGTTTGGAAAAATGGATCAGCGAAGCGGGCATAGCCTGCTAGTTATATATAATTTTTTTGTATTTTATATTTATAAGACTATATTGTTTTAGAACTGAATAGTGTAAAAAATAAAACTTATTATTTTCCAATTTAAAAAATTGAAAAATTAAAGCACTGCATGTTTTTCTTACTTGTGCATTATTTATTAATATCAATCATCAGTATTACATATTTATATTTATTTAATTTTCTTAGTTTTTTTAAAAAATAAAATGTTACTGTTTTGAATAGGGATGTACCGAATATTCGGTTAGGCCGAATATTCGGCTTGGTCGAATATGAAACTATTCAGCCTGCCGAATATTCAGTTTGGCCGAATATCAAAGTATTCGGCCAAATCCAATACTTAATAAAGCCTTTTAAAACACATTTTAAAAACTTTTCACAATTTCTACTTTTAACTGTCAATTTATTAATATATTTAAAATAATTAGAAATAAAATCATATTTAAATAATATAGAATGTTTTTACATTATTTATTTGCTATTTGTAAAGTTTAACTTAAGAAAATTAATCATCAAAAGGGTTAAAATTATGATTTATTAGGATTCTCCTTAGGAATAAATGATACGAGTACAGATGCAAGTTCCTAAATTCTATTTAGTAAATAATCTGTTTCTTGCTTTTCCCAAAAGTCCTTAAACAAGAAAGGAAAACTTTTGAGATTAGTAATAGCTATCAAGGCAGACAATTTTTAGCTCACAGGCTATCATAGCCTGAGAGCTTATGTGCCCGCCCGTTCTGTATGTACAGTGGCGGTCAAAAGTTTCCGGCCACCAAAAATGTTTCAGTTAATTTGTAACTATACCCATATGAAGAGGAATTTCAAAGTGATATTTACACATTTTATTGACATAACAGTTAGGAACTTACTTGTGAGTAACATGTAAATATCAATAAATTTACTTGACAAAATTAAGTAGAAAGGAAAACGCATGTTCTCAAAAGTTTCCGGCCACCGTCGCAATTTTTAAAAAAAAGTATTGTAATAGAAAACTACAGTGATCAACAACATTTATAATTAGTATTTTATAGTATTAGTATTTTATTACTTTTAGAAATAAATTCTACTGTTCAGTAATGTAACATTCATACAATCGACGGTTAAAGTTCGTCTATGATACGTTTTTTCCACATTTCTTGCAATTTTTTGGAATTTTCTGCTGAGTTGGAATATTTATAGTTCGGCAGACATTTGTCAACTTCTTTCCAAAGATTTTATATTGGATTCATGTTGGTCGTTTGGACTGGACATTTCAAAAAAGAAAATTTTTTGTGCGAAAACCATTGCTTGCTAAGACTTGCATGCATTCATTATGTCGTTATCCTGTTAAAACAAATAGTTGCAACCAAAATTTTCCTCTAATAAGGCAGAAAATAATCTTGCAAGATATCCTTATACATTGCATCATTCATCTTGCCGTGGATTTTAAAAAACGGACCGACAATTTTTGAAGAAAATACTCCCCACATTATAACGCATCCTCCGCCATGCTTCATTGTAGGAATAACATATGTTGAATCACATTTTTTGTTGTTAGGTCATTGGACGTAGTGTCTGCTATCACTCCCAAAAAAGTTTCAAATTCTATTGATGGAAAAATAGTACTTTTATCCAGTTTTCACTATACCAGACTTTGTGCTTTTTGAAAAACGCCAGTCAGTACATTTATAATTTTTTACCTACGAAAATTTTTTGAACACTGACACTTCCATAAAGTTCTGTATCACGTCAGAATCTTGACAAGGTAGACTGACTTATTTCAACAATATTTTCATTTTGTAAATAGCCTTATATTGCAACGGAATTTTTATGAGGATCATCAATTGTTTTTCTTTTGATAATTCTGTCAACGAGAATAGTAATTTTTTGAAGTCTTCCGGACCTCACAAAGTCCTGAAGGCCACGGCCATCTTTATATATTTTTTAAATATCGTTTACAGTTGATTTACCGATCGATAACTTTACCGCAATACCTCAAGAAGTGATAAATTAGTGACCCTTTAGCGACAAATTAATCACTCATTTAAGGACAATATTTGTTGAACTTTTCAATTTTGAATTTAAACTATGCTATTCACGTTGATTCATTCACAACCATCACCAAAAAACACTTTACCGATAGAAAAAAGCTAAGGAATGATGAATGGCCGGAAACTTTTGCACACGCGAACTTCGAATTCTATCCTTTTGCATGAAGCGTCCACAGTATCCAATCAAAATGATCACGTGGTCAGAGGTCATTTACCGGGTGTCCCAAAAATGACTGATGGATTTTAAAATTCAGTAACTTTCAAACGGTGACAGCTATTTAAAAAAATTTTGCAGGAGGGTTATGTATAATATCAGGAGTTTTTTTACCGTAATTTTTTATTTTAGTTTGCATCTCAAACAATAGGTGGCGCTGACGGCAATAGAAGGCCAGGTGATCAATGCTGAGTGAAGTGTCGACCTGGCCTTCAATCGCAGTCAGCACCACCTTTTGTTTGAGATGCGAACTAAAATAAAAAATTACGGTAAAAAAACTCCTGACTCTATACATAACCCTCCTGCAAAAATTTTTTAAATAGCTGTCACCGTTTGCAAGTTATTGAATTTTAAAATCCATCAGTCATTTTTGGGACACCCGGTACATATTCCTAACTTTTGAAGCAATAGTGCTTCTTTGCTGAAACCTTCTGGTATATAGATCAAAGAAACTAACTAGCCAGAAACTTTTGACCGCCACTGTATGTGCGCACGTTCGTAAGGCGATAACTCATGATAAAAATATCCCATCCACTTGAAATTTTGTATATAGGTATATCCTGATAAAGCGCTTCCCTGATTAGTTTTTGGAGTTCATTCGATATACATAAGAGGGGGAACGGGGGGCTCATTCCTCCACCTTAATTGATATGAATGGGTTTTTCATGCAGAAATATTAGTTTTTGTTCAAAATTTACACATAGGATCATTCTGATGAAGCACTTCCGTGATTGCATGGTTCGTACGCTCTGGAAAAAATAGAAAAAGTGCTGGAAAAAAAAGTATTCATTTTCAAGGAATGAAAAGTGCTGGAAAAAAAAGTATTCATTTTCAAGGAATGAAAAGTGCTGGAAAAAAAATATTAGTGCTTAAATTTTGAAATTTCCTAAAGAAAAACCTTCATACATTTTATTTTTAAAAAATTTACTACAATCGTATATTTCCTTTCCCAATGGAACATTGAATCACCTGCAGCCACAGACCTCCTTCTCTCCTCTTAACAACCCTTTTGGCATCTTTCCTTGGCTGTAAAAATCGGGTGCATGCAGTAGCCAGAAGTGTGATTTTTTGCCAATGTGCTCCTCCTGCCAGATGAGAGGAGAGAGTAGACGTTTACGTCACTTTTTACTACACATTAGCAGCTGGGAAGTGCGACTCAGGACAACAAATCAGAATGCACTAGCTTTGGAATAACTTCGCTTTTTCAACAGGAAGATATGTTTGTTTTTCCGCGGGGCATTGGGGTCTTTTTGCTGAGTCGATGTAATTGGTTACTCGTTAGTCGTGCTTTCCCGATATTTGACGTCAACAATTTTGCGCCTTTTACAAGTCTCTTTTAGTTTTTGTTTCAAATGTGTCTTTATTTTAATGTGATCTATTCCATATTTTACAATATGATTTTTATGATCGATTTTATTTTTTAATTTCTTTCATCAGTCATATAATCAGTAAAGAAATATGGCAGAAAAGTGCATTTTCAATGATTTATGGATTGAAAAACCGGAATATAAACTGTGGCAAAAGACACTGGAAGTTATTAATACATTAAAAGATTTGCAAAGAATTTAACTCAATTTGAATTTGGACTTATATTTTACTAAGTTTTATTAGCCAAGAATAATTTTTTTCCTTTTGATCAGGGGTGATTCTCGTCCGAAATTTCCGAAAATTGAAGGCATCCTCTTCCGAAAATTTGAAATTGGGTTATCAGTTGCGCATAGTTGCCAACTTGTACGATTTTGCTCGCGCGGAAAAAACAATCACTGAGAAATGCAAATTTCGTGAAAGGATTGCACAAAAAGCACACATTTCGTCAATATTTCGTGGAAAAACGAGATTTTGTCGGTGTTTTTGTCAACGAACTTTATCAAAAGATAGCTGAAAAACTCAAATTTCCTGTGTGGATCGCAGAAAAATGGCAATTTCACCCAAATAACGCAGATAAAACGCTGATTTCATCTGAAGACCGCAAGAAAACGTCGATTTCATCAAATGATTGCATATATAACGTCGATTTCGTTAAAAGATCGCTTACAAATATTTTGTCAAAAGATCATTTAAAAAAAAAAAAACGATTTCATTAAAAGATCACGGAAAAAACGCCGATTTCGTCAAAAGATCGCGGGGATAAAATGCCGTTTTTTGCTTAAAAATGCAAATTTTGTCTAAAGATCGTCTAAAAAACGCCGATTTCATAAAAAAACCCACGGGTAAAACGCCGATTTCTGAAAATGCAATGTGAATATCCGAAAAAAAAATTTCACCCAGAATCACCCTTGCTTTTGATTTTACATTTTAATCTAAATTTACATTTAATCTTCATTTACTTTTTAATTAATATTTTAATCCTTTTTCTCTTTTTATATTACAAATAAAACTTCATTAGATGAAAATTTAGAAAGTATCTTTACTAACAAATAATTAAACACACAGGTAACATGATGACTATTTCCTTTATGATATATTATTCTAGAGCCATTTTTATGCGTGCATTAAAATAGCCCTTGAAAAGTGCTTGAAAAGTCCTTGAAAAGTGCTTGAATTTTATTTGGTCTCAAGTGTACGAACCATGGATTGGTATTAGGTGTTCATTGGATAAACATAAACAGGACAAATGGGGGTTCTAATGCCCCCCCCCCCCCCCTAATTTATATAAATGGGTTTTTCACGCAGAATTGTCAGATTTCATTCAAATCTCTAAATAGTTTTGGAAGTTTAATGGTTAAGTATATAAAAGAGAAGGATAACTCTTCAAAAATTATATAAATAGTTTTTTATTAAGAATTTTAAGATTTGCTCTAAATTTTGGATATGGATTTTTTATACGACAAAGCATGTCCCTGATCAGTTTAGAGGGTCCAATGATTAAGTATAAAAAGGAGAAAGGGGGGAGCTGATCCCCCTCCTTAATTTTTTTTTTTTCAAACTGAATTAACCCTTGAAAATATAAGGCTGTAATGTACAATTAATATGTGTAGCCTGTGAGCTCAATGCCATCAGTTTAACTGGGCAATATTCTTTTTATTTGTTTATGAAACCATAATCAACTTTTTGAATCATAAATGCATTGTATTTCATCTCACTCTAGGTCAATCTTGTGTTTTCGTTTGTTGCATTAACAATAAATAAGATACCATAACTAAATTTTCAACTCACATTGATTTCTGTAAAATATGATATGATGGGAAGGATGGAAAATGCCACTATTCATAAGAAAAGAACTATGAGCTAGACAGTCCTTTATTCAGAATTAAGTTGAAAGTATTTATACTTTATATTGGAAAAAATCTGCCTTGAGTTATTTAAAAAGAACAAATATGAGACTGTACAGTTTTTCTTCAACTATTTTTTCATTATTTCTCTTTGATTTCAAAATGTTTGTTTCAATTCGTAGAAGAAATTAAATTTAAAATTTTACCAATTGAAAAAGTCTCAATTATGCTTCTTAAATAAAAAAGGCAGATTTTTTTCAATACTGAATGTTCTTATAAAAAGCTCTTGTTTATCAAAATATAAGTTTCTCTTATTAAATATTATGTAAAATTGTTTTAAAAAGTAACATTGTAATACCTTTAAACTTTGAAATATAAAAAGTATTTGGAAAACCGAATAGTTACTATTTGGCTGGCCGTATACAGGGTGGTTAGTTATTAACGTCAGGTGTTCAGAGCCCTCTAGCGAGTAAAGTTTTGGTCAAAACATAACCAAATTTGATCAGCATACATAGTAGACCATGGGATTTCGAATTCTTAAAAAAAAAAAAATTTAAATAAAAAGTTTTAAAAATTGCCACTAGGGGCAATTTTAGCGTTGTTTACCGACTAAAATGCATTAATTTGCATAAAATCAGTTGTGTGTAGCAATCATGAGTATAAAAGGAAAGGCTGGGAGAGTTATCATTATCAACTCTCACCATACTTTGCAAGTTAAGCTGTATTATCAGCAGAACGGGAATTGCAATGATACTTGTCCTGAATTTCACCGATTACAGAATTTGCCAAAAGAACCGATGAGCATAACAAATTTACAAAAGATGATTCATTGATTTGAAACTATGCGGCAACAAGGCCTAGGACACAAAGTGACTAGTCAATAACAAGTTGACGAAGTTGTAACTGCTATTGTCGAACAAGAGATGAAAAATGTGCAGGTACCATCAGCGCTCGGGCAGTATTCCAGCAGTATGAAATTGATCTGTACTGTATTTTTTGCCATTTAATCATTCAACATTTACACTTATACGCTTTTGGTGCACCAAAATTGCTGATTTTATGTAAATTAAATGCATTTTAGCTAAAATTGCCCCTAGTGGCGATTTTTTAAACTTTTTATTTTCTTTATTTTTTTTAAGAATTCGAAATCCCATGGTCTACAATGTATGCTGATCAAATTTGTTTATGTTTCGCACAAAACTTTACTCGTTAGAGGGCTCTGACCACCCTGTATTTGGTATTCGGCTAGCCGAATATTCGGTATTTGGTTTAGCTGTCAGCCGAATATTCGGTATTAGCCAAAATCACTATTCAGTGCATCCCTAATTTTGAAATAATTATTGACCACAAAATGCAAACTTTTGACACACTATATGTGAAGATAAATGAAATTCCATCTTCCCACAAGAAACTGACTGTTCCATCATTAATGAACAAGACATAATTGCAAATCTATATCCACTGAAATTAATTGATGACACTAGTCGGATAGAAGCATTTGTTTAATTTAATTTGGATTTCATAAAGTATAATATAACATAAAATAAATGTTGTGATTTTCAAAAAACCTTAGGAATGTTAATGTCATACTGTCTATCATTTTTTTCGCTACATCTTTGGAAATCAAATATGAATTTTCATTTTAAAAACATATTCCATTCCTCCCTTATGTGAGGAAGAGATGGGGCATTTTTCATGTTGTCAAACAACATAGAACCTTTAAAAATAAAGTTTGGAGGTTGGGTGATTTTATCTCCCAGCACAATTTACTTCTCCCTCTGTGGCCACAAAGGTCATATAGTGTAATAAAGCAATTTTCCAGAAACTACACTTTTATTGTAGCAAGATGTACCTATGACAGACATATTAGTGGAATAAAATACATAACCAATTTTTGCAAGTTATGTCACTTTTGCAACAGTGTTTGAATGTGTTTATCATAACGCCCCATAGCAGAGAAGTTTTGTATTTTTTATTTTCATAATTTTTATAGTAAATATCAAGTGCATTGTTTGAACTATCTGTAATTTGATCTCATTTGGACTAATAGAATGCATTCTAGAAACCTCGGAAGTGGATATCTTATTTCTTGCCGTCTCTGCATGATTGTGTGAGGTGCCAGTTGTTTCTCGAGTACTGGAAATGTCATATTCCACTATACTGAAAATCTTACAGTAAATTTTGTATTTTTATTGACCAGCTTCACTTTTTAAATATCATTTGTTATTTATATAGCAAATTAAATGTTTATGCATATTACAGCACCTTCTAGCAGCAATGGCATATCCAGGATTTTATTTCGAGGGGCTGACTTAAATTTCCATAATGTTCTAAATCTTATGAAACATGTAAATTGTGATGTAGATAATAAGGCCGTAGACTCAGGCCGGACCCTTCCAATATTTTTTGTATGGGCCAAGCTAATTTTTTTTTTTTTTTTTTTTTTTTTTTTTTTTTTTTTAATGACTCAGGAATAGGGCTGGGCCTGACAATTTTAGCCTATGCAGACCTCTAGTGTATATACATCATTATTTCTAAACACCATTACAACATAGGATGTGTTGGGATAGATGACTCTGCCATAGATATCAATTTTGAAAAGAGATCTTCAAATCAGTGCTTGGGAACCATTGCGCTAGAGCATCAGCTTAAGTACTTCCCTCTAAATTATTATAAAATATGGAATTAGCAATTCTGAAATCCCCTTGGCAGAAATACGGCAACATTGTCACAGAAGCATACTTTGCAAAAAAACTTTCAACCTTTAGCCACTAAACATATCTGATAGGAATATTATTTTTTAGAAATATTTTGTTCATTTCAAATAAAAACTGTTAAACTTTATCGTCCAATGTCACTTCTCATGTGATATTGTGACTTTCAGCTCTTACACGAATTTTTTTTTTGACTGAACCACTTTTTGAATGAAACATTTTTAATTATATTTTGACAACATATGCAAGAAAAAATATACTATAAAATTAATTTTTTAGTGAGGCAAATTATAAATAAATTTAATATCATACATAAAAAGTTAGTGTCGGATAACTGTTAAAATTAGAAAAGCATATAAAAGTTTCAAGAAAACAAAATTTTTAATGCGACTTCACAACTTTTTATTTAGTTATGTAGAAAATATAACACTCATTTTTTAAAAATTAGCTTTAAATTAACTGGGTTAAAAGAGATGATAAATTTGTTACTTTTATTTATACCAAGAATGACCTTATCCTCAACTTCTAGCAAGAGGAAAATTTACACATGTATTTGTACAAATTAGCTTATAGTTTAATTGCCGAAACGTCAGTGAAGTAACTTTGGGGATATAAAATTTTTTGGGTTCTGTCTGTCTGTTCCACAATAACTGCTGTAAAAAGCACCCAATTTCCTTGAAATTAAGTAAGCATGTTCATTCAATACCTGGATTTAGCTGTATAGCTTTTGTTATGTTTGATTCATTTGTTCAGGAAATACAGAACATTTTATTTTGCACTATAATGCTTTTCAATGGCAGTTCAGACTATTTTCAAATTTCCATTTGATGAAAGGAAATGACACGTTTGATTAGCGTAATTTAAATAGTAAATTATGAATGTTGAAAGTTCCTAATAAGGCTTTAAACTATTCCCATTCATTTGAAATTTTGTCAGTATATTTCTCAATTATTATTTTTTCTTTTTTTAATTAGGTGTATAATTTTTTGTAGAGCTTTAAACATGTTTTCCAATAATATAAACCATTTTGTTTTATCTTTTTACGCATTGGACATGATACATATTCCATTTTTTTCCTTTTTCTTTTGTCAGTTGCTTAGCAACACATTTCATAGCTGATAAAAAGAATAAATCATTTAAATAATTTCAATTGCAAAAAATGAAGCAGAAAGTCTGCCAGAGATAAATAAAAGTTTAGTTAATTTTTTATAATGTGTACAATATAACTTTGCGTCAAATGTAAAGTATGTTAATAACATTACGTTTTCAACACTTTCCAACATAGTTGAAAAGTGCTTATAAATTCAGTTTGTCTGTTCATGAGTCTTTCTATTCGTGTTTCTCAATCTCTCATAAATATAATCTGTTTACTATGAAAATAATATATATTATCGTGGTATAATTGGTATTGAAAATTAAGAGTGAAGCATTATCGGTTAATTTATAGAGCCACTCAAAAGATTTCCTTTCATTAAGATATACGAGGAAAAATCTTTTGCTGTGTATTTTAATGATATTTTACATATTGAAATTCATGTACATCACAAAGTTTACTACAAGGAGTTTTAAATAGAATATAGTGCGCAGGGAACATAACATTCATTTACAGGGACACACAAAAGAATTTGCCTTCAGAGTAAAATGAGTAATAATTGGACCTATGAATAATAATTGCTGGTAGTGTGTTTTCATTTGAGTTATGAATCTATGAACATAAAAACTGTTTTTTCCGATATAAAATTTAGAAAACCACTATTATAAATTAGGTATAATTTAATTTATAAAAGATTGTGCTTAAATAAAGTATATTTTCTTCTATTTATTTCTATTAAAAACGTCTAACAATTTCATATACTTAATATTTATGTGTTTTAAAAATGCAGATTGTTGGAGGTTGAATATTATATAAAATGGGATTAAAATAGAAGAAATAACATAGCTGACGTTGAGGCTTTTGATCTGCAGATTTACTAGTTATTTGTAATAATGAAGCATATGTCTACAATGTTTTTCTATCCTTTGCCCTAACCCAATAAATATATCTAATAATTTTCAAATCTGTAGTGTACTGCTGCAAATTACAGAAATTTAACCTTGAACATCTTAAAAGAAAAAATGGGATAATTATTTATTACAAATTGTAGTAAATATAATAAATAATTTTTGTAATGTTGATTCATTAATTTTAGATTTCCGACCTCCTTTTTTTTTTTTTTTTTTTTTTTTTTTCTAACATACAATTTAAAAAATTGATAATACTAATATATGTAACAACAACACATTATGATATATTAGTTTTTCAGTATCTGTTTTCTAAATGTGTTACATATGAATTTGCATTAATTTCTACTGTTAAAAAAAATCACATTGCAGAAAATATTTGTTGTCAATCTGGCCTGTTGCAGAATATGTGCCTGAAATATAAATGTACAAAAAAGACAGAAATTTATTTTAAAGTTTTATATAAATACATTCAAGTCATTGCTTGATATTATCATGATATGTAATGCAGAAATTTTAATGGAATGTAGCTTGTAGATTTAAAAAATGACAAACATAGTTAAAGTCTATTCATAATTTATTAACAAATACAATTACCTAAAGTTAGAAATTTATATGCCATTTAAATTGGTTATTTCCTACAGCTAGCCAAAGTTATTTCTGTGATGACAGAACTGTTTTAATTCGCTTTAGCATTGAAGGTATTAAATCGATATGTGTATCTGCACATTTAACTACACACTGCTCAAAATCTTTTTTAAACGTTGCAAGTTGATCTTCAGTAGATGATGGTGTTATTCTATCTCTGATGGTATCTTGGCACTGCAAGACACATCTCTGTAGACGGTCCTGTTACAAATAAAAGAAAATTACATTGTTATTTTGCTTTTTGAGAAAAATCTGTTTGAAAAAATCTACTAATAAAAAGGCTAAATTATTATATTATTTCTTGTAAAATACAGTAAAACTTCCCTAAAGCAACCATATTCCATTTCAATAAAAACTGGTTGGTCTTTTGATGGAGGTCATGTTTCAATCTAGATTTTAATCGTTGAAAAAAGGTAAAAGTTAATGTTACAAAAATTTATTTATCATATTATGAAAAAATATACAATTTCAACTATTAAAAGAAAAGTTAATTACTCCAAAGTTTAAAAAAGGAATACATTCACGTTTGCTTTGACTTTACGGTTTTATCTTTCATAACTTATATCTCAGTCCTTTCAAAGTTCAATAAATAAATGCATTTTTTTTTCCTGTATAGGTAACAAATAATGATTTCATTACTTTATCTACTTCTTTAAGAGTTTCTTGACAGAATAGAACACAGAAATTTATTGACAGTCATTCTTAATTTGTCATCAAAGTTAAACTCATTGCCTAAAAAAAGCAATTGAAATTTGTTTCATTTTCTTCAAAGAAATTGGTCACCTGTGGAGGAAGCTCAACTGGAATGGTCTCTAAATGGAAATAAAAATAGTATTGAACCTATGGGAATGCGTTTTGTTCCATGAAAAAATGGTCACTTAATGGAGGCGATCACACAGGGAGGTATGGCTTTCACTGTATGGCTTAAAAAACTTCATTGTTCCTATATACTATTCCTTTATATTATAGATGAAATGTGAGTGAAGTTTTCTGAAAATTAAGATACTTTTTTTTAAGATTCAAAATACGGTTATATTTACAAAATAATAATACTAATAATTAACAGAAAAAACTAGTCATTGGGGTGCTACCGTATAATACTTACCTATCATGGATATGCATAATATAAAATATGAAAATAAAACGTGTAAACCATCAATAAAATGCATTGCAATTCAAACAAAATTTAAACGTATATTTAAATATTTTTAATATACAGTAAAACCCCAATAATTCGGATTAATTGGGACCAGACCCAATCCGAATTATCCGGGGAATAAAAATAAATAAAATAAAACATACTTACAGAAAATCATCTTTATATCAAACATATTCAATGTTTACAAATAGTGAAAATGTTTACTTTGTAACTATAAAGTTTTTAATTTTCTGCTGTGACAGTTTTGAGAACCGCAAGGTCACAAATCCGCTTGTTCTTTGGGTGTAATTTCCACATGATGTTTAAAATAAACTATTAATTTTTCTGAATGGGATGTTGCTTCATTATAGCTAATAACTTTTAGTTGATCATTATTGGTAATGGTATTTTCGGCTGTATCAGCTTCATTTTCATCAGATGCGCACAAAGCTATTATTTCTTTATCTGTAAGTGAGGCATAAACTTCATTATTTTCAGCTTCCAACCAATTTCTAATGCCACTGCTATCAACATCTGAGCAAACATCAATTTTTGTGAACAAAAACGCTAGCAAAATCTTCAGTTGAAATTTTGCTTGCATTCTTGTTTATTCTCCCTTATATTTCAATTTTCTGCAAGTAATTTGTAGAAGTGTTTTGTCACAAAGGCAAGGAAACAGCCTCAAGAGAACTACGGACTGGCTGACAAAGATCAGAAAGCAATCCTTATTAGTCAGCGTATCTATCTGGACTATTTTATCTTCCTCCCTTGCAATGCTCTGAGTAAAGCTTTATTGCACAGTGAGCTTTTGATGATATTTATAAATGGATTAAATAGTAAACTGTGAAAAGTGGATTTTCCACAGTTAAAAGATACATAGCTGGTCCTTCGGTAGCTAACATCAAACAGTTTAAATAAGAAAGCTTAAAGTATTTTTCCGAAAAGATTTCAGGAACAACATTTTTATTGGAAATACGAGAATGAAAAAAAAAAAAAACTATGTCATGAAAATTTGCCAAATGCTTCTCAAACTTGGTAAAAAAAAAAAAAAAAAAAAAAAAAAAAAAAAAAAAAATCAACCAGACCGATTCAGATTATCCGGAATAACAGGGTCCGAATTAGTGGGGTTCTACTGTACATAGTAAGGCTCTATTGATGAATTGCTGATGAACCAATTTCGACAAATTATATAAAACGCCAAACTACTCAAGTATTACCAAATTGCATAAAAGAAACATCCTTATAACTCCAAAAATAATAATCATATTAACTAACAGTTTATGGTGTCAAATTAAGTGTCTTACATCAAATTAAAATATATCTTGGAATTGATATTTGAATGAAATACAGGGTCATGAAAAATTGAAAAGGTGTAAAATAGGATTACAAATATATCTGCAACTAATTATTCGATTGACTTCGTTCTTTATGGAAAATTTGTGTTATTTTATTGTTTTTTACATCCACTCCTTAAAAAAAAAAAAAAAAAAAAAAATTTACATACTTTTCATTAGAACAAATATTTCAAAAGTCAAAAAACAATAGTTTTGGATAATAGAGATTATTGATATTAAATAGGCTTCTTCCCATTATTACATCCTAAGTACACACCAAATTTCAAGTCTCTATCTCAATTTCTTCCGAAGATAGAGCTTATACAGACAGACACACAGACATTTTTTTTTTTTTTCTAAAAATATGCTTTTCAGAATCTCCACTATCTGAAACATGTAAATACATCAAAAATTTTTTTTTCAATTTTCAAAACAATTGCAAGATTAACCCTATACTACGTATGATGGTAAGTAAAAATAGTTGTATATAAAACTTGTTTGTTACAATTAAAGAAGTTTTACATGCCATTCTTTTCACTTATATGTTCATTTTTTCTTTTTTTTTTTCTTTCTGTTTTGCAAGTGTAAAAATTTTAATTAATGCTTTCACTATGGATCAACTGACAGGTTGATACTAACAGGTTTTTAATATCTAAACAGAAACTGAAAATGTCCAAAAAATTTTTAAGTAATTAATAATACATAAATAAACATAATTATTAAATATACATAATTATTAAAAATGCATAGTTATTAATTAATTACACACATTTATTAAATATATACATATTAATTAATTATACATGTTAGCCCCGGTATGCTGTCTGTGCCTTAGATCCAAAACTTTTTATATAAAATAAAACAATCAATTCATCAATGGCACAGAAAGATTTTCTAATTTTATGAATTTCATTTAATTAAGAGATATTTTAGTTTTAGGTACACATAGAGATGGGAATGCTCGGAAAAATTGGGAAAAAAACCATTTTTTTTAGGGGTTTTTCCGAAGGCTTATTTTTTAATTTTTCCGAACTGGAAAAATTGAAATTTCATTTATGAAATAATATAGTGAAAATTTTGTAATAGCTACATTCTCATGCTTTTTATTTTATTTATTTTTATGTTGAGTGTCCCACATGAAAACTCTAATGTGGGTAATCTGATCTCTGAGCAGAAATCTGTTTGAGAAGACTTGAAAGGATCCTTCACATTTTTTTCTTGTTTCAAACACAAGATCCTTCGCAAAATTTCTCTTGAAAATAGACATTTCAGAAAAAAGTTTAATCCACAAATTGAATCTTTCGCAAATGCAGTGATTGAAGAAAAAAAAAATCTCATACCATATAGCAGCTAAATCGCATCAAGTTGTATATATGCATAAATAACCTTATTAAAAATGTCTAAAAAGACCTCTAAAAATAGCAATAATTTCTTATTCACAAATTCTGAATATATTTTGTATAAGTATATATACAAGAAATTCACAATTTCACAAAAACAGGATTACATGAAAAAAAATCTAGATGTATAATTAAATGCAACTTCTCTTTTTAAAAATTAATTCATGTGCAAAATTATTTCAATAATATGCCGATTAATAGAAATGGTAAAATTAAAAATTTAACATAAAATTTGAAGCATGCATTTATTACTTTTTTCTATCTTTTCAAGAAGTAAGTATTGAATTCGTGAAAATTTTGACTTCCAGTTTTTGTTGTATTTAAACATAGAAGGTCCCGAACTTGATTTGATAGTTTTTGGAAAATATCTGTCACTCTGTGAGTCTGTATGGGACAAAAATTTTATGGGCACTTGATCTCAAGAACTGATGCACATAATTTCACAAAACCAGAGGTGATTCTCGTCCGAAAATTTAAGGCATTTTCTTCCGAAAATTTGAAATTGGGTTATCAGTTCTGCATAGTTGCCAACTTGTACAGTTTTGCACGTGGAAAAAACAATTGCGTAGAAATGCAAATTTTGTTATAGGATCGCCGAAATAGCATACATTTTGTCAATATTTCGTGGAAAAATGACGATTTTGTTAATGTTTTTATAAACGAACTTTGTCAAAAGATCGATGAAAAACACGAATTTCCTGTGCGGATTGCGGAAAAAATGGCAATTTCACCAAATATCTCAGATAAAACGCTGATTTCTTCTGAAGATGGCGGGAAAACGCCGATTTCGTCTAATTATTGCTGATATAACGCCGATTTCGTTAAAAGATCGCGAGAAAAAACGCCGTTTTCGATAAAAGATCGCTTAAAAATATTTTGTCAAAAGAATATTTGAAAAAATACGCCGATTTCATCAAAAGATCACGGAAAAAAACGCCGATTTCATCAAAAGATCGCAGAAAAAAATGCCGATTTCGTCAAAAGATTGCAGGAATAAAACGGCGTTTTCGAGAAAAAAATCGCGTAAAAAAGCAAATTTTGTCTAAAGATCGTCAAAAAATGCCGATTTCACTTAAAAAAAAACATGGAAAAACGCCGATTTCATCAAAAGATCACGGAAAAAAACGCCGATTTCATCAAAAGATTGCGGGAATAAAACGGCGTTTTCAAGGAAAAAATCGCGTAAAAAAGCAAATTTTGTCTAAAGATCATCGAAAAACGCCGATTTCACTTAAAAAAACATGGAAAACGCTGATTTCATCTAAAGATCGCGGAAAAACCGACGATTTTGGCAAAAGATCACCGATTTTGCTAAAATATTGCCGATTTTGCTCGAAGATCGCTGGAGACCCCCCCCCCCCCCCGACTTCCGAAAATGCGATGTGAATTTCCGAAAAAAAATTTTCATCCAGAATCACCCCTGCACAAAACTTTAGATTCAGTTACACCTTGATATAAACTCGAGATGTTTAGTTATTAGTGTATATCGCCCAACTGATGGCGCTGCTATACTGCATTATTCATAATTTCCACAATAGTTCTATCTCAAGAATTAATGTATGTATTTCCATAAAACTTCAGATTAAGTTAATCATTGATATAACTTTGTGCACATTACTTTTTGGTGTAAATTGCTCAACAGATGATGCTGCTATGCTGCATTATTCATGATTATCGCAATAGCTCTATCTGAAAGACTAAAGGATGATTTTTTTTTAATTAAACTACAGATTCAGACAGTTCCTGATATTTATTAATGTTGTTTAGTTTTTAATGTAAATTGCTCTATAGGTGGGACTACTATGCTGCATTTTTCAAGATTTGGTTATAGCTGATTAATTGAATGTTTTCTCAAGGTGTTGAATCTAAAATTGACCTCCATTTTACCTCCATAATGTACAGTAATGTTGCAAAAACATGGGCAGTTTGCATTAGAAAAGTACATCTGTAATAAAAAAAATATATATATATATATTATTACAAGTAATTATGTTCCAAATTTTACATTCCCTCTTGATTAAACTTTGAATTTTTGTAGTTTTTTAAAGCACACTAGAAGTTTATCTCTGTATGTAACTGCTTTTGTTAATTCCTCAAATAGCGAGCATTTTCTATTTGTAATGTTCTGTTTTCATAACTTTTGAGTTCCATTCTTAGAAATATGAAATTACCATATGGAAACATTATTGAATATGGTTTCTTACTCAAGAATAGAATACCAGATT
Source organism: Maratus speculifer (assembly GCA_964019185.1). Classification (NCBI taxonomy): domain Eukaryota; kingdom Metazoa; phylum Arthropoda; class Arachnida; order Araneae; family Salticidae; genus Maratus; species Maratus speculifer. The sequence continues at coordinate 241,771,283 of OZ025294.1, read as the reverse complement.
TGAGGATAAAAAGAAAAAAATTACGTTTAATTAAACTTAAAAAAAATATTTTTCTGGTTTCAGTGAGTAAAAATCTAACAGTCAATAAATCCTATGCTATTTTTTAGTTGCAGACCTGAGTAAGCCAAACTAAAACTTAGTTTTATAATCTAAATTCAAACAAAAGTAAATCAAAACTTTGAGTTGAAAGTGGAAAGCTATACCAAAACTAAACATATCTTTTAAAGGAAATAAAATTATAATTGTAAGAAAAAAGTGTGATAATGTAAAAGTATACATTTTTTTAAACAAACAATGGAATTTTTTTAATACTGATATTGATAATAATGACAAAACTGCAACAATTTTTTTAAACTAGTATCATTTACTTAAAAACTATACTTAAATGTAAATGGAATGCATAATTTATTTACATTTGCAGACTACATTTGCCAAACTGCAGACATATTGGTTCTGGTTCTTACATTAGGTCAATTGGTAGTTAAACATGTAACTGAAAAATCATTTGAACAGAGGTATGATATAACAAACAATAGCATTTAATGAAAATTCTTAGGCTATGGAAAAAAAAAAACTAAACTTTTAATTTAGATTATAAAACTAAATTAAAACTTTTTTGAGTTGAGATTGGAAAGCTATACCAAAACTAAACATATTTTATAAAAGAAATAAAATTATAATTCTAAGAAAAAAAAAGTAATAATATAAAAATATACATTTTTTAAACAAACGATGAAATTTTTGAATACTGATATTCATAAATAATGACAAAACTGCAATAATTTCTTTAAACTAGTATCATTTACTTAAAAACTATACTTATGTAAATGGAATGCATAATTTATTTCATTTCAAACTGCAGACATATTGGCTCAGGTTTTTACATTAGGTCAATTGGTAGTTAAACATGTAACTGAAAAATCATTTCAACAGAGGTATGATATAACAAACAATAGCATTTAATGAAAATTCTTAGGCTATGGGAAAAAAAACTAAACTTTTAAAAGCAGGCTTTGCTACTTTCTTTTTATTTTGTAATATAAAGTGAAAATAATTTTCATTTAATACAAATAAATGGGAAAAAACATTTATTATTTAACATTCTCTAAGAAAATATAATTTATTTGGGAGAAACAGTCATGAAAAATAAATTTTTCCTTTTTTTCCAAAAAAAAAAAAAAAACGGTAAAAAACCAGTTTTTTTCTGCCACTTATATTTTTCCGGAAAATATACATGTCTAGGTACACACAACAAAAATCATTGCAAAAAAATAAATCGAGGTAAGTATCTGTTATGTAAGAATTTTCTCAAAGAGCATTTGAAACACTTCTGTGGTTTCAAACTAAAAATTTTCTCTTTCGGTTAAGTCTACAGTTTCTAATGCGCATGTGAAAAAGTTTATTCAAGTATGCATTAGTTGTTTTATAATTTGCATTCATTTCTTAAGTCAGTCATGATTCATAATTATAAGCACAATTATGTTCATAACACTAAATAATTCCATTTGAACCAATACAGTTCAAATCTATGAGTAATATTAAAAATTTCTGAAGAAAGAAATGAGATTTTGTAATACAAATCATTTTGGTTGAGTTTCAGTCTGACCAAATTTTCTGCAGCATTTTTGCCGAAAACAAACTTTTCCTCCATCTCTAGTTTTAATCCCTTTACAAAAGGAGCATACATAATGCATGAAGTGCTCAGAATACTGGATAATTCTTAACAGTAACTTTCAAATGAAAAATCTTTCATATTTAATTAAACATGACTTAATTAGGCAAAAATGTATATTTCCAAAAGATGGTGATTAAAAATTAAAAATTCTGTAAAGGATGTTTATCTTAAAGGGTCTCCCAATGGCCATTTCCAGACAATAAGAAACATGCCAAATAATTTTAGTTGACAATTTGCAGAATCGGTGAGATGAATAAACATAAATCATCTTTGTTAAATTTGTATTGCATTCCACAAAAGAAAAAGAAGGGTAACCGACTTGAATCAGAAGTTATAGGTCAGATCAATATAAATCATTAGATTCAAATGTTAATTTCATTTTAACCCTTTACTTGGCCATGATAATATACTTACTACTTAATTTTATTAGAAACTGAGTTGCACTGGAATTTTTAGTAACTTAATTTGTGTCTATATAAACCTGGCAGAAATGGCAGGTTTTACTCTGAAATAAATTTGTTTATAGATTCTGCTGGCAGTGAATCTTTTCAACATTTTAGCCAAAGAATTGATTTGCCCAATAAAGGGTTAAGAAAAGATAAAGTAATTCTGAAATATTTTTGAGAGTTGCTTAAAAAGAGTGTCCACAAGATGATTTATTATTTAAGAAAGAAACCATTTATGGAAATAAAATTTATCAGCTGATGTTACCTGAGAGTTATCAAAATAAAATGTTGTAACACATAAATCTCTTTTTGATAATCATTTAAGAATATGGAAAACTAGAGAAAATTAAATTGTCACTTTATTGGTCAAATCTCTTAAAAGAAGTAGAAAATTTTTATAGGACATGTCAAGAATGTCAGTTAAGAGTATGAATAAACCGACAGATAAATTCCCATAACATTTGTTGTTCATACTAGAGATGCAACAATTATTCGGATATAGATCGAGTAATCAGCCTATTCCACCATAGCCGAATTATTGGCCCATTCAACCTGTCTGACGAATAACTGGCCAATTAAATAATCGCCTTGTCCTAATAATACTGTAAGAAATATTTTTATATAAACTTAGTAAAACTTTTATGAAAATAACACACTTTTCCCCTTAACTTTCTTACTCTGTATGAGATTTATCTAGCCATTTATATGTAAAAGAGTAATTTAGCAATCATGTTAAAATTTTAATTCTGTAAATAATTACGAAAAGTATCTATAATAAACTAATGTAATCTATTAAATTTGAAACTGATCTGCTCAAATTTTTCCTAATGGAGCAATACAAGTAAATTCTAATTTTCTCAAGCCAAATGGGAAAATTTAATATTTATTCATTGTTACATAAAAAAATTTCTTTCACTAATATCTTTAATTAGAAATATAAAGAATATAAATATTTTTGTTATATATGTTGCAATACTTTATTTTGCATAAAATGCACTTAAAAGTGAATTATAATTTAAGTATTCTTTTTTTTAAGTGTGTTACTATTTTTTATTAAATAATAATAAAATAAATGTACTAAACTCTTTTAATTAGTAGTATGTATATATTTAACAGCAATATTTTAGATTTTCTTACATCTAAAACATAAAACTTATGTTGTCTGATACTTTAAAAAAAAATTAAGTATTTTAAAATATAACAGCAACAACATACATAAAACATGCTTATCTATTAAATTGTAACAACACAGTACCTATGATTCTATACAGTAAATATTTTATAAATATATTTTCCCAACAGATGTATCCTTCCTTTAAATCTGAAAACATTTACTATGCACTTCTTAACAATGCTGTCTGCTGGTATAGCAAAAAAGAAAAAAAAATGTCTTTTTTGTTAATTGTGAGCTATCATGATTTCTTTCCATCATTTTAGAAAACATTCCTTTCTATCAACGGTTTTTCTTAAAATTTCATGTTTTTTTTTTTTTTTTTTCATCTGAAAGTTGAAATCTGTTTTTTACTACTTAGCAAATTTGTAATTATTTTAAAATGTAACACATAACACAATATCTAAAATGTAACTAGACAATAATTGAAGAAAAAAAAGAAAACTTTTTTTTGCTAATTTTTTTTTTTTTTTGAGGGTGGGGGGGGGATATATTATTGCAATTTTTAGGCCAAATATAGTCAAATATCTTTTGAGAATAAATAATGCTTAAAATATAAAATTTGCATACAAACATTTTTTCAAAGAAAATAATACATTGTGAAATATACAAGAATTATGCATAATAGTGCATACTATATTTTATTTTTTTATAAAAGTGAGTTCATTATTCGGCCACAGCTAGGCCGAATAATTAGTATTCAGTTATTCAGCCAAACCATTATTCGTTGCATCACTAGTTCACACACCATACCCATTTCATATGGTGAATAATGATGTGATTGGATAAATCTTGCTAGCTTAAAAAAAAAAAAAAAAGAAAGTATAAGTTCTGTATGTGTATGACAATCTAAAAAACACTATTTAAAGGACACTTTTTCATGCATGATTTTAACTCTTTGAAGTGCAAGTAATTGTGTTTCTGTAATGTTGAATTTCCACTGGAAATTTGAAATTTTTTTTATTTTAAAATAAGAAAAAGAGATTTTTCAGCTTTTTTTTTCACCAAAGTATAAAAGTAAAATTTAATTAAGTTTCTAGTGCAAATCTTAATTAAAATTAGGTGATCTCCCACTGATTCTCAAAGAATTAATTTAAATTTTCATTACACAATGAAACATTTTAAGCTTTTGATTAACAACATAAAATTAATAAATTTTGGCAGTTAGCAAATAATTTCAGATATACAGTGAAACCTCCAAATAAGGGACACCTCTATTTATGGGACAAAACTTCCAGCCCCAGTCCCTTTGTATAAGACGTGTAATGTATTTACCTCTGAAAAAGGGACACTCGATTTAAGGGACACTTGAAGATGAGATTAAAAGGACTGGCATTTGAATTTCAGATAATGAAGTAGTTTGAGATGAAAATGAAAAAACAGATTTTTGTGAATTTATTAAACTGACAGACAGTCATGTTGAAACAAAGGCATACGACACAAATGCATTTATTTACCTACAATTTTGATTAGACTTCAGTGCGTTTATCCCCATTGAAAGTAATGCTGAAAATTATGAGGATGATTCTGAAAGTGAAGAATGAAATAAATTGTGAAATAAAGAACTTTACAGATGCTTTAAGGCTATTCTCAAATCCAAAAGTACAAATTTTATGACAAAAGTTTTAATTTATTTTTATTCAGAAATGCATGAAACTAGCAGGCGTTATTGTACAGTGTCAACTATGCAATCAAACTGTTTTTTCTGTTTTTTTTTATTCGTTAAAAAAAAACAAAACACAATAAGTGTTTTAGGCGATATTGTAAACATAGGTGTTTTGAACCAAATTTATATGCAAGAGAAGAATAAGTATTCAAGAAGGGATGAAAAATGTCTGTCACATGATCAAAATTATTTATAACTCAATAGGTAATTTATTCAAAACTTAAAAACACAGTTTGATTCCAAATCGCTTCCGTAGTCAGAAGCTCCAATTTTATACCTTTCCGTTAATGTTTTCTGCTTACTGAGCTAAGTAGTTGAGAGATTTGTTGCCTTAAAATACACATAACAGTTAAATAGTGTTTTTTTTTTTTGTTTTTTTTTTTAAAACATTGCTGATAAGGAAGAACTAAAATCTATAAGTATGGTAAATGAACACTTGAAAAATTTATAGTTAAAATTTGAAATTTGCAATACAATCATTTTTGATTGATTACTTCAAGTATGATTCTTTTAAATGTTTTTTATACTTTTTGCATGCATACAGTTTGCACAAAAAAAAAAAAAAAAAAAAAAAAAAAAAATACAAATCATTTAATGATTTAGTAATCAATTAAAAGTTTTAATTAATTCTCTATACCTTTTGTGTCTGATTAACATATTTTATACACTTTGAGTACATTTTAAACTTCACCTTTAATGTATTCTTATTTTCATATACTTCAGGACGATTAATTAAAAAAAAAAATGATAAAAACTCCAAGTAAGGGACATCTCTATTTAAGGGACAAAAGTTCCAGTCCCATTGGTGTCCCTTATTCGGAGGTTTCACTGTATTAGTCTTTGAGAAGAAGCACCTCTCAACTAGACTACTTTTCACAAACTTCTTATTAATTTATTCATCACTGAGAAAAAATTAATTAGCATGAAATTTAGAATCACTATGAGTGACCTAAGAACTGATGTCGGCTTCAAAATTCTTTACTATTGGCTGACCAACAAGTACAGTCTCTCCTAGATTACTACTATGAAATCTCTCTTTGTCAGTTTAGAGCAATTTCTCAGTCTTTTTAATGATCTATGGCAGAGGCCTCTTTTTTCAACTATAAGATAGATCAGTGCTTTCAAAGTTTATTAATAGTTTTTATCGTAAAACATTATGTCAGCCATGGTTAGAATTATATAGTTACAGTAGAACCCCGCTAATTCGGACCCTATTAATCCGGATCGGTTTGGTCAAATTTTGTTTTTTTGAGTTTGAGAAGCGATTGGCTAATTTTTCCATAACATTAACTTGTTTCATCGTGGTATTCTGAATAAAAGAAACTTTTCTTCAGAAATTCTTTTTCTTCTGAAATATTTTTGGAAGAATTAAGCAAAGTGAACATTTTTACTGTCTGTAAATATTCAATAAGTTTAAACATAAAGGTGATTTTCTGTAAGTATGTTTTGTTTTATTTCATTTTTTTCTCATTCTCCGGATAATTTATATTGAGTCTGGTCCCAATTAATCCGAATTATCGAGGTTTTACTGTATTAAAATTTCAGTTATGGTTAGAATTATATACTTATTAAAATTATCTTTCAATTGTAATCAAATTAATAAAATTTGAAAAAAAAAATTACTTACTTGATAATTAGTTAATTCATTCTGTAAAAAGGTTTGGGCTTCACTTAAAGGCTTACTACAGTTTTCAATGCAAAGATGCACTTCCTCCATAGAAGCAGAAGGATTTTCACAACATTTGGCAGCACATTTATGCATTTTACCCTAAAATATATATGTATGCATTATACTTCAAAGATTGTCAATTACATTGTCAAAGATACAGTTAAAAAAAAAAAAATACTATATTAACTCTTTGACAATCTACCTACCTACAGAATAAAATTGTAATTTTTTTTTTAAAGCTAAAAAAGGTTATTCTTTGAACATTGTATTAAAAAAATAATAATTATGAATATGAATGTAATCCTTGATAATATCATAGTTCAAAGTAAAGCCGTGTGGAATAAATGGGTATTAGTTAAAAAATATTGTTATTTTTTTTCTCTCAATATATAGTCTTCATAATTACATATGATTACTTGATGCTTAAATTTTTTTGCCTATTAATTTTTATTCTATTTTATTCCTTTGTTCTATTTGAGTGGCAACAGTAAAACCTTTTAAGAACAAATTTCTGGTCATTGCTTTGATTACATTTTTTATCAAAAAAGCATTATGAAAAAAACACAAATTTACTCAAAGTTTAACAGGAAAAAGAGAATTTACTCAAAGGACTGTGAAAATATGCAAATTTCAGCAAATGATCAAGGATGCAACGAATATTCAGCTTAAGCCTTTACGGCACACTGTGCCCAGTCTGGGATACCTAATTTTAATTCCAAACTTGCAAACGGCACCAATAATATTTTAATATAATTTTGCTTTTACACTGAAAGCTTAAATTACAGAATTCTTAATTACTAAAAAAGTCATTAGTAAATTCCAGTGACAGTCGATAATTTCTCATTTTACAGACAGAATTTGCCCGTGACAGAAAAGGGTTACAAGCCGAATATTAAAAGACAATCATTTGTATCTTATATTATAATGCGAGCAAAAACTGTGTGTGTGTGTAAATTTTATCTCAAAAACGGCTCTAACGATTTTCGCAAAAATTTGGATTTTACCATTTTTGGGCACGAGAAGACCATTGGGCTAGGTCACATGTTCGAAAAAATTCGATTATTGGGTTATAATTGGTCAGGATCAAGCTATTTATATCTAGAGAACGGCTGGATCAATTTTAAGGAAATTTTGTATCCAATCGTTTTTTGGCACGAGAAAACTATTGGGCTGGGTCACATGTTAAAAAAATTTTGATTAGTGGATCATTTTTGGGGCAAGCCATTTTTATCTAAAAATTGGCTCTAACGATTTTGACCAAATTTTATATTTTATCGTTTTGGATTACAAGGGGTGTACTAGTTACCATTGGGTTAGGTAACATGTTCGAGAAAATTTGGTTAGTGGGTCATTTTTGGAATCATTGTGGGTCATGCTATTTTTATATCTAGAGATTTTCTCACACAATTTTGACTAAAAGTTGCATTCTATGGCTTTCGGACACGAGAAAAACATTGGGCTAGGTTACATGTTCGAGAACAAAATTTTTAATGGGTCATAAAGGGCCTGGGTCAAGCTATTCACATTTAAAGAACGGCAAGATCGATTTTAACTAAATTTTGTATGTAATAATTTTTTGACATGAAAAAATTAATGGACTAAGCAGGGTTGGTATAAAAACCGGTTTTTTTGAAAAAAACCAAAAAACCGGGTTTTTTTGGTTTAAACCAGGTTTTTTTGGTTTAAACCGGGTTTTTTTCAAATCATTATTTAAATCGCATTTCCAAGAAAAATAGCTTGAGTTTTAGAAAGTCATGAGGATTTTTTGTAATTAATAGTTAATTAATGTTAAACATTCACATTAGTATTTATTTTTTTGATAATTAAATAACTAAAGCATAAAAATTTATAATTAAATTATCTTATAAGTTTAGGTTTCTATAGGGAAATATTCATTGTGTGAAAAAAAAAAAACTATTAATTTATTAGTATACTTATATAAACCTTTTAGATAATAATTTAAGAAATAATTACATGCAGGTTGATAATGAAGGACATAGTAAAGGGCAAACAAACATATTTTACTAAATTAACAGAAAAAAGCTGAAATAGAAAACATTTTCTTGTGCATAATTTAGAAATTATTTACAGTATTAACATCAACAAATGATTATTAATCTCTTACTACATATATTTACTTAAAAAATATAAATATGAATTTTATTAATGCTAAAAAATACATGTGTATTGACTTACTTGATACATCAACGAATGTAATGCTTACACAAATTGAGACGTAGGCTTAAAAAAATTATTATTATTATTTTAAATACAATCTTTATTTTTTCTGTTTCTTTGTTCTTCAAAAGGTGAAGATTTAGCATTAAATTTTATTATCTGTGCAAGCATCAAGTTACATGGATAATTTTGTTTTGTAAAATTTAATGTATCCTTTTTTTCTTGTTCACATAGTTCACTTTGACTGTATTGTGGTTCAAGCATGTATACCTAAAAGGACATGGGTGTTAGGGTTATTTTATACCTGGACTAAAAAACTATGAGACTTCTTTATTGTACATTTTTTTTTCTCTTAATATTTTTTGAAGACCTGTCCAATTATAAACTGCATTAGTAATGGAACTTATTACTTTAGATATTATCCAGGGCAACTGCAATAGAATTTAACAGTTTAAACATATCTTCAACATTTCTTTTAAAATAAAAATTAGACAGATACGAGCTTTTGATATTTTTATCAATAACATTCCTATTTTCTACACAAATTTTAAGTGGGGCAATTTTTAAGGTAAACATCTAAAGCATCTGAAAATGAATCACACCTAGTATTATAAGAAAGAGCTACTTTGACAGCATTTACATTGCATGCAATTTTTACATTTGGCTCTTAAACATGTTTTTGATGTATTTCTTACTCCCTCAAATGAAAACCAGATTATATTTTCCTTTCTTCTAGTTTTAGACATTCTTTTATTTCAATATATATATAAGTAGCTTTCTTAAAATAAAATACAATACAAAGTAACTAGAAACAGAAAAAAATAATGTAAAAACTGCAAATCCAATCTAAGAAAAACCAAAGCTTACTAAAACCAATAGCTATGGAACAGAGAAAATTCATAGCCAATCATTCATAAGCATACAGAACAAGAGTAACCAATGGAAAGAATGACTTATGATTATGTCATTATTGATGCTTTGATACATGATGCAATCCTTAGTAAATCATAATCAAGCTATCTAAGCAGTCAAATTGCATTTTTGGCTGGCATATGCCATTTTTGCATTTTTTTTTTTTTAAATAAAAGGTTTAAAAAAGAATTAAAACTAACTACCTTTTTTTATTCTCCACAGTTCACTGTAGAAAAATATTTTGCCATGTCAATTTATAGCTAGTAAGAAAAATTAGATTGATTAAAGATGTTTGTCACTTTAAATATTTAATTTGTCTTTAGCTTTGCTTGTAGCTACTCCATAACTTTGATTTTGCACATTTTAATAATGTGTAAAATAAATGAAAACATTAGGGAAAAGGGAAAAAAACCAAATTAAAAAAAACCATCATGGTTTTTTTAAAAAAACCACTTGGTTTAAACCATGGTTTAAACCACGGTTTAAACCAGCCTGGTTTAAACCAAACAACCCTGGGACTAAGTCACAAGTTTGAGAGATTTTGATTATAAGGGTCATTTGAGGGAAATAAGGGGTCATAATGGGTCATGTCAAGCTGTATCTAACAGGGTTGTTTGGTTTAAACCACGTTGGTTTAAACCGTGGTTTAAACCATGGTTTAAACCAAATGGTTTTTTTAAAAAAACCATGCTGGTTTTTTTAATTTGGTTTTTTTTCCCTTTTCTCTAATGTTTTCATTTATTTTACACATTATTAAAATGTGCAAAATCAAAGTTATGGAGGAGCTACAAGCAAAGCTAAAGACAAATTAAATTTTTAAAGTGACAAACATCTTTAATCAATCTAATTTTTCTTACTAGCTATAAATTGACATGGCAAAATATTTTTCTACAGTGAACTGTGGAGGATTAAAAAAGGTAGTTTTAATTCTTTTTTAAACCTTTTATTTAAAAAAAAAAAAAAATGGCATATGCAAGCCAAAAATGCAATTTTACTGCTTAGATAGCTTGATTATGATTTACTAAGGATTAGAGGTCTGCACGGGCCGAAATTTCCAGGCCCGAGCCCGGCCCGAAAGTTTAAATTTCGGCCCGAGCCCGGCCCGAAAGTTTAAATTTCGGCCCGAGCCCGGCCCGGCCCGAACGAAAAAAATATTGGCCCGACCCGGCCCGGCCCGAAAGTTAAAATTTCGGCCCGAGCTCGGCCCGATCCGGAAAAAAGTTTAAAATTCGGCCCGAACCCGGCCCGGCTCAAGTGAATTTCTACAAAATATTGATCTTTAATCTTATGGAAGAGTTCTGACCAAAAAAAATTATATTAGTATTTTTTTTTTCATGTTTATAATCTCCATTTATGCAGAAGTGCCGTAGGCTGCGATATTTACGCTTTTAAATGAATCTTTGTTTGTTGTATGTAAATGTTTCAGTTATCACTAGTATTATTAATCCATATTCCCTGTAATGGAGACAAAAAGTCGAAAAAGCAGTATATGATAAAATTTCCAAAGACAAAATCGCTTTAGAACAAAAAAAAAAAAAAAAAAAAAAAAAAAAAAATACATTCCCTTCTTAACAGATGTAAATGTTTAATATATTTTTTTCTCCCGTATTGTTGTATTCATTTTGCATGGATAAACATTTTAAAAGAAACTTTCAGTTTTCAGTTTAAAAGAAAATTCCGTCATAATCATTTTGTGTGTGTGTGTGTGTGTTTAATTCTATTTTAAAACGCCTAGTAATCTACTATTCCTTAAAAGGAATAAATTCTAATGTTTAATTGTAGAATAATGACGGCTTAAAAGTATATGCCTTTTTTGCAAACATTTTCGGACAAAGCCAAATATTACTGATTTATAAAAAGTCGAGAAAAGGATTTTTATATAGGAAGATACAATAGGAACTGATTATTTTGGTTCATGAAAACTAGGAAGAATGGAATCAGTCTCGGCTTCGTACGGAAAAAAAAGTTAGGCCCGGCCCGTCCAGCAAAAAAATTAAGGCCCGAGCCCGGCCCGGCCCGAAAGATTAGTGACTAGGCCCGGCCCGGCCCGAATGCCATTATTGGAAATCGGCCCGAACCCGGCCCGCGGGCCGGGCCGGGCTCGGGCCGCAGCCCGGCCCGTGCAGACCTCTACTAAGGATTGCATCATGTATCAAAGCATCAATAATGACATAATCATAAGTCATTCTTTCCATTGGTTACTCTTGTTCTGTATGCTAATGAATGATTGGTTATGAATTTTCTCTGTTCCATAGCTATTGGTTTTAGTAAGCTTTGGTTTTTCTTAGATTGGATTTGCAGTTTTTACATTATTTTTTTCTGTTTCTAGTTACTTTGTATTGTATTTTATTTTAAGAAAGCTACTTATATATATTGAAATAAAAGAATGTCTAAAACTAGAAAAAAGGAAAATATAATCTGGTTTTCATTTGAGGGAATAAGAAATACATCAAAAACATGTTTAAGAGCCAAATGTAAAAATTGCATGCAATGTAAATGCTGTCAAATTAGCTCTTCCTTATAATACTAGGTGTGATTCATTTTCAGATGCTTTAGATGTTTACCTTAAAAATTGCCCCACTTTACTTAAAATTTGTGTAGAAAATAGGAATGTTATTGATAAAAAAATTCAAAAGCTCGTATCTGTCTAATTTTTATTTTAAAAGAAATGTTGAAGATATGTTTAAACTGTTAAATTCTATTGCAGTTGCCCTGGATAATATCTAAAGTAATAAGTTCCATTACTAATACAGTTTATAATTGGACAGGTCTTCAAAAAATATTAAGAGAAAAAAAATGTAAATAAAGAAGTCTCATAGTTTTTTAGTCCAGGTATAAAATAGCCCTAACACCCATGCCCTTTTAGGTATACATGCTTGAACCACAATACAGTCAAAGTGAACTATGTGAACAAGAAAAAAAGGATACATTAAATTTTACAAAACAAAAATATCCATGTAACTTGATGCTTGCACAGATAATAAAATTTAATGCTAAATCTTCACCTTTTGAAGAACAAAGAATAAGAAAAAATAAAGTTTGTATTTAAAAAAAAAAAATAATAATAATAATAATAATAATTTTTCTAAGCCTATGTCTCAATTTGTGTAAGCATTACATTCGTTGATGTATCAAGTAAGTCAATACACATTTATTTTTTAGCATTAATAAAATGCATATTGATATTTTTTAAGTAAATATATGTAGTAAGAGATTAATAATCATTTGTTGATGTTAATACTGTAAATAATTTCTAAATTATGCACAAGAAAATGTTTTCTATTTCAGCTTATTTCTGTTAATTTAGTAAAATATGTTTGTTTGCCCTTTACTATGTTCTTCATTATCAACCTGCATATAATTATTTCTTAAATTATTATCTAAAAGGTTTATATAAGTATACTAATAGATTAATAGTTTTTTTTTTTTTTCCACACAATGAATATTTCCCTATAGAAACCTAAACTTATAAGATAATTTAATTATAAATTTTTATGCTTTAGTTATTTAATTATCAAAAAAATAAATACTAATGTGAATGTTTAACATTAATTAACTATTAATTACAAAAAAATCCTCATGACTTTCTAAAACTCAAGTTATTTTTCTTGCAAATGCTATTTAAATAATGATTTGAAAAAAACCCGGTTTAAACCAAAAAAACCTGGTTTAAACCAAAAAAACCCGGTTTTTTGGTTTTTTTCAAAAAAACCGGTTTTTATACCAACCCTGGTATCTAAAGAACAAGTGGACCGATTTTAACAAAATTTTGTGTACAACATTTTACTTACCCATCATACGTAGTATAGGGTAAGTCTTGCAATCGTTTTGAAAATCGAAAAATTTTTTTGACGGATTTACACGTTTTAGATAGTGGAAATTCCGAAAAACATATTTTTAGAAAAAGTTTTTTGCCGTCCGCCTGTCTGTCTGTAAACACTCTATCTCCCGAACAAATTGAGATAGAGACTTGAAATTTTGTATGTAGTTAGTATGTAAGAATGGGACGAACCCTATTTAATATCAGCAACCTCGATTATCCGGAACTATTTTTTTCGGATCCTCGAAAAATTCGTTCTGATGAAAGGTATATAAAAATTTTCGAATTTTTTTGTTCTAAGGAATGGACGTAAAAGGCAATAAAATAACACACATTTTGCATATAGAACGAAGTCGATCGGATTATTAGTTGCCAAGATATTTGTAATCTTGTTTTCCACATTCTTCGATTTTTCATGACCCTGTATTTCATTCAAATTTCAATTCAAAAGTATATTTTAATTGGAAATGAGACGCTTAATCTGATGTAGTTAATTGTTAGTTAATAGAATTATTATTTTTGGAGTTATAAGGATGTTTCTTTTACGCAGTTCGGTACTACTTGAGTAGTTTGGCGCAGGGGTGCAGAATATGTCCGATCCGGCGATCTAGGATCGGGGGAAATTTTTCTGAAAATATGCATTTAGTTTCGATTTTAACGATAAATTCTATAATATTCTGAGATTAGAAAAAAATTCACTACCAAAAAAAGATTCATATGGTGATCCTAACAAAATCCATCTCAAAATAATATGTACTGTGTATCATGGATGATTCTATTCTGAATTTCTCGAAAATTTAAGGCAATAAGTTCCAAAACTATAAAAAGAATTATTCGAACACAAAAATGCCGCAAAAATTGACCAAGAATTAAAGAAAAAATGCAAATTTCGTCACAAAAAGATTGCGACTTTACCGCAAATTTCGTCAAAAGTTCGCGAAATAATTACAAATTTCACCAAATGATCGCAAAACAACTATAAATTTCATCTAAAAATTCCGTAACAATCATGAATTTCGTCAAAAGGGACGAAATAACCGTGATTTTCATTAAAACATGGAGAAATAATCGTGAATATCATCGAATTAACACCACAAACCCCAAATTTGCTCAAAATATCAGTAAACAACCGCAAATTTCTCAAATTATCGAAAAACAACTTATTTTGTCAAAAGGGGTGAAATAACTGAAAATTGCATCAAAAAGAGTCACGATTTTCATTATATGAGGGAAACAACTAATTTCGTCAAAGCACGTTTCATCATAACTACGAATTTTGTCAAAAGTGGGCAAAACAACCACAAAATCCGACAAAAGATCGCGAAATAATCGCTAATTTCATCAAAAAAAATCGCTAAAAATTATAAATTTCATTTTTTCCCCATTCAGAATCACCCCTGCCATATATACTCACGTTTAAGTTAATACGCATGAGAAAAATAAATTTTCTATGGTAATAACGCATTTACCTATATCATACCGTAGAAAGTTGGGGAAATTTTCATGTGGACTGGGGGAAATCTTGGGAGTAGAAACATTTTCTGCACCCCTGGTTTGGCATTTTATATAATTTGTCGAAATTGGTACATCAGCAGTTCTTTAATATAGCATTACTATGTATATTAACAATATTTAAATTTTGTTTATGAATTGCAATGCATTGTATAAATAGTTTTCACATGTTTTATTTTCATATACATATCCATGATGGGTAAGTATTACGGTGGCCCCCAACGACTAGTTTTTTTGGCACGAGAAAATGATTGGGCTAGATCACATGTTTGAGAAAATTTGATTAACGTGTCATTTTGGGTCATAAAGGATCTGGGTCAAGCTATTTATATTTAAAGAATGACAGGATCGATTTTAACGAAATTTCGTATGTAACAGTTTTTAGGCACGAGAAAACTAATGGGCTAAGTCACATGTTCGAGAGATTTCGATTATAAAGGTTATTTGTGGGTCATGATGGGTCATGGTCAAGGTATATCTAAAGAACGGGTGGATCGATTTTAACCAAATTTGTATATAACATATTTTTGACACGAGAAAATCACTGGGTTAAGTCACATATTCGAGAAATTTCGATTAGTGCATTACTTTTGGGTCATTCTAATTTTATCTAGACAATGTCTTGCGCAATTTTGACTAAATTTTTTATTCTATTCTTTTCGGGCAGGAAAAAATCATTGGGGTAGGTCAGATGTTTGAGAAAATTTGATTAATGGGTCATTTTGTGTCATAATGGGTCAGGGTCAAACTAATTATACCTAAAAACCAGCTCAATCGATTTTATCTAAATTTTGTATCTAACGTTTTTCGGCATGAAAAAACTAATGAGCTAGGTCACATTTCGATTATAAGGGTCATTTGTGGGTCATGCTAATTTTATGTAGAAAATTGCCCTCACCATTTTGACTATACTTTGTATTATATCGTTTTGGGGCAAAAGAAAACCATTGGGCTAGGACACATGCTCGCGAAAATTCGATTAGTGGGTAATTTTGGGTCAGGTACATTCTAATTACAGTCGAGGATCTATAATCCGTGGACCCATAATCCGCAATTTTCTATAATCCGCGTTACTTTACGAATGTAAACAATGAAATAAACAGTTAAGAAAATTTACAAATCCGTGATCCAAAAATGATTTTTTTTAAACAAATAATAAAAAAATAAATAAAAATCATAATAAAACATGTATTTTTTTAATCTACTCTTTTATTTTATTAACAGTAAAAAACTAAACTGTAATACGGAACGCACCTAAGCTTACTGAACGTTCAAAATGCCGGCTTTATATTCTTAACTATTTCAGTTTGTGTAAATAACGAATGAAAATGCATTATTTTGTGTGCTTATCGCGCTTCCTTGCAGTAATACAGCACCACCTTAGAACTAAACATTAGGGGTTGGGAAAGTTGAATCAATGTAACCAATCATAGTGATCGATTGCAAAGGTTTCGCCAATGTCAGGAAAGGCAAACGAGAACCTTCAACTACAGGCGAACTCTAATTTATTTCTCAAGATCCCATCTTTCGGGAAACTAAGCTTTAGTCGAGGAACTCTTTTTTTTTTAAATTCTATTTACGTTCTTAATTTGGCAACAAGCACAGTTGATGAGTTGATGTTTATGAATTTACCGCTCACGTATCTTGATTTTACTTTTTACTCTAATGCATATGCAAGGTGCAAAATGAATAACGAAAGCGTAGTAATTCGGGTTTGTAATGAAAGAAAAGTGGCACTTTTTTCATTGCTAATGCTTGTAATTAGTCCCATGTGAGAGCGGTTACCACTGCCGGCTTCTGCTTGAGTTTGCCTTGTGTAAATTAGTTGCTTGTGTTTTTTTAAGTCTTTTAATGAAAAATCGGCTTGCTTTAGTACAAACTTTAAAGTTCGTGGAGTATACGTTTGACCGAAGAGGTCTAAATTTTAGCTTCAAGTTATTAAAAAATGTGCCGCATAAAGTGTAAATTTGAAAACGACATGTAGATAGAAGCATATATACATAATTTTTTAAAATAAAATAACTTTAAAAATGCATTTTTTAAAAAATTAATTATTAAATTAGTTACTAGATTTTATATTTATCTTTCCATATTATACTGATTATAGAATTAAAATGCTGTCTAAGAATAATAAAATGACACATAATCCATTATTCTCTATAATCCGCAATATTTCATAATCTGCGCAACCTTTGGCCCCAACTTGTGCAGATTATAGATCTTTGACTGTATAGGGTCACCTGGGGTAAAATGGGTATAAAAATCAGCTTTTTTAATTTTAATGTTTCATGGCAGAAATATTATGAAATAAATTCATGTTTTTGTTCAATATTTTTGACATTGTGTATCTTAGGTCTAAATTAAACATAGTTTGTGTTTCCCTTTTTTTAAAATTTTTGTGTAAAACCCTATACCTATTTTACCCCGGTGTATACCCATTTTACCCCGTGTTTCGGGGTAAAATGGGTATGCACCGGGGTAAAATGGGTATATGCTGGTTAAAGTTGAATAATAAATTAAATATACTTAAATACACTATAATTAATGTGTAAACCATTTAAAAGTTTTGTACTTTCATCCTTTGAATCATGTGTAAACTTGGAAGGTGAGGGGGGGGCTTCAAAAACTTCCCACTTCAATTTGCTTACATTTTTTTTCTTGACATATAAAAACACTTATGAAACTAATGTAAATAAGATGAGAGTACTGACAAATCCTATCCTCCACCACATCAGTTTATGCACATGCTTGAATCGTGTTTCTCTTAAAAAGTATTTTTTTTTTTTATTTAATGCAATTCAAAAGCAGATAGATATCAGCATGAATATCTGTAGGGGGAAAATGAGAAATTAAATTACACTGGAAAATCAATGTTTAATCAAAAGCAATTTATGCAGATAGGTATTACATAATAAAAATTTACATGCAAATTGTATACTGGCAAGGACTTGCAGCTTGGTTGAGATAGCTTTCTGACAATTTGGATGCATTCACATCAGCAACATCGTCTTTCTCAGGAAAGACATAAAATAATCCAGCAGATGACTTTGTTGCAAACTTCACAGTATTTTCACCTTCGTCAGGGATATCAATAATAAGACCTGTGAATTCTTGAACAGACTTCTTTGCATTAAATTTTACAGGGATTCAATCGCCAATCACTGGATTCATTGCAGTGAAAACCTTTGGTTTAACTTCTATTTTATGGATTGCTTCAATTCTTTTAACTGTTTGTACTTTTTTTGTGTTCCTAGTGCAAAGACTTGCAGCCACCTGCTCTGTAGTTAAAACTTCTTCTGCTCTCTTGCGTCTTCTCTGAGTTCTTTTATAGCCTCGCTAGTAATAGAAAACGTGTTTTAATTTAATTTCACAATATTTTTCTTACCTTGTGTTTCTGTACATTTAATCAATTTGCATGTATTTTAATGTCACCCGAAATAGCCTAATTTATAATATAAATGATAAATTGATGATATAAGTAATAGCCTAATTTCATATAACAAAGCATAATTTCAGTTTAAAACATAGGATCAATAGCAATTTGCTCTCAAAGGTCTTTCAACTTAGATCAATCTTCATACATTCATATCTTGACCTATACCCATTTTACCCCATATGACAAAAAATGCTATAAAATTTTTGTGAGTAAATAAATTTACTTAATTTTACAGTTTTCAGTAAGAAGAATCCTTCTTCTGTAAATATCAGTTTATTCCTAAAATTCTTCCTGTATATTTTTCTGGAAAGAAGCTTCTCAACCACTAAAAACACTTTGGTCTATCTTCTGAAAAACAAAATGATTGCCTAGCCCATTATATGCATCGCCAGTTTGTTTTTATAAGGTTTAAGTATTGCCAGATATGTAAGCACTTTGTTCATAATTTTAATTTTTTTTAAAAATTTGTCTGATAAAATAATAAAATAAATAAATAAAATATACCCATTTTACCCCGGGTGACCCTATATAACAACGACTCAATCAGTTTCACCTAAATTTTGTAATAAAACGTTTTTTGTCACGAGAAGTTTATTGGGCTGAGTCGCATGTTAAACAAAGTTATATTAGTGTATTATTTCGCTTCATTGCTGAATACTGTCAAGCTAATTTTACCTAAGAAATGGCTTAAAAGATTTTGACTCAATTTTATATTCTACTTTTGTTGATTACCTGAAGACCAATGAGCTAAGTCGCATGTTTGATCAAATTTGATTAGTAAATCATTTTGGGTAATACGGGTCAGAGTCACGAGAATATGGCAACAGCCAATAAGTTGGCGATATTTGACAAAATATTGACGACATTTAGCCAAAAAATCCACTATTAAGATTACGAAAGCCCAAACACGTATTTGGTGCCAAATGAAAGAATGTCTCCAAATTTGGCTAGATCTGGCAAAAAATATTGCCTTTTAGAATATGAAATTTTTTTTATACACTCTTAATAGGATTCAAGATGCATGGTTAAACGAATTAAAGTCGAGCTAAAAAAAGTGACTTGGATTGATGTCTTTTTCTTGTGTAAATTTGAAAATAAAGTAAAATTTATGAATGTGTGCATACAAATATAGTTTTCTTATTGATTGTTTTTGTAAATAATACCAGGGTTGGAAAAAAAACCAGGTTTTTTTTTGTTTAAACCGGGTTTTTTTAAAACATCCTTTCTTATTATTCTTTAATATTGGTTTTATATGGAATATATTAGTAGTAAGTATCAGAACTGAAAAAAAAAAAAAAACAATTTTTTTTTTTTTAAACCAAGTTTTTTTTGGGTTTAAACTGGTTTTTTAAATTCTTATGACATCCTTTCTTATGACATATACATGCATATTTACTGATAAAAACAGACATGCTTGGTTTATAAGCAGTGTAACTTCATTTAAAATAATTTAAATTTAATAATTATAGCGAATTTATGCTGAAAATTGAAAAAATTCATTTTCCAATTTAAACAGTTTTAGCAAACAGTTTTATGTTGAAAGTTTTAACTGTTCTACA
This sequence comes from Maratus speculifer, assembly GCA_964019185.1. Lineage (NCBI taxonomy): Eukaryota > Metazoa > Arthropoda > Arachnida > Araneae > Salticidae > Maratus > Maratus speculifer. Next base: position 241,751,239 of record OZ025294.1, on the reverse strand, counting down.
CAGTGAACCATTGATGCCCTGTAAATCTTTATAAACACAATCTTTTGATTACTAATAATAAACATTTGGATGTAGTTTGATAAATATTCTTTTCCACAATTATTCAAATAAGAAATTACAAATACTTCTTAGGATTTTTTATTTCTGAGTGACAATTTGAAGTTAACATTTTTAGTTGTTAGATTGAGGAGATAGCAGAATGAAAAAAAATTATTATTAAAATGCTATAACTAGCAACCAGTCTTTGCTTTTAATTCTTCAAGATAATCTCCCAAAAGAAAAATTTCTTTTACAGCTTGTTCAAAATCTTAAAAGATCATTGTATTTCTTTATTAATTGCCTTAAATAATCTGCATTATTAAAAAAAAAAAAAAAAAATTAAATATTTTATACTAAATATTGAATCTATTTTATCTTTGATCAATTCACATGTTTGAAGTTTTTTCTTTAGAGCAATAGATATGTTCATCAATGTGTACTGATTTTAATCCTATGCATAAAAAAAAATGACGTAAACCCAATATATCTAATGCTTATTGCTGAAATTAAGTGTTAGTAGAAATTATTTATATCCAATAATCTGAAACTTTCAAATTATAAAGAAAGAAAGAAAATGTCATTAGATTTCCTCTAAAAAACGATAAAATTATTTATATCTAATAAACTGAAACTCGTAAATTATACAGAAAAAAGAAAATGTCATTAGATTTCTTCTAAAAAACGAATTTTTTTTTTAAATAGAAAAAACCAATTGGTTTAATCTTATGCATAAAAAAAGACCTAAACCCACTATAATACTTATTACTGAAATAAAGTGTTAAAAGTAGAAATTATTTATGTCCAATAATCTGAAACACATAAATTATAAAGAAAGAAGCAAAAATGTCATTAAATTTCTTCTAAAAAAAACAACTGTTTTTTTTTTTTTTTTTTTGAGAAAAAACCATTTGGTTTAAACCGTGCCAACCCTGAATAATACTATTATAAATAACACGTTTTACAGTAATAAAACAGAGTGAATGATACAGCGAAAATACTATATCGAGTTGCACACAAATGTAATTTTGTCCGAGCTTAGCTCGGTCACCCCTGCTAGTTTACAATAAATAATGATCTTTGACTCATTATCAACATCTTTGCTTTCCTGCCACATTTGCATTTCTTACAATTCCAGGAATCTCATTGTTTAAATTAGCAATTTTAGATAGAATTAGTCAAGAGTTTAGCTTGAGATGATTTTCTTAAACTTTATATATATCTTGCAAAGTTGAAATGCAAAAATTCCCATTATCTTAACCTCTTCAATTTCACAAAGCAAGTCCAAAAGCAAAAAAAATAATACTAGGGATGCAACGGATACTGATTTTGCCGGATATCGGATACCGGATATCCGATTTGCCTGCCGGATTCGGATATCCGGTACTAAATATGTTTTTAGTTATGGTGAATGTTTATTTCTTTATCAAACACCATCTCAAATAATAAATTGCAAAGATGTTTCACACACAATTGTAACATTTTAAATATATTGAAATATATTTTTCACATCTTTAATATCTTTGACTATCAGGGCTTGAAATTCTGGTTTCCCAGGAGTAGAGAATTTCCCTCATAACATTTGTAAATGCAGGGTAGTTAAACTATATGAGAGGAAGAAAAATATTTTTTTTAACCCTATTATTTTTTACTTGCCACTTAAATATTTACAATTTATACCAACATGACAAATTTCCATTGAAATAATTTAAATCAACAACAAGATAATTATCCAAAATGTTTATTTTAACTTAAACAAAGGAAAATAATAAAGCTTTATATATATATCATATCTGTTTTTCTTTCACTCAGTGTTATGGTCAATTAATAACTGAGTTGCTAAATGAATTTTTTAATTTAGATTTTGTTTGATTTTGTGTGGTTTGGAATCTTTTATAGGTTACACTTTTGACAAACAGAACAGAGCAACTTTTCTAGCACATTAAATTATCGGAAATAATTGGTTTTGCTTTTTTCTTATTTTTTTTTTTTTTCTTAATTTTGTAAAATCTGATGTGCATTCATTTTTAATTTGCTTGCACGAATAATGCATGTAGGTGATTGTATCGTCAATATCCTTCAGTGATTGTATATCAGTTAGTGGAATTATCGTCAATACCGTAATCCCTGGCATTTTAGCTAATTGAATTATGTTCAACTATGCACTAGAATTTTAAACTCATATGAAATATCTGAAAATGACATAGTCAGTAGATTTCTTCTATTACATGAGAAATGGTTTATTTAAAAAAATCATGTCCTAATTTCTCTGAACTATGCAGTATGCACATCAACTATTTAAATGATTTCCTTGAAGTTCATCATTTTTTTTTTTAATCATTTGGAAAACGGTTGTTGTTATCGGTCGAGAATGGACCTTGTGGTGTCCACATTTTATTTTGTTTATGATTCGTCCAGGGGTATTAATGTTTAATCCATGATATACGTAATATATGACTCTTATTACATAAATGTTTTAATCATCATAAAAATGATGCTTTTAATGATTTTCTATAACTCAATGGGAAACATTTAAACATCTTGCTTTGGGCAATGGATGTCCATATTTTATTTATTTGTTTTACGGAATTCTTTAAATTTAGAAGAATTTTTATTTGAATAGGAAATCAAAATGTCATTGTTAATAAAGAAGAGAGTAGAAAAATTACAAATTGTGCAGGTGCAAATTATAAGAGGGGGAAAAAAAAAAAACGAATACAGAAATATCGTATGAAAAATCGTCTTTTAAATAAAAAAAGAGGTATGATTATTGAGTCCACTGATGAGGAAATGTGCGATGATTTTGAAAATGAAACATCTAATGTTGAACCACTAATTGTAAAAAAACATGTTTTCTTTTTTTTCTAATGAGCAACACAAGATTTAATCTCATTTTGTTTAGTGCTAATTCCAGAAGCTCAGACTCTAGTGACCATTACTGCCCTTTTAATTATTTCTTGCTTCGGCACAGGAAAAAAATTTGCAAAATATGTAAATTGGTCATAGAAAAAATATCGTTCATTTTGTCCACCATGGCAAAAATAAATTTTTAAAAACTGTTGACCTGTCTAAAAAAATTTGAACTTTGAGGGAACTTCACCAGTGGAAAATATAGCGGAATTCGTCAATCAATTACAGTAATATATCGTGAAATTTGCTAATCTGTCACAAGGAAATATCATGAAATTCGTCAGCCAATAACAAAGACATAACACAAATTTTTCAGCTGAACACAGGAAAATAATTGTTAATTTCATCAGAATGTCACAAAAATAAAAAGGGAAATTTGCCAATCAGTCACAGAATAAATAGCTAAATCTGTCAATCAGTTGAGAGAAATAAATTGTGAAATTTGCCAGTTGGTCTCCAGAAAAGAAAAAAAAATGCAAAATTTTATGTGTCGAGCAAGCAAGAAAATTTTGTGAGAAAAATTACAAAACTTTTCAGTCCGATGCAGAAAAAAGAATTTTGCCATAAGAGCAAACTGAGATTAGTCAATCGATAGTGGAAAATATCACGAAAATAGTCAGTCAATCCTGAGATTTGATCGCCACTTCACAAAGAAAAAAAATTCGAAATTTTTTTTGGGGGAAACATGAATATTTTGCCCACAAGATTTTTTAGGTCATGAATCCTGCCATTCCATCCCGAAATTCAAACCTTGTATGTATATGTTAATAATATTGAATAAAAAATGCAATTCAAAGATTTAAATCTTCTGACTATTTGTCAATGAACTACTGATAATTGCTAATAATCTATACAGTAAAATGCTGATAATTTTTAGAACAAATTTTACACATTTATTAATATTTCTATAATTGTAAAGTATTTTCATAAAGTAATACATAGCACCTTTTTATAATGCAAACATAAAATGTCTCACTAATATACCAACGGTTGAAGAGTTATCTCCAAACATAGGTTTAATTGATGATTTTTTTTCCATGTTTTAATTATTTTATACTGTTTTACCTTCAGCTACATTTAATTTTATTTTAAGTTAAATCAGTTTAAGTTTAAAATTTATAAGCAAAAAACTTTTAAATATTTATAATGAAGGTCACGAAAATAACTAGTTGGATGCACCAATCCCAAAACTCTCTTCTATTTCGTAGATCTCAATGTTCCAAAAAATATTATAAAATATTAATACTACTTCAATATTATACCAGTTTTTATTTTAATCTAGAATTTTTGCTGCAGTCAATTAATTAGATTAAGAATGAGTTAATCTCGATCATGATATTTATTAAAATCTATTTTTGTTATTCTGTTTTACATCAGCTGTTTGCGAATAGCCAGTTTTAGCAAGATACGAAGTTCCTATTGCTGCACGAATTGTCAATTCACTGTATAAAAAGATTATGAAAAAAAAAAATTACAATAAAAAGAAGATTGCCCTCTGATGGCATTGAGCTCACAGGCTATGCTTACTAATTGTATATTACAGCCTCATATTTTCAAGGGTTGATGCTGTCCGAAAAACAAATTAAAAAAGGGGATAGCTCCCACCCATTTCCCCTTTTTATACTTAATCATTGAATTCCCTAAACTAATCAGGGATCAGGGGTGATTCTGGATGAAAATTTTTTTTCGGAATTTCGCATCGCATTTTCGGAAATCGGCGGGGGGGGGGTCGTGAGTCTTCCCCTCCAGCGATTTTCGGACAAAATCGGCGTTTTCCCGCTATCTTCAGACGAAATCAGCAATATTTTAGCAAAATCGGCGATTTATTGCGATCTTTTGCCGAAATCGGCGGTTTTTCCGCGATCTTTTGACGAATTCGGCGTTTTTCCATGTTTTTTTTAAGTGAAATCGTTTCTTCGACGATCTTTAGACAAAAGTTACATTTTTACGCTATTTTTTCTCGAAAACGGCGTTTTATTCCCACAATCTTTTGACGAAATCTGCTTTTTTTCCGTGATCTTTTGATGAAATCTGCGTATTTTTCAAATATTCTTTTGACAAAATATTTTTAAGCGATTTTTAATCGAAAACTGCGTTTTTTCCCGCAATCTATTAATGAAATCGGCGTTTTCCCGCGGTCTTCAGACGAAATCAACGTTTTATCTGCGATATTTGCTGAAATTGCCGTTTTTTCCGCGATCCGCACAGGAAATTCGCGTTTTTTATCGATCTTTTGACAAAGTTCGTTTACATAAACATTCACGAAATCGTCGTTTTTCCACGAAATATTGACGAAATGTATGCTATTTCGGCGATCCTTTCACGAAATTTGCATTTCTACGTAATTGTTTTTTCCGCGCGCAAAACGGTACAAGTTGGCAACTATGCGGAACTGATAACCCAATTTCAAATTTTCGGAAGAGGATGCCTTAAATTTTCGGAAATTTCGGAATTTTCGGACGAGAATCACCCCTGTCAGGGATATGCTTTATCACATAAAAAACCTATATCCAAAATTCATAGCAAATCGAATAATTCTTCATAAAAATCCATTTATATAATTTAAGAGGAGTTATGTCTCTTTATACTTAACCATTAAACTTCCAAAACTATTCAGAGATTCGCCTTTTCAGAAAGAATGTACATCCAAAATTTAAAGCAAATTGGATAATTCTGCATAAAAACTCATTAATCAAATTTAAGAGGGGTTGGGGTAATCGCCCGTATCCCTTTTATGCTTAACAAAAAGAACTCCAATTAAATTAGGGAAGCATCTTATCACTATGAACATGTATCCAAATATTAAAGCAAATCTCTTAATTCTGCAAGAAAAATCATTTACCTAAATTAAGAGGTGTAGGCCCACCAATTTATACATATCCAATGAAATCCGAAAAAAATCAGGGAAGTGCCTTATCACAATGAATCTATATCCAAATTTTGAAGTAAATCAGTAAATTCTGCATGAAAAACTCAAAACTAAATTAAGGCGGGGGGAGTTACCTCCCATTTCCCCCCTCTTAGACTTATCCAATGAACTCGCAAAACTGATCATGGAAATGTCTGCATCAGAATGATCCTATGTCTAATATTTGAATGAAATATGAGAATTTTGCATGAAAAACCCATTTATCTAAATTAAAGGTGGGGGATTAGTCTCCCATTACCTCTCTTTATACTTATCCAATGAACTCCCAAAACTAATCGACAGTGCCCTCATCAGAATGATCCTATGTCTAAAATTTGAATAAATCTGTATGAAAAACCCATTTATCGAAATTAAGATTGGAGAATTAGATCCCAGTTCAGTCTCTTTATACTTATCCAATGAACTCTCAAAACTAATCATGGTGGTACCTTCATCAGAAAAATCCTATGTCTAAAATTTGAAAGAAATCTGATAAATCTGCATAAAAACCCATTTATCGAATTAAGGGGTGGGGAATTAGCCCCCTGTTTCACTTCTTTATACTTATCAAATGAGTACCTAATACTAATCACAGAGGCGCTTCATCAGAATGATCCTATATCTAAATTTTGAATGAAAATTGATAATTCTGGATATAAAACCCATTGATATAAATTAAGGGGAAGAATATTAGTCCCCGTTCCCCCACTTATACTTATCGAATGAGTTCCCAAAATTAATCAGGGAAACGCCTTATCAGAATATACCTATATTTAAAATTTCAAGTGAATCGGATATTTTTATCATGAGTTGTTGCATTACACATTTACATGTATACATACAGAATGGGCGGGCACATAAGCTCACAGGTTTTGATAGTCGCTGAGCTAAAAATCATTATTGTATAGTACCATCTTCCGGCAAAATATTTTTGAATTGAAAGAAGACCTGACAGCCATTCTCAGAAACGTATCCAAAGAAATTTGGTTCAATTCCATGCATAACTTCAGACAGCGTTTGTTGGTAGAATAATGAAAATGGTGCAAAAATTGTGATTACAGCACCGCCTTACAGCGAAATGTTTCCATAATGAACATGGACATGCTGGCTACAGCCAAAAGCATGCACAGAATATTTGGTTCATTCTATGTATAACTTCATACACATTTTGATGATAATTGTATTATGACAACACTGGGACAGACAGATATTTTGAAACAACATTTTTTGGGGATATCGGATCCCTAAAAGATGTAAATTCGTCGAAAAAATTGATAACATTACTTTCTTCTATCAAGGATAAAAGAATGTAAAAATAGGTCTGTTTTTATCATTCGCTCCCGTAACTGGTATATAATAAGCCTGCGCTTCTCTATCGCTTTACTCAACTTAGCTTTTTCTAGCACGCTGAGTTTTGCCCTGATGAAGAATCTCGATAGCAGATTCAAAACGGCTGTTTGCTACCTTTTCATGCATTATTTGTGCATTTCTAAATGTTGGTTTTCTATCTTTATACACTTTTGCAAAAAGGCTTTATTTACTATTTTGACTTCAAATTTTGTTTTACAATCTAAAAGTAAAGATACAATTTTCTAAAAGATATAAACATAAATTCTTGAATTTATTACAGCGTTTAAATATAAATAATAGGAAAGCTGGCAATTGTTTAAACTTTTGAGAATTACCTTTTACTGATAGGAAACTTATTGTAACATTTCATCTTTTGCATTGTAAACAAAAGTTTAGGCATTGTTTGGGATCAAACAATTACTGTTATTCATCTATATTTGCTTTGCTGCATTCTGCCGGATATCCGATAGAGAAGTCGGATATCCGGTGATTGTGATTCGGATATCCGATGATATTTCGGATATAAAAAAAATCAGCCGGATATGCCGGATATCCGTTGCATCCCTAAATAATACAAATACTTATTCATCGGTTTTTTCCAAACAAAATGGTATTGTAAATGACAGAAAAAATATCTCTTCTGAAATTGATCCTTTAGATGCTTAGTAATTTTGGTTAAAAAATATGGATGCAAAATGCAAATCCCTTTAAAACATCAATTTAATAAGCATTAACTTAAATTAATGCAATCACAGATTTAAGAGCTTTAAACAAATAAATAGTCTATAAATCCTCAAAAAAGAAAAAAATTTTTTTTGAAAAAGATTCAAATAAAATACTTATGAAATTTTAACACATTGTCTTTTGGACATGTTTAGAATTTTGCAAACCCAGATGAAAATAACATTTATTTTATGAAAGATTCAGCTTAAATGCAGGCATTTATTCGTTTGTTTTCAATGCAAAAAACATTTAGCTGTTAAGAAGTGATGTAAGTAAAAAAAAAAAAAAAAAAAAAAAAAAAAATCAGACATTTTAGTTTTTATAAGTAAAAAAACAGAGTTCCCCAGGTGGGAGTCATATTATACCAAAGAGGTTAAATATGATTAAAGCGTACATTCATGTTTTGAGCTAGGCACTCTTTAAATGTTCCAATACCAAAAAATACATTCCATTCTCCAGGCTTTGACAAATAGAGTTCCTACCATTGGACTAACTTCCGAAATAAGTGATGTTGTTGAATTGATTTTTATTGAAACTTGTACAAAAGGCTTCTATAATCTTAAATGCTTCTCTTGAAAACCAACCACTGACTTGAATATAAAACTAACTGAAATTTTTAAAAATCGAAAACCAACGATTATAAATGCACAAATAAAGTATGAGAAGGTAGCAAGTAGCTATTTCGAATCTACTATCGAAATTCTTCATCAGTGCAAAACTCAGCGAGCTAAAAAATAGCAAAACTGAGCAAAAAGACAGAGAGACGCAGACTTATATACCCGCTATGGGAACAATCCCGCCTAAGGAAAAGCAACCAATGAGAAGAAAGCAGCCAAACAACTCGGTGGACAAGTAGCGACATCTATCGGAGAACAAGCAAAACAAAAACTAAAAAGCGAGTGAAAAAAAAAAAAAAAAAAAAAGGTATTAAATTAAAGATTTCCAAATACTTGGAAAATAAGGAGTACTAGATAAGTCATTGACTAAGGAGTGAGAATTTTTTATGATGTGATAAGCTTCCCAAAAATCAAGATCAAGAATGGAAGGACATTTATGGATGATGGTGGCTGAAGTGAAGTTAAACTGATGTTGTGAAGACCAACAGTGTTGAGCAATAGAGGAACGTTTAAGCTCTTGATTTTTGACATACCTTTTATGTTCCATTAAACGAAATCTGAGAGCATGTTTAGTCTGACCAATATAAGAAAGACCACATTGGCAAGAAATTTGGTAAATTTGCTCAACACTGTTGGTCTTCACAACATCAGTTTAACTTCTCTTCAGCCACCATCATCCATAAATGTCCTTCCATTCTTGATCTTGATTTTTGGAAAGCTTATCACATCATAAAAAGTTCTCACTCCTTAGTCAATGACTTATCTTGTACTCCTTATTTTCCAAGTATTTGGAAATCTTTAATTTAATACCTTTTTTTTTTCACTCGCTTTTTAGTTTTTGTTTTGCTTGTTCTCCGATAGATGTCGCTACTTGTCCACCGAGTTGTTTGGCTGCTTTCTTCTCATTGGTTGCTTTTCCTTAGGTGGGATTGTTCCCATAGCGGGTATATAAGCCTACGTCTCTCTGTCTCTTTGCTCAGTTTTGCTATTTTTTAGCTCGCTGAGTTTTGCACTGATGAAGAATCTCGATAGTAGATTCGAAATAGCTATTTGCTACCTTCTCATACTTTATTTGTGCATTTATAATCGTTGGTTTTCGATCTTTAAACATTTGTGCACAAAGGCTTTATTTGCTATTTTAACTGAAATTTTGTTTTTAATTATCGTTAAGGTTGAATATGTTTACTAAAACTTGTATGAGGATATCGATATATATTATTTTGATTTAAATCAGAATTTATGAGTTAATATTCGACTAAAACTTGGCCAAATATTTGGTTTTCGGCCAAACTGCAATTCATTGCACCATTATAAATGATTGAAAAAAAAAAAAAAAAAAAAATGTGAATCTTATCGAAGGAATGTGGGAAAAAAAATGCCAATTTCATCAAAGGGCAGCAGAAAAAACACAATGGTCTCTTTACAAAATAGCATACATACAAACATCTATGATTATTATTATTTTAAGTTAGCTTTAATACATTATTTCAAATTAAAAAGTAGACCAACTTTTGAAAAATTTGGTTAACACAAACCCAACTTTCAGGAATCTACATTCACTCTGAAATCCGACCCCAAACTCTACAAACAACAAAATTAATTAGCATTGGGAGGAAATTTCCCCCTTTGCTGCGACTTTTCAGAGAGTTTGATTTAAATCACAGATTTTTTTTCCCCTCTCAACTCAGAATCACCTTTGCCTATTTATCGTGAAACTTTAGCTTTATTTTTTCTTGACTAAAATAATAATTTTTTAATTAATAATTATTTTTAATTTAAATGGCAATTATTTTAAACTATTGTTTTAAATTCATATCGTAAAAATAATAAAACACGCAATTTTAGTAAACATTAACTTGCAGAAAGATTTTTTTATATACAAGTCTCAGCAGAACAAAAGTGGGTTCGCTTAGGGTTTTGTACTTATGTATATTATTAAAGAATAATATATGTTAACACGCACACTCTAGAATAAAATAAAGTGTATGGAAGTTAGTTATGCTAATTGAATCGATGCAGTAAATGATAAAAGTTAATGCACAGCATTGGGTATTGCATCTAATATAATAAGATTCCAAAATACTTAGTTATTTTGTGTGCTGTAAAATAACCACTAGAATATGCAGACAAATCATTACCAACCGTCATTTCTCTCATGCAGTTCTTGTCAATGTCTTCTATCATTTCATTTATAGCATTTTTTACTTTAGCACTAGCTAATTCGGCCATATTTGTATTTAAATAATTAACACAATTCTCTACTAAAATATATTATTTTTGATTTTTCACAATGCTGTTGGATCTCGATTACGGAATATTAATCAGATGCTTTAGTAAAAATTTAGGAATATGAAGATTCTTTTCATTGATAGACCGGCAAGATGATTTCAAAAACGTAAACAGTGAACTAGTCATCATGGTTGCAGTGCATCAACTACATTCTGCAATCAGTTTGACATCGAATAATAAAAATATTAGTTATTAAAAAAACAGTGGTGTTTATTTAATTATGTGTATCTTTTATTATAACCTGAGAAAAATGAATGTTAAATAATATAATATATATGCGTTTGTGCGTAGGGGGAGTGCAACCTACCAACCGCTAAATTCTTTGAAAAAGGTAAACAAACGAAAACGAGGTACTTGTTTTTATATTTGAAGGAAAATATTCTGTAGAAATGTTTTGAAATTCGAAGTAAATTTGTTTTAAGCTCATAAAAATTTCAAAGTTTAATCTAACTTTTATTTACTTTTTATAAAATATATTTATTAGCTACTGTTATTATTTTTATTTATTTTTGATTAGTAGCATTAGTCATATTTTTAAATACTTAAGCATAACATATTTTTGTAGAATGGATGATTTTAAGGCTTTTTATCTAGACGCATTAAAATTTAGTTTATGTAGTGTAAATATATTTTCTTTTCCTCTGAAATAAGTTTTATTCAAAGAATAACTTATTATAATCCTACTACGCTTACTATTGAAATTTAAACTGTCATACTTTCAAAATCGAAAGCCATCAACAGTTATCAATTAAATAACTGCAGTCTGCAATAATAGTTCAATTACTTAAGAAATTATTTTCTTTATTTGACAATTTCCAGACATTTAAATACATGTAGTTTAGGTGCACAATTCCATGGATTGGTCTATGTTAGTCTACAGTTATGATTTCAAATTCTTTATCATATATACTGACCCAAGAACGCTAATGTATGTTTGCAAACTATTCATTAAACATTAAAACACCAAATGTAAATTAAAATAAAGTTCGTCCTAGAAGTTTTTAACAAGGAAGGCATGGTACCTCTCCTTCTTTACAAGATCTGTCGCCAAAATGCAGAACATATTTTAAGAAAATTACACTGGGGGACAAAAGGTTTGGAGTACTAAAAAAATTTTCATAAATTACATCCCACTCCTTCCCCTGATAACATAAAACCATATTTTAAGTATATTGACTGGCTAACAAACTGATCTAGACACACGGCAGTGTGTCAGCCAAGTTCACAAAGTAAAAGGCGACACACCGGCCGTGGGTTATATTACCTGAACCATTTCGAACCACTTTTGACCCCTCAATAACTTAAATTCTATTTGACCTACACACTTGCAATTTTTTGTGTCGTGTAAGACCATCTTCTAATTACCGAATCTAAAATTTAAAAAAAAAAAATCTTTTACCGATGACGAGAAATTGACGCCTGAAAACCACTGTTTTTACCACTGACTCACTCACTCACTCATAGAAATGTTTGACTACTTCCACGTGACTTAGGAAGTTGAAATTTGGTGTGAAGGTAGGTTATTGGATCTATAAATAGGAAAAAATCAGAAATCACCATTAATTAAACATTAATGGTTGGTTAGAGGATAAATTATTGGATTACAATGGAAGCTTATGAGAATTTCACAAAATACCAGTAATAGTGCCAAGTTGGCATCACTTTTGGCGAGTATCAGGGTTAATCTCTGAAACTACCGAACCGATTTCAAAAGTAATGGTACCAAAATGATGGTATTCGCCCCGGTTCAAACATAGACTATATCTTATATCTGTGCCACTAACCAAAAGAGGGTTCAGAAGCGAAAAACATTCTAAAAATGTGATTTTTGTTTTACTGAAGGGCCTAGAAGCACAAAATTTGGCATGTTAATTATTTATAAGATGTAAATGATCACTAATGACATTTGCTAAAAAAATATCAAATTTAAATGGGTGAAAATCCGCGAAGAGCGTTCTAAAAAAGTTCGAAATACCAATTTTAAAACAATCTCAGCAAACAACAAACCGATCTTAAAAGTAATGATATCAAAATGATGATGACAGTCTTTGCACCAACATAAGATATATCTTATGTCGATTACACTAACCCAAAGGAGGTAAAAGAGCATAAAAACATTCTAAAAATGCGATGTCTGTATATTAAGGGACTAGACTGGAAACATAAAGTTTGGCATTTTAGAGTTATTTCGCGAAATATCAGAAATAGTGCCAAGTTGGCGACACTTTTGGCAAGTATTGGGGCTAATCTCTGAAACCACCGAACCGACTTCAAAATTAATGATACCAAAATTATGGTATTCGCCCCGGTTCAAACATAGGCTATATTTTATGCGTATACAATTAACCAAAAGAGGGTGAAGAAGCAAAAAAATTCTAAAAATGCAACTTTTGTGTTACTGAAGGACCTAGAACTATAAGATTTGGCATGTTAATTATTTATAAGATATAAATGATCTCTAAGGGCATTTGATAAAAAATACGGAATTAAAAAGGGGTGAAAATGTGCGAAAAGCGTTCTAAAAATGTTCTAAATTGGGATTTTTAAGCAATTTCAGCAAACAACAAACGATCTTAAAAGTAATGATATCAAAATGATGGTGATAGTCCTTGCTCCAATATAGGCTATATCTTATGTCGATTCCACTAACCCAAAGGGGGTAAAATAGAAAACTAGTCGTTGGGGGCCACCGTAATATTTACCCATCATGGATATGTATATGAAAATAAAACATGTGAAAACTATTTATACAATGCATTGCAATTCATAAACAAAATTTAAATATTGTTAATATACATGGTAATGCTCTATTAAAGAACTGATGATTACCGATTTCGACAAATTATATAAAACGCCAAACTACTCAAGTAGTACCGAACTGCGTAAAAGAAACATCCTTATAACTTCAAAAATAATAACTCTATGAACTAAAAATTAACTGCGTCTTATGTCCAGTTAAAATATACCTCTGAATTGAAATTTGAATCAAATACAGGGCCATGAAAAATCGAAGAATGTGGAAAACAGGATTAAAAATATCTCAGCAACTAAAAATCCGATCGACTTCGTTCTATATGCAAAATGTGTGATATTTTATTGCCTTTTACGTCCATTCCTTAGAACAAAAAAATTCGAAAATTTTTATGTACCTTTCATCAGAACGAAATTTTCGAGAATCCGAAAAAAATAGTTCCGGATAATCGAGGTTGCTGATATTAAATAGGTTTCGTCCCATTCTTACATACTAACTACATACAAAATTTCAAGTCTCTATCTCAATTTGTTCGGGAGATAGAGTGTTTACAGACAGACAGACAGACAGATGGACGGCAAAATTTTGTTTCTAAAAATATGTTTTTCGGAATCTCCACTATCTAAAACGTGTAAATCCGTCAAAAATTTTTTCCCGATTTTCAAAACGATTGCAAGACCTACCCTATACTAGGTATGATGGGTAAGTAAAAGCGTTCTAAAAATGCGATGTGTGTATGTTAAGGGCCTAAAAACATAAAATTTGGCATGTTCATTAATTATAAGATATAAATGATCACTAAGAACATTTGTTAACAAATACAAAATTTAAAAGGGGTAAAAATGCGCGAAAAGCGTTCTAAAAACTTTCTAAATAGCAATATTTAAGCAATCTTGGGTAGTTAGCGAACCGATTTAAAGAAAAAAAAAAAAAGATGCCAAAATGATGGTGACAGTCCTTGCTCTAACAAAATTATTGGATAAATTACCAGATTACAATGGGAATCTATGGGAATTTGGCAAAATACCAGAAATAGAGCCATATTAGTATGACTTTTGGTGCGTAATTTTTGTCGTCAATATAGCGATATTTCGCCAAGTTAGCTAAAAACATTTTTGGTCGACGAAATAATCAAGTAGTACCCAATCACGTAAAAGAAACATCCTTATTAGTGGAATTTAAAGGAACATAAGCAGTCCTAATATTACATTTTTTTATTTGACTGAAAAAAACAGTGAATAAATGCAGGAAAAAGCTGAAATTAATATTAAATAAAACTAATTTAACCTACTTATTTCAAAAAGGAAACAAATACCTACTTATTTGACAAAAAATAATGATATCCTATCAAAAACATGAATGTGAAAAAATGCACAGTTCGTTAAAGGTTTCGCTCATAAAAGAAGTGATTTGACAAAAAATAATGATATCCTGTCAAAAACATGAATGTGAAAGAATGCGAAGTTCGTTAAAGGTTTCGCTAATAAAAGAAGTGAGATGTAACTGCAAACCAAGTTCTTTCGGAGCTCCTTAAATCATAACTCCTGTCAT
Source organism: Maratus speculifer (assembly GCA_964019185.1). Taxonomy (NCBI): domain Eukaryota; kingdom Metazoa; phylum Arthropoda; class Arachnida; order Araneae; family Salticidae; genus Maratus; species Maratus speculifer. The sequence goes on along the minus strand of OZ025294.1, from coordinate 241,736,103 downwards.
GCATAATATTATTCAATTGCTTAAAATGATTTGTTAAGTTACTTGTTATTCAATAGAGCGACTTGGCAAGTTTTCAGTTACCAACTTTAATCTTTAAGTCGGAGTACAATTTAATCTAGAATCTGATTAACAAAGATCTAGTCAATCGAGTGTTCGAATAAGTATATTGAAGTTAAGGTACTGATAAATTAAGGAAGGGATCAACTTTAATTTCTGATCAACTAAATAGAAAAAATTGAATAAGAGAAAACTTGCTAAGTCGCTCTATTGAATAACAAGTAACTTAACAAATCATTTTAAGCAATTGAATAATATTATGCATGACAGGAGTTATGATTTAAGGAGCTCCGAAAGAACTTGGTTTGCAGTTACATCTCACTTCTTTTATTAGCGAAACCTTTAACGAACTTGGCATTCTTTCACATTCATGTTTTTGACAGGATATCATTATTTTTTGTCAAATCACTTCTTTTATGAGCGAAACCTTTAACGAACTTGGCATTTTTTCACATTCATGTTTTTGATAGGATTATTATTAGTACACTCCTATGTCTGTCTGTCACACCTATTTTACTCATAAACTATGGAATATAGGAAGTTCAAATTGGAGGAAGTAATAAAGACTATTGACTCGCATACTTACAAATTATAAAAGATTTACAAATATGTATAGGAGGGGGTAGGGGGCTAATTAATTTATTTGAAGAAAAAATCTTTTCTTTGTGAATCATGTGAAAGCTTTTGCTGCGCTGAACTATATTTCTTTTAATTTTAGGTATATTTTCAGAAATATCATCAAAAATGTTATGCAAAAATATGTTCCCCTCTATTTTTGACTCTACTGAAACTAAAATTCTGAAAAAAGTAGAAGTCTTAGATATTAATTTTAACCTTGCAAGAAAACTATAGTGATTATCATAGGTCACATAGTTTTTGAGAAAAGAGCATTTTCCCATTGCACATAAATTTCAATTCATCGGCATTCAGCAAGTGTGTTGAAATGTGCTGGAGGTACCTATTGTTACAAACTTATAAAAGTATTTTTGATAATGATTTTTTTTTTTTTTTTTTTTTTATCGTTGGAAATTAGGGGAGACATTATTTCTTAAAGATTTGGATGATTTGGTCATAAATAATGAGGAGGGTGGCATACTCTGTGCACCATCGACTTTTAAAGCCCAGATAAGAACATTTAATGATATATTTGTGTCATGCAATGCCCGGTAGCACTACAAAAGAAATAAACATCAAATTGTTAAAAACAGTCTAATTTAATTAGAACTATCCCATTAATGTCCAAATTATTTCTTTCATTAAAATTTAAATTTCAGATTTCCCACCATTTTTAAAAGCAGAATTCTTTTCACCTTATTTTATCAAGGAAATTGTCTTATGAAAGAGATTATATGTTTATCTTCAAATTTACTGATTTGAAAGACGCCTTTTTTCCACAAGTCTAGTGATCTAAAAATATGCCACTGGGTGTTAATGGGTTAATTAGATTAAATACTATAAGATTCACAATTTGTTTACTTTGAGTGGATCTCACAATACACCTCTCATGTTTTTAAGACTCAACCCATTTGAGATAAGCATTTTTTATAGACTTTTTATTTTTTTATTACCCTTTTTTCAAAACAGAAATTTTTGCCTAATGGAATCAAGAAAATGTTCAGATTAAAAAAGGCAAAATTTACTAGTGAGAATAATCAAAGATTCTAAGCACCTTATGCGACACATATACTGGGTGCTCATTTGGGTGGTCACAAGAAATCAACTTTTGAATTTTTTAGGGGGGGAACCCCCCCCCCCCCAAAAGTAGCCAATGAACTCAACTTGGCAAAGTTTCAACTCATTTGGGTAATGTTAACCGTATACCTCATTGTGGTCAAAGTTTGAAAAAATGAGATTTTTCACAAAAAAATTCTGTTTTTCCTTCATAAAATTAATATAGCTAAAGCTAGATACAGTAGACTCCCTCAAATCCGCAAACCAGAAATCTGCAACCGGGGGGCGGGGGGGGGGGGCTGAGCAGCCCATAGCGCCCCCTTAGCTACGGCCCTGCATTGATATATAGCTAATCATGGATGTCCTATTTTTAATAATATTTTAAACTTTATTCAATTGTTATTTTTATATAAAAATGATTGACATTTTCAAAGAAAATCTGAAAAATATGGTAAATATACAAAAGATATTAAAGTTTTCAATTAAAAATATACTAATACAACATTTAATAATATTTTAAACTTTATTCAAATGTGTATTCCTATTTTTATATAAAAAATATTATTGACATTTTTCAAAGAAAATCTGAAGAATATAATAAATATACAAAAGAGGTTGAAGTTTTCAATTAAAAATATACTAATACAGCATTCTAACACTGGGTAGTGTGTTCTGTAATCCAGTAAGGCTGGGTTTTATCCGCTGTTTAGTATACATTATGGGACGCTTCAATAAAACTTGAAATCTCAGATTGGGAAATAAATATATTTTTTTAATTCATCTCTGTATTATCTCAAGAAGCTTGAGCAATGTTGTATACTACTAAGCAATAAAATTTTAAACAAAAAATTTAAATTTAGATGTTAATATGGCGGAAAAATTGCTTATAATTCAGATTTGTCAATGCTAAGGTTAAAAAAAAAAAAAAAAAACAGTTTTTATGAAAAAAAAAATTAGAAAACAAATTTATTTAATTTTTTCCTATTTTTTTTTTATTTAAACTGGGTTTTTAAAAATATTTTTTTTATTACATATTAGAGATGTGTCATTTGTTGAGGAACGAATCCAAAGGAACGATTCCTTTCTGTAAAAAGGATTCGGTCCTTTTTGGAACGATTCCGCAAAGGACTGAATCCTCGGACTCGTTCCGAAAAGGACCGATTCCTCAGATTCATTCCGAAATGAAACGACTCTGAAAAGGATGGATGTCTTGGAATCGTTCTGAAATGTACTGACTCCGAGGAATCGGTCCTTTTTCAAACAATTCCGAAAAGAACCGAATCCTCAGAATCAGTCCGAAATGCACCAAATTCAAAAAAGACCGATTCCTCAGAGTCCATTCGAAATGGACTGATTCAGAAAAAATCGGTTCTTGTTCTTGTGGTTCTTGTCTTGACTAGTTTTAACAAATAAAAATACACTATTTTACTTTAAAATAACATATTTTCATTTTATTAAAGCAGAGTATATTGCCCAAATATCCTTCGAATGTGTATGGGTAAAAATGATGTTGTGGGAGGAGGAGAGCATTTAATAAACTATAACTGCGCATTATATCCTGTTAAATTTTATGTTTAGAAGAATAGAAGTATATTATTTTACTTCGATTAAGATATTGCCCACTACAAATTATTTACTGTCATCTGTGACTTAATTACTTTACTATTTAACTTTTTTTGTGCTAAATTAATCTAAAAGAAATAATTTTAAAAAAAATTTATACGAATTGGATTTTTTTCCACCTGAGTGAAAAAATGCCCCAGCTAAGATTCGAACCGAGAAACTTGGCATGCTTTATCGATTGCATTCCCGGATCCGAAGGTAATGGAACACCATACACATTTAGATGCACTAGTACTTCCTACTAAGTATTAGGTACACTAATAAAATGGTAAATATATCATATGAAATGATTTTTTTTTTCAAATGAATTCTTAAGAAAACAAAGTAAAACAAGGTTTTAAAAAAAATCTGATTCGAAACGGTTTTGAATAATATAAGAAATACATGATTATGTCATAAAAATTGCATTTTAATCGGATAATGATAACTGATTTTTGATTATTTTAATAATTATAGAATTATGCACTTTCATGTATATTTCAGTTTCATGTCCCCCCGCCCCTCAAGCATAATTTTAATTTGTGAATCCTCTTTGTCAAAAGAGAAATAAGACCAACAACGAGCGCTTGAGTATCACTGTATTTCCACTGTCTGGCGCTTTGTTTTTCTCTCCTGAAGAAGATGATTTAAAAAAAATCTCGAAACTCTCAAAGACTGTTTTACTCAACTTACAATGAGGTTTATTACAAAAAAGAAAATCTGTTTGAACAATAGTTCAGGCAATAAAGACCGTATTGTGTCTCTACCTAGCAAAATTCATGATAGCTCTGGAAAAAAGCTTACTTTATGTTTTCTGAGTTGCCGAGTCCGAAGTTAAAACATAGAGTAAGAAACGTAAAGACCCCAAAACATAAAGTAAGAATCGTTGAAAATCCAGAAGGGTAACAGGAGAGCAAACACAAACAATGCGAGTAATTAAGTGGAATTGCATAACTTAGTGCGCCCAGCGCCGCGATGTTTGTTGAGAGGCATGCTCCTTCCTTCCTGTTTATAATGTTATGCATCTTATTTGTTGCAAATTTTGTATGCTTTCTAAATTTCCAGATACTTTTTCACTAAAATAATAAAAAATTAAATTTTTAAATATTTTTTTTGAAGTGCATTTTACCTAAATTTGGGAGAGGGGAGATTGAGATGCCCCTCATGGGATGGAGAGGGAAGAAAAATTTTGATTTGAAATTACAAATTCGGATTTAGCGACCAAAAAAATCACACTTGAACTTATTCTATTCACACTACTGATTTTATTCAAACTTGATCTTATTCCTAAATGGACAGATTCCTGGGAGATTTTAGGTAGATTTCGTATGAAATACTACCTATTGCAGTCGTTCCTATGTTGGAATTTCTGAAAAATTTTTGCAGATCTACATTGATCATGACTCCTAGACCCCAAAACTACCAATAGTAAAAAACTTTATCTACCCACCTACCTATCTATCTATCTATCTATCTATATATATATATATATGGGTCATTCCATGTCAAATGAGCAAAAATGTAAAAAAATCCGTGGCTGCATAGAATCCGATTTTAATAAAATTTGAGATACGTGTTCATTTCATATTCAAATGTATGTCTGCACAATATTTTGACAAAAAATAAATTATTTTATCAGTTTTGGACATTTAAAAACTTGTGATATAGAATGGCTTGCGGATAATCGTCGAAAGTTGCAAGTTTCAAGTTCTATATTTTGAAAACTGTTTAACAAAAATGAAGTTTTTTTATAATATTGAAATCTCTGGATATCAATCTTTATATTTATTGAGTAATAATAATCTGGTAATACCATAATTAATCATAAATTGGTTGTAAATATTAAAATTTTGTAATTTTTTAAAAATTTTGAAATGTTATAAAAATTAAAGAATTTAAAAAACATCTGTGAAACTGATGCAAGATGCAGTACTATGTATGAAGATCGAATTCTCAAAGTTTCAAAGTTGTTATTTATTTTCTTCATCTTCGAAAAAACTTAGAAACTTTTAAAAAAATGACAAAATCATAATTATTCCTCTTATGTTACCTCAAAAAAAAAAAAAAATTAAAGGAAAGCTCCTACATCAACAATATTACACATACATAAGAATCAATAAGTCCATGACACACTAAAAAAGTTTCAATACTGCCTTTTTAATTTCTAACGTAACAAAAATGGGTTCAAAAAACTATTATTCGAGACATTCTAAAGACAATCTTTCTTTGAAAACACGTGCTTTTTTGCAAGTTTCTTGTTAAAAAAAGATATATGCTGCCATCTATGTTTGCTACTTGATATTAAGATGAAAATACAGTTATTTTATCCAGAAAATCATTTTTCTTCTATACAAATTTAAAATATTCTTGAGGCAAAAATAAACTGCAGGCAAGAATAAAACTCTGTATACTTAAAATATACACTTTTATCTGTAATATCAAAGAGTTTAAAACTTTTGAAAGGTTTTATTCGTAACGAAAAATATGATAAAAATGTTGAATTTTTAATCAGCAGTTTTCACTATTTATTTTTTTTTTCTCATAAAGGAATGAAAAAAGCAAGAATTAAATTATAGATGTATTAGATATATTCAATTAGCTATAATGGCAAAAAAATTTGAATTTGGAAAAAGTGTCCTTCATTTTAAAACATATAATTGAAATATTTTATTTTTTCCACGATTTTTTTATTATTTATTTATTTTTAAATTATGAAATAAAAATACAATTACTAAATTATGCTAATCTGTTACTTATAGTTCATTCTTAAGTGTAAATAATTTTTATTACAATCTTTCCATCCCTAAGGCTAAAAATCAAACTTCTAATTTCAAGCATGTACACAAGACCTCGATTTCATATCAACTTTAAAGTAAATTTTTATACTGAAATAAACTAGTCTGAACTCTACTACTTTGCGTTTCCTTGTAAATGATTGGTATCTACTTATATGATGATTTTCAATAAAATCTGTGACATGTCACACCTGATTTGCTCATTTGGTGTGGAATGACCCATATCACTTTCTTCTGGGCACAATAACTTCTATAATTCTGCTCCTATCTTTTCCAAACTGATACATAAAATCAAGGGGTATAAAATCTCGGTCGAGTTCGTTAATGGGCAAAATCGGACCAAGGGGGTGGAAATAGGGAGGGGTTTTGTTAAAACCAATAAAACTCCAAAGCTTCTTAATTAAAATAGATATCCAATCTGTTTAAAGTTTATATTACTTCTAAAAAACAGGCCAAAAGTTTATGCATGACAAAGTTAAAAATGGGCTCAAGGGGCAAAAAAACAGGGTTTTTGGGAGAAAAAAATTCATAACTTCGTCAAATCTCAAAATATCAAATCCAACTAAATTTTTTATAAATGTTCTCAAAATTATCTAAAACTTTTGTATATACACAATTTTGATCGAACCAACTTTTACTGATGAAAAAAATTAAAAACGAAAAGAAAAAAATCCATAACTTAGTCGATTCTTAAGCTATCAAATCTAATTAAATTTATTTTACATTTTCTCAATAATATCTACAACTTTTATACAGTAGAGGACCGATTATCCGGAATCGTTGGGACCGAGGACTTTCCGGATTTTGGAATTTTCTGGATTTCGGGTCCGTCCGAAACTTGACACTCCCCCCTCTTCCCCGCCATAAAAAAACACGGAAAATTTTAAAATAATAACAAAATTATAGCACTGCCATCTAGAATATGAATGAAAAGTGTGTTGTATGAGAAGTCTGTGGAATAAACACTATGCTACAACTTTGACTCTTGTACTACAGTACAAAAGTCTCAAATCTGGACATCCAAAATTCAGAACTCTTCAAAATCCGGATGTTTTGCTAAATGACTTTATATATATATATATATATATATTACCGTAAAATACTGTTAATGCGCCTCCTCGCCAACGTGACGAAAAATCGTAAAATAATTAGAGGGGGGCGCTCACACGGGATTTTTCCGCGATCGTTTCACGAAATTTGCATTTTTTGCGAGATATCTGCAGAATTTTTTCGCGATATTTGGCGTGATTTGCAGGGTTTTATCGCGATATTTGACGAAATTTCCAGGGTTTTATCGCGATATTTTACGAATTTGCAGAGTTTTTTCGCGACACTTGAAAAAATTTGCATTTTTTTTATGGGAATGAATCATGATGAAATGAATGAATCATGACTTTTGATACTTGAAGCAATTCTTGAAAAAATTTGCGTTTAAAAAAAAAAACGTAAATTCTGTCGAAAAGACGCAGAAAAAGGGTGAATTTTGTAAAAAAAAAAGCCAAAAAAGAATTAAATCTATTAAAAAATCTCAAAAAAACGGACATTTCATTAAAGATTCATGATTCATTCATTTCATAATGATTCATATCGTTCTCAATCGCCTTCATTTCCGGATTTCGGGTCCTTCCGGATTTTGGAATTCCGGATAATAGGTCCTCTACTGTACTAACAAGTTTTCATAGGACCATTTCTTATAGCAAAAATAAATTAAACAAAAATAGGAGTTGGAGAAAAAAAACCTCAAATCCAAACTACTTATATTCTTACTCATTTTTAAATTCATTTTTGATTTTAAACACATTTAAATGGCAGGTCCTCTTATTTAGGAACTATATAATGAGATGTATGGCCAGTTTCTTGATAAAAGCAGAATTTATTTAAAAAAAGGCTGCCAAAATGAGTATTTTGCACAGAATTTCCCGAAATGATCGTGATTGAAAAATTGAGTAAGTATTCAACTAACAAATTGTGTTTTTTCTGACTCATTTTTAAATCCATTTTTACTCTCAAACGCATCCAATTTAGAGGTTCTGTTATTTAGGTACTGTATAATGGGCTGTATTGGTCAGTTTTTTGATAAAGGTTAAATATATTTTTTTTTAAACCTGTCAAAGTGGGCACTTCACACAAAATTTCCCTAAGCAATCATGATTAAAGAATTGAAGATGCATTCAAATAGCAAATTGATTATTTTATGACTCATTTTTAAATTCAATTTTGCTCTCAAACACATTCAATTGACAGTTTTTTGTTATTTAGAAACTGTATAACGTGTGTATTGGTCAATTTTTTTTAATAAAGTCAGAATATATTTCAAAATATGTTGTAAAAATGTGCATTTAAGCCAAATTTTGCTTAAGATGATTCTCATAAAACCAATTCTTACAAAAAAATGAAATTAAAAAATTTTATTAAAATTATTAATTTTATTAAAATTTTTTATATTTCTTTGTCGCGTGTCATTTGTATTGACCGTGAAATAGTTTGAAATTTTTATTTTTAGTTAAGTTTTAGATCATGGTCTATATTTTAATTTAATTTTTTGCAATAGAGCGCGTGTTTTTTGTTATTTATATCTCATTGTCGCGTGTCATTTGTATTGTCCGAGAAATATTTTGAAATTTTGTTTTATTTATACTAGCATACCCAGCCCGCTTCGCCGGGCTTAATTTGAAGGTTTATTTAATAATTTATGTGTATGGTACACTTCTCTCTCAGCTGGCGACGGATCCCCCGGTGACTCTCCCCGGACCATCGGCACTCCACGTGCGTCGGGTGAGCGTCAGAACAAACTTTCAGCATATACATATGGGTGGTTGTACTTGAATGCACAGACCTGCGCGTTTTTTTCTATCTTGCTTTTATACCTCTGGACCGAGTTGGCGCATTGCCAAGATTTGCTTCCTCTGGACCGAGTTGGCGCATTGCCAAGATTTGCTTCCTCTGGACCGAGTTGGCGCATTGCCAAGATTTGCTTTCCCCTGTGCCTCAATTAATTAATTAATTATCCTCAGAATTCCTTTTATTTATAGAGATTATGACTATGGAACTTATTTGACGGTTCCGAAACATGTCAATGTATTTTATTTTTACTATAACACCTTTCTTAAGAAAAATTAAAATTGTTATTAAAATGTTTAGGATAGTTATCTCTAATCATTTTTTATTTTTTGTTGTTGAAATGAGCACTCTACGAAATCCACCTCCGCCTATAACCCAAGTCGACAGAGATTTTTTCGAAATGCTCAGATTCCAAAATTACCGATTTCTGAGGAATCGTACCGAAATGGACCAACTCGGAAAACAGCCGGTTGTGAGAACCAATATACAGGGTGATTCATAAAAGATGGGCAGAACTTTAAGGGGTTATAGTACACTTAAAGACAAATAATATTAAATAGGAGACTAAGGGTCCCAGACGTATTCCCAAGGAGATAGGGGGCATTAAAGTTTAGGGTCCGAAATTTCAAATGATTATAAAAAATGGAAAAATTGGTCGATTCGTTTGCGGTTTTTGCAAAAAATTTTCTTTATGCCAGTATTTTCTTGAAATAAAATTTTAAAGTTCAATTTCAAAAAATGCCGATAGGGGGCGCTTTAGACTTTGGAGTAACAAACAACTATTTTTTAACGTTATTTTTTGTATTTCTTTAAATGATTTCGAAAGCTTAGACTTAAACTTAAATTTTGATCTAAAAATCTGAGTCCTAACGAGTAGTGAAGTAGCGTAAACTGAAATTTGAAATTTGAAACCCTTCTCCCCCCAGAACAAAAATCAGTTATTCCCGATCTTTGTGTCGTAGATTAGGCTCTAACTACTGCCGCATTTTGCTAAAATTATTCTTTATGTCAGTATTTTCTTGAAAATAAATTTTAAAGAAAATTTTCAAAAAATTCCGATAGAGGGCGCTTTAGACTTTGAAGTAATGAACAACTATTTTATACCGTTATTTTTTGTGTCTCATTAAATGCTTTCTAAAGCTTAGACTTAAATTTTCAGCCCAAAATCTGAATCGTTAGACGTGGTTAAGTTTCTGGGGAGAGGGGTTTGAAATTTCTACTCCTGAGCACAGTTCAGTTTACCATGTCCACACATTGTGTGCTGTGATACGAGGTAAAACGACACAAATTAGGATTATGTTACCAAAGCATATTTATTAACATGTAATTACAATAAATGTTCAAAATTGTGACCACCAGAGGTTATGCACGCAGAACAACGGCGAAGAATGGAACGGCGAACATTCGCGAAAACATCAGGCTTTTCGAGCACTTCCCCTACAGCGGCGGAAAGTCTGGCGATCAGTTCCTCGGGGGATTCAATGGGTGTCTCATACATAAGAGCCTTCAATTGTCCCCCAAAAAAGAAATCGAGGGGTGAAAGATCTGGCGAGCGGGCAGGCCAAGCAACAGGACCACCTCGACCAATCCATCTGTTCAGAAATGTGATGTCCAGATAGTTGCGGACGTCTCGTACGTAATGGGCTGGCGCTCCATCGTGCTGGAACCACATGACCCGCCGGATGCGTGGAGGAACAACGTTTAACAGGTCTGGCAGCACATGTTGCAGAAATGTGAGGTATGTTTTACCGTTGAGGCGTTCAGGAAGAAGGTACGGTCCGATTAGGTGGTCTCCGAGGATTCCTGCCCAAACATTGATGGAAAAGTGTCTCTGATGAGCATGTGGATTCGTAGCATGTGGATTGACATCCGCCCATACATGTGCATTGTGTGTGTTAAATGTACCTTCACGTGTGAAGGTACATTCATCTGTGAAAAGCACAGTTCGTCCAAAATGTGGATTTAGCACGTTCTGCTGCAGAAACCAGCGGGCGAATTCAATACGATTTGGATAATCCCCTGGAGACAGTTTCTGGACTCGTTGCACATGAAACGGGAGCAAATGTTCATCCTTCAGTACCCTCCAAGTCATGGACTGTGAGGTATCCACCTGCCTAGCCACTGTTCGTGTACTTGTACTTGGCTGTGCCGCTACTACATCCAGAATGGCTTCTGCAACAACTACTGATTCGTCCTTTTTTGCACGACCTGCATTCGACCGGGAAGCGAGAAATGATCCCGTCTCACACAACTGTCTGTGCAAGCGCTCGAAAGTTTTGCGGTTAGGCAACCGCCTGTTGGGAAATCGCTCTCCGTACATTCGTTGTGCCTCTGCACCATTTCCATCTGCCGCTCCGTAAATTAAATGCATCTCAGCCTTTTCCTTATTCGTGAAGGGCACCATCTTCCGATTCATTACTACAGCGACTTACACTTGACTCACCGTTCAGTGGTTTTTATGCCTGAAATTTGTGATTTTATGTCGAAATTTTGCATACGTGTTCTTCTTCTTCCCCATTTGACATTTGCATACTTTCTGTCTCCTTCTTCACCCGGTGACTAGCGTCAGGAATGGAGCTTTAACGTTTGCATGAGCAACGTTTCCAACTGTGCCAGTGCCTTTATGAGTGAATTCCGACTATGCAGTCCTTGACGAAAGTTGTATTTTTGCCTCGTATCACAGCACAGGATCATTGGGCATGGTTAAGTAGTGCAAACTGAACTATGTTCAGAAGTTGAAATTTGAACCCCCTCCCCTCGCTACTGAATCATGCTCAGCGATTCAGATTTTGAGCTGAAAATTTAAGTTTAAGTCTAAGCTTTAGAAAGCATTTAATGAGACACAAAAAATAACGGTATAAAATAGTTGTTCGTTACTCCAAAGTCTAAAGCGCCCTCTATCGGAATTTTTTGAAACTTTTCTTTAAAATTTATTTTCAAGAAAATACTGACATAAAGAATAATTTTAGCAAAACGCGGCAGTAGTTAGAGCCTAATCTATGACACAAAGATCGGGAATAACTGATTTTTGTTCTGGGGGGAGAAGGGTTTCAAATTTCAGTTTACGCTACTTAACTACTCGTTAGGACTCAGATTTTTAGATCAAAATTTAAGTTTAAGTCTAAGCTTTCGAAATCATTTAAAGAAATACTAAAAATAACGTTAAAAAATAGTTATTTGTTACTCCAAAGTCTAAAGCGCCCCCTATCGGCATTTTTTTAAATTGAACTTTAAAATTTTATTTCAAGAAAATACTGGCATAAAGAAAATTTTTTGCAAAAACCGCAAACGAATCGACCAATTTTTCCATTTTTTATAATCATTTGAAATTTCGGACCCTAAACTTTAATGCCCCCTATCTCCTTGGGAATACGTCTGGGACCCTTAGTCTCCTATTTAATATTATTTGTCTTTAAGTGTACTATAACCCCTTAAAGTTCTGCCCATCTTTTATGAATCACCCTGTATAAGCTAAAGATTATGTGAGGAAAAAAATTGTAGGCACTGATGTCAAATATCAGATTAGTAATGAAATTTCCTACATAAACATAGAGGATCATTTGATGATGTTTTGGAGAGGAAAGCAATGATTACGTTGAAAATCTAATAGATCGTCGCAATGAGCCTGATGACCAAAACCAAAGCTACAGTAAAATTTCATGTATAAACTATAGCAATAAATGAAAGATCAATTGAATGTTCAAGAGGAGTTATGCTTAATGTCATAAATCATAAAGTCAGGAAATACTTGTATTATGGTGATTAGAAATATCTATGATAATTAATAGCACACATAGATCAATAAAATGAAATCTCAAAAGCAAAATCATTTATCCAAAATATTAAAAAATTAAGGTGAACGATAAGAAATGGTATGGAAAAAGATGGATACTTAAGAAAATACATTAGTAATAAATATTAAGGATTGCATGTTGCTCCATGACCTTTCATCCCTGCCTCCGGATTCATTCCCTTTTTTCTTAAAATGGTTCTTGGACGTGTTTTTTTCCCTTGAAATCCTTTTTTTCTTAAATCTATCCTGTTTTATCAAATTCATTCCATCTTTTCTCAGATTTGTTCCTTTTTTTCTTTGACTCGTTCCATTTTTTCCAAATTCATTCCTTTTTTTCGGATTTGTTCCTTTTTTTCGGAACGATTCTAATAGGAACAATTCCGAAGAACTTGTTTTTTTTGGTGAACGATTTTGGCTGGAATGATTCTTTAAAAGGAACGATATTGCCCATCTCTATTACATACACATGCATATTTATCGATACAAATGAACACTTTTGGAAATATAAGTAATGTAACTTGAATTAAAAATAATTTAAATTTAATAATTACAATCAGTTATGTAGAAAATTGAAATCATTTCAAATTTAAACATTTTTAATAAAACCATCATGTCTTATGTTATGCTCAACATAGTGAAACACTGATATCTTGCACTTGCAAATCTTAATAAACAATTTTTTGATTGCTAGTACTGAAAATAAATACACATGATGTATTTTATAAATGTAATATACTTTCACATAGCTATTCAAAATAATTTCTTTGAAATACTTGTTCTCTGAGATTCTAATTTTTCTATTAAAACACTATATGAACAATTATCTTTTATTGAAAATAAAACTTTTTATAAAGAATTTCTGGAATGATTTGAATTTAGAAGTAGAAACTTTACATGTTTTAAGAAGTATTGTCATATGACACTTCTCTGACACTGCAAGGTAAAAAAAAAAAAAAAGCTGTATAATAAACAAAATTACCTATGTAACAGCTTTTTAAACTACTGAAAATATTGAACTTAAAGTGGAAAGTAGTTTTATAAAAGTTGTCATACACTAAAACATTTAAACAGCCATCAGACTACACAGATGTTGTTTCTAAGCTATGTTATAATATGTGTTGCTTTTAGATGTCTTAACTAAAAATTATATTGTTTGAGGCATTTTTATGAGACTTTTTTCTATTATGTCTCAAGCAAGCCTTGTCTTGATTGAAGAAAAAATGGATTGATTAAAAATGTTTGTCACTTTACAAATTTATTAATTCATTATTTTTCTAAGCTTTGCTTGTAGTTTCAGCATAACTTGGATTTTGCAATTTTCAATAATGTATAAAATAAATGAAAACATTAGGGGGAAAAAAATCTTCTTTTAAACCAAACAATTCTGGCCAGTGCATATAGCTACCACATTTTAATATGTCTTAAAGTTATTTTATAACCACTCTGTACATTTTATCATTGCTTGTTGTGCATTATATATTATTGTACTTTTTTATAGAGAGAGATAAAAAATGGAAACATCGACAAATGCATCAGAAACAGAAGTACTTGCAAATTGCAGTGATGATGAAATAGGGACTCTGTACAAAGAGCATGGTTCTTGGCAACCTACTCCTGAAGAAATTATTAATATGTATGAGACTCTCGACTCAGAAGGAGTTTTGGAATTTGAATGGGAGTGTCCAGGCAGGCGTTCACCTAGTGCAAGTTCTGTAAAATCTGATTTGATTGACAAAGGTGCACTATCAGATGATGATGCAAACAAATTGTAAGTTATTTTGTTTTATTTGCATAAATGTATTACTTAATCAAATTACATTTGTGATATTAAATCAATAATTTAAAATGTTGCAGTATATCCATGATTTTCTGACTTGCAAAATTTTTTAAAAATCAATTTTGACAGTGAGACCAATTAGTGTACTGTACCTTTTGTCTTCCAAGTTAATAGCGTTTACATGTAATAATGCAGAGCGAAGGAAGTGTGGTTAGACAACAAAGAAATGCTTTCTCATGTATGCTATACTTGCAATGAAATTATATCTTAAAAGTATGAAATATGTCACATTTTACTAGTTCTAAATTCCATCAGCACATAGTCAAAGCTTGTCCAAATCAAGGAACACAGGTTAAAAATTAATACAATAAATCAATAAGATATATTTCATGATTAAGGACTTATAAAAGCATACTTTTGAAATTTAAATCTGAATTAAAATATACATATATAAGGAGCATATTTGCAACCAGATTTTTATTCCCCATTTCTTTTAGCTTTCAGAGTAAAAATATATTTTCACTTTTAAAATTCTTTTTTTATAATAAATTTCTATAAAGCTTTACATCATGCAAAGCATATGCATATAAATTTTACAAAAATACTGCCTAAAACACAGTTTTGTAATAGAATTTTCCTTACATTGTTTTTTCATTTTACAGAGATAAATTCATCGATTTTCATGATTTTACTAGACCCTCTTTTTTTTACACTTTTTAACACAGTTGAAAAGTGTACGAGCTGTCTGTCTGTATGGCAGATGCCGAGTGCCTGTGGTCTGTCTGTCCGTGCTTTAACTCAGGTAAATATAGTCGGATTCTAATGAAGTTAATAGATGGTATTGATATTTGTCATAGAATGTTCGGCATCGAAAATGAAGCATGTAGCAATTATAGCTCAATCATAGGAGAAAGAACACTTTTATGGTCTAAGAGTAAAAATCATTTGCGGTATATTTTAATAGTGTTACATAATTTTAAATGTGTAATGAAATTTATATACATTGTTAAGCTGCTCAAGAACATGGTTACTATCGAATATTTTATGTGTAGTACTTATAGTATGCATACAGGGAGCTCAAAAATATTTCATTATATTATAGTCTATGAAGAAAAATTATTTGCGGTATTGTATTTTAATTATGTTACTCTGTTTACTGATGCAATAAATCATTGTATTTTAATGAAGTTGTTCTATTACAAAAATAATAAAACTGATATAGATTTCTGAGATGTTCTAAAACGGGATTTCTGTTGAAAATGGGGTGCAAAGCATTTAACATTCATTTACAAAGTCACAGAAAATAGATCGGTAATATATTAGTCTACGGGGAAAAAGCATTCTCAGCATATTTTAACTGTATTGTTTCAAATATGATGAAATTGATATTCATTGCTAAGATTTACTACAATATGTTTGCAGTTGGGTATGATTTGCATCACATTTATTGTTCATTTACAGGGACAAGTAAAAGATTTCGGGTACAATACTGTGTCCGAAGTATGGTCTATTAGAAATGATTGCTGAAGAGCACTTTTAATTTTGGTATGCATTTTAAGGTTAACTCATTTTTTGCATAGTATGTCATGTGCTTAAATTATATAGACTAAATATGGGATTACACAAAAAAATTCATAAGCAGTACTGAGAATGAGCATGAATTAATTTAGGTGCTTTTAATTTGAGTTATGCATTTTCAAGTTCAGCAGTATCTTTTCTAAAAGTCAAGGAAGACCTAACTTGTCAATGGAGATTATGCTGAGCAAGACTGTTTACGGACTTTGGCGTTGTTAGGATTTCCATACTGGGAGATATAGCAATAGTTTTGGTGCGCAGAAAATTCTTTTTTTGGATTTAATTTATATTATTTGTTTACTGCGGAAATATATTCTTGGATAAATCAGATTTGGCTGATGGTTGGAGGAATAAATTTGTGCGAGTTGATGTTACCAATTCTTTTATTTGCCTCTTTCATGAAGTTTTTTTTTTTTATATTCCTGAAAAAATATCTGTTGCATTAATTGTAAATACTGTCCTAAATTTTGACGTCTGCGAATTCTGAATTTGTTAAATTCTCATGAGACGGAGAGGCTTTTGCATTCTGCAGCAATTTCTCGACATTATTAAAAACAAATCCGGTTTTAAACTTTTAGTCCAATACATCAAATTTTATAATTGTTTCAATAAAGTTTATTCGGAATTCGCAAAGTGATTTTTGAAAATTTTTGTAGTTTTTTCATGTTTGTGCAATGATTTTAAAACTATATAGATTTTTTTTAGCCATTTTTAAGGGCATTTTTACCTTTTTTTCTCGATTTGATGCTATTTTTCACTATAATATACATAATCAGATTTATATCTTCCAGTCGAATGCAGATTTCCTCCCCCCCCCCCCCTTTTAATTTAGCTTATTTTATATTTACATTTGGGAGAATGATGATCATCGACCTCAGCCATACAATGCAAAAAACAAAATATTTAAAAGTGTGGAAATGCAAATGGGATATTAGAAAATAACTTTCCCTTTGGTTTAACATTAACTCACATGTGCTGCAGGTGAAGACACGTGGGAGCTAATGTTAATCCTATGAAAAGGTGTTTTTTTCTTATAACTCGTTTGCATTTTGACAATTTTTTTTTTTTTTTTTTTTTTTTTTTTTGCATTAGATAGCTGAGATTCATTTCAACATCTCACATTTTTTATTTTTTCGATTTTGTTTGCAGGTATTTTTTATAATGTTACTTTCACTTTCCAAACCTGTTTCGAAAATGGAAATGTCATTTTAAAAAAATCGAAATAGAAAAAGTAAAAAAGGAGCGACGTAGAGATGAATCTCAACTATCCAATTAAAAAATATATATATATAATCACAGAATAAATTGCCAAATGGAACATATTTGTGATTGTCAAGCAGAATGGTTTTGATTTACAAACAATGATATAATTCACAAAATTACTGAGAAATAACTAATATATATTAAAAAAAAGTTGTATTTCAATTCAGATACCTCCTACACTCCTTGAAAAAAGGGCAGGAAAGATTGTTCAAAAACTGCAGGAAAAAAGTATACTATATCATATTAAATTGAACAAAGTTTTCTAATTAATTAAATTATTGAATTTGTTGTAAATCACATAGAGCATGCATGAAAAAGAAATTAATTTCCTTCATATTTCTCTAATAGAAATACACCATGTTTGTTGTTCAGTTTGTAACAGGATTCTTCGAAAAATCATAAAAGAAAACAGGAATGTTCTCACAGTGTTCTTAAATAATCACAAACAAATGCACAATTTTAGCCGCATTAAAAAAAATTATCCAATAAATTTAGATTATTTTGCAATTTTGTTTCCAGTTAATTAATTTCAGGAGCATGCAGAGAGAAAACTGCTCCCATGGCTAATGTCAATTCGTCTCCCCCCCCCCCCCTACACACACACACATCAGGCAAAGTTTCAACTTGGAGCCCTACAACTTGTCTTTATATGACACGTGTCGCAAAATTAACAGTGTAAAAACAGAAAAAAAAATAATAATAATAAAAATAATTTGTATCTTGTTAAATGTTGGTAAAAACCTATTTTTGAATATTTAACATCGATAATTTTTGAATTGTTGTTTTGCCTCTGAGTATGTATAAAATCTGTCTTACATGGAGTCTTCTGTCAAAAAAATATTAGTTTAGCTTATTTCATATTTATATTTTTTATTTTCGAAATGCGGATTTGGTTAAGGAGTAAGAATTCCTGCAAATTTTATGAATTAACGAATGAAAAAAATTTAGTGAAAATGTTAAAAATTAAATTGAAAAATAGCCTTAAAAAATAAATGCTCCAAGCTAGCCCCGGTAATGTTAAGTCTGCGTTTGATATTATTCTTATATTTAAAATACCTCATCGGTATATTAATATTTTCCATTTGTTTTCTATATGCTCTTAAAGGTGTCTCTGTTTTCTTAGTTGTTGAAATATTTCTAAAATCTACGCTTAATTTATTATTGTATGTGTTAAGTAAAATTTTAACATTCTAAAATCTACGCTTAATTTATTATTGTATGTGTTAAGTAAAATTTTAACACTCATTATAAAATTATGCACAGATTTTAGAAATATTTTGAGAATTAAAAAAAAAAAAAAACATCTTTTGAGAAGAATATACAGAATGAAATAATAATAATAATAATAATTTTCCAAAGAAATATTTTCAATATAAGAATGCATTAAATGTCCATAGACTTAACATCACTGGGGGGAATTCCGAAACTAAGTGAAGGGCAGCCTTAAGGTTCTTCTTAAATTTCTTGCTCTACAGCACAAAACTCAGACACTTTTTAGGACTCATTTTTAAATGAAAAGGCACATATTTGGCAGGATTGATTATAGAAACGATTTATAATCAAAATTAGTTTTCCATTTCTCGATAAATAAATTAGTGAATTGAAAGCAATTTTGGTCATCTAGCAACCGGATTTCCACCTTTCTGTCAGAAAAGGCATCTTGTGAAGTGTGTGTTTTAGTGCATTTTTCTTTCTTTCTTTTTTTTTTCTTCTTGGGTAAGGCTTGGTTCCTAAAAGGCCTTTTTCAGTCTGCATAAGGACTGTTATGTTAGTCATAAGCATTTCTTTCTAAAATTCTTGCCTCTGTAGTCATTTATTATTTAGCTTGATACGAAAGCTACATTATAATAATAATGTAGAATATTAGAATAATAATAATGATAGGTTTTAACCGACGCGGCGCAAGAAGCTCATATTAGAAATGATTGCTAAATACATAAAAGATATGCAATATTTTATTATGAAGCTAAATAAAACATTTTGTGCAAAATGTTATCATTTTTAATAAAAATAAAATTCTTATTATTTAGCATTCTTCCATTTTTATATTTTTATATTTAAAGCAAAAGTAAAATTTGAAAATATTCTAACTATATCCTTAGAAATTTCATTCCAATTTCACATTCATTGTAAATTTCGTCGCAGAATTATAATATCACTTTTAAAAAAAAATTCCTATCAAAATAGAATAAAAAACCACTTCTTTCTCACTATAATCTTCAGTAATTACAAATTTACATTTTTAGGCCACATTGAAAAAATTGTTGTAACGTTTTAACTCATTCCTATAATTTATTTGTAATTTCGTTTCCAGATAATTGATTGATCTAAAATTATATTTTAATTTTACTCATATTAACTCGCATTTATGTATAGAATTAAAATAGACACTCTGGATAATTGATGAATTTTTTCTTGTTTTTGAATCTAACATACTGTTGAAATATTAAATTTATATGATTGATTAAAAGATAAATTAATTTAACTTCCTATCAACTCTTCGTAATTAAAATAGAAATACCTTGTGTATGTGGAAACATGAAAATTATATCATGGATATTATATTGTCTATCCTCTAAGAAAATTATAAAGCACTTCTTTCACTCATTTTATTTATTTTTAAAGATAATTATTGCTATTTTACATCGCTATTTTACATACTTTCATCAGCATGTTTAGTATGTACTTGAGGTGAAATTTTCCAAAAAATTTGAATCCATCAAAATTTTTATTCTATATTTAATAGTTTATAAAGTAAAACATTTGATTAGGCATGAAAAATCATCTATCTCCAAAAATGACATGGGGATTTTATGCGGCCTGTCACCCTTCATTCATCTCTTCAGGGGGGGGGGGGGTGAGAATTACCTCCTCATTTGTTTCTACCGCCAAAAATCTCGCCAGAACTCATGCGCGAATATATACATTTACGTTAAATATTACTAGTATTTTCCATATGTATGAGCATACAATAGGTTAAATAAATTTTGTTTAATCAATCAACTGTTTTTCACTAGAAAAATCTAAAAAAAATCAAATTTAAAGTGGTTTTTCTTTAATATTTAGTAAGGAACTATTTCTTTGCACGGACATACACATCTCTCCAATATACTGCCCATTGACAAGATTGCTTTGCCAGGAGTATAAGAAATGTTTGTATAATTTAAATAAAATCATATGCCAAACTAAACAAACAAATGGATACAGGGTCACCTGTGCAATAGCAATTCCCGGAAATCTGAAAATCCGATTATTTGACATCGAATCTTGCCACTCTCATATAGAGGTAGTCAAATTCAGGTTATCAGATTCAGACTCAGCATACAACAAGCACCAGTGCTCATTTCCAATGTCATTGCTGATAAATTAGATGGTTGCAGATTATTTATTGAATCATAGTACGTTTTTAAAATCATCTTTCTTTCTTTCTTTTTTTTTTTTTTTAAGTTTTTATAACTAAAGAAGAGTATTTTAATACATACCAACATATGCAGTTAACTTGCTGTGCATTGATTCATGGAAGCACTTTGAAGCACTCTGATTGTTTAAAAGCACTTTAAAACTGGTGGATTTTCAGCATTTCAATGCCCATATCCAATATCCATAGATTTCAACATGTACCTTAAGGTTTTCTGCATGCAATAGATTTTTGAAGTGAAATATCATTCCAAAGTGCTGAATCTTAAGTTGTCACATAGGCTAAACCAGAAACGGGCATCAATATCAATCAACATTTGAAATATGTGTTGAAAAGATGAAAATCTGCTAGTGTATATGTTGATTTGAAGGGAAAAAATGCCTCTACATGTCAGTATACTTCAGACATTCTTAACTGACAAGTTAATCAGTGAAAAAGTAACCAACAGAAATCATTGAGTTTGCTCAAAATAAACTTGATTATTTCTTTTTTTCCATGGGGAGATAAAAAGAACTGGTAGAGCTTGTCATCATTTTTCTAGAAGGAGTAGTACCCAAAAAAGTGTTCACATTAGAGTCTCAGGTGGATTGCATCAAACTTGATGGATTACAAAGGTCATATACTGACTCAAGATTTATTATTTAGAGATTCGTTTAAATTATTTAATCAGGAAAAATATCAGACAACAATATCTCGGTGCAGTACTATGTTATTTAGTTTGTCCTAGTACTACACTTTCATATTCTATAAGAAAAAGTTTGATGTACTATAGCTTAAAAAAGATATTAAGTGCAGAAAATTGACAAAAACGTCATTTTGATTATGCTTTGTGATAACATAACAATGTAAAGTAATAATGCCTCATGGAAACAATTTAATAAGCAAGTATTATTATACTAATAGTTTATGTCAAAAGAATTTTGGGATGTTGTTGCTTGCCAGATATATAGCACTCTAAACATACTGGCACACATTTTTCTTGAAAAATGGCATTCACAACTTTAAACTTTGACAGTTTGTATAGGGAAGAGGAAAGTTTTTCAGAACTTCAAAATTGTAGACTATTCGTTAAATATGATTTACTTCATCATAAAAAAATCATTTAAAAAGTTCAACTATCAAATTATCACTTTTTTGTCTGAATTTCAAAATAATGGCTCTTAACCGTAATAAGAAAAACCAACAGGTACTCTTTTGAACTGATCACCCTCTGTACTGAAAAAGTATCATTATTTTTAAAGGGAAGCTTTATATTGTGTAAATAATAGTGCAGGATTTACACTGGAAAAATAATAATAATAAATGAAAAAAAAAAAAAATTGTTGATTTTTTAGATTTTAACTTTTAAATTTTAAGTGAAATGTTTAAAAAGTGAAGTTGTTTCAAGTTGTATTCTTTAAAATATTGTATAATTCCTCATTGTAACTCAAATCATCTTGTATCTTTGTCCTTAATGCTTATGCAAATTATTTTATTTCTTGCTAGAATTGAACCAAATGAATTTGATTTTAAAGATGAATTCAGTCTGGAACACCCATCACCAAAAATATCATCTCGGCGACGCAATAATCAAAGTATGTATTTTTTAGCTTGTTATTACATTTATTATCTGTAAAATTAAAAAAAAATTTACCACTATTGTGTAATTCATGTCTTTTATAGAAATATGTGGTTTATTAAAGTGAACAGAAGTGTAATTATATATATTTATGAATTAAATCAACTAAGTTTTCTCTTTTATAAATAAGAAAATTGTTATTGATTTATAGAAAAAAATATCATGGAAAAACTTTTAATATAATAATTTTTATTAAAAAATGAAAAAAAAAAAAAAAAAAAAAAAAAAAAAAAAAAAAATTAGGAGTGAATTTTTCTGTTCCAAAAACTAATTTTCCTGCTTCAAAACTGTTTTGTTTGTTGCTGTTGCTCCAAATATTTCTGTTCCTAAATCCGTTTTTAACAGCTTCAAATCTTTCTGAGTCAATGTGACTCCTGAAAACACCTATTTATTAAACCAAAAGTACCCCTTTAATCAACAAAAGTATTCTTTTTTTTTTCAGCAAAAATGTCTTTTTCAATTAATCTGTCCTGCCCCTTTTTAAAAGAAATGCAAATAATAGTGATACTTTTTATCTTCTACACTCAAATAAGCATTATTTTATAATAAAAATTGTATCTTGCATATTTATTTTTAAAAGAATAAAGAAAATTTTTCTTAATAGTTTTAAAAAATTAATATTAGTTTTAATGATTTATTAAATATTTAAACTATAATTATTGCATTTCATTTTTCTTTTCCAAATGAGCCAGTTCAATTTTCGCATATAAAAATATGACTTTTCTTATTATTAGTGGAGACCCACTTTTATATACAGTGGACTCTCTCTATCTGAACACTCTCTAATCTGAACACCTCGGTATTATGAACGCATTTTGATGGTCCCAGCAAAACTCCATAGAATTAGCATAAGATAAACTCTCTGTATTCTGAACACCCTCTAATCTGAGCACCCCGCTATTGTGAACGCTACTTTCGATCCCCAATTTTATCTCACTTCTTTGTAAACTGAACATGCGTTTGGAATCAGAATTCAAGAAATTCCCGCATCTTGGAAATTCAGCGAAACTTGTTGCAGAAGAATAAAAATGTTTAACAAACTCAAATAAGTATAGAATTTTGGAATAGAAAACGGGAAACAAGAACATAAACATTAACATTATTGTTTGGAAGATTTTTTTGTCAAATAAGAACAAAAAATCATCCTGTCACTGGGCTTCAATTTCAGATTTTTCAGAAAAGTAGAAAATTGCAGAATTAATGGCATCGGAAGGATTGTTGACTCATTTCAAAATTTAATGGTGAAGCTACAGATATAAATATAGACAATGTGGAAGAATAAAAAATAAATCTTCTGAACATAATGAAGGATTTTGATGCAGCAAACATTTTCAATGCTGACAAAACCGACCTGATTTTCACAGTCGTTCAAAACAAAATTCAAGCAAAAAGAAGTGAAAATGTCAAAAGAAAGATTTGTCATTATGCTCTGCACCAGTTTATGGATGAGAAGCTCAAATCACTTGTGATCGGAAAACGTTTAAAAAATGGAAAGATCGCATCATTGCCTACACACTATAAACCAAAACGGAAAGTGTAGATGATATTCACAATTTTCTCATTGTGGTTCAAGAGAATTAACCAGGTAATGAAGAGAGAAAGGAAGAAATTTTTTTTTGTTGTTGTTAATACCAGATCACTTACAACATGCAATTGAGCAACATAACCTTGAAGTTCCTGTTACCAAACTGTACTGGATGCTGCCTATTGGATATCAACGGCATAAAATGAAACAACCTCCTACACCACTCAGAGACACTTCTATGAAGTTGGATTCCTATGTAAGAATGCGAAAACAAGAATAAAGAACCAAGAAGCAGCAGCTGTGAGTGACTTGGGATCAATTCTTCAGAAGCTTCATACTGAAACAGAACTTGGAGCTTATCTCAAATCCGATGAAATCCTCATGGTTTGCAAGAACAACATTGTTGAAAAGGAAGAGGAAAGTGAAGGAGAAGCAGAACCAGAAGAGACTGACAAAATAAAATGAACGTTGATTACATTCAAGCAATATGACAAAGAGACTCACTCAAGATCTGTTGAACTATGTGTCTGAACATCACCTCAAATCTTTTCCTTTTCTTAAACAGGCAGATAACATGTACACTGCATGAGCACATACAATGCAAAAACAGACTAAATATATTTGTTTAAGTAATATACTTATTATGTTTTCAAGAGGTGTCTTGTAATATAAATGTATATTTTGTAAAAAAAATTTTATTAAAAAAATGAGATGGTGCAGTATAAAACTGACCAAATTTAGCATGGCATTGCACAATGGTATGACTAACCATGCTAAATATTTTATACCGACTGTAGATTCAATACATAGTAGTAATGCATTTCCGATTCTCCCTCTGTACTGAACACCCCCATAATCTGAACATTTTTGGTCGGTCCCATGAGTGTTCGGAATAGAGAGAGTCCACTGTATATATATACACTGCTCAAAACAATTAAAGGATATTGCAGTTTTAGGTGGATTTTGTATCTGGGAAACTTTTTAGCTGATTGATACATGGTCGACAGACATAGTAGGTTATATGAGAATAAATTACACATGTTTGGCAGAAAAAAATGCATTTTATTGCGCATTTGTGTACAAAAGGAAAAAAACACAATTTGTGCATATGAGAAAAAAAGAATAAGAAAAGGTGTTTTCTTCAAAGAAAATCATTTTCAGTAGGGGGTATGGTTTCCACGGGCGGCCAGCAACGTTGAACACCTTTGAGGCATGGACTCAATGAGGCTATTAATGACGAGTTGGGGTATTCTGCCCCACTCTTCCAGAAGAGCTTTTTCCAGTTCTTGGAGAGTTTGTGGGGGTTGTTGGCGGCCAGAAACTCGTCTTCCTAGAGCGTCCCAAACGTGCTCGATTGGATTCATGTCTGGAGAACGTGCTGGCCATTCCATTTGAACGATTCCTTCCTCAAAAAGGAAATCCTCCACCAGGTTTGCATGATGTGGCCTGCAGTTATCGTCCATTAAAATGAAGTTATCTCTGATTGCTGCAGCGTAAGGGACTACAATAGGTCTGAGGATCTCATCCCTATATCGGCGACCAGTCAGAGCTCCATCTCGAACGATGTAGAGGTCAGTGCACCCGTCAATGCAGATACCACCATACACCAACACTCCTCCATCGCCAAATCTGACCTTTCGTGCACGAACGCAGGATTATGCCTACTGCCACGGTCCCTCCAGATGAAAATACGCCTATTATCCGGATGCACAGAAAAACGGGACTCGTCAGAAAACAGAATATTGCTCCATTCATTTCTCCTCCAGTTGACATGCTCGATTGCCCACTCCCTGCGGTCGCGACGATGCCTTGATGTTAATCTAACACATACCATCGGTCGGCGAGCATACAGACCTACAGCATGGAGCTGGTTTCGGCACAGTCTAAGTTGAAATCGTGGTGCCTGTAGCCGAGCGAAGGTGTTGTTGGAGAAGAGTAGCGTTCATGTTTCGGTGTCTCCGAGCTGTTAACACTAAATACCGATCTTCATTGGGCGTTGTTGCCCGTCTACGACCTTGCCCTGGTCTTCGGCCTGCACATCCATTCTCCAAAAAACGGCTCCAGATCCTGGAAATGACACTTTGTGACACTCCAATGGCTTGTGCTACTTCGGCTTGAGTTTGCCCCCCTTCTAACCTACCAACAATTCTCCAAGCTTATGAATCTGTCAAATGACTTCGCTGAGACATAGTACTCATCAAAACAAAGCAATCACTGAATGGCGATCATCCTTGTCTTCATTCTCTTTTATCCAGTTGAAAGTCAAATTTCATTCGCTGTCGCTGAAGCGACGTTTTTGATGTCGAACTCAAAATTTGCATACTCCACAGTTTGAAAACCAGAAAAATTTGCATTTGTGATTCTCTTCTTCTATTTTCGGCAAAAAAAATTTCATTTATATCTTTATTTTATATAAAACTTCAAATATCCTTTAATTGTTTTGAGCAGTGTATATAAGGGAAAAAGGTACCCAGAATTTTAGAAGTCTTGAGTCCTAGGGACCCAGGATTTTTCAAGTCGAGCAACATCACTGAGATGCCAATAACACAATAAAACCTCCTCTTGACCTCCTTCTCTCCCCAAGATAAAGTTTTTGTTTTATTATTTCCTTATCTCTTTTCAGTCTGTTGCCATTGCATATGCAGTGACCATCTATCCTTTCTGTATCTTTTTATTCACAAAGGTTATTTTCTTGAGGGATAATCTTAATGTGCTTTTAAGAAAAGTTTTAAGAAGACTTGTAAAAAGAATGTAGAATGTCCCATCATTGCTACAAGGTGTGCAAGAAATATTTAAATACCCTAGTGATGTTCTAAAAAGTGTCCTTTTGTTGTTATTTCATAAAAAAAATAGAGCATTTGTAGGTGAAATCTTTTGTGAGTATCTCTTCAAAATGGCTAACAAACAAAAATTGTATATGCTTTTTATTATGAAGTGACGAAACAAATCATCAACAAAGTTGAAAAAATTCAAAAAACAAGGATCCAAAATGGCCCACTATTCGAATGTTCTTAAACAAGTCCTAGCTCAATGGTATTGTTGTGCCCAAAAATGATAGAATACAAAATTTAGTCAAAATTGTTAGTGCCATTTGTTAGATAAAATTAGTTTGACACACAGTGACTTTAAAAACGGCCCACTAATTGAATCTTTTCTAACATGTGATTTATCCAAATGGTTTTCTTCTACTGCAAATCACTAAAGTACAAAATTTAGTCAAAATTATTAGAGCTGTTTTCATGGGTGAAAGTTTTCCGTCCACAGACGGAATTCCGTCTTTTAAAAATTCCCGAGGACGGAAACGGACAGAAAAAATCTCAGAGGACGAAAGCAGATCGCGAAAAACGTGTTTTTCGTCAAATGATCGTGAAAAAACCGCCACAATTTTCGTCAAAGGATTGTGGAAAAAACGAGATTTTCGTGAAATGATCGCGGAAAAAAGTGCTACTTCTGCCAAAAGATTGCAAAATAAGACGCGTTTTCCGTCAAAAACCTGCAGAAATAACGCAATTCCTGTCAAAAGATTGTAAAATTCATGGTATTTCCGTCAAAAGATCGTAAAATTCGCGTTACTTCCATTGAAAGATCGCAAAAATCACGTCATTTCCGTCAAAAGATCGCGAAAAACACGCCATTTCCTACGAAAGATCGCTAAAAACATGCCATTTCCGACGAAAGATTGCGAAAACACATTAATTCTGTCAAAGGATCGCTAAAAAGACGCGTTTTCTCTCAAAATCTTGCGAAAAAATGCGATTCCTATCAAAGGAATACGAAAAAGACGTGATTTTCATCAAAAGATCTCGAAAAACCCACGGTTTTCATCTAATGATTGCAGAGAAAAGCGTTTTTTATTAAAGGATCGCGAATTTTGGCAAAGGATCTCGAAAAAGACGCGATTTTTTGTCATAAGATCGCGAAACAGATGCGATTTCTATCAAAGGATCGCAGAACAGATTCGATTTCTGTCAAAGGATTGCTTAACAGATGCGATTTTTGTATTAAGGATCGCTTAACAGATGCGATATTTGTCAAAGGATTGCGAAACAGACGCGATTTCTGTCAAATGATCGCGACGCAGACGTTATTTTTGTCAAGAGATCGCGAAACAGATGCGATTTCCATCAAGAGATTGCGAAACAGTCACGAATTTAGTCAAAAGATCGCGAAATAGGCACGATTTCTGTCAAAAAATAGCAAAACAGACTTGATTTCTGTCAAAAGATCGCGAATTTTGCCAAAGGATCGCGTCAAATGAGCGCAAAAATTCGATTTTCGCCACGATTTTCATCAAATGATTGCAGAGAAAACATGATTTCTGTTAAAAGTTCGCGAATTTTGTCAAAAGATCGTATAAAACAAACGTGGATTTCGTCGAAAAATAGCAAATCTTGGCAAAAGGTTACTGAAGAGTCTCAAATTTTGGCTAAATATTGGAAAAAAAACAGGGTCATAGAAAAAACTCAAGTCATGTGCGTGTGTATGTGCTCACTCAATGAGGGGGAGGAGGGGGGAGAAATAAAATATTTTCAGTCTTGACAAAATTTCAAACTTGCACCCATGGCTGTTTTTTAGATAAAGTTGTCTTGATCCAAAGTGATCAAAAAATGACCCATTAATCAAAATTTCTCGAACATGCGACTCGACCCAATACTTTTCTTGTGTCCAAAAATGGTTGGATACAAAATTTAGTAAAAATAGATTGAGCCGTTTTTTACATACAGTACAATGTCTAAAGTTTAATATTCCTTGGGACTTTAGCAAATCCGAACTTTGGATTTTTTTTTTATTTCAGGTAATCAAAAATATTGCTTTTTCAATGAATAGAAAAATAAATTTTAGTACAGCAGACCTCCCCCAAATCCACAACTCTCTAAAATCTGCACATAATTTAAATTTACAGATGTAAACAATGAAACATTTAGTTCAGATATAGGGCCAAAATTTGACTTTTTTAGATTCATATCAATTCCATATATATTTTAATTTGTAATTTTTGTTAATATTACTGAATATTTTTTTTTTTTTTTTTTTTTTCATGAAGGAAGAATAAATTTATTTCTGAAAAAATTCAAGATATTGCTGATATTATTGGTAGTCACAATCTTATCAAATACATTTATGTATCAATCAAGCTTTTTTGGTTATTAAGTCTGGCTAAACCTGAAATAAAACTTCCTTATTTTATGGTTTTAGTGTGATCAATAATGTACCTTTATGAGGCAAGTTACATTGAATAAGTTAGAAAAAATATATCTCATCCGTATAATGAATATTTTATCACACATTGATTATTAACTTGACCTTTGTTTTTAATTTTTAAAATTATCTAAATTTTTATTATTTTATTTATTTTATTATGCTGTAAGCATTCATTATGGTTTTGATTGCATTATTAATTACATTCAAATTACCATTTCAAAAATGTAAACAAAGCAGTGATCAGAAAAAAAATGCAAAATTTTAAAATCCACAGTACCCCTGGTCCCAGGTTGTGCAGATTTGTGGGAGTCCTCTGTACACAAAAATGTAAAATGATAGTCATTTGTTAAAAATTGCATATAACAGCTTTTAATGCTAACTGAAACAAGTTTTTTATATTAACTAATTCATAACAAAATAAAAAGTAAAAAAATAAATAAAATATTTTTAGAAACATACAATTTAAGAGCAAATTGGTAACTTAATTAACTATTAAACATTTCAGTTAATGTCTTATGTTTCTCATTAAGAAATTTTTTTTATATAAAGATTTAAAATTTTTTGTACAAGTTTTTTATTGTACATGTGATAAATATGTGCATGGAACTATTTTTCAGATAATTATTATTTTCTTAAATAAAAATATACAGGGTGTCTGAAAAGTCTGGAAACGGTCGAATAACTCGAAAAATACATATGAGATTGAAAAACGTAAATATACGTGTTAAATATTTTTAAATAAGCTACTCAGTGATACCAAATTTGACCTTCGTAACCGACCCCCTGGGGGCCAGAGGGGATCCAACTTTGAAATCTTAAATTATAACCCCCATTTTTTATTGCAGATTCGGATTCTACGGACAAAAATACGTAACTTTTGTATTTGATGTTTATTTCGAATCCTCGTTTATCACGGTGTAATTGAGCATATTAAATCGATACATATTTCGGCTTTTCCAACGGGATTTTCCCTAATCGAAACTATTTGGGGAGAATTTATGACATCAAATTCCTCGTCTTTTGCAATAATAGCGTTTCCTGAAAATCACCCGTGCCGATTATTTCGGTAGTGCTACACAGTTAAAAATTTGATCCATTTGCTGTAGCGTCACTCCACAGCTTTTATAGAATATCTCTTTCATGACCAATGAGAATGTTCCATAACACAGTAAAGTACACTGTAAAAAAATTGACCCTTTTGCTACATCGTCACTCCATCCCTTTTATAGAAAACGATTACTGTGTTATGGAGCATTCTCATTGGTCACAAAAGAGATATTCTATAATAGCTGTGGAGTGACGCTGCAGCAAATGGGTCAAATTTTTAACAGTGTAGCACTATTGAAATAATCTCCATGGGTGACTTTCAGAAAACGCTATTCGTACAAAAGATGAGGAATTTGACGTCAAAAATTCAGCCCAATCAGTTTCAATTAGGGAAAATCCCGTTGGAAAAGCGGGAATATGTATCGATTTAATATGCTCGATTACATTGTGATAAACGAAGATTTGAAATAAACATCAAATACAAAAGTTACGTATTTTTGTCCGTAGAATCCGAATCTGCAATAAAAAATGGGGGTTATAATTTAAGATTTCAAAGTTGGACCCCCTCTGACCCCCAGGGGGTCGGTTTCGAAGGTCAAATTTGGTATCACAGAGTAGCTTATTTAAAAATATTTAACACGTATATTTACGTTTTTCAATCTCATATGTATTTCTCGAATTATTCGGCCGTTTCCAGACTTTTCGGACACCCTGTATATGAAGATGTGTTAGATTTTATTGTTTTATACTGCATACATCAGTAAAAAATATATATATTAAATGTAATATTAGATTATTAAAAATTTATGCACAATCTTGTGCAATAGACATTTGAAAATCTCAAAAAATAATAATTGGGCAAATATATTAATATTTAAAATGTTCAACTTTTCTTAAACTTTTTAAAAATTTTAATTAAATATGCATTTTTTTATTTATTTATTTTTCTTAGCAAAATGTATTTTTAGTTGAATTCTGAAAAATGCAATTAGCTCACCATTTAAACCATATTTTTTTAAATAAGAAAAAAAAATGTTGAAAAAGTAAACTGTTCTCTTATAAAAATATCAAAAAACTCAAAGCTGTAGAATTCCCAATACTGCTTAAAATATGTAATGTTTAAAAAATATTAAAAGAAAAAAAAAGAATAAAATAAAAACCCAAGTTGAAATAAAAAAGCATTATCTCCAAGTAAGGAAGCTTGCGCACTACCACTACACCACAAAATTAAAATCAGAAGCCATACTAATGGATATTTGAAATATGTGCTGAAGTTTGATCCTCAATTTCTCAAAAACTAAAGCCCATTTAAAGAAACCCTTTCATCAGAATAATTAGTAGACCCCTACCACATAACATGAAATCATCAAAATCTGTGTGCACCATGTTTGATGGTCCTTTTGGCAGTGATACAACCATGAGTGTGGTTTTCAGTGTGTGTGTATGCTTTCCAAAGAAGGTAAAAATATATATATAGTCGAGTCTCTCTATAACTCCATACATCGAATTTCTCTATATAACAAATTTTTAGTAGGAACTGTGCCCCTTTTCCAGGATTACATTAAAAACCGTCTCTATATAGCAAAATATTTATCTCTATACAACGAATTTTTTAATAAAATGTTTCATATTTATTCAATTATAAAAAAATTTCAAAATCGCATGAAATCAATCTTCCATGATTGATTCCTTATTTATCGTTTAATGCTGAGGTTTTTTTTTTTTTTTAAATATTATTCCTCTACCTTGAATTTTTCTTTGTTCTTTATGACCAAGAAAGACATCCTCCCACCCTTCCACACACCTTAATCTTCCGAGATTCACTGACATATCACATAATTAAGAAACACGGAAATGACGAAGAAAATGTTGCTCTCCCTGATTTTCTGGAAGTGGATGACAATCTCACTATTGCACAGTACCTTTCTGATAACAATATTTTAAGCAGCGTTATGAACAATGATGGTGAGAGTGACATTGAACGTGAAAACTGAAACGTACAACAAGAGGGAAAAAAATCATCATGCAGCAAAATGGATGATCATATGAAGAGAGAACTTCAAAAGGAAGAAAATGTTTTGGATACAATTTTTCATTCTTTCCTAAAGTGTGAACATTTTTGAGACAGTATAACAAGTTTTTAAATTTAAAATACTAAAAATTAGAAATTTCTTCGACTAACATTAATATAAGTTTTCCTTATTTCATTTTTATTAAACTTTCAAACAAATGTCTGTTCCCTTTTTTTGAAACTATTTAAATAATTAAGAAATACAATATTACGTTAATATTTATAGTTAAATATTTCAATATTTAAATTAAACGCCTCAAAAATAGTTTTTGTTCAAAAATTACATATTAAATAGCATTTTTAGTGTCATTCTCTGAATAACGAATTTCTCTATACAACGAATTTTTTACTGGAACAATGGATTTCGTTATTTAGAGACTCGACTGTATATCAGTTTTCTTTTTTCCATTTTAAGCAACTATTCTTTATAATAATGCTAAATCTTATTTATTGTATATGAAAATACCAATAAAGAGTTAATGAATTATTCAAAAATACCAACATGTTAAATGCAAATAAAAGAACACATATGAATAAGTGTAATAATGTCTGCTTATCTGTATACTGAGATTAAGCATCATAAAAGTTTTATCAAGAAAGCCATTATAGATTTCATGTTCCCATCCCTCTTGAGAGAAAAAAAAAATCATCTGATTTTTATATCCTTAGAAAATATCCTGCCCAAAATTTTATCTTCTAAATTCATGGTAGATTATGTTTTTGTAGCTTCCTCACCCCTCCTTCACCCTAGAGATACAAGGAAGGCATAATTTCTTTTTAAAAAAGGTATTGGTATTTGATGTTTACATTCTGATTCTCTGCATCTTACAAAAATTCATCATTGAAGTGATAACAAATTTAGTGATATTTTTTATTGTCCAGTGTGCAGGAGGAGCAAGAATATCAGATTAAAAAAAATAATAAATTTAAATGTGTATATATGTATGTGTTCTATGGCAATTATAATTCTAGTTATAAAATGGTTTAAGTTACCAGTACCTTACATTTATAGTCAGAAAAATACATGAAGTTTGTATAACAAACTAATAGATTTCTCCCCCCCTCCCCCTCCCTTAAAATGGTTATCATACAAAATTTGTATGGGCTGCAACAATTAAGATCCATTCTCTAAGTGTTATCTTATATTCATGCTATACTAAAATTTAAGGGGCTTTGGTTAAAAATCCCTACAAAATCCTCTCTTTTTAAAAATTATGTTTATCAGACAAAATATGAATACATACAATATATGAGCTCTACGATATCTAGAGATGAAGGTTATGAGTATTTAAAAATTTTCAGGACTTTACATTTATGATATACTAAAATGTAGCGGCCCCTATGAAAAATTCAATAAAATTTCTCTCTCCTGAAAAATAATACTTCTAGGAAACAAAATTTGTGTGTGCTGTGACAATTAGAATTCAAGTTAGAAGTTTTTGGGGAAAAAAAAAAAACAGACAATGCCCCTATAAAATTGTCACATTGTTCGATGACACAAAATTTTAATGCACTATGATTTGATTATCACAAGTTATAAAAGTTTAAATTTCTATGTCTCTTATGTTCACCTTTCAATAAAAAATGATTATTGCCCTTAATGGTGTTGCACTATGCAATGTTTGGTGGGTATTTGACAATTAGAATCAGAGTTATAAGCTCGTGGGTATCGAAATGGCTAAGGATCGAAGAGACTATTGACCAAAATAGTTAGGAAACAAAGATGCAAGGGACTGAAATATTACGTACCCTCTTAAAATGAAACATCTTTCAAAAGTTTTAGAATAAAAAATGTGGGGTTTTTTTTTCCAAAATTTCATATAAAATTAATGTTATAGTGGCATTGCTTTTTTGTGTGCAAATTATAATGGAAACTTTCTTCATTTTTGTTAATCCGTTTTAACATGATATGTTTTAAATAGTTTCAATAATATATTTTAATACTCTTCATTGAGAGGATGATTTTTATTTATAAATAAATAAATAACAAAGACCTCCCCCTATAATTTTTTTAGTTTAAAAATCATTAAAAACAAAATGATTTATTTATTTATTTATGTATGCATTATATTTTTTATTATTAATTTTTATTATTAATGCATTATATTTTTTATTATTAATTTTTTATTATTAATAGATTGTAAAAACATAACTTACTATATAAAATTTACTAATTTAATTTCTTTTGCAATAAAAAAAAAAAAAGATTTAAGAATATCTTAAAATTTTACTATAAGTAAATTATTTAATAAATTTAACCAATTGTTTATCATTTTTAGCTGATACAACTTGGATGTATCAACTAAAAATTTATCTTTTTTCTAATCTGTTACTACATATGATTTCTAAGTTATTTAAACTATTTTTTTTTCTTTCCAGCAAGTAGTGCACAGAAGCGTGTTGCAAGGCTAGACAAAGTAATGTATGATATTCAGAGACATCGTAAAATGGATGAACTTGAGTTACAATTGAATTTGCCTGAATCCAGTCCTGGAACAAAATCTGGCACAGATGCAAAAACATGAAAAAAAAAAACCTATTATCCATTATGACAACATAGTAATTTCAAGAGAGCTTGAATATCATTAATTCATGTATCTTCAGTTAGGGGTTCCCATCATTTTTTATTCATGGAGCCCTGGAATCAATTTCTATTAGTCCAAACAAATTAGGAAAGTTTACCATAATAAATGCTACAGAGATGAAATTTGTTACAATTATTCCTTGATCTTTACTAATAACTGGATTAAAAGCCTTGATGGATAAGAAGTGAGCAGGGGAGGGACAGGCAAATATAAGTTTTACCCCCTCCCCCTCTTCCTTTTTTTTGTAGTTTTTTTTTTTAAATTGTCCTAGAAGCTGTAGGTTTTCATTATAAAAATAATTTCATCTTAAATTAAAGAGCATAAATTATATGTCAGATATACACAGTAGAAGTTCAGTTATCCATCAGTAACAAGGCCGAAGCCTTGATGAATTTTTCACAAAAAAAAATAAATAAATAAATAAATTTATTTAATTTTGCCATAAGAAACAGGAAAGACAGAAAACAGTCCAATTCTGCAAGAAATAATGATAATTAATCACTATTAATGAAGTGTTTATTAATGTAGTAATCATTAATGTGAAACATTATTATTGCGAGTATAAAATATGGAGAAAACGAAAAGTATATAACACTAATTTATAATTAAGTAGATATTGTGTTATGAAATAAATAAGTCTTTAAAATAATCATTATCATTCTGGTTTGTTTTTTTCCTTGAATATCTTCATGAATGCAAGTGAATGGGTTGTTAACATCTATAATCACCACCTTATCGTTATTGTTCTGTTGATCTCGTCCTGTCCGGTAGACAAAATTTTATTCATGTGAAACTTTGTTAGCCTAACAAAACATAATAGAGAACAATCAAATGTACTAATTTATCAGTACCGTATATACTCGCGTATAAGTCGACTCCCTAACTTATGTTGTTAAAAATAAGAAAAAATTCAAAACCCGTGCATAAGTCCCCCCCCCCCCTCCAAAAGGTGGGGGACCGATTGACTTTTACCCCGAAAAGGATCGATTCCTCGGAATCTTTCCAAAATGTAATGACTGCAAAAAGGACGGATTCAGTAGAGATTCCTCAGACTTGTTTCGAAATGAAACGACTCTGAAAAGATTAGATTCCTCGGAATCGTTCCGAAATGAAACAACTCCAAAAAGGAAGGATTCCTCGGAATCCTTCCGAAATGTATCGTCCGAAAAATTAAGCTTAATGTCACAAATTGGAATCGGAGGATGACGTCTAAAAATCGGATTCATTCTGTTTTCCTTGGACTCGTTTCTTTTTTCTCAAATTCATTCCATTTTCTTGAATTTGTTCCCTTTTTTCTTTGGACTTGTTGCTTTTTTCTCGGATTCGTTCCCTTTTTTTGGAACGACATCAAATGACTTGTTTCCTTTGGTGAACGATTCCGACTGAAACGATTCTTTAAAATGGACGATTTTGCCCATCTCTATTTTTTAATATTGGAAATGTGTTCTTGACATAAATCACACATTTTATTTTGTTCTTTGCAACAGGGTAGGGTAGATTATTTATTTGAAAAATAAACTAAAAATGATCTTAAATTCATAATTGTGGAGGTTAGAAGAGTTCCGTATT
Organism: Maratus speculifer; assembly: GCA_964019185.1. Taxonomy (NCBI): domain Eukaryota; kingdom Metazoa; phylum Arthropoda; class Arachnida; order Araneae; family Salticidae; genus Maratus; species Maratus speculifer. The sequence continues at coordinate 241,699,694 of OZ025294.1, read as the reverse complement.
TTGGATTTTGTACTCTACAAACAATGGGGTGCTGCAGCAACAATTCGCTAGCAAACTATTTTCCGATATTTTATTTATAGATTTTTTTTAGGTCTCGTGTATAAGTCGACCCCCCACTTTGAAGTTCTTTTTTTTTGTCTAAAATTTCTCGACTTATACGCGAGTATATACGGTAAGCAGATATTACTTACTGTCATAATGTTCTTTTTTTCCCCCTTAACACACAAACCAAAGTGAATGGTGCATTAGAAAGTGTTCCATTGAATCCATAATTGCTTCCTCACCTTTTTTCCCTTCCTGTTGGTCTATATATCTGGGTGTAGCATTCAGGTAATCACCATGGCAGGTGTGCAATTGATTGTGCAATTAATGGCTGCTTTCTTGCATCTACACTTGGCTCTACACACAGTGGTGCGTTTGCAAGATGGTATTTAAGACAGCTTCTGGTGCAATTGAATCCTTGATTGCTGAAATAAGATACCCAGCCCCAGAATTTGGCCAAGTCACAGCTGTAACTAATAGAATATCTGGAAAGAATGCTGTCTGACTGCTCCTTCTGTTGTTGTGAGGGATGAAATGTCAGGTTTGACATTTGATGCAGATTTTATGAGGGAGTGTTATCGGAAAGTGTTAAGAGATGTAGTGTGAAGGGTGCTCGATATTATAATCTTTAAAAAAAGTTGGTTTCCTGCTTCTGCATTGACATCATGGTTGGATGCCCTTTTATTGAATACATTAGCAATTTCATGTACATCTTCCCATTGCTGAAACAATTTGAAGAATTTGATTTTTTCTGTTTTGAACACTGCAGACATTGTATCAAATCCAATGAATGCATGAAGGATTCTAATGATGTCTTGTAGTCTCATTTCTTGAACTAACTGTTGTGAGGGGAAAAAAAAAAAAAAACCTTTCTTTCCATTTTTCCATTGCTCAGCTTAATAAAAATAAAAAGAATATTGCCCAGTTAAACTGATGGCATTGAGCTCACAGGCTAACCATACTAATTGTACATTACAGACTTGTATTTTCGCTAATTCCGTTCGAAAAAAAAAAAAATTAAAAAAGGGAAACAGCTTTTCCCTTTCTCCTTTTTTATACTTAATCATTGAACTTCCTAAACTATCAAGTACATGCTTTATCATATTAAAAAATCTATATCCAAAATTCAGAGCAAATCGGATAATTCTTAATAAAAACTCATTTAGCATTTATATAATTTAAGAGGAGTTATTCTCCTCTTTTATACTTAACCATTAAACTTCCAAAACTATTCAGAGATTTGAACGAAATCTGACAATTCTGACTGAAAAATCCATTTATGCAAGTTAAGGGGGGGAGCATTAGAACCCCCGTTCCCCCTGTTTATACTTATTCAATGAACACCTAATAACAGCCACGGTATCGCCTCATCCGAATGATCCTATATCTAAATTTTGAACGAAAACTGTTAATTCTGCATGAAAATCCCGTTTATATCAATTAAAGGGAGGGGCATGAGCCCCCCGTTCCCCCTGTTTATACTTATTCAATGAACACATAATAACAGTCACGTAATCGCCTCATCAGAATGATCCTATATCTAAATTTTGGACAAAAACTGTTAATTCTGCATGAAAAACCCATTTATATCCATTAAGGGGAGGGGCATGGGCCCCCGTTCCCCCTGTTTATACTTATTCAATGAACATCTAATAACAGGCACGGTATCGCCTCATCTGAATGATCTTATATCTAAATTTTGGACAAAAACTGTTAATTCTGCATGAAAAACCCATTTATATCCATTAAGGGGAGGGGCATGAGCCCCCCGTTCCCCCTCTTATACATATCGAATGAACTCCAAAAACTAATCAGGGAAGCGCCTTATCAGGATATACCTATATACAAAATTTCAAGTGGATCCGATATTTTTATCATGAGTTATCGCGTTACGTACGAACATACATACAGAACGGACGGGCACATAAGCTCTCAGGCTATGATAGCCTGTGAGCTAAAAATGTCTTTCGAACAATGTCAGAGCAATTAGGAAAACAATAGATTCAACATCCTTGCCAACAATTACCATTCTGTCACTAGAAGATTTTTCCTGTTTAACCTGTTGTTACAATTAGGATATCTGCATCGCTAGTACTCTCCTGATAACATATTCTATAATCCTTCAGTTTTGTGAAAAACATAGCAATTAATCTTGATTTGTTATTGATTGCACAGATCCTTTCCATTCAGGGACTCCACGAATATTCATTCAATTTGCATACATCTACAAACCGTCACAAATGGAATGGCTTCGATGGAATAATTCCCAATTGTTTAACTATCTCAGCAGTAGGCATTTTACTCTATTTCATGATTGATGATCCACATTCAATATGTGCTGGTGTTCCACATTTTATGCCAACCATGGAGTGAAATGCGTTGAGTTCACCCAGAATGAAAATATTAAAATCAGCTTTATCTTAAGCAGACTGAGAGAACATTCCTATTAAATCTTGTTGATCATGTTGAATAGCAGACATTTCAAGTAGTCAGGACTCATAAACATCTGCATCACAAATGAAACACTTATCCATTGACATGATGAATGCAAAAGTTGTAAGTATGATGAATGCAATGTTAACTACTATATATTGTGTTATAAACTCAAACTATTATGAACACACATTAGAAACATTTCATTAGAAACACTGCCTCCAATATAAAAATTATGCTAGTGTTTACTTTTAAATTTCTCTTTCCGCTCATCGTAAACATAGACTCCTGTAGGATTATTCATCACTTATTAGTTGATTTAGTGTAAAGGTAATCTGAAGTTGTCTTTTTTTTTTTTGTGACAATATTTAGTAAATTTCAAGACATTGAGTAAATAGTTTTTTTTTTTTTTTTTTTTTTTTTTTTTAAATTTGTTAAATTTCTGGTCTTGTGGCTAACAAATAACAGAGTTCCAATGCATATAACTGTCATTTGTAGAAAACTTTTTAATCTGTGCTGGAATAACTTTCATAAAAATCCATAGTTTGAGATAATATATAAAAAAAAAGGAGGGGGAACTTATTTTTGTCCCTCACTCCCCATGCTCATTTCCTAGACAGGACTCATCATCATCATCCTTCATCAGGACTCATTACCTAGTCATTAATAGCTATCTATAAACAACTGTACCAATGTTTATCTCTATTGCATTTATTTTGACAAACTGCCCAAAATGTGCTCATTTGATTGGACTATGAATCTTCTTTTCTAAAAGCCTCTTAGAATTGATCTTTCAGGGCAGGAGAAAACAGATCAATAAAAAGAAGATGACAAAATCCTTTATTTGCTACAAGCGAACGTTTGCTTCAATGTGGCAAATTTCTTTTCAGAATCTTAAATTTTCTTCAAATTTTATTTATTTTCTTGCAGTGGATACAGAACCCCTAGTAAATGAATGTGGAACACAGGTTAAGAATTGCCTTGTCTTTTAGGTCATAATTGTATCCAAAATGCTTAGAAAACAAATGTGATAAACACAGATGCTCCCATCCCATGATGAAAATAAGATTAGGCGATTTTGTAAAACACTCTCAGAATAGATTTTCATTCATCTTTTTATAACCTGCAATTTAAGAGGTTGGCTTTTATTATGAAATCACTTTCATTTTAAAAAACCATATAACTGTAAGGATCTTGAGATTAAATACCATTATTCTATATTGTAAAAATTTTATCAAACCAGTTGTGTCAACTCAATGAATAAACTAGACATGTATATCTTTTTAAAATAAAATTTGCAAAAATGATGACTATTTCTGCTTTCATACACATGTACCAAAATTTAATTTTGTAAATGATAGATTACAAGGTTTTGAAATTTTGTCAAAAATGTTTAATAATCTTTGAGGGAGAATCTGAAAATAAGTTTCCTCAGACAGCTTTGAACAATGTTTTTATTCAAAACATATATAACAGATAGGGATGCACCGAATAGTGATTTTGGCCGAATACCGAATGCCGAATATTCAGCCAACCAAATAGTTAACTATTCGGCCGAATACCAAATATTCGGCTTTCCAAATACTTTTTATATTTCAAAGTTTAAAGGTATTAAATAATTACTTTTTAAAACAATTTTACATAATATTTAATAAAAGAAACTTACATTTTGATAAACAAGGGTTTTTTATAAGAAAATTTAATATTGAAAAAAAATCTGCCTTTAGTTATTTAAAAAGCACAATTATGAGACTTTTTGAATTAATAAAATTTTAAATTTCATGGTTTCTTCTACGAATTAAAACAAACATTTTAAAATCAAAGAGAAATAATGAAAACATGGATGAAGTAAAACTTTACAGTCTCTTAATTGTCCTTTTTCAATAACTCAAGACAGATTTTTTTCAATATAAACTACAAATACTTTCAACTTAATTCTGAATAAAGGAATATTTATCTCAAAGTTCTTTTCATATGAATGATGGCATTTTCTACCCTTCCCATCATATCATATTTTACAGAAATCAAAGCATGCAAGTTGAAAGTACAGTACAGTATCTTATTTATTGTTAATGCAACAAACGAAAACATAAATTTGATCTAAACTGAGATGAAATACAATGTATTTATGAGTCAATAAGTTGATTATAGTTTCATGAACAAAAATTGCTTTGATAGCTATTACTATTCTCAAAAGTTTTTCTTTCTTCTTTAAGGTCTTTTATTTGGGAAAAGCAAGAAACAGAATGTTTACTAAACAAAATTTAGGAACTTGCATTTGCACATCATTTATTCTTAAGGAGAATCCTAATAAATCACCATTTTAATCCTTCTCATGGTTAATTTTTTTAAGTTATACTTTATAAACAACAAATAATGTAAAAACATTCTATTTTATTTAAATATGACTTTCTTTTTAATTATTTTAAAAATATTTATAAATTGACAGTTAAAAGTTGAAATTGTGAAGAGTTTTTAAAAATGTATTTTAAAAGGTTTCATTGAATATATAAGATTTGGCCCTATACTTTGATATTCGGCTAAACCGAATATTTGGCAGGCCGAATAGTTTGATTTTTGGCCAAGCCGAATATTCAGCTGAACCGAATAGTTTGATATTCGGCCTAACCGAATATTCGGTAACATGGCCGAATAGGCCGAATACCGAATAGATACCGAATATTCGGTGCATCCCTAAAACAGACTTAATAAAAAGAAGTAAGTTTACTTTGTTTTCCCACATAATCACTGAGGACACTGGTGACTTTTCAAATCACTTAACAAAAGTGTGGCCTACATATAGCAAAATTGTTACATTGATGCAAATTGTCTAAGCCTTTTTCAATGAAGAAAAGGGTATAATTTGCTTAATACAAAATTACAGTTGCAAGTCTGATAGAAACTTTGCTCTCCAAACTCAAGATACAAATGGTATTTGAGCAGGGTTGCTATTCGTGCAGAGTGATGAAATTCCCTGACTTTTCCAGTTTATTTTAAGAAAATTGCAATCTCATTGGGTAATATGTATTGGATATGCTATGAGTAAAATATTGTATATCAATAGAAAGAAAAAAATTATAAATATGAATAACATTGCTTCTTTCCTGAATTTTCTCCCAGGAGTGCATAGAAATTGGTATCTTTAAATCCTTATGATCACTATAAACTTTCAGATAGCTTGTTCATAAGATAATAATAGGAATTGCTCTTTTTAATAAGTTATGATCATTATGAACTTTTGAATAAAATTTTTGTAAAGTGTAAAATCTTTCTACATAACATTTGTGAACTAAACTACCATTCATTTCAAAAATTAGATTACAAAATTATTAGACTACATGAATATAATTTTTAACAAGGGGGAAAGGAAATAGACATTTCAATAGGGAAATATAGGCTGCAGATGAATTGTTACTTCAAAATTAAAAATACTGTTAAAAAATGAAAATATGTGTTAGTGAGTTTTTAAAATTTTGGCTGTATTTCAGAATTGGTAAATTCCTTCTGTAGTGGAATAAACCACAGAAAAAATGGCAGAAACTGTTATTCGTTTTAAAATTCACTATATAATTTTCACTTTGTAAGATACTACAAATGACTTCTTTCTATAACCTTAAGTTAATTAATTTCATCAAATCTATACAAATTTAATTATTTATATGCTAGCTTACATATTAAGCTGATAACTTAAATATATTAAACTGATGTAATTACATCAGTTTTTAAGCCAAGCTCACATGATATCAGTCTAAATATCTTCAATCATTGACTAAATTAAGAAAAATTTTATCTAAAAGGCATAAAATCAAATAAATGTTAGCCATTTTAATTTAACCAGCATATTTTTCAGTTATTAAAACTTTTGAAACTTGTAGTAAATAAATAGTACAGATCATTTACCAACAGTAGAATGAAACTCATTTAAATAAAAGGCAGTATTTTGAATTTACATCAATTTTATTAAGGTAAGTAATATAGTACAATAATTATTGTATTTAAAAAAATTATTAAAATCCTTATTTTCCTTACTGCAGCAAAGTTTAATATCACAAAAAAAAAAAAAAAAAAAAAAAAAAATCTTTTAGCAGAAAAATGCTGCAATCAGTTACTCCACTTAGAATGGATGAATGCAAAAGATGAAATAAAAAAAAACTTTCAAGTCCTACAGAAAACTTCAAGGGAGTATAAAAGCAATTCAACATACCCATAGGCATGGGTATAAAAATCTAGGCACCAGTGTGTGCAGTCTCTTATCAGTAAATTTTGTTATAGAATTCTTGCAAAAATAACAAATAAAATTTAGTGGTGAAAAACTATCCACTGGCTTTTAAATTTTTATATCCCTGCCCATAGATATTTTCAGAAAAATGGTCTTTTTAAATCAGCATTCAGAAATGCATGTTTAGATGCTAATATAAATGATTACAAATTTGTATATTTACTGTGTTGCACAGTTTTCAATAATGCATTTTTATATAAAAAATAAGCATTTTGCAGATAGTCTTTTACCTCTTTTTACATAAATGGCACATTAATGAATAAAAAACATCCCAGTACCTCTAAAATTATATAAAATCCTTCACCAGTAAATGTCTGCTAAACTTGAAGTTTGTCATTAAAAAAAATGTTTTTTAATATTAAGTAAATTTCCCAATTTAGATTTCATATAATTATGCTTTTAGTTTAATTATTTTACATACGTAATGTACTTTAATTTTGAGCATGTTTTTTTTTTTATTATTGGTTTCTTCCATTTCTTCTGTTTTTTTTTTTTTTTTTTTTTTTTTTTCCAGTTTCTTCCACTATCCTGGAAGAAACCTAACTGTGTTTGGGATGGAATGGTGGATTATAGAAGGAGGGTAATTTAGATAGGTTTTTGTGTTTTTTGGTTAGCTGGGTACCAGTGATATATCCTCTTGAGACCTGATGTATCCTGTAGGATACACATCTTTACTTTTTTTTTTTTTTTTTTTTTTTTTTTTTTTATCATACATAAATAGAGTTAAAGAGAAATTGCTGTGAATGAAGCCTAACAAACAGCAGAACTAAACAAAATAACAATTTGTTTCTTACAGTGCTTTTTTAGTGAGCTACATGTTATATAAGAATGGTTTACAGCAGAAACGTACAAAATGTATGAAAATGTAAATAATTTTACTATGCATTAAGACACCATTTGCAGAGTCTATTAGTTATAAAAAATTATTAAATATATATTTCAATGTTTTTACAATGCAAAAAAGTAAAATAAAATAAAAAAATCTTAAGATATTGTCATAAAATGTACTTTTTGAGGCCCCCATGTACATTCTTTTATGCACAAAAAATAAATTTTAATTTTTTTGCTGTTCAATCTTTCTTCGTTATCAGTTTGTTAATATAAATCCATAACTGAAATTAAAAAAAGTACATGAATAAACTTGGTTTTCATACATAAGTAAACAGGACATAAACATTTCAAACATAACAGGTTTGATTCACTGAACTTGGTTTTCTATTGTCTCTGGTAACTGTGGAATACATCCGGTTCATGCTGCCTTGGTAGCAGAGACCCTTGTCACAATTTTGTTTGGAAAAAGATTTGCTGCAGAATACAATAAATTCCCCAAACTAGGTTTATTTAAAAGATTTTCAAAAAATATAAAATTATACAAACTTTAATTTTGTTTATGGTTATTATAACCTGCCCTGAACAACATCAGACAGGTCAGATGGTATTAAAATAAATAAATATTATTTTAAAAGGGCTAAATGCACTTTTTAAAAAATGTCAAATACTAAAATATATACATTGTATATACATATTTATAAACCAATATTATTGATCGAATGCATCCAGCTCCAGGCCCAAGATTTGATGGCACAATATATCTACAATAAAAATAAATTTAGCATTATTGCTTGAACAATTCATGTACTTCAATTTGGATATATTACATTAAGAGTTATGACATTTAATAGAAGAGAATAATACATGAAAAATACATCAATAATCAATTTTTAATAAATAAGAATGAGAGACATTACTTTAAAATGCAGCAGAACTTGTTAAATTAGTTACCAATCAAAAATTATCTTTGATATTAACCTCAAAATCTATTTTGATTATCTGACTTAACTGAAATTTCTAATTTTCAAAGCTGTCATTGCCTAATGCCATTGAAAATAGTTGCTTTAGTATAGAACAGTGGGTAGGGAGGGGGAGGGATACTAGCAATTGTATAAAAAAGTTGCATGCTTATTTAGAAAAACAGGGAAAATATTTGCCATAAAATAAGTCAAATTGCTTTATAAAAATCCACATAATGTTTTTACAGTTAATGATCCACATATTTAAAATTTTTAGAAATTGATTCCAGTTTTTAAAAAGGCATAGGTTACCAGAGTTTCCCCCAAGTTTAAAAAAAGGATAAAGTGCTGATGGCACGAAAAGGATATTTTTATTAGATTTTTAAAGGCATTTTTTAGAATCATGTGAGAACCTTTTTCAGTTTTATGTACATTTTTTTAACCCCTTCGCGACAGGAGCTTTTTACGAAATTTTTAATGTTTTGTCACCGGTTTTAAAAAACAGAAATTTGTTTCTTGTTAAATCGACAAAATGCTCTGATTGAATAAGGCAAATTTTACAGTAAAATTTTACCGGTGGGAATAAACAAGGATCCTTAAGCCTTTTTGCGGCACGTATACGTGTCGCTCGTCCCCAAGGGTTAAAGGTATCTTAAAGGGTTAAAGGTATATCTTTTTTTTTAAGGGCATTTCCATGCGAACTTGTTTGTCTGTTACATACTACAATTTTTTAAATACCAGTATTTTAAAGCGAGAAAATGCGACTTAGTTTATCGAAGATATATCGTCAATTGAATAAGACGAAGCAAACTTTTTGAAAATAACGGTGGCCAACAAGCATTAGCGATTTTCAGTTGTGTAACAGACAAACAAGTTCGTATGGAAATGCTTTTAAGCTTTTTAAAGGCATTTTAATATTTAAAAGTCAGGGCACTTTTTTCAAGATACAACAAGTCAATTTTTACTATGTAAGCAAATTTTTAATACATAAGGTTATAATTTTTTTGAGTGAAGGGCAAAGAAGTGCACATTTTTTTTTTAAATGAGGGACAAGGAGGAAGTTATTTTTTTAAAAGAAGAAAAAGTTAGGATGCATTACTCTTCTAAAACTGTTTGGGAGGAACTCTGGGTTATTACACATATTTTTTTGTTTGTTTGTTTATGGATGATATTTAAAAACGACCCATGATGTGATTTGTTTTACAGTGATTACAAATGTAACATTAAGAGTTCCAAACTTTAAGCCTTTAAATTCATCACATTTGGTATCATAACAAGAAAATAAAATATGATGTCAGACTTGTGTGTTTGTATTAAAATTTTCTGAGTTTAATACAGTTTTACAGCTGTCTTTTTTTTATGCATAATATGGAGGGGATGGGGGAAGATAATTATGTCAAATGGCTATTTCTGTTTTGTTTTTTTCTGGTGATGATTTTGAGATTAAAAGATCGCGGTCAATGGCTCTTTTTTTTAAATTTCTTTTAGGGATCTGTGTGTGTAGGGAAATCGGAGAAAGAACTGTACAAAAAAAAAAGTTAACCTAAAAACAAACTATAAGAAATGAACTAGTGGCCTTTGCCCACTACGCTGGTCGGTTTATCTAAAGAAATCTTGAAGAACACGAAATATCTACTTTATTATATTTGAAAGAATGTACCATCATTAAAATGACTAAACAGCCGTTTAGTTCAAAATATTTCAAACTAAGCGAGTAAACAAATGTATTTTAATTGAGTTGAGTGATCTTTGCTTCTGAAGTATTCTTTTCGATCCATGGAGGTAACTACATTTCACTACACTAAAGTGCTAATTTATAGAAATTAACACACTTGTATAACTTTTTTTTATTGCAATTTTTATTAAAAACCCTTAACTTTTATAACAAACTAAAGGATTTCGTGTTTAAGTATGGATTTTGGCATAATGCCAAACAAATCTTCCATGGAATTTATGGATAAGGAACTAAAAAAATGTTTGAGTGAAAATACTCAAAAATCGGCGATATAAAATATTAATGTTCACAATCACTTATGTATCATTATCCACTCAATCGATTTTTTCTATCTTTTCCAGATAGTTAGATAAGGTTCAGACATACATTTTTTTAAAAAAGCAAGTCGATAGTGCAAAAACTTTGGGAAATATAAAATATTTACTGTAAATTTTTTTAAAAAATGAAGTTCCGAAAAAAAAAAAATCGAAAATTTAAAAAAAATTACACTGACATTATCAGAAATAATGAGGATTCAGAATCCGGCGTTGTTTTTGTTAGAGTTTCATAGAACTGCCAGGATTGGAATTTAAAAATGTATTTCGAAGAAATTGCTAAAAAAACGCTAAAAATCGAAGTTTTGTAAAAAAAAAATCGAAAAAATCACAAATTAAAAAAAAAAAAATAGACAATTAGTGCAAGAAAAGAACAAAGTATCCAAAAATTTAATTCTTTTGTTATTGGTGTGTTTATAACTGCACCGATGGCAATTTAAAAATGAGAAAACAGAGGGAGAAATTTTCTCCCTAAGTCGTTCTTTTTCAGATCGCCATTTCCACCCAAATTGCAAACATGCAGGGGCAAATCATATAAAATTTTAACGTGTCTGATTAGTTTTTAATTAATAATTAATGAACTAATTGGAATTTCGGGATGTGAATGGGCAACTCATGATCCCTGGATTTTTTTCCTTCAATTCAAAACAAACGTGACGTTTCTCCGTTTCCAGGTTCGGAAGAGATGGCAGCTCATGATCTAATCGATTTTTTCTATCTTTTCCAGATAGTTAGATAAGGTTCAGACATACATTTTTTTTAAAAAAGCAAGTCGATAGTGCAAAAACTTTGGGAAATATAAAATATTTACTGTAAATTTTTTAAAAAAATGAAGTTCCGAAAAAAAAAAAAATCGAAAATTTAAAAAAAATTACATTGACATTATCAGAAATAATGAGGATTCAGAATCCGGCGTTGTTTTTTGTTAGAGTTTCATAGAACTGCCAGGATTGGAATTTAAAAATGTATTTCGAAGAAATTGCTAAAAAAACGCTAAAAATCGAAGTTTTGTAAAAAAAAATCGAAAAAATCACAAAATTAGTGCAAGAAAAGAACAAAGTATCCAAAAATTTAATTCTTTTGTTATTGGTGTGTTTATAACTGCATCGATGGCAATTTAAAAATGAGAAAACAGAGGGAGAAATTTTCTCCCTAAGTCGTTCTTTTTCAGATCGCCATTTCCACCCAAATTGCAAACATGCAGGGGCAAATCATATAAAATTTTAACGTGTCTGATTAGTTTTTAATTAATAATTAATGAACTAATTGGAATTTCGGGATGTGAATGGGCAACTCATGATCCCTGGATTTTTTTCCTTCAATTCAAAACAAACGTGACGTTTCTCCGTTTCCAGGTTCGGAAGAGATAGCGTCACATATATACATACATACAACATTCAGTCAAATTTTAATAGTATAGATCAAAACAACAAGAACCCTCAATACCTACATTATGAGTTTGAACTATTATTGTTATAAATAAAAGGAAAAAAATTATATTACTCACTTTTATTTTATTTTCTGTCAACAACATAATGAAGGTGAGATCATCCAGGTTGTTTCTGAGAAAATGTTATATAAGAGTACACTAAACTACCACTCATGCTGAAAAAAAAAAACAAAAACATTTTATCCAATTAATAAATTATTAATTAAAAATGAATTTCTATATACACAAGGACCAGAGGTGTAGTGGAGAGTACACGGGGGTACATGCCGTATGCCCTCTGGATTTTTTAAAAGGAATATTGTATACCCTCTGTTTCCTAAGAAAGCTATATATAGTATATATACTCTAGGGTATACCCTCTGATTTGAGCATATACCCTCTGTTGTCTTTACGACTACACCACTGACAAGGACTAAAAAAACTCAAAGTTATTTGTCTTGAAATATGTGTATTTTATGAAGTTATTTTGATGCTATGAACAATAAAAAAAAAAATTAGGTTTTGTTATAGGGCAGATTCTCAAAATTTTTAAAGAACCAGTGGTATCTAAATCTAAATAATCCAATCACTACATTAAAATTAAAATAAATAAATAAAAAAAATCATAAAAACATGAATTTTTTCTTTATTTCTTTATTTATTTTATTTTATTTTTTTTTTTTTTTTTTTTTTTGCTTTTTAAACAAAAATTACCCATTTTGTCAAAAGATCTGGGAAAAAAAATACGTGAAGAAAAAACATGTTTTTAGTCAAAAAATAGAGGAGGAAATGCGAAATTTCATCAATTTTTGCATACAAATTGTCAATTTCATCAAAGAAACAGTAGAAAAATAAGGATTTAAGTCAAGAAAAACCTGTAAATTTCCTCAAATGATCACAAAAAAGAAAACCTGTTTTATCAAAGGATCACAGAAAAATAACGCAAATTTATCAAAGGATCTCAAAGAAAAAAATTCAAATCTCAAAATAAATTTCCTTAGAGTCTTGAAAAAAGCACGATTTTCTCCTAAAAATCACAAACAAATGTGAATTTTGTTAAAGAATTGTTATTTAAAAAAAAAAAAAAAAAAAAAAAAAAAAGTTAAAAAATTATAGAAAAACAACTTTCTTTAAGCAAATCACAAGAAAAAATGCGAAACTCACCAAAGGATTTAGGTGCCGAAAATTAGTTGCCAAATCAAAAGATTTAGTCATCATGTGGTAACTGATGACTGTGAATCTGCACCTATAGTTTTTGCATTAAAAAACACTTATTATGAACGTTGGATCAACCAGGTAGTTCCTCAGAAGATTTATTGCCACTCTTGTTGAAAAAAGATGTTTGGAACATTAAAAAAAGTTTTAAAATGCAAATAAAAATACATTTAATCTAATTAATGAATTATTAATTAAAAATGCATGTTAATATACATAATGACTTAAAAAGTTATGGAAGTTTTTTGTCTTGAAATAAATGTGTATATTATGAAGTTGTTTTGATGCTATGAACAATATAAAAATATTTAGGTTTTTGCATTAAAAAATACATATTTTTAATACCCAAACACACTGTTTTTATTGAAAAATATGGCTTTTGAACTTGCTATTGTGTGCAGATTTGAAGTTCTGTGGCTAAAACCAATCTTTTTTTTTAAAAAAAAAATCTTACAAGGCATTATTCATCTTGGTATGGAAGAAATACAATGATCCACTATGATGTCAAAATTGTCAAACCTCCAGTTTGATCAGCTATTAAAAATCAAGTTCTTCAATGAGTTCCTACTGCAATAGACTCCCTCAAAATTGCATAGCTTGAGACCAGAGAATTTACAGAGGTTGTGTGAGTTTTAGAATTTTGCAGATTCCTGGTCATATTTTTGCTTACATAAACAGTAATTTGAATGTAATAATGTAATCAAAATTATAATTAATGAATGCTTGCAATCAAATCAAATATTAAATAATTAAGTAATAAACTAAAAATGATAATTTTAAAAAGGATTAAATTATTAAAAGTAAAATTGAAGTAAATAATTAATAGTGTATAAATAAATATGCATAATAAAAATAAGACACATTTTTCTTGAATTATTCAATGAAACTTTTCTCATAAAGGTACTTTATTAATTCCCATCAAAATCATAAAGTAAGAAAGGTTAATTTCAGGTTTAGCTAGTCTTAATAACTAAAAAAGTTTTATTAATACATAAATATATTTGGTAAAAAGAGTATTTACCAATGATATCAGCAATGTCTTTTTTTTTTTTTTTTTTTTTTAAGATATTAAAATATACATGAAATTATATAAAACTAGAAAAAAAAAACAGTAATTTTACACCTACATCTCATTTGTAAATTTCATTGTTTACACATGTATGATGATTTGAGGAAATCTATGGATAAATTAATTCTGTCTTTCAAAACATCTCTGTATATAATAAATGTGCCCATTGGCATAGCCCTTCTACAGTGTTTTATCTTTTTGAAAATATCGACTCTCAGGGCTTGAATTTCAGGGAGAAATTTGCACCCAAAATTTTAAAATCCTGCATAAAAGAATATTGCAGTCAGGAAGCTTCTGCCCAAATGATTTCACCATTTTCGTGAAATTTTTTGAATTTTGAAACAACATTCAACTCCCACGTCTGCTCTGAGAATTTTGTGAAATTTTTTACATTTTGCGACATTTTCATTACAAACGATCATTCAAATACACAATTTTTCTTACAACCAATCAAGTAATTTCACAATTTTTTTCCTGCAATTTGTTGACAAGATTTGCTTTATTTTCCAGGACCAAGTGGGAATTTAAGACATTCATTTTTAAAATATAGAAAAAAAAAAATCGGTCATAGGTTTGGAAATCAAACTATACATAACAGAAAAATATTGCGAATTTAGAGAAATGATTTCGCCAAAATCAAAAAAGCCAGTTTCATTAATTGTTTGGGAAAAAATTGCCAATTTTGTCAAACGATTCCAGAAAATTTCCTCAGAGAATTTTCCTCAAGGAAAAATCGCAAATTTCATCAAAAAATCTTGGAAATTTAGGAATTGAGGAAAAAATGCATATTTCGTTAAGAAATTTAAAAAAAATGCATATTCAGTCAAAGCGTGGCAGAAAAAAATGCAAGTTCTGTCAAAAGATCATGGAAAGAAGTCTAATTTTATCAAAACATCACAAAAAACACATAATTTTCCTAAGCATCGTGAAAGAAATCTGAATTTAATAAAAGGATCACAAAAATAACCGTATATTATATCAAAGGATCAAATAAAAACACAAATTTCTTCAAAGGATCTAAACCGTGAATTTTGTCAAAAAATCACAAAACATGGATTTTATCAAAGTATTGCGAAAAAAGGTGAATTTCATCAAAAGATTGGGAAAAAATGCACATTTTGTGAAATAATCACTAAAAAACACTAAATTTAGTCAACAAACTGCTGAAAAAATGCGAATTTCATCAAGAGATCGTGAAAAAAATGCAAAATTTTATCAAAAAATCAGAATTTCATCAAAGAATTGAAAAAAAAAAAAAATTGCAAATTTCATTAAAGGATTGCCAAAAAATGTGTATTTTGTAAAAGGATCACCACCCCCCTTCTTCCCCCACTAATTTGTCAACAAACCGCTAAAAAAACTTAAAATTCATCCAAGGATGATCACTAAAAAAAAAAGCACATTTTATCAAAGAATGATGGAAAAAGCACCAATTTCATCAGAGGATTGCCAAAAAACACAAATTTTGTGAAAGCATTGCTAAAAAAAACTGCTAATTTAGTCAATGAGCTGCTAAAAAATGCTAATTTCATCCAAGGATCATGAAAAAACACATTTAATTTAACATTTTATTCAATTTTATCTCACAGAAAAAACATGAAGTTAAATAATCACGAAAAAAGCAAATTTCTGTAAAGGATCACAAGAAACGATTCAATTTTGTCAAAGGGCTGCAGAAAAAAAATATAAATTTTGTCACAGAGTCGCAGAAAAAGCACAGCGGTCTCTTAGAAAACAGCTCACCCACAAATATCTATGTTTATTATTATAAATCAGTTTTTAATCTAAAATATATACTAAATTAACTTTTGACAAATTGATTGTAATCCATTCTCAATTGTAAGAATCTATACTTAGCCCCCCCCCCCCCCAAAAAAAGAGTTAATTTGACATGCAACAAAAATAATTTGAGCTGGGAGGGAATATTGATTTTAATTGCTTCAATGCTCCCAACAAACACATGACTTATGGCCTCAAGCCATATTCGTTGCGGCCATACTCAGTTAAGGCCATTTGTAGCCAAACAATAGTGTACCATAAGTGCCGAACTGCATGCGTTTCGGCAGCGAGAAAACGGTTGCGTTTTTTTTACCCGTCATCATTGAGGGGCAGTTTCGGGCAAGCTTGAAATGGCCCCTCATCATTTAAAAAGTACAGGCCCAATATTATCCGACCCGAATATTAAATTAATGCAAGGAAATGTATTTTTTTCTTTATTTATTTTAAAGTAAGCTTAATTATTATAAATGTGGCATTTATTAAAAATGTAGATACATTATGAGGTTTATACTTAAGACAGTAAAACAGATTTTTTTTTTTTTTTTTTTTTTCAGTTTAAAACTATTTAAGGAATATATATATCTATAAAAATGTAACAAACATTTACATTTAAGAAATGTAAAATATTTCCAAACTATACTTCGATATCTTTGCATGGCTATATTTTTATGGTCATGCTAGAAACAATGAATGTATTAATTTTCAATTTCTCTTGATTTTAATAGCTGAAATAAACAAAATACAAATTCATAGGAAGTACACAAGACTCGGAACAATACAAAATATTTAATTACAATAAGATGCATTCATTTATTGAACTTTCATATTGTAAAAAAATCTACTTAAAATTTAATGATAAGCGTGATTTTTTTTTTTTTTTCCAAGTTTCATGAAAAAAATATTTGCTGTGAACAAGTGAAAAAAATATTGCTTTCTTTGTTTTAACAAGCACATGTTGTTGAATATAAGAAAGTAGAAAAAGTGGAAAATAAACTGTTTCTATAACACAATTTTTTAATATAATTTGAAATATATTTTCATGTAAAATAAAATTCTTTGAAAAAGAATTTAATGCTCTGAATTCAGTATAAAATAAAAAATAAATAAAAATGTTTTTATCAAATTTCTTACAATGTATGTATATTTATTTGTTTTATTATTAATATTAAATTATTATTAAAAGACACAGATGTCATATACCTGGCTTTAAAGAAGCAAAAACCTAGATTTGTTTGAAAACATTAATATTTAGTATATAAATATATAATATGTTTAATATATAAATAAAAATTCCCTATTTTAATTAAAAGATTTTTTTGTGAAAAAAAATAAATAATCATAAAACGCTTAATGATTTGTTTGTGAAATGTGCAATATTTTAAATAAATATATTTTTGTGAGCACTTTGGAATAAAAATGAATATTATTAATTTCCGGAATGTAAATTTATTAAATAGGAAGAAAAGTGCAAATATAATATGTTTGGTGCATTGGTTATAAGTGATAAACATGATGAATCATTGGATAAACGTTTTAAACAATTGTTTAAAACTTTCATTTTTTGGTTCATCACATTTATTAGAACGTATAAAAATAATTGTTTTCATAATAATAAAACCAAAGAACTTATATATGTTATAACTTCTTTAATAAAAATTTCCCTCGAAATATTTTTTCGAAAGGAAATCTCTCGCCATTACCTCCTTACAGAGCAGACAGTGGCCAAGGTCATAGGAGGTGCAGGAAAATTTCTCTGAAAAGAACTCGGACCCCCATATTCGCCCCCCCCCCCTTCCCTTCTATTTTGCAGAGTCACGCACCCACATATTCATTCATTTGGCATTGCACTGCAGTGAGGAGGGAATGGGTGGCTATTTATAAAAGTTCTAGGATTGTACAAGTAACTCATATAGCATATATGTGTGCTAGTAAATTATTTGTAAGTCTTATTAATTTTTGTTTATTCATTAAAGAATTGTAAATTTAATTTAATCTGTGTTTTTTATACATTTTGATTTTATTTTGTATAATTTAGGGAATTTATATATTATATTAAATACAGTAGAAGATCTTTATAACGCAATTCCATATAACGCAATTCCATATAACGCAATTCCATATAACGCAATTCTCCATATAACGCACAACATTTCAGATGTAAACAATGAATTTTGCCATGAAGGAGCACCTGAATTTGACTGTAAAAAACTGCTACTGTCTGAAAACTAAATTTAATGCATTAGTATAATTTTACCTCCTTAATTTAGAACTTTTAAAGGAAAAAAATTATTATTACAATAAATGTTTTTGAAAATGAGCAATATAATGAATAAATTGGGTCCAGGTGTATCTGGACCATTTTTAAAACGTATATTTAACAAAATGTTGAATGATCGCAATAATAGAAAAATTTATAATCTGGATAAGGAATGCAGTATAAAGGTAATTCTAATGTATTTTGATGTGTTTCAGACATATTTGTCTATATTTATGAGGTAAATTTGATGACGCATGATATGTGATCCATATAACGCAAAATTCTATATAACGCACAATCTTGCGTTTTTAGGTTTGCGTTATATAGATCATCTACTGTAGTATTTTTTAACATTTTCATTTTGGCAAATGTAAAATAATATTTATCTTAAATAACAGGATTTACTGATGCTATGTTACATTAAAATTTTGTTTAAATTAGTAAATATTGATGCTTTTTACAAAGTAATTGATTACATAGCGAAAGCTTGGGCAGATTAATTTAAATAAGGTTTATTGTTATAGGTGAAAAATACTTTATTTTCCCTTTCAATTTCTTCAAATACTGTAAAATTTAATTCAAATATTGTAAAATTTAATTCAATAGATAATTGTTTGATGATTTATTTTCTTTTTGCTGATGAGCGTTTACATTGTTTTGAAATATTATATGTATTTGTATCATTTGAGATTCTTTAAAATAATTTGCTTCAGTGGAATTTTTTTTAATTAAGAGAAAGAGAGAAAGCTTGAGAAAAAACTTTTTTTTTCTTTTCCTAAGTGAGAAATTTGATAATAAAATTTGAAAAAGTAATTGAATAAAAATTAATAAAGTTTAGAAAATCAGAATAAAATTTAAATAGATTTTGAATAAAATTTAGAAAACTGATTAAAATATTGGTAAAAAAAAAAAAAAAAAACTCTTGGATATTTAGGAAAAGTTAAAATAATTTGTATATATTTTTCACCTTTGATAAACTGTGCTCTGAAAATTTATGTATTAAAAAAAAGAGAACAAAAACTTTAATTATTTTCTAAGTTAAATAGAAATTTAATGTGTTACAATATAGGTGCATAACGCAATATAAAGTAAATATTATCTTACATTTGCCAAAATAAAAGCGTTTAAAATTTTCTTACAAAATAAAATCAATATATGTATAAAATGAATTAGAATAAAATAACTAAATAATTCTTTAATGAATAAGCCTAAAATACTGGAAAAGACCTGCAAATAAATGTATAAAAAACAATAAGCAAAAGTATAACACAAACACATTTTAAGTTATAATACACATTTTATATATTAGATCATATTAAGATTATATGCATAATTTGAGTAAAAATTCAGAATTTTTTCTGTAAAAAAGGTTATTAAAAATACAAAGTGCTTTGTGTGAAAAAAAAAAAGCATTAATGCTCATTTACATACACTTTTCAGGAAAACTATAAGTTTATTTAGATTAAACTTTATAAAATTTTACAAAAACACAGTACATGATATAGTGAATTAATAAATTTGTTTATTTTTTCAATAATATACTTTTAAAATTTGCACGACATGCAAATATTTAAAAGGACATTGCATATGAATTTTAAAAATATATAATTAAAAAAATAATTCATTATGTCAGATATTATGTTTTGGATATTTTTTTTATAAAGTTTATAATGAGTGGATTTATAAATTTTATTTATTTATTTTTAAATGTACCTAAGAAAAATTTTTTTTTAATATAAAAACATTTTATCATTTAATTAACCTTCAAATATTATTATTTTTTATTTATTTATTTATTTTTTTTTTTTTTAAGTATAAATTTTGAATTATGCCTAAATAATCTTTAGGGCAATTTAGTGGCTAGCTTTACATCATTAAATAACCTTAAAAGGCATTTTTATGGGCAGCTGTGGGCTAAATTTAATACTTGGGAAACACAAATGGCAGGGAGATGGCGAGCTTCCGTCAGGCCTTTATTTTTTAATGGCCTTTAAAAGAGTGGATGTGGCCAGTTTGAGGCTATACACCATTTATGGTAAAAAGTTTGTGGCGTGATTGTGGGCATCTTCCTTTACTTATGGCCAATTAGTATGTGGCCATAATGCGGCCGCCGTGACACATTTTTTACGAAGCCGTTATGGCCAATGTTAGTGGGCCTCAATCAGACACTTGGGGCCAAGGCTATCGAAGCCATAAGCGCCCCTTTAGTTATGTGTTTGTTGGGCTATTTTGTCATGTTTGTATTAGCACAATTCTTGAAATGGCATGTAAAGAAACAGTGGGTTTTGAAAATTTGTTTCCCTCCCTCCCAAACAACTCACCTCCATTTATACATGTTGGAAGGGAGACTTTCTTCCTAGGAGAATTTGAATTTAAACCCTAACTCTGGTTAATTTTCCCTGCCTTTTACTTTAACAGAGTTTATTTTTATGGTCATTTCCTTTTCTAAATTTGATATATGTGTTTTCTTTATATTTCTCTTTTATTGTTATTAATTTTTCTCTACTTTTTATGCATACCTTATTTTATTCTATTTTAATTAATGTATGGTGCTATTAAATGGATTTTTTTTTTGGAGGGAGGGGGGGCAAAGCTTTCTCTCATTTTGTGTTTCAAGCCTTATGGTTTCCAGACATTCTGTTGTGGATAAAATTTTTCTACCCCACAGGTCTCTACTAGAGGTTGGGAATCTATGGTTCCAGGAAATTTCTTCGATCATCTCATTCAAGTCCATCCAAATATCATTTGAAACTAATAATTGTCATGTTGGGAAAAGTTAACAGGAATTTGTAGCTATAATACAAACACATCAATCAGCTTGTATTTTAGGAAATTGATTTCACAAACTTTAACCATCATTAAGGTGATTATGTTAGGTAATTTCTTTCTTATCATTTCGTACATAAATGTTACATTTATGTTACATTCGATTTACCTTATGTTTAATCCTATGAAATTTGTCCAACTGAAAACATAATCTCCACCTAAATACATTCCAACATAGGTCACTAAAATATTCTGAAACAAGAAAATAAATAAATAAATATTATTATAAAATAAAAACAGCTTATAAGGATAAAAACTTCAAAGAACACAGAAAACAATACATTAAAGCATTTATTCTACTCTGAAATAATTTATTTAGAAAGAATAATATTTCAGTGAACATCGTCATGACAGATATAGTCCAATTATACATTTTTTAAAAAGAACTTTAAATATAGAATCACAATAAAAAATATCTTAAAAGTAAGAATCTTGTAATAAACTAATAAATTATTTGATTTATATTATCAAAAATAATTCACAAAACAATAGATACCTGTCATAAGTTTTCTTAATAAGCTAGAAAAATTTAGATATTGCTATTTCTAATAAACTTACATGGAATTTTCTTTAATACTGCATTCTTTTTAAATAATTAGTTTATAAAATCAAATTGAATAATAGTATTTTAAATATATAATAATACTTTTCTAATTTTGTAATTTAAATAACATTTGAATGTTTGATTTAAAGATTTTCTAACAAAATTAATTTTGTTCATTGAGGTTTTTATATCATAATAAACAAAACACAAGGAATTTTCTTAAAAGTAAGCACTGATTTTTTAATGCAAGAAAACTCAAATTTCATAAAATTCAATGTTAGTTTTGGTACTTGTAAAACCATGATTTTTGTTATCATTGTTATTATTTTTTTAGTAAAATTTATAATACACAGGAATCATATAAAAATTTGTTAAAAAGTAACTTTTAAAAAATTAGCAGAAAGATTATTTAATCAATATAACATTAACTCCTATCTTATTTTGACCATCTTTTCAATTACAATGCCAATATATCAGCAATTTCCATCCAAAGGTTTAAAATAATAATAATAATAATAATAAAATAAAGCATGTTTCAATTTTTTAGGACATCCTGTATGTATGGCAGAATCAAACTCATTGTCACAATTGATGTTTTTAAGTTTCAGAAGTTGGAATCAATCATTTTTCCTACAAATTTCCACACCTAGATCATAATACCAGTTAACTGATGTACCCTGAAACTTCGCCATTAAACTTTAATTAATATCTTAGCTATTTTAAACTACCAAAAAATTAAAAAGTTGAGTTGAAACTCTGTTTATACTCATTCAAATTTATAGACTGTGTGTGATAGATTTTTCTAGCAATTGCATACACAAATTTTTTCCTTTATTAATACAACTTTGTTATTACTTGGATTTTTAATACATCAAGATAGCAAAAATAATGCATGCAAATCAACTGCACTTAATAACTAACTAAAAAACGAATACAATAAAATCATAAACATTTACCTTCAGTACACCAACTATAGTCGTAGTCAATGCTGTGTTATATGCTGTACATAAAACTGTTGAATACATAAGAACAAATCCCATAAAACAAGACATGAAAAATGTCATAAGGAACATACCATCAAACCATCTTGTAAAAGCAAATGTCTGAAAAAAAAAGAAAATCACATTTTTATAAACAATAATTTAAAAGTAAGATATTTCAATCTAAACGATGTTTGGGTAAAACTAAAATGATTACTTATATTTACCTTTAATACATAATTCAGAAGTGTTTATATAAAAATCATCATATTAAACAGGAAAAAAAAAATAAACATGCAGAAAAATAGTTTTCATGCTAAGAATGAGTTTCAATTGTACTATTATTAATTCCTCAAATTGAAAAAAATTTTGGGACAAAAAATCGACAGACATTTAATACAATAATCACAATTACTTTAATTATTAATAATATAATAGGGGAAAAAAGTGGGTTAAATTTTAAAACGAAAAATAAAAAAATATTCTATTGATGTGTTTTTATATGTATATACTGCTGATGTAAAATAAAAGGGGGGTTATTTTTATATCTGCTCAATAACTAATTAGTGAACCACTAATTTTAAAGATGTACTTCCAATTAGAAAACGTGCAAATTTCGTCAAAAGATTGCAAAAAGACGTAAAATTTTTGTCATGAGGATCCGTTATCCAGAATGTTTGGGACCCAGGGCATTCTGGATAGGGGTTTTTTCTGTAATTCGGAACACTTTACCATAAGTATAAGAAATTCAAGAAATAATTTCATAAATAGTGAAATAAATAAGTAAATATGAATACTAATACATGTAAATACCTTAATTTATTAATTAATTTACACAAAATAAAAAAATAATTATAATAAATGAAAAAAATATACATATATATGAAATTTAATTTTGAGATTTTGAAACAGAATCTTTTGATGGGATTTAGCAAACATTTATATGATAGTCTTTTGCTTATAGTGCATCTCTTGCACTAATTGTTCTTGTATTTTGTACAGAGATATGATTTGCCGCTCATGTAAGCAGCTGCGCTGTTGCATGCCTGAAATTAATTGTTTGGTACAATTAAAATACTAATTTTTCATTTGATACCTTTTCAACTGCTTCATTCTGCTGGTTGTTCTTCTCATCATCACTTTCATCAATATATTGTTTGTCATAATTTCACAAATCTTACTGTCAGTCATGTGATTAGTGACAGGAATGTTTTCATCGGCTTCTAAACAATCTTCCACAGCTTCTTGATTAAGCAATTTAGCTTCTGACAACTAAAGCCTTTGGCATATGCCAACAGATAAGCAATAATTTGCTTCTCTTTCAAAATCTTGAAGTCTTCAAACTCGGGCTCTTTTTGCGTCACCAAAAAATAATGCAGATGGCCACAGATTGTACCATCCATGGATAAGTGTATCCTTATCCACATACTGCCATGCTTTAGCAGCACTCCACAAAGCATCTTTGATTGTGAAGATTCTCTGGAAATTTTTTATCCCAATTCTTTTGTTGCACTCTGTCAGCATTTTTTTAAGAAGTCATTTTTGTAGTGAGTTTTTAAAGATCTCAGAATCCCTTGATCCAATGGTTGGATAAGTGATGTTATGTACAATTTGGAAACACTGCAAACACATTATGCATTTCTAAGAATTCTACTTCAGGATGGGCTGTTTTTTTCGTGATCTTCTT
Source organism: Maratus speculifer (assembly GCA_964019185.1). NCBI lineage: Eukaryota > Metazoa > Arthropoda > Arachnida > Araneae > Salticidae > Maratus > Maratus speculifer. The sequence goes on along the minus strand of OZ025294.1, from coordinate 241,675,315 downwards.
AAGAAATTTGCCTTTTATCGCAATTTTTGATGAAAGTTGCCATTTTTCGCGATCTTTTGTTGAAATTTGCTGTTTTTCGCAAATTTTTTGTCAAAATTTGCCGTTTTATCGCAATTTTTTGGAATATATTTGTTATTTTTTTGCAATCTTTTGGTGGGAAATCTGCCCTTTTTTGTGTATTTTGTGACGAAATTACCCATTTTCTCGTGAATCCTTTGATAAAATTTGCTGAAAATTAGTCGTTTCTTCTTGATTTTTAATGAAATTTGCTGTTTTTCCATGATCTTTTGACGAAATCTTCTGTTTTTCGGGATTTTTTGACAAAATTTGCTTTTTTCGTGATTTTTTTTTTTTTTTTTTGAAGAAATTTGCCTTTAATTGCAATTTTTTGACGAAAGTTGCCGTTTTTTGTGATCTTTTGTTGAAATTTGCCGTTTTTCGCGATTTTTTTTGACAAAATTTGTCGTTTTATCGCGATTTTTTGGACTACATTTGTTTTTTTTTTTTTTTTTTTTGCAATCTTTAGGGGAAATCTGCCTTCTTTGGGGATTTTGTGACGAAATTACCCATTTTCTCATGAATCTTTTGACAAAATTAGTCGTTTTTTCTTTATTTTTAACGAATTTTGCCATTTTTCCTTTTTTTTTTTGACGAAATCTGCCGTTTTTCGAAATTTTTTGACAAAATTTGCCGTTTTTCGGAATTTTTTGATAAATTTGCCGTTTTATCGCGATTTTTTGGACTATATTTGTTATTTTTTCAAGATCTTTTGGGGGGAAATCTGTCTTTTTTGGGGATTATGTGACGAAATTACCTATTTTCTCGCGAATCTTTTGACAAAATCTGCTGAAAATTAGTCGTTATTTCGTGATTTTTAACAAAATTTGCCGTTTTTTCACGATCCTTTCACGGAATTACGCATCCCTTGGGACTTGTAAGAGCTTTTTTTTGCGTCCCGTCGCTGATTTTTTGCGTAATTTGCACTATAGCACGTCCACAGCATCACTGAAAAAAAAAAAAAAATTTACCGATTTGCATTCCGGTTTTCGGAGCGTTCCAGATACCGGGACGCCGGATAACGGATCCTATACTGTATAAATAAAATAGCAAAGTATTTTTATTTACACAACATACCTTTTTACACAGCTGGAAATGAATGGTACAATAATTTCCAAATTACAATCTGGTCATGTACCACCTAATTGCGTTGCACTTTTTGGTGACCTTTTAGATAATGTTCACTTTGAAGAGTTGTAGATGCAATACAAAATTAACTTTATAGAAAAACTATAACTTTAATGCAAGATTAGTGGATTAATATCCATAATTGTCATGATATTTTTAACAAATGTTAACTCAGTTTTAACATATGCTAGTAAAACATATTCGATTAGAAGCAAATAAATTGAATAATGAATTCCAGTGATCAAAATGGTCAAAATTGATTTTGACTAGGATGGTTAAAACTGTTCTTTAAACCCCCATGGTTAAAATCAATTCAACTCTAGTTTTATTGTAATAAAGAAATATATGATTTCTATATGTCATTGAATGTTTCTTTCTGTATGTATCATTTAAATTGACTATAACCATTCATTCTTTATTCTTAATATTGAATTCAATAAATATGAAGTTATTCACAGAAATATTTATCTAGCGATTATTAATAAGTTATAAATAAATATTTTATTCTCAACCCCCCTCTTTTAGTAAATTCCCATGTTTTAATATTCTAAATTTATTTTTCCTTTTTCTCATATTTTAAATTTCAATGAAATTTTGATTTCCTTCATTTTATTATTATTTGTAATAATGTATAAATAACTAAATTAGAATCCTTGGAATGTTCTTCTTTTATCACCAGCTCAAATACACCTCTAAATGCTGTCTTCACATTTATCAATAAAACAGACAAATCAACAAGGTACAATTTATTTTAATAATGAAATTCAGTTATATAGACTTGTCTTTTAAATATACTGTAAATTCTGTAAAAAATTAAGTTTTAATTTTTTTTTTTTTTTTTTTTTTTTTTTTTTTAAATTCAGATTTTTATTTATTTACATTTTTTATATTAAGATATGAAGTGGATACAAACAATCACAGATTTCAAAAACAATTAATCTTCTAATTAGACGGTTATTAAGTGATATAGTATATATTTTTATAATTATTTAATACTATTATGATTAGAAATTATAGAAATACTACAAATTGCAAATAATTAATTTAATTAGTTAATAGCAACTAATCAAACAAATATTGTGGCTTCTTGCTCTAATACTTTGTAAAATAACTGTAATCATATAAATCTAAATTTACACACATATATATGAATATTAATTAAAAATAAATAAGTAAAAAGATAGGAAAATTAATTACACTTATTATTTTATGCATACACAGAAAAATAAATATATTCATCTGAATGAGCTGTAATATACATGCAATTACACATAAATATATGAAAATAATAAATATACATGTAAACATGTTAATATAAATATTAAGTAAACATGTACACAAAAACAAAAAATAGTAATAAAAAAAATGAGTATTGCATTATCATTGAATTTACATATGTATTCAAAATTTAAGATTGTTAATTAATTGAAGAGAGTTTAAAATTAAAGTACAAATTTTGAACTGGACAGAAAATTGCATATAGTATATAAATGTTGCAAATAAAAGCTTATGATTTTTTTTTTTTTTTTTTTTTAAGAAGAAAGGAATGCAATTTCTGCATTAATAACATTGTTATTTATTTACAAAAGGCACATACATTTTTCTCTTTATGTTAAAATTGATTATTTTACTTCACAATGTTCCTTATAGTATTATCATGCTACATAAAAAATTCCAAAGCTGTGCATTAGCCTTTAAAATAGAAAATTATAACCTCAAATTTTACGTGCTCATTATACGCTGGAATATATTGTATACAGAACTATTAAATTTGCTTTGCAATTCAGTTTGAATTTTGTATTGATATTGCTAACTTATAATTAGTATAAAGAAGGGAAAAAATGGAAACAAAATTACCATAGATAATTCAGAACTAAATAATCATGTACATGCTTGATCCTAAATTGAGCAAATTTTACAAGAACCTTAAAAAACATGAACAAGACTGTAAAATATTATTCAATTATTATAATTGTTATTTATTTTGTGTTCTTCTAAATTCTTGTATATAATGACATATAGTGTATACACTGGAGTAGCCACATTTACTTGCTTAGAATGCAATATAATGTATGCAAATTTTTAATCATCTATACTATGCAATATCTGCACTATTTTTAGCATTTAAAAAAGATAATTTCTAAAATAAAAACAAAAGTACAAATAAGATTAAAGTTCAAATTTTTAAGAAAATAAAATTTGAAATTATCAATATAATGTATATCTCACTCTATTAACTTGTTACCTTTAGATGATACCATTAATTATATATATAAAACCCCACCGTGTATAACGCTTCCGGGGGTCAACCCATCCACGAGAAGAAGAAACTTATTGCAACTGCGTCCACGTTAGGCTTAAGATTTCCGAGTCGTTCACAAATGTTCTAATTGTTCAACTTATGGAAATATACATGTAAAAGATTTATTCATTACTCATTTTCTTTAAAACCTACAAAAACTGTTTAATTGTAATGTTTAAGTTCTAAATAAAACAATCAGCAATTACGGAAAAAATAAACGTTAAATCACAAGAAAAACAAACAATGTAAGCAAATTAATATTGTTGCCATTCAAGAATGACAAATTCCGTGAATGAATCTTTAAAATGACTCCATTGTAACATCGCGACTCAGGAATGATTGGGCGCATTCGGGAGCTATGCGCGCTGAGTGCGCGCGCTCAGGAGACAGGTACATAGAGTGGATCTTACAGCAGATATAGTACTTGGTACTGTGCGTTCATTAACAGATTAAGAACAGACCATGCATTCGATTAATGACAGTGCTAATTATAAAGATAATCTGTTACAACGGTGAGCTTCATGGCCGAATGAATAGAGCGTTTAACTCGAAACCAGAGTTTGTAGGATCAAATCCTTCGCGTCTAAACGTACTCCAAGCAAAAACTCCTGAAGTCGCACGCGCAACGCGTGTGCCTCCCGAACACGCCCATTGTTTACTTTTTATTGTTGGCATTTGTTTTCGATCTTTTAAAGTGTTTTCTTTTAAGTATTAGCTAAAAAATGGGCCAAAATAGGAATTTTTTTTATACATTTTAGATATATTAATTATTTTCTTTCAATATTTTTATGTATATTTTTGGTTGTAGTTTCACAATATAATCTTTTATAAATGATTTTTTTCCTTGCTTTATTCTTTTAAAATTTATGTATTTACGATTTGTTCATTACAATCCCCCCATCCACCAGATAGTTTTGTTATAGTTTTAGATGCAAATTTCTGTTAAAATTTTCTTTTTTTTTTTTATAGATTTTTTTTACCATGTTTAATCGTTGTATTTTTAAAAATTGTTTAAGCCTAAAGCGGCTGATTGACCACAGTTGTAATTTATCCTACTTTTAAAAATGCAAACACGTCATTTTGACGGGCTGTCTACTAGTGTTTAACATAATTACAATATCTAAATTCAAAAGTGAGCACAGTGAAAATAAGAAAAAAGAAATTACCTTGCTTACTTCACCAGTAAACCACCATATAAGCATCAATGGTAGAATCATAAATAAGGCATTATAAAAAAGTAAACCATATTTACCAAGATCCTGAAACATGAAATAAGTGTTACAACAGGAAGAAAAAGAAGTAAATAATCTAACAATTTCACACCAAAAATTCACTATTAATCAACATGCACAGTTTGAGACATGAACACACTTCTTGTTACCAGATCATAAATTAATTTGATTCTTAGATAAAAAATTATTTATAGAAAATTCTGATTTCTATAATAAAAGTAATTTGTAAACAAGAGGGGGGGGGAAAAGTCAAAACAGAAAACTATGCATTAAGGATAGATTATATAACACTTTCCAATAAATCGGGAATACTTTTTAAAGACTTCACTGATTAATAAGGTTAAGAAGATAGCTAAGTAAACAATTTAGGAAATGCATCATAACACATTTGAAAACCAGACATACTCAATTACTGCCTATAACCAGAAAGGCATTCAAATTCTTTTATGCAGCACTATATATGATCTATGGTCTATATAAGTATATATTCCAGTGTTGAATTTCTTTTTGACATGACATAGGTTTAAACCATGTTTTAACCAGTTTAAATCATAAAAAATCCAAATATGTAAGTAAACTCAGAACAAAATAGAAAAAATACTGTTAGTATAGCATTGCTTTTGTGTAATGATAGTAAAACATATAGTTTTAGTATATAGTAAATTGTAATCAAATATGAAGTGATATATATTTTTTCCTTTGTTTATGATTAAATTTCTAAGTTATGTGGATTTCTCATATGGCTTTTTTAGCATACTTAGTTGAACACCCAGTAGCGTAGCTATGTTTTTTGGCACCCGGGGCCAGCAAGAAATTTTGCGCCCCCACCCCAATATAGATATATAACAATTTCTCTCAATTTGGCACCCCTAGGCCTCGGCGCCCGGGGCGGACGCCCCCCTTGCCCCACCTTAGCTACGCCACTGTGAACACCTTATTTTAAAAAATATATATTGCAATGTACTCCTCAATCATTTTAATTATATAGAATAAAATGTTTATGTTCTTTTCACTTGGTTAACATTAACATTAAAAAACTAATTTAAGATGCATTAAATAATGGTTTTCCAAAAATATTCATATACAGGACTGCCACTGCTGAAAGACACTGAAAATAGCCTACAATGAAGAAAATAATAGCTAAAATTGTAGCATTTGTTTGAAAATAGTAGCCAAAATAATCGCATAATTTAAAAAATGAAATTAAAAATAATAATAATTCTGTATCCATAATAGCTGTAAGAACATTACAAATGTCCATATCTTATTTTAGAGTTAATGGTTGTGCTCAAATCACTAAATAAAGAATATAGTGATTTATTCAAATCAGAAAGCAAGTTACCAGTAAACAAGTTCCCAAAGTTTCAGCTATAGTTTGATCCTTTCAAGATGAAAATTATCATGTGCAGCACTGACCAAGAAACATAGCAGTAAAACCTTCTTTGAGGTCATTGCCAACACACTTCTCATTCCATTAAGAGTTTCTTGTAGGGACGGATGCAAAGTTTTATTTGAGGGGCAGGGTTAGAAACATACAGGCAGGGGTGACTCTGAGTAATTAAAAAAAAAAATCTGAAATTCACAAAAAAAAAAAGTAACTCTGAGTAAAAAGAAAAAAAAAATGTGAAATTCACAGCAAATTTTCTTAAAGGTTACAACAGACAGGAGAAGAATGGGGGGGGAGTAATCCACTATCAAACTATGTTTTTTTTTTCCAACCCTTTGACAAAATTTAGTTTTTTTCCGATCTTTTGGCAAAATTTGCCATTATTTGCTATCTTTTGATGAAATTTGTGATTTTTTACGCAGTACTTTGTTGAAATTTGAGTTTTTCTGCAATTCATTGATGAAATTTGTATTTTTTTGTGATCATTTATGGTTTATATTTTGGAATATAACTTTGCCTGTAGTTATCGTTGAACCAAAAGTCAAGCATTTTTGGAATCCTAAATCTTTAATTTAAAATAATAAAACAAAAATTAAAAAATTTCACAAAAACAGCGATTTGAGGGTAAATACCAGTGTTCGAAATTTGCGATTGTTAGTCGTCAAATGCAACTAAATACAGTAAAACCTCTAAATAACGGACACTTCGAGAATGCAGAAAATGTCCGCTATTCGGAGGTGTCCGCTATTGGGAAAACCTCAGCGATACAAAAATCGCTAAGAAATGCTTAATGTTTCATTAACTGACCGTTATATGTTCTAAGACCTCAATTATATTAAAAAAATTAAAATTATTTTTTAAGCAATAAAACTTAAACAAAAATTGTGCACACCTTTAACTGCTGTTTATTACATTCTCATTAAAAGAAAAAAAAAATCTGTTACAAAAGTTTATTTTTGCTTGCGATTACATATAATTTGTTTTCCAGTGTGAAGTTATTGATCATTACAGAATTCCGAGAGGGGATAGGGATTACACTTTTTGATCATTAAAAACATAAAATCATAAAATCTTCTGGGGAAATCCTACATTTGAATGCTCTGTGAGATGACCCTCCTACGCAACTCCCTGAATTCAACAATGAACATGAAGGAGAAATTTCCTCAGCCCACCCTCTACATTTATCTGTGATAAAAAAAAAATTGTGACACATTGCCCTGATAAATTTAGAGACCTTTTTACTTTTTTTTTTTTTTTTCATTTTTTTCTTGTTAAAAAATACTTTTTCATCCTTTATCGCCGGAAATAGTGTCCGCTATTTAGAATGTCCGTTATTCAGAGGTTAAACATACAAAAATTTAGGTTTTGGGAGTGGGGATTGGAAAACTGTCCGTTAAATAGAGGTGTCCACTATTCGGGAGTGTCCGTTATGGAGGTTTTACTGTAATTGCATTTGGCAACTACAAAATTATTATCGGTCATCAAATTTGATGCCTAGCAAATATTTATTACACATTTGGTTCCAAAAATTAAAATATCATCAATCCGAAAATATGGACATAAAAAATATCATGAACATCTGATCATGAAAAAAAATCGATTTCATCGATCAAAAAATCATCAATTTTGTCAAAGGATCGTGGAAAAGTTTTGTCATGGGATCACAAAAAAACAAAAATTTATCAAAGGATCAAAAAAGTCAAAAAATGCAGATAAAATATTACTTTTATCAAAAAATCTTAGAAAAAACACGAATTTTGAAAAAAAATCACAGAAAAAAATGTAAATTTTGTTAAAGAATCATGGAAGAAATGCTAATTTCGCCAAAGAATTGCACAAAAAAGCAAATTTCTCCAAACAATCGTAGAAAAAAACGTGAATTTTGTTAATTAATCGCAGAAAAGATCTAATATTCTTCAAAGGATCGCAGAAAAGATGCAGATTTCTTCAAAGGATTGGTTAAAAAACACAAATTCCATCAAAGGATCAAGGAAAAACACAAATTTCGTCATAGAGTCCCAAACAAAAAACACCTCAAATTTCTCCAAAGCTTCATAAAAAAAAGTGGCTTTCACCAAATTTTTTTCTGAAAAATGCAGATTTCAGCAAAAGATCGAGGAAAAAACAAAAAAATTTTATAAAAAAAAATCATAAATTTCTTCAAAGGCTCGTGAAAAAAAAAAAAAAAAAAAACATTTATTCAAAGAATCACAGAAAAAATACAAATTTCTTCAAAGGCTTGTGAAAAAAAACACATTTATTCAAAGAAATTTCTTCGTAGGATAATAGATAAAATGCAAATTTTGTCAAAGTATCACAGGAAATCGCAAATTTCTTCCAAGTATTGTGAAAATAAATGCTGATTTCGTCAAAGAATCATGGTAAAATTGAAAATTTTACCAAAGAGTCATGGAAAAAATGCAAATTTTGTTAAAGAGTCACAGATACTGTGCGAATCTCTCCAAAGAATCATGAGAAAAAATGCAACTGTTTTCAAAGGATCATGCAAAAAATGTGAATTCCTTCAATGAATCATTGAAAAACACGGGTTTTGTCATATGATCATGAAAAAAAAAAAAAAAAAAAAAAATAGCAAACTTCTTCAAATGATAGCAAAAAAATGCAAATTTCACCAAAGAGCCACAAAAAAATGTAAATTTCACCAAAGGGCTGCAACAAAAATGTTATTTTTGACAAAGGATTGCAATACACACACGAATTTTGACAGAGAATCACACAAAAATGCAAATTTCCTCAAAGAACTGAGAAGAGAACCGCAAATTCCACCATTCATGAAAAAGAAAAAAAAAAAAAAAAAAAAAAAAACAAAGGATTACCAAAAAAAGCAAATTTTGTTAAAGCAAAGCGGAAAAAATGCATAATTAACAAGGAGCTGAGTTCCCAGATCTTCCATCTCTGCTGTAATTTTTTCGAAAATCTGCGAATTTCAGAATTTTTCTTTTCTATTCAGAATCACTGTGTGATTCAAATGCAGATCAGTATGTTTATTTTTATTTTTACTAAATTAAACTAAAATTATCAATACTGGAAAAAAGTTTGTATTTGTTTTGCTAAGAAGTTCCCAAGTTTAAATTTTGTGTTACAGATACAGTACACTTTTCCATTAATTTCTAAATATAACAATAATTAGAAATGCGTTACATCAGTTTTACAGTTGCTTCAATTATCATAATCTGAGAGATTAACAACTTTAATAATTTTAAATAAAAACAAGTATTTGTGTTTTTCTAAAAAGTAGCATACGATGTTACAGTAATATTAAAAATAAATTTCAGAAACTGCAATTAAACATTTTCACTTGATGCCTAAGATTTTTAAAGTAGTCGTCATTTGACACCTACCTTTTATTCCTCAATTTCTATCACTGGTAGGCACATGCATAAAATCATATAAAAAACTGGTGGAACCAGAAAGAAAAACAGAGCTTGATCTCAAAAATGTTATAGTAAAGATTGGCAAATATTTTCAATCTGAAAAGTGCGTAGAAAATAAATGAAATCAGATTATCTGTAAAGCTCATCAAATTGTCCAAATTTTTGTTAGATGAAATGCAGACTGAGCTTTACTAGTGCCTTAAAATCAGTCAGGGAAAAAAGTCATTTTTAAAACACTTCATATTCCAATAATCCATAACCAGTTTAAAAATTTGAGTTCATAACTGTAAGTTACAGGCCGATGTAATGAAGAAGAAGTCAAAGTGGACCAAATTCCATTCTAGGGGTTTTTGTTAGGTAGAAGATGAAAGCTCCAGGTAAACCGAAAATCTTAAAAAGACACGATTCAACCATATAATAAATATTTGTGTTTAGAAATATGTATCTACATCAATTCCTCAACAACCTGACTATATTAATGTTATACTTTAATTATTACTTCATGTTTTATATTCGTTTAGCATTGTGGAGCTTAGCAGATTTGAGACAACATAACTATACATTCTATTAACTACTTTCCTCAATGAGTAGATAACAGTATAATTGTGATTATAAGGCACCAGTAAAGCTCAGTTCACGTTTTCAGCTAACAAAAATTTAAGTAATTTCATGAGCTTTACAGACAATCTAATTCCATTTCTTTTTTACGCACTTTTTTAGATTGAAAATATTTGCCAATCTTTACTGTAACATTTTTGAGATCAAGCTCTACTTTTCTCTTTGGTTCCACCAATTTTTTACATGATTTCACAACTTTTTCTGATCCTTTGAGGAACTCCATCAACAAACTTCAAATAACAAATTTAAACTAATATTAGTACTAGTTTGAAGTTATTAGTAGACATTTTAGTTTGGGAAATTACCAGAAATAGCGCCAAGTTGGCATCACTTTTGGTAAATAATTTTGGTCGTCAGATTTGGCGATCTATCGAAAAGTTGGCTACAAACTTGGTGACAGAATCCCCCACCTCCCTAGAGTTTCATGGTATCTATGCAGATATTTATTTGTCCATTGGTATCTACACAGATTTTAATTGCTCCATTTCCTACACAGATTTTAATTGTTCCATTTATTTTTTTATATAGAGAATGATATTTTTCTAAATTATCCATTTGTAATAGAGTATTATAGAAACCGTTTTGACTTCAAAAAAATTCAAATAAAAGGTGTGATGTTGTTTTAACATATATTTAATTACAGTTTATACAGATGTTAATGAAAAATACACATTTTCTGTTTCGAATTATGTCATCTTCAAAAATGCAAAAATTTATCAGGAAAATCTGAATTTTTATTGACTTATAAAAAAGAAACACATGTTATCATTTCTTTTTTAAATTATTGTGCTGTTTTTTTTAATTGGTGGCAACTCGAAAGAAATGATTAAATTTGCAATTAAAAAGAAGATATTTCTATAAAGTTAAATTATGGAAGGTTTTAGTGCTATCTAAATTTTAAATGGTTGCCATTTTTTTTAAATATTGGATATCTTTTGACAGGACCTTCAAAAGGCACATACTTAAAGCTTTCGAACAAGTTATTACATGTTGTTGAATGTTTCATGGTTTGAGTTATAATTGAGTAATTGTCATTTTATTTTGTTTTATGTAAAGAAAAAGTGACAAAACAGGGGTTCTAGATCTCCACAACTAATTGGTGGGTCCAGATGAAATTTGGTTAATTTTAAGGTCTAAAGTAATGCCCTTCACCATTTCAATTTCATCACGATCCGATGATTAGGTTCAAAGTTATAATGAGGCAAACTTTGGACTTTAAAATTAGTAATGCCTCTAAGCTCTACTGTAAAGCACTACCGTGCTGTATGATAAATCTAACTTCCAATAAGAATTGAATGAAAATGCATATTTTAAAATCATTATTTATAAAAAAAAATTACTTTTAATGCTAATTTAAAATAGAAAATACAACTGATATGATCATTTAAACAGTTAAATGATACATGATAAATAATAGTGTTAAATTAAGGAAGGAAAACTGCTGAAAATATTGAGGTTTACTGAGGCAAAATTTTAATGTAATACTAAAAACACTTATATCTTTTCTTGCAATATACTTCTAAAAAGTAGAAAAAAAAAATAGTGTATATATGTTTTATAAATGTTTAATATTGATTCAAAATTTTAATAGTAAAAGAACTTATTTCTTTTTTGTAATATACTCCTAAAAAGCAAAAAAAGAGTGTTTTTATATTTTATAAATGTTTAATATTTAATATTGTTTAACAAAATATAAATGAAAAAAATGTAAAAAATTAATTTTTTTAAGGACAAAAAATTTCACCATATACATGTTTTACTTTTAAAATTATTGTATCCAATTACTAAATCAAAAAAGGAAAAGAAAAACTTTAAAGCATTATAAAATCATCTTCCATGCTTTTTAATTATGATGAATAGCAAATACTACCTAATCAGCAATCACATGTGAAATTTCACAAAAAAGCAAGGTAAAATAAATTATCCAAAATAGGGTGGGGAATTTTTTTTTTTTTTTTTTTTTTTTTTTTTTTTTTTTAAATACACTTTTAGCAAGTACAGTAGAAGATCTTTATAATGCAAATCCATATAATGCACAATTTCTCAGATGTAAATAATGAATTTTGCAGTGAAGAAGCACATGAATTTTCAGATTGTAAAAAATTGTTACTCCCTACAAAACTAAATTTAATGCATTAGTTTATCTGCTTAATGTAGAACTTTTTAATGAAACAAAATAATTATGACAATAAATGGTTTTGAAAATTAACAATATAATGAATGATTTGAGTCCAAGTATATTTGGATCAATATTATAAAGAGTATATTTAACAAAATGTGAAGTGATTTACATAATGGAAATTTTTTTAATCCCGACAAAGAATGCAGAATAAAGATACTCTAATATATTTTAATATGTTTGATTATTTGGCTATATTTTTGAGATAAATTTATTGATGTGTGAAAGGATCCATATAACACAAAATTCTATATAATGCACAATCTTGCATTTTTAGATTCGCATTATAGAGATTTTCTACTGTATGTCATAAAAGTACATTTTTTTTATTTCAGTAAAGAATTCAATTTTAAAATAGCATATAATATTATTTAAAATACTGAATATAGTATTATTAATAGTAATGCATTACATTTACTGTACTATGATAATTTAAAAAGTGTATTTAATATAGTGAAAATTCTTTAAAAATGAAGCAGTTCAAAAAATTTTTAATAAATAAATATAAGTAAGTAACATTTCAGGAGGAGGACACCTGTAAATCCCCTTGGTTTACAGGGAGGGGGGGGGGGGGTAGGATATCCTAAATTATCTGTACATACTGAGCGATTTCATTATATAAATTTAAAATTAGAACTAACAAGAGGTATGGTGGAAAGTCATTCAATACAGAATGGCAATCTTCCTTTGCTTTAATAATTCAAATGAGTCCAAAAAGACAAACAGTCCAAGACCAATCGTAGTATGATTTTTTTTTTTCCCCTCCCAGTAGATTATCATGACTGTAAATATTAAAAATTCCTAAATTTTTCGAACATTTCAATAATAATTCCAGATTGACAAATTTCCCTCACATTTCCATACTTTTCAGGTCTGTGACCACTCAGCTAATTACAAAAATGAACAATAAAAGCACAATTTTTACCCTGGCATCAAGTTTTTTCTTTACATATATGTTGTTGGCGGCTGTGAAAAAGTCATTGCACAGAACAAAAATATATCCTTTGGCATCAAATGACAGATCATCACTAAAAATAAAATGATAATAAAAACTTTCATTCTACATGTTATAGAAACATGTCAACATTTTGGTATATTGAAAAATGCTTTGATGCATCTTAATAAATGATTATTTTGTAAATCAAAAACTATAAAGCTTACAAATTAAATAAATTTAAAATTACAGATCTATATCAAGAAAAGGACAACAATTGTAAATCTTTGACAACAAACATGGCTGACTGTGATTTCTTTATAAGGCTGTCCAAATGGCAATAAAACAGGAATAGTAATAACTTATGATTTCTGCTGCTGCAATGATGTGGGAATATTATCATGATTGAAGCAAACAAATTGAAAGAAATAGTTCATAAGAGAAACATTATAAAATAAGATTGCAGTTTGTTCTCAAAAAATTATTTTATACTTTAAAAATTTTAAAACAAAATTATTTATATTATATATTTAGATAGTAAAAATTCTTTGCAATAATTTCTTAATAAGAAAAACAGATTCTTTTACAAAAGAAAAAACTGTTTGCTTCAATATTATACAAATACATGTTTCTGTCATTTTCTAAATTCATTTAAAAAATAAACATTTTGAATTTATGTATAATTTGTTTTGTTTGAGATTCAGTAAAGAATTTAGATATAAGCAAAATTTAAAAATTGTTAATTTTAAAAGCAGCAAAAATTGCATAGAAAAAGGCTTTAATAGAAGATTTTAATTTAAAATATTAGATACTAATAGGCTATCAATTGTATTGCATTTTAGAATGGCACATTTTAAACAGTAAATTGCCAGTTTATGAATCTATAAATACTCTAAAGAATTAACTATTTAGCAAATGTTTAGTTACGGATTTTAGAAAATGTGAATAATTTTTAATAATAAATTACTTCATCACTTAAGAGTAATTTTTTTCAACTCATATTTGCGCCATAATATTTTTTATTTTATTTTTTTTTAATTATTTTTTTTTTAATATATTATTATTATTTTTTTAATATAAAGTAAATATATAGGTTACAATTGATAGCAGTGTAAGCAAGCTGTTACACATAATTTAATTTATAATTTGTTTTTCATTTTGTTTTGGAAGCATGAAAGGACAAGGAGAGGTAAACAAAAAAAAAAATCACTGCCGTGCCAGAGCAAAAATTCTTTATCTGCAGAATGGCACAGTCAATAGTATTTAAATTAATTTATAATTTTTTTACTGAAAATACCAAAAATATCATAAGAAATATTTAAAAAATAAATATAACATATAATTCTATCAAACTTTGTGACATTTTGAAAATAAATATTGGATTATATATATCAAGATATCACCATCCAAGATATACCAAGATATATCATCACTCAATCCTGATAAGATATGGATGTAACCATATAATTATGTATGGTTGAGAGCTTGTTGACATTCATTCATTAATAATTTAAATTTCAAAAATAATAAAAATGAGGTATGTTTTCCCACATTTTTGATACTATAACTTAAATATATATATATACATTGAGCCAAAAATGGAGTATATAAGGGCAATGGCATTTGTAGATTTTATCTATTTATTATGGAAGGTAACACAGAAAATAAAAATTGAATCCCAAAACACTTATTTACATATAGTTTTATAGGATTTCAATACACTCACAAATTTTTTTCCTAATCAAATTTGTGGAAGAATTTTATAAATATTTATTAATTTCTTTTATTCTGATTTTTCCATGGAGGAGGGAAGGTGTCTATAGACTTTCAAACCCTCATTGTTAATATATCTTAACACTGTACAAGAGCTGTCTTTCTAAAATTGAATCAATTCTTTATAATTTTAAGGTATTTCTTATTCCAATTTGATTGTGTGTGTGTGTGTTTTAATACTTAAGTAATGAAAACATTATTTCATTTGTATTTTATTATGTTAATAAAACAAATTCTATTATTAAAATGATATAAATTCACTTGAAATAAGATTTATGTATTGCAAAAAATCTTTATTTCGTATTATCATATTCACTTTATAAATTTATTTTCTAATTATTAATTCTTACTGTTTCACTTAAATAATCGATCTGAATCATATGAAGTTCTTTCTATTTTTACCTTTTTCAGATATAAAATAGTCAAATATAAGAATTGTATTCATAACTTAAAAATGATGGATATTACACTGGAAAAATACTAGTTAAAATATTAGTCTTAGCTATCGAACAATGCCATCATATGTATATTTTTTAATAGAAAATACTATTAGAGAGAAATGATTTGAAACTCCAACTTCTCGAACTAAAAACTAACAAAAATATATACCTAATATTTTCAATTCAATAATTTCACACACCTTCACATAACATATCCAATCAATATTCAGTAATCCTTTGGCATTTGCTGATTTAACATTTCCGAGTTTTGATTGTTTGTGAAATAAAAAATGAAGAACATTTCAACATTTGTAAATACTTAACATAGTTATCTCCGAATTTTGTTTTGTAAAGATATTTTTTACAAAGTAAGCTCACTTCATTTTACTAATTTTGTAAACTATTTGACACTAGGAAGATGCAATGTACAATACAGCCTATGATTCGAGAATTTCAACCCTTGTATTGAGGAAAAATACAGATTGATATCAAGAAATCTGAAGCATACACCTTGATGCTAAAAATAAAAAAAGTCCTAACTTTCCTAAAATTCAAACTTCTTGTTGGAAGTGAATTTTTTTTTTTCAAAAATTATATGGGAAATGAGAAAGTAATAGCATAATCCTTCACTGGTGAGAAGACTTAAATTTAAAAGAGAAATCGAGCCATAACTTTCATTTATATGGAAATGCATAAACATACTTGCAAACATTTCAAGCATTTACTTACAACTAATAATGTGTTTATAATTATTCAAATTTATTTACAGCATGTACTTTTTAATGCTTAATATTTTTTTCATTTCAATTGTTCTTTTATATATATATATATATATAAAAGAAAAGAAATAAAAAAGCATAAAACCTAATTCCTTTTTTTATGCACAGTCGCAAACCTAACCATCACAAATGTTAAGGGATTTTAAAACATATATATATATTGTAAAATCATTTCAAAATATACCAAATTCATTACATTTTATTATTCATCAGAAGAACAAGCTTTTGTTTCTTGATAAAAAGACATAGCAACAATAAAAACATTATGCAAAATAATAATAATAATTATGTTACTTATTTTTTTAATATTAATTCTTATTTCAATTAATGATTCTTTTTACCAATCAACTTAAGTGATCTAAATAATATTAAGATGTTTTATTTTTACCTTCTTCAGAAAGAAAACAGGAACTTTAAACTCATGAAAGTTATACTGGAAAGATACTAAATTAAAATATTAAATTAAATCTATGTCAATTACAAAAAAAATTATTATTCTAGAAAATATTGAATTAATAGAGATATGAGTGCAGTAAAAAATAAATCATACATAAAATTATATATTTTTTGATAGTCTGAAAATTGGAAACCTTTAGAGTATGCTTACTAAGAATAAACCGAAACAAGTTTTAAAGACCAAAACCAGATTTTGGTAATCTTTCCATTTTTAGAAAAAAAAAAAAAAAAAAAAAATGCATATATAAATATGAATAATAATTAATTACATGTGTTTATTAACTATACATAAATATTAATTAATATTATACATGTGGTCAAGTTGCCTTTTTGTGTCGCTAACAACCCTTTTTACATACATATAAAATATAATTTAATTAATTCATAAATGACACAGAATGATTTTCTAATTAAATAAATTTCATCTAATCAGAATTTAAGGTATACATATCCTGATTTATCTTTTATAATGACTTTTTGTATTTGATTATCTAGAATTTTCCCTAAGAATATTCAAATCACTTCTGCTGCTTCAAATTAAATATTTTCTTTTAATGTTAAGTCTTCAGCTTTTAATGAGCACATGAAAAGGATCTGTAAGATTTAGTCATATATGCATTGCATGCTTTATAATTTGCACTCTGAGTCAGTAGTGATTGAAAATTGCAATCAATAAAGTTCATATTTATTATTAAATAATGAGTGTTTTATCTGAACCGATAGAGTTCATATCAAAGAGTAATTCTGAAAATTTCTGAAGGAAAAAACATTTTTGGAACACAGGTAGTTTTGGTTAAGCTGAATTTTTGGCGAAACTCAGATTTTGAAGGAGGAAAACAAAAACAAATTTATGTCTATGTTTAGTGTAATGTTTTATTAAAAAAATTCTTAATTTTTTAATAAGTTACTTTTAAATTATTAAAATCGTGACAAGTTTCCGTATTGCATAAATAATGGTGCTATCAATCTAATGAATTAAAGAATTTTAAATTTATAATTTACAACCAAGTATACTTCCCTTTTTATCAGAAAATTAGCTAAAAATACTGTATAAAATATTAATTTTTGGTCTAATAATCTTTTTTTTTTTTTTTTTTTTTTTTAATAACAATATTTATTTTTATTATTTTTAACTACATGATCATTAAAAGCTGCCATGAAATTTATTTTCATAAATCTCTTTCTCTAAAAACCTAAATTTGAAACATTTTAATATGTACATAAAAAAATTATAATATATATTTTTTATTACTTGAATTTTATTTTGCACCTTTATGCATTTTTTTGAATAATAGACCATGGATATCAAGGTAATTTATTTTATAGTTCTAATATCAATGTTTTTCTTTCTTTCCAGTTTATTTTTTTATGGAAAAGAACAGCTAACTTTTTTTTTTTCTGACACCCATATATTCTTATTAAATGGTTAGAAAATATAATAATTAAAAAAAAATAGATCAGCTCAATTTATTTAATTGATATATGCAAAATATTTTAGCTTACATATTTTAAGTATAAAATTGATATTTTTCCAAAATATTGTTCAGTGTTAAATTTTATTTAACAATAAAACATTCAAATAATAATAACAAAATAAAAATTATATAATTTCTTTTCCTAGTAAAATATGTCATCACTGAAATATAATTATCGACAAAAATATTACAGAAATCATTTTTCCAGTCTTAGTTTTGAACATGCATCCTCCACAAAAATTCAAAGCTTTAAACGTCTACTTTATACTTCTACACTAGCAGAAACTTTTCTACTTTCTTCTAAATTAAAGAAGCTTGAAAAACAGGTGATGCATGCACATATGTGGGAAAAATGATCTGAAAACAGGTCTTAAAGAAATAGATTTGTATTTTAATACATATCAATACTTTTCTTTTCAATTTTTATATCTAGGCTATGAAAACATTATGTTTTTAACTCATTTCAAAGAGTTTGAACAATAATGAGAATTGTTTTAAGCATTTAAAATACTGGAAGCCCCTCATTCCCTTTTCCAGCATTCTTCAAAACTATGCATTAACTCAAAAAATCAGGTTATGCAAAACAGAAAACACTAAATAGCATGTCCAGTAGCAAAAACAGTATAGTATGGCAGTGAGCACCTATTTTATACCTTACAGATTAATTTAATAAAGAATAATAATTAAAACTAGTTGGATGTGCCAATCTTATAACATTCTTCTATCTCATACAAACATTTTAATATTTCAAAAAATACTTATACATGTTCATATTTTAATATTATTAATTCAATACTAAGACCTACTTGCCATATCCAAAAGTATTCATACACAAAAAATTTAATTCAGTTCTATGCATAACTTCAGATACTTTTTGATGGTAAAAAAATGAAAATGGCACAGACATTGCAATTATAGCACCTTTTTCCAGCGAATTTTTTATCAAATTCAGGATGAATCTACTAGCCATAGCCAAACACTTACTCAAAAAATTTGGTTCAATTCTATGCATAATTTCATACACTTTTCGGTGGTACAATATTGAAAATAGCACAAAATTCGCTACTGCAGTGCTTCCTTCCATTGGTTTTTTTTTCAAATTCAGGAAGGACCAATTAGTCATAGCCAAACACTTTCACAAAAAAAATTGGTTCAATTCCATGCATGACTTCATACATTTTGAGGTGGTACAATATTGAAATTTGCACAAAAATCACTAATTCAGCACCCCCTTCAGGTGGATTTTTTTCAAATTCAGGGAGGACCAACTAACCATAGTCAAACACTTTCACAAAAAATTTGGTTCAATTCTATGCATAACTTCATACACTTTTAGGAGGTACAATATTGAAAATGGTTCAAAAAGCACTATTGCAGCACCCCCTTCTGGCAGATTTTTTTCCAAATTCAGAGAGGACCAACTAGCCAAAGTCATACACTTGCACAAAAAATTTGGTTCAATTAGATGCATAACTTCATACACTTTTAGTCAGTGCAATATTGAAAATAGCTTAAAACTTGCTATTGCAATGCCCTTTCAGGCAGATTTTTTTCAAATTCAGTGAGGACCAACTAGCCATAGCCATACACTTACACAAAAAATTTGGTTCAATTCAATGCATAACTTCATACACTTTTAGTCAATACAATATTGAAAATGGCACAAAAATCGTTACTGCAGCTCCCTTCTGGCAGAATATTTCAAAATTGCAGGAGGACCTGCTTGCCATAACCAAAAACATTCACAAAAAAATTGGTTCAGTTCTATGCATATCTTCATACACTTTTTGATGTTTGAATGGTGACATACGGACACACAGGCATTTTGTAAAAACATGTTTTTTGGAATCTCTGACCCTTAAAACATATAAATCTGTCGAAAACCAGAAGTCATAAAAAATTTCGATTACAAAACTTTTTTCTATTGAAGACAGAAGAAAGTAAAAATGCTAGCTTAAAAAGTCTGCATATTTATTGCATTATTTTATTTTTAAATACAAATTTTGCTTATTTTATGGATTGCTGTTATTTCTTATGGCAATAGACTTGGTCCAGCTTAGTTGAGCCACAGATAAATTTTAATTTGCTGCAGATCATTGCAAAAATAATTGCAACTAGGATAGCATGTGCTTTTAATTCTCTTTGAAACACTAAAATACATTTCAAAACATACAAAATTATCCTTTTGAAAAAAATTATTCCTCAAAGTAATTTTTTCTTTTTCCAATGCATTTTGTCAAAAGAATAACATTATGTGCATTTTTATTTAAAAAAAAAAATACACTTAATTTTAGCTATAATAGCTCTGAGATTTTAATACTATTATTATTTTAATACTACACTTTTAGCTAAGGATTAGATATCGATCTAGTTTATGTATAATCAGATTTAAGGGTAATAAAAGATTTCACTTGGTATTTCAATATAGAAAAAAAATTTAAAAATAAAAATAATTAAATAAGAAACAACCCAGTCATATGTAAAACAGCAATTTTTATATCTAAGTATCAATATTTTAGCAGAAAAATTGCACACAGTCATGAAAAACATATTTATAACTCAGAAATTTGTGGGTAATAAAATATAATATATTCAAGAAATAATGAGTTCCAATTTCAAAAAATTGCCACCAGAAGAAAAATAATATATATACATATAACAATGACTGAAGAAAATACTGCGTTTTCCAAAATTATACACATGCTTTGGAAACCAAAATATGTATTTTTTAATGTTAAATTTTCCCCAACCTCTTTCCCATTATAATTATTTTGACCCTTTTTACTGCTAAATTTTTCAGTCTTTTTTTTTTATTGTTTCTTCAGATAGTCAGCAGATCTTAGTTTTATAAAGAGTATCTAAATCTTATTATTTAAAAAAAAAAAAAAAAAAAAAAAAAAAGTAATGAAAGGTGAAATTCTGTAACTCAAGTTCAAACCAAACATTTAGTAAGAATAATTTCTTTAAACCTTTTGCTAAAGTATCTTCTTCTTCTTAACGAAATATTTAGGATGCAAAAACATTCATTTATAACAAACAAAAATTTTAAAAAGTTTTTTTTTTTTTTTTTTTTTTTTTTTTTTTTTTTTTATGAAACAAACATGAAAAAACGTCTAGTGTAATGGCTTCATAAGTGTTTTTACTACTAAAAATCAATATATTATTTCCCCAATTGTTTCTTTTAAAAATATAAATTCAGACAAAATCGAGTTAAAGATTTAAAAACATACAAATATGAGGTTCATTTAAGGTTATTATCAAATTATCATGGACCCAGACAAATTCGGGTGTGTAAGTTAGCTTGAAATATATTTAATTTGCCCAATTTTCCATGTTTATGTATAAATATATATTTTGTAGAAAATAAAAAAAGTATGAATATATATTTCCAATAAAAATAACAAAAACAGTTGAAAATATTTACAAAATTTTCAAAAGTAACTTACACTGCAGCAACCATCGCTCCTCCTACCATTGCAAACACCGTCAAAACAATAGGTAAACTTCTTTTGGTGCTGTTAAATGAAACAAAAAATAAATAATTAAAACAAACAACAAATTAAAGATTACACTCTAAAAAAATTGGAACAGAATACATAAAATGATTTTATGAATTAATATAGTAATGCAGAAAATAGCTTGCTCATCAGTTTAAATAAAAAACACTTTTGTTCATTTTCTAACAAAAATATTTTTAATAAGAGTGGTCACATTTGTTGTGCATGTTCCAGTGGGCTCACAACCTTCTAAATTCTATTTATTCAGAACAAAAAAATTTCAGATATGCAAGGATGCCCAAAGATGTCCGAAGAGAACAAACAGTGTGGTTTTATCAAAAAATCAAAATTTTTATCAATTTAAACACCTATATATACACAACCTCTGCAGGCTGCTAGAAACCCCCCTGACTGTGTTAACCTTGCTAGAAACATACAAAAAGGTTCAATTCTATGCATATCTTCATGTACTTTTTGATGGAATCCCTGACCCCTAAAACATGAAAATCTGTCAGAAAAAAAAAAGTTGAATTTTTTTTTTTTTTTTTTTTTTTTTTTTTTTTTTTGTTATAATACATTCTTCTATTGAAGAGAGAAGAAAGTAATAATGATTATTTTGCAATAACATAATTGTCAAGCTGTATGTAGCTTGTCAAAACTATTTAACAGTCATAAAGAAAGGTAGTGATGTTTTATAGTGAATTGGACTGTGATCAGTTGTTTGTAAAATTACTTCCTAGCTATTAAATTTTACTAATTTTTCTGCAGCCGACTACAATTGCAAGCCACCAAAGTCTTGTGAGGATATAAAAGGAAGATTTTTGACCGGTTTCAGTTTGTAATTAATAACTTTGTTTCTTCTCCCATTGCTGCATCATAACAAGAATTCATAGGTTTAATACAACCTTTTATTTGAAAATATATTTTTAAGCTCTTATTTCATTAATATAGAAAACAAATTTAAGAGATTTTATTTACATCATTATAATAATATGTGTTTCTAAAAAACTATTATTCCAGCCTTATTATTATTATATATATATATATATATATATACTTAGCAAATAATGCATCCTAAATTTAACAGGGACTTTTCATTCATCTTTTACAAGCTAATGAAATGGTAAAAATAATATTTATGATAAAAACAATAACATCGTTATTTATCATAATATGTTAAACATGCTCATCTCTAAATTTTCAACTCTTCATTATTATTCATTTTGAATTAGTGTTTAATTAACTTCCCCATCCTTAGCAATTATAAGTCTCACCTCAACTCCTTTTGAATATTTTTGTGGCAAGAACTAGAATACATACATATTTTATTTACAAGGAAGAAAAAAAGAAAACAGAAACTTACAATGAGTTAGAGTTCTACATACACAAATGTCCCTAAACATTTCATATGAATTACAAAATATAAAATAATAAAAATGAGCAAAATAATTCTTATATACATATTTACTAAAGGAAAAAGGCTATCAGTAAATTTCACATTTAACTTACTGAAGTATGAAGTATTCTCCAACTAATGTCATAAGGATTGTGAATCTACGCAAAACTGTGAACATTGGAAGACTATAAGAATAAAAATTAGTCACTACAAAATATTTGAAATATATAATTAAAAACACATAATCTAAATATATTTTGTGGAATTTCAAGTATAATAAAGTTTTTTTTAGGATTAACTAGTAATTAAAAATAGTCAAAACAAACAAAGAAATAATAGAATTTTAATTTAAACCCAAAATCAGCTAATTTCTTCTTTCTGAATGTTTATATAAGCTCATGTTGTTTAATGAATTAAAATCCTCTCTAAAAGAATTTTCTTATTCAACAAATGAAATTTAATTTGCTTCACTAAAATCAGGGCAAAAACATTATCAAAATCTGCCAAAATGGAATTGCAAGAGGTTGGGGGGGGGGGAGATATGTGTTTTATCAAAAATTTTAATCTTAGTAGATACAGAGGTATACATTCTATTTGCTGGGAGTATGAAATTGTTCTGAAAATGTTTGCTAATTACTTAATAATCAGGACCATAACCAGCAAGTAATGTTGGAGAGGGGGAGCAGGATCTCTGAAATATTTTTGTGGGGCTCATATCTTTTAACATTTCATGTCTCTTACATAAAATAAATACAATAAATCCTGCTTAGACGGAATTAGCTTAAAATAACCATTTATAACCCGACTGGATTATAACCCAGGGATGAAAGTGCGCTAAAGCCATTTTGTAGCAGCTTTGGAGCAGCAAAAATCGAATTTTGGAGCAGTAAAACCTATTTTTGTAGCTGCAAAAATCAGATTTTGTAGCAGTAAATATCGGATTTTGTAGCAGCAAAAATATAATTTTGTAGCAATAAAAGCCGTTTTAGGAGCAGATTGAAATATTCTAATGCGAATCAATTACAATAATTGCTATCTTGAAAAATATTTTTACATTTGAAAGAATAAATACTCAGATTAAATTTCTTTACATGTTTCAGACCTTTCGATGAAATTTGGAGTTTTTCGCGATATTTTAACATAATTCATGCTTTTTCACAATCTTTTGATCCTGTTTTTTCATTTTTTAACTAGATTTGCAGGGGTTTTTTTACGACCTTTTGATGAAATTTGTACGTTTTCTGAGATCTTTTGATGAAAATTACAGATTTTACGATCCTTTTGATGAAATTCTCGTTTTTTTTTCACATGATCTTTTAAAGAAATCAACATTTTTTTTTCATGATCTTTTGACCGTATTTAGTTTTTTTAATGACAATATTAGATATCCTTTGACAAAATTTCATGTTTTTTTGTGATTTTTGACGAAATACACTTGTTTTTTGGAATCCTTTAGAGAAATTTGTGGGTTTTTTCGCCATCTTTTCCAGAAATTAATGGTTTTTTCCACGATCTTTTGGCTGTGTTTTGTTCACTCTTTTTTGATAATAACGATCCTTTAGCAAAACTCATATTTATCTCGGTATCTTTTGATGAAATTCGAGTGTTTTTTGATAAAATGTGCAAGCTTTTCGCGAACTATAGACAAATTTTTCATGATTTATTAATGAAATTCAAGTGTTTTTCACGATCGGTGAAATTAGAGTGACGAAATTAGTGATCCTTTGACAAAATTCACTTTTTATTTTTTCGAGATCCTTTGACAAAATTCGCATATGTTTTTTGAGAGGCTTCGACTAAATTCGTGTGTTTTCTGTGATTTTTTGATGAAATTCGAGCATTTTCCCCGAGATTTACGGTCTTTTCCTACAGTGTTGAATTCAGGTGGTGGCCCAGAGGGACACCCCCCCCCCCCCCCCGGGAATTTTGAGATTTTGGGTTTTCAATGATCAAAAAGTGTAATTCCCCCCCCCCCCCCCCCGGAACTCTATCATGTCCTCCATGGAGCTATAGAAATCCCTCCCGGAGAAAAGTGTCTGAATTCAACACTGTTTTCCTTTGGACTGCATTTTGTTCATTTTTTGACAAAACAGCAATTTTTTTTGACAAAATTCTATTTTTTTTTTTAATTTATTTTATTTTTTTTTCTTGTAATTGTTTGACACACATGTAGCGGATTTTCGTAAGCGCTTTCATTCTGCTTTCAGTTTTGCTGTCTATCGGCAGGATTCGCTGAGGAGCGAAGTAATTCACCACCACCACTGGAAAGACGCAGAACAGGAAGATACTTAATTTACAAAAAATATGTACAATACATAAAACAGAGGCGATTCTAGGTGATATTTTATTTTATTTTTTTTAAAATTCACATCGCATTTTCGGAAATCGGTGGTGGGGAAAGGGAGGTATCCGTGATCTTCTGACGAAATCGGCGTTTTCCCGCAATCTTCAGACGAAATCAGCGATTTATCTGCGATATTTTAGCAAAATCCAGGGGTGATTCTGGATGAATATTTTTTTCGGAAATTCGCATCGCATTTTCGGAAATGGGGGGGGGGGGTGATGAAATTTCAGGGGGTCGTGAGTTCCTCCCCTCCAGCGATTTTCGGACAAAATCGGCGATTTATTGCGATCTTTTGCCAAAATCGGCGTTTTTTCGACGATCTTTAGACAAAATTTGCTTTTTTACGCGATTTTTTCTCGAAAACAGCGTTTTACTCTCGCGATCTTTTGACGAAATCGGCGTTTTTTCCGTGATCTTTTGATGAAATCGACGTATTTTTTCAAATATTCTTTTGACAAAACATTTTTAAGCGATCTTTTATCGAAAACGGCGTTTTTTCCCGCGATCTTTTAACGAAATCGGCGTTATATCCGCAATCTTCAGACGAAATCGGCGTCTTCCCGCCGTCTTCAGAAGAAATCAGCGTTTTATCTGCGATATTTGGTGAAATTGGCGTTTTTTCCGCGATCCGCACAGGAAATTCGCGTTTTTCATCGATCTTTTGTCAAAGTTCGTTTACAAAAACATTGACGAAATCGTCGTTTTTCCACGAAATATTGACGAAATGTATGCTATTTCGGCGATTCTATCACGAAATTTGCATTTCTACGTTTTTTCCGTGCGCAAAACCGTACAAGTTGGCAACTATGTGGAACTGATAACCCAATTACAAATTTTCGGAAGAGGATGTCTTAAATTTTCGGAAATTTCGGACGGGAATCACCCTTGACAAAATCGGCGATTTATTGCGATCTTTTGCCGAAATCGGCGATCTTCCCGTGACCTTTCGACAAAATCAAAATTCTACCTTTTTTTAAAAAAAATAAAATCAACGTTTGCTCGGCGATTTTTAGACATAATTTGCATTTTTACGCGATCTTTTCTCGAAAACGGCGTTTTATCCCCGCGATCTTTTGACAAAATCAGCGTTTGTTCCGTGATCTTTTGCTGAATTCGCGATTTTTTTCAATAATCTATTGGCAAAATATTTTTAAGCGATCTTTTATCGAAAACGGCGTTTTTTCCCGCGATCTTTTAACGAAATCGACGTTATATCCGAAATCTTTAGACGAAATCAGCGTTTTATCTGCGATATTTGGTGAAATTGCCGTTTTTTCCGCGATCCGCACAGGAAATTCGCGTTTTTTCATCGATCTTTTGTCAAAGTTCGTTTACAAAAACATTGACGAAATCGTCGTTTTTCCACGAAATATTGACGAAATGTATGCTATTTCGGCGATCCTATCACGAAATTTGCATTTCTACGTTTTTTCCGCGCGCAAAACCGTACAAGTTGGCAACTATGTGGAACTGATAACCCAATTACAAATTTTCGGAAGAGGATGCCTTAAATTTTCGGAATTTTTGGACGGGAATCACCCCTGACAAAATCGGCGATTTATTGCGATCTTTTGCTGAAATCAGCGGTTTTCCAGCGACCTTTTGACAAAATCAAAATTCTATCTTTAAAAAAAAAAAAATAAATAAAATCGCCGTTTGCTCGGCGATTTTTAGACATAATTTGCATTTTTACGCGATCTTTTCTCGAAAACGGCGTTTTATCCCCGCGATCTTTTCACAAAATCAGCGTTTGTTCCGTGATCTTTTGCTGAAATCGACATTTTTTTTTTCAATAATCTTTTGGCAAAATATTTTTAAGCGATCTTTTATCCAAAACGGCGGTTTTTTCAGCAATATTTTAACGAAATCGGCATTATATCCGCAATCTTTAGAAGAAATAGGCGTTTTCCAGCAGTTTTCAGACGAAATCAGTGCTTTATCTGCGATATTTGGTGAAATTGCCGTTTTTCGCGGTCCGCAGAGGAATTTCGCGTTTTTCAGCGATGCCTGTGGCATTTTTATTATTTTACCATCAAAAAGTGTATGAAGCAGTGGTGATTCTGGATGAAATTTTTATTTTCGGAAATCGGGAGGGGGGAGGGGGTAATCCACGAGTCAAAGGAGGTTTTACCCGCTATCTTCAGACGAAATCGGCGTTTTCCGCAATCTTCTTCCGGAATCGACGTTTTCCGCAGATAAATCAGCGATCTATATTATATGATCAGCTTTTGTCAAAATCAGCGGTCTTTTGCGATCTTTTGGCAAAATCGGTGTTTCCCGTGGGGTTTATTTTATTTTTTATTTATTTATTTATTTTTTATGAAAACTGCGTTTTTTTTAATGATCTTTAGAAAAAAATTGCATTTTTGCGCGATCTTTTCTCGAAAACGGCGTGTTAAACTCCGCGATCTCTTGACGAAATCGACGTTTTTTCCGTGAACTTTTGATGAAATCGGCCTTTTTTTGTCCAATGACCCTTTGACAAATTACTTTTAAGCGATCTTTTATCGAAAACGGCGTTTTTTCCCGCGATCTTTTAGCGAAATCGATGTTTTTCCGCGGCTTCGAGACGAAATCAGCGTTTATCTGAGATATTTGGTGAAATTGCCGTTTTTACCGCGATCCGCAAAAGAAATTCGCGTTTTTCAGCGATCTTTTGACAAAGTTCGTTGACAAAAACATTGACGAAATCGTTGTTTTTCCGCGAAATATTGACGAAATGTGCGCGTTTTCGGCGATCCTTTCACGAAATTTGCATTTCTCCGTAATTGTTTTTTTCCGCGCGCAAAACCGTAGAAGTTGGCAGCTATGTGGAACTGGTAACCTAATTTCAAATTTTCGAAAGAGGATGCTTTAAATTTTCGGAAATTTCGGGCGAGAATTACCCCTGACATAAGAGACGAACTCTGATTAATTGGGAATAAACATAATGAAGCAGCTTTCTCCCCCAAAGCGCGCGGCATACGTCACATGACGTCAGGCTCCGAACTCTGCGATCAGCTGCAATGAAAATGAACTTACGATGACTTGAGGGAAAAACAACTTCCGGTCGTTTGCGGAGACACGATAAAACTCCACAAAACATCGCGTGTTTTTTGTGACCGAATGTGCGTATTTTTCGCAATTTTTCGGCGAAATTTGCGAGTTTTTCGAGATCTTTTGCAATGTTTCTTTGCTTTTCGACGAAATTAACAGCCCCAAAAAAGTTATTTGTAGTTGTTTCCTGGATCGACGAAATCGCGATAAATTTCGTTTTGGCACTAAGTGCCTTTTGGCGCAAGTTTGGCGCAAAATTGAAAAAAATAGCTGTTTTGTAGCAGTTTGGCGCAGGAAAGCGGTTTTGGCGCAGTCTGGCGCAATTGGCGCAGGTCTTACATCCCTGATAACCGAACTTTTATCCACTAAAACCTTTTTAAAAGGAGCTGTTTTATAAAGAATCATTTTTAACATATTCAGACCATAACAGAACTTAAATCTTTATAACAAAATTTTTAAACAAAAAGGTGGTGATCTGGAGAAAGGAAATAAAATAACTGATGATCAGTAGAACAGCTAAGACGAAAACGTATTTCAAATAGAATTTTTTCACATCCCATGTGAGCAGGGATGTAGTGAAGATAATGGAATGTTTTATGCTTTTCAGATTTTTTCTTAAGATGTTCTGTGTCTGCCATGAAAACTAATTACAAAAGTGAAAGTGCCTTTTTAAAAAAACTTGTAACTAAAATACAAATAAACAAACAATCCAAATAAAAACCAAAAATACTTTCTACCAAAACTGAAACCAACTTCAAAAACTGCTGCAAAGTGAAAAATAATTTTTTTTACATAATACATAGTGATAAGAAATTAAATTAAGAGCATAGTATTTACTATGCGTATGATTATATTTATGTAGATTAATTTGATTTTTTGGGGTCTGTGCCAGTCAATCCAAGTTACATGTAATTTTTGAATAAACACACATCCAAGTATCTACAAGTTTTTTTTACGATTTAATATTTAGTTAAAAAATTTAACTTTATTATTTCTTAAACATTTATTCTGGTGTTATAAATGTGTATTTTCAAGTGAGATTAGCAACTACAACTGTGCGTCCTAAATTGAGGATCAATATGTGATTAATGCGTTTATACAAGATATTATGTAAAAAAATTGTAGCCAATCGTAGAATTTAAAATGCAGGATGCTGTCAAAGTTGACTGATTCAAAATAGGATTTTTTTTTTTTTTTTTTCAACATATTTGCAGATTTTTGTTCCGATTTGCATTGCATAATTAATTTTATTTTTGAACTTGTCTGGCTGCCACAGACTCCAAAAAATCAAATTAATGTACATACAGTAGACTCCCTCAAATCCGCAAACCAGAAATCCGCAACTCTCTAAAATCCGCACATACTTTATGGATGTAAACAATGAAACTTTCAGATTGGATATTTGGACAAAATGTGATTTTTTAAATTTTGTATCAATTCCATATATTTTTTAATTTTTAATTTTCTCAATAATACTCTATTCATGTTTTTTTTTTTTTTTTTTTTTTTTCATGAAGGAAGAAAAATTAAAAAAAAAAAAAAAAAATCAAGATATTGCTGATATCACTGGTAATCACAATTTTCTTACCAAATATATTTATGCATTAATCAAGATTTTTTTGGTTACTAAGCCTGGCTAAACTTTAAAAAAAAATCCTTATTTTATGATTTTGATGTGAATTAGTAATGTACTTTTATGAGGCAAGTTTTGTTGAATAATTTTGGAAAAATATATTTAATTTTTATAATGAATATTTAATCATACACTATTGATCATTAACTTGATCTTTGCTTTTAATATTTTAATCATTTTGAAAATTATCTAAATTTTTATTATTTTAATTTATTACTTATTTTAACATTTTATTATATTGTAAGTATTCATTATAGTCCTGAATGCACTATTAATTGCACTCAAATTACTGTTTAAAAAACGTAAACAAAGCAATGACCAGAAATCCGCAAAATTCTAAAATCCGCACAACCTCTGGTCCCAAGCTGTGCGGATTTGAGGGAGTCTACTGTAAATATAACAATATGCATGATAAATACTATGTTCTTAATTTAATTTCTTATCACTATTATGTAAAAAAACTTATTTTTCACTCTGCAGTAGTTTTTAAAGTCCATTACAATTTTGGTAGAAAAGTTTATTTTTCTCTTTTTAGTTAAAAGTTAACGATTTTTGCATTACTTTTTTTGATGGAAATTGCTGACATTCTCGCATAAAAAAGTATTAGTCTTTGAAAATTCACAATAAAAAGAGCTCCATCTTACAAAAATGGTTCTATGAAGTAGAGAAGGAAGGTTCATAAATTATCAAAAGATGACTGCACTGTAAAAAAAACTGTTAAATTTACAGCAAAAACTGCTGGTTTTCGCTGTTTTTTTTTTGTTTTTTTTTTTTGTTTTTTTTTTCTCTTTTCAGGGTGGAAAAAATTGGAAAAACCTGCCAGCAAAACTTACTGTTCTCACCATTCTGATATGCAAATTTGACAAATGTGAATTATATTGCAATAGGTGTCCAATATTACTTAACATGCAAAAAGAAAGAAAATTTAAATGTGAGGAATATGTGAAGATTTAAAAGTTGGAAAAATGTTTAAACACCAAAGATTAAAAAGTAGTATGACATTGGAATTTTAACGGACAAAATACTTGTTTTTATTCTTGATGAAACCAATATTCTGCAGGATCATAGATTTTAGATTAAAAATTGGGTTAAACAAAAACCAATAATCAATCACACATATTTAAAATGAAGCAACAATAATTAAGAACTTCTAAACATAATATAACAGGGTTTTAAAGGTGGGTATAGAAATAGGATAATAAAATTTTTAAATTATTGTTTATCGAAAAATTACCTGAGATGTTTTGTCCCACCAAGGCCACAAATAAGATTGCCAATGTAGAAAACAGGAAGAGGCCATATCTACAAAAAAGTTATATTTTAATATCGTAGCAATAAAATGCAAGAAATTTTAAAATTTATACAAAATATCAGAAATATATATACATCAGAGTTTCCCCCAGAGGGTTTCAGAAGGGCTCTAGGCCCCTACTGCCCTTTAGTTTAAAAAATAGTGCCCCTCATCCAAAAACTAGCGCCCCTATTGTCGCTCATTCAAAAAAATAGCACCCTTCTTGCCCCTCATTTGAAAAAACGCAGCCATTCAGCGATGATGCGGAGGTGCTATAGAGCGAAAAATCGACCACGGAACGCAAAAAAATAGCTCTTACGCATCCTACGGGACGCGTAATTTCGTCAAAGAATTACGAAAAAAGGGCAAATTTCGTTAAAAAATCGCGAAATAACGATTAATTTCTGGCAAGATTATCGAAAAATTGCTATTTTCGTCACTAAATCCCGAAAAAGTAGCAGATTTCCCCCAAAAGATCCAGAAAAAACGACAAATTTCGTCAAAAATCGCGATAAAACGGAAAATTTTATCAAACGATTCGCGAAAAAGGAAAAATTTTGCCAAAAGATCACGAAAAACGGCAACTTTCGTCAAAAAATCGCGATAAAACGGCAGATTTCGTCAAAAGATTTGCGAAAAAAACTCGGCAAATTTCGTCCTAAAATCGCAATAAAAAGGAAAATTCTGTCAAAATTCGCAAAAAATGGCAAATTTTGCCAAAAGATTCGTAAAGAACACCGCAAAATATCCCGGAAAAACGGTAGATTTCGTCAAAAGATCGCAAAAAAAATTGCAAATTTTGCCAAAGGGGCACAAAACGGCGTACGTAATATATGACTCGCTAAAATCATCCTAAGAATTATGTTTATTATTAATTTAAATATAGAATTTATTTATAAGACTTTAATTTATTTATAAGTCTTTTAATCGCCTGGGAGAAAAAAGGAGGCGATTCCACCCCCGTTACGAACTATGCGCTTTTTTTTTTTTGCGCCCCTTTTTTTGAAATTTGCGTTTTTTCGTGTTTAAACATAATAAAATTGGCAGTTTTTAGAAATCTGTTGAAAAAATTGGCCAATATTTGTCATTTTTTAACAAAATTCGCCGTTTTTTCGCGATCTTTTTACGAAATTTGTCACTTGTTAGCGATTTTTTAGCAAAATCTGTATTTTTGTCGTGAGATTTTAACAAAATCGGCTGTTTTTTCTCTATCTTTTAACAATATTTGCCGTTTTTTCGCGATCTTTTAACAAAATTTAACTTTTTTTTAAAACTTTGACAAAATTTTTGGATTTTTTTCTGGATTCTTTGATGAAATTTCTGTATTTCCGCGATTTTTTGAGTCGCTAGATTTTAGATTCAACTCTATAAAAGTGCCCTTAAAATCAAAAAAGTGCCTTGAGAACCAAAAGAGTACCTTGAAGAATGTAAAAAGTGCCCTGAAGAATATAAAAAATCCCTTTCGGCATGGTCTATAGGCAGAGGTAGATTTCGAAAAGTTTTCATCTCAAAAAAAAAAAAAAAAAAAAAGATTAGAGATAAACCCAGTTTAACTACTTTATTCAGTCGCTTTTAAATTTTTTAAAATTTTATTTTTCTGTAAGAACTGGTTTTATCAAAATCATCTTAAACGAAATTCTACTCAAATGCCCATTTTGGCAACATATTTTGAATTCTTTCTTTATTTAAAAAATTGACCAATATGCTCATTATATAGTTCCTAAATAACAAAAAACTGTTAATTAAATTCGTTTGACAGCAGAATTGAATTTAAAAATGAGTCATAAAATAACCAATTTATTATTTTAATGCATCCACAAATCTTTATTCAAGATCGCTTTGAGAAATTTTGTGCGAAGTGCCAACTTTGACAGATTTATTTAAATATATATTTAGCCTTTACCAAAAATCTGACTAATACGGCACATTACACAGTTCCTAAATAACAAATAACTGTCAATTGAATGCGTTTGAGAGCGAAATTGAATTTAAAAATGAGTCATAAAATAAACAATTTGTTATTTCAATACAACCTCAATTTTTTATTATGATCGCTTTGGGAAATTTTTTTGCGAAGTGCTTACTTTGACAGCTTTTAAAATATATATATCCACCCTTTATCAAAAAATCGACGAATACACACATTATATAATTCCTAAGTAACAAAAAACTGTCAATGGAATGCGTTTCAGAGCAAAATTGGATTTAAAAATGAGTCATAAAATAACCAATTTATTATTTGAATACCCACAGTTCATTAATCATGATCGCTTTGGGAAATTTGGTGCGAAGTCCCCATTTTGGCAGTCTTTTTTGAAATATATCCTGCCTTTATCAAAAAACTAGCCACTCCGTTACATTATATAGTTCCTAAATAAGAGAACCTGTAAATTGGATGCGTTTGAGAACAAAAAAATATTTAAAAATGACTCGGTAAAAACGCAATTTCTTAAATTTTCCTCAAATTTCGATCACGATAACTTCATGAAATTCTGTTCAAAATACCTTTTTTGGCAACCTTTTTAAAAATATATTCTGCCTTTATAAAAAAACTGGCCAATACGTCAAGTTATATTGTTCCTAAATAATAGGACCTGTAAATTGGATGGGTTTGAGAACAAAAATGAATTTAAAAATGACTCAGAAAAAACGCAATTTGTTATACTTAATCAATTTTTAAATGACGATAACTTCGGGGAAATCTGTTCAAAATACCTTTTTTGGCAGCCTTTTTAAAAATATATTCTGCCTTTATCAAAAAATTGGCCAATACGTCGCATTATATAGCTCCTAAATAAGAGGATCTGTCATTTCGATGTGTTTAAAATCAAAAATGAATTTTAAAATGAGTCAGAATATAAGCAGTTTGGATTTGAGGTTCTTTCTCCAACTCCTATTTTTGTTTAGTTTATTTTTGCTATAAGAATTGGTTCTATGAAAAACTTGTCAATATAAAAGTTGTAGATATTATTGTGAAGATGTAAAATAAATTTAATTAGATTTGATTGCTTAAGAATTGAGTAAGTTATGGGTTTTTTTCTTTTTCCTCCCCCTTTTTTCTTTTTGTTTTTAATTTTTTCATCGTTAAAAATTGGTCCTATCAAAAACTTGTAAATACAAAAGTTTTAGATAATATTGAGTAAATTTATTTAAAATTTAGTTGGATTTGATATCTTGAGAATTGACGAAGTTATGAATTTTTTTCTCCCCAAAACC
Source organism: Maratus speculifer (assembly GCA_964019185.1). Classification (NCBI taxonomy): domain Eukaryota; kingdom Metazoa; phylum Arthropoda; class Arachnida; order Araneae; family Salticidae; genus Maratus; species Maratus speculifer. The sequence continues at coordinate 241,640,747 of OZ025294.1, read as the reverse complement.
ATGTTTTTTTCGCCCGTTGAGCCCATTTTTAACTTTATCAAAAATCTGTCATGCATAAACTTTTTGCCCACTTTTTAGAAGTAATATAAACTTTAAATTGATTCGATATCTATTTTAATTAAGAAGTTATCGCGTTTTTTCGGTTTTCACAAAAACCCTCCTTATTTCCACCCCCTTCGTCTGATTTTGCCCACTAACGAACTCGACCGAGATTTTAAGCTCTTTGATTTTATGTAGAAGTTTGAAGAAGATCTGAGCATAATTATGGAAGTTATCATGTCTAGAAGAAAGTGATATACACCGATAGATAGATAGACAGATATATATATATATAAACTTTTTTACTGATGGTAGTTTTGTGGTCTAGGAGTCATGATTCGTGTAGATCCGCAAATATTTTTCAGAAATTCCAACATGGGAAAGAATGCAATAGGTAATATTTCATACGAAATCTACCTAAAAGTGCCGTTTTCAGAACAGTAGCGACCTACCCTTTTTAAACCTGGGGAAAACTATATATATATGTATGTACTAGCAGCCTTCGCCCGCTATGCTGGCCAGTTTTTTTAAAAGAATCTTGAATAAAACGAAATGCATCTAGTAAACATACAGGGTGACCCAAAATAACGGGGACAAAGTTTAACACGTCCTGACAGGGAAGTTTTGTATCCTATCCAATTCATTATTGTTTTATTGGATTCTCCATGTTTTTATGTACTAGTGTATGCATTTTCGGTTTTATGCTCCTTAATTTTGTTATGTTTTTAGAATGTCAAGTAAACACAGTGCAATTTTGGAGCTGTTTCGTCGAGGAAAACGTCAGTGTGAAATTGTTCGTTTGCTCAATGTGTCTCGGCAGACTGTGTCCAAGGCCATCAATTGTTTCAAGGAGCTTGGCCATGAAGGCGACCGTGCCGGAAGAGGAAGAAAGCGCATAGCGTTACAGTGCGTACAGTTATATACTGTCCCAGTATATGACTGTATTGGGAACAGTCATATTGGGTATGACTGTTCCCAATACATCCAGGAACCGCAAAATCATCAAGAATGTCAACTAACTCTAAGTTAGTGACTTAAAAGTGAACTTAAATAAAACAGAGATGGGCACAGTGAAAGCTGGTCTGGCCAAGGAGTGTAGAATGTGTTAAAATTAAAACAATTCAAGTTGACATCAAGACTTCCTTTATTTATGACTTCAGATGAAAACAGCATGAAAGTGAACTTACACACTTTGATAATTTCATGACAGCAGGAAAACTAGCAGCGTTTTTAACAGAGATGATATCAGTAAAAGATTCGGAAAAACACAATTAAAATAGATTAAAATCATTCATACTAATTAAACTCAAACTCCATGAACGACGGTAACTTTTCGTGCGTTCAAGTTTCTTGAAACATCGCGTCCTTCATAGCGAAGGAATGAAGAAAAGGCGAAACTGTCTTGACGTCGCACAGCATATATACTCTGGCCGAAACGGCACGTGCTAACGTGAGCCAATGAACGGCCGATATCGTTTTTGATATGCAAATATCAAAAACGATAAATAGATTAAGTTCGATTAAAAGAGACGTATGCCGCCATCTGGCGGGAAAAAGACTGCCGATCGATTAAAATAATCGTATCATCCGATGTCACAAGAAAGCAAAACACGCGGATAAAGTACTGTGAAATTAACGATGTTTATTTTAGATAAAACGTAAATTAAAAGATATTTAACAAGTGGAAATAAATTAGAAAAGGTAAGTAGATATTATATTTAAGTAATTTAATAAAAGTAAAAGTGAATTTTGAATACTGTTGTAATAAATATTATGTAAACAAAGGAACTAGGGAACTGTTAATTTAGGTTGAAAAGAAGTATGCAAAAGGTAAGTTTATGGAGGCAATGAGAACAAGTTTGATGTTCCCATCAATGCCCCCCCTCTCATTGCTTTATATAATAAGAGCTATCTGTATACAGAATAAAGCTCTTTAATAAAAGAAATCCCGAAGCCAAAAAAAAATTTTATGTTACTATAAATAAAAACATTAAAAATTTAAAAACACGAATAACTAATTTTTAAATTTAATTTTATCAAAATTTAACGATAAACAATTTAACTATCAAATTCTCAAAAAAGATTCTAAAAGAATCAAAACTTTTAAATTTTCCTAACAAGATCAAAAAAATGATCCAAAAATTTAAATTTAAATTTTAAGAAGATCTCCTCGTCTCCACAATCACTCACAACTCTTTTCTTTCACACAGTATAAATTTTACAATACAATGTGAAATACATTTTAGAATTACAAAAGTTTTAGTATTTAAATACGTACCAAAAATACATTGCAATTTCCAATTTGGAAAATTACATAACAAATCTTCCTCCATCGATGAGTACCCTTGATCATCAAAAAAAAATTTTTAACTTTATTCAAAAAAAAAAAAAATTTATTAAGTCCATGAAAGCTTTGAAGACTATAACTTACAGAGGTGCCAAGTTTCAATAAAAGTTATCAGTAACCAGAGTTCAGAGAGAAGTGGGTGGGTGAATGGGTGGGGGTGGGCAAATTTTCAAAAATTCTTTCTTTTTTCAGCGCTCTCTTGGCGAAATTTGCATGTTTTTCGCAATCTCTTGGGGAAATTTGCAATGTTTGCACATATTTTTCACATTTTTCGCGATTTTTGGACTAAATGGGTGTGTTTTTTGTGATCTTTTGACAAAATGTGCGGATTTTCGCGATCTTTTGACGAAATGTGTGCGTTTTTCGCGATTTTTTGACGAAATGTGTGCGTTTTTCGCGATCTTTTGACGAAATGTGTGTGTTTTTCGCGATCTTTTGACGAAACGTGTGCGCTTTTCGCGATCTTTTGACGAAATGTGCGCGTTTTTCGCGATCTTTTGACGAAATGTGCGCGTTTTTCGCGATCTTTTGACGAAATGTGCATTTTTCGTGATCTTTTGACGAAATGAGCACATTTTAAGCGGTTTTTTTGACGAAATGAGCGAGTTTAAAGCGATTTTTTGACGAAATGAGCGTGTTTTCAGAGATCTTTTGACAGAAAGTGCGCGTTTTTCGTGATCTTTTGACAAAATGTGTGCGTTTTTCGCGATCTTTTGATGAAATGAGCACATTTTAAGCGTTTTTTATTTGACGAAATGAGCGCGTTTTCCGCAATCTTTTGGCGAAATGAGCGAGTTTAAAGCGATTTTTTGACGAAATGAGCGTGTTTCAGCGATCTTTTGAGAGAATGTGCGCGTTTTTCGTGATCCATTAACAAAATGAGCGCATTTTAAGCGTTTTTTTTTTTTTACGAAATGAGCGCGTTTTCTGCGGGTTTTTTTTTTTTTGTAGGAATGAGGCCGATTTCCGTTATCTTTGGACGAAATGAGCGCGTTTTAAACGATTTTTTGACGAAATGAGCTCGTTTTTCGAGATCTTGTGACGAAATGAGCACGTTTTCCGCGATCATTTGACGAAATAGGCCCGTTTTAAGCGGTTTTTTTTTTTTTTTTACGAAATTTGGGCGTTTTAAGCGATTTTATGACGAAATGAGCTCGTTTTTTCGATATCTTTTGACGAAATTTGCATGTTTTTTTTGCGACATTTTGACGAAATGCGCGTACTTTTACACAATCTTTTCTGTTTTTCTCAAGATCTTATATCGAAATTTGCGTTTTTTCAAGCGATCCTTTGATGAAATTCGCGATTTTTTTTATCCGTAATTTCTATCCGATGCCCGTAACGCCGTAACTTTTGTTGCATATCCGTAATAATTACGGACAAATCGTAATACTTGGCACCTCTGTAACTTATGGCGAGAACACTTCCACTACGGCATCCAGAATTTGGAAATGACAAAAAGACGACAGCACATTCAAACTTGGTGATTACACCATATCTTGTTTCCATCACCTGTCTTACATATTCATCAAAAATGAATATAGATCTCAGTTATCCATCATCACTCAGTCTTCTGCCCGGAACAGAAAAACAAGCATACACAAAAATTGGTGATTCTAGATGCCTGGAAGTAAGAAAAATATATTAATAAAATGAAAATTAAAGATTTTTAAATAAACTACATTAAATTTAATACCATCCGCAGGATGAACAAACCGTAGGTACCATAGGCTGAACAAGACTACGGAAATGGTTACCACAAAAACTGATGATCAAGGATAAGGAGGGAAAATATATACTGTTGGTTATGAAAAATTGAAAACATGCACATGCACGTATGTATGCCATTTACAAGGTACAATTTTTTAAAACAATGTACGATCAAAATTTAGCTAAAACAATGTGCAAGCAAATATTTAAAACAATGTGCAAGCAAATTTAGCTAAAACAATGTGCATTCAATAGTGACATAACAGTTAAAACAATGTGCAGTAATTTCAGAAAATACCAACAATACAAAGAGATTAACAACGCATAAAAAGAATGGTACGCATAAAAAGTTTACATGAAAAATGTAACTTAAGTTACAAAAATTGAATTTACAAACTTTAACAATTCGTATTTGGTCAAGGGTTTAGTGAAAACATCTGCAAGATTGGACTTACTGCGAACATGCCTCAAAATAAATTCCCCTTTATAAAACAGGTCCCTAATGAAAAATAACTTGACGTCTATATGCTTAGATTTATAATTTTCTACAGGAGATTTTACGAAATCAATTGCAGCCTGGTTATCAACCAACATAATTGCTTTATTATCATTATCAGGAAAAATATTGAATTTCTGACATTCGCGGCGTATTCGATCAAACCAGACCAAGTTCTTGACGGCCTCAGTCATTGCGACAAATTCCGACTCCATGGTCGATAAGCTGACGCACTTTTCTTTAAAAGTGCGCCAGTCGACGGGAGCTTTGTCTATCATGACTATTTGGCCAAAACAAAAATCGAGGTCCGATCGTCACGATTAGCCGTGAAGTCAGCATCTGAAAAAATAGAAAGAAAATTGGAACTGCAAGAAAGTTTTAATTTATAATGACTGGTATCTTTAACATAACCCAAAAGTCTTAAAAGGCCATCCCAATGAACAAGGCCAGGATTGGACTGAAATTGTGATAAAATATTTACTGTATAACATATGTCTGGTCGAGTCCGGTTAGCAATAAAAGAAAGACATCCTAAAATACTCCTGTAGGGAAGATGAGACATAAATTCTTTTTCGGAATCTGAAGTAGGACAATTGGATCGAGAAAAGACAACACCCTTGCTAATTGGTAAAGAAGCATGCGGAATTTTAAAATTACAGAACCTTTGACAAACTTCAGTAATATAATTACTTTGATGTAGAAATAGACCTTGATTGGTCTCCTCAAATTCTACTCCTAAAAGTTTACGAGTTCTGCCCAAAACTTTAATGTCAAATTCCTTCTTTAGCAAGGATAAAGCCCTATCAATAAGATGCTGACGTTTTCCAAAAATCACTATATCGTCAACATACAAAAGCAAAACTACCTCAGATCCAAAAATATATACACAGTTACAAGACGACAATTTTCTGAAACCCAACTTTAAAAGAACCTCATGTATCTCATAAAACCATTCTCTTCCGCTTTGATGCAAGCCATAAAGAGCCCGATCTAGCTTGCAAACTTGGTGCTCTTTTCCAGGGATTACGAAACCGGGAGGTTGAAGCATATACACATCTTCTCTCAAAGGTGCGTACAAGTAGGCGCAGGTTACGTCACACTGAGTGTGTGACCACCCGCTACACGAGACAAGAAGGGAGAAAAAGAACCGGATTACCCCGAAATTGACCACAGGGCTGAAGGTGTCTTCATAAGAGACTCCCTTCACTTGTTTAAAGCCCTGGGCAACAAGCCGCGCTTTATAACAGGCAATCCTTCCAGATTCATCCCTTTTTGCTGTGTAAACCCACCGGCAACCTACTGGAGTAACGTGGACAGGTAAATCAGTCAAATGCCACACCTTCCTGTTTCTCATCATCTGGATTTCCTGCTCCATTGCTTTTCGCCAGATCGCACTCTTTTCGGACCTACAAGCTTGATTATACGTTCTGGGAATATCATCCACAACGCCTAGTCATGCGGAAGGATGTACATAATTTGAGGTTAAGGAATCAGATTCTGAGTCAGAATTATCAGAAAAACTATCAGAATTAGATGAAACGGATGGAACAGGGACTAAACCAGCATATTTATTAGAAGCAGAAAAATCAAAAAGTTCAGGTTTAAAAACAATATTATTATTTTTACAGTACAGCTCAACTTCGTTGTGAGACCTGAGACGCTGGGTGCTACCTTCTTCAAAATAATAGATGTCAGTCCTATTCCCAGTTTTACGAGCAATAGGCCTCCTTTCCCATCTAACCTCTCTAAGTTGGGGGTTAGTGGAAGGCTGATCTAACACACCGGACTCCGATTCCATGTCCTCCTCTTCCTCACGAGGTAGTTCACTGGGAGGATCTGGAGTCAAACCAGATGCTACTCCACCAGTGCTTTCTGGATTTACTCCACCATCGTGAGAAAAGAGGGCATAATCCTCGGTGCCCAGTGCAGCTCCACTGCGCCCCAAGCCACAACGTGATTCATCAAAAGTTACGTTAGATGTTTCTATTATTTCATTAGTATCGGGAAGCCAGATCCTATATCCTCTGGTCCTGAAGGCATAGCCTACCATGTAGCCACGCCTAGCCTTAGGATGTAGTTTAAGTCTTTTCTGACTAGGCACGCCCACATACGACACAATACCAAAAGGCCTGAGGTGTCGGACTGACGGCTTCCTTCCACCGTATAATTCAAAGGGAGTTTTATTTAAAAGTTTAGGACATACCCTGTTCCAATTATAGACAAAATATTTTAAGGCTTCTGGCCAAAAACTTGGATCTAATTGGCTTTCAATTAATAAGGTTCTGATGCCATCTGCAGCGGTTGCCATAAAACGTTCCGCGACGCCGTTCTGCTGGGGGGTATAAACGTTAGTAAATTCATGGTGAATGCCTTTACTCTCAAAAAAATTTTCAAATTCATAATTTTTAAATTCAGAACCGTTATCAGACCTAAAATTTTTAACTTTAAGATTAAGGAAATTTTCTGCTCTTAGAATGTGATTTTTAGTAATATTAAAAACTTCTGACTTTAATTTAATTGGGTATACGGAGACACGTCTAGAAAAATCATCAATGATTGAGAGAAAATAGCGTTCACCATTTCGACCCACCGAATGACACGGACCCCAGAGATCAGCGTATAAAAGCTCTAACGGCCTCGTGGAACGAATGGTCTTAAATGATTTGTGGGACACGCTGCGAAATTTGCCAAATTTACAAGGTTCACAGACCAAAGATGTCTCTTTTAAATTAGGCATACCCCTAACACCTTGCAGGCGGCTGGTATTAGTTAGGATTGACTGGCTTATATGACCACAGCGGCGGTGCCACTGAACCATAGGGTCAATTTTATTGGCTGCAGAAATTTCAAAACTTACGGAATTAGATTTGGGAATTTTAGGAAAAAGTTTATACACCCTATTTTTAAGCGAGGCTCTAAATAAAAAGTCGTCCCCCCTGCAGATGTTCACCCCCTTTCTACCTCCATGAAAAGATAAACCACATAAGTCCAATTGGGGCCCAGATATCAAATTTCTACGTAATTGAGGAGAATACATTACATTCGTTAAAGTAAAAATTCTTTGACCAAATCTCAGCTTAATTTCACCCTTTCCAATTATCGGGAACAAGACATCTTTAACAGCTACTGACAATTTATCATTTAAAGGTTCAAATTTAGTGAACAAACTTCTGTCATGACTAAAATGGTGACTTGCACCGGTATCGAAAACCAAGTTTTACTGTTAACACAAGTACTAATACTAGCTTGGGAAATGAAAAATGACTTACGTGAAGAGTCACTATAATTTGCATCATCAAGGTAGCTGTCGGGTGACTGAGCAGGTCTGGAACGATGGTGATTCTGAAACCTCCTTCTGGACTTGCTGGACGAGGACTCTCTTCGGTTCGGGTTTGGAACTTCACTGCTGCCGCTGCTACTCCGCCGTCGGTAGGAACCATCAGGGCTAGTTGATCTTGAAGATGTGCTACTGGAACGACGAGGAGGAAATCTATCTCTGGACGATGAGGCACGACGAAAATGCGACTTCTTCCTTTCAAAACATTTTGCATATAAGTGACCTGAACGGCCACAGAACCAGCATTTTTTACTTTTAAATTTACGTGATGACTGCTTTTTAGACGTAGAAGGGGAAACAGGAACTACAGATTGAATATTTAATGCGGCTGTTTTCTTACTATTGTCCAAATCACGCAACTTCAATCTTGCCTCTTCAGCCACTACTTCTGTTACGATCAAGTCAAACTTAAAAGACTTATCTTCCCTTCTCAAGAGATGCTGAACACAACTGTCGAAATAGGAAGGCAAATACCTTAAAAATTGATATGATAAATAATTTTCAGAAAAGTTCTTATCAATTGCTTTGACATTCAAAAAAATTTTCTTCAATCGTGTCGCAAAGAGATTTATACTCTCGCCGTTCTTGATTCTACTCTCCATTAACTCAGAAAACAAAGCCATATGATGTGCTCTTGTATCCGGGTGAAAATTATCTTTTAACCGCTTCCAAGCTGTTATCGGATCTGTGCAATCATCAATTATTCGCTTAAACTCTGGTTCTATATTTAAGTAGATAAGGGACAGGACTTGGTTATGTTTAGCTTTAACCGCATTCACAGTGTCAATTGTGACAGTCGTGCTAACTTCTGGAATTGGAGTTTCATTTTCAATTATCTCCCAAATTCCTTTTTCCAGTAACAAATATTTAATGTCACAAGACCAAGTTCCATAATTACTGGAATTCAACTTTTCAATTGCAATTGACGTTGTCGCCATTTTTCTTCAAAAGGAAAAAATTTTTTTCAAGAAAACACCAATTTTACACTTTTCTTCACCTGCCCCCCCTACTTTTTCAAAAAAACGATCTTAATTGACGAACCTCATTTCTTATTCAAAAATCATAAAAATATGGCTTGATAAAGTTCAAAAGTATAAAGTTCAGCAAATAAAAGTTCAGAAACGTAAATCAAATTCTTCATAAAGTCAAAATATATAGTCCAGCAATTCAAAAAGTTCAAATAAAATATGCAGAGAAAACTAATTATGTTCTGTTAAATAACGTCATAATTCAAATCATAAAAATAAATCAAAGTCCAACTTAAACTAAATCTTCAAAGAAAAATAAACTTGAAATGAAGCACATCAATTACTATCTTCAGTTATGGACACTCCTCTTTCTGCCCATAACCCATAATTTGTCAACTAACTCTAAGTTAGTGACTTAAAAGTGAACTTAAATAAAACAGAGATGGGCACAGTGAAAGCTGGTCTGGCCAAGGAGTGTAGAATGTGTTAAAATTAAAACAATTCAAGTTGACATCAAGACTTCCTTTATTTATGACTTCAGATGAAAACAGCATGAAAGTGAACTTACACACTTTGATAACTTCATGACAGCAGGAAAACTAGCAGCGTTTTTAACAGAGATGATATCAGTAAAGATTCGGAAAAACACAATTAAAATAGATTAAAATCATTCATACTAATTAAACTCAAACTCCATGAACGACGGTAACTTTTCGTGCGTTCAAGTTTCTTGAAACATCGCGTCCTTCATAGCGAAGGAACGAAGAAAAGGCGAAACTGTCTTGACATCGCACAGCATATATACTCTGGCCGAAACGGCACGTGCTAACGTGAGCCAATGAACGGCCGATATCGTTTTTGATATGCAAATATCAAAAACGATAAATAGATTAAGTTCGATTAAAAGAGACGTATGCCGCCATCTGGCGGGAAAAAGACTGCCGATCGATTAAAATAATCGTATCGTCCGATGTTACAAGAAAGCAAAACACGCGGATAAAGTACTGTGAAATTAACGATGTTTATTTTAGATAAAACGTAAATTAAAAGATATTTAACAAGTGGAAATAAATTAGAAAAGGTAAGTAGATATTATATTTAAGTAATTTAATAAAAGTAAAAGTGAATTTTGAATACTGTTGTAATAAATATTATGTAAACAAAGGAACTAGGGAACTGTTAATTTAGGTTGAAATGAAGTATGCAAAAGGTAAGTTGATGGAGGCAATGAGAACAAGTTTGATGTTCCCATCAAAGAAGCGAGTCAAGCAAAATTCGAGGGTCTCCATGAGAAAAATCACCCGTGAAATTGGAATCAGCCGAGAATCTGTCCGTCGAATTGCCAAAGAATAGCTAAAACTCAAGCCGTACAAGCTCCAAAAAGTCCAACTGCTCACCGATGAAAACAAGCGTGTGCGGCTCCAAAGGTGTCGTCAACTCAAGCGTCGGGCCTCAGGTCTGCAACAGGAGCGCATCCCCTTCACCGACGAAAAGCTGTTCACCGTGGAGCAGGCGCACAATCCCCAAAACGACAGAAGCTGATCCGCAGAGAATCCCAGCACCTCTGCCATCGTCGAGCACCGCCAAAATCTGCAGTCCGTTATGGTCTGGGGGGAATTTGCGCCAGTGGCAAAACACCTCTGGTTTTCGTAGATCAGGGGGTTAAAATCAATCTAGACGTGTACCGCCGCGACATTTTCGAGGTCGTGGTACTTCGTTGGGCCCAGCAGCACTTCGACGATGCGGAATGGACTTTTCAACAGGACTCCGCTTCGGCCCATAAGGCGAAAACGACTCAGGAGTGGTGCAAGACCCATTTTCCGGGTTTCATCACGTCGGCGGAATGGCCGCCCTACTCGCCGGATCTCAATCCGATGGACTACAGCGTGTGGTCGATTTTGGAGGCCAGGGCCTGTGGTAAACGTCACAAAAGTTTAGAGTCGCTGAAGCAGTCGCTGCGTCGGGAGTGGGACCGATTGTCGCCGGAGGACCTGCGGCCCATTGCCAAAAGTTTCAAGATGCGTTTGGGACTGTGTATCGCCGCCAAGGGAGGCCATTTTGAAACCAATTTAATATGTTGTTGCCAAAGGTATTTGTTATTGTTGTCCATTATTAAATTTGTTTAAATTTCTTTGGTTAATAAAATTTCGATAAAAACGTTTGTCCCCGTTATTTTGGGTCACCCTATAAAATTAAAACAATATTAATACCTACACTGTCAGAAAAATTCGTCAATATACACTAAGTTATCGTTATTTTTTCACAAATAATTACCGTATTCCCAGAAAACGTATTTGATCTGTGAATTCATTCCGAGCGTCGAAAAATGAGGAAGAGATTCTGTTTATTTGCCTGATTGCACGCATGCGTATTGGGTCTGTAAGTAATAAATTCGAATTTATTTTTAAAATGAAAAGCAAAATATTCTATAGATTAAAATGTCTAATTTAGTTTAAAAAGACACAAATTTTTTGGTATTTAAAAATAAATAACAATTACTTTTTTCATTCATGCAAAAACAGCCGTTTTTGTTATAAGATCACAAAAAATGGCATATTTAGCAAAAAAATCGCGAAAAAACGACAAATATCGCAAAAGAACAGAACTTTTCACAGAATTTTCCATTTTATTGCGATTTTTGGACGAAATTTGTCGTTTTTTCGTAAATCTTTTGCCGAAATCTGCCGTTTTATCGCTGTTTTTTTTTTTTTTTTTTTTTGACGGAAGTTGCCGTTTCTTGCGAAGCACTTGACAAAATTCTGTGTTTTATTGCGATTTTTGGAAGAAATTTGTTGTTTTTCCTCGATCTTTCGAAGAAATCTGCCGTTTTGTGGAATTTCATAACGAAATTAGCCATCTTTTGCGAATCTTGCTGGAAATTAGTCGTTATTTCGCGATTTTTATCAAAACTTGCCATTTTTTAGCGATTTTTTGATGGAATTACCGTCCCACAGGATCTGTATGAGGCAATTTTTGGCGTTCTGTTACTGATTTTTTGGATAATTTATGCGCTATAGCGTGTTTGGATCATCGCAGGAGGGCTGCGTTTTTTCAAATGTGGGGCAAGAAGAGTGCTATTTTTTTGAATGAATGACAAGAGGGGTGCTAGTTTTTGGATGAGGGGCAAGAGGGGCGCTATTTTTCAAACTAAAGGGCAGGAGGGGCAGAGCGCCCCCCTGAAACCTTCTGGGGGAAACTCTGGTTTATTTATTATTTCCTCTTTTAAATAATAGAAAATAATTTAAAAATATGTGTAACTGATATTCAAAAGTTAAGTTATAACCGAATTGTTATAAAAAACATCGCACCAAACCCGCTGCCTATATGTCAGCCTACTCATACCCTTAACACTCTATAAGCATATATACATATTATAATAGAATAATATAGCATGACTTACTGGTTTTATTTTATTCCAATCTTATCTTATCTTTATCTTATTTCCAATCCCTTTATTTTGTTTTTCCTTATTCCATGGCATATTCTATTTCTTAGTCGGTTACGTATTTGTTTACTTTCGATTTGAACTTTTTACATGTGCGTTCATGATCGTTTTCTTCCGTCTGATCGCGATTTGCGATCTTCGCAAATCGCAACTTACGAATAGCCGTATCTCCATATCGCAAGGCAGGACCGCTTTCACTCAACTTCGGCAGACGCAAAGGGGGCGTTGCTCTCTGGCGATGTCTGGAATCGCGAGGGGTATTTAAAGCAGTCGGTTTGTTTTGACTGCGGGTGGTCTGACAATGTTTAGGCTAGCAAATGCCGTTAGTTGACTTAAAATGTTAATTATGAAAGTTCAGCTGTAGTTTATTTTAAGTGGTGAAAGATGGTGTTATCTTATAAGATGAATTCTGTTAGTCGATAGCGGAAATATCGTGATGAATATTTTGTTGTCATGAATTGTTTTAACATCCAAGGTTTTTTACTTCCTTTGAACATTTTCCAGACATTATTTCTTTCGTCATTACCTGAATTGAGAAGCCTGTTTTCTTCCAGTTATGCTATTGTGAGTAGTTTATTTTGCAACCTGTACAGGTCATTTATTTTTCTTTACCTTACGTCATGCTGTTTAATTAATTAAGTATTTTTATTGTGTTAAAGTATGATTTTAATTTTATAGATAATATAATTTCGGAAACTACATTTTTTGGTTGATTTTACCTGATATAGTTTATCATTGTTTATTATTTTATATATACATATATTTTTATTTTGAATATGTTTTTCTTGAAAATAAACGTTAGATTATCTTTTAATTAAATGCTTCTTTACTGACTTTATGACACTACCAAAGATTGTCAATGTTTATTTCAGGTCATCAATTTTAATTTTTCTATATCTGCTTTAGTTTTATATAATTTTAGAACGGTTCTGGCTTCAGAGCCGATCACGGGTTATGGGCCGAAAGCTACTACGCTTTTTAACCTGTTATGGTGGCCATAACCTTCGTTGGCAATATCATAAACTAGTGGTAGCATGCGGCCATTAGACCAAGTGTTTTCTAGTGGGGGGGGGGGGGCGCAATAGCATTTTTTTTGATAAACACATTTAATTTCTCTGGCTTGAAATAGAAAGGTTTTTTTTTGGTATAATTTTTTTGTTGTACTATCTGATTGTTTTTGAGTACGTTTTTTTGAAAAAAAAAAAAAATTCTTTTTCCTTTCTGTTTAAATTTAATAAAGTCTAGTTAAGAGCATGGCAATGACCAATGTACAGGTTAGCATAACCAAACTAAATTCTCACAACTATGCAACCTGGGCAGCAGACGTAAAATACCTGCTGCTTGATAAAAATGCTTGGGGCATCGTGAATGGTACTGAAGAGGCTCCGAATACCAGTGATGCTGTAGCCACTAAGGAATATCAGGCACGGCTCAGATCAGCACTGTCCATAGTATACTTGAACGTCGAAAATGAGTTCCGGAGAATCATAGAAAACATCGACGATCCTCATGAAGCATGGACAAAGCGGAAAACCCATTTTCAACCTGACAACCGTGCTCGCCATATGCAGCTCTTCGGCGAGATCCTATCCTGCAGAATACAGCCTGACGAGCCGGTCGACATGTTTGCCGCACGTCTACAGAGACTAGCTGATCAACTGGCTGCCATGAATGAGCCGATAAAAGGAATTTATCTGACGTTCCAGTTGCTCCGATGGCTCCCAAAGAAATTTGATAACCTTGTCCAGGGAATTTTGCGATGGCCAGAACAACAGTTCAAGTTTAAAGATGTCCTGACCGAGTTGGTAGCTGAAGAGTCCCGTATAAAATTACGAGAAGAAGACAGAAGTAACTTGGTCCAGTCCCATTTTTCCCGAGCTCGCACACCTAAGAGGTCCGCCTATAAGCCTAAGTTCAAGGGAAGATGCCACAGGTGTGGACAAGCCGGCCATGTGCTTTGACAATGCAAATTGCCTCAACAAGCCTCCAGTCCCGAATCTTGCCTCCATACTACTTCGAGAGACTCCTCAGACTCCTCATTCCAGAGCTCCTCAGTATCCAGAGGTTCATCGGTGTCCAGTCCAGTTCGAGTCCAACCCAGTAATCCCAGATCCAGCAGAGATGTGTCTTGCAATAGAACCAGAAACCAGCGTCAACGTAAGCCAACAAGCCAGGTAAATTACCTCATTCAATCTAATCTTAGTAACATTAAATGTGGTGGAGACGCCTGGGTCTTTGACACAGGTGCCTCGCACCACTTTTGCAAAGATAAAAATCTATATGTAAAATTTAAGCCTTTGACGGAGCGACTTTTCCTATTGAAGGGACCGGACTAGTGGACTTAAAAATAAATGGGGAGATGGTTCGTTTCGGCGATGTTATGTATTGCCCAAGTTTAAGGCACAATTTGATATCTGGCCCTAGGCTTGATAAAACTGGTGCCAAGTTCAGAGGAGGTGAGGGTAGGGTTAAAGCATATCGTGACAGTGGTACCCTATTTCGAGCTTTTCTTAAAGATGGCATTTACTGTCTGTACCCAGATCCTAACCCTAAAAATAAAAATAAAACTCAAAATAGTCAAAGTCCTAAAAAGGTGCGTTTTCAAGCCTCTACTGTCCAGAAGGACGACTTTAAGTTATGGCATAGACGTTTTGGACACATTAGTTCCACTTTAATTGAACATACTGTAAAATGTAATGGTGTAAGGGGCTTACCACCTATTAAAAGTAAAGATTTTGAATGTGAGACATGTAAAATTAACAAACACAGGCGAACTTCCTTCCGTCCTATAAATCAAATAAGATCAAAACGACCCCTTGAATTACTTCATACTGACTTGTGGGGACCGACACAAATAACAGGTAGAAACGGCGAGAAGTACTTTTTAACTATAACTGACGACTTCTCACGAAAAGTATCCGTCTATCCCTTATGTAATAAATCACAGGTATTCAAGGTATTCATTAATCATGTAAAAAAGAGCTGAAAGATTTTTAGGCACTAAGGTAAAAGAGGTCCGTAGCGACAATGGGCGGGAGTTTGACAATGAAGCCTTTACAAAATACTTTGAAGAGAACGGGATACACCATGAGTTTACCAACGTGTACTCTCCGGAACAGAATGGGGTCTCGGAACGTTTAAATCAGACTATAATGGACGGGGCACGCTCAATACTTAACGAAAGCAAACTCAGTTTAAAATTCTGGCCAGAAGTAGTTCTATACATCGCGTACACACTAAACAGGATATGTTATAAAACACAAAAAAAGACACCCTTTGAGTATTACTGTGGCAACAAACCCTCAATTCGACATCTACGCCCTTTTGGTACTGTGGCATACGTGGGGGTGCCTAAACAGTTAAGAAACTCAAAGTTTGATCCTAAGGCCAAAAAGGGGGTTTTAGTGGGTTACGCGATGTCAACCAAAGGTTACAGGGTATGGATCCCCGATACAAATAAAATAATAGAAACCATAAATGTTAGATTTGGGGATGAATCTGTACCGAGAAATGTTCACAGACATAGCGAGCAAGGCCCAAGTTACTCACTAGGCACAAACCCTTTTACAACTTCAGAGCAGCACAACGGAAGCGACCTGGGACCCACATACATTTTAAGTTCAGAACAACCAGAAATTGACCCTTTGGCCGACCTTCAACCTGACAGATTTCCTTTAGAAAGATCACCATCTCCATCACCTAAGCCAGGCACCTTAGAATCTGTTGAACCCGCCTCCGTTCACTCATCTGAGGATGAAAGTGACGAGGAGGGCGAGGAATTCTCGAGAACACTGAGGGATGCTGTATGGTTCCGTAAGGCCATAACTAGGCCTGATAAGTCGAGAACCGACATCTATTATTATGAGATGGGTGAAAAGCAACGTTTAAGATCACTCAGAGAAGTGCGGGAATACTGTCAGTCTAATGGTATTAAATTTGATCCAACTATGTTCAGTTTCAATGGGGAGAATAAATACCAGGGTATTGTAAAATCTACTTCCAGTGCTAGTTCAAGTCCTAGTTACACACCTCCACATTCATCTTTATCAGAAAAACGTAAAACCAATATATGACTAGAAGACTCCATACCAAACACATATAAGCAAGCCTTAAAATCCCCTCAGTGGGAACTCTGGAGACAGGCAATGCAGGAGGAAATGGACGTAATAAATAAAAGACATGTATGGGAATTAACATCATTACCATCCAACACTGAACCTCTAGGCTGCAGATGGGTCTTCACCATCAAACGAGACGATAAAGGGCATGTGGCAAGATACAAAGCGAGACTAGTAGCACAAGGCTACAAACAGGTCAGGGGTGAAACTTATGACGAGACATTTTCACCAGTTGTAAATTTTAGTCTAATCCGCTTTTTCTTTGCCGTCCTAGTCTCATGTCTCGGATGGATTCACACGCAATGCGATGTGAAAGGAGCCTATCTGTACGCCCCTCTTTCAGATAACATTTACAAGAAACAGTCTCCAGGTTTTGAAATAAAAGGGAAAGAGCATTTGGTCTGTAAACTCCAGAGGGCATTGTATGGCCTCCATCAGAGTGGCCGGGTGTGGTTTTATGAATTGCATAAAATTTTAATTTCTCTTGGTTTTAACAAATTGGATTGGTGTAATTGCGTTTATACATTTTCTAATTACGTTGTTTTATTATTATACGTTGATGACTTCGTTGTTTTAAGTAACCATCAGAAACACATAAATGAAATTTTAAAATTACTAACTGAACATTTTGACATCAAAATCCTGGGAAAAACACGTAAACTTCTTGGGGTTGAGTTTGAGGAAGATAGGGAAGGTGTAGTGTCGATTCATCAAATGCAATATATTGATGACATCTGTGCACGTTTTCAGGAATTTAACTTTCCCATCACTTCACTTCCCATAAGTAAAGGAGTAGTATACTCCAAGGCACAATGCCCTCAAACAGACACAGAAACCCAGGAGATGTCAAAATATCCATACAGAAGTGTTTTGGGATGCTTATCTTTTCTTACAAGCAGGACTCGCCCCGACATATCCTATGCTGTAAACATCTTCAGTCAATTCCAGAGTAATCCTGGTATCATACACTGGAATGGTCTCTTAAAATTACTAGGATATGTCCAAAGCACCAAACACTACAAAGTGAGGTTACCTTGTCATCATATAAATCTAATAACATACACTGATGCTGACTTTGCCGCCAATCGCGATGACAGGACGTCAATGAAAGGACAACTTTTAATGCTAGACAAATCTCCTATCATGTGGAGGGCTTTCAAACAAAAATCTGTCTGCTTGTCTACCATGGAATCAGAGTTTGTGGCTTTAACAGAAGCAACTAAAGAGCTTCTTCGGTTCAGTAGAATCATAACTGAATGCTATGATAAACACATTTTTACAGGCCCACAAACTAAACCAACCCTGTTAGTAGACAATATGGCCTCCATTGATTTCCTTAAGTCTCCCATAGAAAACTATAGAACAAAACACATTGACGTTAAATTATTTTTTGTTAGAGACCTTTTAAACCAAGAGATATTTCATGTAAAACACGTAACTAGTAAAGCTAATCTCTCAGACATCTTTACAAAACCCTTAACGAAGTTTGATCTTAAAAGGTTCATTGAAGTGATTTTTAGTTATAAGTAATATATAATGTTTTAAATAAGTATTATTTAAATGTAAAAAAAAAAAAAAAAAAAAAAAACTCCCCCCCCTCTGAATTTGTGTCAAGCATTAAAATGCTTGTTTAATTTTTTATGTTAAACCCTGAAGTTTAACACGTTTCATTTTTCAAATCCGAAATTTTGTATATTTCAGTGTTTTCTTTATATAAATGTTTGAATATGTGATTATACACTTGTTCTCCCTGTTAGTTCATATTTTTGTCTCATATGCATATGTTCTATTTTCATACATAAGTTTTCAATACCCTCATTTCCAACATTGGGGACAATTTAACTCCTGCTGGAATGTGACCAGACCTCAGGATGGTTCATCCTCCGGGGTCCGAGCAGCCCCAGGAAGCGGTTCGCAGGGGTGCAATTGTAAATAGCCAGAGTGGCCTGCAGGGGGTAGTGGCCTTCTTGAGTGTTCTGATCACAGGAAGGCCTGTTGCGGGCATCGTTTCTTTTAAGTTTGTAAGTCCCTATTTTTTGAAAAATGGAAATGTCACATAGGTCCCGTCCGTAGTGTTGAAAATTGAGCTGTATTTTTTTTTTTTGCATATATAAATAAAAAAGGGTTGTTTTACTTTTAAGAAATTGCATAACAAGTGTCCCTCACATTTTAAATCTTTGTTAAAACATTTGCAAATGTGTATTATTTCAAAGCTTAAGCATGCATGTTGTTGTTGTTTGTTTTTATGTGAGCGCTCACCGTCCTTATCATAGTCATTATCATGATCATGATCATTAGTGTTGTTATCATTGAATGTGTCTATTTTGCATATCATGAATTTCCCATACATTATCAAAGTGTTTCTGCATTGTAATTCATGTTCTGCTATTCTTCATATTTGTAATGTTTATGAATCTGTCGTATGATAATCATTTACTCTAGTGTAATTATGCAAATGTATGTAAATGTAATCGTGCATTGTCAAGGCCAAGATCAAGTAAATCGACATACTAAAGAATGTTGTGGTATGTACTGGTAATCGTAGTCACTTGCATGTGACAAGGTAAGATGTTAACGAATTTTCATGAACTTTTGAAATATTTGTGTACCTAAAAGACTTTCAAATTTTTAAGTTACTATGGTAACTAAAGACTCTTGTGCTATGAAAAAAATTGTTATTCTTGTTGTTGCATTGTTATTAAATTGTTATTCATATTGTGTGGTTATTAACATTGTTAAAAAAGGTTGTTTATCTGTTTAAATTAACCTTGTTATAAGATATTGTGGATTTGTTGCATTTATGCATGATAATGTTGAGTTGTTCTTCACTAGTAACTGTCAAAGTATGATAGTAGATATACTGATATCCTATGTTGTTCAATATCACCTTTGATATTATTTATATTATTTGGTAATACTTGGTAATTACTTAGTTTCTTTTGAGTATGAGTGTTAAGGGGGGGGGGATTGTCAGCCTACTCATACCCTTAACACTCTATAAGCATATATACATATTATAATAGAATAATATAGCATGACTTACTGGTTTTATTTTATTCCAATCTTACCTTATCTTTATCTTATTTCCAATCCCTTTATTTTGTTTTTCCTTATTCCATGGCATATTCTATTTCTTAGTCGGTTACGTATTTGTTTACTTTCGATTTGAACTTTTTACATGTGCGTTCATGATCGTTTTCTTCCGTCTGATCGCGATTTGCGATCTTCGCAAATCGCAACTTACGAATAGCCGTATCTCCATATCGCAAGGCAGGACCGCTTTCACTCAACTTCGGCAGACGCAAAGGGGGCGTTGCTCTCTGGCGATGTCTGGAATCGTGAGGGGTATTTAAAGCAGTCGGTTTGTTTTGACTGCGGGTGGTCTGACAATGTTTAGGCTAGCAAATGCCGTTAGTTGACTTAAAATGTTAATTATGAAAGTTCAGCTGTAGTTTATTTTAAGTGGTGAAAGATGGTGTTATCTTATAAGATGAATTCTGTTAGTCGATAGCGGAAATATCGTGATGAATATTTTGTTGTCATGAATTGTTTTAACATCCAAGGTTTTTTACTTCCTTTGAACATTTTCCAGACATTATTTCTTTCGTCATTACCTGAATTGAGAAGCCTGTTTTCTTCCAGTTATGCTATTGTGAGTAGTTTATTTTGCAACCTGTACAGGTCATTTATTTTTCTTTACCTTACGTCATGCTGTTTAATTAATTAAGTATTTTTATTGTGTTAAAAAATGATTTTAATTTTATAGATAATATAATTTCGGAAACTACATTTTTTGGTTGATTTTACCTGATATAGTTTATCATTGTTTATTATTTTATATATACATATATTTTTATTTTGAATATGTTTTTCTTGAAAATAAATGTTAGATTATCTTTTAATTAAATGCTTCTTTACTGACTTTATGACACTACCACAGATTGCCAATGTTTATTTCAGGTCACCAATTTTAATTTTTCTATCTCTGCTTTAGTTTTATATAATTTTAGAAAGGTTCTGGCTTCAGAGCCGATCACTATATGACATCTGCGCGAAATAGTTTATTTAAACATCAAACATTGTAATTTCTAATTTACATTCTAATAAACGTGTATTCTACGATAATTTCAATTGAAATTAAGTTGACAACTTACCATCCGATTTAATTAAGGAAACAAAAGCAAGCAATTCATTCGCATGAACGGTAAAAAGTGTTAAAACCCGACGATAATTCCCAAAGCACTCCAACAATGAATGAACATGGATAATAATTCTTATGATGTCATAGCATGTAAATTAGAGGTGCTGTCGGTTAAGTTGTTTCAGAGAAATTTTTTTTTTTGGGGGGGGGCACCCTTATCACTTAGGGGTAAAAAAAAATAGATAACAACCTATTCTCAGACCTACTGAATATACATATAAAATTTCATCAAAATCGATACAGCCATTTCGGAGAAGTATGGCAATTAATACTGAGGTACGAGAATTTTATATATTAGATATATATATGTGTGTGTGTTGAATACATCAGGTACAAAGGCAAGATCAGCATCAAATGAATAGAACTAACAACAACAACATCGTTATAAATGTAAGAGGGTTATAACAGCAATATAAAATTTGCATTGAGCAAGTAGAAGTTTACATATACAACTTAATCTCCAAAAAAAAAAAAAAATATTCATGCAAACAACAATTATAAAAACAAAAATTTAAATTCAAATGTAAATGTATGCAACTTTGCCCCTTCCTCCCCCCAAAAAACTTACAACAATGAAATTAAATTTGCATTATGTGCCGCTTTTTAAAATACGATACTGGTTGAAAACCAGATTATGGAATAATCCTGTAATATTTTAGTTAATCACTTTTTTTTTTTCTTTTCAAAAGCAGCTTTTTATCCACATGTATAACTTAAAAACAATTCTTTGGTGTTGAAATTCAATGTTTTGACCAATGCTATTATATAGTACTGTAAAAGTAACAACTAAATGAATACCTGTATGTATTTGTTACTTTCAAACTCACTCCCTGTTAGAAAGTATTCGTGTATTTGATACTCATTACTTTGGTTACTCTTTAGTAAACATATATGAAAATATTAGTAAATATTAGCACACATATATTCAGGGCATTTTCTAATTTTCAGAGGGTTGTTTTGTTATTCTTAACTATTCTTTAAAATAAAGATAAAATATATCTATATACTTGGAGTGCTTTAAAACTTCATAAAGTATTAAGTCAGGGCAATAGCTAAGAGGGTGCTACAGGCAACTCAATCCCCCTAAAATATTTTGAACCTCCCTTGGCAAAAATCCAAAAGTCACTAAATGAATTTATGTTCTAAAAATTCAAATGAAATTCTGCTCAAAAATCTAATTTAGTTTTGAGGACCTTTCACAGTTTTGCAAAAATACTAAATTGCAATTAAAATAAGCAATTCAACACTTGCTCATCCTATTTGCACATATGAAGCTAACATGATGTTTAACATTGCACTAGTTACACACTTGACTTTTCATTATCATATTCTTTTCTTAACATAAAATAAAGATATTACAACAGTTTAATAAGAAACATAGCAACTACATTGTGAATATACACTAATTTATTTTTCTGCGTCACAAGGAGAGAGAGAAGGAGAAAATATAAGCTCTCCCTAGATTTACTTCAGCCTCCCCCCCTCCCCCATTATTCACTTTCCAGCTACCTCCCTGTATAAAGTGAGACATTTGAAACACTACCCATTTATATGGTCTTAAGATTGCAACAAATTTAATTATGTATCATCAGGATTAGTTAATATATATCATAATATATATTTTCAAACTATCAAGATTTTTGATATTTTTACATACTTAATACAGTCGAGTCTCTATATAATGAAATCCATTGTTCAGTCAAAAAATTCGTTGAATAGAGAATGGCAAATATTTTTTCATCTAATGTTGAAATTTTGAAACAGTATTGTTTTTTGAGCTGTTTAATTAAGTTTTTGAAATGTTAAATGGAATTTTGCGTGAATCTCAAACATTTTTTCACTTCCTTTTTTTTTCAGTGTCTTATTGATTATTTTCAAAATTATTACTTTATCAGAGAGAGTTATGCTTATCCTAGGAGTGATTTTATGCAGATGCAGTAGAAAATCCCACCAGCATAGATGATATTTAGTAACAATTCTTCATTCAAATGATCTCTCACAAAAAAAAAAAAAAAGTTCCAAATCGCCACAAACAACAAACATCCATTCTAAACTCTAAAAGTAATGAGACTTAGTTTAGGTAGATGAAAACCTGTTGAAAAAGATGGCCTTTTCTGAAATTATCCTTTTATCCCTTCCTTACTATCCAACCCAAGAAACAAACAACATTTTCAAGGCGACAATGGAATACTTTTATCTTTTAGGATGCATTGTGATATATTTCAATCTTTTCTAAGAAAGCATACTTGGTTAAAACAAAGTCAAGTATAACCATGCAAAAAAGATTGTTTGTCTTGGAGGGAGGGGGGAAGAGG
Organism: Maratus speculifer; assembly: GCA_964019185.1. Classification (NCBI taxonomy): domain Eukaryota; kingdom Metazoa; phylum Arthropoda; class Arachnida; order Araneae; family Salticidae; genus Maratus; species Maratus speculifer. The sequence continues at coordinate 241,617,771 of OZ025294.1, read as the reverse complement.
AAGGGTCTGAATGCCTTTTTTTGGACATAAGGAATAAGGTAGAGGATTGCATCCATAAAATATAAACCAGAAATCCACAAAAAAAAAAAAAAAAAAAACTTTACTACAAATAATATGAAGCATTTTCTGAACATATGAAAGAGCATTTTTGAAAAAATTCGTTAAATGGATACATATAATTTGCTATATGGAGATATTTTTAAATGTAATTATGAAAAAAATTGACCGTTCCTACAAAAAATTCCTTAAATAGAGAAATTCGCTAGATTGAGTTTCGTTGTATAGAGACTCGACTGTATTTATTTTCAAAAGATCAAAGTTTTTGATACTTTCAATATTTTGAAATAATCAAGATGTTTGATATTTTCTGTATTTGACATTTATTTTCAAAATGTCACTGTGCAAGATATTTTTTATGTTACAGTCAAAATAAGTGAAATAAAATTTTTAACTGTTATCGACTGTGTCGTTCTGCAAGTACAGAATTTTTGTCTCAGGCAGTAACTTTATTCACCAAAGAAGGAAAATAACATCTTTTCAAGCTTTAGACTTGAAAGTAATTGTTAGACATGGAATTAATAATTATATGAGACAATAATTAATTAAAAACAGCCATTTAAAGGTCATTTAAAAAATCTGTTATCTACAGTTTTATTCAAAAAATATTTTTTCTGATTTCAGTTCAGCTGAATTTAAACTTTAGCTTGAGTGTCTGTTTCAGTTTTTAATTTATATTATGCTTGATAATATTTAGCATCAGCAATAAGTTAGTTGTTTTGAAAATGTCAGACATATCAAAAATATCAGATATATTTCGAAATATCGGTTATTTTTAATATTTTTTAAAATATCATGACATATATAAATCATGTATGCTGTACATGATGTCTTTACAAGAATTCATTACCATAATCTAGACTCATAATGGAATTTTGCATGGAACCTTTTTGCAACAGAAATTTGCATAAAAATGTAAACAATCAGAATATAATAATAAAGTCATTCTACCAAAGTGGAATCTTATCTTGAATGGAAATATACCAAGGTAAATTTTCAGAAAAAGAATACAATGAAGTTTCATCTGCTACGACAAAAAAGTGTCCAAAATGGAATGTTTCAACTATTTCTTGTGATTCCATCGCAATAAGTATATTACTGTATGTATATATTAAAGAAAAAAATAATAATTTAGTATCTTAATATCATACACTGCTTTCTGAAACCAGTAAAACATGCAACAATAGAACCTGTCAATAACAGAAACTAGCATTAAAAGAGATCTCAAAAACATAATTTTCCTCCGCTCAAATCGTAAACCTTTCTAGTACATCCATAGACTCGATCTAAAGCAAAAATTCACAAAATTAGCAATTGTATGAAATCGAATAGCATTTTTCTTTTTTTTTTATAAGTGCATTAAAGTTCAAGTTATAATTGAATGCTTCCATATAAGAATACTTCAAATAGAAATCTTTCCAGAAACACCTTATTCCTTAAATATAGCTTTAATGAATATTTTATTCTACTATAAAATTGTTATAAAAAACATCGTGCCAAATTCGTAGCATATACGACATCTTTGCCAAACATTTCAATTATTCAGGCTATTGCTGTTTATTTATGAAGGATTTTTTTCATTTTATTTTTTTATAATGACATAAATTATTTTGTTCTACATAGTTGTTTTATAAAATATCGTTTAGTTATTATTTCCTCTTATAAATTATTTTGTTCTACATAGTTGTTTTGTAAAATATCATTTATTCAGAGTTTCCCCCAGGTTTAAAAAAGGGCAGGGCGCTACTGTTCTGAAAAGGGCACTTTTTACATTTTTCAGGGCACTTTTATAGAGTTGAATCTAGAATCTAGTGGTTCAAAAAGTCGTGAAAAAAAAAGGAAATTTCATCAAAAAATTGAAAAAAAGAAAAAAGGTAAATTTTGTTGAAAGATCACGAAAAAACGAGAAATATTGTTAAAAGTTCACGAAAAAACGACCAATTTCATGAAAAAATCGCGAAAAAACGGCAAATTTTATTAAAAGATCGCAAAAAACGGCAGATTTTGTTAAAAGATCGCAAATAATGCCATATTTTGTTAAAAAATCGCGAAAAAAATGTCAAATTTTGTAAAAAAAAAAAAAAAAAATCGCGAAAAATGGCAAATTTTATTAAAAGATCGCAAAAACAGCCGTTTTTGTTATAAGATCACAAAAAATGGCATATTTAGCAAAAAAATCGCGAAAAAACGACAAATATCGCAAAAGAACAGAACTTTTTGCAGAATTTTCCGTTTTATTGCGATTTTTGGACAAAATTTGTCGTTTTTTTTCGTAAATCTTTTGCCGAAATCTGCCATTTTATCGCTGTTTTTTTTTTTTTTTTGATGGAAGTTGCCATTTCTTGCGAAGCATTTGACAAAATTCTGTGTTTTATTGCGATTTTTGGAAGAAATTTGTCGTTTTTCCTAGATCTTTCGAAGAAATCTGCCGTTTTGTGAAATTTCATAACGAAATTAGCCATCTTTTGCGAATCTTGCTGGAAATTAGTCGTTATTTCGCGATTTTTATCAAAACTTGCCATTTTTTAGTGATTTTTTGACGGAATTACCATCCCACGGGATCTGTATGAGGCAATTTTTGGCGTTCTGTTGCTGATTTTTTGGATAATTTATGCGCTATAGCGTGTTCGGATCATCACATCAGGCCTGCGTTTTTTCAAATGTGAGGCAAGAAGAGTGCTATTTTTTTGAATAAATGGCAAGAGGGGTGCTAGTTTTTGGATGAGGGGCAAGAGGGGCGCTATTTTTCAAACTAAAGGGCAGGAGGGGCAGAGCGCCCCCCTGAAACCCTCTGGGGGAAACTCTGGTTTATTTATTATTTCCTCTTTTAAATAATAGAAAATAATTTAAAAATGTGTGTAACTGAGATTCAAAAGTTAAGTTATAGCCGAATTGTTATAAAAAACATCACGCCAAACCCGCTGCCTATATGACATCTGCGCGAAATAGTTTATTTAAACGTCAAACATTGTAATTTCTAATTTACATTCTAATAAACGTGTATTCTACGATAATTTCAATTGAAATTAAGTTGACAACTTACCATCCGATTTAATTAAGGAAACAAAAGCAAGCAATTCATTCGCATGAACGGTAAAAAGTGTTAAAACACGACGATAATTCCCAAAGCACCTTAACAATGAATGAACATGGATAATAATTCTTATGACGTCATAGCATGTAAATTAGAGGTGCTATTGGTTAAGTTGTTTCGGAGAAATTTTTTTTTTTTTTTTTTTTTTTGGGGGGGGGGGGGCACCCTTATCACTTAGGGGTAAAAAAAATAGATAACAACCTATTCTCAGACCTACTGAATATACATATAAAATTTCATCAAAATCGATACAGCCATTTCGGAGAAGTATGGCAATTAATACTGTGGTACGAGAATTTTATATATTAGATATATATATATGTGTGTGTGTGTTGAATACATCAGGTACAAAGGCAAGATCGGCATCAAATGAATAGAACTAACAACAACAACATCGTTATAAATGTAAGAGGGTTATAACAGCAATATAAAATTTGCATTGAGCAAGTAGAAGTTTACATATACAACTTAATCTCCAAAAAAAAAAAAAAAATATTCATGCAAACAACAATTATAAAAACAAAAATTTAAATTCAAATGTAAATATATGCAACTTTGCCCCTTCCTCCCCCCAAAAAACTTACAACAATGCAATTAAATTTGCATTATGTGCCGCTTTTTAAAATACGATACTGGTTGAAAACCAGATTATGGAATAATCCTGTAATATTTTAGTTAATCACTTTTTTTTTTTTTTTTTTTTCAAAAGCAGCTTTTTATCCACATGTATAACTTAAAAACAATTCTTTGGTGTTGAAATTCAATGTTTTGACCAATGCTATTATATAGTACTGTAAAAGTAACAACTAAATGAATACCTGTATGTATTTGTTACTTTCAAACTCACTCCCTGTTAGAAAGTATTCGTGTATTTGATACTCATTACTTTGGTTACTCTTTAGTAAACATATATGAAAATATTAGTAAATATTAGCACACATATATTCAGGGCATTTTCTAATTTTCAGAGGGTTGTTTTGTTACTCTTAACTATTCTTTAAAATAAAGATAAAATATATCTATATACTTGGAGTGCTTTAAAACTTCATAAAGTATTAAGTCAGGGCAATAGCTAAGAGGGTGCTACAGGCAACTCAATCCCCCTAAAATATTTTGAACCTCCCTTGGCAAAGATCCAAAAGTCACTAAATGAATTTATGTTCTAAAAATCCAAATGAAATTCTGTTCAAAAATCTAATTTAGTTTTGAGGACCTTTCACAGTTTTGCAAAAATACTAAATTGCAATTAAAATAAGCAATTCAACATTTGCTCATCCTATTTGCACATATGAAGCTAACATGATGTTTAACATTGCACTAGTTACACACTTGACTTTTCATTATCATATTCTTTTCTTAACATAAAACAAAGATATTACAACAGTTTAATAAGAAACATAGCAACTACATTGTGAATATACACTGATTTATTTTTCCGTGTCACAAGGAGAGAGAGAAGCAGAAAATATAAGCTCTCCCTAGATTTACTTCAGCCCCCCCCCCCCCCATTATTCACTTTCCAGCTACCTCCCTGTATAAAGTGAGACATTTGAAACACTACCCATTTATATGGTCTTAAGATTGCAACAAATTTAATTATGTATCATCAGGATTAGTTAATATATGTCATAATATATATTTTCAAACTATCAAGATTTTTGATATTTTTACATACTTAATACAGTCGAGTCTCTATATAATGAAATCCATTGTTCAGTCAAAAAATTCATTGAATAGAGAATGGCAAATATTTTTTCATCTAATGTTGAAATTTTGAAACAGTATTGTTTTTTGAGCTGTTTAATTAAGTTTTTGAAATGTTAAATGGAATTTTGCGTGAATCTCAAACATTTTTTCACTTCCTTTTTTTTTCAGTGTCTTATTGTTTATTTTCAAAATTATTACTTTATCAGAGAGAGTTATGCTTATCCTGGGAGTGATTTTATGCAGATGCAGTAGAAAATCCCACCAGCATAGATGATATTTAGTAACAATTCTTCATTCAAATAATCTCTCACAAAAAAAATGTTCCAAATCACCACAAACAACAAACATCCATTCTAAACTCTAAAAGTAATGAGACTTAGTTTAGGTAGATGAAAACCTGTTGAAAAAGACAGCCTTTTCTGAAATTATCCTTTTATCCCTTCCTTACTATCCAACCCAAGAAACAAACAACATTTTCAAGGCGACAATGGAATACTTTTATCTTTTAGGATGCATTGTGATATATTTCAATCTTTTCTAAGAAAGCATACTTATCTTGGTTAAAACAAAGTCAAGTATAACGATGTAAAAAAGATTGTTTGTCTTGGAGGGAGGGGGGGGGGAGGAGGAAGGGTCTGAATGCCTTTTTTTGGACATAAGGAATAAGGTAGAGGATTGCATCCATAAAATATAAACCAGAAATCCACAAAAAAAAAAAAAAAAAACTTTACTACAAATAATTTGACGCATTTTCTGAACATATGAAAGAGCATTTTTGAAAAAATTCGTTAAATGGATACATATAATTCGCTATATGGAGATATTTTTAAATGTAATTATGAAAAAAATTGACCGTTCCTACAAAAAATTCCTTAAATAGAGAAATTCGCTAGATTGAGTTTCGTTGTATAGAGACTCGACTGTATTTATTTTCAAAAGATCAAAGTTTTTGATACTTTCAATATTTTGAAATAATCAAGATGTTTGATATTTTCTGTATTTGACATTTATTTTCCAAATGTCACTGTGCAAGATATTTTTTATGTTACAGTCAAAATAAATGAAATAAAATTTTTAACTGTTATCGACTGTGTCGTTCTGCAAGTACAGAATTTTTGTCTCAGGCAGTAACTTTATTCACCAAAGAAGGAAAATAACATTTTTTCAAGCTTTAGATGAAAGTAATTGTTAGACATGGAATTAATAATTATATGAGACAATAATTAATTAAAAACAGCCATTTAAAGGTCATTTAAATAATCTGTTATCTACAGTTTTATTCAAAAAATATTTTTTCTGATTTCAGTTCAGCTGAATTTAAACTTTAGCTTGAGTGTCTGTTTCAGTTTTTAATTTATATTATGCTTGATAATATTTAGCATCAGCAATAAGTTAGTTGTTTTGAAAATGTCAGACATATCAAAAATATCAGATATATTTCGAAATATCGGTTATTTTTAATATTTTTTAAAATATCATGACATATATAAATCATGTATGCTGTACATGATGTCTTTACAAGAATTCGCTACCATAATCTAGACTCATAATGGAATTTTGCATAGAACCTTTTTGCAACATAAATTTGCATAAAAATGTAAACAATCAGAATATAATAATAAAGTCATTCTACCAAAGTGGAATCTTATCTTGAATGGAAATATACCAAGGTAAATTTTCAGAAAAATAATACAATGAAGTTTCATCTGCTACGACAAAAAAGTGTCCAAAATGGAATGTTTCAACTATTTCTTGTGATTCCATAGCAATAAGTATATTACTGTATGTATATATTAAAGAAAAAAATAATAATTTAGTATCTTAATATCATACACTGCTTTCTGAAACCAGTAAAACATGCAACAATAGAACCTGTCAATAACAGAAACTAGCATTAAACGAGATCTCAAAAACATAATTTTCCTCCGCTCAATATCGTAAACCTTTCTAGTACATCCATAGACTCGATCTAAAGCAAAAATTCACAAAATTAGCAATTGTATGAAATCGAATAGCATTTTTCTTTTTTTTGATAAGTGCATTAAAGTTCAAGTTATAATTGAATGCTTCCATATAAGAATACTTCAAATAGAAATCTTTCCAGAAACACCTTATTTCTTAAATATAGCTTTAATGAATATTTTATTCTACTATAAGCTTCTGTTCTTTTTACAATAAAATTATGAGAAATTCTAATAGATTAAATGTATAGCATAATCAATACAAAATTAGTTTGTTTAATTAAAATCTTAAATGATAAACACATGTTGTCTCTTTACTGCTTAGATCCATGGCTCAACAACATGAATTTCATCAAAGAATCACAAGAAATGGTGAACTTCAACAAAGGATTGTGATAAAATGCAAATTTTGTCAAAGGGTCATAACAAAAATGCAGCCATCTGTTTAGAAAAAAGCTCACACATAAATATCTATGTTTATTGTAATAGGTATAGTTTTAAATCTGAAAAAATATACTTAACTAACTTTTGAAAAAATGGATTTAACATGAATCCAACTTGCATTAATCTACATTCAGCCTGAAATCGACCCAAATCAAAGTTTACTGAACCTACAACAAAAATAATTAGTGCCAGGAGAGGATTTCTCCCCTTGCTTCTCCCCTTTAATTCACAGATATGAGAACTTGACAATATAAAGTTAACTTACATATATTTTGTAACCGAAGAAATAAATTGACGGTTCCCATTTCAAATTTTGGACTTTTTAAAAAACTTTAATGCTTTTTCAATCAAATAAAATATCAGGAATTAGGTTTTGACAATAATTCCATAACTACAGCTGCCAACATCTTCCACTGTTTTGTATCACAAACATTTTTTACCATTTCAAATCACCATAATCTACCAATTAAATATGGCAAAAATTTCTACTAAATTTTTCCAGGCCAAATAATCAGAAGAGTAGGCAGCTGTGTAAAATATATTAAAACAATTTTTTTCAGAAATAGATAGTTATGATGTTATCTCTGAATATGCATTGTTCATGCAAGTATTAAAAATGAAGACACATCAGATATTTCTAAGTTTTCTGGAAATTTTTTGAGAGGGTATAATCATGCATTTTTGGTATTTTCCAAAATTATAAATGTTGTGCTCATGCTGTCAGTCATAAATTTAACCTTGTAAAAGATGATTTAGGATCTAAAATCGAAAAGAAATCTAAATTCAAAAATTTATTTAAAAACAAAAAAAAAATTGTTATCGATGCATGATATTTGGTTGAAAGTTGAAAACCGGACTATATAAAAGTTTGATTTTCTTTCATTCTAAAATAAAAGAACCTTTTGTATAATTATTCTGAATTATTTTAAATTGATTCAATGTTTTTTTTGTCTGTCTGTATTAATGTAATTCTTTAAATAACATGCAAAAAAACAAAGGGTTTTAAATTTTAAAGTTTTCGTTTCTCCCTCCCAAGCAGCTCAACTCCCCTCCATTTACAAATGTTAGGGAATCCCCTCCAAGGAAAATAGAATTTCTTGCTCTGATCATGCATATAAAATTTAGGGCAATTCCAAACAATAGATGCTGAGATACATAGATATCGCAGAAATAATGCAAAACACAGCATGTAAGTACTGTCTGTATAGTGATATACTGATGTTACTTAATATTTTAAAGATTTTATCATTATTATTTGTAACACTAAAGAGTTTGTCCTGTAAAAAAAATTTAATGTTCAATTAAATAGATAAAAAATTACCTGCATTGACAATGACATTAATTATGAACTTTATTTTAAATACAAAACTTAATTATTAATTGAGAGAAAGAGAAAGGAAATATATAAAAAGGTATTTGCTTACTTTTCTTGCAACTTCTCGGGATACTGTGGGAAATTTAATAATTTTAAATTCTCGTCCAACATACAAAACAGCTATACTTACAATCATCTATTAAAAATAAAATTATTATTAAATTATTTAAAAAACTACAAGTAAAAAAACAATTAATACATTAAGTTTTAAAATAAATTAACAAAACAAATACACATGTGAGATGGCTTTTAAAACCCATGTATAGAAGTTATCACAACTGATCTATCACACAGAGGACTTTTACACAGTACCATATATATAATTGCATCTTTATTTATACCAGAGAATGTAACCTGAGTTTTGCGAATTACAGAACACAGGTAAAAAAAAAAAACCTTTTATTGTAGACTCTAATTGATTTTTCACATTTAATACAATAGACTCCCCCAAATCCACACAGCTTGAGACCAGAGTTTGTGCAGATTTTAGAATTTAGTGGATTTCTGATATTGCTTTGTTTACATTTTTTTAACTGTAATTTGAATGTAATAATGCAATAAAAGTTATAATGAATGCTTGTAACATAGTAAAACATTAAAATAATTAAGTAAAGTAATAAACTAAAATGATTAAATTATTAAAAGTAAAGGTCAAGTAAATAATTAATATTGTATAATTAAATATGTATAATAAAGATGAAATACATATTCCTTGAAATATACAAAGAAATTTTCCTCATAAATGTACCCTATTAATAGGGATGCACCGAATATTCGGTATCTATTCGGTTAGGCCGAATATTAAACTATTCGGCTTGGCCGAATATGAAACTATTCGGCCTGCCGAATATTCGGTATAGCCGAATATCAAAGTATTCGGCCGAATTCAATACTAAATAAAAACTTTTCACTATTTCTACTTTTAACTGTCAATTTTTTAATTTATATTTAAAACAATTAGAAACAAAATCATTTTTAAATAAAATAGAATGTTTTTACATTATTTATTTGCTGTTTCTAAAGTATAACTTAAGAAAATTAAACATGAGAAAGATTAAAATGGTGATTTATTAGGATTCTCCTTAGGAATAAATTATGTGCAGATACAAGTTTCTAAATTTTGTTTAGTAAATAATCTGTTTCTTGCTATCCCCCAAATAAAAGTCCTTTAAAAGAAAAAAAAAACTTTTGAGATTAGTAATAGCTATCAAGGCAGACAATTTTTGTTCATGAAACCATAATCATAATCAACTTATTGAGTCATAAGTACATTGTATTTCATCTCACTCTAGGTCAAAACTTATGTGTTCGTTTATTACATTAACAATAAATAAGATAACATATTTTCAACTCAGATGCTTCGATTTCTGTAAAATATGATATGATGGGAAGGGTGGAAAATACCACCATTCATAAGAAAAGAGCTATGAGTCAAACATGCCTTTATTCAAAATTAAGTTGAAAGTATTTGTACTTTATATTGAAAAAAAAAATGCCTCGAGTTATTTAAAAAGGACAATTATCAGACTGTAAAATTTTTCTTCCGCCATTTTTTCATTATTTGTTTTTAAAATGTTTGTTTTGATTCGTAGAAAATTTTATGAATTAAAGTTTCATAATTGCGCTTCTTAAATAACTCAAGGCAGATTTTTTTCAATACTAAATGTTCTTATAAAAAACTCTTGTTTATCAAAATGTAAGTTTCTTTTATTAAATATTATGTAAAACTGTTTTAAAAAGTGACATTTTAATACCTTTAAATTTTAAAATATAAAACAAATTTGGAAAGCCGAATATTCGGTATTCGGCCCAACAATTACTATTTGGCTAGCCGAATATTCGGCATTCGGTATTCGGCTAAAATCACTATTCGGTGCATCCCTACCTATTAATTTACTTTAAAATCATAAAGTAAGGAAGTTTTATTTCAAGTTTAGCCAGACTTAATAACCAAAAAAGCTTATTTAATATATAAGTATATTTGGTAAAAGGATTGGGATTACCAGTGATATCAGCAATATCTTGATTTTTTCACATTTATATTTATTTCTTTTGTGAAAAATTACAAATTCAGTCATATTATTGAGAATTACATATTAATATACATGCAGAATGATATTTATTAAAAAAAAAAAAAAAAAAAAAAAAAAAAAAAAAAAAAAAGTCTGTAATTTTGATTCTAAATCTGAATTAAAAGTTCCATTGTTTACATCTGAGATGTGGTGCAAATTTTAGACATTTGCAGATTTTAGGATTACGGATTTGAGGGAGTTTACTATATAGAGTTTTTGCTGCCATTCGCCAATGTACCAAATTGCAACAAAATGCTTCATTTGGCGAGTAAATGAACAATCAGAGTCGTCAAACAGCAAATGGCCAATTTCTACTCTTTTAGAGTAGTTATAATTGAGATTATTCACATTGCTGTACGATTGATGTCGCTTTTCATCTTCAGTGCTTTACATTATTATTTATAGAGATACTAACTCAACACACATTCAGTTTAGCAACAGTCAAAGACACAGAAAGGATTATATGAGAAATATATCTCTGTTGTCAGTTTATCACTATCAAGGCACTGGTAAAATTACAACCAAAATTATTTGCATCAATCGCCAAATCGAGAAAAGTCTTGCTGAAATTTGGCACTGAATTTGCCATTTACCATACTGTACTGCAAAGTGTTATTGGCCAATCAATTTTTTTCTTCCGGTTATAGTCAAAATCTCATAACAATTTATTCACAATACAGCAATTTATTTACAATATTAATTATTTACTTGACCTTTACTTTTACTAATTTAATCATTTTAGTTTATTACTTAATTATTTTAATATTTTACTATTTACAAGCATTCATTATAACTTTGATTGCATTATTACATTCAAATTACAGTTTAAAAAAAAATTTAAACAAAGCAATATCAGAAATCTGCTAAAAAGAATATTTGAAACATTTAGAATGTACTTATATTTTATATTTCTGTAGTGTATTGTAGAATCTATTTTCTAAGCAATGGCAAAAAATTATGAAATTCTAGAACACACTGCAAAAAAAAAAAAAAAAAAAAAAAAAAAAGAACAATAAAGGATTAAAAGTAGATATTTCAGTGTTTTTTACCAAATCTATTTTGCTAACATTTTTTTCATTTGGCTATCATTTTTTATTTCTTATTCGCCAAATCGCTAATGTTGTTCAACAGCCAGTGAGAACCCTGTTACTATATATATATATATATATATATATATATATATATATATTAGATTGTCCAATGCCAAATAGCATTTTAGGAAAAATATTAATTATGTATATTCAAGTATAGTTTTTAAATTTATTAAAAATTATACAGTGACACTTTTTATTGATAATCCATCCAAAAATAAAAGGCAAAATACAAAATCAATGAAAATCGAGGCAATTGTTTCCTCATGAATCTATGTAAATCCAATGAATTCATTCTAAACACTACAAAAACACATTTTATGAAAATATAGTGTTTAATATTAAAGTCAAGAAGAAATTAATATAGTTGTTGTCGCCATGTCCATGGATATGCCCCCCCCCCCCCCAAAAAAAAAAAAAAAAAAAAAAAAAAAAAAAAGAAAAGAAAGTTTTAGATTTTGTAAAACATTCAAATAACAGCAGCTGCCAGCTTTGGCCCTTAAGGACAGTAAAGAATCTCCTGAAGTGCATCAATTAGCGGTAACTAGGGTTGGGTGTCTTCCAGGACAGTGGAAGAAACTGGAAAGAACAAAGAAATGGAAGAAACCAACAAAAAACAAAACATGCTCAAAATTAAAGTATATTAATTATCTAAAATAATTAAACTAAAAGTATAATTATATGAAATCTAAGAATTGGAAAACTTAATATTAAAAAATATTATTTTTGGAAAAATATGTTACTTTTTTAAAAACAAACTTCAGGCTCAGCAGACATTTACAGGTGATGGATTTTATAACTTTAGAGGTAGAAAAATGTTTTTTACTTATTAATATGCCATTTTTTTAAAAAAAAGAGGGGGGGGGGAACTACCTGCAAAATGCCTATTTTTCATATAAAAAATACATTAATTTCATATAACACATTATTGAAAACTGTGGAACACAGTAAAGATACAAATTTGCAATCTTTTATATTAGTACCTAGCATGCATATCAAAATTCTGATTTAAAAAGACTATTTTTCTGAAAATATCTATAGGCAGGGTATAAAAATCTAAGCCCTAATGGGCAGTTTTTCACCACTAAATTTTATTCCTTATTTTTAATCTAAATTTTTTGCAAGAAGTCTAATAAAATTTTAGTGAAGAAAATGAATAAGATTTCGTAATAAAAGACTGCCTGCAGATGCCTAGATTTTTACACCTATGTCTATGAGAATGTAGAAATGCTTTTAAACTCTCCAAGTTTTCAGTAGGACTTGAAAGTTTATTTTATCATCTTTTGCATTCATCCATTCTAAGTTGAGAAACTGATTGCAGCATTCTTCTGCTAAAACATTTTTTGTGATATCATACTTTGCTGCAGTAAGAAAAATGAGGATTTTAATGATTTTTTTAAAATACAATAATTATTGTACTCTATTACTTACCTTAATAAAATTGATGTTAATTCAAAACATTGTCTTTTATTTAAATGAGTTTCATTCTACTGTTGGCATAAATGATCTGTACTATTTACTACTAATTTCAAAAGTTTTTAATTGATTTTAAAAAAACATTTAATTGATTTTGTGCATGTTAGATAAAATTTGTTTTCTTCATTTAGCCAATGGCTGTTAGCATATAATTAATTAAATTTTGTATAGATATGATCTCAATTAATTTTCTTAAGGTTATAGCAAGAAGCCATTTATTGTATCTTACAAAGTTGAAAGTTATATTGTAAATTTATAAAGAATAAGTTTCTTCCATACAGAGTTGGGGAAAATATATCAAAAAACCATTTTTGATACAAAATACACCTATTTTCAAAATACATTCAAAATACAAAATACATTTTCAAATTTTAAAATTTGCAGGTGTTTCACCAGGGTTCATACTCATTTTCCAAGGAAAAATTCCCTGAGAATCCCCTGATGTATTTTCCGAGATGTACAATTTTTCCATATCAAAAATTACTGACGTTTTTATATTACATATGATAATAAAGCACGTGGACAGTAACAATTGCCCCCAATTTCTCAGAATATACTGTCATTTTGACAGGTTTTCCCAGGTTTGGGAAATTTTTTGCATTATTCCCTGAGATTCCCCTGATTTTCCCAGGAATCCCATATTCCCCTGATGAGTATGAACCCTGCTCACTATATAAATCGAAAATGTTTTTTCAAAACTGATTAAGCTTTTGAAATTCAAAATAAGGAAAACAAGAACAAAAAGTCATGCGTCAAGCATAGATTATGAAGCATTTCCCAATGCATCCAGAACACTATAACAAAAGTTTACAATTTATTAAAGAGAACAATGGTACTGAAATAAAGAAGTAAAGGCATAATATGCTTGAAAACCCAATTTCTGCCAATAATATCCATAGTTGAAAAAATATCCATTTGTGTGCAGTTTTGTATACGATCTATAGACTTTACACTAAAAAATATTTCAGTGAAACGAATAACACAGTTCAAATTTTCCCGTTCAGCAATTTTTGTGAATAAATGAATTGTACTTGAGAACTCTTGTACAACCCCGTATAGGATCTATAGAACTTAGAGACCCCAAGTCATATAAAAAAATAATTCAATTTAAAAACGCGTGCCATAACTAAAAACATACTTTCAGCAATTATTGCTCATAGTCTTCAAAAGTTCGATATTGTGCGTTTCTTCTGTAGCCAAATTCTTTTGTGTGTCCCTGTAAATAAATGCTAAATTCTGCTCACATCCAATTTAACAATAATCGCCGTGTAATACACTTCGGTGATACATATAAATTTTTTTACATAAATTTATATTTTTATATATTTAAAATAGTATATCATTAAAATACACCGCAAAAATTTTTTTCCGTAAACCATAATGTAACCATAATTTTGTATGTCCCTGTAAATAACCTGTTAATGCTACAAACTTCATTTCAAATATATACGAACATGCTTGATGTGCAGTAACATCTATGAATTTCATGAAAGTCAGACTATATTCAACAACACGGACAAACAAACAAATCAAATTCATAAACAAACTTAGCTTTAAAGCTAAACTTTGTTGGAAAGAGTTAAAAATTGAAACAAATAAGTGTTAATAAATGAATAAAAAAGAAATAAATCAGTCTATATGAGAACTCATTTCATATAGAACACAGAAAATTTTCAAAAAAAGATCGCTTTCAATTCCGACTCTTATTCCCTTTCAGCAAAGTACACTTTAGGCTCAGTTTCGAGGGGGTGGGGGGGGATATTGATTAACAAAATCTGTAAATTTTAGCTTTTTTTTCCTTGGACGGTGCAATTGTTTTTCTAAAACTATGAATTTTAACACTTTCAAAAAATTTGCGACTTCCAGAAGTTAGCTTACAGTCATTAGTTTGAAGTCACCTTACAGTTTTTCTGTGCTAAAAGTAACTAAACGTATGAATTTAAGCATAGTACTTTTGAAGCATCACATCAGACTAGATTTACATCATTTAGAAAAATTCTGTAATGTTCTGACGAATATAAGTTAAAAAAGAGTAACATTTGAAAAATTTTCGATGAAAAAACTAAAAAGCAAAGTGTTTCGGCGGTACCTCTGATTGACTTCAGTTACTGTCTTCACTACTATGTATACATACATTTTCCAAAATCTTGAAGAGATCTTGGAGCTTGGATACAAATATATTTGCAGTCGATTAAAATTTCATCGATTTCATTTCATGTGATGCTTGTTCGTACGATAAGAGATTTTTTTTAATATGTTTATGGACCTGATGTAGAAAAAAAAAGCATTTTCGTTTTACAACTACATATCAATGTTTTTTCACAAAATTTTTACATGACCTGCAAAACTGTTATATTTATTACCGATAAAAATATCAAAGAGTTTGGATTACAAGAACATTTTTAAAGCAATGAAAAGTCCCTACATGAAAATCTAGAAAATGTCTTCTTACGACTACAACTACTAGTAAAAATAAATACTTTTTTAGAAATTTTTTCATTCACACAAACATAAATTCAGACAAAATAATGTTAAAGGTATAAAATCATATAAATTTATTGTTTATTTGATGTTATAGCAGGCTCAAGCAACACCGGACGGATTAATTAGTTTTAATAAATTAAAATTTAAGGTCTCTTATGAATTCTCTCAATTAGATTATATTTGAAATTCTTTTTTCATAAGAATGAATATACTGTTTTATTCGATGATAATTTTCTTCATATATCTTTTTGATTTATTTAAAAGTCAAACAAAATAAACACAATTCCCTCTCTGTACAATGAACAACGATATCGATTTTTGAACTTTCATCGTATAAATAACTACATCAATTAATAACGAATAAATGCATTCAATAATTAGTCTTAACAAAAAACAAAAAAAAAATTTCTTTTATTTTGTTTTAAACAAACGCATGGACATTCTTGAATTAACGTAATCATAAGTATGTTTGTAAGGTGCATGGATTTATTAATCTAATTCAACTAACTCAATAATACATTTGTATATATGCATTGATTCTGCTTAAAATTTCTATCTGAAAACTTTTTCTTTTCTCTTTTTTTCCGTGCCAGGACATGAAAAAAAATCAAAATTCGCATTACACTTAAAATTTGTGTTTTGATCAGGCATTAGTTTAAATCTGCACCGCGTTTATGCAATAACATTTTCTGTTAACCTTTCTATTATTATGAGCAGACATTTTAAAATATTTTTTGTCTAATATTGCACGCCATGTATTACCACAATTAAATGATTCTCATGGTGTATTTTCACTAGGAGCATCAAAAGTATTATTCAACTTTTCGTGAGCCTTTATAATAAACAATAGCATTACATTTCTAACGTACCTGATGAAAAAAGCAATAAGAAGTAAAACTCTCAATAATATTTCCTGTCTAACTTTTTTTTTTTTTTTTTGTAGTTCTTACAATAGCAGTAATACTATTTGTAATACTATTTGTGTAACCATTCAGCATAAATGCTTCTGGGAAAGCTATACATCCTGCTCATTAACAGTCTTTATCATAGCATTAGTTAAAAATTCTGTTTATTAACATCCAGAAAAAAAATTTGAAGACTTAACAAAACAGCCAATATTTCCTTGTTGTGAATCTCTGATTTGCAGTTTACAAAACCGCAAAGTTTGAAATATATAAATGTATTTTGATAAAAAAAGTATTTTGAAAATACAAAATACTTGGAAAAAGAATTACATTACAAAATACATTACTCAAACACTTTCGTTTCGTCGGGTTAAAATACAAAATACAAATATACAGTCGAGTCTCTCTAAAATGAAACTCCATCCAACGAATTTCTCTATTTAATGAATTTTTTATAGGAACGGTTAATTTTTTTCATGATTACATTAAAAATAATCTCCATACAGCAAAATATATATCTCCATTTAACGAATTTTTTCGAAAATGTTCTATCATAAGTTCAGAAAACACTTCAAATTATTTGTAGAATAATTTTTTTTCGTTAATTTCTGGTTTATATTTCATAGCTACCTTATTCCTCATGTCCAAAAAAAAGGCATTCAAATCCCCCCCCCCCCCCCTCCAAGAAAAACATATCTTTTTGTATGGTTACACTTGACTTTGTTTTAGCCAAGATGGGCATGCGTTCTTGGAAAAGATTGAAACATTTGCTTGCTAGTGGGGCAATTTGCAACTATCACAAAGCATCCTAAAAGATAAAACTATTCCATTATTGTTTTTAAAATGGTGTTTGTTTCTTGGTTTGGATAGTAAGGCAGGAATAAGGGGGAATTACAGAAAAGGTAGTTTTTCAGCAAGTTTTCATCTACCTAAATTAACACTTTTTAGTTTTAGAGTTTAGAGAAGATGTTTGTTGTTTGTGGCGACTCGGAGCATTTTTTGTTGCGAGAGATCATTTGAATGAAGAATTGTTACTTAATATCATCTTTGATGGTGTTATCTTCTACTGCATTTGCATAAAATCGCTTCTAGTTTAAACACAACTCTCTCTGATAAAGTAATAATTTTGAAAATAACCAATAAAACACTGCAGGAAAAAAAGGAAGTGGCGAAGATGTTTGAGATTCTGAAAAAAATTCCGTTAAATATTTCAAAAATTTAATTAAACACCTCAAAAACAATTCTGTTTCAAAATTTTAACATTAAATGAAAAATTTTCGCCGTTCTCTATTCAACGAATTTTTCTATATAACGAATTTTTTGTATGAATGATAGATTTCGTTATATAGAGACTCGACTGTATTTTGAAAATGTATTTCAAATACATGTATTTTCGATACTGCCCAACTCTGCTTCCATAGCGGAAGAAACCTATTCCTTCTGGCCGTTTTTTTCTACTACGGAAGAAACTTGTCAACCTTGGCTGTAACAAGTCAAGTTTAAGATATCTGTGGTAATAAGTGGGCACTCGAAAATGTGTCTTGGTGTGAGCTGGGTTTATGGGCAGGTCTTGCAAAAAATATAGCTCCTGGCCCCATCTGCAAGGATTTTCTTTAGTTTAAAGTGATTTGTTATTAATCTAGCCAGCGTAGTCGTTATATCTCTAGGAAAATCAGTTATTAAAGGTTTCCTAGAGGACTGATTTATAAGTCTGTATTTGGCCACAGATTTTGCATCTGTAAGTGTAATGGTGGAACTAGGTTAGGCAAATTTTCATATCTCTTTGACCAAAGCATCTGCACACTCATTATCCTCAATGTTTACATGTGTGGGTATCCACTGCAGCACACAAGATTTCTTCTTCTGATGCATATGACCAAGTAAGTCATTTATAGCAGAGCTGATGTGTTGCAACTCTGTTTCTGATGGCCTTGAAGGCCGAATTAGATTCTGAGAAAACTACCAGCTTCTCAGTAAGATTCTCAGCTTGAGGATTAGTCAGGTAAAAAGTTAGGGCTTCTTTGATTGCCAAAAATTCATTGGTGAAGTTGGAAGCAGTCAAACCTGTGTTAAATTAATATAGTATATGATTTCAAGGCACTATATCTGAGGTAATATTTCTTTTTATTCTTTTGGCAGTAAGACTAGCTTCAGAGTCAGAGAACCTATGAGGTATAATATCCACAAAGTAAGTTCCGTTTCTATTTCTATCTGCAGCAGCTTTCCGATCGCAGTTCCGAATATGCACAGCAGTTACTCTGATTGAAGGAGAAGAAATGCACGCCATTTTCAGACCTCTGCTACCGATGTGTTATTTGTAATGCTTCTTTAGAATGTCAGCCTTAATTGAAAATGCCGCTGCATGTGAAATCAGATCTGTGATTCATTTTCTCAATGCAAAGAAAGTTAAACCAAGTAAAATTTATCGAAAAATCTTGGAGGTTTACGGATAAAATGCTATGGGTGATTCAATGGTTAAAAGATGGGTCTAACAATTTAATGAAGGACATGACGAAGAACGAAGTGGACTGGATGCCCATGTTTGGTTACTGATGAACTGGTTCACGCAGTTGAAGAGAAAGCTAAGTAAAATCGTAAGTTTACAATTAGTGCTCTTGCTAGGGAATTTCTGCAAATCTCACGATCACTAATTCATGAAATTGTTACTGAAAAACTAAAATTTCAAAACACATGATTGAAAACACAGGCCACAACCTTCTATAAAGAAGGCATACAAAACCTTGTGGCACGCTACGACAAGTGCCAACAAAATTTATAAAGATATGTAGAAAAGTAGTTTCACAGTTGTAGATTCTTGTACAATAAATATTTTTTTTGTATCTGTACACATTTTTTTTATATAACCAAACGGAACTTACTTTGTGGATATACCTCGTATATCACATGAAGTATAGTCTGTTCCTGCCACTTCTTTAAGATTTGCATAAAATGGGGCAAGACATTATCATTAAATACGTTGTAGACATGACTTACAGCTACTTTGTCCGAGCGATTTTTCTCCAAGCACATTCTCGCCTGTCCTCGTCACATCTGAAGCATTTTCATTGGTTAATTTCCAAATCATTAGTTTTATATATATATATATATATATATATATATATATATATATATATACAGTAAAATCCCTGTTATCCGAAAAGCATGGGACCGAAGCCTTTTCCGTTAACTGTAGTTCCATAGGATTTTTCGGATAACCGGGGTGGGGTTCATAAAAATTTTCGAATTACAAAGGAAGCTTGTGATGAAAAGCTGAGATAGCAATTTAAACTATATAAATAGATATATGTATATAATAATAAATCTATATATAATAAATCGAATTACAAAAACATCTTTGTAATGAAAATGTTCAGATAAAATATTACAGATTATGGCAGACATGGTACAAGATTACACACAGTGAAGCTACTAAGATCCAGGGGTGCAGAAAATGTTTTTATTTCAAACATTTCCCATGATCCACATAAAAATTTCCCCAATTTTTTATTATATGTCATTAGACTTACATATATTCTGTATTACTATAGGCATAGATATAGGTATTCTCAATATATGCGCGAGTATATATTATTCTGAGATCAATTTTGTGAAGGTCACCATATGGATCTTTCTAAGTGTAGTGGGAAATTTTCTGTCTTGAGTAATTGTGTAATTCATTGTCAAAATCAACTGTATATTTTTGTGCAAAATTTCCCCGGATGGCCAAAGTTTCCCCCGATCCTAGATCGCCGGATTAGACATATTCTGCATCCTTGCTAAGATCTTCAATGCGGCACTTTGGTTTATTGAAGTTAAAAAAAAAAAAAAAAAAAAAATGCAATAGCATCAGATATATTGTTATTTAAAATGTGGCTTGATAAAGCAGCAATGAAATGGTGTGAAGTTGAAAAACAAAAGAAATTTACAACATATTTTGTAAAATAATGAAGTATTGTACATTTCTATATAATAAAGTGCTCAAAATTATGCAATGGACCAAATATGTAAATTAACTCTATTTATTTTATAAAAAACATGCTTTTTTTAACACTATTTCTACCAGTGCTCATTAACACTTTTCAAAGTTCTGATTTTTACTTATTTTGCTTCTAATTTTTTAAAGGTAATAAATATTAAAACAAATTTCAATGCATTAAAAATGATTCGGAATTATTTTGATCTAAAACTTACAAATAAGATGGTAATCATAAATCAAAATATACTGAAAGGTGTCATTTGACATCGGTAAAAATAGTATTGTCAACAGTTTTCACATTTAAAAAATAATTTTAATGTTTTTCAGTTAAGCCTATTTTCAGATAGCCAGGGATAACTGTATGAGGATTATTAAAAATACAAAAGTATAAAAATTACCTGTCCGATACCAAGAGCATTAGTAGATGGAAAACTGTAAACAGAAAGAAAAGTTAAGTAAAATTAAAATAAAAAATAAATTGCATACAATTTTGAAACTGTGTTTAATCCTCTAGCTTCCAAATTGACAGAGGTCACTAAGATATTTTAATTTGTATATTCTTAATTCATACCAGAAA
Organism: Maratus speculifer; assembly: GCA_964019185.1. Classification (NCBI taxonomy): domain Eukaryota; kingdom Metazoa; phylum Arthropoda; class Arachnida; order Araneae; family Salticidae; genus Maratus; species Maratus speculifer. Next base: position 241,596,552 of record OZ025294.1, on the reverse strand, counting down.
ATTAATATAGCAACATATGCTTTAATTAATAACAGACATTTCTTATTTAAATAAAGCAAAATTAACCATTGAAACTTTCTGGTGTAAAGTCAGATTTCCTGAACTACATAATTTCTAGAATGTTATCTATCATGGGAATTGAAGGATTAAAAATAATTAACAAAAAACCAGAGATAGGAATTGGGAAATAAAAGACAGCTGCCAAATGACGACTACTGCAATAATCTTATGCATCAAATTAAAATTTTTAGTTGCAGTTTCTAAAATTCATTTTTAACATTACTATAATACCACAGGGTCATTCCATGTGAAATCAACCAATTTAAAGAAAACTTGTTGCATCATAGTAACAGATTTTTTTTTAATTTTTATCATAAGCAGGCATAGTAGTGAAACCCTCAAATCTGAAATTTAAAAGTAATTTTTGCAATATCGGCTGAGATATAGCCATTTGAAAACTGACCATTTTTACTAAACAAGCGTCATATTGAAATTTTATCAATGTCTAAAAATGGCCAACACTTGACAACTGAAGGCTCAAATTTTATATATCTAGTACCAATTTGAAGCTATTTGCACAAAAAAGCATATTTAACATCAAAACAATAGTAAACTTTCATTTTTGTACTTTTTATTATGTGCAAACTGAAAATTTCTCTCAAAAAAAGGGCTGACTTTAATGGCCCATAAAAAAATTAATCAGCATGAATTTTTCTGAAACTTGAAAAAAAAATTGCTCCAACTTTGTGCTTTAAATAATAAAAAAATCGGAAAGGTAAAATCTGTTATTTTAAAATAAATGATTTTTTACACTTAAGGTGTCACTAACCAAATAATGATCATTTTAGAATCTGTAGATATTCCTAATTGGAAAAATAATGGTTAAATAAAATTTCTAAAATCTAAATTAATGTAAATGTATATTCAAAACATTTTTTGCACTAATTTTGTAAGAATTATCCCTCAGCCCCTCTCCCTCCCACCCCCCCCCCCAAAAAAAAAAAATGTGTACAATTGAATAAAATTGACACTGAAAAAAATAAGAAAATAATTAAGGAATATAATGTATAATTGTAAAATGCCTATAAATGCAATACATATAAATGAGGATTTACTTTACATATAGGGGAGAGTGGGGTGGAATGGGACAGTAGGTTTTTCTCTTAATGTAACATTCTAAATATTTCATCAATCACATATTAGATGAAGCAATGGCACCCCCAATCTTCAATTGAAAAAAGTAGCTGATTTACGTAAGCTTGCAATTCTATAAAGAGAAAGAGTTTTTATAGAATCAAAAGTAAATTTACTTCATATAATTTTTATGCTTTCTGTATATTAATGATTTGTTTATGCATAGATGTAATAGTTTCCCTATTTATGGAACATTATACTGTATATTAACAACCATAATTTAAATTATGCCTAAAAGCAGCACTTCCGTTTACACAAGAAGTTTACATAAAAGAAGGTAGAGGGAGCAATGGAACATGCCAGAAAAGGAGGGAATGGGACAAGTCTTAATTCTTACTTTTTAATAAGATGAGCATAAATTGCTAATATGGAAATATTTTTAAAGTGTAGCATATTAATTATAAAATTGAAAATATATTCATTTACTTCCAAAATATAAATAAATTGAATGAGTGATTATCATCTCTAATAATTTTGAATTATCCTTCCAGTGATGACGATACTGGAATTTGAGGTTGCAGCATAGACATTATCAACCTACAATCTTTATTAGATTGTAAATATAGCCGACACTAGACAAATTGTTTCTTATAATACACTGTTTTATACAGTCCACCCGTAATGAGAAAGACCGTGAAAAATATTTTTCTCCCTGTGATCACTATAGAAACGGACTCGTCCACTTTATTTTAGGGTGACCACAGTACTGTTGGCTTCTTTTGTATGTACTAGGAGTGAAAAAAAAAGGGGGAGATTATCGCAGTCTTCGGATTTTAAACCACCTCTGTCAGTTGGTATCTTCTGAAGAAGCCACCCCTCTCGGAGTTTTTCTCCTGACGGTAGGTCTGTAGTTCTCATTCCTGTCTGCTAATGGGGAGGTAGAGGACAAAGTTTGAAATTCACAATTTCTTTAATTATAAAATTTTTTCTATTATAATTCAAGAACATTATAAAGTATTTAAAGTAGGGATGCACCGGATACTGATTTTGCCGGATATCGGATATCAAGTATCCGATTTGCCTGCCGGATTCGGATATCCAGTACTGAATATGTTTTTAGTTATGGTGAATGTTTGTTTATTTCTTTATGCAATGCCATCTCAAATAATAAATTGCAAACATGTTTCACACACCACTACAACTTTTAAACGTATTGGAATATAATTTACAGAAACTATATATCTTTGACTATCAGGGTTTGAAATTCAGGTTTTCCCAGGCAGAGAGAGTTTTCCTCATAACATTTGTAAATGCAGGGGTGTTAAACTATATGAGAAGGAAGAAATAAATAAATTTAAAAAAAAACTATTATTTTATACATGCCATTTAAATATTTAATTTATACCAGCATGACAAAATTCCATTAAAATAATTTAAATCAACAACTCAAGATAATTATCCAAAATGTCTATTTTAATTAAAACAAACGAAAAGAATCAAGCCTTATATGTATCATATCTATTTTTCAATTTTCATTCAGAGTTATGAACAATTAATAATTGAGTTGCTAAATAAATATTTTAACTTAGATTTTATTCGATTTTGTGTGGTTTAGAATCTTTTGTAAGTTACACTTTTTTATTTTTATTTATTTATTTATTTTATTTTTTTTATAAAATCTGATAGGCATTCATTTTTAATTTACTTGCAAGAATAATACATTTAGATGATTGTATTGTCAATATCCTGCGGTGATTGCATACCACTTAGTGGAATTATCGTCAATACTGTAATTTCTGACATTTTAGCTAATTGAATTATGTTCTTCTATGCAATGGAATTTTAAACCCATATGAAATTCTGAAAAGGGCATAATCAGTAGGTTTCTTCTATTCCATGAGAAATGGTTTATTTAAAAAGGTCATGTTCTAATTTCTGTGAACTATGCACATAAACTATTTATTGTTACTAAATGTGTCTCCTTAAAGTTTGCCATTTTTTTTTTTTTTTTTTTTTTTTTGCGGTTGATGTTATCAGTTGAGAATGGACCTTATGGTGACTGCATTTTATTTTGTTTATTATTGGTCCAGGAAATCCATGACATATGTAGTATGGGATTCTTATTACATGAGTCATGTTTTGATCATCATAAAAATAATGTTTTTACTGATTTTCATTAACTCAATGGGAAACATTTAAACACCTTGCTTTGGACAATGGATGTCCTCATTTTATTTATTTATTTATTTATTATTATTTTTTTACAAAATTCTTTAAATTTAGAAGAATTTTTATTTGAATAGGAAATCAAAATGTCATTTTTAATAAAGAAGAAAATAAAAAGTTACAAAATGGGCAGATGCAAATTATCAGATATGGAAAAAAAAAAAAAAAGAATCCAAACAGAAACACCATATGAAAGATAATCTTTTAAATGAAAAAAGAAGTATGATTATCAAGCCCATTGATTTCAAAATGTGCGATGATTTCGAAAAATGAAAAAAAATCTAATGCTGAACCATTGATTGTAAAAAAAACATGTTTTTTTTTTTCCAATGTGCAATACAAGACCTAATCTCATTTTGTTTAACCTCTTCAGTCCCGAGAAAAATCTGCTGCATAGAAAAATGATTTTATTAGCAAATTATGGTGCTTTTAGGATTAGAAAAAATAAAATAAAATTAGTTTTTTATTTTTAAAATTTTTAAATAGTTAAAATTTATGTACCCATATGGGTACATCGGGTCGCAATTGAGTAAAAATGTCATTTTTTTAACAAATAAAACCAATTTTGTTTTACAAAATAGAACTATTTATTGTTTAAAAGTTATATCAATTTAAACAACTTAAATGATTTTTTACATAAAGCTATGTATTGCACAAAAATATTATACACATCTTGTAATAATTGTAATGCATATCTTGCTACTATACATCTATCTGTGCATCTGATGTATCTGTGGCTTCCAGTTATAACCAGGTATGGCACATTTTTGAAAAAAACTGAGATAATTTGGGAAAATGTGGCTTTAAAAGAGTGCTTTAATCTGCCATATTATTGAAAAAAAAATTGAATACTTCCCGTCATAGGGAGACTATAAATTTTCATTTAAAAATTTAAAATTTTTTTAATTGGTTCTCAATTAATAAAAAATATTTTATCTAACTATTTTGCAAAAAAAAAAAAAAAAAAAAAAAAAGAAGCTTTTTTATATCCTAATTGAATGTAATGAAAATTATTAAGTTCTAATCTATTTTATAAAAGTAATGATAAAAAGATATTTAAAAACTTTAAACGTTAATTACTTAAAATATTAGAAATGTGCCTTACCTGATTATTACTGGAAACCGCAGATAATATACACATACTACTACACATACCACTATACATATACTACATACCTTTTAATAATAATCTTCTAATAAAGTATCATTTATTATAGACTTTTTTGACTAATACATGCAGGCTTGTACAACTATACAACTTTCCAAAACGTGTTAAAAATTTTTAAAGTTATTAAGGGTGTATTTCGATTCAAACTGCTTGTTTTCCGATTTATTTTTGAATTCACTTTTGCTCTCAAACACATGAAACTCGCAGATTCTCTTATTTAGAAAGTGCCGTAAAGGTTACAAGGTTACAAGGTGCCGTAAATCAAATAATTTTTATTTTTATTTATTTATTTATTTTATTTTTTTTGTAAAATCTGATAGGCATTCATTTTTAATTTACTTGCAAGAATAATACATTTAGATGATTGTATTGTCAATATCCTGCGGTGATTGCATACCACTTAGTGGAATTATCGTCAATACTGTAATTTCTGACATTTTAGCTAATTGAATTATGTTCTTCTATGCAATGGAATTTTAAACCCATATGAAATTCTGAAAAGGGCATAATCAGTAGGTTTCTTCTATTCCATGAGAAATGGTTTACTTAAAAAGGTCATGTCCTAATTTCTGTGAATTATGCACATAAACTATTTATTGTTACTAAATGTGTCTCCTTAAAGTTTGCCATTTTTTTTTGCGGTTGATGTTATCGGTTGAGAATGGACCTTGTGGTGACTGCATTTTATTTTGTTTATTATTGGTCCAGGAAATCCAAGACAAATGTAGTATGGGATTCTTATTACATGAGTCATGTTTTGATCATCATAAAAATAATGTTTTTACCGATTTTCATTAACTCAATGGGAAACATTTAAACACCTTGCTTTGGACAATGGATGTCCTCATTTTATTTATTTATTTATTATTATTTTTTTACGAAATTCTTTAAATTTAGAAGAATTTTTATTTGAATAGGAAATCAAAATGTCATTTTTAATAAAGAAGAAAATAAAAAGTTACAAAATGGGCAGATGCAAATTATCAGATATGGAAAAAAAAAAAAAGAATCCAAACAGAAACACCATATGAAAGATAATCTTTTAGATGAAAAAAGAAGTATGATTATCAAGCCCATTGATTACAAAATGTGCGATGATTTCGAAAAATGAAAAAAAATCTAATGCTGAACCATTGATTGTAAAAAAAACATGTTTTTTTTTTCCAATGTGCAACACAAGACCTAATCTCATTTTGTTTAACCTCTTCAGTCCCGAGAAAAATCTTTCAAAGGTCAATTCTTTGATAAGTGTAGAAAATATTGCAAAAAAAGCAATCAAAAACGGCAATTTGAACTGATTTTTCCGAAGTGGGAGATAAGGGAATGAAAAAAAGGGTCTTCCAGAGAAGTTAATTGCTTATAAATCAAATTCTAATGAATTGAGCGTAAAAAGACTTTACTCGGCACCTCATATGTCCCTTCAAGAATCCCCTCAGCAAGTTCATGATTTTACTTTTAAAAATGCGTCTGAAATTGTATCGGAAAATTTCGAGCTGCTGAAGGTGGAAAAGCGTTTTTTCGAATACACCCTTAAAATTTATGACATATTTTAGCAGTAAATTCAGTATATTACTTCATATTATTTTAAAAAATGAAAAAAGTCCTTTTATATTGTTTTGTAAGACTAAATTAAATAATTTATTCGTTCCTAAAATTTTTTTTAAATAACCAAGTGTACACAATAGTTACGCAGAAAATTAGTTTCTTTAGCTGGAAATCTATAGTTAAGACCCATTGTACCCAAATGGGTACAACATATTTACAGATGTTTTTCACATCCATGCACATATGAACAACATTTATAAACAACTCCAAATCATTCTTGAAACATTATAGTTTATAAAAAATACAATATATTGTTTTTAATTCACTCAAAAATGTTTGTATTATTCACATACTTTGACGTGAAGTCGTTGGAAAATTGTTTATGTCATCCATCTTGGAAATGTTCCCTTTTCAAAGTCGCATGGTTCCTCCAACTTTAAACATATAGCACATTTATTGGTAATATAGGAAACTGTGATGTATCTAAATAGTGCTAGCAGAAATCCATGCATTTATAAAAAAATTTTGGGTATAATTTTGGCTTTTGTTTTAATGTACCCAAATGGGTACTCCAGGACTGAAGAGGTTAATGCTGATTCCAGGCTAATTAGAGCTCAGACTCTAGTGACCATTACTGCCCTTTTAGAAATTTCTTGTTTCGGCTAAAGAGACAAAAAAATTAGAAAAAGAAATTCACAAAATACGGAAATCGGCCATAGAAAAAATATCGCTGATTTTGTCCACCATGGCAAAAATAAATTTTAAAAAATAGTCAATTGGTCTGAAAAAATTTGAAGTTTGAGGGAACTTGGGCAGTGGGAAAATATAGCGAAATTCATCAGTCATTTACAGTAAAATATTGTGAAATTTGCTAGCCTGTCACAAGCAAATATCATGAAATTCATCAGCAGGTAACAGAGAAAAAACACAAATTTTTCAGCTGGACACAGGAAAATAATTATTAATTTCAGCAGAATGTCACTAAAACAAAAAGGGAAATTTTCCAATCAGTCGCAGAATAAAATAGCTAAATTTGTCACATTCAGTTGAGAGAAAAAAACTGTGAAATTTGGCAATCGGTCTCGAGAAAAAAGTTGCAAAAGTTTGTGAGGTGAGCAAGCGAGAAAATTGTGAGAAAAGTTACAAAGTTTTTCAATAAAATGCAAAAAACCAATCATGAATTTTGTATAATTGCGGTAAGAGAAAACTGTGAGATTTGCCAATTGACAGCGGAAAATATCACAAAAATAGTCAGTCAGTCCTGAGATTTGATCGCCATTTAACAAAAGAAAAAAAAAATCAAAAAGGAATTTTTTTTTTTTTTTTTTGGGGGGGGGGGGGGGGGAAACAGGAATGTTTTGGCCATAAGATTTTTTAAGGCATGAATCCAGCCATCCCATGCCAAAGTTCAAGCCCTGTATGTGTACATTAATAATATTGAATAAAAAATGTACTTCAAACATTTAAATATTCTGCTTATTTGTCAATGAAACGTTGATAGTGGCTAATAATTACAATGAAATGCTGATAATTGCTAATAATTTGTACAATGAAATGCAGATAATTTATAGAACAAATTTTACACATTTACCAATATGTTTATTTTATAATTGTAAAGTAATTTCACAAAGAAATACATAGCTTCCATTTATAATGTAAACATAAAAAGGATTACGAATATACCAATTGTTGAAGAGTTATTTCCAAACATGGGTTTACTTAATGATTTTTTTCATGTTTTAATTATTTAATACTGTTTTACCTTAAGCTACATTTAATTTTACTTTAAGTTAAATCACTTTTAAATTTATAAGCAAAAAAAAAAAACTTTTAATTTTAAATATTTATAATGAAATCATGAAAATAACTAGTTGGATGCACCAATCCCAAAACTCTCTTCTATTCCATATATCTGAATGTTTCAAAAAATATTTACAAATACAGTCGAGTCTCTATATAACGAAATTCATCGTTCAGTCAAAAAATTCGTTGAATAGAAAACGGCAAAAAATTTTGTACTTTATAAGAAAGCATTATGCGTATCCCAAAGGAGTTTTTACGGAGATGCAGTAGAAGATAACACCAGCATAGATGACGTTTAATAACAATTCTTCATTCAAATGATCTCTCACAACTAAAAATGTTCCAAGTCGCCACAAAAACCAAACATAAACTCTAACCTCTAAAAGTAATGAGAGTTAGTTTAGATAGATGAAAACCTCCTGAAAAAACAACCTTTTCTGCAATTGCCCCCTCACCCCTTCTTTATTGCTGACTTACTATTTAAACCAAGAAATAAACACCATTTTCAAGACAATAATGGAATACAGTAGAGGATCTATTATCCGGAATTCCGAAATCCGGAAGGACCCAAAATCCGGAAATGAAGACGATTGAGAACGAGCTGAATCATGATGAAATGAATGAATCATGAATCTTTGATCAAATGTGCATTTTTTCGAGATTTTTTTTTAGATTTCATGCTTTTTGGGCTTTTTTTTTACAAAATCCACCTTTTTCTGCGTTTTTTCGACAAAATGCATAGTTTTTTTTTTTTTTTTTAAACACAAATTTTTTCAAGTAATGCTTTAAGTATCAAATTCATAATTCATTCAAAGATTCATGATTCATTCATTTATCATGATTCATCCCCATAAAAAAATGCAATTTTTTTCAGTTATCACGAAAATACTCTGCAAATTCGTCAAACATCGCGATAATGCAAATTTCGCCAAATATTGCAATAAAACCCTGCAAATCTCGTCAAATATCGCGAAAAAGTCCTGCAGATATCTCGCAAAAAATGCAAATTTTGTGAATCCCGTGTAAGCGCCCCCCTCTAATTATTTTACGATTTTTCGTCACCTTTGAGGGGGGGGGGATTAACAGTATTTTATGGTTATATACATCTATATATATATATATATACGTATATATAAAGCCAGTTATCAAAACGTCCGGTTTTTTGAAGAACTCTGAATTTTGGATGTCCTTATTTGAGACTTTGTACTATAATACAAGAATCAAAGTTGTAGCTTATCGTAAAATCCCGTTAATCCGCCCTCCCCGATCAAATGCCCCCTCTCCACTTTATAAAAAATTTTAAATTTTCAAAAAATCCCGAGAAAGCGCCCTCCCTTCCCATTCTCAAAGGCGATTGAGAATGAGATGAATCATTATGAAATGAATGAATCATAAATCTTTGATGAAATGCGCATTTTTTCGAGATTTTTTAATTCATTTCATGCTTGTTTTGGCTTTTTTTACAAATTTCTCCTTTTTTCTGCATTTTTTCGACAGAACTTACGTTTTTTTTTTTTTTAAACCCAAATTTTTTCAGGTATCAAAAATCATGATTCATTCAGTTCATCATGATTCATTCCTGTAAATTTTGTTGAATGATCGCGGAAAAATCCCGTGTAAGCGCCCCCCTCTAACTATTGTACAATTTTCCGTCACGTTTGGGGGGCGGATTAACGGTATTTTACGGTAATGTTTTTTCCACAGACTTCTCATACAACACACTTTTCATTCATATTCTAGATATCAGTGCTATAATTTTGTTATTATTTTTAAATTCCGTGTTTTTTTTTTTTTGTTTTTTTTTTGAGGGGGGAGGGGAGTGTCGAGTTTCGGACGGAGCCGAAATTCGGAAAATTCCAAAATCCGGAAAGCCCTCAGTCCCGACGATTCCGGATAATAGGTCCTCTACTGTAGTTTTATCTTTTAGGATGCTTTGTGATTATTGCAAATCGTTCCAATAGCAAGCAAATGTTTCACTCTTTTCCAAGAACGCAAGCTCACCTTGGCTAAAACAAAGTCAAATATAACATGCAAAAATAGTGTTTTTTTTGGGGGGGGAGGGGGGGGGGGTTGAATGCCTTTTTTTAAACATAAGGAATAAGGTAGAGGATGCTATGTAGCTATGACTTATAAACGAGAAATCAATGAAAAAAATTTACTCTACAAATAATCTGAAGCGTTTTCAGAACATATAAAAGAATATTTTTGAAAAAATTCGTTAAATGGAGATACAGTAGACTCCCTCAAATCCGCACAGCTTGGGACCAGAGGTTGTGCGGATTTCTGGTCATTGCTTTGTTTACATTTTTTAAACAGTAATTTGAGTGCAATTAATAGTGCATTCAGGACTATAATGAATACTTACAATATAATAAAATGTTAAAATAAGTAATAAATTAAAATAATAAAAATTTAGATAATTTTCAAAATGATTAAAATATTAAAAGCAAAGATCAAGTTAATGATCAATAGTGTATGATTAAATATTCATTATAAAAATTAAATATATTTTTCCAAAATTATTCAACAAAACTTGCCTCATAAAAGTACATTACTAATTCACATCAAAATCATAAAATAAGGATTTTTTTTTAAAGTTTAGCCAGGCTTAGTAACCAAAAAAATCTTGATTAATGCATAAATATATTTGGTAAGAAAATTGTGATTACCAGTGATATCAGCAATATCTTGATTTTTTTTTTTTTTTTTTAATTTTTCTTCCTTCATGAAAAAAAAAAAAAAAAAAAAAAAAAAAAAAAAAAAAAAACCATGAATAGAGTATTATTGAGAAAATTAAAAATTAAAAAATATATGAAATTGATACAAAATTAAAAAAATCACATTTTGTCCAAATATCCAATCTGAAAGTTTCATTGTTTACATCCATAAAGTATGTGCGGATTTTAGAGAGTTGCAGATTTCTGGTTTGCGGATTTGAGGGAGTCTACTGTATATATTTTGCTATATGTAGATTATTTTTAATGTAATCGTGAAAAAAATTAACCGTTCCTACAAAAAATTTGTTAAATAGAGAAATTCGCTGGATAGAGTTTCGTTGTAGAGAGAGTCAACTGTATTAATACTACTTCAATATTGTTAGTTCAGTACTATACCAACTTTTATTTTCATCTAGAATTTTTGCTGCAGTCAGTTAATTAGATTAAGAATGAGTTAATCTCGATCATGATATTTACTAAAATCAATATTCTTTTCTGTTCTGCTATACATCAGTTGTTTGCGAATAGCCAATTTTAGAAAGATACAAAGTTTGCATCGCTGCACGAACCGCCAATTCTCTGTAAGGATTATGAAAAATCAAAATTATTTTACAAAAATCATTATTACAGTACCATCTTTGGGCAAACTGTTTTCAAATTGAAGGAAGATCAGACAGTCATTCCCAGAAATGTATCCAAAGAAATTTGGTTCAATTCTATGCATAACTTCATACAGTATTTGATAGTAGAACAATGAAAATGGCACAAAAATTGCAATTACAGCACCGCCTTACAGCGAAATGTTTCCACATTGAAGAAGAACCTGCTGGTTACAGTCAAAAATATGCACAAAATATTTGGATCATTCTATGCATAACTTCATACACTTTTTGATAGTATGATGGCAACACTGGGACAGACAGATGTTTTGAATAAACATGTTTTTGGGGATATTTGATCTAGGGATGGGACGAACAGTGATTTAGCCGAATACCGAATATTCGGCCAAATTTTAGGCCGAATACCGAATATTCGGCAGCCGAATATCAACTTTTTTCCCAATACAGAAAATAAATTTTGATTATATATAATTTAAAAAATAGGAGCTCATTAATAATTATTACTCTTAAATATGCTTTTAAATGTATATTTAAATTTGAAACATTTATTTTAACACAAAAAAAAATATGAAATTGCATTATATTCTTTTATCTTAATGCACATCAAATTGATTTTCAATAAGTCAGGATGGTAAGATATTTTCATTATAAATATGAAGAATGTACACCACTTTTACTATCAAATGATACTTTTACCCTTTTTTGCATCCAAATTAATAATATTCTTAATCTCTCTCTCTCAGAACTCACGAGGAGATATTTTCTGAAATAACCTTTAATGAAGTAAATTTGATCATTTAGAGTTTGTATCCCTAAGGATAAGCGAATTCGTAAGAATGAGCCTGCTCTGAAATCAGTTGCCAAGCTTTAAATTATAAATCACGTTAAAGCAAAAGGTTATGCTTAAAGTAGAATGCATATGGTAACAAAATCGTTGAAATTTGAATTGGCGCATACAATATTCAACTTCAATATTCCACTTATTCAACAAGCATTAAAAGGATAAACAGAAATTGATAACAACATGAATGAAGGAATATGAAAATTAAAAATATATACATAATAATGTTACATAATTAAGTCAGTAATTATCCAAATAATTATTTTAAATTGAAAACTATAGAATAAAAAAAAATTATTTTGTTCAGTATTTAGAATTTATGTTTAAATACTTATAAAACGATCTTCATAAAGCTTGTTGTGTCATCTAATGCGTATCTAGTTTGCCACCAGTTCTGTTTTCAGATGTATCGTTATAGTATTTGGAATAGTGATATTTGATATCTAATTTTGAAAATGAATCACTGTTAATACGCTTAGTGAATGAATTTTATCATTTCTTACTTTACGGAAGTAAGTTAGAAATTTCATAAAAGCCTTTTTTATATGTGCATGGAATTTGCAGACATTAATAAATATACAAATGTCTTAGAATAAAACAGTGTTTTTTATAAGTGTTTTTATATCTTAAATTGTAATACATCATTTTCTAATGAAGACATTTCCCATACAATTAAATCTCCAACTTGGGCAGCATTTTTTAAAATATCACTCACTTTTATAGGAAATACAGAAAGGCTGTGTATTTTTTAGCACTCGAATAACTATATTTTGTAACTAAGAATGAGAATGACTTCATGAATGGAGTAGCCAATTTGGATTAGAGAAAAAAAATTTGTAAGAAATGAAACTCTTTAAATCCTAAATTTATTTGGCAAGATATCTTTCACTATTCGGCAAGATTTTACCAATGTTCGGCCAGATATCTCTAAATATTCGGCTACAGGCAGAGGCGGATTACCCATTAGGCTGAGTAGGCTGAAGCCTAGGGGCCCAGAAGAAAAAGGGGCCCGGTGCTAAAATTTTCCTAATATAAAGAACAAGAAAATATTCTTTTACACTGGTCGGACTTTAATATTTAATGCAAAAGACAAAAGGTGTGCGAAATTCTTTGTCATAATCATTTATATTTTTTATCATCAATGATTTGTGAGTTAATGAAGCAGGCATGTGTTTTAAGTTTTCCAGTATATATCTGTTTGAAGGAGTGAAAGGGGGCACTCAGAAAGTCTAGCCTAGGGGCCCGGGTGGCAGTTGATCCGCTTCTGGCTACAGGTATTCGGCCGAAGTATTCAGTCAACAAGCCTTCAATATTCGGCCAACCGAATATTCGGCAAAAGGGCCGAATATTCGTCCCATACCTAATTTGATCCCTAAAACACGCAAATTCGTCAAAAAAATTTATTACAATAATTTCTTCTTTGAAAGATAGAAGAAATTAAAAATAGGTTTGTTTAGTTGTGTAATTTAAAAACCAATTAACCCATTGTTTAAATTAAAAGAAAGAAAATTAGTAAAATCACAGTTTAATAAACAACTTCAAATTTTATGAAGATAGAAAACTAACGTTTAGAAATGCATGTAAGGTAGCAAACAGCTGTTTTGAATCTATTACCATTCGTTCCCGTAATAGGCATATAAGACTGTGCTTCCCTGTTGCTTTGCTCAGCTTAGTTTTTTCTAGCATGCTGAGTCTTATACTGATGAAGAATTTCGATAGTAGATTCGAAACGGCTATTTTCTATTCTTTTCATGCATTATTTGTGCATTTCTCAATGTTGGTTTTTTATCTTTATACATTTTTGCACAAAAGCTTCATTTGCTATTTTGACTTCAAATTTTGTTTTACAATCTGAAAGTAGATACAATTTTCTAAAAGATGTAAACGTAAACTTTTAAATTTGTTACAGAGTTTAAATATAAATAGTTGGAAAGCTGGCAATTCTTTAAACTTTTGAGAATTACCTTTTATTCATCGATAGGGAACTTATAATAATATTTCATCTTTTGCATTATAAACAAAAGTTTTTCGCATTGTTTGGGATCAAACGATTACTGTTATTAATATATATTTGTTTTGTTGCATTCTGCCGGATATCCGATAGAGAAGTCGGATATCCGGTGATTGTAATTCGGATATCCGATGATATTTCGGATATTGAAAAATCAGCCGGATATGCCAGATATCCGTTGCATCCTTAATTTAAAGTCCCATTCCTTCCCACTCTCCCATATACATAGAACCTAATTTAAGACATTTTTTCCACTCAAAAAAAAAAAAAAAATTTATATAGTCAAATATATATATATGTGACATTTTCAAGTTAGGGTCCAGAAACATCATCTCCGGGTTTCCCTTTCTTAGCACAGAAGTCATGGTCAGCGAGAAAAAAAAACAAAATAAATAAGTGTAGAAGATCCAATAAATTACTCCTTGGCTGCTGCAAGTTCATTTTATTAAACTGTAGTTATAATAGAGAGAAAAGCTCCTTTTGCAAATGATCTTTTACCGAAATATCCAAAAAAATATTCCATCATTTACTACAACCAGCCGGACTCATGGAAGAGAGAACCCAAGAATCCTTCTTACCATCTCTCGAGGCTTCCTCTTTTAAATCTAAAAAGAAAATTCGAGAACATTCTTTACTTTCAAACCATCATTCTTTTATGTAAACATAATTCATGCCCAGAGCCGAGATTAATATTCGACAGACGATAATTTTATTTTTAAAAAAATATTATTTAACCAATTTATAATAGACTCAGAATTTTCAAATATCTTAGGCAGACGATTTTTTATAGACAATTAATTTTAAGAGAAAAAGAAAAGAAATGAATTTAATGATATGCACAATATCAAATGTTGAATGAGGGAAAATAAATAGATAAAATAAAATAATGATATTTTTTGAAAGGTATGGTTTTGGAATAAATTTAACAAGACTTTCTTAAAAAGGGTAGAAATAAACATAGCAAAAAATGAGTTTTATTTGGAATATTAAGAAATAAAGTTTAATTAAGAATATTTTTAATTTAGAGCCATCTTTTTAAATTCACGCATACTGGAATAAATGTTTTTTAAGGCGAATTAAGAATTTATATCGTTTCCATAAAGATTAACAGATTAGATCTAGAAACAAGATTTTAATTTAATAAGTTGGAGTAAGTTCCGAATATTGCTATAAGGAAATTAATATAGTATAAAGGTTAGTTTAGGCGAAAAAAAATTAAAATTTGTAATATAGTAGACTCTCTCAAATCCGCACTCCTAAAATCCACAACTCTCTAAAATCTGCACATATTTTACGGATGTAAACAATGAAACATTCAGTTCAGATGTAGGTGCAAAATTTGATTTTTTTAGTTTTATATCAATTTTTAGTTTTTTATTCCATATATTTTTTAATTTGTAATTTTTGTTAAGGTTATTGAATTCATGTTTTTTCATGAAGAAAGGATAATTTATTTCTGAAAAAATAAAGATATTGCTTATATCATTGGTAATCACAATCTTACCAAATATATTTATGTATTAATCAAGCTTTTTTAGTTATTAAGTTTGGCTTAACCTGAAATAAAGCTTCATTATTATTTTATGATCTTGATGTGAATTAGTAATGTACCTTTATGAGGCAAGTTTCATTGAATAATTTAGGAAAAACACATTTCATCTTTACAGGGTTGTTATGATTTTGCCCAGCCCAAAAAACCCAGGTGGGTTTTTTCTGAAAAAACCCACTTGAAAAAACCCAGGAAAAAACCCAAGTGGGTTTTTTCAAAATTTCAACTTTAAATTCAACTTTAAATTACATATATAATGTATTTATATTACATATATAATATATTGTAATATATTTCTTAATATCAGTACACCACTCATAAAGTTTATAACCATCACCCCCCACCCCAAAGAAAAGAAATTTCCTAATTATACCATTACAATTTTTAAAAGAAATAATTGTTAGTTAATCTCTGTAGCATGTGTAAGTAACACAAACAAATTTTTTCCCGGGTGGGTTTTTTCTGAAAAAACCCACTTGAAAAAACCCAGGAAAAAACCCAAGTGGGTTTTTTCAAAATTTCAACTTTAAATTCAACTTTAAATTACATATATAATGTATTTATATTACATATATAATATATTGTAATATATTTCTTAATATCAGTACACCACTCATAAAGTTTATAACCATCACCCCCCACCCCAAAGAAAAGAAATTTCCTAATTATACCATTACAATTTTTAAAAGAAATAATTGTTAGTTAATCTCTGTAGCATGTGTAAGTAACACAAACAAATTTTTTCCCATTAAAAAAATACTTTGGTGTGTAATCTGTTCTATGTTATACAATAGAAACTCATAACAAAATACCATATATGCTTAAAATCCTAATTTAATTATGTAGACATGTAGAATTACTTGGCTTATTCTATTATTTAGTAATAATAAAAAATACTTTATAAATTATTACTAATAATCAATTTATCTAAAAGCAAAGCATAATTTTGATTGCTGTCATTGATTTATAATATATTCGTAATCAATTAGCTACTTTAAATTTAGTAATAAGTAAATTTTCTTTTTCAAGCATTCTGAACCACCTCCGATAACCCCCCAAAACCTGAAAAAACCCGAAAAACCCTGAAAACCCCCAAAAACCCTGTTAAAACCCGAAAAAACCCAGTGGGTTGGGTTTTTTCTGAAAAAACCCGGGTATTTAACAACCCTGCATCTTTATAATGAATATTTAATTGTACATTATTGATTATTAATTTGACCTTTGCTTTTAGTATTTTTATCATTTTAAAAACTATCTAAATATTTATTATTTTAGTTTATTACTTATTTTAATATTTTAGCATATTGTAAGCATTCATTATACTTTTGATTTCATTATTAATTACTTCAAATTACTTTTTAAAAAATGTAAACAAAGCAGTGAGTAGAAATCTGCAAAATTCTAAAATCCGCAAAACCTCTGGTCCCAAGCTGTGAGGATTTGAGGGAGTCTACTGTGTATATATATATATATATATATATATATATATATATATATATATATATATTAAATTACTTAATTGAATGAATTCAACTGTGATTTACAGCTAGTATTTCTCCAATTTTTCAAGGGAAAATACAGTAGACTCCCTCAAATCCGCAAAACTTGGGGCCAGGGATTGAGTGGATTTTAGGTCATTGATTTGTTTACATTTTCAAAACATTAATTTTATTGGTACTTAAGCATTGTAATCAATGCATATAAATTGAAACATTAAAATAATTAAGTAAAATATTTAAATAAATAAATAGTTAAAAAGCAAGTTATTATTACAAAAAAATTAGGTAAAATAAAATTTTAGAAAAATATAAAATAAAGTAAATAATTAAGATGCAATACTAAATATAAATAATGATGAGGAAAAATCAATATTTTTTATAAAGAAAAATATTTGCCTTTGTTAATAAACAAAAAAAGTTTGATTAATTAAAAGATATTCATTTTATACAGGAAAAATTATTCTTCACCTTGAATTATAAACACTACCAAATGGTCATTGAAAGTTATATAACGCACACTGCAACTACAATACGATAATGAATATTTTGATTAAATATCGATCATCGTAACTAGTAAACCGGATGTAGATCCCAAATTCATTTTGTAACAAGCAGGAATACGAAAATTGTAATAGAACTACAGTAGACTCCCTCAAATCCGCACAGCTTGGGACCAGAGGTTTTGCGGATTTTAGAATTTTCTGGATTTCTGGTCATTGCTTTGTTTACATTTTTTAAACAGTAATTTGAGTGCAATTAATAGTGCATTCAGAACTATTATGAATGCTTACAATATAATAAAATATTAAAATAAAAATTTAGATAATTTTTAAAATGATTAAAGTACTAATAGCAAAGGTCAAGTTAATAATCAATAGTGTATGATTAAATATTCATTATAAAGATTAAATGTATTTTTCCAAAATTATTCAACAAAACTTGCCTCATAAAAGTACATTACTAATTTATATCAAAATCATAAAATAAGGACTTTTTTCAAGTTAAGTCAGGCTTAGTAACCAAAAAATCTTGATTATTGCATAAATATATTTGGTAAGAAGATTGTGATTACCAGTGATATCAGCTATATCTTGATTTTTTTTTTTTTTTTTCAAAAAAATATTCTTCTTCCTTCATGAAAAAAAAAAACATGAATAGAGTATTATTAAGAAAATTACAAATAAAAAAATATATGGAATTGATACAAAGCTAAAAATATCAAATTTTGCCCCAATATCTGAACTGAAAGTTTCATTATTTACATCCATAAAATATGTGCGGATTTTAGAGAGTTGCGGATTTAAGGGAGCCTACTGTATTAAAATAACAATTTTATATAGCAAAAATTATCCTGCCATACAAATTGCAAACACTACCAAATGGCCATTGAAAGTTATATTAAGCTGCAACTACAATACGATAAAAATTAATTCAATTAAATATCAATCATCGTACATCTAAGAAACCTATTATTAAACACTGCAGAATTTAAATTGAAAGACATTTAATAAAGGGAAGAAGTTGAAAAGGATTTAATAATATATATATTTAAAGAATTATTTGTATTGCGTCAGCCGCTGACTTCAGTACTACCATCTTTAACTCCATTGTTTACATCTGAAAAAAATGCGCGAATTACTGGCGTTCGCAGATTTTAGGGGTGTGGATTTAAGGGAGTCTACTGTATTATGCAGCTTTTTTTTTATGTAGTCCATTATAGTAAGATATCTAATATTTATGTAAATATGTTTGAGAATTGTATTCTCATATTTTAAATGAAATAAAAAGTATTGTAGAAATGAAAATTTACTTGTATTTTAATACAATGCAGTAGACTTTCTCAAATCCGCACTGCTTAGGACCAGAGGTTTGTGCAGATTTTATAATTTTGCAGATTTCTGGTTATTGTTTTGTTTACACTTTTTTAAAAACTTTAATTTGGATGTAATTAATGCAATTGAAACTATAATGAAAGCTTACAATGTAATAAAATATTAAAATAAGTCATAAACTAAAATAATAAAAATTTAGATAGTTTTTAAAATGATTAAAATATTAAAAGCAATGGTCAAGTAAATAATCAATAATGTATGATTAAATATTTATTATAAAGATAAAATGTTTTTTCCCTAAATTATTCAATGAAACTTGCCTCATACAAGTACATTACTAATTTACATAAAAATCATAAAATAAGGAAGTTTTTTTCAGGTTTAGCCAGACTTAATAACCAAAAAAGTTTGATTAATACATAAATATATTTGACAAGAAGATTATGATTACAAGTGATATCAGCAATATCTTGAATTTTTTCAGAAATGAATTTATTTTTGCTACTAATTGATGTAGGATCCTAATGATTAAAATATTAAAAGCAAAGGTCAAGTAAATAATCAATAATGTATGATTAAATATTTATTATAAAGATGAAATGTTTTTTCCCTAAATTATTCAATGAAACTTGCCTCATACAAGTGCATTACTAATTTACATAAAAATCATAAAATAAGGAAGTTTTTTTTTTTTTTTTCAGGTTTAGCCAGACTTAATAACCAAAAAAGTTTGATTAATACATAAAGATATTACAGGGCTTGAATTTCAGGGCGGGATGGCGGGATTTGCGCCCAAAATTTTGAAATCCCGCCCAAAAGAATAACGTGGATGGGAGGCTCCCACCAAAACAATTTTGCATTTTGAAACTATGATCAACTCCCACGACCGTTCTGTGAATTTTATGATATCTTTCATGCGAATAATCAACACATTTTGCAAGTTTTTTTACAGCGAAAAATCATTGAAAATCACGATTTTTTCCACGACTGATTGACAAATTTCGCAATTTTTTTCCTGCAATCGATTGACGAGTTTCATTCTATTTTCCGCGGCGAAATAGAGGTGATTCTGTTCGGAATTCTCCCCCCCCCCCCCCCCAAAAAAAATAACGCATTCAATTCCAAAAACTATGAAACAGTGATGCCGCGGACGCTCTATTGCATGTAAATTACTCAAAAGATCGGAGATGACACACAAAAGAAACAGCTATCACACGTTTCACAAGACGCGTGATTTCATAAAAGTTTGCTAAAAAACAGCAAATACAGTAGATTCCCTCAAATCCGCACAGCTTGGGACCAGAGGTTGTGTGGGTTTTAGAATTTTGCGGATTTCTGATCATTGCTTTGTTTAAATTTTTTAAACAGTAATTTGAGTGCAATTAATAGTGTAATCGGCAATATAATCAATGCTTACAATATAATAAAATATTAAAATAAGTAATAAACAAAAATAATAAAAATTTAGATAATTTTTAAAATGATTAAAATTAAAATACTAATAGCAAAGGTCAAATTAATAATCAATAATGTATGATTAAATATAAATTATAAAGATTAAATGTAATTTTTCAAAATTATTCAACAAAACTTGCCTCTTAAAAGTACATTACTAATTCACATCAAAATCATAAAATAAGGACTTTTGTTTTTCAAGTTTAGCCAGACTTAATTACCACAAAATCTTGATTAATGCATAAATGTATTTGGTAAGAATATTATGACTACCAGTGATATCAGAGATATCTTGAATTTTTTTCAAAAAAATTTATTCTTCCTTCATGAAAAAAACGTGAATAGAGTATTATTAAGAAAATTACAAATTAAAAAATATATGGAATTGATACAAAACTAAAAAAATTAAATTTTGTCCCAATATCTGAACTGAAAGTTTCATTGTTTACATCCATAAAATATGTGCAGATTTTAGAGAGTTGCGGATTTGAGGGAGTCTACTGTATTGTTAAAAGATTGTGAAAAAATGACTAATTTCCGGCAAATTTTGTCAAAAGATTATCGAAAGAATGCCTAATTTCATGACAAAATTCTGTAAAACGGAACTTTTCGTCACAAAGCTCACTAAAAACTTCAAATTTCATCCAAAAATCGCAACAAACGGCAATTTTCATAAAAAAATCATGATAAAACACCAGATTTCATCAAAAGATCGCAAAAAACGGCAAATTTCCCCAGAAAATTCACGAAAAAACGTCAAATTTTGTCCAAAAATCGCAAAAAATGACAAATTTCGACAAAAGATTCACTACACTGTAAAAAATATCCATTAATATACACAAATTTTTCCGTAATATTCTACGGAATTGTTTTATTTTTTCGAAAAAACAGTAGCATTTCTGTTATTGACATTTTGAGATTAAAAATACAGTAAGTTTTCTGTAAATCCTCTGGAAACGGAGAAGTTCCGTATTAAAGCAGCATAAATTCCCTAAATAACTCGAGTGGCGACATCTATATCTGAAATAGAAAAACATTACAGAGTTGTTTTATGAACAACTTTATATAATAATTTTCTTTATTTCTTTCTGTTTTAATAATATAAAGCTAACATATTTTTACAAAATTAAAAAAATAATAAAAATTATAAAATTTTACTAATCCTTTTGAAGTTTGAGATTAGTCAGTTTATTGTGAGTTAGTTTATTTCCATTATGATTATTAAATAATGTTTAATTCATTTATAGCATAATTTTTAAAAAGTGCGCAGGATATTTTAACATGCAAAAAATTTATCCTTTTAATTTTAATATTTTTTTTAATCTATTCACTTTAAGAAATTCGTACATAAAATTTAAAACATCTGAATTATATTAAAGAAATGTTGATGATTATTTAAGTTATAAAAAACAATAAAAGAAATTTATTTTAATAACCTGTAATAACTATCTTTATTGAGATTAAAATCGATCGTCATACAAATACTTTGTTAAAATAGATGTTTTTAAAAAAAGTATGTTAGTAACTTTCAAAAATAAATATAAATAATATTACAATAAACTTTTAAAAATCTCCTTAAAATGAAGGAAACAAAACTTTTTAATGCATTCAACTCTTAATACATGAAATATTTTAAAGTCTAAAATTAATTTTTTATAGAACTGAAATTAAAAACTAAATATTCGAAATTATGCAAACAAAATCTGTTAAACAGTCTGTCAGTTCTAAACAAAGTCTGTTTAGAACTGTACACCCAATAGAAAATAATTCTCTACAAAAATTAATGCCACATTCAACATAAGGCCTTTGCTTTATAGAATCATTCGAAATAAGTAAAGATATTTGCAAGCTTTGCATGCGGAATCATGGCGTAAAGGTATTACACTACTGCAAGCTGCCAACCCCAAAATCCTAGGTTCGATCCTCATCGAGGGTAAGTGACATTACTTCACTGTTGTTTAAATTAAATGCATGTGTTCTATCATGAATAAAAATCATAAAGATGCTAGTTTGCCCTTGAAAACTCTTTTTTGGCTTTCAAGCAAAAAATTTTATATTAAATCCCCCCCCCCCCAAAAAAAAATATCACGAAAAACGTCATTTTCGTAAAAAAAAATCGCGATAAAACATCAGTTTTCATTAAAAGATCGCGAAAAAACGGCTAATTTCCTCAGAAAATTCACGAAAAAAAAATGTCAAATTTCGTCCAAAAATCGCGAAAAACGACAAAAGATTCACTATAAACAATAAATTTCCCGAAAATATCGCGAAAAACGGCAATTTTCGTAAAAAATCTCCATAAAACATCAGATTTCATCAAAAAATCGCGAAAAACGGCAAATTTCCTCATAAAATTCACGAAAAAAAACGGCAAATTTCGTCAAAAATCCTCCGAAAAAACGGCAGATTTCGTGAAAAGATCGTAAAAAAAGACAGATTTCATCAAAAGATAGCGAAAAAATGTAACTGTCGTCAAAGGGAACCTCTCTTCCCTTCCTCCCCCCCAAAAAAATATTATTACTGGGAGTTCATTTTTCTGTTCAACAAACTAATTTTCCTGCTTCAATGTATTTTTTTTCTTTGCTGCTCTAAAATCAGCTTCTGACAGTTCCAAATCTTTCTGAGTGAGTGCAATTCCTGAAAGCAGCCATTCATTAAACAAAAAGTATCCCTTTACTCAACAAAGTATTCATTTTTTAAGAAAGTCTCTTTTGATGAATTTGACTTGCCCCTTTTTTAAAGAAATGCAAACAATAGGGATACTTCTTATTTTCTACACTCAAATAAGTATTATTTTATGATTAAATTTGTATCTTGCACATTTAATATACAGAAAAATAATATTGGTTATAACAATTAAGTATAAATTATAAATATAAATTTATTAAATTAATTAGAATTTTTATTAATTATTTTTAAAACAATAATTAGACCTGTGACAAAAATAATTAGCACCGGGAGGGAATTTACTGCCAGTAAAAACTAGACAATATAAAAGTTTTTTTACCTATTTCGCATAATTATTCTGCAAATTGTTGATAAAAATTGCTTTAATAATATTTTTTTTTGTATGTATTCTGGTAATTCTTTAAATAGCACATAAAATAATGGTGGGTTTTAATCATTTTTTCTCCCTCCCAAACAGCCAAACTCCTCTCCATTTATAAATGTTGGTAGGGAGACTCCCCTCCTTCGAAAAATTGAATTTCAAGCCCTGTATTAGACATAGAGATGTAAATTTTCCGGAAAAATATAAGTTGCAGAAAAAAGCTGGTTTTTTACTGGTTTTTTTCAGAAAAAAAATGGAAAAGTTGGAAAAATTGATTTTTCATGGTTTTTTCTCCCAAATAAATTATATTTTCTTAGAGAATATTAAATAATAAACATTTTTTTGTATTTAAAAAAAAATTATTTTTGCTTTATATTACAAAAAGGAAAAAAAAAAAAAAAAAGAGAGAAAAGCAAAGCCTGTTTATAAAAATTTAGTTATTAATATTATTTTTTTTTTTTTTTCGCAGCCTAAGAATTTTTATTAAACGTTTTATTGATTGTTATATCATATCTCTACTGAAATGATTTTTCAGTTACATGTTTAACTACCAATTGACCTAATGTAAAAACCTGAGCCAATATGCCTACAGTTTGGAATGAAATAAGTTATGTATCCCATTTACATAAGTGTAGTTTTTTAAATAAAAATACTAGTTTAATGAAATAAATTATTGCAGTTTTGTCATTATGAATATAAGTTTTCAAAAATTCCATCGTTTGTTTAAAAAATGTATATTTTTATAATATTGCATTTTTATCTTACAATTATAATTTTATTTCCTTTAAAAAATATGTTTAGTTTATGTATAGCTTTCCAATCTCAACTCAAAAAAAATTTGATTTAGTTTTATAACCTAAATTCAAACAAAACTAAGTTTTAGTTTGGCTTACTCAGGTCTGCAACTAAAAAACAGCACAGGATTTATTTATTGACTGTTAGATTTTTACTCACCAAAACCAGGAATTTAAGTTAAATTAAACTTTTTTTTTTTTTTTTCTTAAATCCTGAAATCTGGTGTTCCATTCTTGAGTAAGAAACCATATTCAATAATATTTTCGTATAGTATTTTCATATTTCTAAGAGAGGAATACAAAAGTTATGAAAACAGAGCACTACAAATAGAAAATGCTAGCTATCTGAGGAATTAACAAAAGCAGTTACACACACAGATAAACTTCTACTGTGCTTTAGAAAACTACTAAAATTCAAAGTCAATCAAGAAGGAAAGTATATTTTGGAATATATTTACTTGTAATAAAATATGGATTTATTTTTTTCATTGCAGTTGTACTTTTCTAATGAAACTGCCCATGTTTTAACATTACTAAAGTGGAGGTCAATTTTAGATTCAACACCTTGAACCAGTGGCGTAGCTATGTTTTTTTATGTTTTTTGGCGCCCGGGACCAGCAAGAAATTTTGTGCCCCCACCCCAATATAGATATATAACAATATCTCTCAATTTGGCGCCCCTAGGCCTCGGCGCCCGGGGCGGATGCCCCCCTTAGCTACGCCACTGCCTTGAACAAACATTCAATCAATCAGCTATAACGAAATCTTGAAATATACAGCATAGTAGTATCACCTATAGATCAATTTACACCAAAAACTAAACAACATTAATATATATCAGGAACTGGCTGAATCTGTAGTTTGATGAAAAATCATCTTTTAGTTATTGAGATAGAACTATTGTGGAAATCATGAATAATGCAGCATAGCAGTGCCATCGGTTGGACGATATACACTAATAGCTAAACATTTCTAGTTTATATCAAGGTGTAACTGAATCTAAAGTTTTGTGAAATTATGTGCACCAGTTCTTGAGATAGTGCCCATAAAATTTTTGTCACATTCAGACTCACAGATTGACAGATATTTTCCAAAAACCACCAAATCGTGTTCAGGACCTCCTAAAACATTTAAATACACCAAAAACTGGAAGTCAAATTTTTCTTGAATTCAATACTTACTTCTCATTAAGATAGAAGAAAGTAATAAATGCATGTTTCAAATTTTATGTTAAATTTTTAATTTTACCATTACCATTGATCGGCATATTACTGAAATAATTTTCCACATGAATTAATTTTTAAAAAGGGAAGTTGCATTTATTTATATATCTAGATTTTTTTCATGTAATCCTGTTTTTGTGAAACTGTGAACTTCTTGTAAAAAGTTATACAAAATATAATCAGAATTTATTATTTAGAAATCATTACTATATATTTAGGTTCTTACTTAGACATTTTTAATAAGGTTATTTATACATATATACAACTTGATAAGATTCAGCTGCTATATGGCATGAGATTTTTTTTTTTCAATCACTGCATATTTGTTAAAGATTTAGTTCGGAGATTAAACTTTTTTCTGAAATGTCTATTTTTCAAGAGAAATTTTGCGAAGGGTCTTATGTTTCAAACTAGAAAAAAACATGAAGGATCCTTTCAAGTCTTCTCAAACAGATTTCTGCTGAGAGATCAGATTACCCACATTAATGTTTTCATGTGGGGCACTCAACATAAAAATAAATTAAAAGTATGAGAATGTAGCTATTACAAAATTTTCAATATAATTCCAGTTTGGAAAAATTGAAAGATAAGCCTTTGGAAAAAAAACTGAAAAAACCCCAGTTTTTTCCCCAATTTTTCCGTTTTTTTTCCGAGCATTCCCATCTCTTATTAGACAAGAAGATTACGATTAGAAGTGATATCAGCAATATCTTGAACTTTTTCTAGGGATGCACCGAATAGTGATTTTGGTCGAATACCGAATATTCGGCAAGCTGAATAGTAATTGTTGGGCCGAATATCAAATATTCGGCCGAATACCAAATATTCGGCTTTCCAAATACTTTTTATATTTCAAAGTTTAAAAGTATTAAAATGTTACTTTTTAAAACAATTTTACATAATATTTAATAAGAGAAACTTATATTTTGATAAACAAGAGCTTTTTATAAGAACATTTAGTATTGAAAAAATTCTGCCTTTATTTATTTAAGAAGCACAATTCTGAGACTTTTTAAATTAATAAAATTTTTAATTTAATGATTTCTTCTATGAATTGAAACAAACATTTTAAAATCAAAGAAATGTAATGAAAAAATGGTTGAAGAAAAACTGTAGTGTCTCATAATTGTTCTTTTTAAATAACTCATGGCAGATTTTTTTCAATATAAAGTATAAGTACTTTTAATTTAATTCTGAAAAAAGGAATGTCTAGATCATAGTTCTTTTCTTATGAATGGTGGCATTTTCCATTCTTCCCATTATATCATTTTACAGAAATCAAAGCATGCAAGTTGAAAATATAGTTATGGTATCTTATTTATTGTTAATGCAACAAACGAAAACAAAATTTTGACCTAGAGTGAAATGAAATAAAATGTACTTATGACTCAATAAGTTGATTATGATTATGGTTTCATGAACACAAATTGTCTGCCTTGATAGCTATTAGCAATCTCAAAAGTTTTTCTTTCTTGTTTATGGACTTTTATTTGGGAAAAGCAAGAAACAGATTTTTTACTAAATAAAATTTAGGAACTTGCATCTGCACGCGCATCATTTATTCCTAAGGAGAATCCTAATAAATCACCATTTTAATCCTTCTCATGGTTAATTTTCTTAAGTTACACTTCACAAACAGCAAATAAATAATGTAAAAACATTTGTTTGTTGTAAAAACAAATGTTTTATTTAAATATGATTTTCTTTTATATTATTTTAAATATATTTATAAATTGACAGTTAAAAGTAGAAATTGTGAAAAGTTTTTAAAAATGTGTTTTAAAAGGCTTTATTAAGTATTGGATTTGGCTGAATACTTTGATATTTGGCCAAACTGAATATTCGGCAGGCCGAATAGTTTCATATTTGGCTTAACTGAATAGTTTGATATTCAGCCTAACCGAATATTCAGTAACATGGCCGAATACCGAATATTCGGTGCATCCCTAATTTTTTCAGAAATAAATTTCTTTTTCCTACAAGAAAAAACATGAATTCAGTACTATTAACAAATATTACAAATAGAAACATGTATAGAATTGACATAAAGCTAAAAATGTCAAATTTTATCCCTATAGCTAAACTGAATGTTTCATTGTTTACATTTGTAAGTTATGTGCAGATTTCAGGGAGTCTACTATAAAATATTTAGTAGGGGAGGCACAGTGGATCGATCCTTAAGAAAACGCGAACATAGGGCCAAAAAATAATCGCTAAATAATTAATTTTTTTCAAAGAAATATTTTAAAAGAATATCCATAAAATACGAATATATGTTCATTTTTTAAATTATACAAAATTATATCTTATTTGTATAGCTCGGAATGTACACTTTTCAGCAGAGGAATTTTTCTGGGGATTTCAGTGATTTTTATAACTGCTCAGAAATAAAACCGAGGTAACCACTAATAATAACTCGTTTAAAATAACATTATTAATTTCCTAAAACACATTTTAAAGCACTACATAAAGCATTTTGATTGAATTTTATACATCATTTTACTTTATGAACAGCCCATATGAAATAAACTGTATCATAAAATTAAAAATTGCTTATTTTAAATTGCCTGAAATTTCAAAGGCATGTTTGTGCTCCTAAAAGTCTGTATTTTAATGTGGTATAGGGCAATTTTTGCGCAAACCTGCGCATTTTTGAAATAAATGGATTTGAAACACTTTTAGTGACTATCACATAGTTTTCCACTTCCAGAAAAAGTAGTAAATTGTCTGTAGACAAAAATATTTTTAATGAATTTTATACTGTAAGAGTTTTTTAAAATGAAATAAAATAAAAAATAATTTAATATTTAATTATAAAATTAAATTACAAATATGTATTTTGGGTTACATAAATATTTAGATGAAAACTCTGGAATGTACAAATCCTTTCAGAGAATTAAATCCAAATAAAAGGATACATGATGAAATAAATGGATGCATGATGTGTGAGTCCTAAAGTAAAAGTTCTAATGCTTCTGGAAATTTTTCGTCCTTTTGAATCTTTTTTACTTTGTGTCTAATTCTGGAAATTAACGGGTCTGATGTTAAAAGTAAATGATGCAACAAATCTTCGTTAGATGCTCTTCGACTAATTTTTTTTGTATGTGACTCCCGGTACTTTCGAAACTCTTTGTTTCGAGCTTCGCCAGCTTCTTCCGATAGTTGGCCAATTGGAACAGCAAAATTTGCAACTATATCTTTTCCATGGATTAATAACTTGTGAACAGAAGCTGGCATATAATACCATCCGTACTTTGAAACACATTCTTTAGCTGTTTCAAGAGTAAATTCGCCAAATTTCTCGGCATTAATTTCTTCGTCACAAGAGATAACTTGCATTATAATTGCAAAACGTTTAATAAGCTCTTTATCCAATCCAGTGATCTCAGCTGTTTTTTCATACTCAGCAAAAAACGTCCTTGCAGTGTTTCCATCGTGTGTCAAACCACTCCCTTGTTTAACAACGTCAATTAGCAAACCTAATTCTTTTCTGAATTCACGTTGAATTTTTCTCTTAGTTTCGTCTTTTTGCTTTTTTTGGTCCTCAGTTCTAGCAATCCAAGCTTTAAACGGTAAATTGTAAGAAATATGAAGCAAATATTCCATAGACCGTATCTTTATATGGAGACTAGATACACCAAATCTGTACGAGGATGTGTTTACATTTCTTTCAGCAAATTTATCAATGTTATTCATTTCCGACGGCTTTGCACCGCAAATATAACATGTTGAACAGGAAGATGTATTTGAAATTGCCGTAATAACTTTTCCATCAATCATTGTTAAATTCATTTCATGATCAATGGTTATGTTTTGATATGCTGTAGGCTGTAGAGTTTTTATTTCTTCTTCCATTCGTTGATATTCCCTTTTTGATATTTCTGTATTCTCGCTGACAAATTCAAATCTAACAGGGCGACAATATCTAGTGGATGATGGAGTCGGATTTTGCCAAATAATTTCAGTTCCACATAATAACCTAATGGGAACAAAACTAGTCATAAAAATTGAACTATCGGATTGCATTGAACATCCGTCATTAAATTTTTGTTTATACATGCTTTGATTTGAAGCACCATCCAAACCCCATTTACATATCAATTTTAAGTGCTTTTTGGATTCATATTGTATTTTAAATGCATCTAAAAGTCTAATTACAGTTAAGTCCAAAATTGATTGCAATTCGATTTGAACCAAACTGTCAGTAATAAATATTTTTTCTTTTGGAACATAACAGTCCAGTTTCGCTTGTTGAATACAATAGTACGACTGCCACTGGTTATTACCTTCGTCAATGCAATTTTGTCTTAAAGTGACATATTGTTCCTTAGAAAGATCGAGATTTAGCATCATTGCTAAACACTTTTCTTTTGAAAATAAATTTGCTTCAGACTTTTTCTCACAAAAATTTTTTATTTGTAAAATTTCATTCGGATTTTTTAAAAGATGATCAATTACTTTTGAAAGATCCTTAAAACCCTCAGATGCTAATTTTTGTTTTGCTGCATGCAAAAGAGCTTCTCCAGAAGTATCCTCTCTTAAACTTTGAGTAAGTCTTCTTTTATGAGTTTCGGTTACATCTGAAAAAGATTTCCGAGATATTAATTTCTGCGAATTTTCAACTTCAGATGGTTTGAAATCATTATCAATTTTGAAGGAATTCTGAAGCCAAGAACTGTTCTTAGTATTAAAACGATCTAATTTTCGTTGAGATTGCTGCCATCGATCTTTCACATGAATGCAAAATTTACGTAAACGCTCCTTTAAATTTTCTTCATCAATTTCTGAAGCATTTAATCCATAGTGCTCACTTACAAAACTAAGCATTTGTATATCATAATTAAAACCATTATCTAATTTCTTTAAAAACAGAAACAAATCTCTGTTTGTTATCATCTTTCAAAAAGTATAAAAAAGCAAAATGAAATGATCTTGCTTTAAATAAAAAAGAAATTAACTAAAATTAATTTTACTACATACTAATTTTATAAAACACAATTCCGATAATAAGAAATTAGCTGTGAATTGGGCTCTAAAATGTTGCAAAAGAACGTTACCGTTTTGTAGAACGATTTTGAAGAATTATGTAAATATTACATACGTTGCCAATAAAAAATTAAACAAATATTTTGAATATTTTGTGAATGCCATTTAGATATAAGTAAAAACAAGATCGGTAGTAAAATTATCGTCTGCTAAGCTTTTTCTTTTACTTTGTTTTTCAACTTTAGTTTAGTTATTCAGTATGTCACTAAAAGTCTTGTTTTGAAAAAGAAAAAAAAAATTCTTCATAAAAACCATGCTGATCTATTGAATATAATTTATTTTACTTATTTAAACCTAAATATAACAAAAAATAACATATACAAAGTTTTATACTATTGTGATAATCCTATGTTCGACATCTGCTATACTTCGATCCACTGTGGGAGGGTGGGCCACAATGAGACATGGGCTACTATGAGACATTGCAATTTCCCCAATATATACTTCACAGACAATTACTGCCACCTATGTGTGATAAGTAGAGATGGGAATGCTCGGAAAAAAAAACGGAAAAATTGGGAAAAAAACCGGTTTTTTCCGAAGGCTTTTTTTTCAATTTTTCCAAACTGGAAAAATTGAAATTTCATTTATGAAATAATATAGTGAAAATTTTGTGATAGCTACATTCTCATACTTTTTATTTTATTTATTTTTATGGTGAGTGTCCCACATGAAAACTTTAATGTGGGTAATCTGATCTCTGAACAGAAATCTGTTTGAGAAGATTTGAAAGGATCCTTCACATTTTTTTCTTGTTTGAAACACAAGACCCTTCGCAAAATTTCTCTTGAAAATAGACATTTCAGAAAAAAGTTTAATCTACAAATTGAATCTTTCGCAAATGCAGTGATTGAAGAAAAAAAATCTCATGCCATACAGCAGCTGAATCTTATCAAGTTGTATATAGGCATAAGTAACCTTATTAAAAATGTTTAAATAGGACTCTAAAAATAGTAATAATTTCTTATTCACAAATTCTGAATATTTTTTGTATAAGTATATATACAAGAAATTCACAATTTTACAAAACAAGGATTACATAAAATAAATCTAGATGTATAATTAAATGCAACATCTCTTTTTAAAAATTAATTCATGTGCAAAATTATTTCAATAACACGCCGATTAATAGAAATGGTAAAATTAAAAATTTAACATAAAATTTGAAGCATGCATTTATTACTTTTTTCTATCTTTTCAAGAAGTAAGTATTGAATTCGTGAAAATTTTGACTTCTAGTTTTTGGTGTATTTAAACATTTTAGAAGGTCCTGAACACGATTTGGTAATTTATAAAAAATATCTGTCACTCTGTGAGTCTGTATGGGACAAAAATTTTATGGGCACTCGATCTTATGAACTGATGCACATAATTTCGCAAAACTTTAGATTCAGTTACACCTTGATATAAACTCGAGATGATTAGTTATTAGTGTATATCGCCCAACTGATGGCGCTGCTATGCTGCATTATTCATAATTTCCACAATAGTTCTATCTTAAGAATTAATGTATGTATTTTCATAAAACTTCAGATTAAGTTAATCTTTGATATAACTTTGTGCACATTACTTTTTGGTATAAATCGCTCAACAGATGACGCTGCTATGCTGCATTATTCATGATTATCGCAATAACTATCTCAAGGACTAAAGGATGATTTTTTTTTATCAAACTACAAATTCAGACAGTTCCTGATATATATTAATGTTGTTTAGTTTTTGGTGTAAATTGCCCTATAGGTGGCACTACTATGCTGCATTTTTCAAGATTTCATTATAGCTGATTAATTGAATGATTTTTCAAGGTATTGAATCGAAAATTGACCTCCATTTTGCCTACATAATGTACAGTAATGTTGCATGAACATGGGCAGTTTGCATTAGAAAGGTACAACTACGATGAAAAAAAACCTTATAATTTATTAGAAGTAACAATGTTCCAAATTATACATTCCCTCTTGATTAAACTTTGAATTTTTGTAGTTTATTTAAAGCACACTAGAAATTTATCTCTGTATGTAACTGCTTTCATTAATTCCTCAAATAGCGAGCATTTTCTATTTGTAGTGTTCTGTTTTCATAACTTTTGAGTTCCATTCTTAGAAATATGAAATTACCATGTGGAAACATTATTGAATATGGTTTCTTACTCAAGAATAGAATACCAGATTTCAGGATAAAAAGAAAAAAATTACATTTAATTAAACTTAAAAAAATATATATTTTTCTGGTTTCAGTGAGTAAAAATCTAACAGTCAATAAATTCTATTCTATTTTTTAGTTGTAGACCTGAGTAAGCCAAACTAAAACATGGTTTTTTTTAAATTTAGATTATAAAACTAAATCAAAATTTTGAGTTGAGATTAGAAAGCTACACCAAAACTAAACATATTTTTTAAAGGAAATAAAATTATAATTGTAAGAAAAAAGTGTAATAATGTAAGAATATACATTTTTTTACAAACAATGGAATTTTTTGAATACTGATATTGATAATAATGACAAAACTGCAACAATTTTTTTAAACTAGTATCATTTACTTAAAAACTATACTTATGTAAATGGAATGCATAATTTATTTCATTCCAAACTCCAGACATATTGGCTCAGGTTCTTACATTAGGTCAATTGGTAGTTAAACATGTAACTGAAAAATCATTTCAACAGAGATATGATATAACAAACAATTATGTTTTAAAAATTCTTAGGCTGTGTAATAAAAAAAAAACTAAACTTTTAAAAGCAGGCTTTGCTATTTTCTTTTTATTTTGTAATATAAAGAGAAAATAATTTTCATTTAATACAAATAAATGGGAAAAAATGTTTATTATTTAATATTCTCTAAGAAAATATAATTTATTTGGGAGAAACAGTCATGAAAAATCAATTTTTCCGTTTTTTTCCAAAAAAAACCGGTAAAAAACCAGTTTTTTTCCGCCACTTATATTTTTCCGGAAAATTTACATCTCTAGTGATAAGCAGAAGCTAATTAGCACCCAGAATGCCTTGTTGCAAATGGCTATTAGCACATGTATTGCAGAAACTGCTTAATTGTGTCCGAGTGTACTTGCAAAATTTTTTTACAAAAGTTTTCATCTCCTATCATCCAAGCTTCATTTGAATATTAGAGCTACATGTTGTGTATTATTTTATAGTTTATTAATATAGCTCCTTATTATATTCTATATTTATGTTAAATTATTCTGGATTTTTTAATATAAAAAAATTTCTGCTATTTTGTGGTTTGGGCCATAATGAGAAAAAATTTTTGGGCCACTATGAGACGTCTCATTGTGCCTCTCTTTGTTAGCCTAAACAAAGAAAATTGCAGAATTTAAATTTTTGTAGATTTTTAAACAACTTGTAAAAATTGTTAGTTATAATTAAAAAAGCGCAAATTTTCCTTCTTGAAAACAGATAGGAAAATCCACCAAATTATGAAAGAAATGAAAAAATTTCCAAAATCACACGATTACAATAGAGATTCAGCGTCTGATGACAGTGTAGAAGTGAGTGATGAACCCGAAATGGACTATTCTTTAGACACATTAGCAGGGGCGGATCCAGAGAATCGTTTTGGGAGGGGCGATTCGGAGATTTTCGTTTGACGAAATCCATGCTTTTTTCGCTATCGTTTGACGAAATTCGCTCTTTTTCCGGGATACTTTGACAAAATTAGCGCTTCTTTTGCAGCCCTTCGACAAAAATCACATTTTTTCAGCGATCCTATGTCGAAATACTTGCTTTTCAGTGATCCTACGTCAAAGTTCACGTTTTTTTCGTGATCTTCTGTCAAAATTCACGTTTTAATCTCGACTCTTTGACGAAATTCGCGCTTTTTCCGTAATCATTCGCGAATTTTGAACAAATTTGCGCTTTTTCGCGATCCTATGTCGAAGTTCGTGTTTTTATGCGATCCTCTGCCAAAATTTGCATTTTTTCCGTGACCCTTTGATGAAATTTGCACTTTTCCGCGGTACTTTGACAAAATTAGCAGTTTTTTGCAAGCCTTTGAAAAAAGTAGCGCTCTTTCCTTGAACTTTTGATGAAATTCAAACTTTTTGCACAACACTTTGACAAAAATCGCACCTTTTCAGTGATCCTATGTCGAAGTTCGCGTTTTTTCCGCGATCCACTGTCAAAATTCGCGTTTTTTCCGCGATCCTATAATGCAATTCGCACTTCTTCAGTGATTATTTGACCAAATTCGCGCTTTTTCACGATACTTTGACAAAATTAGTGCTTTTTCAGCGATCCTATGTCAAAGTTAGTGTTTTTTACGCGAACCTCTGTCGAAATTCGCATCTTTTCCGCGACCCTATGATGAAATTCGCGCTTTTTCCATAATAATTTCACGAAATTCGTGCTTTTTCGCGATACTTTGACAAAATTAGCGCTTTTTCAGCAATCCTATGTCGAAGTTAATGCTCTTTGAGCGATCATATGTCGAAATTAGTACTTTTTCCGCGATACTTTGCCTTCCCTTTTTCCAACCCTTTGACAAAATTAGCGCTTTTTCCACGAGCTTTTGTCGAAATTTGCTCTTTTTCTGCGATACTTTGACAAAATTAACATTTTTAGGTGCGTTCGTAATTATGTAAATATGTAGCACCTATTGTTGTCGCTCAGTCTGTCCGTCTGTCTGTCCGCATATAACAACGCAAAAACTACCCAACCGAATCGTTTGAAATTTAAAATACATAATTATAACAATTTTGTCGAGTCGTTTCAAATTTTATGAAAATCGGATGGATAGATCAATTACAGGGACAATCAAAATGATTCCATTACATTACGGTCAATAGAGAAAAAAGTTTCCAATGCATTTTAATTGTTTGAAATTTAAAACATATAATTATTGCATAGCTTTGTCGAGTCATTTCAAATGTTAATATAATCGGTTGGATAGATCAATTACAGGGACAATCAAAAGGATTCCGTTATATTACGGTCAATAGGGAAAAAAGTTTCAAATGCATTTTAATCGTTTGAAATTTAAAACATATAATTATTGCATAACTTTGTCGAGTCATTTCAAATGTTATGAAAATCGGATGCATAGATCATTTACAGGGAAAATCAAAAGTATTCCATTACATTACGGTCAATGGGGAAAAAAGTTTCAAATGCATTTTAATGATGTTACACTCATTCGAACATAATAGAATTGGCATGAATCTATGAAATATGTACTAAAATATGCATTCTGTACAATCTGTGATGCAAAGAGTTTTTATTATTAAATTACAGGGCCACACAAAAGTATTCCACTACATAATGCTATACGGGGAAACATTGTTTGGGACGTGTTTTAATTATATTCAACTATTTCACATTTTATGAATAAGATATATGTTGCTGAGGTGTAATAAAAATTACTTCCTGTATAT
Source organism: Maratus speculifer (assembly GCA_964019185.1). NCBI lineage: Eukaryota > Metazoa > Arthropoda > Arachnida > Araneae > Salticidae > Maratus > Maratus speculifer. Next base: position 241,560,650 of record OZ025294.1, on the reverse strand, counting down.
TTACAGAAACGTAAAGATTTCGACTATTATACTGTATCCGGAGTATGCTCTACTATATCAGCAAGATCTGAATATTTTTAAAACTTCGTTATCGTACGAACGCACCTCATTTGCTACGTTCACGTGCAACTTGTTTTTTTGCAAACATTTGATAAAGTTCGTGTTTTTTCTTCGACCTTTTGACGAAATTCGAGCTTTTTCCGCGACACTTTGATAAAATTTGCGCTTTCAGCGATCTTGTGTAAAAAGTGTTTTTAGCGATAGTTTGCCAAAATTATTTTTTTTTGCACAACCTTTGACAAAATTCATGCTTTTCCATGATCTTTTGTCAAAATTCGCTTTTTTTCTGCGAAACTTTGACAAAATTAGCACTTTTTAGCGACATTTTAATGAAATTCGCGTTTTTTCCGGAACAATAGAATGTCTCCGACGGAGTCGCAGAAATCCCTTCCGGAAAAAAGTGAGTTCAACACTGGTTTGGGGGGGGGGGGGGGATCGCCCCCTCCGTGGATCCGCGTCTGCACATTAGGTGCAAATGATTTTATTTTAGTTCAGTTTTGTACAAAAAAGACAAAATATCACTATGTTGCACGCAATGAAAAAGTGGAATCAGGTGGAGCATTTGTTAAATTTATGAGAAAACAAACTAACTAAACTTTTATATTTCCAGAAATTAATGATATTTCAATGGTAGATACCGATGATATTATTCTTAAATTGCCCCAGCCATCCATTTCAGGGGGTACTTTTTGAGCAGCAAGCTCATTCTACTTTGAGGTAAAATTACATCAATGCAATATCCGCTAAATGTTTATTCATCTTGGCAACTTTTATTTTTTTCTTAACTTATATGTGAATCAATTATTTCTATATGCATTAGATATTGCATTAGTGTTATACTTACCAGGGTTTCTGCACTGGCCCTGGAATCAGTTTTAACCATGGTTTAAACCAAATGGTTTTTTTCTCAAAAAAACCAATTGGTTTTTTTAGAAGAAATCTAATGACATTTTCTTTTTTTTTCTTTATAATTTACGTGTTTCAGATTATTGGACATAAATAATTTCTACTTTTAACACTTTATTTCACTAATAAGTATTATATATAGTGGGTTTAGGTCTTTTTTTATGCATAGGATTAAACCAATTGGTTTTTCCTATAAAAAAAAAAAACAATTTATTTTTTAGAAGAAATCTAATGACGTTTTCTTTTTTTCTTTATAATTTACGAGTTTCAGATTATTAGATATAAATAATTTCTATCTTTTTTTAGAAGAAATCTAATGACATTTTCATTCTTTCTTTAGAATTTATGAGTTTCAGATTATTGGATATAAATTTTTATTTTTAACACTTTATTTCAGCAATAAGCATTGGTTTAAATTATGTCAACCTAATTAGTAACAAAATAAAATCATAATGCAAAATCCCCATTCCTAATGTAAGAATGCAAGAAAAACAAAGGCTTAACCCAATAAACACAGAGCAGAAATCTGCCAATTATTTATTAGCATACATAACAAAAAGAAATCAATGGAGAAAATTACTTAAAGAATGTTATTTTCGAGGCTTTGGGGAATAATCAAATCCTTAGTAAATCTTAACTAATCAAGCAATTTAAATATCTAAAGGTGCATTTTTAACTCGTGTTTGCCTTTCTGCTATGAATGTTTTACAATTAATGTTATATATATATAATATATATATATGTATGTATATATATTTAAACCTTAAAAAAAAAAAAAAAAAAAAAAAGGTAGAAATAAAATTAATTTTTTATAACTAGCTAATTCTTAAAAAATTGGTTATTCTGCCATGTAGACTTGTAGTTTATATGAAAAGCTGGGTTGATTAAAAATATTTCTCATTTTAGAAATTTATCAATTCATCATTTTTCTACAACTTAATTTGTAGTTTCTGCATAACTTGGATTTTGCATTTTTCAATGTGTAAAATAAAACAAAAAAAACCAGATGAAAAAAAAAACAGCATGGTTTTTTTTTTAAACCATTGGTTTAAAACCAAACAACCCTGATTTAGTATAAAATATTTTAATTTTTTTAATTATGCAGAATATTTAATGCAATTAATAAAGTAACACAATGACCTTTTAAGATTTTGCACAAGCTGTAAAAGAAATTTTTCTTTTGGGAGATTATCTTGAAGAATTAAAAGCAAAAACTAGTTGCTAGTTATAGCATTTTAATAATATTTTTTTCCCCTCTACTATCTGCTGAATCTAACGACCCCGAAAGCAGAATACTACGAAATTTGCGACGTACGTCGCAGAACAGATACTTGAGCTGCAGAACAATTCTGTTCTAAAGTGATGGGAAAAAAATTTCGGAACAACCGTGCATTTTCTGAGAACGAGAAAAACGCCGTGTCGTGTCGTAAGATGTTTTGAACAATACTATCTCGGAGCTCTCCGATGTTTTTAACCAACATTTTATGAAGGGAGGAAATATGTCAAAATATTTTTCATCTAAAGTTATCCATAAAACTATGAATCAGGACTCGAAAAATAACGATCCCGGGGAATGCAGAAATCCTTCCTGGAAGCGTATATTTTTCCACTCAGGTTCCCGTTCAGGAACCTAACAAGTCACCGTAGCCGCCAGCGATGCCGGACATGTTTTAGCGCGTAAATTATGCAAAAAATAGCTCTTATGCGTCCCTTGGGATGCTTCATTTCATCAAAATATTACAAAAAAAACCCGAATTTCGTCAAAAAATCGCGACAGAACGGTATATTTCGACAATCAATCACAAAAAAACAGTAAATTTTGTCAAAAAATCCTGAAAAAGCTGTAAAATTTGACAAAAAAAATCGCGATAAAACGGCAAATTTCGTCAAATCCCTTAAAACGGCAACTTTAAAAAAAAAAAAATCACGATTAAACGGCAAATTTTGTCAAAAAAATTTCGTGAAAAAACGCTAATTTCATCAAAAAACCCGATAAAACAAGATTTCATCAAAATAACGCGAGAAACAACGCAAAATTCATCAAAATTCACAAAAAAAAGACAAATTTCGTCAAAAAAATTGCAAAAAATCACTATTTTTGTAGAAAAATTATAAAAAAAACAAGATTTCGTCAAAAAATAGCAGAAAACAACGATGATTTCATCGAAATTTGCGAAAAAACAGCAAATTTTATCAAAAAATATCAAGAAATGGCAGATTTCGATAAACAAGCCCGAAAAACTGTAAATTTTGTAAAAAAAATCCCGGAAAACGGCAAAATTTGCCAAAAAATCGCAATAAAACGGTAAATTTAGTCAAATTCCTTAAAACGGCAACTTTTTTTTTTTTTTAAAAATCACGACTAAACGGCTTATTTCGTCAAAAAATTCGTGAAAAAAACACTAATTTCGTAAAAAGAACCTGAAAAAACAAGGTTTCGTCAAAATATCGGGGGAAACAATGCAAAATTTGCGGAAAAAAAAAGGCAAATTTCGTCAAAAAATTGCGAGAAAACGCTAATTTTGTAGAAAAATTACCGAAAAAAACAACAGATTTCCTCAAAAAATAACTGAAAACGATGCAAGTTTCATCAAAAATTGCGAAAAACGACAAATTTCATCAAAAAATTGGGTAAAAAACAGCAAATTTTATCAGATTTTGTTAAAAGATCGCAAAAAAAAAAAAAAAAAAAAAAAAAAAATTTCACCAAAAATCGCGATAAAACCGCAAATTTCGTCAAACTACTTTCTCATAAATTTTTCAGGGAACCTATATTTTTCATCTGTGAACCTATATTTGGTAGGATTCGAAAGGTAAATTGAAAATGTATGAATTTATCTTGCAGAACAATTTTGGTCAAATATATTTGCGTTGCAGAACATCACAAAGTATTCTGCTTTGGGGCTAACAACTAAAAATGTTAACTTCAAATTGTCACCCAGAAAGAAAAAATCCTAAGTAGTATTTGTAATTTATTATTTGAATAATTGTGGAAAAGAATATTTATCAAACTACACCCAAAAGTTTATTATTAGTAATCAAAGGATTGTTTATAAAGATTTACAGGACATCAATGGTTCACTGTGTAGAACAGTTAAAACTTCAATATAAGACAGTTTGCCAAAACTGTTTAAATTGAAAAATGATTTTTTTCAATTTTCAGCATAAATTCACTATAATTATTAAATTTAAATTATTTTAAATGAAATTATACTGCTTATAAACCAATAATGTCTGTTTTTATCAGTAAATATGCATGTATATGTCATAAGAAATGATGTTTAAAAAAAAATGGTTTAAACAAAAAAAAAAAAAAAGAAAAAAAAAAAGAAAAAACAGTTTTTTTTCTAACCCTGATACTTACTACTAATATATTCCATATAAAACCAATATTTTTTTTTATAAATTTAGTACAAAAATTTCAAATTATTTAGCTGTCTCATTGTGGCCCACCCTTGGGCCACAATGAGGCATTATTATTATTATTATATTTTTAAATACAATATTTCATTAAATATGTATTTCACCAATTTTTTAATCCCATTTGTAAGAAAACAAGTACTTTATTGTATCTGATATGTTTTTCGTAGCATAGACATCAATAAAAAATTATAAAAATATTTACATGTTTTTTGTCTCATTGTGGCCCACCCTCCTCTATAAATAGTTGCAAATTGATATTTCTTTATTGAATTATATAATATACACAAAATATATTAATTTAAATGTTAAAAAATTTTATTTTAACCATTATTTCTTAAATTAGGAATACTTACAGATTCTAAAATAATCAGTATTTGGTTAATGACACTTTATGTGTAAAAAATCATTTATTTTAAAACAACAGATTTTACCTCTCCAATTTTTTTTTATTATTTAAAGCACACAGATGGAGCAAAGTTTTCATCGAGTTTCAGAAAAACTCATGATGATTAATTTTTTTTATGGGTCATTACAGTCAGCCCTTTTTTGAGTGAAGTTTTTAATTTGCACATAATAAAAAGTTCAAAAATGAAGGTTTACTATTGTTTTGATATTAAATATACATTCTTTGTACAAATAGCTTCAAATTGGTACCAGATATATAAAATTTGAGCCTTTAGCTGTTATGGCCATTTTTAGACATTGATAAAATTTCAAGATGGCCGCCGATTACTAAAAATGGTCAGTTTTCAAATGGCTATATCCCAGTCAATATTGCAATAATTACGTTTAAACTTCAGATTTGTGGGTTTCACTACTATGTCTGTCTATGATAAAAATTTAAAAAAAAACCTGTGACTATGGTGCAAAATCCATTGGTTGAATTCCTGTGAAATGTATGTTACTTAGTGGTGATTCTGGATTTTAAAAAAAAATCTGAAATTTACAGCAAATCTTTTGAAAGGTTACAATAGAGCTAACAAATTTTGTTAACGTTTAAATTGCTTATACAAGTGAAAACTGGGAAATTCTATTAGCAGCCAGTGACTGGTAGACCCAATTTCATTAATGGCCACTTTTTAAAAGTTAGTAGCCACTTTTGAAATATAGGTGATTTTTTTTTCTTTATTTAGTGGCAAGTGAGTAACAAAGTTACGAATATTTGGTTAAAAATAAAATTGGCATTCCACTGAATGGAAAATATGAATTAGTAATTAATACTGCAGATAAAATTATAAGTATAAACTATATTTAAATATATATTTAATGCATTGATGATATTATATCATCATCAATGCATTAAATATAAGATTGGAAAATAAGATTGGAAAGTGGTAATTATTAAGTTTGGCGAGTGTACAAATCAATATATTTGCTTTGGCTGAGATTTCAAAACTCCGGATGTCTTAAGGCAATCAGAGAGTGCCAATGTGTTGGTGAGGTGGAGGATGTCTGCTTGGTGGCAGTAAAGTCAGATGCAAATTTGCTGTATTACTCGCCTAGTGGAGAGTGCTAATTTTGTCCTATATTTTTAAAATAATTCATTGGCTATAATATTTCAATCTTTCTGGACATCTACATAAACTTTAATTATAAATAAATAAAAAAAATTGTATGAGCCAACTATTACTGGTACAATTAGTGAGGATATTGCAAGAGTAAAAGATATAAGATGCAGCAATGTCCGTAAAATCTCTTTGCATCCAGAGGTAAAAATGGTATAATTTATTTGAAATGCATGTGGAATTAAAATTGATGACTATATTTTGTAGGAAAGAAACTATTTCTTGAAAACATAATCCAAATAAAGATTTAATGGTAAAAAGCCAAAATATAGAAAATACAACGAAGTTGCTAAATCTGCTTCCATCTGACCAATTCACTAATTACAAGTAAACAAAGTAGAGATACATATATCCTTGAAAAAAGCTGCATTTCACAAAGCAAATTAATAAGATTTTTTAATCACCGAATGGCAATCGAGGGCTGATTTTTAATCGCCACTTTTACAACTTTAATTGCCACGTGGCGACTGTTAATTTACACTTATATTATGCAAGTGTCAATAATATTTCTCTATTTATTTTTAAATCTGCAATTTTATTCCTCCAATTCTAAAATTACTGTGTTCCACTTATGTTATACTTTAAATTCACAAATGAAATAAATTAAATGTAGAGTACATTTAATAACAATAAATGATGTTGCACTTGCAATGCTTGTTTAAATCTATAATGTTTGAAGATACTTATGTTTTATTATGCTCTAGTGAACTAAAACAACTTAAGCATAATAAATAAAATAACAATGAGTAGAATGATTGCTATTTACAAAAAAATAATGTTTAAAATATAAAATTGCAATATTTTGTATTCAGTACATTTTTAAAATGTTCCTTAAAAAGGCTGATTTTTTTTTTTTTAATTCTTTAATAAATCCTTTTGACATATTCATAAAGCCATTTTTATATGTGCATGGATTTTACAGACATTAATGAATATTCGAGCACTTTAGAATGTAGCAGTGTTTTTCTTTTTTCAATAACAGTTTATACATCTTGAGTAATGTAACTTTTCTAACAAAGTCATTTTTCTGACAGTTGAATCTCCAAGGTAAGTTTAATCGCTAATTTGAACAATATTTTCTAAAAGTTCCTCAACTTTTATAGGAAATACAGAAATGCTGTAATTTTTAGTATCCAAATAACTGTACATTTTGTGTAATTACGAATGAAAATAATTTCATAAATGTGTCAGAAAGTAAGCGTTTGCAGCATAGGATAAGGGATTTTCTTCGCAAATTGAAACCATGAGGCCCTGACTCTTTATAACATTACATATCTGCTCGTAAATTCTTTAAAATTAATTCCTGAAATTATTTTACAAAATATTCGTGAGGTTTTGCAACTGTTTGATACCTGCAAAAAAAAAGCTTTTACAATCTTTTTTTTTTTTTTTTTTTTTTTTTTTTTTATCTACAGTGGATAACGAATTAAAATAAACAGTATATAAAAGCAAAATATTGAAATTTATTTGCAATAATAAAAATATTATTCATTTTAATGCTTACTTATAAGAAGTTAATAAAATCTTATTAATAACAATAATTAGAAAACTTGATACTCCATAAAAAATTGCAGAAAAAAGACGCTTTAAAACTGAATTTACAGAATCCTCGTCTTTATCTGAATTGCTATTTGAATCAGAAATCAATAATTTGACATAGCTATCTGAAACAGTAGTTGAATCAGATGAAAGAGAGGAAAATTTACTCATGACTAAATTTTATCATATAAATAAACAAATATTTTAAAACCAATTCAGTCAACGTGTTGCCACATATATTATTGTACTCGAAAAAGAGCGGGGAAAAGATTCACTGATGAACATAGATACAGGGATCTGGGATCGTGTATCTATGCTCATAGATTCACTCTATTTTTCTCATTTCTCTGCTCACAGCAGAGAGCCTATCGATTTTAGTGCCATCTATTGTTCGTAATTCAAACTAAAATCCAGAGTCACAGTAATGAATTTTAAAATCAGTCAGTGTCTTTGGTTTATTTTTTAATGAAATAAGAAAATATTTCAAAAGTTTTTTACTTTTACTATAGATTTCCCTTGAAAATTGTACTACTTTTTAAATGTTCAGATGTTTAAAATGGAGCGAGGGAAGAGAGTGGGAAAAGAAGTAGTTAGAACTTTATCGACAAAGGGTAACACCGGAGCAGACTGATGTGGGAATTTTTGGGGGGAAAATTGGCTGACGAGGTTACCATCACTGACTTTATTTTATATTGAATTTTAAAATGTGTCAGAGACTTTTGGGACCTCCTGTATATTAAAACTTTATGTTTTGTTCAGAAAAGTCATTAACATGCTGAAATATTTTAAAATTTGAATGGAATTGGAGAGATACCATGAACCGAAAGAATAAAAAGCCTCACAATCGCTAAATATCCTTTGTCCGCAGTACACATGGTCAGAAACTACAAGATTATCCCGTTATTGGCGCCATCTAATTTGAGATACTGAAATATTTTCCATTTTTCCTGAGTACCAGTAGTATGCACCAGGTGGCGTTACTTACGAGACACAGTCATAATAAGTTGACAGTTGACATTTATTTTTACCCATTTTCTCTTGGTCTTGATGTTTGGTGAATACTAGCATTAAAAGCAAAGCCTCAAAGCAATGTCAAATCAAACCGATCAATTAAACTAGCATTAAAGACCTTTTTTTCCTTTCGCCATAAATGTCTTTTCTGCAGCAATTCCTATTAACCCCTTGGGGACGGGCAACACATTGCAAAAGGGCTTAAGAATCCTTGTTTATTCCTACCAGTAAAATTTTACTGTAAAATTTAATTGGAGCATTTTCTCGATTTAATAAGGTGCATATTTCTATTTTTAAAAACCGGTGACAAAACATTAGAAATTTCGTGAAAGGCTTCCATCACGAAGGGGTTAAAGAGAAAATTAGCAATGTGTAGATGAATATAAGATTTAATATTTTTACTGTAAATAAATAACAGTGATAAGATTTGATGTCTCAGCTTGGAATGTCGAACCTTACTTAGCTATGTGTGAAGTAAACTTGTCCTGCCCAAATATTTTTTCATTATATCAATAGCTTTGTAATTACATTGATCATGATAGAGAGATAATTAAATACATTTTAGCGTTATCATCAATGTCATATATTTCCAATTTAGAATGTTCCAAGAGCATTAAATGATAAACTATGTTGAAATATATTTTATATTTCTCTCCTGCTGACTTTTAAAACATAATTTCTTTATTTGCATTTGTCTTTAGAATGCAAACTATGTTAAAAGATAAAATATTCAAAATCATCTGTTTGTATTTGTTTTACTATTGTCATAAAATTTTGGTTACCGTTTTTGAGAGATTTATTTATTTTTTGCAAATGCAGACGAATTTTTATGTTTTACTGGCGTTTACCACTTTTGAAATGCATTTTCCCTCTCGTGTATGAGAAATGATACTTGTTCGAGGTTAAAGTAGTATTCGTGGAAAGGTATAATGTCGGATCGAGAAAGTGGGGACGAACAGCATCCTGCCCAAAGTATGTTTACAAATTATTATTTAACTAATTTTGTGTAAAAGTGTACAAAAGTCTTAAATAGGAAAGTTCTGTAAATTATGTGTAACAGCCTAATTGTAATATAAATTACCCAAGGTGTTTAGAAATTATTTGGCGGGTTCCTTTTAAGCAAACATGGCGAGGAAGGCAACTTTTATATTCTTTAAAGTTGATTTTTATGCAATATGTTTAAATTTCTTTTTCGTTATTATTATACGTTGGTTATGTAACCACTTATTTCTAAAGGTTTTAGGATTTTTTTCTTGTTTCTACGTGTAATAGAGCTGGAATAACACTCGTAAATTAACTGCATGTTGTGTTTCATTATTGAAATAGCTGCTTATTTTGAAGTATTTTGTATAATTATTAGCATTTTCGTTTGTTTATTGCTTAAAAAAAACTCCAAGCAATCTTATTTTTTAGAAGAAATTATTATTGATCAATCTGACACACGAGACCGTGTGTATCAAATGTCCCGTATATACTATAATAAAGTACAAAGTGCAGATATTTTTTCGTAAATTGTGTTATAATGAATATCGGTAAACTTTTTTTTCTTTTATCATATATTAGAAGACTGCATTTATGTGTACTCTTCTTACTAGAGAGTTTAATATTTGAATGTGATGAAATACTTCTAATTCATGCTTCCATTTAATTATATAGCTATATTTTTAGAATCGTATGTTTTATTTATAATATATACTTATCCATATGGCAAATAAGTCTTTTTGCTTTGAAAAGAAAATTAGTATATACATTGGCAAAATTTTTTCAGTGTTTATTGATTCTAGTTAATTTAGTTGAAATTTATCCAATTATACTATCTACAGGTATAGGCTTGAAAAATTGCCACTTCATTTTTGTTCTTTACACCGACAAAGAAACGTTATTGAATTTTATCCTAGTTTATCTGTAAAAGTGATAGAATAAAATATTTTTATTAAGTAGCTATAGGATATATTGTGGACAAGCATATTTTCTTGTCTACTTGTATCTGCATTTTTCTCTTTCTGTTCCATTTTTATGAAAGATCTGCTAAAAGTTTAAACCACTGAATGGTATGCATTTTTACCATAGTACCTACTTATGTACTTTTATCATTGCTATTCTGTGACTGTGTATCTTGCTTTTTCTATCAGCAGACAGGGCCTGATTGCCGCACAGGTCAACTAAGCTGTGACCTTGGGCCCACTACTGAAGGGGGCACAAATTTAATAAAATGCTTTTGAAAAAATGTCTTAATATGGCAGTCTCCAGCGATAACTTTCACAAATACCAAAAACGATTTTGTTTAACTAGAGATGCATATGATAATCTAATAATAACCCTTCAAATATTCTTTTCGGTGGGAAGCGGAAAATCTAGCTTCTATTTCAGTGCATGGGAGGGAGGGGGGCCTAAAAAGGTCTGGGCCTTGGATTTCTTACAACTTTAATCAGGCTCTGTCAGCAGGGCTGTGGGAAAGTATAGTATACATTGCTTTGCTGTATTGTCATCAGGATTGGTATAATTTAAACCGTTTTTTTTTTTAAAGAAATCTAATTTTTTTTATAATTTTAGTGTTTTGAATAAGAGTAAGGGAGACCGGGGTACATTTTGCAGAAAATTGTCTCTTTTATGATGAGCATCCAGATTTTTCAAAATTTTAAACCGTGTAATTGAAGAATGTTTTCTAATGTTGCAATGTGATGAATCATTTTGAAAAAAATTGCTGTAGTAAAATCAGTAGCATGTAGTTTAGGAAATAATTTTTGTAAGGATGGGGTACTTTGATACTTACACAGGGTGGCTACAGATTCTGGAAATCATGGAATCAGGGGAAAATCAGGGAAGCTTATCAATCAGGAAATATCAGGGAACTTTATAAAAAATACTCAAAAAAATCAGGGAAACTTTTCTCTGCAAAAATATTTGTTTTTACCTTACCTACAACATTAATTTGTTGCAAAACAGGGTACGTTTAAACCAATAATAAGATGTGGTAAAAAAAATAAAATAAAACCGTATTGCTGCCAAGAGATTTCTGTCTGCATGAAAGCTAAATTGTCCTATAAACCCAAATTTTTATAAGTAAGTTCATTTTCGATCTTCTGACAAAATTTGCACGTTTTCTGCGAGTTCTTGACAAGATTTGCATGTTCCTCGTGTTTTTATTATTTTTTTTTTTTAATCCATACAAAATTTGTGTTTTTTACAGTTTATTGACAAAATTCGAACTTTTTTTGTGATCTTTTGTCAAAATTTGCTTGTTTTTCACAATCTTTTGACAAAATTTGCATATTTTTTGCAATCTTTTGACAAAATTTGCATGGTTTTTGACGCATTTGTGCATTTTTCATGATTTTAAAGCGAGATTTGTGAATTTTTTATGATATTAAGATGAAATTTGCATATTTTTTCACAATCTTTAGATTAAATTTGCACGTTTTTCACAATCTTTTGACTAAATACTCGCTTTTACGCGAACCTTTGATGAAATTCACATTTTTTTATGCAAGCCTTGGATGAAATTTGCATTTTTTCTTGATATTAAGGACTAATTTTCCACGATCTTTTAACTAAATTTGCACTTTTTTTTGCAAAACTTTGAAGAAATGAGCACTTTTGTATATGATCTTTTGACAAAATTTCATGTTTTTTCTTTGATCCTATGTCAAATTAGCATTATTTCAAGCGATCCTTTGATGAAATTAGCAATTTTTTTTATCCGAAGCCCTGTCATAACTTTTGTTGCATATCCATAATAATTATGAATAAATCATATCTTTGCTAATTAAATATTGTGTAATTTTTGTTTTTTCCTCCCAAAAGAGATATTTGCAAGCTGGATAAGTGTGTTATATAAGCTAAAGCAACATATGTTTAAAAAATACGGTATGTTTTTTAATAGTAAAAATCGGGGAAATTTGATACAGAGAATCAGGGAAAAATCAGTAAACTTTTTTTTATCATTTCTGTAGCCACCTTGTTACAAGAAATATGCTTAGGGGACTTAACACTTTTATTAGTAACAGTAATTGGAATACAAAAATGGAAAAAACTTAAAAATGCATGAATATTTATTTGAAACTGCATCAATTTATAGAAAACACCAGACAAACATAGGAAAAAATAATAGCATTTTTATACAATTAGTGGACATTATAATCACTTAACTCAACAGGTAAAGATAATAATATTGCAGCTCTAGCAGTACCGTCACAAAATGCAGGCTGTGGAAGGATAAAACATACAACTGAAATATCAATAATGCCTGTTCAGGAAAATAAAATTTTGAGCAGTCAGTTTTCTTTCTTAAACATTTTACGGGAAAACTCAAGATTCTGTATTCTTAACTTCAATCTGAGAAAGATAATAAATAAATAAATCTCTTCTTTCCAGCAAATTTTACTAACACATAATCACTGAGATATTGGATCTACCAGACTTATATATTTTGAATAGTGATGTAAAAATAACGACAAAATGAATACCCATATGATACCGTTTATTTTGAATTCTCTATCCGTTAGGAAGTATTCGTTTCGTTACTGTTCAGAAATTGGGTATTCACAGTCATCGAACGTGCGGCATATATAGAAGAATCTTTGGAAGAATTCGTATTAGTTATGCTGCCATCTTCCGTAAAAGTTTACATTTATTGCAGTTTCCAAGTTTTATTACTTACCCATCATATATAATAGGGTAAATCTTGCAATCGTTTTGAAAATCGAGAAATCCTTTTTGACGGATTTACACGTTTTAGATACTGGATATTTTGAGAAACATTTTTAGAAAAAAAAATTTCTGTCTATCTGTCTGTAACCATTCTATCTCCAGAACAAATTGAGATAGAGACTTGAAATCTTGTATGTACTTAGCATAGGAGCCGACTTTGGTCCCAAAGCTGAGTCTGCCACAAAGGCAGTTTGATTGAGGGAGTGTAGCTGAACATGTATTTTGTCGAGTTGTGTTTTGTCTATACAAGATGAGCTAATTGAGCTGAATGAACTAGGGGGTCTGGAGGAGCGTTTCAGGCTCTCCCAGTGGAATCTGGTGCGGAGCCCCGGGAACTGATGCAATTTGGGCATTTTAATGCAAATTCAAAATACTTTAGACCTCTTATCATCTTTTGATAACACTTACAAAATGTATGTGCCTAGAAATGTATGTACCTGTAGATATCTGCCTAGAAGCAGAATTTTGTGTGCTGATTCGATTCTCCGATAATCAATATAGCCACGAATAATAATTTTTTAAAAAAAAAGGTCGGCAGCTTGGATTTTAAGTAACATTTTAAACACATTTTCAGGCATGAGACTGCAAAAAGATACATGAGGAAAAGCGTGTGAGAGGGGCAAATGAGAAATTAAAATAGCTTGAGTTTAAACATGTGCTACATTGAATAAGATTATATTATTCACAATTTTTTATATACTTTTGTTCAAATGCTACTTTATTTCAAGGAGAAAGTGTGTGTGGGGGGGATCAACAATTTATGCAAATACTGTAAAATGTGGTGAAGAGGAACGAAACTTCCCGGTCATACAAATAAATTCATTATAAATATATGTGATGATATTTTTAGTTGCCAATTTTTTTATAAGGTGATAACATGAAGAGTTGGGGAATTTAGTTTTGACATGTTGGCACCACTACTGGGGTATATGAAAAAACTTCAAGTGGATCCTCAAAAACCTCATTTTTTCAACGTCTTCGAAACTTTGTATGTGACTACAATATTTTTCGTATTCTAAACCTAAGAGAGGAGATTTTTAATTAATAATAGACCTTTAAATGATATGCTGTATTAACTTCTACTTGTTTCTGAACTTCATAATGAAAAAATAAAAAATGGCTTGTAACATTTAAGGTTTAAGATATGCGGGGTGAATCGGAACACGTTTTTTCTCATGGTTTATTTTTCTATACAGTAATAGCTTCATGTAATATATGAAAACATATGTGTGAATATGTATTGTAACAATATTTTGTTTGTTCTAATTACTTGAAGAGTTTCAAGGTGCCAAGAAATTACTTGGTTAAACACAAAAGTCAACACCTAATCCAACAGACATGGAACACAGAATAAAAGAATTTAAAAATAGCAAATTAGAAGAACTGCACAGAATTATTCTCTGACTTCCACAACATTACACAAACATCTCAAAATTAAAAACCCATTAAAAAAGAGAGGGATGCAAACAGTACTAGGGGTTGGGGATGAAAGCGCATTAGTAGATTGTATTAATACATGCAGCGATTGGGGCTACTCAATATATTTACTTACCCAATGATTACTAGTAAAGGATAGCACAGAACAGGGCTGAATTTGTATTAAATTCTACTTCTGCAATTCGAATATTATTTCTTAAAATAAATTTTAATTTTTCTTTATTTCAAAGTTGTTTTTTAATTTTTAAAAAGACATATCTTTACTTTTATATAAAATAAAGGCTTGGTTTCACAGTAACTATGTGTTCCTATTCCTCCCTTAACATTGTTACCTGTTTTTATTAACCCTATTAAAGTTTAAATCGGAATAAATAAAAATTATAACATTTGTTCGGATTCACCCCTATCTGCGGGGAGAATCGGAACACCATTAAAAAAAAATAATATATATATAAACAGTAAAAATGTTTTGTTTTTGCTTAAAAAGTGAAGAACAAAACAAGAAAGAAATTTCCAGTCAAAAAATTAAAAAATCAGTTGTTGCTTTTTTTAATGCTAAAGTTGAAAAGTGTTCCGATCTACCCTCATTTTACGGTACTATCAGTAATATTAAACTGAAAGTTTCTATTTTAAGACCATGATTCTGATTTAATTTTTTATCACTTAGAAATCTTTACTAATTGTGCAATGCACATTTTCCCATGATTTACACAAAATATGACTTAATATATATAGCAGTATAATCGAGTTTTTTTTTTTTTTTCGCGATCTTTTGCCAAAATTTGCATTTTTCTCGCTATCTTTCTCAGAAATTCACATTTTCTTGCGATTTTCTGTCGAAATTTACATTTTTCTTGCGATCTTTTGCCGAAATTTGCATTTTTCTCGCGTCTTTTGCTGAAATTTGCGCTCTCTCCGCAATCTTTTATGAAATTCCTTTTTCCTTCCCGATCTTTGGCCGAAATTAGCATTTTTTCCGCGATGCTTGGCCGAAACTCGAGATTTTTCCTGATTCTTTAATAAAATTTCCTTTTTCATGCTATCTTTAAACGAAATTTGAGTTTTTCACAAGATTTTTTGCGTTTTTCGTGCTATTTTTTGACGAAATTAGCGTCTTTTCCAATGTTCTTTTTCCGAAATTCGAATTTTTCTGCGACTTTTTCCGAAATATGCATTTTCCATAAGATTTTTTGACAGATAAATTGTTTTTCTGTGCTACCTTTGAACGAGAGTTTTTTCCGCTATTTTCTACGTTTTTCCAGTTATTTTTTGACGAAATTTGCGTTTTTTCCGTGATTTTTCTGTCGGTTTTTTGGGAGGGGGCTTAAATTCATGATTTTTCTCTGATCTTTTATCAAAAATTGCGTTTTTCTCGCGATCTTCTGTCGAAATTTGCGTTTTTCTCGTGATCTTTAGTCGAAATTTGCAGTTTTCCTCACAACCTTTTGCCGAAATTCGTGTTTTTCCCACGATTTTTTGATAAAATTTGTTTCTGTACTGCTATCTTTGAACGAAATTTGGGTTTTTTCCGCGATTCTTTGCACTTTTCCTGCTATTTTTTGACAAAATTAGCCTTTTTTCGTGATCTTTTGCCGAAATTCGAATTTTTTCGCGATTGTTTGCTGCAATTTTCGTTTTTCTTGCGATCTTTTTCCTAAATTTGCATTTTCCCCAAGATTTTTTGACAGAAAAATTGCTTTTTCTCTGCTATCTTGGAACGAAATTAGTTTTTTTTCTCTATTTTTTAACGAAATTTGCGTCTTTTCCGCGGTCTTTGTCGAAAATTTGCGACAAAGTTTATTTACTAAAATTCGCGATTTTCCTCTGCCTTCTGCCGAAATTTGTGTTTTTCTCGCGATCTTTAGTCGAAATTGCATTTTTCCTCGCAACCTTTTGCCGAAATTCGTGTGTTTCTCGCGATTATTTGACAGAATTCTCTTTTTTTCCTACTGTCTTTGAACGAAATTCGCGTCTTTTGCGCGATCTTTGGCCAAAATTCACTATTTTCTCTAGACTTTCTGAAAAATTCGACAGATTTTGCTGGGTTTTTCTGCGACTTTTTGAAAGAAATAATTTTCTTCGCTATTATTTGAAATATTCATATTTTTCTGTGGTCTTTTGCGAAAATCCGTTTTTCTGTCAATTCTTTGACAGAATTTGCGCTTTGACCCACTATCTTAGAACATAATTAGCATTTTTGTCTGTGATTTTCACTCTACTTTTTGACGGAAATTTCAAACATCTTTGGACGATTTTCATGTTTTTGTCACGATCCTTTCCCAAAATTGATGTTTTTTTGCGTCCTTTTGACGAAATAGGCGTTTTCCCACGATCTTTTGATGAAATTAGCATTTTTCCCCGCTATTTTTTGACACAGTTCACGTTTATTGCCCAGTGTTTTGACGAAATTTGAGTTTTTTCGCGATCTTATCTCCGAAGTTTAGGATTGATGACCGATTTTTTTTAAATTTCGGAAAAAATTATTCCCGCAAAAAAGAGGAAAAAAATCGGGAAAAAAGCAGAAAATCGCTCTTGAAAAAAATCTCATGCCTGCATTTTTCAGGGTCTGCCAAGATATTGCAAGTTCTGCAGATATTTTTCAGGGTCTGCGCTGCAGACCCGCAGACCCGGAAGTCGGCGCCACTGGTACTTAGTATATAAAAATGGGACGAAACCTATTTAATATCAGCAACCTCGATTATCCGGAACTATTTTTTTCGGACCCTCGAAAAATTCGTTCTGATGAAAGGTATATAAAAATTTTTGAATTTTTTTATTTTAAGGGGTGGACGTAAAAGGCAATAAAATAACACAAATTTTGCATAAAGAACAAATTCGATCGGATCATTAAGTGCCGAAATATGTCTAATCCCATTTTCCACATTCGATTTTTCATGACCCTGTATTCCATTCAAATTTCGATTCAAAGATATATTTTAATTTAGGGATGCACAACCTCTGGCCCGCGATGGGTTAACGTGTGGCCCACGAACTTCGTCAATTTACAACTGGAAAATATTGCAATTTTTGTGCATAGGCCGCAGAAAAAATTCATAAATTTCGTTAAATTACCGTGAGAAAATATATAGTTTCGTCAGTCACGTAAGAATCGCAAATTTCGTAGATTGAACACGGAAAAATTGCGAATTTTATTGATCAAGTGCGGAAAAAAAAGCAAGTTTCATCAGGGAGGCTTGGAATAAATCGCGAATTTCGCCAATCGCGCACAAAAAAATTGCGAGTTTTGTCGATTAGACACGGAAAAATCACAAATTTTAATGATCAGGCGCGAAAAAATGAACATTTCATTGATTGGGTAAGAAAAAATCGCCAGTACGAAATGTGGTGATGTACAAAATGTGTGACTTATGAAAAATCATTGGCTGTGGGAAAATTGCATGTTTTCTTGGTTTTTCGCATGGGAAATGCGCGAATTTCGTTGATCCTGCATGAAAAAATCACAAATTTCGTTGATAAGGCACGGGTCGATCAAGCATGGAAAAATTGCAAATTTTATTGATCAGGCATGGAAAAATCTTGTTGATCAACTGCTTCTCTCTCTTTCATTCATAAAGTTCACATTTTTTTCAGCTGTCTCTGTTATATATATAACCATAAAAACTGCTGATATATCCTTACCAATTAAATTGGAATCTTTTGACTGGGTACGCGAACTTAATGGGGTAATCTCCTCCTCCCTACTCCCCTCTGAAATATATTTTTTATCCGATTATAAGCCACATATCACCTTGAAATCGAATTACCTCTGTGCTATTGATGTGGCCCTTGACCACCCAGACAAGTTTGTAAGTGGCCCTTCTCTCGAAAAGGTTGTGCACCCCTATTTTAATTGAAAGTGAGATGGTTAATATGACTCAGTCAACTGTTAGTTAATATGACTATCATTTTTGGAGTTATAAGGATGTTTCTTTTACGCAATCGGGAAATAATTGAGTATTTTGGTGTTTTGCATAATTTGTCGAAATTGGCTCATCCGCAGTTTGTTAATATAGCATTACTATGCATACTAAACTATTTAAATATGCATTAAAATTTTATTTTGGAATTGCGATGTATTCTATAAATAGTTTATACGCGTTTTATTTTCATATTTTATATTATGCATATCCATGATGGGTAAGTATTAAAGTGCCCAACGACTAGTTTTGAAAATGCAAGTAGAATATTAAAATCAGGGCTGTAGCAAGAAGTCTAGGGTAAAAGGGCTCAAGAAAATGTGTCTGTGTGTGAGGGGGGGGGGGAGTGACTCGTATATTTTTTTCTTTCTCTCTGTGCCGCAGAAAGATAAATTACTGCATATTTACACTGTAGTTACTATGTTTCTGATTAAACTGTTATAATAACTTCATTTTATGCTAAGAAAAGAATAGGATTATGGAAAATTAGAGTGCATAACTAGTGCAGTATTAAACATGTTGGCTTCATATGTGCAAATAAAATGAGCAAGTGTTGAAAACTTATTTTAGTTACAATTTAGTATTTTTGCAAAACTGGGAAAAGTCCTCAAAACTAAATTCGATTTTTCAATAGAATTTCATTTGGGTTTTTGGAACATAAATTTATTTAGTGACCTTGAAATCTTTTCGTGGGAGGGGGGGGGGGGGGCTGAGCCACCCGTAGCACCCTCTTAGCTACGGCCGTGATTAAAATGCAATGCATAATTGTACACAGGGCTGTAATTAGAAGTGAGTACAAAAAAATGTAGGGTGGGGCTCGTATTTTCATTTGATCAATAGCAGGTTTAACGGTGAGGCCATCTCAAAAATTTCTTAAAAGATCTTAAATTTTTTTTTAAGTTCTTTAAAACAAAATCCCGGGTTGAATTGAACTTGTATCTGTACTAATATTACGTAGAATTAGTTTTTTTGTAGGTGTTAAATTTGGAACTACCAAATAGATTTAAATTTAAAAAAAGATATTCAGTTGTGCTCAAATTTTACTCGCATGCAAAAGGTTCCATACAAAATATCAGAATAATTCAAAGATTATGTACTCTCATAGGTGTAGCAGTGCCAAATGCCTTAATTTAATTCTCTTGGAATGAGCGATTCTTTGACGAAATTACCCGTCCCATGGGACATGTATGAGGCTATTTTTTGTGTTCCGTCACCGATTTTTTGTGTAATTTACGTGCTATAGCCAGTGATAGAAATTAGGAGATAAAAGACAGGCGTCAAATGACGACTACTGTTAAAATCTTAGGTGTCAAATTAAGATTTTTAGTTACAGTTTCTAAAATTCATATTAACATTACTGTAATATTGTATATAATTTATAAATAATAATTCTGACAAAAAAAAATTTTCGAAATTCACATCAAATTTTCTGAAAGCAGGGATGAGATTCTTCAGACTTTTCTTCAATTTTAAAGAAATTTCACCAATTCAATTTTTGGGGAAATTTTATATTTTTTCTTTAGTTTTTTACTTTTGTTTTTGTACTTTGATATAATAGTCCATATTTTCATGTAATATGCAAATTTTAATAGTAATTATAATATTTAATGAAAATCATAAGTGAATTGAAATTCATAAGTATTATTGCTCAAATGTCATTCGCACAGTTTTCAGGTTTTTTACTTTTTTGTCAATCTCATCCCTGTGAAAGGTTACAGCAGAGACAGGAGAAAAATCCTCTCCCAGTACTGTTTTTTTCCGCGCTGATTTTACAAAATTTGTATTTTTTACCATCTTTCGGTAACCTCTATCTATCTACCGTTTTTTCGACGAAACTTGCCATGTTTTTTGAGATATTTTAACGAAATTTGACACTTTTTCTTGATATTTTAACGAAACTTGACACTTTTTCGTGATATTTTAACGAAACTTGCCGTTTTGTCGCGATGTTTTAACGAAACTTGCCCTTTTTTTGCGATGTTTTGACAAAACTTGTGGCTTTTTTCGATTTTTAGACAACCTTTGCCATGTCTTTTCGCGATTTGTTCATGAAACTTGCCGTTTTTTGCGATTTAATGACAAAATTTACAATTTTTTTTTTTTTTTTTGATTTTTTGTCGAAACTCAGATTTTTTTCACAATATCTTGAAAAAGTTGACAATTTTTCTTACAACAATTGACTAAATTGAGTTTTTTTGGCAACCAGTTCTCGAAATTTGCGATACATTTTATGTCCGAATTTTTGGATTTATGATCGATTTGGCAACTTCTTTAGTATTGGTAATTACAGTTTAGTAAAGTAATAAGAATAATAACAAAAACATAATGCATCTACATTTGAATCAAGGGATGATTCTGAATAAAAAAATATTCTGAAATTCACAGATTTTTTCAAAGGTTACAGCAGAGGGGGGAAGGGCTAGGAATAGCCCCCTTCCTGCGTATTTTCAGAATCCTTCGGTGAAAACTGCAATTTTTTTTTCCTTGAAGAAATTTGCATTTTTTCATGAATGTTTGATGGAATTAACGGATTTTATCGCGATCCCGTGACTAGATTCTCATTTTTTCTTTGTAATTCTTTGACAAAATGGGGACTGGGTAATTCTTTGACAAAATTTGCATTTTTTTAAAGATTCTGTGACAAATTAAGATTTGTTTTTGAGATCCTTTGTAGAGATTTTCGTTCTTTTTCGCGATGCTATGACGAAGTTTGCTTTTTTCTAGGGATTTTTTGACGAAAGTAGAATTTCTTTTCGCGATTCCTTAACGAAATTCGGGTTTTTCCAGCGATTCTTTAATGAAATTTGCACTTCTGTTCGTAATCCTTTGTAGAAAATTTGCAGGTTTTTTTCCGTTATACAAAAAAGTTTTTGCTTTTTTGCCATTTTTTGAAAAAAAAAAAAAGCTTTTTTTGCAATCCTTTACAGAAATTGGCAATTTTTCATGCGAACAATTGACGAAATTGATTTTTTTCGCGACTATTTGTCGAAATTCGCTTTGTTCTTTAATTTCGAATTTTCATACTAGATCCTTTTTTTTTTTTTTTTTTTTTTTTTTTAATTTTCGAAACTGAATGTTCTAATAAACATTTTTTTAAAGCTAGGCGTCAAATTTGACGACTGAGAATAATTTTGTAGTTGTCAAATTCAATTCTTTAGTTGCATTTGACAACTAACGACCGCTAATTTCTAACACTGGCTATAGCGCGTTCGGATCATCGCTGGAGGGCAGCGTTTTTTCAATTGTGGGGCAAGAAGGGTGCTTTTTTTAAAAAAAATGAATGACAAGAGGGATGCTAGTTTTTGGATGAGGGGCAAGAGAGGCGCTATTTTTTAAATTAAAGGGCAGGAGGGACGGAGCACTTCCCTGAAACCCTCTGGGGGAAACTGATATTATCAAAATAGACGAAGTACCGTTGTGCTTCGATTGTCCTCCAAATGAAACTGTTGATTCTAGGGGATTAAATAGCATTCCTATCCATACTACAGGCAATGAAAAAACAGCCTTTACTGTTATTTTGTCGTGTGTCGCAAGCGATATGAAATTAGCTCCGATACTGGTCTTCAAAAGGAAAATTCTTCCAAAGGAAAACTTTCCAAAAGGTGTTGAAATACGAGCAAATATTAAAGGCTGGATGAATGAAGAAGTAATGGCGTCGTGATTAAATGATGTTTGGCGAAAGCGGAAAGGTGCCTTCTTCAAACCAGATGCATTGCTTATAATGAATTCCATGAAAGCGCA
Organism: Maratus speculifer; assembly: GCA_964019185.1. Classification (NCBI taxonomy): domain Eukaryota; kingdom Metazoa; phylum Arthropoda; class Arachnida; order Araneae; family Salticidae; genus Maratus; species Maratus speculifer. The sequence goes on along the minus strand of OZ025294.1, from coordinate 241,538,341 downwards.
CAAAAATGAAAAAGCTAAAAATGCATGTAAAGCGGCATCAGCAAAAGTAGCGATCGTTCCAGGCAGACTCGCCAAGTTTCTACAACCCCTTGATGTAGGGATCAATAGATCATTCAAAAGTAAAGTCCGAAAATTATGGGAAATGTGGAAGACTAAAGGCGAACGCACTTACACGAAAACCGGACCGGTAAAAGAAAACGTGCATCTTACACACAAGTGTGTGAGTGGATTAAACAAGCATGGGATGAGATTACTGTTACCACGATTAAAAACGCATTTAAAGAAATGAAGATCGTGTTTGAAAACGAAACTGATACTAATAGTGATCTGGACCAATCTGCAAGTGAATCTGAGTGTTTGTTGGAGGAAATTCTCAATTTGTTTCACCCAGAGTCGGATGATTCTGATTTTGAAAATTTTTAAATAAAACGGTTTTTATCCATTTACCTTGTGGATAGCTAATTTATACTCTAAATAAATTATTTTGAATATTTTATTACAATTCCTTAAGTTAAAGGTAATTTTTTTTACTTGATATCAAAATTTTTGTGGATATAATGCTGTCAAAATTAATAACAGAAGATTAAAGAAGGTAAGCTTTATTTTATATTTGAAATTTTAATTATTTGTTACTTAATATACGTATAGCCATGAAATATCAAAAGTGTCCTTTCTGTTATTTTTCTACCTATTCTTTCTTTTATTATTTATCTTTCTTTTATTTATTTATCTTTCTTTTATTTATTTTTCCATTTTGCCAATTAATTTAATTTTTAATAATTTATTTATTTTTAAGTGTTTTTATTTGTATATATTTGTTTAGACATTAAACATTTATCCTTCCTCTATAACGAACAGAATTAACCGCAGATTATATGCCACTGTGGATAATATGCAGGAAATTACGGTATATTAAAGACTAATGGAATCTGATGTTTTATGAAAATCTGTCCTTTAGTTCTTGAGATATAGTTATTGTGGAATCCTGAAAAAACACCACCTGTTGGACGATATAGACCAAAAACTAATTGAATTCAGCTTATATCAAGATGTAACTTAATCTGAAGTTTTGTAAAATTTTGTGCATTATTTCTTGAGATAGAATGCCTACAAAATTTGTCACATACAGACATTTTGTAAAACCATGTTTTTAAGGCCCGCCACATACCAGTGAAACATTGAACTAAAAAAACGTGCAACATACGACAATTTCACCCTGACAACAAAGAAAAAACTGGTTTGACTGTGTCTTGTTGCAAGATTTTTGATGCGTGTCGCCCTGGTGTGTGGCAGGCCTTAGAATCTCCAATCCCTAAAAAGTGGAAACTGGAATTCAAAAATTTTTACAAATTCAATACTTGCAAAAATGGAAGAATGTAAAAATAAAAGCATATGGAGGCATGATTATTCAAATAACTTTTAATCTCAAAGTTTTTCAGTTATAAATGAATTCCTTATTGAATTATGAGCGATTGTTGTTTCAAAATTACTTTCAATATCTGGAATTATTATATGAATTACTTTTTTTAATATTTACCTTCAATAATTTAATTCAGCCGACTTATCACAAGAATTCACCTTATTTAAAATAAAGATCTTGTATAAATTTTATACTTGGCATTGTTCAAGTGCAGTGGCTTAGCTAGAGGGGGGCAGTCTACCCCTATTGTCACCCTCAAAGGGGTGACACCCAATCTTTATTTGCAAATATATACAATACACGTAATCTTAAAAGATTTTGGAAAAAAGTTCTGGAATAAAATGAAATTTTTAGTGCACAATGCAATAGAATTAGTTTTCTTTCCTTTGAGAATGTGAAATTTATAGTCTATAAAGGATATGCACCAGGAACGAAAACCAACTTATCCAACGAGTGGATAGCAAAAAGCAAACTTTAAAAGAAAAATTTTTTTATGCACATATAGACACTGCATTGACTTATGCGAACTATGGGTTAAGTGATGAGTCACTTCTGTGGTTTTTTTTCCATGTACACAAAAAGTAAATAAGGAATGGTATTGTCAATTGTTATAATAATGTAAAATTGTGATTGAAAAAATATGAGGGATTGGGGGGGGGGGGGGGGGGACATCATGGTAGTTGGGGTGACACCATTTACAACTGCCCCGGGTATCACCGTTCCTAGCTACACCGCTGGTCAAGTGTGCTTCAAAAGGAGGTCTCAAAGTAGCAACATTATTAATATCCATGCCACTATTTTTTAGATATGTTTTTAATTAATATACAGGGCTTGAATTTCAGGGCGGGATGGTGGGATTCGCGCCAGAAATTTTGTAATCCCGCCCAAAAAAATATCATAGGCGAGAGGCTCCCGCCCAAAAATAGTTACGAATTTTCCGAAAAATTTTGCATTTTGAAACTACAATTAACTCCCACGATCTTGCAAATGTTGCGATATTTTCGTGCGACTGAATGACATATTTTGCAAGTTTTTTAATTTCAAAAAATTGTTGAAATTCACAATTTTTTTCTGCTACCTGATCGTCAAATTTTGCATTTTTTTCCCGACGATCGATTGGCAAGTTTCGTGCGTTTTTCCGCCGCGGAATTACTCCGAGAACGGAGTAATTCCGTTTCAAATCCCCCCTCCCCTAAAAGGGAAAAAAAACGCATTTGATTCCAAAGGTTATAAAACATCGTTTATCAGCCCGGAAGTTCGGATAGTTATTCCGAATTTCCGGGTTGATAACCGATTTTTCATAGCTTTTAAGCCGAATTGCATGTTTTCGCACGCAATATCAAGTGTTTGCAGAAAAATTTGTTTGATTATCGCGATAGAAACTCCAATTTTGCCAAAGCATCGCGTAAAAAAATATTTTCCTTTAAAAAAAAAAAAAGCAATAAAACGCGAATTTCTTTTTAAAAAAAGAGTGGAACAAATGAGAATTTCGCAAAAAGATCGTGGAATAAACTCAAATTTCGTAAAAAGATCGTGGAATAAACTCAAATTTCATGAAACGATTGCGAAATAAACGCAAATTTCGTAAAAACATCGCAGAAAAAATGTGAATTTCGTGAAGGATTGTCATATAAATAGTGCCATACGGAAGGTGGGCGGTCGCCACGGGCGCAGAAATTTAGGGGACGCCGATTTCCTACAACCAACATCATTTTTGGCCTGTTAGAAGAAAAAGAACACTAAATTGAAACATTGTCCCGAGCACAGTTGTCTCTTCGCACGCCTTTTCATATGAATCCGAATTTATCAAAATGCCACTTAAAAAAACGCGAATTCCATGAAATCCATTATTTCTAGGAACATATAATTTTTCACTCAGGCTCCCGGCTGAGAACTTAAAAAAATCATCATGGTCGCCAACGATGCCGCGCACGCGTTATATCGCGTAAATTATGCAATAATATAGCTCTTGAGCAGTCCATGGGATACGTAATTTCGTCAAAATATTACGGAAAAGCTCGATTTTTGTCAAAAGATCGGAAAAAACGGTTAATTTTGTTAAAAAAGGTGCGAAAAAATGGCAAATTTCGTTTACGAAAAAACGGCAAATTTCGCCAAAAAATCGCGCTAAAACGGCAAAGTTCCTCAAAAAATATCCAGAAAACAACAGATTTCAACATAAGATCGCGAAAAAACAAAAGATTTCATTAAAAATTCGCGAAAAAACGGCAAATGTTGTTAAAAAAAAAATGAAAAACGGCAGGTTTTGTTAAAATATCGCAATAAATCGGCACGTTTCGTTAAAACATTGCCATAAAATGGCAGATTTTGTCAAAAGATTACAAAAAAAAAAAAAAAAAAAAAAAAAAAAAAAAAAAAAAAAAAGCAAATTTCGTCAAAATACTCACAAATAAATTTTATTGGGAACCTACATTTTTCATCTGGGAGCCTATTCTTTTCATGTAGGTTCCCAGCTGGGAATCTCAACATTTTTTGAATTTTCAAGCCCTGGCTGAACTAACTTTTGAAAAATTAGATTTATCCGAACTCTCCTTGCAAGAATTTACATTCAACCTAAAATCGAACTCAACCTGAACCGAAAACAGTGTTTACTAGACCTGTAACAAAAGTAAGTAGCACAGGGAAGAAATTTATCCCCTGTAAAGACTAAATTAGATTATATAAAAGTTTCACTTATTTTCTTTAAAAAAAAAATTGCATAATTACTCTGAGTTGTTGATAAAAATTGCTTCAGTGGTTTTTTGCCATGTCTGTATTCGTGTAATTCTTTAAATAGCACATAATATAACAATAGGTTTAAAGATTTTTTTCTCCCTCCCAAACAGCTAAACTCCCCTCCATTTGTAAATGTTGGGAGGGAGACTCCCCTCCTCTGGAAAATTGAATTTCAAGCCCTGATATATCGGTTAATTACAAACACATTTAAAAAAAAAAAATCTTTACCCACAAACTTTGAAGGATTCTACGTCAATAAATGCAATCAATCACCCTCAGCTCCCCCACTGAGCACCAGCAAAATAAGACACACAAAAGGTCTTACAATAGAGTTACTTTTTAAGTGTGGAGTGGAACCTTAATAATGGAAGCAAAATGTTGGTGATCATTTCGCTTCAACTTTCAACATATTGGCTATATTTTACATAAGTAAAACAGCTTCCAAAGGGGAGCAAGAACAAAAAATGTTCTGAAATTGAAATCTGCGATATTATTGAATCTAGAAATTTGAAATTTGGTCTAGTGGGTACTTTTAAGACTTAAATGCTCATATTTACCATCTATCTTAATCTAGAAAAATGTTGGGGGAAAGCTCAAATGACATCCCTAATTGTCCTGTTTGAACTTGATAGAGGAATTAGACCAAATAGATTACTAAGGAGTAACATTTTAGTGTTCGACCTAGGTTTTCTAGATTGAGGTACAGTAGAACCCTGATAATTCGGATTAACTGGGACCAGACCCAATCCGGATTACCCAGAGAATAAGAAAAAAATGGAATAAAATAAAACATAATTACAGAAATCACACCACCGTCCCTGCGGCTGTCCCTCCTGCACCCACACTTTCATTCCCCTCCACGAACGCCCCCTAGTGGAAAAAAGGAACATTCTATTATAACAGGATAGGTGAACAACCTTCCCAATTCAAAAATATTATCAATCACATCTCAACATTCAATCATACTATAAGATGAAGATTAAATTTATATTTGAATTTTGAATAACCGTAATTTTAATGAGTATCTTATACTACTATAATGCGAGCAAAAATTGTGTGTGTGTGTGTGTGTGTGGGTAAATTTTATCTCAAAAACGGCTCTAACGATTTTCGCAAAAATTTGGATTTTACCATTTTCGGGCAGGAGAAGACCATTGGGCTAGGTCCCATGTTCGGGAAAATTCGATTACTGGGTCATTTTGGGTCAGGATCAAGCTATTTATATCTAGAGAACGGCTGGATGGATTTTAAGGCAATTTTGTATCCAATCGTTTTTTGGCACGAGAAAACTATTGGGCTGGGTCACATGTTCGAAAAATTTCGATTAGTGGGTCATTTTGGGGTCATTATGGGTCAAGCCATTTTTATCTAAAAAATGGCTCTAACGATTTTGACCAAATTTTATATTGTATCGTTTTGGATTACAAGAAGACCATTGGGTTAGGTAACATGTTCGAGAAAATTCGGTCATTGTGGGTCATACTATTTTTATCTAGCGATTTTCTCACGCAATTTTGACTAAAAATTGCATTTAATGGTTTTCGGGCACGAGAAAAACATTGGGCTAGGTTACATGTTCGAGAAAAAATTTCACTGGGTCATATTGGGTCATTAAGAGTCTGGGTCAAGCAATTTATATTTAAAGAACGGCGTGATGGATTATAACGAAATTTTGTATGTAACAGTTTTTTGACATGAGAAAACTAATGGGCTAAATCACATGTTTGAGAGATTTCGACTATGAGGGTCATTTGTGGGTCATGATGGGTCATAATGGGTCATGGTCAACCTATATCTAAAGAACAGGTGGATCGATTTTAATGAAATTTTGTATGCAACATTTTTTTGGCACGATAAAATCATTGGACTAGGTTACATGTTCGGAAAATTTCGATTAATGGGTCATTTTGGGTCATTAAGAGTCTGGGTCAAGCTATTTATATTTAAAGAACGGCGTGATGGATTATAACGAAATTTTGTATGTGACAATTTTTTGACATGAGAAAACTAATGGGCTAAATCACATGTTTGAGAGATTTCGACTATGAGGGTCATTTGTGGGTCATGATGGGTCATAATGGGTCATGGTCAAACTATATCTAAAGAACAGGTGGATCGATTTTAATGAAATTTTGTATGCAACATTTTTTTGGCACGATAAAATAATTGCACTAGGTTACATGTTCGAAAAATTTCGATTAACGGGTCATTTTGGATCATAAAGGGTCTGGGTCAAGCTATGTATAATTAAAGAACGGCAGGATCAATTTTAACGAAATTCTGTGTGTAACAATTTTTAGAAACGAGAAAACTAATGGACTAAGTCACATATTCGAGAGCTTTCGATTATAAGGGTCATTTGTGGGTCTTAATGGGTCAAGGTCAAACTATATCTAAAGAATGGGTGGGTCGATTTTAACGAAATTTTGTATACAACATATTTTTGGCATGAGAAAATCATTGGGGTAGGTCACATGTTCGAGAAATTTCAATTAGTGGACCACTTTTGGGTCATTCTAATTTTATCTAGACAACGTTTCGCGCAATTTTGATTAAATTTAGTATTTTATCGTTTTCGGTCACAAGAAAATCATTGGGTTAGGACAGATTTTTGAGAAAATTCGATCAATGGGTCATTTTGGATTATAAGGGATCAGGGTCAAACTAACTATATCTAAAAAACGGCTCAATCGATTTTATCTAAATTTTGTATCTAATGTTTTTCGGCATGCTAAAACTAAAGAGCTAGGCCACACGTTCGAGAGATTTCGATTATAAGGGTCATTTGTTGGTCATGATGGGTCATGCTAATTTTATATAGAAAATGGTACTCACCATTTTGACTATGCTATGTATTATATCGTTTTTGAGCAAGAGAAAATCATTTGGCTTGGACACATGCTCGCGAAAATTCTATTAGTGGGTCATTTTGGGTCTTAATGAGCTAGGGTCATTCTAATTATATATAACAACGACTCAATCAATTTTACCTAAATTTTTAAACGAAACGTTTTTTGTCACGAGAAGACTATTGGGCTGAGTCGCATGTTAAACAAAATTATATTAGTGGGTCATTTCGCTTCATTGCTGAATGCTGCCAAGCTAATTTTACCTAAAAAATGGCTTAAACGATTTTGATTCAATTTTATATTCTACTGTTTTTGATTACCTGAAGACGATTGAGCTATGTCACATGCATGATCAAATTTGATTAGTGGCTCATTTTGGGTAATACGGGTCAGGGTCACGAGAATATGGCAAAAGCCAATAACTTGGTGATATTTGACAAAATATTGGCGACATATGGCCAAAAATCGACTATAAAAATTACGAAAACCAAAACACGTATTTGGAGCCAAATGAAAAGAATGCCTCCAAATTTGGCTATATCTAGCAAAAAATATTGTCTTTCAGAATGTAAAGAATTTTTTTTATACATTCTTAAGAGGATTCGAGATGCATGGTTAAACCAATCAGAGTTGAGCTAAAAAAGTGATTTAGATCTATGTTCTTTCGTTGTAAAATTTAAAATAAAATTTATAAATATGCGCATAAAAACATAGTTTTCTTATTGATTGTTTTTCTAAATAATACTATTATAAACATGTTTTACAGTAATAATACAGAGTTAATGATACAGTGAAAATACTATATCGAGTTGAACACAAAGTTAATTTTGACCGAGCTAAGCTCGGTCTCCCCTGCTAGTTATTAATTAAGCGAAACAATTAAAATCTCAGTTTTCAACCATTTTATTTAGATTTCTTCAACTACAAGATGAGATTATCAATTTAACACAAGAAAGTTAAACATATATTTGAATTTTGCTTGATAGACATCTTAATGAGTAGTATTAATTAAGTAAAAACAATAGAAAATATCAAGTTTTTTAGAAAAAGACTGATTTCTTACGATTTTTATCAACTTAAGAGAGAAAACTTAAACGTACATTTCAGTTTTTCAACAGCTATAACCTTAATGAGCATTCATAATTAAGTAAAAAACAATGGAAAATATCGATTTTTATAGAAAAAGACTGATTTCTTACGATTTTTATCAACTACAAGATCAATGTATCGACTTAAAACTTAAACATACATCCTAGTTTTCCAACAACTATAACAGGGCTCAGCACAGGTCACTATTTTCACTAAAAGTCACTATTTTTCACATTGGTCACTTTTTGTTACTATTTTTAATTTCAAGTCACTTTTTCCATTATTTTCGGAGAAAACTGTGAAAATCTCCGGCCGATGAAAAAAATTTCACAACAAAATGGTGGTGATCGGCTCTTGCAACAGATTCGCCATTTTTGCACATCCATTTTGTTGCGAAATCATCTTCCGTCTCCTGTTAAAAGGAAGAACCACCACACTGGCAACCTTTTCTTAGGCCGACATCTTTGCCTTCCGTCACATGACGGAAGGCAGATTTAGTGCACCAAACCAGTTTTTCTCCCACCGAAACTCATATTGTTATGTTTGTCTTGAGTTGACCGCACTTCTGCTTTTCTATTTGTGAAATCTGAAAGATGCCAATAAAGCAATCACCGCCAAAAAACGGCCATATTTTCGCCAAAGATGTTGGATTCGAAACCATGCCGAGAGAACAATGGGATGTGGCGTCTACGTATATTAAAAAGTCAATGGGAAGAACCAATGCTTCTGTTTACTTTCCACCCCTTTCTCCCTAAATGAGACTGCCCCAATATGGGATTGCACGTGATTTGTTACTTATTTGTTACTAGAGAACAGAAAATCAACTTTTATTGATAACTATTTTGTTAAAAAACCAAAAAAAGATTAATAGATATTTTATAAATTTATAAAATTGTTACACATTATGTGTAAATGTTGCAAATCATCAACATCTATTGATATTCATTTTCTTTTTAGAAAAGATGTTATGTAAACCTTCTAACTTTACACATTGTATATAAATTTTGTGCTATTACTATTAGAGATATCCCTAAATATGTATTTTTAGTGTGTAATCTTAACATAAAAAAAAAAAAAAAAAAAAAAAAAAAAAAAAAAAAAATTGGTGCTGAATTTTATGTTTGATTTTGAATGTACTACTTCAAATATTTCATCATAATAATAAAAAAAAATTCCAGTAAAATGGATTCCTGCTCATTCAGTATGTTTCAAAATAATTATTTTCTTGTTGATTTTGTTACCTCCTTTAGCTAAATAAAATGTGAAAGATTAATTAAGGAAAAGAAGAAATAAAATGTAAACCTTTTGAAAAAAAGTGTAAAATCTAGTTAAAACGATTATTATTTTATAAAGTTTTCAGCTACAATTGAGTAATTATGACAACTATTAATGCTTAGTAATCAATTAATCTATATAACTTTGAAGGTTAAAAATCTATTATTACTCAAGCAATTTTTCTAAAATTATATTTTATTCAGGCATTGGAGTAGGCAGCATTTTTTTTCTGGAATGGGCCTAAGATGTGCCAAACTGATTTTCAGATTATATACGTTTAATTTTTATTGAATCAATTTTATTCTGGGGAGGGCCTAGCCCACCCGTACTAGCTACGCACATATATTCAGGTTTTTTCTAATAAAAAATTTCCCTTTAAAATTCCCTAATGGCCACAATGGTAAGTTGCTCTCTAATTAAATTTATTTACATAGTTAATTATGCATTATTTTTATATCAGTTAAGGTGCGTTTTCACGGGCCGCTCTAACTACCTAAAAAACCTTAGCTTACCCAAAACCTAACCTAAGAGCGTTTTCACTGGTTACAGATAAACCCTTAGGCCAACCAATCAAAGGCAAGTTTCTACTGCGCAAGCGTCACGGCTTTAACAACCTACAGAGACAGACCGATCAGCCGTCAATTAATATAAACAAATAACTTTTGTTGCTCTTGTCATGATAATAATAAATATTTTGTACAAAACATTATACAAAATTTTGAATGTTTTTCCTAGTAATGGTCCTTAAATAATATCCCACAAATCATTGTTTATTCCAGCTTTTAATTAAAAATAAATAAAAATACTCGATTGCTATGAGTTATGTATATTTAAAAACAAAGAAGTAATTTTTCATTTTTAAGATAAAGTTCTAAATGAAACACTTTGTCTAGGTTATTATGTACATTTTAATTAAATATAAGTCAGTTGATTTTCACATTATAAGTGCATTATGACATTAGAAAAGTCAACAAAATGTATAGGGCCTGCCCTGGATAAATATTTAATTTTATAACTTATTAGCACTTTAAAATGTTCTTCCTGTCATCATACAAGTAGATTATTTTTCATAAACTGGATAACATAAAATTACATATTAGAGGCAAACAATTTGATTGGTGATGATACTATGAAGGCATAAAGTTTTAAAAACCATTGTTGATATTTGAATATAATTATTTATCACACATTAAGGTGTAATAGAGATAGATTACAAATTTAACGTGGCTTTTTAATTCCTTTTTAAGTAAGTTAATTAGAATCATTTTTGTTAAATAAATCACAAATAAAACTTTAAGACAAGACATTGTAAAAATTTGGATGCTCAGGCCCACTTAGCAAGTGATATACATGCTGTTATTTGTGAATTGTTTTTAATAAATTGCAAGAAAAATTGATATTTAAGAATGTTTATTTATTTTTTTAATATGGAAATTTTTTTTCTATTTTAGTTTTTTACAAAAGTTCAAGCTACTAACATTTCATTATAATTAATGAAACATATAGAGAAACAAAATTCCTAATGTTCCTCTCTGTAACAAAAAAAAAAAAAAAAAGAAAAAAAGAGAGAGAGAAGAAATAGTAAAATTAAAGGAAAAAATATCTGTGAAAATACACCTTTAAAACTTCCATAAAATATTATAAATTAAAAAAAAGAAAAAAAAACCTTTATTTATATTACAGCAAAAAGGAATCTATTTTAGAAATTAATGGTGGAACTAAAGGCCCATAAACTCATACAGCTGTATGCCTATGTGAAACCTACATTTAGATATACTGACAGCCAGGGCCATCGCTAAGACTTTTTATTGGTGGGGGAGAAGACCTTAAATTAACAAGTCAAATTTTCATATTTGCCAATTCGTTTCATAATTTTGCCAAGTTACCACACTTAGAAAATGTAATACAGTTCTTATTTGTAAAAAGTTTAAAATAATATTCCCAATTAGAGTTGTAAATTTTGCAAGTTCTATCAAAAATAGGAAATATATTAAAGTTTTTATTAAAATGTCATTTAAATTTGCCAAGTGTAAACAACATTAGCGAATGTTTGGGGGGGAGGCTCCCCCCCCCTTAGCGAGGCCCCTGCTGACAGCTTATCTTATCATACTATCACTACAATGTAAAATTATCGAAAGTAGTTCATCTACTTTTTTGTGATTCCCACTTACCAACGAAAAAAAAATTTCATTGTGCATAGATGTATACTACAATTTTATATACTTTATTTGTATATAGAAAGATAAGTAGCTTCTTTACATCAAATTAATAATATAAATATTCAAAATTTTCTTGCATATAAGAAAATGGTGAATAGGTTGTCAGAAAATCATAGGTGTAACTAAAACTGTTTTCTGTGATGTGCACAGCCCCCCCCCCCCCCCCCCCCAAGTTCTTCAGGTGCATTCAACGTCATTTTATTTGTTTCACGCTACAAAAAACTGATATTTCAATCATCTTTTCTTTTCCAAGCATTTTGTGGTTATCAACAAGAGAAAGAGGTGGAGATTGATGTGTCAACAACATCGATAAAAAATCGTAAAATATCAAATGAACCACCTGGGGACATAAAAGCTTTCAATGTCAAGAGTTTTGTTTGGACCTTTAAGATCCAAACTGAATATTTTTCTTGATCATGAAACTTTTCATGTTTTATGACTTTTGTCAGATGTCTTAGAAGTCACACTATACCAGTGAACTTTGATGACGTATCCATCTCCACTTCTTTCTTTTGCTGATGACCGCAGATCACTTGTAAACGAAAGACCAGTCGAAATTCATATAGTGTTTTGTTGGATAAGCAAATAAAATGAAATCCATATTGTTAAAAAACTCATGTAATAAATTTTTTAACTTTCTTTTCCAAGCTTTCTGCGGTCATTAACAAAACAAATAAATGGAAATGAACTTGTTGATAAAAACATCCTGGTCACTTCTGATCTTGTAACATCTTATGAAAATCATAAAACAGGAAAGAAATTTCCATACCACATCAATTGTTACAATGAAAAGAAAAGTAGTTTGGATCCAAACAGGCTAGTTTTCTTTTTTGTTGTAATGTATAGAACTGAACAGCATAACATACTCACAACAAAAGCTCAGTGCATCACCATAAAATATTTTTATGCGAAGGTTACTCTACGATAAAACATTTCTCATTTTCCCCTTTATTTAACCCTTTAATTGGCCTAACTGGGGTTTTCCATCGCGTAACTTTCAGAAATGATGGCTGATTTAACATAAAATCAATCTTTAAATTAACTTTTTGAAGCAAATAAGATAAATAAATATATAAGTTTGTCAAATAAAAATTTTCATACCAATACCCTTTATAAATACTATTTTATGAATTGTTAAACATGAATTGAACATTTTGCATGCCGCTTAAAGGGTTAAAATTCACTGGATTCATCAACATTGAAATATTTCTATAATTATGCAATAAAATCTCAAATGTTTACATGAATAAAATTCTTAAAATTACATAACTTTTAAATTACGATGGTGAGATATCGTTGAAACAAGCTGACATATTGTTAAAAATAGTGTGTAAAATTTTCAAAAAAGACATATCAAAAATAATTTTTTTTTAAATCAATCCTTAAATTTTAATAGTACAGGAAAGTGAGAAAGAATGGAACACTTTTTTACAAACATAAGAAAATCAACTTTATTTGTCAAAAAACACTTTTTAATATCTTTGAACAATATAGAAACATAATTTGCAGAAACAATTTTTCAATTAAAGAAAAGAGTTTCAAAATGTCTCCCATACCTTCCTACTAATAGAGAAAAAAATGCATGGCATGGGACAGCTATAAAACAAAACAATACGAAACAAATAATGACTAGGTATACAGTCTAAAAAACTTGCAGATTGATAATGTCTGTGCTAGAGGTCTGCACGGGCCGGGCCGATTTCCAATAATGGCATTCGGGCCGGGCCGGGCTCGGGCCTTACTTCTGAAGACTCGGGCCTTAATTTTTTTGCTGGACGAGCCGGGTCTAACTTTTTTTTCCCGTTCGAAGCCGAGACTGATTCCATTCTTCCTAGTTTTCATGGACCAAAATAATAAGTTCCTATTGAATCTTCCTATATGAAAATCCTTTTCTCGACTTTTTATAAATCAGTAATATTTGGCTTTGTCCAAAAATGTTTGCAAAAAAGGCATATACTTTTAAGCCGTCATTATTCTACAATTAAACATAGAATTTATTCCTTTTAAAGAATCGTAGATTACTAGGCGTTTTAAAATAGAATTAAACACACACACACACACACACAAAAAAAAAAACATGATTATGACGGAATTTTTTTTAAACTGAAAACTGAAAGTTTCTTTTAAAATGTTCATCCATGCAAAATGAATACAACAATACGGGAGAAAAAAATATATTAAACATTTACATCTGTTAAGAAGGGAATGTTTTTTTTTTTTTTTTTCGTTTCTAAGCGATTTAGTCTTTGGAAATTTTACCATATACCGCTTTTTCGACTTTTTGTCTCCCTTACAGGGAATATGGATTAATAATACTAGTGATAACTGAAACATTTACATACAACAAACAGAGATTCATTTAAAAGCGTAAATATCGCAGCCTACGGCACTTCTGCATAAATGGAGATTATAAACATGAAAAAACAAGTTGGAAATTGCACGTGAAGCGTAGCAAATGGGGTGCGTTCATACGATAACGAAGTTTTAAAAATATCACTCTCATATATCAATCTCATAAAACTGTAAATAATTACAATTAAAATGCGCACCAAACAATGTTCTCCCTATACCATTATGCAATGGAATACTTTTGTGTGGCCTTGTAAATCAATAACAAATATTCTTTGTACCACAGATTACGCAAAATGTATATTATAATATCTATTTTATAGATGCATATCAGTTTTATTACGTTCGAATGTGTGTAACACCATTAAAATGCACTTGAAACATTTTTCCCCTTTAACCGTAATGTAACGGAATACTTTTGATTGTCCCTGTAATTGAACTACGCATCCGATTTTGATAAAATTTGAAATAACTTGACAAAATTATGTAATAATTATGTATTTAAAATTTCAAACGATTAAAATGCATTTGAAACATTTTTCGCCATTGATCGTAATGTAATGGAATCCTTTTGATTGTCCCTGTAATTGATCTATGCATCCGATTTTCTTAAAATTTGAAATGACTCGACAAAATTATGTAATAATAATATATTTTAAATTTCAAGCGATTCGGTTGGGAAGTTTCTGCGTTGTTATATGCGGACGGACAGACAGACGGGCGGACTGAACGACAACAATAGGTGCTTCGTATATACATAATTACGAATGCACCTAAAAAGACTAATATAATTTTTTTTGGTCAGAACTCTTCCATAAGATTAAAGATCAATGTTCTGTAGAAATTCACTTGAGCCGGGCCGGGTTCGGGCCGAATTTTAAACTTTTTTCCGGACCGGGCCGAGCTCGGGCCGAAATTTTAACTTTCGGGCCGGGCCGGGTCGGGCCAATATTTTTTTCGTTCGGGCCGGGCTGGGCTCAGGCCGAAATTTTAACTTTCGGGCCGGGCCAATATTTCTTTCGTTCGGGCCGGGCCGGGCTCGGGCCTGGAAATTTCAGCCCGTGCAGACCTCTAGTCTGTGCCACAGTATCAAATTCCAGTATCTTCATGACAGGAAAGAAAATTCAGGAATGTCAGTCACAGATTGATGATATTAAAAGAATCACCAGAATTTATTTTAATTTTGAAATAAATGAATGTATTATCACTGTTATAATTGATATCTAAATTAAAATTGTATATAATTCATCATCTAAAAATATTTGCAGTAGCAATTTTAAGAAATTGAACTTGTACCATTCCTCCCTTTAGTGGCATGTCCTATTTTTTCACACTACCCTCTATTGTATCAAACTTCTTGTTTAAACAAAAATATATTTCTATTAGTTTGAATTATGGATAATATACAACATAACATTCGTTAGATAAAGAAACTATATAAACGGAAAGCATTAAAAGTATATGAAGGAAAGTTACTTCTGATTTTTGAATTTATCGTTTACTTTAATACAATTGTATGCTTATGCATATCAAAAACTTTTTACAACTAAAGATCGTGCTACCATTAATTCATCTAATGTGCGACTGGTGAAATGCTTAGAATACACAAAGAGAAAATCCTACTGCTCCACTCTCCCCTACATATTGTCGTAAAATTATGCTGACTTGTATAGTTGTAGTATGCTATTTTAAATTTAATTATCTCTAAAAGAATTCAGTATGAAAAAGATTTGATTAAAGAGAACATGCACAGCAAATACATTTACCTAAAATAATGCACAAAATAAACTAAAGTTTTATTTTCTTTTTCAATGAAAAAATGATAAAAACAAAGTATTTGTCAAAAATATTTCTATCACATTTAAAAGATATTTATAGGTATACACCTATTGGTCGTTTTGGCCGAATACTGAATTTCAAATCACGATCAATTCCAATCACGAAATATTTAACTGACTAAATATTCCAGCATTAAAGAGTTTAAATATTATATTTTAAATCTTAAAGCAATATTATTCTATATTTAGCACAAATACTTCCATAAACCTCTTCCTTTTTAAATACATAACCATATACCAACATGAAATACTTCTTTTTTACAAGTAAACATTATACAACAAGGAATATATGCTTTCATTTATTATTCAAGAAGAGGATAGTCTTAAAAACTTTTAAATTAATAACATGTTAAATTCCATAGCTTCTTAAATGAATTAAAATAAATTTTAAAAACTTTTGTTTTTGAATCAAATATTTTAAAATTGAAAAGAAAAAGATATTTTTAGACTTTTAAGTAAAATTGATGGTCATATGAGTGTTAATTTTTCATAAAATACTAAAGGAAGAAAAAAAACCCATTAAAAAGGTGGCAACTCAGCCAAAAGATCTTTATTGATGCTTTTGATTTATATATTAAGTTTTCAAATACACTTGAGAGGGTGATTGTTTTCAAAAGTTGTAAACATACAGAGTGTTCATAAAATTTTATAAAAGACTTTAATGAGATATAAGACAATCAAGATAAACATTTTTTGTACTGTAAAGCAGCATCGCAATTCACTTTTCTACCAAAAATGTAACAAGACTCAATAAAAAATATTAAGCGACTCACTGCAAGCTGAACTCGAGTTTTTGTACATAACCTTATCAATAATGAAGATATTTTATTGAGATTTTTCAACATATTAATCTTTTTTATGAAATATTTGTTTCTTAAAGTTAATTATTTACTTAGTTGATTATATTCGATTGTTTGATAGGGTTAGTTGATTATATTCGATTGTTTGATATGATAGGATACTTTTGATCTATTTTGAATTAAATATCTCTTTGTTCAGTTAAAATAATTGTAAGTGTTAAGAAATATGTTTACTGTAGCTCATAGGTTTTTAAATCAAAAATTAACTGTACTCAAGCTTCAATACAGTTGTTAATAGTTCATGATTATGCATATTTATAAAGACATGCAATAAAATTAGTTATGTAAGAATATCTTCAGTTTGGCCCAATATTTGGCAGTATGACTTGACCAAACGGAGAGCATTTATTGTATCCTTAGTTTTTTAAAAGATATGTACAGCATTGGTAGAAACTTACATGGGTAAAAAACTGCATTAGAACACATTACAATGCTTATCATTAATAAACACCTCCCTCTAGTTAAACTTATGCAAAAAATATGTATGATAAATTTCCTTTTCTTACCAAGGTCCCTATAGTCGAAAAACGCTTGCATTTTGAATATATATAACATTTTCGGACAAACATATGAAATAAAATATTTACACGGAAACAAAACATTTTATTAGTATTGTTACCTAAAAAAGTAAAATAACATTTGAAAATCCCAAATGAACTTAGTATCAACATATTAATGTGCTATGAAACACATCCACCAACACAAATTGATAGTTGCAGCTTCAATGAAAAGTTTCCTGTGGCTTAAAAGATGTCTCAAGAGCTAGCAAGTTACGTAAACAGACAGAAAATCAAATAAAAAGTCTGCCTGAAAATGTACCCTGCTGTCAAATATTCCAACTGAAAACTTCTTCTGTATCTCAGATCCTTGACTTCTGAAGTGGCTTCATAATTCAATGTAGGTTCATAGCACTTTACTATAAATTAATATTTTGTTACTATGTTCATTTAGAATTTGCAAAAGATATTTTAAGTGTACATTTTTAGGTAACAGCTTTAAAAAGTTTTTCAAATTTCAGTAAATATTTTTATTTTACACTGCAGTATGAAGGCATATGGCATCGGAAATTATAAAATTAGTAAAGATATATGATGAAGTGATTCATAAAGAGAAAGACATTTTATTGATTACAAAAGTTATGGATAATAACATTTTGAATAAATTTTGTTGTTCGCACAATTTTAAACTACGATTTTATTGATAATATGTATAATTATGAATATCAACAATTGTATTGAAGCTTGAGTATAACTAATTTTCGATTTTAAAACTCAGATCAAAAGATCATACATCAAAAGTACCCTATCAAACAATCGAATATAATCAATTAAGCAAATAATTAACTTTAAGAAATAAATATTCATAAAAAAATACTTTTATTCTTTGCGCTGTTAACTTTCAATAAAATAACTTTGAGAACAGAGTATTATATCATCATTATTATAATGAAACGAAATCCTTGAACAAACTATATGATTAGTATATAAACATTAATGAAATGAATCTGAATGATTATTAAAAACAGAGATTTATCCTGCCTTCTACAAAGGTGCAACATTTAAACAATCCTTACCGTTTATTATTATTAAATGAAAAGACATTAATTAAAAATGATACATCTAACACAGTTTAATAAAACTTACCGTTTTTCTACAATTACGAAATGAGATCCTAGTTTGATGAACAAACAGAGTTAATATTAAATTAAAAAAAAAGCTATTTAAAACATAAATACTACTTTTTGACATGTTAACTGGCCGCCATATTAGGGAAAAACTCTTCTCTGATTGGCTGCGCTTAGGTAATTTCTGCTTAGGTTTGAACACGAATCGAACCTAAAAAATCGTGTTCTAACTACCTAAAATCTTGTGCTTAGGTAAAGAGTTGGGAAAGTTAGCGCTTGGGTAGGCCCGTGAAAACGCACCTTTATAGTTGATTGATTTAGATGATAAAAATCCCTCTTACATTTGACAAGTGAGACAGTCTTTACCATGTACAATTATTATTTTATTTTTTTTTTTTTGCTAATTTTTTTAAATCTACTATGAACGTGACTGATATTTTTTAAATAAATGATTTTTTTTACTGCTTTCACATACTTCAAAATTCCCCCCCCCCCCCCCCCCCCCCAAAAAAAAAAATGCTTCATATGCAGTTTTTTCTTTTTTTAAGTAAATCAATATTTAAAGGGTTCAAATACATTTAAAAAATTTGTCAGGCATCATTTATACTGTATTTAATAATCAAAATTAATTGTTTGTTTAGTCAATATTTGGTCACTTTTTTGAAGGAACTTCAGTCACTATTTCCACTATTTTATCCACTATATCAAGTTTTATAGAAAAAGACTGATTTCTTACTATTTTTATCAACTTAAGAGAGAAAACTTAAACGTACATTTCAGTCTTTCAACAGCTATAATCTTAATGAGTATTGATAATTAAGTAAAAAACAATGGAAAATATCAAGTTTTATAAAAAAGAATGATTTCTTACATTTTTTCAACTCAAACTTCAGAATATCAATTTGAGATAAAGAAATTTAAACGTGCATTTCAGTTTTTAAGTGGCTATCACTTTAATATCGTCTTAATGAGTTTTGTTAATTAAGCAAAACAATGGAAAATACCGATTTTTGAAGAAAGAAAACCAATTTCATCATACTTTTATACACAAGCAAAACAACGGAAAGTACCGATTTTTGAAGAAAGAAAACCAATTTCATCATACTTTTATACACCAACTAAGTAGAATTCATTTAATACATAAATGAATCATTTAAAGAAATATTCAATACACACGCACATTTGAACCTACGGGACATTCTTCATTACGTCATATCCAAACTAAAACTTTTTTCTGCAACCCCTCCACTCATGCATTCCAACTAGGGGAAACACACAATAGGGTTCTGACGTCACAACTTGCAAAGGTATACAACAAAATGTTTACGTTCAAGAAAAAGTATCACTTAGAAAGAAAAAAGAAGTGATTTAAACTATTTATCCATTCTAGTTTTATAATAGTTACCACAACATCTCCAAATTAAAATTTGGAAGTCATAATGAGTGTAATTAAGCAAAATAATAGAAATATTAGTTTTTCAGTGGGGAAAAGACGAATTTAAACAAATTTTATTAGTTTTACACTAGTTTAATAATAATTTTAAGAGGAAAAAGACGAATTTAATCAAATTTTTTTAGTTTTATGCTATTTTCTCTCATCTCCAACACGGATATATGAATTTTAACAGAAGAATTAAACGTATATTTTAGTTTTTAACAACGGAAAAGTAATAAGTATCATTAATTAAACGAAAATAAATATCTATTTTCAAAAAAGACAATTTTTTACACAAAATTTCAACTTTGAAATACATTTGTTTACATATATTATTACAAAATATTGCCAAACTAACTATTTTTAAAAGTTTGAATGTCATTATAAAATGCTCATATTTATATTTTTCACGTCTTGACTACATTCGACATCTTTCAACAATTAGTATGCATTTTTTTATTCTAGAAACTGAAAAAGGTCACTTTTTACTGTTTCAGAAACTTGACATGTGAAAACTTCTCTGAGTTATTCGATTCACATTTTAATCAAATTGGCATGTTTCACCTCACCTTTTTGAAATTTCCATATTATCAAACATCAAGTTATTTAAAATATAAATACTGCTTAGTGTTTAGATAGTATACATGACTGATTCTACTTATTCTGTTCGTATTATTAATCAAATTAGCAATTTATTATAAAACTTATTTTGTACGCATGCGCAAATTGTCACGTGACATAAACGATTAACAGCAATATGAATTTTCGAATAGCAATGCAACGTTCCTCATTTCTGCAGTTAGCTTGTGTGGGAAGGTAATTCGAAAAGCAGTCAGCATTTTGCATTCCCACTGTTAGACTTGAGAGGGAAGTTGGCAGGTGCACAACTCTGATTAATTTCCAGATTTTAATGCAAGTGAAAACCGTTTTCTTCGTTAATGAATAAAGTAAGTTTTATTATATCATTGCAATATATATGTATCAATAAAAATAAATTTAATGAAATTTAAAAAAAGATTTTTTTTATATTAAGCATTTATTAAGTATATAAATATACTACTTTTATTACGCAGATGTTTCAGCAAGATGAAGCAAAACAGCAGCAAATTTCCGAAATGTATGATCCGACTAATTCAACCTTAGCACATACAAAGTTAAAGAATAATACATATGTAAGTTACTTATATGTTAAATACTAGAATTCATACACTATATATAATTAGGTTAAATTTACATTAAAATATTTTGTCCTATATTCAATAAGAAGTATTTTTATTTGTAATATTAGAGTGATATCTAACTGTTTACATTAATTTCCCTTACAGAATCGCTTTTTTTGTGATAAAAACTTTTCATCTAAATGGAATTTAAAAGAACATATACAGATCCATGCCAATGAAAAACCATTTACTTGTGAGGACTGCAAAAAACTGTTTTCAAGAAAGTGCGAATTAAAAAAGCATATGATGATGTATGATACTCTATCACCTGTTATATGTGAAATTTGCAAATTATCTTTTACTAGGAAATGTGCTCTAATAACTCATATGAAAACACATCCAAACACAAAATTGTTTAAGCGTGAAAAGTGTGAGAAATCCTTCAACTATCGTTATAGATTAAATCAACATACGCATTTTCACAATAGACCACAATTAAATTGTTATGAATGTGGGAAATCGTTTTCAAGTGAAAATAAGCTGAATCACCATTTACAAATTCATCAAGTCCAACATCGTCCACTGTTTAAGTGTAAAAAGTGCGAGAAATCCTTCAACTATCGTTATAGATTAAATCAGCATATGCATATTTACAATAGACCACAATTACATTGTTATGAATGTGGGAAATCGTTTTCAAGTGAAAATAAGCTGAATCACCATTTAAAAATTCATCAAATCCAACATCGTACACTGTTTAAGTGTGAGAAGATCTTCAGCTATCGTTATAGATTAAATCAGCATATGCATATTCACAATCGACCTCAATTCAATTGTAATGAATGCAAGGAAAATTTTCAAATGAAAATAGACTAAACCGTCATTTGAAAGTGCACCAAAACCTACAGCATACATGTGATCAGTGTAAACATAAATTTAATAATAAATTAAATTTAAATCAACATTTACGTACACACCATACTAAAAAACGTCTTGTTCCTGTTAACAGTGAAATGCCTTTACCCACTGTAGACTTTAAAAGAATAAAACATGAAATACCAGCTTTCGAAGTGTTTGAAACTCTAACTTTTCATCCTGAGAAAAATGAAGAAGGTTGCTTAGTTACAATGATAGATATTCAAAAATTAACCAATTATTTGAAGAATTTAACAGTCAAAGATCAGATTGGAGACTTCGAAAAATTGAATGTTTAGAACTGAATATTTCAAAGTATGGCACCTTATCTAGAAATTGATTTTACATCATGTAAATATGTATTCTTTTAAGTGTCGATTTTATAATTGATAGGAATGTATATTGTTAACAGTGTATTGTATAAATAGCAGTAATAAATAAATAAATAAACATAGTCTTGAGTTAGTCCTTTCATATTATTAATCAAATTATGTTTCGTCTTACATTTCAGCGCTTTCTGAATTAACGTCCATCAAGTTGCTTAAAATATAAATACTATCTTTATAGTTTCAATGGTACATAATATACATGGTTTATCTTGAGTTAGACCTTCCATAATATTAATCAAATTATATGTTCCATCTTATACTTCCGAATTATCATCCATCTAGTTGTTTAAAATATTAATAAAATGTTTATAGTTTTTGATTATACATAGTATGTATGAATACAATCTTTAATTTTTAACAGTTCATATTTCAAAAAACCTATTTTCGAAACCAAACTATGTGAATTTTACCACAATGCTATCATATTACAAAGATTTGTGTTTCATACTTTTTCTAAAAATTATCAGATATGTACGTCTCAGAGGTATTTCTATCATTAGAATAAATGAAAAAAATTTATTTATATTAAACGTAGAAGAAATTTGATTGCAATATACATGTATTTAATAAAAATAAATAAATAAGCGATTATTTATACATTAAAAACTTTACTAAATATATATTTCTTGCATTATACAGATTTTTCAACAAGGTGAACCAAAACAGCAGCAAACTTCAGAAATTAATGATCTGAATGATTCATCCCTAGCACATATAGCATTAATGAATAATACATATGTAAGTACTTATATGAAAAATACTAGAATTCGTATATGGATCGTAATTAGAGTAAATATAAAATGATTTGTCTTACTACCTACACTTTAACAAATGCCTTTTTACCTATATTGTTGAAAAGAATCCTAATTGTTTGCATTTATTTCTATTACAGATGTGTTCTATTTGCTACAAACACTTTTTAAGTAAATGGAATTTAACAGAACATACAAAAATCCATACAGGTGAAAAACCTTACACTTGGGAAGATTACCAAATGCTGTTTTCAAGAAGGCGTGAATCAAAAATGCACACATCATCATATAAAGCATCATCAGTTATATGTAAACTTAGTGAAGATATTCAAAAATTATTCAGACGTTTGAAGAATTTAGACATAAAGGAAGATGTTTAGACTATATATCCATCATATTTTCATAACACTTACCACAATATCTCAAACTTAAAATTTGGAAGACACATACACACTGCTGAAAAGTAATTTTGCTACCCGTGATTCTTCTAACCAGCATGAATGTATAGATATCATTTTGCAATGTATTCTTTAAATGCTCACAATATTCTTTTATATGCATATATCGTTGTGTTTATTTTTTTTAAAACCTATTACATTAATAAAATAGGTTACACACACATACATACACATAACATTTTAAGTGAAACAACACTCTCACAACTTAAAAAATGCATAAGAACATACAAAAATAAGCAGATGTATGAAAAAATATGCAAGTTTACAAAATAATTTCACTGTTTTCTAGAAATACCAACAAAAAATATTTACAATATAAAAAAATTACAAAAGTGAAAAGAAAAAACACAAATGTCAAAGAAAAAAATCACAAAATGAAAAACTCACAACAAAGTTTTTGAAAAAAAAAATTTACAACAAAAATTTTTTTACAAAAACCAAAACTTCAAAAATTTTTTTACAAAAACCAAAACTTCAAAAATATTTTTACAAAAAAAAATTTTTCACAAAAATTTTTTTTTTCAAAATAAGTTTTTACAAAAGTAAAAAAATAAAAAATCACAATGTTAAAAAAATGAAAAATTTTAGTTAAAAAAAGTGTAAAAAAAATTGCAAAAGAGTTGCAAAAATTTCAAAAAAAGTTATGAAAAAAGAATCAAAAATTTTGTTCTTTTTAATAGCAAATACAATGGTTTTGCCATTGCATACTGTATTAAAAAGAACGAAATTTTTGATTCTTTTTTCATAACTTTTTTTGAAATTTTTGCAACTTTTTTGCAATTTTTTTACATTTTTTTTAACTAAAATTTTTCATTTTTTTAACGTTATGATTTTTTATTTTTTTACTTTTGTAAAAACTTATTTTGAAAAAAAAAATTTTTGTGAAAAATGTTTTTGAAAAAAATTTTTTTTGTAAAAATATTTTTTGAAGTTTTGGTTTTTGTAAAAAAATTTTTGTTGTAAATTTTTTTTTTTCAAAAACTTTGTTGTGAGTTTTTTATTTTGTGATATTTTTGTTTTACATTTGTGTTTTTTTCTTTTCACTTTTGTAATTTTTTTATATTATTGTAAATTTTTTTTTGTTGGTATTTCTAGAAAACAGTGAAATTATTTTGTAAACTTGCATATTTTTTCATACATCTGCTTATTTTTGTATGTTCTTATGCATTTTTTAAGTTGTGAGAGTGTTGTTTCACTTAAAATGTTATGTGTATGTATGTGTGTGTAACCTATTTTATTAATGTAATAGGTTTTAAAAAAATAAACACAACGATATATGCATATAAAAGAATATTTATTGTGAGCATTTATTTAAAGAATACATTGCAAAATGATATCTATACATTCATGCTGGTTAGAAGAATCACGGGTAGCAAAATTACTTTTCAGCAGTGTGTATGTGTCTTCCAAATTTTAAGTTTGAGATATTGTGGTAAGTGTTATGAAAATATGATGGATATATAGTCGAAATATCTTCCTTTATGTCTAAATTCTTCAAACCTCTGAATAGTTTTTGAATATCTTCACTAAGTTTACATATAACTGATGATGCTTTATATGATGATGTGTGCATTTTTGATTCACGCCTTCTTGAAAACAGCATTTGGTAATCTTCCCAAGTGTAAGGTTTTTCACCTGTATGGATTTTTGTATGTTCTGTTAAATTCCATTTACTTAAAAAGTGTTTGTAGCAAATAGAACACATCTGTAATAGAAATAAATGCAAACAATTAGGATTCTTTTCAACAATATAGGTAAAAAAGCATTTGTTAAAGTGTAGGTAGTAAGACAAATCATTTTATATTTACTCTAATTACGATCCATATACGAATTCTAGTATTTTTCATATAAGTACTTACATATGTATTATTCATTAACGCTATATGTGCTTGGGATGAATCATTCAGATCATTAATTTCTGAAGTTTGCTGCTGTCTTGGTTCACCTTGTTGAAAAATCTGTATAATGCAAGAAATATATATTTAGTAAAGGTTTTAATGTATAAATAATCGCTTATTTATTTATTTTTATTAAATACATGTATATTGCAATCAAATTTCTTCTACGTTTAATATAAATAAATTTTTTTCATTTATTCTAATGTTAGAAATTCCTCTGAGACGTACATATCTGATAATTTTTAGAAAAAGTATGAAACACAAATCTTTGTATGATGATAAGCATTGTGGTAAAATTCACATAGTTTGGTTTCGAAAATAGGTTTTTTGAAATATGAACTGTTAAAAATCAAAGATTGTATTCATACATACAATGTATAATCAAAAACTATAAACATTTTATTAATATTTTAAACAACTAGATGGATGATAATTCGGAAGTGTAAGATGGAACATATAATTTGATTAATACTATGGAAGGTCTAACTCAAGATAAACCATGTATACTATGTACCATTGAAACTATATAGATAGTATTTATATTTTAAGCAACTTGATGGACGTTAATTCAGAAAGCGCTGAAATGTAGGACAAAACATAATTTGATTAATAATATGAAAGGACTGACTCAAGACTATGTTTATTTATTTATTTATTTATTTATTACTGCTATTTTTACAATACACTGTTAATAATATACATTCCTATCAATTATAAAATCGACACTTAAAAGAATACATATTTACATGATGTAAAATCAATTTCTAGATAAGGTGCCATACTTTGAAATATTCAGTTCTAAACATTCAATTTTTCGAAGTCTCCAATCTGATCTTTGACTGTTAAATTCTTCAAATAATTGGTTAATTTTTGAATATCCATCATTGTAACTAAGCAACCTTCTTCATTTTTCTCAGGATGAAAAGTTAGAGTTTCAAACACTTCGAAAGCTGGTATTTCATGTTTTATTCTTTTAAAGTCTACAGTGGGTAAAGGCATTTCACTGTTAACAGGAACAAGACGTTTTTTAGTATGGTGTGTACGTAAATGTTGATTTAAATTTAATTTATTATTAAATTTATGTTTACACTGATCACATGTATGCTGTAGGTTTTGATGCACTTTGAAATGACGGTTTAGTCTATTTTCATTTGAAAATTTTCCTTGCATTCATTACAATTGAATTGCAGTCTATTGTGAATATGCGTATGCTGATTTAATCTATAACAATAGTTGAAGGATTTCACACACTTTTCATGCTTAAACAGTGGACGATGTTAGACTTGATGAATTTTTAAATGGTGATTCAGCTTATTTTCACTTGAAAACGATTTCCCACATTCATAACAATTTAATTGTGGTCTATTGTGAAAATGCGTATGTTGATTTAATCTATAACGATAGTTGAAGGATTTCTCGCACTTTTCATGCTTGAACAATTTTCTGTTTGGATGTGTTTTCATATGAGTTATTAGAGCACATTTCCTAGTAAAAGATAATTTGCAAATTTCACATATAACAGGTGATAGAGTATCATACATCATCATATGCTTTTTTAATTCGCACTTTCTTGAAAACAGTTTTTCGCAGTCCTCACAAGTAAATGGTTTTTCATTGGCATGGATCTGTATATGTTCTTTTAAATTCCATTTAGATGAAAAGTTTTTATCACAAAAAGAGCAATTCTATAAGGGAAATTAATGTAAACAGTTAGATATCACTCTAATATTACAAATAAAAATACTTCTTATTGAATATAGGACAAAATATTTTTATGTAAATTTAACCTAATTATATATAGTGTATGAATTCTAGTATTTAACATATAAGTAACTTACATATGTATTATTCTTTAACTTTGTATGTGCTAAGGTTGAATCAGACGGATCATACATTTCGGAAATTTGCTGCTGTTTTGCTTCATCTTGCTGAAACATCTGCATAATAAAAGAAGTATATTTATATACTTAATAAATGCTTAATATATAAAAAATCTTTTTTTTAAATTTCATTAAATTTATTTTTATTGATACATATATATTGCAATGATATAATAAAACTTACTTTATTCGTTAACGAAGAAAACAGTTTTCACTTGCATTAAAATCTGGAAATTAATCAGAGTTGTGCACCTGCCAACTTCCCTCTGAAGTCTAACAGTGGGAATGCTAAATGCTGGCTGCTTTTCGAATTACCTTCCCACACAAGCTAACTGCAGAAATGAGGAACGTTGCATTGCTATTCGAAAATTCATATTGCTGTTAATCGTTTATGTCACGTGACAATTTGCGCATGCGTACAAATAAGTTTTATAATAAATTGCTAATTTGATTAATAATACGAACAGAATAAGTAGAATCAGTCATGTATACTATCTAAACACTAAGCAGTATTTATATTTTAAATAACTTGATGATTGATAATATGGAAATTTCAAAAAGGTGAGGTGAAACATGCCAATTTGATTAAAATGTGAATCGAATAACTCAGAGAAGTTTTCACATGTCAAGTTTCTGAAACAGTAAGAAGTGACCTTTTTCAGTTTCTAGAATAAAAAAATGCATACTATTTGTTGAAAGATGTCGAATGTAGTCAAGACGTGAAAAATATAAATATGAGCATTTTATAATGACATTCAAACTTTTAAAAATAGTTAGTTTGGCAATATTTTGTAATAATATATGTAAACAAATGTATTTCAAAGTTGAAAATTTGTGTAAAAAATTGTCTTTTTTGAAAATCGATATTTATTTTCGTTTAATTAATGATACTTATTACTTTTCCGTTGTTAAAAACTAAAATATACATTTAATTCTTCTGTTAAAATTCATATATCCGTGTTGGTGATGAGAAAAATTAGTGTAAAACTAAAAAAAAATTGATTAAATTCGTCTTTTTCCTCTTAAAATTATTATTAAACTAGTGTAAAACTAATAAAATTTGTTTAAATTCGTCTTTTCCCCACTGAAAAACTAATATTTCTATTATTTTGCTTAATTAATTACACTCATTATGACTTCCAAATTTTAATTTGGAGATGTTGTGGTAACTATTATAAAACTAGAATGGATAAATAGTTTAAATCACTTCTTTTTTCTTTCTAAGTGATACTTTTTCTTGAACGTAAACATTTTGTTGTATACCTTTGCAAGTTGTGACGTCAGAACCCTATTGTGTGTTTCCCCTAGTTGGAATGCATGAGTGGAGGGGTTGCAGAAAAAAGATTTAGTTTGGATATGACGTAATGAAGAATGCCCCGTAGATTCAAATGTGCGTGTGTATTGAATATTTCTTTAAATGATTCGTTTATGTATTAAAACTTAGTTGGTGTATAAAAGTATGATGAAATTGGTTTTCTTTCTTCAAAAATCGGTATTTTCCGTTGTTTTGCTTAATTAACAAAACTCATTAAGACGATATTAAAGTGATAGCCACTTAAAAACTGAAATGCACGTTTAAATTTCTTTATCTCAAATTGATATTCTGAAGTTTGAGTTGAAAAAATGTAAGAAATCATTCTTTTCTATAAAACTTGATATTTTCCATTGTTTTTTACTTAATTATCAATACTCATTAACATTATAGCTGTTGAAAAACTGAAATGTACGTTTAAGTTTTCTCTCTTAAGTTGATAAAAATAGTAAGAAATCAGTCTTTTTCTTTAAAACTTGATATTTTCCATTGTTTTTTACTTAATTATCAATACTCATTATGGTTATAGTTGTTGGAAAACTAGGATGTATGTTTAAGTTTTAAATCGATACATTGATCTTGTAGTTGATAAAAATCGTAAGAAATCAGTCTTTTTCTATAAAAATCGATATTTTCCATTGTTTTTTACTTAATTATGAATGCATTAAG
Source organism: Maratus speculifer (assembly GCA_964019185.1). Taxonomy (NCBI): domain Eukaryota; kingdom Metazoa; phylum Arthropoda; class Arachnida; order Araneae; family Salticidae; genus Maratus; species Maratus speculifer. The sequence goes on along the minus strand of OZ025294.1, from coordinate 241,509,214 downwards.
GTTATAGCTGTTGAAAAACTGAAATGTACGTTTAAGTTTTCTCTCTTAAGTTGATAAAAATCGTAAGAAATCAGTCTTTTTCTAAAAAACTTGATATTTTCTATTGTTTTTACTTAATTAATACTACTCATTAAGATGTCTATCCAGCAAAATTCAAATATATGTTTAACTTTCTTGTGTTAAATTGATAATCTCATCTTGTAGTTGAAGAAATCTAAATAAAATGGTTGAAAACTGAGATTTTAATTGTTTCGCTTAATTAATAATACTCATTAAAATTACGGTTATTCAAAATTCAAATATAAATTTAATCTTCATCTTATAGTATGATTGAATATTGAGATGTGATTGATAATATTTTTGAATTGGGAAGGTTGTTCACCTATCCTGTTATAATAGAATGTTTCTTTTTTCCACTAGGGGGCGTTCGTGGAGGGGGATGAAAGTGTGGGTGCAGGAGGGTGGCGGTGGCACGGTGGGCGCAGGAGGGACAGCCGCAGGGACGGTGGTGGCGGTGGGACAGCCGCAGGGACGGTCCCTTGTCCCTGCGGCTGAGCTTAAACTCTTATTTTCCTACTACTTATATATATGTAAAAAGATTTTTTTGTATCTCATGGAACTAGATTACTGGAAAAATGATATATTAAACCAAGTGCAACTGAATTTCTTTATATAAATATTAAGTTAAACAGACTAATTTATGCAATTTCTTTCATTTACGTCAATAGAAAACAATTTAAAGCAGCAACATTTATGTAAATATTTTTATTTTTGTGAAGAAAAAAATAGAATTCACACACATATATATATATATATTACAATTTAAGCAACATTTATATTGCAATAGGAATAAATTGGATTATCTAAAAGTCAATGTCAGTCATATCTATAAAGTTAGATCGTAAATGACAATACAGTTTTACTAGTTTAGTTTTGTATGACATCTGTAAATAATTGATTACAAAAAATTTATAAATCAATGACAATAATAAACATTATCAGCGCTTGAATTTCAGGGCGGGATGGCGGGATTCACGTCCGAAATTTTGAAATCCCGCCCCAAAAAAAATCACGAATTTTCGGGAAAATTTTGCATTTTGAAACTACGATTAACTTTCACAATCTTTTTGAGATATTTTCGTGCGAGTTTCTTACTGCGAAAAACCATTGGAATTCACGATATTTTTCCGCAACCGATTATCAAATTTAGCATTTTTTCCTTCCGCGATCGATTGACAAGTTTCGTGCCATTTTTTGTCGTGAGAACCTAGTAATTCCATTTCGAATTCGCCAAAAAATTAACGCATTCGATTCCAAAAGTTATGAAACATCGTTTATCAGTCCGAAAATTTGGATAGTTATGTCCGAATTTCCGGGCTAATAACCAATTTTTCATAGCTTTTGAGCCGAGCTGAATTGCATATTTTCACAATCAATTTCAGTCGTTTGCAGGAAATGGAAACACAGAAAATTTCGTTAGATTATCGCGATAGAAATGCAAATTTTCTCAAAGAATCGCAAAAAAACCTCTTTTCTTAAAAGATCTCAATAAAACACAAATTTCTTAAACCGCGAAAAAAAAAAAGCTATTTTCGGCAAAATATTGAGGAGTAAAAACCCGATTTTCGTCGGAAGTCGCAAAAAAAAAAAAATTGCTGTTTTCGCCGAAAGATCGGAAAAAATCATTAATATATCGCGAGACAAACGCGGTTTTTGTCAAAAATCGCGAAAAAAACGTGGTTTTCGACAAGACATCGTGAGATAGACGCGGATTCCGTGAAAATATCGCGAGAAAAACGCGGATTGCATCGAGATTGTGAAAAAAACGCGATTTTCGTCAAAATATTGCAGAATAAAAATGCGATTTTCAATGGAAGATCGCGCGAAAAAAGGCGTTTTCTTTGAAAGATCGCTGAAAAAAGGCCATTTTTGTCGTAAGATCGCAAAAAAGTGCTATTTTCGTCAAAACATCGCGAGGAAAACGCATTTTACTTCAAAATGTCACGAGAAAAACGTAGTTTTCGTCAAAATTTCGCGAGAAAAAATCGGTTTTCGTTAAATCATCGCGAGAAGAACGCGAATTTCGTCAAAATATCACAAGAAAAATGCAGATTTCGTCATAAAATCAGGAGAAAACCGTTTTTTCATGAAAAGATTGAGATAAACCGTGATTTTCGTCAAAACATCGCGAGAAAACCGTGATTTTCGTCAAAACATCGCGAGAAAACCGTGATTTTCGGCAAGTGAATTGTTAAAACATCGCGAGAAGAACGCGGAGTGTGTCAAAATATCACAAAAAAACGCAAATTTCGTCGAGATCGCGAAAAAACCGTGATTTTCATGAAAAGATTGCGATAAACCGTAATTTTTGTCAAAAGATCGCGAGAAAACCGTGACTTTCGGCAAAAGATCGCGAGAAAACACGGTTTTTGGCAAAAGATCGCGAAAAAAATACAAATTTCGTGATAGAATTGGAAAATTTCCTGTAATATTGTTTTCAACAACTTTTTTGCAATTGAGTGGCAAATTAATCATTAGTTTGCCATGTTTGTTAATTGATATTTTAAGTGAAAACATGTTAAAATTTAAATTGGACAATTAGCTAAGATTGCTGTGCGTCAGAAGTATGAACTTAAAATAGAGAAACTTTAATTTCAGAACTACTTATAATATTTGCATAAATGGATTCACTCTGACCTCTTCTCTTCCTCCCCTTCACTCCTCCCCAAAAAGTAATGTAAAAAAATAAATAAATAAAGCAGGATTTAAACAAAAGTATTGATAATTTTTTTGTGAATAAAATAAGCTTCTCAATTGTCTTACACACCTGCTATTTAAAATAGTTTCTCATTTTCTGGTTCACGCGCTTTTCTTCCTTTTTTTTACTTTTTGCAATCTCATGCCTTGTTATTCTGAGTTATTGATAAAAATTGCTTCAGTGGTATTTTGTCATGTCTGTATTCGTGTAATTCTTTAAATAGCACATAAAATAATAGTAAGTTTTAAAGATTTTTCTCTCCCTCCCAAACAGCTAAACTCCCCTCCATTTATAAATGTTGGGAGGGAGACTCCCCTCTTCTGGAAAATTGAATTTCAAGCCCTGATTATAATTTTCTTTTTACAAAAATTAATTATTAGTAATAATTTTGACAATGAAATTATTATTAAAGTACTATACCAAAATTTTTTCACTTTTTTTTTGTTATAATCTGTCACCATTTTTGTGTTGAAAATTATGGTATAAACTTTCATTGAACATTGAAGCAGGATAATAAATGTTGCGATTAATCTTAAAAGCTATAACAATACAAGCAATCAGGAAGGGGATCACATTTCAAGCACCATCTTTAGGTATACATTAAGATTTAAAACACTTGGATGTATTTTAAAATATATTGGCATGAAAATCTTCTTATTTACAAACTAATTTATTTTTTGGTCATTTTATCAATACTTAGAAATTCTTTTAAATATGGTTAGTTTGAAATATATTTAAATTGGCATTTATCTTTCCATTCTCATATCTTAGATTAAATAATAAAACAGTTGTGAAACATGAGAAAATTTGAAAAATCCCACAAATGGGTTTTTTGGTGGGTTTTTTCAAGTGGGCCCGCCCGAAAAAACCCGGGCGGGTTTTTTCGGGCTGGGCCCACTTCGGCGAACCCTGTCACAGATAAATGTAGAGGATGGGATGTGAAAAATCCTCCTCTCCCCTCCCACATAAACGTTCAGTGTTGAATTCAGGGGGTTGCCTGTGAGAGACATCTCCCAAAGCATTCAAATCCCCCCCCCCCTCCGGAAGATTCTGTGATTTTATGCTTTTAATGGTCAAAAAGTGCAATCCCACTTATCCACTCGGAACTCTATAATGTCCATTAAAGTCACACTGAAATCAAATTACATGTAATCGCAAGCAAACTTTTGAAACAATTTTTTTCCATAAGAATGTAATAAACAGTGGATATAGGTGTGTACAATTTTCTTTCAGTTTCATTGCTTAAAAAATAATTTTAGCTTCTGATTAACCATATAATAGAGAGTTTAGGACATATTAAAGTCAATTAATGAAACATTAAGCATTTGTTAGCGATTTTTGAATCTCCGAGATTTTTCCCAATAACGGACAATTTCTTCGTTCCAGAGGTGTCCGTTATTTAGAGGTTTTACTGTATATATCATCGGAATTTTTTCGCACTTCTCTTTCATTTTACGAATATTTCTCCTCCTGGAGTTGAACTTCAGGAAAAGAAGGCGGAGCTATAAGAGGGTGTTTTTTTTTTTTTTTTCTTCTAATCTTAGCTATTTCAACAATGAATATCATTTTAGATGTGGTTTTCAGAGGAGCGCTCCGGTAAACATCATTTCATGAACACAAAAGTTTAAAATGGGGACTGTGCGATTTCCGGGTGCATTCTGGGAAGAAAAAGTAACATTACGGCCACGGGTGAGGAGTAAATTTCAAATTTTTTTTGGACCCGTCATGTGATATGTCATAGGAAAGATTTCAGAATACTCTTTCATATTATGGATCTTTCTCTTGTTGCAGTTTAATTTCAGGACGGGGAGTAAATTTTTTTAATCGTAGCTATTTCGAGAATAACTATCATTTTAGAAGTGGTTTCTTGATGCAACCTTCTAATAAAAATTGCTAATTATAAACATTTTAAAGTGGGGGATGCGTGATTTCCGGGTGTATTCTGTTAAGAAAAAGTAAACCTGCGGGTGAGGAGTAAATTCCAAACATATTTTGGACCCTTCATGTGATTGATTATTGGAATGTTTTTCGAACCACTCTTTCATATTATGAACATTTCTCCTCCTGGGGTTGAATTTCCGCATGAAGGAAGGGAGCGATGAGGGGTGAATTTTTTAAATCGTAGCTATTTTGAGATTAATTTTAAATGCGATTTTTTGATGGACCCCTTTGGTAAAAATATTTTATCAAATATAAACATTTTAAAGCGAGGGTGCGTGATTTCCGGCTGTATTCAGGGAAGAAAAAAAATAGTGGAGTAGTGAGGAGTAAATTTCAAGCTTTTTATGGACCCGTCATATGACGTATCATCGGAAACTTTTCAAAACACTCTTTCATATTATGAATCTTTCTTCTCCTTTCCTCAATTTGGCTTCCTTACAGAAGTGCTTTGCAAACTTTTTTGAAATCATTTCGTTTTTGTGAATTCAGATCTGATTTTTTTATGGAGACTTCCAATATATAATTTAATGTTATATATATTAGAATTATAATATAATGTTATATATATTATATATTAGAATATATAATTCTAATGTATGAAAAAATCACAAACAGTGAGGACAGGCTGTATTCCAGGTGTTGCAATAGTTGGAATTCTAAGGGGAGTGTTTTTATATCTTTTGTTGACTCCTCTTTCGCGATATGTCATTAGAAAGCTCTGTAATTACCATTTTATTTTATATACCTCCCGCGCTCATCCCCCCTCACTTTGCCCCCGCGGGAAGCTCTTTAATAAATTTAACCGACACCCACCATGCGATGTATTGTTGGAAAGCCTAATGACCATTTACTCATATTATGCATTTTCATTGCTCCTGCACTACTTTGTCCCCCGGATGGTCCGTTTAACGTATGTCAATAGAGAGTCTTCAGATAATGGGGGAATTGTAGATCATATCTCAATTGATGTACAAAAATCAATAAAAGGTTTTGATCTCTTTTAATATCCTTTTAGGATATTAATGACATTAAATGCCGTTACATGACTTTTCTACTATTGCGGCTCTATTATAACATCCTTTTGGTTTGTTGTTGTTTTTTAAATTCATTTGTTTTCAGTTACCATGTATTTACTAAATTATGCTTTTTAAACATGTAATAACAAAGATTTTAATAATCGATTGTAAAACATCTCGATTGTAGATTCTCGAAATTAATCGATGACTTTATCGAATGTGCTTTTTTACGATTACGATTTTTATCGAATAGGAAATTTTCGAGAATCGCCCATCACTAATCTAAAAGTTGGAAAGGAATATAAAACATTTAAAATTAGGACTAGAAACATGAAATTTGGTTGTTAAATAGAAACTCAAATGCTTGCCCAGAACAGTTTTCAAAAATCGGAAATGCAAAATATGTTTTTTGAAAAAGCACAAAACATTAAAATTGCGATTTGTGTAATGCAGCTTATGTAGAAGGCTACATCTGACATGACTTTTGGTATGAATATATTCTCAAGAATGGTTTCTAAAAAGAATTTCAATTTAAAAGACTGAAATGACCAATAAAAAGTCTTAAAACGATCTAAATTACGATTTATTAGCAATTGTTAGGTCTAGAAATAGATGGCAAAAGCATTCATGATGATGTCAAGTCATCCTAAACTTATTGCCCTCCCCCCCCCCCCCTCAAGCTCCCCCCATTTTCGTTGAATGGTCGCAGGAAAAGAAATGCGTTTTTCGACAAAAGATTGCAGGGAAACATTATTGTCAAATAATTGCAAAAAAGACTTATTTCCGTTAAATGCTCGCGAATACAATGCGATTTTTGTTAAAAGATCGCAAAAATATGATTTTCTTCAAAAGATTGCAGAAAAACGTGATTCTCGTCCAAAGATTTCGGAAGAAAGTGCTATTTCTTTCGGAGAAGTGAGAAAAAGTCACAATCTCCGTCAAAAGATCACGAAAATGATGCGGTCTCCCTGAAAGAATCGCGGAAAAAATGCATTTTTTTGTCAAAGGATTGTGAAACAGATGCAATTTCTGTTAAAGGATCGTGGAAATGGTGTGATTTTTGTTAAAAGATCGAAAAAACACCATTTTCTACACTCTCAGAAAAACTTTCAGTTGACAGGTATCCCATTATTTTTTTCTTCTCCGTTCCAAGAGATAAAATGTTCATCAATGAAGAAAGTTGGGAAAAAGTAAAAGCGGCAGACACTTGATTCGAACCAGCCACCTCACTATTGGAATGCGAACACACTACCACGGGGCTACAGTTGCACAGCAGCGATATGCTTCAAAGTAAATCCACTTATATCAGATGGGTATAGCTTGATCAATTTCTTATTTTGAAGCTAATTGGAAGCGAAGTAGTGCATAAGCCAACCATTAGTGGTTCTCACGTACGTTTAACATGTGTTCGCCGTACAATTAAAACTTTAAAAAAATGAAAACATGGAAAATTGGATGCAGGAGAACATAATGCTAAGTCTAAGAGTCCACCACAGTAGTATTCATTTTTGCCTTATACACCACCCCAGGAGCAGAATTTTTTTCTGCAGTCTGCAACACAAGTAAAAACTTAAAAAAACAGTCTGCAGACCAATCCCTCACATTACATTATATGCACTCAAACCTCCCAAGTATTTTTGATAGACATAAAAGGAAAGTATACTTTTAAAAAGAAGTTTCCTTTTTTCTCAGAATTTTTAACACCTCATACATTGTCCGAAAGAGGGGGAGATCCCCTTTGACAAAATTTGCAGGTTTTTCACGAACTTTTGATGAGATGTCATTTTTTGCGATCTTTTGACGAAATTTGCATTTTTTTTCCACTTTTTGGCAAGATTTGACGTTTTTTTCCCAATCTTTTGACGAAAACTGCTGTTTTTTTCGCGATCTTTTGAGTAATTTTGCCGTTTTTTCTCGTCCTTTTGAAGGAATGTGCCGATTTATCGTGATCTTTTGACGAAAGCTGCTTTTTTTCGTGATCTTTTGACAAAATCTCCCGTTTTTTCGCGATCTCTTGAAAAAAATTGCCGTTTTTACGAGACTTTTAGAAGAAATTTGCCGTTTTTTTCGCGATTTTTTGAAGAAATTCGCCGTTATTTCGTGATCCTTTGACAAAAAAAAAACTGCCGTTCTTTCACGATCTTTTGATGAAATTTGCCGTTTTTTCGTGATTTTTTTTTAACGAAAACTGCTGTTTGTTTTCGCGATCTTTTGAAGAAATTGGCCTTTTTTGCGTTTTTTTGAAGAAATTCGTCGTTTTTCGTGATCTTTTTATGAAAACTGTCGTTCTTTCACTATATTTTGAAAAAATTTGCCGTTTTTCACGATATTTTGATGAAATTTGCCGTTTTTTGTGGTCTGTTAATGAAAACTTCCATTTTTTTTTTTTTTTTTTTTTCGATTTTTCGAAGAAATTTTCAGTTTTTTGCGATGTTTTGAAGAAATTTCCCGTTTTTTCGTTAATTTTTGACGAAATTTGCCGTTTTTTGTGATGTTTTAAAGAAACTTGCCGTTTTTTGTGATGTTTTAAAGAAACTTGCCCTTTTTTTCGCGATGTTTTGAAGAGATTTTGCCGGGTATTTTTGCGATGTTTTCAAGAAACTTGCACCTCTTAACTGGTAGACGGCAGGTGCTGGGTTCGAACCCAATCGCGGCTGTCGGCCTAACCGTTCGGAGTTTTCGTGGTTTTCTTCGAACCTTGCGTGAATACGGGTTAGGTTCCCTTAGAAAGACCCCCACGAAGGGCACTCCCCCTGGTCCTATATCCCTAGCGTAGATAATCGGACGACAAAAATAATCCATCCAATCCATCCAAGAAACTTGCCGTTTTTTTCGCGATCTTTTGAAGAAATTTGCTTTTTTCGTGATTTTTTGACGAAATTTGCCGTTTTTTCACAATCTTTTGAAAAAAATTGCCGTTTTTGACGATCTTTTGATGAAATTTGCCGTTTTTTCGTAATTTGTTGACGAAAACTTCCGTTTTTTTTTTGCGATCTTTCGAAGAAATTTTCCGTTTTTTGCGATGTTTTGAAGAAATTTCCCGTTTTTTCGTTAATTTTTGACGAAATTTGCCGTTTTTTGTGATGTTTTAAAGAAACTTGCCGTTTTTTGTGATGTTTTAAAGAAACTTGCCCTTTTTTCGCGATGTTTTGAAGAGATTTTGCCGGGTATTTTTGCGATGTTTTCAAGAAACTTGCCGTTTTTTTCGCGATCTTTTGAAGAAATTTGCTTTTTTCGTGATTTTTTGACGAAATTTGCCGTTTTTTCACAATCTTTTGAAAAAAATTGCCGTTTTTGACGATCTTTTGATGAAATTTGCCGTTTTTTCGTATTTTGTTGACGAAAACTTCCTTTTTTTTTGCGATCTTTCGAAGAAATTTTCCGTTTTTTGCGATGTTTTGAAGAAATTTCCCGTTTTTTCGTTAATTTTTGACGAAATTTGCCGTTTTTTGTGATGTTTTAAAGAAACTTGCCGTTTTTTGTGATGTTTTAAAGAAACTTGCCCTTTTTTTCGCGATGTTTTGAAGAGATTTTGCCGGGTATTTTTGCGATGTTTTCAAGAAACTTGCCGTTTTTTTCGCGATCTTTTGAAGAAATTTGCTTTTTTCGTGATTTTTTGACGAAATTTGCCGTTTTTTCACAATCTTTTGAAAAAAATTGCCGTTTTTGACGATCTTTTGATGAAATTTGCCGTTTTTTCGTAATTTGTTGACGAAAACTTCCGTTTTTTCGTGATCTTTCGAAGAAATTTTCCTTTTTTTTGGTGAAATTTTCCGTTTTTTCGCGATTTTTTGAAGAAATTTGCCGTTTTTTGTGGTGTTTTGAAGAAGCTTGCCTTTTTTTTCGCGATTTTTGAAGAGATTTTGCCGGGTTTTTTTTGCGATGTTTTGAAGAAACTTGCCCCCTTTTTTTCGCGATTTTTTAAAGAAATTTTCTTTTTTTCGTGATTTTTTTTGACGAAATTTGCCGTTTTTTCGCGATCTTTGGATGAAATTCGCGTGTTTTTCGGGATCTATGACGAAATTTATTTCCTTTTAAAGACTATTTGTCGAAATTCGCGATACATTTTATGCCCAAATTTTCGGACTTAGGACCGAATTTTTTTAATTTTTGCTAAATTTTTAACAGTTGAAAAATAGTCTGCAGACCTTCCCAAGAGTCTGCGACGTGTGTCACAGCATTGCGCCGATTCTGCTCGCGGGTACACCACTTCGCTTCCGGCAGACATGGATGATTGGATTCCCTTATTAATATTCTTTCATAAAATAATTTTTCTTGTGTTCGATGATTTAGGGTTTTGTGCGGTTGGCTCTTGGACTATAAATTAGACACCTTAATCTGTCGATTTTTTTGTTTTTCATTTTTAAAATAAATTCGAATTTATTACTAATAGACCCAATACGCATCGTGCTAGGAATAACGGAATTTCTTTCTCTTTTCTATTACGTTCGGGGAGAATTCGCAGATCAAACATATTTTCTAGGAATACGGAAATTATTTGTGAATAAAATAAACTCTTTTTTTTTAAGCACTAGAAAGAATTAAATAATTCTTTAAAATTTTCTAATGACAAAACGTTATCCAAAAAGAACACATCGAATATCAGGTACCAGCATAAAAGTAGTTAAATTTCATGTATATTATTTAATATCCACCAAACATAGATTTTAAAGAGAATATTTTTTACAAGAGATGAATTTACATATTTATGATTTAATTTATGAATATATACGTATAAAAAGTAATGAATTACTTTTTGAAGTCTGTGCCAAACAATCACAATTGATAATGATCACCATTTTGGTTATGGTACTAGGCACTATTATTCACAATTCTTATTATTTTAAGGCAGTTTGGCATCAACTTCAAAAAGTAATTCATTACTTTTCATATATTTTCATAAATTAAATCATAAATATGTAAATTCATCTCTTGTAAAAAATATTCTCTCTAAAATCTATGTTTGGTGGATATTAAATTATATGTATTAAATTTTACTGCTTTTATGCCGGTACCTGATATCCGATGTGTGCTATTGGATAACGTTTTGTCATTAGAGAATTAAAAGTTTAAAGAATTGTTTAATACTTTTGTAGCGCTTTTTTAGCACTTTCCAACAAACTTGAAAAGTGCTTATATGCATTCAGTTTGTCTGGTCGTCTGTCCGTGCTCTAACTCCCATAAATATACTCTGATTGCCATGAAGTTTCTACCATCATTAGTTTATTTACAGGGCCAGTCAAAAGTTTTCCATTACATTACGGCCTAAGGGGAATATTCATTTCAAAGGAATTTTTACTGCGTATGTATCCGATATGGCTGATGGATGGATGAAATGCATTTTAATTATGATATGTGCGTTTAAGTTTCATTAAATCCATGCACATTATATGATGTCTATAAATGCTATAGTTGATATACAGGGCTACCGAAAAGTGTTTGCCAACATTACTGAATATGGGCGTAAATCGTAAATTACTTACAGGTGGTTTTTAAATACGTTATGCATATTTATGCTGAACTGCATTCAGTTTACTAAGAAATGTTTGTAGAATATAAATAAAATGATATATGGACCACGCAAAGAATTGGATACACAGATGCCTATGATCCTATGAATGATAATTTATGAGGATGTGATTTCAGTTGTTTTAAGATTTTTTAATTTACAATAAATTTTAGTTTAATGCTGACGTGTATTAAAGGTACAAGGTAAATTACAGGACAGAACTAAAGTATTCAAGTATGTTTCCATCTATTAGTATAAATTGCTGAAAAAGAAATTTCAAGCTACTAGACATTTTCTTACTAAATTAAATTTTCCTACTATATAGGACATATATTGACAGATCAAACACAAGGCTGTTCAAAAGTATTGGAATACATATTTGGCTATATGCCCTTATTTCAGGGTTCGTGATTTTTTTAATAAAAATCAAAACAATCGGATTTTTTTTATTTAAATCAGATTTTTTTTAAAAATGCTACACAATTATGAATATTTTATGACTTTTTGTTTAATTTAAATAATATAAATTTTACATACATAAACATGCATGTTATAAGTATAATCTATTGATAATATTACACAATTTACAAAAATGATTCATATTATTTTAAGGTAAAATTTTAGACTATGAAAAAAAATCTTGATTGCACAAAATGCATGAAAAACTACAAATTAAAAATTTTCCAGTGTGAATTCCAACACTAGTGAGAAGTCAGTCAATTAGTGAATACGTCATAATTTGTGTCCTCTTACCTTGAGCATTTTGATGGCAGCGGTTTAACAGTTCTATCTGTTGATTTCTAAAAGTACCAAACCAAAGGCAGAAAACATTTGTTCTACTGAAGCCGATAAATCTATTGCAGTAAAAAGCTAGTTGATCATTAATTCTCCAAGTTTTTTAGTATCAGCCTTTTCGATAACTGTAACAAAAATACCTTCCACCATTCTAAAGGGCTGAGATCAATTATATCTATATTATAAAGACCAAACGTATCTGTGCGTAACGCATACGTCATTTTATCTTTATTATTTTTTACTGCTTACATATATGATTAAAGTTTAATTTTAACAATTTCTACAACTGTATAGAAATAGTATTTTGTTAATTTGATGATAAATATCGTTTGTTTAAGAGTTAGACGTACCAATATAAAATGCATTTTTTACTATAACTAATTATATAGGTTTATAATAAGTTAATTAGGCATGCCAATTTTCCGCGGAAACGCGGATTTCCGCGTTTTGCTTATTTTTAAAATCCGCGGATTTCCGCTTTTTTATTTATTTTCAAAACCCGCGAATTTCCACAATTTTTCTTATTTTTTGCGGCCGCGCCGCCATTTTTTACCACGACGAAATTGGTCAAAAATGGCGATCAAACGTGTAAATGAATTTTCGTTATGGCATCTTCTTGATTGCCTTAGCGATAGTAGGGCTCCTATAACTATATGGGATACCTTAAGGAGCCTTACCCTAAGTAATTATATAGGAGCCTTAAGTGATAGGGTAAGTAAAATGACGTGTTTCGAAACTGCGGCCAAGCGGATCGTTGGTGCGTTTTTACGAAATCAAACCCCTGATCACGGGACCTTGGTACCTACTAACGTCGGCAATCGACTTGTCCGCATCGCGTTTTTTTTTTCTTTGTTATTGGCAGACTTGTATAAAACCAAAAACATTTTGCGCTCATAAAAATATTGGGTCAAAACTTTCTGCAAATTTAATGTTTAGTAAAATTACGTTTTATATTATTAGACATGGAAGAAATTTGCGTTTTTTGCACAATTCACGGACGGAATTACCGTTTTTACGCAATTCACGGGCGTAATTCCCGTTTTTTACTCAATTCGTGGAGAGATTTCTCGTTTTTACACAATTCGCGGTGAAATTTCCCGTTTTTAAAGCAATTCATGGACGGATTGCCTGTTTTTTTATACAATTCATGGTCCAATTTTACGCGATTCATGGACGGATTTTCCGTTTTTTACGCAATTCAGGGGCGTAATTCCAGGTTTTTACGCACTTCGCGGATAGATTTCCCGTTTTTTACGCAATTTGCTGACAGATTTCCTGTTTTTTACGCAATTCACCGAAGGAATCCCCGTTTTTAAAGTAATTCACGGACGGATTTCTTGTTTTTTTATACAATTCGCGGACCGATTTCCCGTTTTTTACGTGATTCACGGACGGATTTTCCTTTTTTTACGCAATTCACGGACAAATTTCCCGGTTTTTATGCGATTCACGGACGAAATTCCCTTTTTTTACGCGATTCATGGACAAATTCCCGTTTTTTACGCTATTCACGAACGTAAATCCCATTTTTTATGAGATTCACGGACAAAATTTCCGTTTTTTGCGCAGTCTTTGGACAAAATTCGCGTGGTTCTTTGTTGAAATAAGAGGTTTTTAATGAAAATTAAATATTTAATATTAATGAAAAATTGAATAGTAATGAAAATTAAATATTTCAGTACAATTTTTAATTTTTCTTGGGGTTAAATTAAAATATTCTGGATGTATTTATAAAAGTATTTATATATATATATATATATATATATATCAAATATAGGTGAAAATTGACAGTTGCCACATGGCGATTAATAAAACTCGATCGATCGCCATTCGCCTAGTGGGGATAATAAATTCTGTTTCCAATCGCCAAGTGAAATACAGCTTTTTTTTCAGGAAAATATGCACTTCTGCTTTGCTTGAATTCTAATTATACACTTATTAATTCTTTTCCCTACTGGATGCAACCAGATTTAAGCCAAATTTGGAGATTTATTACTGTGCCATAAGTTATTTTGAAGGTAGATTTTTAAATGAATTTGCTTATAAAAGTTTTAAAGAATAATTGTGCATTTTTGAAAATTTTTCATATTGATATATTTTATATATCAAAATTATTGAATAAAATTTCATTACCCATTCTTATATTTGTGTTCTTATTTTATTTTAATGTATTTTTTTTATGATATGTATGTGGGTGCTTCAATTCAAATAATGACAATCTATATTTAATGTACCATTTTCACTTTGTTTAACTTTTTTAACACGCATCGGTTTAAATTATTTTGTTCTATTTTTACTTTGCGCGTTATATCAACTTTTTTTTCTCAATTTTTATCTCACGCGTTATTTCAACGTTTTTGCTCAGTTTTTACTTCACGCGTAATTTCCTCTTTTTTGTTTTTTTCTCACTCTCATCCCTGGTTAATGAAACAGTTCCTTCTTAAACATTTTCGATCGTCAAAATTTGACGGGTTCTACCTTGTTAAATTAAAAAAAATAATTAAATAAATGACTGATTCAGATTTTGTTCAAATCTTAATATAACAGGCCTCACCAAAGTACAGCACATAAAATCATACAATTTTATTTTACCTCGACTTGCAGAAGTTTTTCTAAAATACTAATGAGTAAATATTCAAACATTTAATATATTTCTGCTTAGATTTCTTTACTGTCGCAAGATTATTTTATAATTTGTTTCAAATAAAATTTGAAAGTATTTTTTTTCTAAACTTTACATTTATTTTACTTTTTTACAAAGCTTAAGCTTTATTTTTCTGAAAGTTGTTTGATTATATATCATCATATATATTATAAAGCAGAAGTTCTGAGACTTCCAAACGGGTGTTTTCAAAAACTACCCGATGGATCTTTTTGCAGATTATATCATTCGATAGGAAATATTTTTGCGGAGGTTTATAATACAAATATACAGGAATAACTCTGATTTTTCGTACTAAATTTCGTATTTTTCGGTTATTTTTGACGGAAGGGTTACAATAACTAATTTTTTGGCGATAATTATATTTCAAAAAAGAAATGAAATGCTTTCTCTAATGGAAAATAATATAAACATTTCGAAAAAAAACCATGTTAATTCATTGATTTAAAATAAATAATGATAAAAAGAAAAAAATCCGTTTAATGCAAAATAATATTATGAAGGAAAATATTTATCTTGAACGAAAAAAAAAAAGAATATTTATAATATTTAAAAAGTATCTCAATGTGAAAGAAAGTTTTGAAGTGACACAATATTTGGCTATTTATTTCTTTCGAGCCAGATTAAAAGAAAACAACATATCAAAAATTTCATTAGGTAAAACATAAGTATTTTTTATCTTTCTCTTTTTTTAAATATTTTCTAATCTACTTTTCCCGTTATGTGTTTTACAGAAAAAACTTGCAGAATTATTAAAAAAAAAAAAAAAAAAAAAATCTCAAGAACTAATGCAGAGAACTTCATCAAATGTTAGTTTCTTTTACACTAGAATATATAACATAATTAGACGCTGATTACATTTTGGTATTAACCTTGCAACATGTGGTATAGCTATGCTGCATTTTGCACGATTTTTCCGATAGCTATATCTCAACAACCAACGCACAGAATTTCATCAAACTTCAGATTTTGTTACAAAATGACATATAACATAATTACACGATGATTACGTTTTGTTATAAATCCTTCAACTGATGGTGCTTCTGTGCTATATTTTACACGGTTTTTTTTAACTAGTTATATCTCAAGAACTAATGCACAGAATTTCATCAAACTTCAGATTCTTTTACACCATAACATAATTAGACGCTTTTTTAAGTTTTGGCATAAATTGTCCAAGATATGGTGTTGCTGTGCTACGTTTTGCAAATTTTTTGTTACAACTATATCTCAAGAACTAATGGACGAAATTCCATCAAATTTCAGATTCTGTTAGGTTTTGACATCAATAGATGCTTATTAGGTTTTAGTATAAATTACCCAACATGAGGCACTACTAAACTCATTTTCCCAGAATATTAATTAAATTTTGCGTTTTTGGCTTTTCGGATACCAGAATCTCATTAGGCTAGGTCTAATGTTCGAGGAAAGTCGATAGTGGGTAACTTTGGGGTCACCACGTTTTTTTTTTTTTTTTTTTTTAAATATTAAAATGTACTTATGAGATAAAAGAAAGTTTCGGGATTGACACATCCAACTAGTTTTGTGAAGGTCGCCATACGGATCTTTTTGTTTGTAGTGAATTTTCTATCTCAGGGAATTATGGAATTCGTTGTTAAAATCGAAATCAATTGTATATGTTTCTGCAAAATTTTCCCGGCTAGTTAAAAATTCCCCCGATCCTAGATCGGCGGATCGGACATATTCTGCATCCCTGCCTACTTCCGATGTCGGTTGATATCTATGTGGATTTCCAGTTTATTGGATGCGAGAACTTGTCCAGTTAAGATTTAGCACTTTGGAATAATCTCACACTTCGGAAATGTACTACATCCAATAAACCTTAAGGTCCACATTGAAGTCTACGGACACATCGAAGGAGAGTGTCGAAAAGCTGAAAATCCGTCTGAAAAGTGTCCTTACACAATCAGAGCGCGTCAAAGTGCTTCCATGAGTTAATGCCATATGTTGTATGCCAGTATTTCCATATGTTGGTACATATTAAAATACTCTCCTTTCAGTCATAAAGACTAAAAATTTAGATGTTACCAAAAACGCACTATGATTCAATAAATAACCTGCAGGCATCTAATTCATCAATAACAATATCAGAAATGAGCACTGGTGCTAGTATGTTTAGTTCGAATCTGATAACAGGAACTTGACTGGCCTCCATATGAGAGTGGCAACTGGCAACGTTCTACACTGTTAAAAATTTGAAACTTTTGCTGCATCGTCACTCCACCGTTTTTATAAAACACAGTAGAACCCCGCTCATTCGGATCGGTTTGGTCTTTTTTTTTTTTTTTTTTTTTTTTTTTTTCAAGTTTGAGAAGCGATTGGCTAATTTCCATAACATTAACTTGTTTCAGCAAAGTAAACATTATTACTGTCTGCAAATATTCAATAAGTTTAACATAAAGGTGATTTTCTGTTAGTATGTTATATTTTATTTCATTTTTTTTTCTAATTCTCCGGATTATCGATAATCCGGATTGGGTCCGGTCCCAATTAATCCGAATTATCGGGGTTTTACTGTATATCTATTTTGACCAATGAGAATGCTCCATAATACAGTGAAGCAGACTTGTATAAAACCAAAAACTTTCTGCGCGCGCAATATTGGGTCAAAAAGTTTCTGCAAAATTAATTCAGTATTGGGTGTAATTTGTGTTTTTTGCGCGATTTATGAATGTAATTTGCGTTTTTTGAGCAATTTATGGACGTAATTCGTGATTTTTTATGCGATTCATGAATGCAATTCGCATTTGTTACGCGATTTATGGTTGTAATTCGCTATTTTTATGCGATTCGTGGATGTAATTTGCTTATTTTGAGCTTTCTGGCAACAAAATTCGTGATTTTTGAGCAATTTCTGAAACTGATAACAAATGATGAAAAAATGCGAATTTCGCCATAATATCACACATGGATTTCGTTGAAATATCGTGTACGCGAATTTCATCGCACAATCGTAGAAAAAAACGTAAATTTCGTCAAAGGGTCGTGGAGAAAATGCAAATTTCGTCAAAAGACCGAGTAAAAAAACATGAATTACACGCGTGCGCATGTTCTCATTCAGTAGGGTAGAGGGGGGAGGGAGGAGGGGGGATTCAAAGTATTTTCAATCTTGACCAAATTTCAAACTTGCACCCATTTATCACTTAGTGGTAAATTTATACCTTGACAATTTTTTAATATTTTGCGGTTTTCAATGTGATTTTTTGGCTTTCACAATTATTTTTCGATATTTATAAAATATTCAAACGTCTAGCCTTATAGGAATTTGGTTTCAAACCCTAAGTAAAATTTATCTTTGGTAAGTTTTCTGTTGTGCTATTTTTGAACTGCAATGATTGTCAATGAATTTTTTAGCTTTTCTTTCTCCTTACTTACCCATCATACGTAGTATAGGATAAGTCTTGCAATCGTTTTGAAAATCGGAAAAAAAAAAAAAAAAAAAAGTGACGGATTTACACGCTTTAGATACTGGAGATTCCAAAAAACATATTTCTAGAGAAAAAAATGCCGTCTGTCTGTCTGTTTGTAAACGCTTTATCTCTCGAACAAATTGAAGTAGAGACTAGAAATTTTGTATGTGCTTAGTATGTAAGAATGGGATGAAGCCCAGAGTTTCCCCCAGAGGGTTTCGGGGGGGGGGGGGCGCTCCGCCCCGCCTGCCCTATAGTTTTAAAAACAGCGCCCCTCTTGTCGCTCATTCAAAAAACTAACGCCCTTCTTGCCCCACATTTGAAAAAATGCAGCCCTCCAGCGATGATGTGGACGCGCTATAGCGCGTAAGTTACGCAAAAAATATCTGTTACGCGTCCCGCAAAATGCGTAATTTCGTCAAAAAATCGCGAAAAACGACAAATTTCATTAAAAAAATCGCGAAATAACTACTAATTTCCGGCAAGATTCGCAAAAAAGCTAATTTCGTCACAAAATCCCGATAAAAAGAACGGCAAATTTCCTCAAAACATCGTGAAAAAAATGACTAATTTCAACCAAAAATCGCGATAAAACGGAAAATGTTGTCAAATGATTAACGATAAAAGGAAATTTCGCTAAAAGATCACGAAAAACGGCAACTTTTGTCAAAAAATCGCGATAAAACGGCAGATTTTGTCAAAAAAATTGCGAAGAAAAGGCAAATTTCGTCCAAAAATCGCAATAAAACGGAAACTTTTGTCAAAAAAATCATGTAAAACAACAAATTTTGCCAAAAAAAATCGCGAAAGAACGCAAAAAATCGGCAGATTTCCTCAAAAGATCGCGAAAAAATACAAACTTCGTCAAAGGGACACACACACAAAACAAAGTTAATGCCAGAGGTGAATTTTTCTGTTCTAAAAAATTTATTTTCCTGCTTCAAAATTGTTTTTATTGCTCCAAAAGCGGATTTTCCTGCTGCACAATCAGGGGCGTCCGAATAGAAAATTGCACCAGGGGCATAATTAGAATTTGACGCCTCCCCCCCTCTCCAAACTTTTTCTTGTGACAGCCCAAAAATGACGTTTTTATGAGATTTGAAATGAAGTTAAATGAGATTTGGCGCCACCTAAATTTCTGCGCCCGGGGCAACCCCCCTCCCCCCTTTCTCACGGTTCTGTTCACAATCTTTCTAAATGTGACTCCTGAAAGCATCCGTTCATTAAACAAAAGAACCTTTTTTCAACAAAAATATTCTTTTTTTCAGAAAAAAAAAAAAAAAAAGTTTTCTTTAATAATTATGTCTTGCCTCTTTTTAAAAGAAATGTGAACAATAGTGATACTTGATATCTTCTACACTCAAATTAACTTTATTTCATAATTAAATTTGTATCTTGCACATTTATTTTTAAAAAAGTAAAGAACGTTTAGCAAAATCTGTCGTTTTTTCGCGATCTTTTAACAAAATCGACCGTTTTTCTGCAATTTTTTAACGAAATCGGCCGTTTTTTGCGATCTTTTTAACAATATTTGCCATTTTTTGTGATATTTTAACAATATTTGCCGCTTTTTAGCGATCTTTTAACAAAATGTACAATTATTTCTTTTTTTATTTATTTTTTTATTTTTTTTTATTTTTATTTATTTTTATTTTTTTGACAAAATTTCTGTTTTTTCACGATTTTTTGAACCGCTAGATTCTAGATTCACTCTATAAAAGTGCCCATTCTAGAACAGTCGCGCCCTGCCCCTTTTTAAGCCTGGGGGGAAACTGTGAAGCCTATTTAATATCAATAACCTCGATTATCCGGAACTTTTTTTTTTTCGGACTCTCGAAAAATTTTCGATTTTTTTTTTATTTTAAGGAGAGGACGTAAAAAGCAATAAAATAACAAAAATTTTGCATAAAGAACCAAGTCTATCGGATTATTAGATGCCGAGATATTTTGTAATCCTGTTTTCCACATTCTTCTATTTTTCATGACCCTGTATTTCATTTAAATTTCAATTCAAAGATATACTTTAATTAATTGGAACTGAGATGCTCAATCTGCCGCAGTAAACTGTTAGTTGATATGATTATTATTTTTGGAGTTGTTGAGATATCTTTAATCCGCGCTTTTTCATATTCTTCGATTCTTCATGACCCTGTATTTCATTCATATTTTCATTCAAAGATATATTTTAGTTGGAAATGAGATGCTTCTTCCGATGCAGTAAACTGTTAGTTAATAGGATTATCAGAGTTTCCCCCAGGTTTAAAAAAGGGGCAGGGCGCTAGTGTTCTGAAAAGGGCACTTTTTACATTCTTCAGGGCACTTTTTTGATTTTTAAGGGCACTTTTATAGCATTGAATCTAGAATCTAGCTGTTCAAAAAATCGTGGAAATACAGAAATTTCGTCAAAGAATCCAGAAAAAAAATCCAAAAATTTCGTCAAAATATTGAAAAAAAAAAGAAAAATAAAAAAAGAATACTGCCCAGTTAAACTGAAGGCATTGAGCTCACAGGCTACAAATACTAATTGCACATTAAAGCTTTATATTTTCAAGGGTTAATTCCGTTCGAAAAAAAAAATTAAGAAGGGGAAACAGCTCTCCCCTTTTCTCTTTTTTTTATACTTAATCATTGAACCTCCTATACTATCAAAGACATGCTTTATCATATAAAAAATCTATATCCAAAATTCAGAGCAAATTAGATAATTTTTAATAAAAACCCATTTAGCATTTATATAATTTAAAAAGAGTTATCCCCCTCTTTTATACTTAACCATTAAACTTCCAAAACTATTCAGAGATTTGAACGAAATCTGAAAATTCTGCTTGAAAAACCCATTTGTATAAATTAAGGGGGGGGGACATTAGAACCCCTGTTCCCCTTATTTATACTTATTCAATGAACACCTAATAACAGTCACGGAATCGCCTCATCAGAATGATCCTAATCTAAATTTTGAACGAAAATTAATTCTGCATGAAAATCCCATTTATATCAACTAACGGGGGGGGGGCATTAGAGCCCCTGTTCCCCCTATTTATACTTATTCAATGAACACCTAATAACAGTCACGGAATCGCCTCATCAGAATGATCCTAATCTAAATTTTGAACGAAAACTTAATTCTGCATGAAAATCCCATTTATATCAACTAACGGGGGGGGGGGGGCATTAGAACCCCTGTTCCCCCTATTTATACTTATTCAATGAACACCTAATAACAGTCACGGAATCGCCTCATCAGAATGATCCTAATCTAAATTTTGAACGAAAACTTAATTCTGCATTAAAATCCCATTTATATCAACTAACGGGGGGGGGGGGCATTAGAACCCCTGTTCCCCCTATTTATACTTAATCAATGAACACCTAATAACAGTCACGGAATCGCCTCATCAGAATGATCCTAATCTAAATTTTGAAAACTTAATTCTGCATGAAAATCCCATCTATATCAACTAACGGGGGGCATGAGCCCCCCGTTCCCCCTCTTATACATATCGAATGAACTCCAAAAACTAATCAGGGAAGCGCCTTGTCAGGATATACCTACATACAAAATTTCAAGTGGATCGGATATTTTTATCATGAGTTATCGCGTTACGTACATACGAACATACATACAGAACGGACGGGCACATAAGCTCTCAGGCTATGATAGCCTGTGAGCTAAAAAGTTAAAACTTGTTAAGAGATCACGAAAAAACGGCAAATATTGTTAAAGATCGCAAAAAAGCAGGTTTTGTTAAAAGATCACGAAAAAACAGCAGATTTTGCCAAAACACAACAAATTTCGTAAAAAGATTGCGAAAATACGGCAAATTTGTGACGGATTGTGAACAGAACAGTGCGGGGGTAAGGCGGTCGCTCCGGTCGCGGAAATTAAGGCGGCGTCAAATTTATATTACAGATGTCATTTTTGGCCGTCACAAGAAAAGTTGGGAAGGGGGAGGGCGTCAAATTCTAATTATGCCCCGGTTGCAATTTTCTCTTCGCACGAAAATGATTGTGAATCATTAAAATTTACTTTTGGAGCAATAAAAATACTATTTTGAAGCAGGGAAATTAGTTTTTAAAGCAGAAAAATTCACTTCTGGCATTAACTTTTTTTATGCTATGGTAACAAAATTTGCATTTTTTGCTATCTTTTGATGAAATTTGCCGTTTTTTTTTTCGGTATATATTTTGTCGAATTTTGCGTTTTTTCGCTAATCTTTTGACAGAATTTTCCGTTTTATTGCGATTTTTGGACGAAATTTGCCATTTTTTTGCAAATCTTTCGAGGAAACCGGACGATTTTCGGGAATTTTTGACGAAAGTTGCCGTTTTGTGATCTTTTGGCAAAATTTGCCGTTTTTTATTAATTGTTTAACAAAATTTTCCGTTATATTGCGATGTTTAGACGACATTTGTCGTTTTTTTCACAATCTTTTGAGGAAATCGGCCTTTTTTCGGGATTTTATGACAAAATTAGCCATTTTTTCGCGAATCTTACCAAAAATTAGTCGTTACTTCGCGATTTTTTAACGAAGTTTGCCGGTTTTTAGCGATTTTTTGACGAAATTACGTCCCGTGGAACGCGTAAGAGCTAATTTTTGCGTAACTTACACGCTATAGCGCGTCCGCATCATTGCTGGAGGGGTGCGTTCTTTCAAATGTGAGCAAGAAGGGCGTTGTTTTTTTTGAATGAGCGATAAGAGGGGCGTTAGTTTTCGGATGAGGGGCAAGTGGAGCGCTATTTTTTAAACTGAAGGGCAGGAGGGGCGGAGCGCTCCCCCCCCCCCCCCCCCGCAAAGCAAACGCGCGAAAGAACAGCGAATTTCGTCAAAGAATCACGAAATAGCCGCAAATTTCATCAAAAAAAGGCAAAATAACCGCGAATGTCATCAAAAGAAGGCAGAAACAGCAAAACTCGCCGGAAAATCGCGAAATATCTGCAAATTTCATCAAAAAGTCTCTTAAAAACCATAATGCTGGAGTTGGATTCTCCCACTCTGCTCTAACCTTTCAGAAGATTTACTGTGATTTAAGAATTTTTTTTCTTCACCCAGAATCATTCCTGCCATATATGTTTGTGTATAAGTGTATAAGTCGAGGAGATCTGCACAAATAAATTTTCTATACCTACGGTAACACAGCATTTACCTATAACATAGCGTAAAATTCTAGAAAATGTTTCATATAGATTGGGGGAAATGTTGGGAGTAGAAACAAAACATTTTCTTCACCCCTGCCGCTGGGGATGTGTGAAAGTAATTTCGATAATGGTTTGAAATCACAAAAATGTTTAATTTACTATTTGGTTGTGATAGGAAGGTTACTAATGGAGAGGGGGAGGGGCATGGGCGCAAGACCTTCAGTCTCAGGACTGATTTCAGTCTTGGAGAGATTTTTGAATAATAATAAACTTTTCTTTATACACTTAAATTATAACAATTTCACTGTCAAGAACTCTTAACTTTTTACTTTCTTCTATCTTCAATAGAAAAAAGTATTGTAATCGAAATTTTTTTCGACTTCCGGTTTTTGACGGATTTACACGTTTTAGGGGTCAGATATTCCAAAAAACATGCTTTTACAAAATGTCTGTCTGTCTGTGTGTATGTCGCCATTCTACCCTCAAAAAGTATATGAAGATATACATAGAATTGAACCAAAATTTTTGTGGATGTTTTTGGCTGTGGCAAGCAAGTCCTCCTTCAATTTTGGAATATTCCGCCGGAAGGGGGCGCTACAATCGCGATTTTTGTGCCATTTTCAATATTGTACCGACCAAAACTGTATGAAGTTATGCATCGAATTGAACCAAATTTTTTGTGTAAGTGTATGGCTATGGATAGTTGGTCCCCCCTGACTATGAAAAAAATCTGCCGGAAGGGGACGCTGCAATCGCGATTTTTGTTCCATTTTCAATATTGTACCGACCAAAAGTGTATGAAGAAGTCATGCATCGAATTGAACTAAATTTTTTGTGTAAGTGTATGGTTATGGCTAGTTGGTACTCCCTGAATTTGAAAAAAATCTGCCGGAAGGGGGCGCTGCAATCGCAATTTTTGTGCCATTTTCAATATTGTACCGACCAAAAATATATGAAGTTATGCATCGAATTGAACCAAACTTTTTGTGTAAGTGTATGGCTATGTCTTGTTGGTCCTCCCTGAATTTGAAGAAAATCCGCCTGACGGGGGCGCTGTAATCGCGAATGTTATGCCACTTTCAATATTGCACCACATAAAAGTGTTAAGTGAAAGTTACTTCTAGAACTGAACTAAATTTTTTGTATATGATTATTTTTTGATAAGGCAAGTAGGATCTCCCTGAATTTAAAAAGAAAAATCTGCCTATCATTCTATTGTCCATCGGCTCATGCAGAGACAGAAATTCGTTTTTACTCTTATTTATTGACTGAAGCAGAAATTTAAGATGAAAATCAAAGTTGGTATGATATTGAATTAAAATTATTAAAGCATTAAAATGAGTAACTATTTTTTAAAAATATTAAAATGTACATATGAGATAGAAGAAAATTTTGGGATTGGCACATCCAACTAGTTTTTTACTATAAGAGATGAATTTTTAGCCATAATGCAAGACACAGAGATATTCTAGCGCTATGGTTACTTAGTCCATTTACCTTTGGTTATTTTTAATACTCAGAAAAGTTTTCAATCTTGACTTAAATGAACTTCTTGCACCCATGGGGGGATATGTTTGTCTTATCTAATAGAGTAAAAAGAGGGGCATATTTATGAGAAATAGGAATACTCTGAAATGAAAAACCTAAGAAAGGGGACGTGGAAGATGGGCCTGATTAATGCATGGGCCTCCGGGGCTTTAGCCCTGGGCCCACCAATTTCAGGGGTCCATAAATTATGTGGCTGATTTTTTTTCTTTAATCAGTACTTTTCAAAAAATATTGTTTCACAAAATATGAAACGTAAAATTTAAATATTCTGAATGACTCGATGAAATTTTTAGAAGCTTTTAACTTAGGCACTTTTCAGTAAAAGTCCTTTTCATTTTAAGAGTATCTATAATTTTCGAAATTTGCCGTATCCAGAAAATCAAATGTGGGGGGAAATGACAAAAACTGCATACTGTGTCTATTGAATTCAATAGAAACGACGATTTTATAATGTCAGAATTATAGTTTAAAATGATTACTAGACTGATTACTAGACTATTATAGAAAACACAATAAGGTAGTCTGGTGTAATAACGCCAAGTGCTAATATTATGCATAATTATGAAATAATCTGGTAAATGACACCCGTGTACTTTGCGCAGAAGGGTTTTGAGTCATATAAATCGCAAAAAACAGCTTCAAGTCAATTTATTTCATTTTTAGGTCTTGTTGTTTTTACAAGCAACTAAAATTAACGCTTGATCTAAAATTTGCGAGATATGTTTTGTGATGAGAAGACTATTTTTTTATCCGGAAATACTTTGTTAATTACATAAATTTGTAGTACATTTCATGGACTTTCAAAATGTTGTTGAAGATTTTGGATATCTTCTCGAGATAATTTGTAATTGAAAATGTACAGCGCAATATAACGGGGTAATAACGCCAATCCTTGGCATTAATACCCTGGTTGATTCGCTACAGTGGCCGAGCTACATCCTAAATACTGATTCAAATAAACACAGTTTAAACTGCGTAATGTTTCTAATAATTCTATTTAAGCGGTCCTTTTTAAGCAAAAAGAAGCTCACGGTCTGTTATTCTTTTGCCTCATCCTCCCCCCCCCCCCCCACACCACACCTTTATTTTTCTTACACTTTCACAAAAAATTGAACATTTTCAATAGCTTAGAATGCAGTTTGTCAATTTCTAAGTTTGTAGAGTTTGAATTTTTGGAATTGGGCAATCAACATGCAAATATTCCATCTTATTTCATAGTTTTTTTTTTTTTTTTGCATGGCGTTATTACCCATATAGGTGGGTAATAACGCCATTACATTTTATGAATACATATCTGTTAAATTATTATTATTATTTTTTTTTTTTTTTATGTAGATAGTCAATGAGTTGCTGTATCAAATCATATATTTGTTTAAAAAATTCAATCTAAAACTGAGCCGTGAAAATTGGTAGAACCTTAACTTGGCGTTATTACCCCAGGATACCTTATTTATGATTTTGGATAAGGCAAGTTTTGAAAAAGACGCCCTCATTTATTCCGCAACATAAAGTGCAGATCATAGATGTTTGTGAATTATATACAAATGCTTATTTGAGAAAATGGACGGTAATTTATTTTGTTGATTATTCTTGTAAGTTATTATTTTTTTTTTATATATATAAACTTGAAACTTTCACACATACAACATTGTCAAGTCATCGAATAAACCTACCTTTTTTCTGAAATTTCCTCGGGAATGGGTAGGAGGGGAGGAGTGCAATTTTTTAACAGGTCCTGGGCCCAACTTCAGCTTGATCGGGCTCTGCGTGGAAGGGAAAAAGTTGAGAAGCGCTGTATTTAGCCCAATATAGTTTTTTTTTTTCTCTCTCTCTCTTTTCGATAAAATTTATTAGAAATTCATGCAGCTATTTTTAAAATTTTCGCGATTTTTTATTGCAATTTTCAAAGTCTTTTTCGTAATTTGTGCTATTTTTTGACAGACCCGGGCAACGCCTGGCAGGTTAGGGGCTGTGCAAATATAACCGTTATCATTTTGTTTACAGGGAGGGGGAGGGGGGTTGGCAAATGATATCGCTAAGGGAGGGCGGTTTGTTTTTTGATATTACTTTTGATCTAACGAAAATTTACTTTTTTTCTTTTTTAATCTGGTTTTTGGTTTAAAATTGTATGTTATAAATTTTTAGTATGTGATTTATTTTTATGAAAATACAAAATTTTATTAAAATTACTCAATTTTTTTAAAAAATATTTAATTCTAAAATATGAAATAGCCCAATATTTGACATTCTTTTTCTTCGTATATGTATGCATATACAATCACTGTTCGATAAACGCTATGTGAAATATATTTGAAATTAAGTTTGCGTATACTAAGGAATAATAAAGAGATAGAATGTTGCCCACATGTTTTTGTTGATCAAAATTTCTATCTCTCCACTCCTCCCTGCTTTGTGCGGGAAAAGTGCAATAAGACATTATTACTGTTGAATGTATTATCTAACAAAAAGCTATTATAAAATACTTTTAAATAGTAACAATTTCTTTTAAGTGTTATATGGTACAAAAGGATATTTTATTGGCTTCTCTTCATTTCAATCTATAAATATGTAACCAGTTTTGTAT
This sequence comes from Maratus speculifer, assembly GCA_964019185.1. Classification (NCBI taxonomy): domain Eukaryota; kingdom Metazoa; phylum Arthropoda; class Arachnida; order Araneae; family Salticidae; genus Maratus; species Maratus speculifer. The sequence continues at coordinate 241,481,833 of OZ025294.1, read as the reverse complement.
ATCACTCCAATTAAAAGAGAAAAAATTCTAAAGATTAAAAAAAAAGGTAGACACTGATAACGATAACATTCCCGGTGAATGGGGGGAGGGGGGTAAGGGTCCAAAATTACCAAAAATTTGATAACGTTATATATGCACAGCCCCTTAGCCACCAAAGTAATAATTTAGGACTGTTCCTCTATCTTTTTCCCAGTTTCTATTTCCCTAACCCTTTCTATTGATTTTTTTTTTAAACTCTTACGTTACTTTTTGAAATAATAAAGCTTTAAAACATATTTATGTTGCACATATCACACTTATCGAGTTAGCAGTCTATCGATATATATATTTATAAATACTACTGTTTTGGAAAATGGGTCAGACTTTTGTATATAAATTACAACTGCATAAAATTTAAATGGAAGATAATTTAATATTCTGCATTTTAATTTGTATGATCCTTTGGCCTGGTGGCCTTCAAATCTGTATTTTATTCAGAGCCGGCTAGTAAGGGGGGTTGTGGCTGTGGCGTAAGGAAGGTGGGCTGCGCTGAGACATCGTTTTGGCCGTATTCACGCACTGTCTGGCAGGGTCATTGGCCGATGCGGAATGATGGCAGAAAAGGTGTTTCCAAAGGGTTGCCCCAGTCTGTCGTTTGTCTGGAGATATGCATGTGTTAAAATTGGTTTCTTTTTGATAGTATGTAACAAAATGAAAGTTTAAATTGTGAGGGAAAATGTCTTTTGTTAAGAATAATGTTGGAAAAATTGAATTGTTTGGTTTTCGTATTTAGATCCTTTTTCGATGAGCGAAAACTTTAATAATTTCGTTCATTTTATTTCTTGTTTCCGGTCTTTTTCTCTTTCAGGCGATGTGATGAATCGCTCATTGATCATTGCAAAGCTTTAAGTGAACGACTTATATTTTATAAATTTAAATAAATGTGTCAAAAAATTATATACGGCTAAGTTACAAGGAAAGTTACGACTGATTACTGCGTAATCTATAAAATATGCGGCATAAAGCATTTTCATACATTTACAAGGTCATACAAATGTGTTACTTTTTTCCCCCCACAAGAGAAAAGTTATTTCCAACGTATTTCAATTAGGGATGCACTGAATAATGATAGACAGTGTTGGATTCAGGAGGTGGCCCGGGGCGACATCCTCCCCGGATGTAATGAAATACCCCCCCCCCCCTCCAAAAAAAATTGAGATGTGTTTTTAATGATCAAAAGTTGCAATTTGCCCCCAGAACTCTGTAATCCCCCCCCCCTCCCCGAGGATACAAAAGTCTCTCTCTGAGAAAAGTATCTTTCAATATTGTATCTTTGTATCAAATTGTATCAAAGTATCTTTTCAGTACTGGTGATAGAGCAGAATTTGACCGAATACCGAATGTTCGGTTGCCCAAAAACTTTTATTTCAAAGTTTAAAAGCATTAAAATGTTAAAATTTAAAACAATCTTACCTAATATTTAATACAAAAACTTATAATTTCATTTACAAATAAACTGAAAAAAAAAAAAAAAAAAAAAAAAAAATTGGTTGTGTGTTAGTTAAGAAGAAAATAGTTATAAAGCTATTTTAATTAATAAAATTTTAATTTCATGGCTTTTGAAAATTAAAATAAATGAATATATATATATTTTTTTTAATTTAAGACATTTTAAAATCAAAGAAATTGAAAAAAAAATAAAAGAAAGGAAAGAAAGAAAAACTTTACAAGGGTCAATTGTTACAATTGTATATTTACCAGAAAAAGTTATTTAGATAATTATCTGTTCGCAACACATAGACTACACAATTAGCATCATTATTGATTACTTGTACTTTTTAATATTCAATAGTACTATCTGTTTGCAAGACATAAAATACACAATTAGCTTCATTACTGATTACTTGTACTTTTTAACATTCAATAATAGATTCATTAAAAATATTAACATGGTATAAAAACAAAGGTGAGAATGTCTGTTAAATGTTTTATTATAATATACTTCAGTTTTCTGAAATTTATTACCGTCAACCCAAATCGAGTTAGGATAAAACACCCTGTATTTGTGACTCAATAAATGGTTTGCGGCCCTATGTCCCTGTGTGATTTTTTATCCTTGTATGCCTGATTTGTCTTACCAGTTTGTCCACGTTTTTTTTAATCACCCTGTAAGTATTTTAATGAAGCTTTGTATTTCATCTTAAAGTTTGGCGATGGTTTTTTGGTCGACGGGATAACCTAGTAGTACCAAAATAACATGCAGAAATTGCTTGCATGTTTTATTGAAGCTGATTCATTAATAAATGAGACATGCAAGCAATTTCTGCATGCTATTTTGGTACTACTAGGTTATCCCGTCGACCAAAAAATCATCGCCAAACTTTAAGATTAAATGCCAATAATGGATGATCGTGAATGTTGTATTCATTGACATTAAATACGGTACACGTCTTTAAAACGCCATTAAGTGATTTTTATTTGTATTTTTATTAATATTCTATTAATTATTTGTTTTTTCGTAATTTAAAAGAAAATTATGTCAATATGCATAATTGGGCTATGAGTTTGGCAATTTGTATAATTTGGCGAAATTGGTCGACGGGATAACCAAGTAGTACCGTTATTTTTTTTTATACTTATTGTCAGGGTCGGCCCAAGGGCATTTTGGCACCGTGCGAGTGCGTCAGCCCCCCCCCCCCCTTTACACACATACATACACATACAAAAAATTTTATTATTTATTTATTCTTAATATTTTTTAATATTACTAATTTTTGTTCATAATGTTACTAAGTTTCTAAATTTCGTCCCATCTTTTAGTTTGTATTTGAAAAATTGTAAAAACAAGTTTCAAAAAAGAAATTTTAATTTTACAGCAATTTTAAGTGTTAATATGTAATTAAAAAAAAAAAAAAAAAAAAAAAAAAAAACAGAGTATTGAACAAAAATAACGATATATTTAGTACATAAGAAATACAAATAAGTTTCATATTTAACAAATTTTATGTATTATCAATTTTGTAAAAAGTAGCAATTTTCTGGTGAGAACTTTCAGGAAATGGGAAAACTGACAGTCTAAGTTTTGAAATAAAAAAAACCCATAATCTTTTTAGGTGCGTTCGTAATAATGGCACTTATAGACTTATAGTTGCCGTTCAGTCCGTCCGTCTGTCCATTCGTCCGCATATAACAACGCAAAGACTACCCAACCGAATTGTTTAAAATTTAAAATATATAACTATTACATAATTTTGTCAAGTCATTTCAAATTTTATGAAAATCGGATGTATAGATCAATTACAGGGACAATCAAAACTATTCCATTACATTACGGTCAATGGGAAAAAAGTTTCAAATGCATTTTAAACGTTTGAAATTAAAAAAAACATAATTATTACATAATTTTGTCGAGTTATTTCAAATTTTATCAAAATGGGATGCATAGTTCAATTACAGGGACAATCAAAAGTATTCTGTTACATTACAGTCAATGGGGGAAAATGTTTCAAATGCATTTTAATGGCGTTGCACTCATTCAAACATAATAAAATTGATATTCATCTATAAAGTACATATTATAATATACATTTTGTATAATCTGTAGTGCAAAGAACGTTTGTTATTGATTTACAAGGCTACACAAAAGTATTCCATTACATAATGGTATAGGGAGAACATTGTTTGGTGTACATTTTAATTGTAATTAAATATTTATAATTTTATGGATTGATACAGGGAAACTCGTTTAAGATATGAATCAAGGGACCGAGAGCATTTCGTATCTTAAGCGGGATTGTATCTTATCAGGATTTCATAGATTCTCGAATAATAATGCATATTAAAGACAGTGCACATTGTTATTAACATATTTTAGCCCTTTTTACTTTCTCCTATCTTCAATAGAAGAAAGTATTGTAATCGAAATTTTTTTCGACTTCCGGTTTTCGACGGATTTACACGTTTTAGGAGTCAGAGATTCCAAAAAACATGTTTTTACGAATTGTCTGTCTGTCCGTGTGTCTGTGTGTGTGTCTGTATGTCGCCATTCTACCATCAAAAAGTATATGAAGTTATGCTTAGAGTTGAACCAATTTTTTTGTGAATGTTTTTGGCTGTGGCAAGCAGGTCCTCCTTCAGTTTTGAAATATTCCACCGGAAGGGGGCGCTGCAATCGCGATTCTTGTACCATTTTCAATATTGTACCGACCAAAAGTATATGAAGTTATGCATCGAATTGAACCAAATTTTTTGTGTATGTGTACGACTATGGCTAGTTGGTCCTCCCTGAATTTGAAAAAAAATCGCCGGAAGGGGGCGCTGCAATCGCCATTTTTGTGCCATTTTCAATATTGTACCGACCAAAAGTATATGAAGTTATGCATCGAATTGAACCAAATTTTTTGTGTATGTGTATGACTATAGCTAGTTGGTCCTCCCTGAATTTGAAAAAAATCTGCCGAAAGGGGGCGCCGCAATCGCGATTTTTGTGCCATATTCAATATTGTACCGACCAAAAGTATATGAAGTTATGCATCGAATTGAACCAAATTTTTTGTGTATGTGTATGACTATGGCTAGTTGATCCTCCCTGAATTTGAAAAAAATCCGCCGGAAGGGGGCGCTGCAATCGCGATTTATGTGCCATTTTCAATATTATACCGGCCAAAAATATATGAAGTTACGTATCGAATTGAACCAAATTTTTTTTTGTATCTGTATGACTATGGCTAGTTGGTCCTCCCTGAATTAAAAAAAAATCCGTCGGAAGGGGGCGCTGCAATCGTGATTTTTGTGCCATTTTCAATATTGTACTGACCAAAAGTACATGAAGTTATGCATCGAATCGAACGAAATTTTTTGTGTAAGTGTATGGCTATGGCTAGTTGGATCGCCCTGAATCTGAAAAAAATCCGCCGGAAGGGGGTGCTGCAATACCGAATTTTATGCCATTTTCAATATTGCACCACATAAAAGTGTATGAAGTTGAACTAGAACTGAACTAAACATTTTGTATATGATTATTTTTTGGTAAGGCAAGTAGGTCCTCCCTGAATTTGAAAAAAAAAAAATCTTGCTATCATTCTATTGTCTATCGACTCGTGCAGAGACGGAAATTCGTTTTACTCCGATTAATTGATTGAAGCAGAAATTTAAGATGAAAATCGAAGTTGGTAAGGTATTGAATTAAAATTATTAAAGCATTAAAATGAGTAACTATTTTTTTTTTAATATTAAAATGTATGTATGAGATAAAAGAAAGTTTTGAGCTTGGCACATCCAACTAGTTTAACTGTTGTTTTATCCATCCCTTATCCAAAATTTGATTTTAAGATTTGATTGAAATAAAGAATAATTTTATTTTTCTCCAAAATTTTATTGAATAACTGTTTGTACAGTAAAAAAATTAAAATGCCCTTATGCAGTACTCTTTGCCAAATTTTAAAAAAAAAAAAAAAAAAAAAAAAAAAAAAAGACAATAAAATGAAATTTTTTTTAATTTTTAGAAAACAGTAACTAAAAAACATTGCATGCTTAAAGGAGAATAATAATAAATTTTCATAATAATTTTTTGAAAGACAAACTAAATTTTAGGCAAGGAAGAATAATTATTTGATACATTAAAAAACCATGTTGTAGTTGTAGTTTCTGGAGAAAAAGTTGTTTATCTTTATTTGGTGCAACATAGGGTGAGATTTTATTAAGAAACTTTCTGCCTTGTTGATGTGGTAAATAATTTCAATGGAGGGACTAGTATCCATAGAAGAGGCATACAGTCGAAGTAAGCTGAACAAACTTGCTCATTACAGTTGAGAATGATGGTATGGTTTGTACATCTGTTTCTTCTTCCGCGTCGTCTTCTACTCCTTCTGAAGACTTATGTTCATCGGAAATTTTGATGTTCACTTGTCGCAATCAATTCGTTAATTTTCACAAATAAGTCCCCAATCTTTGTATTATTTTTAATACTGTTCTTATTCTATGATATTAACATTGTGATTCATTGTGTAACATTATGTGATGTTAAGTGCCCCAAAAAAGCAAGGGACAAAAAGAAATTCATAAAAAAGGCATTCCTGAGGATGATTTATAGTAATAAAAAAAATATAATAATAAAAAGCAGCTAGATAAGCGATACAAAAACCAGAAAGCAGAAAAAGCATAAAAATATAGACTGATTTCACCAACAACTTTCTCAACCAATCAGGAGAGGGAGCAACCAATGAAATTTCAGATCCGTCCACTGCCCAAGTGTAATGGTAAAAGAACCAAAAGCAGTTGTTGATTTTGTATTTTGTTGAAAAGAGAGCCAATCAGAATTCAGCATGCAAAAGCAGTGGAAAAGAACATATTGTAGAGAGAAAAAACTTAAAAAGAAAGTATCTTTTGAAAAATAATTAAGATTTTACATATTCTGTCCTAAAGACACGTGATAAACGGATTTCATAAGCACCATTTCGTATATTAAGCGGGTTTTTTGACATCAAGGGACCTCAAGTGGGTAATTTTACATGGGTTTAATAGGCAGTTTTCAAGGGACCGAAGATAATTCGTATATTAAGCAGGCATGTATTTCGGAGTTTCCCCCCAGAGGGTTTCAGGGGAGCGCTCCGCCCCTCCTGCAATTTAGTTTAAAAAATAGCGCCCCTCTTGGCTTTCATCCAAAAACTAACGCCCCTCTTGTCGCTCATTCTAAAAAATAATACCCTTCTTGTCCCACATTTAAAAAAACGCAACCCTTTAGCGATGACATGCTATAACACGTAAATTACATAAAAAATTGGCGACGGAATGCAAAAAATAGCTCTTACGCGTCCCAAAAGACATTTAATTTCGTCAAAAAGTTGCAAAAAAAAGTCAAATTTCACTTTAAAAAATTGCGAATGGCTAATTTCACTGCAAAATCCTGTAAAAGCGGCAGATTTCCTTGAAAGATCGTAGAAAAACGACGAGTTTCGTCCAGAAATCGCGATAAAATGGAAAATTTCGTCTTTCTGCAAATTTCGTCCAAAAATCGCTATAAAACAGAAAATTCTGTCAAAAGATTTGCATAAAATGGCTAATTTTGCCGAAAACACGCAAAATTTGTCAAAATATCTCGAAAAGTCGTCAGATTTCATCAAAAGATTGCGAAAAAAATGCACATTTCGTCAAAGAGACACACTCACAAAAAAAAGTTTATGCCAGAAGTGAATTTTTCTGTTCTGAAACCTAATTTTCCTGATTCAAAATTGTGTTTTTAATGCTCAAAAAGCAGATTTTTCCTGCTTCACAATCAAGGCGTATGCAGGGGTCAGAGTTGTCCTATATTTCCTATATATCCTATATTTATAAAATAATCTTCAAAAATGTCCTATATTGTCCTATATTTCTTTAATTGTCCTATATTTCCTATATTTATTTACTTTTTCATATATTTCGTATTAATATCATTATCTGCTAGCATTTACGATTGCTTCTGTTTTTTTTTTTTTCCCCTGTATCTCCATGCAACAGCAATAGTTCAATCTTGCACACATTGCTCATACTTTCCGTCAGTACACAAAGTTCAAATGAGAAGGAGGCTGTGGCATGGATTGCTGAATTTTTAAACATGACTTTGTATCCAGGGAGATTAAACATTGATGTCTCTGCTTAATTTCCTAGGCTTCGGTGTCCATTTTTTTCTCTTTTGGATGTGACATTAGTAAAGAAATGTTTTTGAATGATTTGATGTTTTCATGTGCATCGGTTTGTTCGCTGAGATAGTTGTAATGTTCAATGTGTTTTTGTGTTTCACTACAGTGCCGTGCAAAAGAGGCAGTCGCCCTAGATGTGGAAATTTAGGGGGCGTCAAATTTATATTACAAATGTCATTTTTGGCCTGTCACAAGAAAAAGTTGGAGGGGGGGGGGGTGCCAAACTGACACTTCCTTTGGCCCAGACACAGTTTTCTCTTCGCCCCTGTTTCATTGTGATTATTTTAGTTTCTCTTATCCTTATCCTGTATTCAGCTGCAATAAATAATTTTTATTTTAAATTTTATTTTAATCTAGGAAAAGTATATTTATTTCATTACATTAACGCAATAACACAATGTGAACATATATTTATGAAATTCTCTGATGCTTGGATAGATCAGATTGATGGGTGTGTAAAAAAAGAAAAAAATGCTGAATTATGTGAGAAGGATAAAAATGATTACTATGTCTGGTTCTCATCAGCAACAGTGATTATTTCACAGTTAATGCATCATGTCAAAACAACAGAGCACAAAAGATAATTCAGAAAAACAAAGTGAATAGTCTTAATTTCACTTCGTGGATTCTACTGATAGAAAAAGCTAAAGTTTTAATATCAAATTAAAAAAAAAAGTTGAGTACTTTGATTTTAAATGAAGGGATTTGTTGTTCCAAGATTTTATGGATAATTCGTATGGCTCTAATTATTAATTTCAGCCATCATATGGAACACAAGATTTATTTTGTGAAATTTTAAGATTCCTTTTTGCCACAAGGTACACAGTTAACCCTCCAAGCGTCTTGCAAATGGGTAAAATTGTAATGTTGTTTTCTCTGCATTTTGTTTTAAATGCTAATAAAATATGATTCCTTCAATATTACATAAAAAATCTCATTTAGGAATATAAATGTAACCCTTGAGAGTCTTAATCATTCTTCAATGCTTTGAAAATTCATTAAATTTATAGAATTATAATATCTTAAACATTGCTTATATTGCAGTGAAACCTGGAGCTTAGTATATGGAATATTACGGGACAAATGCTTAGAGGGTTAAGGTCAAAGAAAGTATCATATGCCATATCTCATGACTTCAGTTTTTAAAGGAAATTAGCGATGATTTCAAGCAGCAGACTTAAGAACAACAATGGAAAAATTCATTTTATGTTTGTTTTTAATATTGCATCTTGATTTAATATCATTAATTAGTGAAAAATTTTAACGAAACATGGATTATATGCTAAAAAAGTATTATATAGTAAAATATTTTCAATAACATTATTTTCAAAATGTCCTATATTTGTCCTATATTTTTTACAAAAAATGTCCTATATTTTATGAAGTGATCACTCCTACCCCTGCGTATGAAGAGAAAATTGCACCCGGGGCATAATTAGAATTTGAGGCCTCTCCCCCCTCCCAACATTTTCTTGTTTGGAGGGGCCCAAAAATAACGTTTGTAGTATAAATTTAGCACCCCCTAAATTTCCACGCCAGAGACGACCTCCTCCTTCGCCTCCCCTCCTCCTCCTCCCCCTGTTCATAATCCTCTTTTGACTGTTCAAAACTTTCTAAATGTGAATCCTGAAAGCACCCATTTCTGAAACAAAAAGAACCTTTTATTCAACAAAAGTATAAGCATTCTTTTTTTCAAAAAAAAAAAAGTCTTTTTCAATAAATCAGGCTTTCCTCTTAACAATCTTTTAACAAAATCGGGTGTTTTTTCACGATCTTTTAACAAATTTGCCATTTTTTGGCGATTTTTCACGAAATTTGTCGTTTTTTCGTGATTCTTTAACAAAATCTGAAGTTTTTTTTTTGCAATCTTTTTACAAAATCTGTTGTTATTTGCGATTTTTTAACAAATTCGACCGCTTTTTCGCGATCTCTTAACAAAATTTATCTTTGTTTTTCTTTTTATTCAATTTTTTGCCAAAATTTTTGTCTTTTCTCGATTTTTTGACGAAATTTCTGTTTTTTCAGGATTTTTTTAACTGCTAGATTCTAGATTCAACTCTATAAAAGTGCACTTAAAAATAAAAAAAGTGCCCTAAAGAATCTAAAAAGTGCCCTTTTCAGAACAGTAGCGCCCTGCCCTTTTTTAAACCTGGGGTAAACTCTGGTGTTTTAAGCAGGCGTATCTTAAACAAGTTTCACTGTATATGAGAGTGATATTTTAAAAACCGTATCGTACCTCATTTGCTATGCTTCGCGTGCAATTTCATACTTTTTTTTTTTTTTTTTTTTTTAAGAAAATTATTTATCTTTTTTAAAACTAGAATATTTACTAAGGTCTGTCTCAAAAGTTTAATCACAAACATAAAATGTTGATTTTCAAAGAATTATAAAAAGTTAGAATGAGTAACACTTTTTGATTTGTAGATTTCACAACATTATTTAAATAAAAGATATCAAAAGTGGAAAAAAATAAATTAAATAATTGTAAAAAATATATAATTAGAAAAAATGTAAAAAAAAAAAAAAAAAAAAACTCTCAAAAGTTTATGTACGATGTCAAAAACAACCAGATTTATAATTTTTTCAGAACTTTTACTTACAAATTAATTTTCCGTGATTTTGGATTAGTTCAAATAAATGTGCATCCATCAAAATTATTAGGCTTTTAAGGGTTTCAGGTGACAAACAGCACCATGCTTTCCCAATGGCCTCTCGGATTTCTTCAATAGAGTTATACTGCTTTCCATTGCCATAAACTTGGCGGGTTAAAATACTCCAGACATTCTCAAACAGATTTAAGTCTGGACTTAATGCTGACCAGTCAATAACTTTAACATTTTTTTTTAGAAAGCCCAAGTTTTGTAGAATGTGATCCCTGGATTCAAGCATTGTCTTGTTGAAAAGTCCATTCAGGACCTCCCAAAATGTCACCGAATGGAAGGAAATGTTGGTTTAGCATCTCTTGATACTTTTTTGAATCCTCTCTTGTTTTTAGAAAAGCAAGAGAGGTATTGAACTTGAATACAAATGTCCCAAACAATAACATATTTACTGCTTTGCTGCCTGCTGAAAAATTCTCTTTGTTTCTTTCGTTAATCAGGCCAATTACACGTTCCAACCATCAGGGCCACCTAAGTTCCACTTTTTCTCATTGCTGAATAAAACAGTAAGGCGTGTTTGTCCCTGTAAAGCATGTGTTTTTTAGACCAGTTCATTCTTGCCTGTTTGTGATGTAATTTGAGAGACGGTTTGCAAGCCATTTTCTTTAGTAAGATATAATCAAACTCTAATATGTCTATGTACAGTGTCTTTACTCTGATATTATTTTTAATTTGTCGTATGGACATATTTTGTCTAGATACCAATCTCCGTATTCTCCTATCAGTCTGAACAGTTGTCATATGTGGTCGTCCACATCTTGGTTACCACTTAAAATTATCATTTTTAGAGAGTACTTGATATGTACTTTGCTTTTATCAATTTAAAACTTTTGCAATTTCAGAAACAGCTTTATTTTGTGATTTCAAATTAAAAAATTTCAAAGTCCCACATTTTGTGAATTCTTTGCTCTTTGGCATTTTTAAAACGAGAGGAAATAATTTCTCCACCTTTTGTACTTTTATAAAAGTGCAATATGATGTCATACAACGTCATTACACATGGCCAATCCTGTGTTTCTAAAAAAAATTGCATAAAGTGCTTAAACTTTTGAGACAGCATTTCTTCAAGAGAAAAGGAAAAATAAATAATAAATATATTTTTTATTTTAACCCCCAAAATGGCTTATTTTATTTTGATTAAATGTCGAGTATTTATTATAAATTAGCATAAAATATTTGCTTTTTCATTTATTTTAAATCAAATTTGCAGAAGCAGTACTTTTGAGACAGACTATATAATCTGCATTTTTAATAGTAAATCAAAAAGGTAATTTTATAATCCCTTTTTATGTCTTTTGTTACTGATCTGTTTTTCTATTCGACACATTCTGAGGTAAAAATATGAATTATTAAGGAAAGAATACTCTTTATAATTATTTATTGTGAAATTTATTGTATTATCTACTATATTGTTTTGCTTAACAGCTTAATGTTGTTCGAAACACAAAATAGTATCTCAAATTTAAAACAATGACTGAAAACATCCCTCACTCACTAGAGATGAGACGGGCTCAGCCAGGGCCCTGAAGTGCCTCTTTTTATACCTGTTTTCGATCTCAGATGAGCTCAGACTCATTCTTTCTGAAATTAACAATTTTATTTATTCTCGTGTAGAAAAAAAATGATCTTTTACTGCGTAAAAAATTGCTTATTCTATTTCAAATTATTTTAATGCTGTTTTGATGTAAATAAAAATGAATGGGAAGCAGAAAGCATGTTTTTATTTATTCAATCATTTATTTATTTTTGTAGCATTAGAACATTGTTTTAACCTCTTCAGACCTGAGGTACACAAATGTGTAGCTCCATTTTTTCCTCATAAAAACTAAACTGTTCGAGTTTTTTGCATTTTTACATTACTTCTATACAACTAAATATTTTTTGCTTTAAAACAAAACCAATAAATGTCAGCACCAATGAATATTACCTCATAAAATAAATATTATTTTCATCCGAGTTTCGAAAATACCTTTAAGACATTGTGACCAAGAAAGTAAGAAATATTCATGATTATTTAACTTAAATGCTTTACAATAAAAAAAATTGAGGATTTGCTGATCATTTACTTGTTTAAAGCCCTTAATTTTGTTATTTCGTAAATTTATATTACTGATAATTAAACTGATGTTTTAAGGGGATTAGTACTTTTATATTCATATTTGTAAAACTAAATTACCAGTCCCCTAAAGTACTGATTTCATAAAAATGACTCTTTGTCATCTATGGTGTCTTTTCGATTATACAAAAGCAATAAATATATATTTGTAGAGATATTTTATGCTCAGATCTGAAGAGGTTAAAAGTAAATTTGTGGTATTTTCAGATTTATGACTGTTTTTGATGAGACTATGTTGATAAGGCACTACTTAGAATATGGCGTCATTAATTGAATTGTTTATTTATTTATTATTTTTTTATTTTTTTTTTTTTATCTAATGCAAAATAAATATTTCTCTTTTTCTTTTTTTTTTTTTTTTCATTGCACAAACATTTGCCTAAGGTTTCCAAATTTTCTGTCTTCTATTTTTTTTAGTTATAATCACTTCTCATATGAAAATAAATAATGTTAATTAGTTGATCCAATTTTTATCCTGTACTCTACACATGTTGTGGCTCTGCTCTTCATATTCATGAAATGTCTTTCCGCAACATTAAAAAAAAAAAAAAGCCAATAATATATGTGAATACAACTCAAGAGATAAAAGTGGCCACAATTATCTTAGAAGAAAACACAGAGCACAGTTACAAAATGCTAGTAATTGTTTTGCTAACCAAGCAGATGGTTCTGTTGAGAAATATGGACTTTATAACAATTTGGTTAGAGAACAATGTATTAGAGAAGAATAAGGAGTGAAATCAGTTTTTCCAACAGAATGTAAATCAAGTATTTGAGGAGCACAAAGTTTTATGGGTTTTGTCTAGATTGTATCTGATATTTTGGGCATTGAGATTATCACAAAAATACATGTGGGCAAAGCACAAATTCTGCCAAATCCAGCTATTTCTGGGTTTATATGAGACAGTACTCAGGCAGAGAATGATGGGGTATGAATTTTGTTAAGTTTGTATTTGACAAATTGGGGCTTGAGAATATTGCGAAAATTTGACAATATCTTAAATTCAGATAGGTAAAGTGCAAATTCCAGTACTTAAACAAAAATTGCAATAAATGATTTCTTAAAAAAAATCAATTAAAAAGTATACAATATTTTTGTTGCCAATAATCATCATGGAACTCCTCACCTGTGTTTTAGAAGAATCCTGATTATGGAAGTAACATACATACAGTAATAAGTACAAATATTATGTAAAGAATTTCTGATGCGTTGTTGAAAGCATGTTTAAAAATATGACATATAATGTAAAATACATTAAATTGTAATTAATAAGTATGGCTTAAATCTATGTGTAAATTATTTTCAATTTTTTCTTTATTTATCTTTTAATTTTTATAACATATGTACTTTTTTCTATTTCTGTATAAAATTTTATTTTCTGAAGTTTTCACTATGCAAGTTACTAAGTTGAATGTTCTTTTTATAATTTTTTAATAATTGAATTTTAAATTTTCATTACAAGTTTTTTCTCTTTTATTCAGGGGGGCAGATGATGCCTCAGGGTGAGCAAGAACTAGCAACAAAAATGTTGCAAATACAGTCCAAAAGATTTTATCTGGATGTAAAACAGAATAGAAGAGGACGTTTTATTAAAGTTGCTGAAGTATGATTTGTTTTGGTTTTTTTAATTTATTATTCAGATTAGAATAATTTCATATAATTTATAATTTTTAGACAATAAAAAATTATTAAATAAATAAATAAAAATCTATAACAAGTGGTAATAAAAGAATATATATATACAGTAGGGATGCACCGAATATTCGGTATCTATTCGGTATTCGGCCTATTCGGCCATGTTACTGAATATTCGGTTAGGCCGAATACTAAACTATTCGGTTGAGCTGAATATTCGGCTTGGCCGAATATGAAACTCTTCGGCCTGCCGAATATTCGGTATGGCCGAATATCAAAGTATTCAGCCGAATCCAATACTTAATAAAACCTTTTAAAAACTTTTCACTATTTCTACTTTTAACTGTCAATTTTTTAATTTATATTTAAAATAATTAGAAACAAAATCATTTTTAAATAAAATAGAATGTTTTAACATTATTTATTTGCTGTTTGTAAAGTATAACTTAAGAAAATTAACCATGAGTAAGATTAAATGGTGATTTATCAGGATTCTCCTTAGGAATAAATTACGTGCTCATACAAGTTTCTAAATTTTGTTAAGTAAATAATCTGTTTCTTGCTTTTCCCCAAATAAAAGTTCTTTAAAAGAAAAAAAAAAAAACTTTTGAGATTAGTGATAGCTATCAAGGCAGACAATTTTTGTTCATGAAACCATAATCATAATCAACTTATTGAGTCATAAGTACATTGTATTTCATCTCACTCTAGGTCAAAACTTGTGTGTTCGTTTATTACATTAACAATAAATAAGATAACATATTTTCAACTCACATGCTTTGCTTTCTGTAAAATATGATATGATGGGAAGGTTGGAAAATACCACCGTTCATAAGAAAAGAACTATGAGCCAAACATACCTTTATTCAGAATTAAGTTGAAAGTATTTGTACTTTATATTGAAAAAAATCGGCCTTGAGTTATTTAAAAAGGACAACTATCAGACTGTAACATTTTTCTTCGGCCATTTTTTCATTATTTGATTTTAAAATGTTTGTTTTGATTTGTAGAAAATTTTATTAATTAAAGTTTCATAACTGCGCTTTTTAAATAACTCAAGGCAGATTTTTTTCAATACTAAATGCTCTTATAAAAAGCTCTTGTTTATCAAAATGCAAATTTCTTATTATGTAAAACTGTTTTAAAAAGTAAAATTTTAATACCTTTAAATTTTGAAATTAAAAAAGTATTTGGATAGCCGAATATTCGGTATTCGGCCGAATAGTTAACTATTCGACTGGCTGAATATTCGGTATTCGGCCCAACAATTACTATTCGGCTAGCCGAATATTCGGTATTCGGTTCACCTGTCGGCCGAATATTCGGCATTCGGTATTCGGCCAAAATCACTATTCGGTGCATCCCTAATATACAGTTGAACTTCCCTTTTAACAAAGTTTTCTATTTAATGAAATTTTCTGATGAACCTTGATTTTGAACACCATTAATATACAAATTAATCTCCATATTACAAAAAAATTTCTGTGTAACAAAGTTTATTTCACTTTTGTGTTTGTATGACATTCAAACAGAAAGGTTGCTGTTGCGATAGATGTGTGAATTTATTTCAGCGAATTGTATGAAAATTAAGCTTTTTATTAGGATGAGCGAAGTGAATCCTCTACTAGGCTACACAAATTACATTTTGTCGTACACTTCACAAAAACTACTCAGTATTTTGATTTGAAATTAAGCATAAAAATAAATTAGTACAATCGGTAAATTTGTAGTTTTTTAAAGAATAACCTTAAAAAAATTATTTCGCATGTTTTTCCATTATGGGTGTATTTTTACAAATTCAAAATGAATCGCATATAATTTTAGAAGAAAGAAAAAATCATGGAGCTGGAACTAGTAATTATAGATAGAATCATGATTAATTAAATAAATAAAATACATTTTCATTATTCTGCCAAAATATCTCAAAAACTGTTATTTAAATTTAATTTAAAAAAGAAATATTTTTGGACTTGATAGAAATAACATATGATCTGTAGATTCTGACAATATTATTTTCTGATTGAATGATTTAAAAAAAATACATTTATTATTTATTTATTATTATTTTTCTTTTTAATATATTTTTCCATCATATGAATTCATTTTTGTAAACAATAATGAAACCTTGTTGTTGTTTATTGAACAACATACATTTGATTTGCGTGCTAGACATGAAGCCTGCTTATAAATTATCATCAATATTACAGGGACAAAGTAGCACAAAGAAATTTTACACCACAAGAGGTATACAACCGGGAGCTCCACACAAAGAGTGCATGCAATCGAGCCAGTGGGATTCAAACCCCCAACTTCCTATGCTCGAAGGGGATTAGCGGCGTGGTGCTTTGACCCCTAGGCCACAAAGGCCCCTAATGAAACCTACATATTTCTTGAAAGTAAATAAAATTCATTGAGTCAGTAAAAATGAATAAAGTCATGAATGATTAAGTATGTGAAACATTATCATTGCATCAAAATTTCTCATTTTTCTAAAAAAATATTTAAATAAGAAAAAGAACCAATAAATCTGCATTTTGTGAAGGCAAAATATTTTAAATATTGAAAATAATTGCAGGATTTATACCTCAAACCATAAAAAAATTCAACTTTCTTACATTAAAAACTTATGTTAATTTGAGAGGTAAATATACATTTTAAGGATGTATTCGAACAAACGCTTTTCCACCTTCAGCAGCTCGAAATTTTCCGATACAATTTCAGATATATTTTTAAAAGTAGAATCATGAAACTTGCTGAAGGGATTCTTGAAGGGACGTATGAGGTGCCGAGTAAAGTCTTTTTACGCTCAATTCATTAGAATTTGATTTATAAGCAATTAACGTCTCTGGAAGACTCTTTTTTCCGTTCCCTTATCTCCCATTTCGGAAAAATCGGTTCAAATTGCCGTTTTTGATTGCTTTTTTTGCAATATTTTGTACACTTATCAAAGAATTGACCTTTACGGCACCTTGTGCACTTTCTAAATAAGAGAATCTGCGAGTTTCATGTGTTTGAGAGCAAAAGTTAATTCAAAAATAAATCGGAAAACAAGCAGTTTGAATCGAAATACACCCTTAATAGAATACTTTATTATAAATTGGCTAGAAATGACACATATTTTGGTGCTCATTCCTTTTAATCATGTAAGTCCATGATTTGAAATTTTCTCTATTTAATTTTGGAAAAGCAAATGAAGAAAAGCTCATCTCATTCACAGGAGCCATCTTTTACTTCCCAGAGCAGAGCAGGACTAACCTCAACCTCAAATAGCCAATTCAGGGCAATATCCATAGCTGCCATGTATATCGCCACTGCACTCACTTTCCACCTTCCTATAAAAGCTCCAAGCTTAAATACAAAAATAAATAAGGTTAAAGTACACAGTTAAAGATTAATATGCAAATTTATTTGGTAAGGGAGAAGTTGCAAAACCATTAACTGCAGGTTAACTGACATGAAAAGGTTCTCATACCACTCACTCATCCATCCATGAAGCCAACCAACCATTTCTACAATGTAAACACAGCAAGCTGTGATGTTGCAGGACAGGCCTAGTTAAACTACATACTTTGTACTACGGCAAATAAAGTCCAGTTTCCTTTCAGCAGAGTTTCCCCCAGGTTTAAAAAGGGGAAGGCGCTACTGTTCTGAAAAAAGCACTTTTTTTTTTAATTTAAAGGGCACTTTTCTAGAGTTGAATCTAGAATCTAGCGGCTCAAAAAAATCATGGAAAAATAGAAATTTCATCAAACAATCGAGAAAAAAATCCAAAAATTGCATCAAAAAAATGAAAAAAAGGTAAATTTAAAGATAAAAGATCGCAAAAAGCAGAAAATCTATATATATATATAAAAGAAAGTCTGGATTTCGTATTAATCACAGCACAAAAAAATCTACCGAACCAAAAATCTTGAAAATTGGGATAAAAATACTTCTTATAACATCGAGTGCCGCTAAGAAGGGATTTTTGAAAATTCCACCCCAGAGGGGGGGGGGTAAAAAAAAGAACAAACTTAAAAAAAATTCCTTAAAAATCGGCTTTTGTAGTTATTTTTCAACTAATAACATACTTTAGTGTATTTTTTCATGCTGAATCGAATGGTACTGTAGAGATGGGAATGCTCGGAAAAAAACCGGAAAAATTGGGGAAAAAAAACAGTTTTTTTTCGGTTTTTTTCCGAAGGCTTATTTTTCAATTTTTCCGAACTGGAAAAATTGAAATTTTATTTATGAAATAATGTAGTAATTTTTTAAGAGCTACATTCTCATACTTTTTATTTTATTTATTTTTATCTTGAGTTCCCACATGAAAACTTTAATGTGGGTAATCTGATCTCTGAGCAGAAATCTGTTTGAGAAGACTTGAAAGGATCTTTCACATTTTTTCTTGTTTGAAACACAAGACACTTCACAAAATTTCTTTTGAAAATAGACATTTCAGAAAAAAGTTTAATCTACAAATTGAATCTTTCGTAAATGCAGTGATTGAAGAAAAAAAAAATTCATGCCATATAGCAGCTGAATCTTATCAAGTTGTATATAATCATAAATAACCTTATTAAAAATGTCTGAATAGGACTCTAAAAATAGTAATAATTTCTTATTCACAAATTCTGAATATATTTTGTATAAGTATATATACAAGAAACCCACAATTTCACAAAAGCAGGATTACATGAAAAAATCTAGATATATAATTAAATGCAACTTCTCTTTTTAAAAATTAATTCATGTGCAAAATTATTTTAATAATATGCCGATTAATAGAAATGGTAAAATTAAAAATTTAACAAAATTTGAAGCATGCATTTATTATTTTTTTCTATCTTTTCAAGAAGTAAGTATTGAATTTGTGAAAATTTTGAATTCCAGTTTTTCACTCTGTGAGTCTGTATGGGACAAAAATTTTATGGGCACTCGATCTTAAGAACTGACGCACAGTGCACATAATTTCACAAAACTTTCGATTCAGTTACACCTTGATATAAACTCGAGATGTTTAGTTATTAGTGTATATCACCTAACTGATGGTGCTGCTATGCTGCATTATTCATAATTTCCACAATAGTTCTATCTCAAGAATTAATGTATGCATTTTCATAAAACTTCAGATTAAGTTAATCTTTGACATAACTTTGTGCACATTACTTTTTGGTGTAAATCGCTCAACAGATGGCGCTGCTATGCTGCATTATTCATGATTATCGAAATAGCTCTATCTCAAGGACTAAAGGACGATTTTTTTTATCAAACTACAGATTCAGACAGTTCCTAATATATATTAATGTTGTTTAGTTTTTGGTGCAAATTGCCCTATAGATGGCACTACTATGCTGCATTTTTCAAGATTTTGTTATAGCTGATTAATTGAATGTTTTTTCAAGGTATTGAATCTAAAATTGACCTCCATTTTACCTCCATAATGTACAGTAATGTTCCAAAAACATGGGCAGTTTGCATTAGAAAAGTACAACTGCAATGAAATTTTTTTTATTACAAATAACTTTGTTCCAAATTATACATTCCCTCTTGATTAAACTTTGAATTTTTGTAGTTTTTTAAAGCACACTAGAAGTTTATCTCTGTATGTAACTGCTTTTGTTGATTCCTCAAATAGCGAGCATTTTCTATTTGTAGTGTTCTGTTTTCATAACTTTTGAGTTCCA
The DNA here is from genome assembly GCA_964019185.1 of Maratus speculifer. Lineage (NCBI taxonomy): Eukaryota > Metazoa > Arthropoda > Arachnida > Araneae > Salticidae > Maratus > Maratus speculifer. Next base: position 241,462,100 of record OZ025294.1, on the reverse strand, counting down.
TTCTTAGAAATATGAAATTATCATATGGAAACATTATTGAATATGGTTTCTTATTCAAGAATAGAATACCAGATTTCAGGATAAAAAGAAAAAAATTACATTTAATTAAACTTTAAAAAAAAATATTTTTTCTGCCTTCAGTGAGTAAAAATCTAACAGTCGATAAATCCTATGCTATTTTTTAGTTGCAGACCTGAGTAAGCCAAAGTAAAACTTAGTTTTGTTTGAATTTAGATTATAAAACTAAATCAAAAGTTTGAGTTGAGATTGGAAAGCTATACCAAAACTAAACATATTTTTTAAAAGAAATAAAATTATAATTGTAAGAAAAAAGTGTAATAATGTAAAAATATACATATTTTTTAAACAAACAATGGAATTTTTTGAATACTGATATTGATAATAATGACAAAACTGCAACAATTTCTTTAAACTAGTACCATTTACTTAAAAACTATACTTATGTAAATGGAATGCATAATTTATTTCCTTCCAAACTGCAGACATATTGGCTCAGGTTCTTACATTAGATCAATTGGTAGTTAAACATGTAACTGAAAAATCATTTCAACAGAGATATGATAGAACAAACAATAGTGTTTTAAAAATTCTTAGGCTGTGGAAAAAAAAAAAACAGCTTTTAAAAGCAGGCTTTGCTACTTTCTTTTTATTTTGTAATATAAAGTGAAAATAATTTTCATTTAATACAAATAAATGGAGAAAAATGTTTATTATTTAATATTCTCTAAGAAAATATAATTTATTTGGGAGAAACAGTCATAAAAAATCAATTTTTCCGTTTTTTTCCGAAAAAAACCGGTAAAAAACCAGTTTTTTTCCGCCACTCTAGAAGCAAATTATTTTAAATCCAGTAGTTCGTGAGATAATTCACATTTTCATAATTTGGCAATCTGTTCGGCCCAAAAACCTGAAATTTTCAATCCTTATCTATATATATAAAAGAAAGTCTGGATTTTGTATTAATCACAGCACAAAAAAATCTACCGAACCAAAAATCTTGAAAATTGTGGTAAAAATACTTCTTGTAACATCGAGTGCTGCTAAGAAGGGATTTTTGAAAATTCCACCTTAGAGGGGGCGTGAAAAAAAGAACAAACTTTAAAAAAATTCCTTAAAAATCGGCTTTTGTAGTTCTTTTTCGACTAATAACATATTTTAGTGTATTTTTTCATGCTGAATCGAATGGTACTAAGCAAATTCTTTTAAATCCAGTAGCTCGTGAGATACTTCTTATTTTCCTTGAGTTTTCGAATTTTCAGGTTGAATTTACGAAAATCCCTTCTTAGTGGCACTTGATATTATAAGAAGTATTTTTACCACATTTTTAAAGATTTTTGGTTCGGTAGATTTTTTGTGTTGTGATTAATACGAAATCCAGTCTTTCTTTTTTATATACGAAATCCAGACTTTTTAAGTTGCATGTGAAAAAGGCAAAAACTATAATACTTATGAATTAGTAGTAAAGGAATTTTTTTGAATATCAACAGTAACCTACACTAATAAAATGACAAAACGATCTGTCTGTGTGCATGTGTGTTTTTGTGTGATGTCTAGCAAAATCTATGGCACCAATGAGGCTCAAAATTTTCTTGAGAGTAGCCCAAAATCTCTCCTGACGTAACTGACATTCAACTTTTCAAAATTCTAATTATTAACTGATTCCTCCGCTGTTTTTCATTGCAGTCCTTTTGAATATTTTTACCGCTACATATGATCCGTTTTTTAAACCAGTGTTTTACACAATACGCGGTGGCATATTTCAGACAATGTAATTCCACTTATTTCGAGTTAGGGATAAAATCATAAATCTTATTTTACTTTAATATTATTATCAAGGACCCGGGCAATGCCGGGCAAGTCAGCTTAAAAAGTTCAACGGATGGTCTGAAATAATAACATGTTTTATCATATCTGAGAAGCAAATTCAGGTAGAAGCAATTCAAGTAGAATTCAAAAATTAAATAATAAAATATGCTTTTTTTAAAAAAAATACTAACCGACTTCAAAAAAAGAATCAAGCTTGGTGACAATTTGGCGCTAATGCATATGAATATATAGATTTAATATGCTTATGATTTGAAAACGGTTGCAACAATGAAAGATTATTTGCAAAAAATCATTATTTTTTTTATGAAATCCATATTTTTCATTAAAAGAATTCTGATCATCAGAATTTAATGAAATTAAAATGGGACCACATGGGTATCTTATACTTTGAAACAAAAAAAGAATTATCAAAATCGGTTCATATTTAAAGGATTCATGAGTGAACAAGAAATACATACAGGTTGAAATCATAACCTTCTCCTTGAAGTGGTTAAAAAACTACTAAAAATTGTTAAATGCTTTAGTGTTTGTGTTTAGTGTTTTGTGATCTTTTAAAAACATTTGCCCTTTTTTTCGTGATTTTTTCACAAAATTTGTCGTTTTAATTTTTATTTATTTATTTATTTATTTGCAAAATCTGCTGTTTTTTGCAATTTTTTAACAAAATTGCTCGTTTTTTCACGATCTTTTAACAATACTAGTAGCCTTCGCCTGCTACGCTGGTCAGTTTCTCTAAAATAATCTTGAATCAAACGAAATATATTTTAAAAAAAGTTTAATATCTAATCAAATACACACAGTTTTTGTTTGATTTGTGTAACCTTACAATGTTCAGTTCATAGTTCATGTTGGCAACATGATAAATTTCATCAAAAGATTGCAAAAAATCGCCAATTTTGTCACGTTTAAACACAAAATAAAACACAAATTTCGAAAAGGGGGCGCGAAAAAAAAGTACCTAATTCATAACGGGAATGGAATCGCCCCCTCTTTTCTCCCACCTACATTGTAACATTTCAGAAAATTTGCCATGAATTTAAAATTTTTTTGTTTACGATCACCTTTGTGATTCTGTCAGATTTTTTCCAAAATTTAAGAAAAATTCAGACAGTTATTTCTGAAAATTAAAAAAAGTCGGTCATAACTCTAAGAATCTTACATAAAATATATCACAAATTTTAACAAATAATTGAAAAAAAAACATTTTCATAAATTAGGGGAAAAAATCGCCAATTTTGTTATAGGATTCCAGGAAAAACATGAATTTTGCCAGAAGATCATGAAAAGATGTAAATTTTGCTCAGGGATCAGGAAAAAAAAACCCGCGGATTTCAACAATGAATCTTAAAAAAGGGACGTTTCATCAAAAAGTTGCAAAAAACGACAAAGTTTGTCAAAAATCCAAAGGCCCTTTGATGAAATTTGCACTTTTCGTCTGTTGTACTCTGATGAAATCGCGTTTCTTCAACGGCCCTTTGGGAAAAAATCACATTTTTTTTGCAGTCATTTGACAATTTTGGCTTTTTGTAGGCTTTCATTTAACAAAATTCACTTTTTTTTTTTTTTTTCCATGGCCCTTTGACAAAATTCGTGCCTTTTCGATGGTTCCTTTACGAAACTCGAAGTTTTTCCGATTCTTATTTGCATCGTTTTTGTGACTCTTTGACAAAATTCACATTTTTTCTTAGTACTTTGATAAAATTTAAGCTTTTGTCTGCTACATTTTGGTGCAAGTAATGCTTAATTCTGCAATCCTTTGTCAAATTTTTGTTGCGGTTCGTAAGCTTAACTATTAAGAGAAATTTTGTTAACTTTAAAAAAAAAAAATCTGCAAGATACAAATTTAATTATGAAATAATGTTTAGTTGAGTGTAGAAGACAACAGTATCACTATTGTTCCCATTTCTTTTTAAAAAGGGGCAAGACGGATTTATTGAAAACGACATTTAAAAGAAGAATACTTTTGTTGAGTAAAGGGTTCGTTTTGCTTAATAAACGGGTGCTTTCAGGAGTCACATTTAGAAAGTTTTGGACAGTCAAAAGTGGATTTCGAACAGAACCGTGCGAAAGGGGGGGGGGGGGCGAACACCCCGGGTGCGAAAATTTAGGGAGCGCCAAATTTATACTACAAACGTCATTTTTGAGCTGTCAAAAGAAAAAGTTTGGGGGGGGGGCGACAAATTCTAATTATGCCTCGGGTGCAATTTTCTCTTCGCACACCCCTGATTGTGAAGCAGGAAAATCTGCTTTTTAAGCATTAAAACCACAATTTTGAAGAAGGCAGGAATATTAGTTTTTAGAACAGAAAAATTCATTTCTGGCATAACTTTTTTTTTTTTTTTTTTTTTTTTTTTTTGTATTACAAAATTTGTATTTTGTATTATTCCGTTGCTTTGTATTGTGTACAAAATTTGCATTTTTTTTGCGATCTTATGATGAAATCTGTTGTTTTTTGGGGATATTTTGACGAATTTTGCGTTTTTTCACAAAATATGCCGTTTTACTTGAATTTTTCGATAGAAATTTTTGTTTTATTGCAATTTTTGGATGAAATTTGTCGGGGTTTTTTTTTTTTTTGCTAACCTTTGAGGAAATGTGCCGTTTTATCGCAATTTTTTGACGAAAGTTGCCATTTTTCATGATCTTTTGGTGAAATTGGCATTTTTACAAAATATTGAGGTTAAATTAGCCATTTTTTCGGGAATTTTGCTGGAAATTAGTCATTATTTCACGATTTTTCAACGAAAATACATGTTTGTGGGGTGCATAAGAACTTTTTTTGCGTTTCATCGCCGATTTTTTTATGTAATTTACGCCGCTATAGTGCATCTGCATTATCGCTGAAGGGCCACGGTTTTTCAAATGTGGGACAAGAAGGGTGTTAATTTTATGGATGAGGAACAAGAGGGACACTATTTTTTAAACTAAGGCAGGAGGGGCAGAGCACCCCCCCCCCCTGAAACCCTGTGAGGGGAACTCTGCTTTCAGTAAGTAATTAACATTCAAAAACAATATATGTACAATTTAAATGCATATTTAAATAAAATTCAAACATTTTCACAATTTTAAGCAAGTCATTGGAACTTTAGTTTCTTTGAAAAATATTAATTGCTATTGGTTGAGCAGAGAAATTGGGAAAACTAACTGAGAAAAAATATATAAATGTTTTTATAGTAATAAACTTAATTGAAACTATATACAGTAAACACTCGCTACAACGATATCCGATACAACAATAACTCCCTCTACTTAAATAATATTTTGTGGTCCCGGAGAATTTCCATATAAACTAATATTAATTCCCCCTCAATTTTGAGATATTCTCTGGAGCAATAAACCCCTCTAGAACGATTTAGCTTTTTAAAATTAAATGTCATTTTCTCCTTTTATAACAATATTTTGATTTTCAAATACTCAGAAAAAAAAAAAAAAAAAATCCTTAGCATATTTTGCCAAATTTCTTATCAATTCTGACAACAAAAGACTTAAATATTGGTTGACTTAACAGTCTAAAAATGAATAAAAAAACCAAAATATTGGCTTATTTGCAATAAAATTGTGTAAATATTTTTAAGCTTTTTTTTTTTTTTTTTTTTTTGCTTATTTTCTGAATTTATTACATATATATATATATAATATAATATTTAATTCCAACTATTAGCACTGTGCTAATTAATTTCTTCCATGTATAAACTTTTGAGTATTTCATACCTTAAAAAAAAAAAAAAAAAACCTTGTTAAATGCCCAAAATACATAGGCTCTCGATATAGCAATATATCCCTCTACAACAATATATTTATCTGGTCTGCAAAATATTGTTGTAGCGAGGTTTTACTGTATTTTAAACTTAAGCCAGCAGATTCCACTCCCGGTACGAACTATGTGCATTTTTTCACGCCCTTTTTTTCAAATTTGCTGTCTTTTCATGATCTATTAACAAATTTTGCTTTTGTCTTACGATCTTTTAGCAAAATTTGCCCTTTCTTTTCACGATTTTTTAACAACTTGTCGGTTTTTTGCGATCTTTTAACAAAATTTGTTGTTTTCAATCTTTTAACAAAATTTTTTGTTTTTGATCTTTTAACAAAATTTATTGTTTTCGATCTCTTAACAAAATTTTTTGTTTTTGATCTCTTAACAAAATGTGTCATTTTTCATGCTCTTTTAACAAAATGTATCGTTTTTCGCAATGTTTTAACAAAATTTGCTGTTTTTACGCATCTTTTAACAAAATTTACCTCTTTTTTTTTTTCCCCTGTTTTTCTGTTGAAATTTTAAATTTTTTTCCTTGATTCTTTGACGAAATTTTCCTTTTTCTACGATTTTTTGAAACACAATTAGTTAGCGACCAATTGAAGGTTTTTACACAACTGATTGACAAACTTCAAGATTTTTCCCCTTTAAATGAAATGAAGATTTTTTTTCCTGTGATAAATGGACTGTGATTTTTTTCTTCTTGCTACTAGAAAAAGAAATGAATTGAACGGCCACATCTAAAACGGCAGTAAGATTCTAGACTCAACTCTATAAAAGTGCCCTGAAGAATGAAAAAAATGCCTTTCCCAACAGTAGCACTCTGCCCCTTATTAAACATGCTTATTTTTGGATGATTTGCTAAAGTAATGTTATCAGATAAATTAGAATTTGTATTTAGATAAGATCTTTGATCTAAGTATTATAGAATGGTAGAAAAATATATTTTTGGGAAACAAAAATTGCAAAAAATATAAAATTCTAATATAAAAAAGTTTAATGGTATTTTATGGTTTGAACTATAAATTCTGCAGTTATTTTCAATATTTACAATATTTTGCCTGTGCAAAATGCAGATATATAGGTTCCTTTTCTTTTTTAAATAGTTTTTAAAAATGAGAAATTTTGATGCAATGATAATATTTCAAATACTTAATCATTCATGATTTTTTTTTCATTTTTACTGACTCAACGATTTTTGCTTATTGCAAGAAATATGAAGGTTTCTTACTAACTCCATGATTTATTTTTCCTTCTGAAAATATAAGTGTTTCATTTTTTTATTTACAAAAATGAATCCATAATAGAAAAATATGTAAAATAAATTAATTAGAATAATAACACTTTTAAGGTTATTCTGGAAAAAAAAAGGGGGGGGGCAAATCTATAGATTATAATTTATTTTTAAGACTAATTTCAAGTCAAAATGCTGGATTATTATTATTACTATTTTTTTTTTTTTTTTTTTTTTTTTTTTAGTAAAGTGTACGACAAAATGTAATTTGTGTAGCCTAGTAGAGGACTTTACTTTTTGAAGTCGGTGCCAAACAATCACAATTGATTAAAATCATCACCATTTTTGTTATGGAACTAGGCAAAATATATTCACAATTCTTATTGTATTTAAGATAGTTTGTCACCAACTTCAAAAAGTAATTCATAACTTTTTATATGTATATATTCATAAATTAAAGCATAAATATATAAATTCATCTCTAGTAAAAAATATTCTCGCTAAAATCCATGTTTAGTGGATATTAAATTATACATATTAAATTTACCTGATATCCGATGTGTGGTTATTAGATAAAGTTTTATCATTAGACAATTTTAAAGAATTTCATTCTTTTTTAGTGCTTTTTTGAAGTCGGTTGATATATTTTTTAAAAAAGCTTATTTTATTTCCTACTTTTTTGTTATCGATACTGTAATACTGAAATTATGTGTGCTAACATACGATGTCTCTTTTAATGCATTGACTAATTGATGTACTTTGCTGGACTTTGATGTTTTCAATTTGCTGGTCAATTTCCTATTTGATTTTCAGCTATTCGAAAGCAACTTACAATGTCGGTTAATTTCGTTGTGAATCTTTAGGTTTTTTGGATGTGATAATTTGTTTAGATAAGATTTCGTTCTTTGAAAAGTTGCCACATTCGTAAATCTGTAAAGTCTACATTGAACCTTACGGACCTCGAAAATGGGTATCAAAAAGCTGACAATCTATCAAGAAAAGTGTCCTTATGCATCAGATAGCAGGAAAGTGCTTGATTACATACACTCCTGGACAAAATTATAAACTCAGAAATTTTTTTCTTTGCTTACATCATAATATAAATAGGCTTAGCTTTCCATTAATAAAATAATGATGAATATTTATAATAAGGCATCTAAATTTAATATAACTCATAAATAAAATGGAGTAAGTAATTTAAATAAGAAAATACATAACTTAAAAAAATAACATTATGTGAAACCTGGACAAAATTATAAACTCAAAGTTATAAATTTCTATATTGTGACATTTTCGATATAAATAAATGCATTTTGTGATAAGAAACTAATAAATAGAGTCATTATGGATCAATACATTTCAATACATCAATGCATATTTTAATTTTTCTCATAAAATAACATTATATGAGACCTGGACATAATTATAAACTCAAAGTTATGAATTTCTACTCTCTAGAATTTTTTTATGTAAATAAACACATTTTGTGATTATAAATTAATAAATGGAGTTATTAGGGATGAATATATTTCAATACATCAATGCATTTATATATATATATTTTTTTTTTTCAAAAATATGAGTAAAATATAAATATAGTGCATGTGTAAATTGAAAACATAAAATTATAAAGTTTAAGAAGTGAACATACTTTTGAATCCTGATGCAAAGTATTAATGCATGCATTCAAAAATGTGTTGAACCGCCATTTTTCTGAATGACTTCGAATATGCGACTCGGCATAGATTGAACAATTTATTCTAACTGTTTCATAGACAACTGGTTCTAGGCTGAAAGTATAGCCATATTTAAATCATTTGTGTTTTGATATTGGCATCCATCGCGATAGACCATTCGAACAATTGCACTCCATTAACTTTTAATGGGTTTTAGACCAGGGCTGAGGGCTGGCCAATTCAAGGCATTTATATACCTATCGCTGCAGCCACTCTTTTATACTTTTTGCAGAGTGTATTGCTGCATAATCTTGCAGAAATACCCAGTTTTCTCCAGCGATCAATGGTCCATATGACAAAAGATTATTGGCCAGGATTAACTGGTAGTCTTCTGCTTTTTGTTTTCCATTAAGAAAATGCAAAACAATTTTACCATTTAAAAAAAAAAAAACCCACACCATCACTGATTGTTCACCAAAGTTTCGACTAAAGATATGCAATTCTTTAGGCTAGATATCGTTCCAATAGTATTTATGCCACCTTGGCCATCTAAATTAAACTTCTTTTTGTCTGACCAGATCATTGTGCTCTACTATGTCGTCCATGACATGTGCTGTTGTGCAATGTCATGGTTGAGTTTGATGAAATGAAGTCTGGGTTTCATGTGATGGGGCTCAAGTTTTGGCTCAGCTTTCATTTTCTTCCATTTCAAATTCGGCGCTCGTTTGTTTAACTAAAAATTATAAAAATGCATTGATGTATTGATATACATTCATCCCTAATAGCTTTATTTATTAGTATATTATCACAAAATGCATTTATTTATATCAAAAATACTAGGTTGTAGAAATTCATAATTTTGAGTTTATAATTTTGTCCAGGTTTCACATAATGTCATTTTATGAAAAAAATTAAAACACGTACTGATGTATTGAAATGTATTGATTCATAATGACTCCATTTATTAGTTTTTTATCACAAAATGCATTTACTTATATCAAATGTGCCAGAATATAGAAAATCATAACTTTGAGTTTATAATTTTGTCCAGATTTCACATAATGTTATTTTTTTTAAGTTATGTATTTTCTTATTTAAATTACTTACTCCATTTTATTTATAAGTTACATTAATTTTCGATGTCTTATTATAAATATTCATAATTGTTTTATTAATGTAAAGCTAATCTTATTTATATTATGATGTAAACAAATTAAAAATTTTCTGAGTTTATAATTTTGTCCAGGACTGTAAGAGGACCCCAGAAGCCAAGGGGTACAGGTGACAAAATTTCGATTTGGTGTAAATTGAGTTTAAAGGTAATGGATGTTAAATTGGAACATCAATAACAATTGAGTGGATTGAAATAGGAAATTTCTGCTTGTTGCATTCTGGTCTTTGAACTCTTTATTTCAATAACTGTTAAAAAATAAAGTACAATTTTCTTTAAATGTATAATTAATCAATATTGTTTGTTTTTCGAAAAAAGTGGTTTGCCTCTATAACTCAGCAAATAATAAGAAAATCACTTATATTTCTTTACCTGAAATGAAAAAAGCATATTTTTAGGTCTTCTGTGTATTTAGTTTATTTTTTTCAATTTTGTCACTTATACCCCTTGGCTTCTGGGGTCCTCATATATAAGTGCACAGCAAAATGACTACATAATTCGTACATATATCCTCTTGATAAACAAAAAAAAAAAAAAAAAAAAAAAAAAAAAAGGGCAGATCTAGTGATCATTTTGAGCCATCCAATGTAAAAAAAAAAGTATATATATATTAAAATGCAAATGAGATATCTTAAAGAATTTAGGATTAGCATTAACGAGTTTTTCCAGGAAACTGAAGTAGCTCCTTAATAATAAATAGGAGCACTACAATATTTTAAAGCTGCATAAAGATGTTAGTTAAAAAAAACTAGTTGGATGTGTCAATCCCAAAACTTTCTTCTATCTCATAAGTACATTTTAATATTAAAAAAAAAAAAAAAAAACGTGGTGACCCCAAAGTTACCCACCATCGAATTTCCTCGAACATTTGATCTAGCCTAATGAGATTCTGGTATCCGAAAAGCCTAAAACGCAAAATTTAATTAATATTCTGAGAAAATGAGCTTAGTAGTGTGTCATGTTGGGTAATTTATACTAAAACCTAATAAGCATCTATTTATGTCAAGATCTAACAGAATCTGAAATTTGATGGAATTTCATCCATTAGTTCTTGAGCTATAGTTATAACAAAAAAATTGCAAAACGTAGCACAGCAACACCATATCTTGGACAATTTATGCCAAAACGTAAAAAAGCGTCTAATTATGTTATGGTGTAAAAGAATCTGAAGTTTGATGAAATTCTGTGAAATTAGTTCTTGAGATATAGCTAGTTTAAAAAAAAAGTGTAAAATATAGCACAACAGCACCATCAGTAGAAGGATTTATACCAAAACGTAATCATCGTGTAATTATGTTATATGTCATTTTGTAACAAAATCTGAAGTTTGATGAAATTCTGTGCTTTGGTTGTTGAGGTATAGCTATCGGAAAAATCGTGCAAAATGCAGCATAGCTGCACCACCTGTTGCAAGGTTAATACCAAAATGTAATCAACGTCTAATTATGTTATATATTCTAGTGTAACAGAATCTAAAATTTCATGAAGTTCTCTGCATTAGTTCTTGAGATATAGCTATCGCAAAAATCGTGCAAAATGTAGCATAGCAGCGCCACCTATAGGGTAGTTCGCACCAAAACCTTATCAGCGGCTATGTATCTCAAGGTATCGCGGAATCTGAAGTTTGGTGAAATTCTGTGCATTAGTTCTTGAGATATAGCTCTCATGAAAATCATGAAAAACGTGGCATAGTAGCGCCACCTGCTGGCCAATTTACACCAAAACTTAATCAGCGTCTATGTATATCAAGGGGTCACAGAATCTGAAGTTTGGTGAAATTCTGTGTATTAGTTCTTGAGATATAGCTATCATGAAAATCATGAAAAACGTGGCATAGCAGCGCCACCTGCTGGCCAATTTACACCAAAATTTAATCAGCGTCTATGTATATCAAGGGGTCACAGAATCTGGAGTTTGGTGAAATTCTGTGCATTAGTTCTTGAGATATAGCAATCTTGAAAATCATGAAAAACGTAGTATAGCAGCGCCACCTGCAGGCCAATTTTCACCAAAAACCAATAGGCACTAATTCATATCAAGGTCTAACTGAATATAAAATTTTATTAAATTTCGAGCATTAGTTCTTGAGATAGAGCGCCCACAAATTTTTTGTCACATACAGACAGACACACAGACAGACAGACGGACAGACTCACAGACAGACATTTTCTATAAATAGTCAAAACGTGTTCAGGACCTTCTAAAACGTATAAATCCGTCGAAAACCGGAAGTCGAAAATTTTCATGAATCCAATACTTTCTTCTTGTAAAGATAGAAGAAAGTAAAAAAAAAAAATTGTATATTAGCTATTGTCAAGTTTTTTGTTCAATATCAATCACTGTTTTTAACTTTCAAATTGTATACTGTGCATAATGTTACATCTGTCATGGCAGAAACAAATTTCTTATAAATTAAAATATTTAAAATTTATTTGAAAATTATGCATTAAGTTTAAACTGAATCTCTTTTATTAGAAAAAAAATGGTTTTAATAATGAAACATTTACAGGGATGTCTCACAAATGTTTATGCAAGTGAAAACTCGTGTGCAGAAAGTATCACACTCATCAGAAGATTGTTTTTTATCGATTGAAGTTTTATGTTTGTTCAATTATTAAAACATATGCTGGAAAAACATTTTTAAAATACTTTTCAGGAATTTATTAGCTAATTTATTGTCCAAAATATTAGATATAATCTTTTAAAATTGTGTCTGGATGTCACATCCATCACATTGGTAAGGCCCAAGAGTTTACTGTATATTAATTGAGTGTGTGCAAATTTATATTTCCTCTTTAAAAAAATAGTTGATCTTATTGATATTTTTAATTATAATTTAAATCAAATTGATTAAAATCAATAAACGTTGTTTTTAAATATTAATTAATATATTTAACATTTATTTTCTTTTTTTAAGGTTGGAGCTGCTGGGCGAAAAAGTAGACTACTACTTGCTATGTCTACTGCTGCAGAATTCAGAGACCATCTAACATCATTTAGTGAACTTTATGCATCTTTAGGTGAGAACAAATTTATATTTTAAATAATTCGTATTATGTGGAAAAGTTTTATTTTCATGGTAATTATAAAAGATATTTATAATTGGCAATTTTTCAGAATCTTTTTGGAAAAATTTTCTAAAACGGAACAAAGAAAATGTTGTTTGTAATTCTTTAGCTAGTTTACTTATGAAATAACCCAATGTTGCTTGGGTCCATAGTTGGCATAAGATATTATTTGTTCCTCAGTCCTGAAAGGTAACTACTCCATATATAGATGTGCTTGGTGCCAATATAGTTGCTCTACAAAATCAACTAGAAGCAACAATAATAACAAAAATTAAAATAAAAATAGAAAATTGACTTTTAAATTTGCAAAGTAATTTGATTTCCTTAAGTCCAACACACTTTAATATAATTTTTGAAAAATATTGTATATTTTCACATCTAATATCAATTTTATTTTTTGTTTTCAACTATAAATATAGATATATTAATTCATATTTACATATATTTCTTTTTACTTTGAAAAAATATCCTGGTATTTCGTTTGAAAAATCAGATTAAACCAAATTCAATGTGAAAAAGTCAAAACTTAACATTGGATTATGGAATCCATTAACTTCATGGTTTTCAGTTATATGCTTGAAATCATTTGAAAACATATCCTATTTTTACTCCAATATGAATTTGAAGGCATTACGATGCACATCAGAGAAAATTCTATTCTAAATTAAAAAAATAAAATAAAATAAAATAAGGCATTTGATTCTGTAAATTTTTAAAAATCAGCCATCAGTCAAAAAATTTAGGAATTTAAAAAAAACCTTAACCTTGAAAGTAAATTTTTTAACATAAAATCCTCCTAATGGATATTAACCATTATTGAATCAGGTATCTGCAAATTGCAAATAGTTATATCACAAATTCTCTTCTTCAGAAGCAGGGGTACCATTTATAGAATTTCTTGAGGGGGGGGGGGGGGCAAACATTTTCTTTGAGATGCAGGATTTGAGACAAAATGCAAGATTGTGTAATTCTTTACAAATATTTTTTTTTTCTTTTTTTTTTGTGTGTGTGTAAATCCATAATTTTTTATTTATTTATTTTAATTTCACAAAATTATTTTGTGAATCACAAAAAGTTATAAATTTTGTCACAAATAAATCCCCCCCCCCCAAAAAAAAAAAAAAAATAAAAAAAAAAAAATTTTAATTATTATTATTATTAATTACAATAAAAAGTTGCAAATTTCAATAACCGATGTGTTACTTTTCTGTGAAAACATGGAATTTCACTTTTTCAGTGCTGAATTTTGTTATCCCTGGGATTAATGTAAATGTGCATTAAAATTTGTTGATATTTTTATGGGGAGGTTGTGGTAGTGGATGAAATACAAGAACAACCCACACCAAATTGAGCAACTTTCTTCAAAGGATTGCAGGAAAAAAAAAAGTGAGTTTTAATTTCAGCAAAAAAAAATGTGATGTCCTGGAAGTTCAGCTTTTTTTACTGAGCCTGTGCCATATGTCTGTAATAGTTGAGAAAAATTGTGAATTTTTGTGAATCAATAATCAGTCAAGAAAAAAATATTGCAAATTATGTCAATCTATCACAGAAAAATAGTGTAAATTTCAGCAAATGTTTAGGGAAAAAAAAAATTTTTGTCAATGCATCACAAAAAAAAAAAAAAAAAAAAAAAAAAAAAATGTCAAAGGATTGAAAAAAAAAATCAAGAGTTTCGTCAAATATATTGCAAAAAATGCCAATTTTGCCTTTAAAAAATCACTAATTTTGTCCGAATATATCCCAAAGAGTAAATGGGAATCACATCAAATGAGCATGAAAAAAAGACAAGAATGGAAAAATTAGATCAGTCATGTTGTAATTAGCATACAATCATCAATAGATTAGAAATAAGAAAATTTTCATTGATTTTTTTTTTTTTTTTTTTTTTTTTTTCTAATAAAAACTTTCAATAGCTATTTTCTAACTTCTTCTTCAGGCTAAATTCCGTTGACATGATTTCTTTAATAAAAATTTCTTTGCATAAAAAAAAAAAAAAAAAAAATTGAATTTGAAATTTAAAAAATTCAAAAATTGTTAAAGAAAAACAAAATTTACTGCATTTGTAAGAGGTTACAAAATTTCATGTATTATCGAAAACATCAAAGTCAAATTCCTTTAGCTAATGGGGGGAAAATTCACCATGAATTGAAAAAAATAAATATGACAGAAAAAATTAAAAAATATATAATTAACAATTACCAAATATTTGGTTGGAGATACAGAACTTCATGCATACAGGTACGTTAATACCAGGTGATGTAATTCTGCTGTATCTTCAGAAAACTATACATAAAACTATAGTACTTTTAGTAGAGCTCAGATGCATCTTTAATGTTACATGCCAAAGTTCACCCCTTAACCTCTTCATTCGAAGGGCATATGTTGTGTATGCCTCATCTCATTTCAGTAATCAGCGGCCATTATGTATACTAATACATTCACTACTTCTTACATCATTATATGAAAGAAAAGAAACTTTTGACTGTTGTTGAATGTGTGTTGATAGCAACTCAGAATCTATGCAATCACGTAGATGTAAAATCTTCTGAAGAAATACTTATAGATTACACTGATAGTTATAAAGAAATGTTTTCTTCTCATAGTAAAGGTTACTGTCAGTTTTTGATGAGCAGATAGTATTTAGAATTACTGTTATATGATATTATATTTTTACTTATATATGGGTCATTCCATGTTAAATCAACCAGTGACTCAACCTTTTCAGATTTCAATGAAATTCTCAGGAATCGTTCTGCCTGATGATATAAATGGGAATATATGTTCATAATTTTTTTTTTCACATCAAAATTTCATATAGTTAATTATTAAAATTTAAAAAATCATTTTTTAGCTTCCTTACATGTTTCTAATTTTGAATTTCTCAAGTTCTATCAAACATAAAAAAATTTTATGACTATTCATTTCAAAGAGGAGTTTCAAAGGTTTAATTTGTTATGCAAGATGACTATGTATAGTTAAAATAAATAAAATTTTTAAATTTTTAAATTTAAAATTTGAAAATTTTTTTGATAGTTATTTTTAAATTTTTTGAAAAAATTGTATGTTTTTTGTTCTATTATAAGCTTAAAATTCTGAAATTTTTAGAGTGGGATCTCAATGGGATCAGGAATTATTAAATAAAAACAAAAATTACCATTAAAATAGCAATTTAATTCTATCTATTTTGTATGTAATTTTCAGATTTTATTTCATAACTTCTGATCCCATTGAGATCCCACTTAGAACTTTAAGCTCATAATATTACAACAAACTTACATTTTTTTCAAAATTTTTAAAAATGACTATCTAAAAAAATTTTAAACTTTAAAAAATTTATTTATTTATTTTTTTTAACTATGAATAGTCAACTTGCATATGAAATTAAACCTTATAAACTCCACGTTAAAATAAGTATTCATGAAATTTTCTATGTTTGATAGAACTTGAGAAATTCAAAATTGAAAATATTTATGCAAGTCAAAAATGATGATTTTTAAAAATTTAATTGTATGAAAATATAAAGCGATAAACAAAAAATAAAAATATACTCTAATTTATATCATCATAGAAAATGATCCCTGGCAATTTCATTGAAATCAAACTTTCTGCGTACATGGCAGGGTTCGTAAAGCTGGGCCCAGTTCGAAAAAATCCAGTGGGTTTTTTCAGAATGGGCCCACTTGAAAAAGCCAATGGAAAAAACTCATAATATAGGGGTTTTTTTTCAATTTTCAGAAATATTTAAAATTTTTAACAACATTTATATTTAATGAATTTAACTCGTTTCAGTTAATTAAAAAAATATATATATAAAAGCTATTTCATGAGCACCTGAAATAAAATAAGAATGCATTTTAGCACATTAAAATACTTTACTAACATAAAACATAGTAGATATCTAGACAACATACATAGTACATAATTATAGGTTAAGCCATGTATTATAGGGATGTCTTTATATAAAAAAAGTAAAATCCACTGTATTCATGAAAAGATGTGGTTTTTCTTTTTACTTTCTTCTATCTTTGCAAGAAGAAAGTACTGCTTTTGGTGGAAAATTTTGACTTCCAGTTTATAATGTATTTATACGTTTTTAAAAGGTCTTGAAGATGATTTGATGTTTTTTAGAAAATATTTGTCTGTATGTGACTAAAAATTTATGTGTGCTTTATCTCAAGAACTAAAACATGAAATTTTACAAAACTTTAAATTCAGTTAGATCTTGATATAAAATGGTACTGATTAGTTTTTGGTGTATATTGTCCAACACATGGTGTTGCTATTAGAGATAAGTTCGGACTCGTTTTTAGAGGCCTGAGCTCTACGATTTTAAATCTTAGCCCAAAAATTTTTTTTGTCATCAGAGCCTGAGCCCAATACCAACAATATACAAAACAAAATTGTATGGTATTTAAAAAATGTTTCAAAGTGATACCTCATTTTTAAAAACTTCTTACATAGTTATAATTTTGAAATGAAAATTTAAATTCAATCTAATCGAAATCTGTATAAAATAAAAATGTACTTCATACTTAAAAAGATTCTCATATTTTTTCTACCTTTAACAAACAAATTTGATGGACACGTTTGTGTTTAATGAATAAATGCATGAAATTTGCAGAAATTACTATCTGTAAGCTGGCAAATCGAATAACGTTCTTCTATTTTCTGTAAAAAGTTAACATCTTTTATTGTAATCAATTCTTTTTTTTACATAACAATCTTCTTTGATTGACAGGTACCTGAAAATCAACATAAATTAAAAAAATCAACATTGTTTTATTTTTAAAGGTACGATGCTTTTATAGAAAAAGAGGAAACACTGGTTGATTAAACATGGTAATCATATTTACTTATGGAGGAAAATGACTTCAAAAAGGAACAGCGGCCCCAGCATACATGGATGAAAGTTTGCTGTCTACGGACGATATTCCGTCTTTTAAAAATTCCCGAGGACGGAAACAGGACGAAAAAATCTCTGAGGACGGAAGTGCTCGGAGACGCGCTTTTCGTCAAATGATCGCAAAAAAAAAAAAAAACCACTATTTTTGTCAAAGGATTGGAAAACAAAAAAACATTTTTTTCATGAAATGATCGCGGAAAAAAGTGCTATTTCTGTCAGAAGATCGCAAAAAAAGATACGTTTCCCATCAAAAACTTGTAGAAAAAATGCGTTTCCTGTCGACGTATCGCGAAAAGCATGCTATTTCTGTTAAAAGATTGCAAAAAACATGCCAATTCCGTTAAAGGATTACGGAAAAGACTTTCCATTGAAAGGTCGCGACGCGGAAAACATTCTTTGCAGTCAAAGGATCGCAAAAAAAAGGCATTTTCTGTCAAAAGCTTGCAGAAAACATGAGATTTCTGGCAAAAAATGTGAAAAATATGTTATTTCCGTAAAAAGATCGTGAAAAAGATGCAGTCTTGGTCAAAAAATGCAAAATAGATGCAGTCTCTGTCAAAGGATCGCGAAAAAGATGCGATATCAATCAAGTGATGCAAAAAAAAAAAAAATTTATAAAATTTTATAAAAATTTTATAAAATTATTGCAGAAAAAAACGCGATTTTCGACAAAGGGTCGTGAAAAACACGTGAATTTTGCCAAAGGTTCACAAAAAACTCACGAATTTTGCCAAAGGTTTGTCAAAAACATGCGATTTCCGTTAAATGATCGCAGAGAACCCACAATTTTTATCAAATGATTAAAGAGAAACGCGATTTTTTTAAAGATGCGAATTTTGTCAAAGGGTCATAAAAAGATGTGATTTTTTGTCAAAAGATTGCGAGACAGATGCAATTTCTGTCAAAGGATCGCGAAACAGACGCGATTTCTATCAAAAGTATTGCAAATTTCATCAAAGAATCACGAAAAAGATATGATTCACGTCAAATGATTGCAAAAAACCTGCAATTTTAATAAAATTATTGTAGAAAAAACGTGATTTCTATCAAAGGATCGTGAAACAGACATGCTTTCTGTTAAAAGATCATGGAAAAAGCACGAATTTCGTTAAAAAATTGTATAAAATGCTTGGATTTGCTCGGAAAACTGCAAGTTTCGGGAAAAGATCGCAAAAAAATTGCAAATTTTGACTATAGATGGGGGGGAAAACAGAATTTCGTCATAGGGTCATGAAAATAAGCAGGGTACTTGTGTGCGAATGTGCTCACTCAGTCTCAGTGGGGGGGGGGGGGGGGAGGATTCAAAATATTTTCAGTTTTGGCAAAATTTCAAAATCTTTGATTGACAGGTACCTGAAAATCAACATAAATTAAAAATATCAACATTGTTTTATTTTTAAAGGTACAATGCTTTTATAGAAAAAGAAGAAACACTGGTTCATTGCTTTTTTTATCAAAATAACATGGTAATTATATTTACTTATGGAGGAAAATGACTTTGAAAAGGAACAGCGTCCTCAGCATGAACTGAGTTCATGATGACAAATACATATAATAATCACTAAAGTTATTTTCATATTAAAAACGACTATAATTTGTGCACAATCAAAGATTAAATAATTTGCAAACCTCCAGCTAATTCTTGTCTATCAAAAACAGATGAAAATATTACCTTGGTGTTATGTAACTAAATAACAAATAAATGAATGATCCCATTAAAAAATATCTTCTGCTAACGTAGCCAATTAAAAACAAGTTCATTATTGTGTTTGTTTTGATTGGCACCGTATAAATAGATCGTCACCGGAAATTCCATAGACATAAATCTGTAATTATCACAAATTTTCATTTGAAACAGCAATAAAATATTAAAATAAATAATCAAGCATTCTGATCCACCGTCATTTTGATAAAAAAGAATTAAAATAAATTGAAAAGGAATAAATATGCAATTTTAAGTGGAAAAAGTTCTTTCAATCTTTTCTACACATTAATAAATAAAAATTTTCTGGTTTCAGAAAAAATGAGCCTGGGCTCGGGTTGAGCCCATCTCATCTCTAGTTTCTATGCTGCATTTATTTCAATTTTTGCGATCGTTTTATCTCAAAAGGGATTTTTATCAAACTTCAGAATATGTTCATAATAAATTTTTCTGATGTGCAAAAAAGTCCAAATATTGTACAGATTTGGATTTATGATTTTGAGGATCGTGAACTTCATTACTCCAAAAATGTAAATATTTTTGGTCTTAATTTGCTGTATCTGTTATGCATCATAATATCTTGAAAAAAAAAAAAAAAAGTTTCTTAACGGAGAATGTTTTGTCCAAAATATACTTTCTTCCCTTTTTAACTATTTTTTATTTTATTTTGATAAGACCAAGGAACAATAGTGTTTCATTTTGTGCGACAGGTTACCAAACCAGTCTGCTTTTCTCCTTTTTTTCTTTCTCAAAGAACATTTCCCCACTGCTCAGCATAGCAATTAGTTTTGATTATACTGCAACCCTTGGTAAAAAGTTTCTGATCATTACATCATAACTCCCATCTTTTGTAAGAAAAGATTATTTATTCTTACTGCACAAAAATAAAACGATTATTAGCGATAATACATTTATTATATGTAATGAACAACAATGTGCAATAAAGAGAAATCATTATACATCAGTTTAAAAACAGAAAAATTGTGATTGAAATTTAAGCACCAAAGAAAAAATTATCCAATCATGCTTTGATTTGGAAAAAAAAATAACTGATCACTGTAATCAATAATTCGTAAATCCACTCTTATTTCGGATGACAGCCAAAATTCTTAGTGGAATGGACTCAATAAGATTTTCACACTCATTGGCAGCAACTTCACACCAGCTTTCCCTTAGAGCTTTACGTAGTTCTATGGCATCTGTAATTTGTCGAAAATCGATTTTCCTTTTTATTATATTCCACAGATTTTTGATGGGGTTAAGATCCGGACTATTGGGGGGCCAAGTCATGGTTTCAATTGGTATATTACCTACATTTTGTAGAAATTTCTTCACTGATTTGGTGCGTTGGAGAGCTGCGTTGTCATCTTGAAATAAGAAGTCATTTTGATCCCCGACCACGACCATTGATCGATGCTAAGAATCAGAAAATTGTCTAAAATGTAAATGTAAACTTCATTGTTTACTGTACGTAATACAATACACAACATACCGACGCCTTATAATGTTATACAGCTCCAAACAGTAAATGAAGTGAAAATTTAGTCCTCGTATTGACACATTTATCATTGAACTTCTCACCAGATTGCCTCCAAACAAATGTTCCACAGTCGTCGCCTGTTCTGAGAGATTCATCGCTAAAAATAACTTTATTCCATTATCAAGTGGCCAGTGCACACATTTTTTACACCATTGCAAGCGTTCTTTTTCAAGTAAGGCTTTGTTTTAACTTTACAGAATTTAAATTCTGCTGTATTTAGAGGATTACGTACAGTGCAGTCATATACCTTTACTTTATACTAGACCATTCGACATTGAGTTGTTTTGAAGTTGCTTGCCACTTTCTCTTCGCTATCTCCTTAAGTTTTCTGTCTTTCTTAAATGTTTTCATTCGTAGACGTCCACATAGAAGTAAATTTTCCACGCTTTTAGTCATGCTATATTTTTCCCAAATGTTGCATAATATACTTTGAGAACAGTTTAATAAAACAGCTAATTTCCTTTGTGAATTTCCCTTTTGCAACAATTTAATCATGCAGATTTTTTAAATTGCGAGACAGTTTTTTCACACGAACCATTGTCAAGAACTTCAGAGCTGCTTTTGATCTCGCAGTTGGAAGATTTCTGCATTTAAATAGGATTCAGATATTGTATGCATGCTCAGGTACTCTTATCCATTTTCAATATGCAAATTTCAAACCTTTTTCCTCAGTGATTGATTACTATTTTCCAAATTCCGTCTTGATTGGATATTTTTTTTCTCACGAGGAAACTTTTTTGCGTGCAATATAATTATAAATTATTTGATTGTTATACTGAATTTACTTTTCATTTGTATTTTAATACGTGTTCTTTTATTTGACATATGATAAAACACCCCTATGCTCATGAATCGCAAAATATATGCTTTGAAATGCAAAAGTCATAAACTTGATAACATTGATCGAAAACTTTTTGCCAAGGGTTGTATATTAATCACTAATTCATCATTTATAAAATGTTCATAGTACTGCTAAAAAGCCAAAATGGTATTTTTTTTTAAATTGGTACTACTACGTTATCCCGTCAACCAAAAAATTATCGCCAAACTATAAGATTAAATGCCAATAATGGATGATCGTGAATGTTACATTCAATGACATTAAATACAATTCATGTGTTTAAAATGTCATTAAGTGATTTTTATTTCGACTTTTTATTAATATTTTTATTAATATTCTACTAATTATTTGTTTTTTCATTATTTAAAATAAAAATTATGCCATTATTTATAATTTGGCTATTAGTTTGGCGATTTGTATAATTTGGCGAAATTGGTCGACGGGATAACAGAGTAGTATCAAAAAATCTTAGACTCTGATTGGAATTGCAAGCATTAAGGCACATAATTGTTTTTTTTTTAATTATTATTAAGTTTTTAAAAGAATTAAGCTCAATACTGTATTTTGACAAGACAATGTTGGCTTCGTCATATTTGGCAATACACCCACAATCTGGTTCGATTGGAAAGTGCAATTCTATAAACATAAAGGTTAAAAAACTAATATAAAAGCTTCTGAATATTAAATACTATTATTAAAGATTGTAAAAAACTCAATAAAACTCACATTAAAGCAGGATTTTATTGGGTTTTTTAGAGTGGATTTTTTTACAACCCTGACAGTAAAAAAGATTAGTTGTTATTATTTACAATGAGTAATAAAAATTGAGCAATGTTGCTTTATTTATATTACTGTGATACAATAATCTTCTCCAAATTGTCCATAAAGTAAAATTAGCCATTTTTGGTGCCGTGTCAAGCATCTGGGACAACTTGGCTAGTTTGTGTGTTTAGTATGTGCTTAAATTTACTTGCAAGTATTAGTGCATATTGCATTGGGCTGTTACATTTCTGCACTTTTTCTGTTTTAATATCATGACTAATTGTATAATGATTAATGTAATATCATGACATTACATCATTGACCAAAACATTTATGCTATATATAATAGCTATGTCAGATAATTAAAATATCATTAAATAATAATAAATTCACATTCAATCCAAACTTTTCCTAATTAGATGTAACAAATCTATGTTAGTTTTATTTATAATGTCAGAATAATATTTGGATTGGCATAGAAAAGCTTTGTGTCAAAAAATATAAAAAGGATAAAATATAGTATAATAATAAATTTTCTTATTTTAAGAATTAAATTTAACTAAGATTCTAATTTTGTGACACAAATTATTGCTTTTTTATATTTGCTATGTTATTATATAATTAAAAACTTGTTTGGTTTGAAAGGGGGTGTTTGAGACCTCTAGCAACCAACTTAAAATACTACATAATGATAAAATAAGATTTGTTATGGATAGCTCAGTTTAAATAGGACTGTTAATACTGTTGTACTAGACTTCAAATATTGTATTGATTGATATATTAGACTTTAAAATTATTCAAATTACCAACTTAATTTTATTTACAAGACAAATAATGTTATAAAACAACTAGCAGTGGTTGTTTCACTGTGCGTAAGTCTTAAGCTGCTCTGTTTGAAGAATCATCCTACTCCTTGTTACAGCCTTTTGTGTTTAATTACACCCTCAATCAAAACAATTTTAGGAATTGAGGAAACAAAATTCACTTTTCTTTTGTAGTTGCAACTTATTCGTTGATTTTTAAGTGACACTTTAATTAAAAGAAAAAATTGTTTTTTTAAGAATTAAATTTAATTAAGATTCTATTTTTAAAACACAAATTATTGCTTCTTTATGTTTGTTTATGGTATTATATAATTAAAATGAAAGTTGTTTCTTTAGGTCCTCCAAATCCAGATAATTTACCTGAGGATGGAAAATTAAAAAGTGAAGTTATGGTTAAAGATAATAGACGTTATTATTTGGACCTCAAAGAAAACTCACGTGGAAGGTTCCTAAGGGTAATTTATTGTTCATTATGAAATTATGTTTGCATTCAAACAAGGGTCGGAAAAACTACTATTTTATTGCAGCAAATTGCAATTACATACTATTGTATCAAATACGAAGGAAACTCCAACTATAGCTACTTTTTATAAAAAGTAGTGACTACAAACTACTTTCTAGAACTTGACACTATTTCATTACTTTCAGATATTCTCAAGGGATTAAATTTACATTTGAAAACGAGAAAACAGATTATTACAGTGACCTCTCATTATACCAAGTCTACCTAGATACAATTAAATAAATGTAGTGTAACCAAGGCCATTAAAAATTTTTAAAAAGCAAACTAAACAAGAAAATATTTTGTGTTAATCATCAAAATGTTCAATTATACACATATTACAAATTTCTTAGTGAAATTAAATGATTTATTTATAATGCAATCAATATTAATATACAGTATAATTAAAACATCCAATATATAATATACAATATAAATAAAAAATCTTCAGTGAATACACTAATTTTTGGAGCCTTTTATAGAATACTGTGGATTTAAATAAACAAGTATTAACAGCATAGGTTTTACTTATGCAAAGATGAGCTCTGGAAATCATAAAGAATGAGGAAGTTTTAAAATGCATACATACATCAACACATATATATGGAATCATTATAATGTAGCTAAAATACATTTATAGAAACTCAGAATGTAAAATTATACCAATATTTCTGCAATCCAGTTTTTATTATGAAAAATAAAAATGTGGTTAAAGTACAGCCTGTTTTTTTGGGAGGCACAAAAACAGTGCAAATGAGTAATGAGCGGCTATTCTTGTATATAACATTTATGCACAGTCATGCCACTGCATAAATTTCATTAATTATAACTATTCTTATACAGTAATTATTGCAATCAGATATAAAATTATTGCAGAAATGTATTTACTAATAGATTTTGTATTACATGTTTATGTATGTAATGGGAGAGCACATGTAACTCTCCTGTGCATCGTTAATATGTTAATTGTTTTGAGTTCAAGGATGCATTGAATATTCTGTATCTATTTAGTATTCGGCCATGTTACCAAATATTTGATTTGCCCGAATATCAAACTATTCGGTTTGACCAAATATTGAAATGAGGTAGGGGCGAAGGTAAAACTTTCTTCTTTTTGTAATTTGGATATTTTCACTCCTGTAATGTAATATACAGTATTTAAATTAATATAATTCTACAACTAAAACCCAGTTTTGGAAAATTAAGTTAGGATTCATACTCTCAAAGATTATACACCTATACGCAATAACATATTTTGTATCAGGTTGGAAAAAACAAATTTTTTAATATTTTTAATAAATTACAGAGAAAACAACATTACAATTTTACCCTTTTGCTGGGCGGTCAGGAGGTTAAAGGGTTAATGAATGTCCTATCATGGGCAAAAATTAAATCTACTGAAATTAAATATCAACAAAATTATAAGAAAATATTTTTTTAATTGTCATTTACTCAGTAGTTGATCAATTGAAGAAATCAGTCTAAAATTCCAAAATTAATCTTTAAAATATCATGCTTAAGCTGTGATTAAAAATATTTCATAGAACTATTATTTGAAATAAGAATGATGGAAGTAAATTATTATAACTAACCAGGATTATCTCCAATTAATAAAAAACTGAATTCTTACATTTTCTATTTTAAAAAAGTCATAAAATGGCTTTTATTACAGCAAGCAGCAGACAATAATGTGACAATAGGTGCTCCAACATTTAACTGAAGATTCTATCAAAAAAAATGAAATATTCTAAACTAATTGCAAATTCAAGTAAATACAACAATCTAACAGTGATTTTGTCTGTTTATATTTTAATTGTGTTTGTTTTCATCAAGAATCTTTATCCTTCTATAGCAGTTTCTCCGAATTTCCATGATCAGAATTTGAATTCAGATTGCAAACACGTGTTCAATTTACAGAGAGATGGAATAGAAATGGGGACTAAAAGTAGCATTCATAATAGTGGAGTGCTCGGATTAGAGGGAGTTCAGAATACAGAGAGTTAATCTTTTGTTAAGTCTATGGAGTTTCGCCGGGACCGTCGGAATATGTTCATAATACCAGAGTGTTCAGATAGAGAGAGTCCACTGTATATTTAAATTGGATATGTTATACACAATCCTTATTTCAAACAGAAGAAATTATCATTTAGCTGTCATATGTTAATATATATGTTTTCCATTAAGCCTAACATGGCATTTAGCTACGGTCCAAAATGCTTCGTACAAACTAGAAAAGTTTGTACTGGAATCATTCTCTACACTTTTCCCACTCAGATTTTATTAGAAGTAGATAAAGATAAGAATATATACATTAATGCTTTGATGCACTTTTCTAAAATTTGTAACTAACTTATTTCTTTAAACAATTATGCATCTTTTTGTTCTTTTTCTATTTTTAAGTAATGAATGAATGTACAGTACAAAAATACTTGAAATAATATAATAAATCAAATACATGAAGTTAAATATTTCACAAAAACTGTTTTATTTTACTTGTCGAAATGCTTCATGTGCCTTTAAGCAAGTTTTATGCATAGATATAAGAATAACTAGATTAAGCATTCAATGTTATTCTCCCAATACCTTTTGATTCTGTTGCGGCTCGATGGCAACATCCATTAGAGTAGCAAAAATCAAGTGGAACTTGCGATTCTACCGTAGTAATGCATAGCAGATATACATAATTGTAATTGTGGTTTTGTTTAATGTGTTTTTAAGTAATTCAAAGATTTGGATTTTGTTTTTCTTTCTTGTTATATCTTAAAATTGAAATGGACAAAAATTATAATTTTTTTTAGATAAATTACTCATTCACTCATTTTATAAAATGTAAATGAACAGATTTATTTATCACTTCATTCATGTTGTATTCTAAAAATACCAAAGACTTATTAGAATATTGACCTTGGAAAAATATTTCATGCTTTGTCTGCCTTTGTTGAGCAATGTTTGGCTAAAAAATAATCTAAAAAAAAATGTGCATTATTAATGCTTTATTTTATTTTTTTTGACACACACAAATAAAAAGATAGCACAGCTAAAATAAGTAATTCTTTGTGTTTACCCTATTACACCTTTTTTTTTGGAGGGGGGGGGGGATGGAGGGCGAGATGAATGATTAACAACTATGGCTGGGAAAGAAATGTTTTAAGTTTAGTGGGTAAGGAAAATTTGACGCAATAATTTATTGCCATTGCAAAGAAACATGGGCAGAAAGGAAGGAGACAAAATATTTTAAATGTCTGGGACTTCTGAAATACTGTGTGAAGAACAAAACAGAAGTCATTGAATGTAAAGTGGGGAAGTTAAAAATTGCAAACTGGGGAAGAATTTTACTTTAAACATTATTATAAACTTCCTAGAAAAAGAAAAAAAATCATCTAAAATTGTACATCCATTTAAAAATTTTTTATTTTGCTTAGAATCCTTACTAATATTATAAATCGGAAAGTGAGTTTGTTTGTTTGTTCCGCTTTCACGCCGTAACTACTGAACCGATTACTTTGAAATTTTGCAGACGTAAAGTTAGAAGTCCGGATTATATAATAGGGTAATTTTTATTTATTTTATTCAAATATTTTCCTTAATAATTCAAAATTTAATTATTTTTCATACAAAATCAATAGGCATTTTTCAGATAAAATTTAACCATTTTCCTTTCCTGTTGCCAAGAAAATAAAAAATTGGAATAATAATTTTTCAGCGGCAATGAATTTTTAATAGAAAACTTCCACGCGAAAAACTATAATAAAATAATTTAAAAGAAAATAAATATGGCGTCATGTTTGAAATAAAAATAAAAGGTGTATTTTTTATAATACATTTAACAAGGATGTTTGTTTAGTTAATGGGAATTTTTGTGTAAAATATGGTGACATAAATTAAAAGTAAAAAGAATGAAAAAGAATTATATTTTTAATAAAATGGTTCACTCATGAAAATGTGACGTCATAGTTGAAATAAAACAGGTACTTTATAGCAGTCGTTAAAAATACAAGGGGTATGAATATCAGTAGCTAATGGGCGAGATAAATAATGATGTCATATTTAAAATGAATCAGAAATATTTTTTACTTATACTAATTAATAAGTTATAAGTTACATACAAATGAATATTTTTATTCAAAACTCATAATTATCAATGGAAGAAATTTTTTGTGGGGAAAAGGTGGAAAATAAAATCACTGATGGCTCTATTTTTTAACACTTTCGAACAAAGTTGAAAAGTTATTATGCTTTCGGTTTGTCTGTCTGTCTGGTCGCTTTCTAACTTTCGTAAATATACTCCGATTTCCATGAAATTTTTGGACGTTCTTAACGTTTACCTAGCACGAATACCTATTGAAAATGAAATTTCTACCATGATTAGTTTATTTACAGGGATAGTCAAAACATTTTCTTATATTACGGCATTATGGGGAAAAATCGTTTTAATTAAATTTAACGATGTTACAGCCTGTAGAACATATTCAAATTTATATGCATTTACAAAGTGCACTAAAATGTGCATTTTGTAAAGTATGTAGTGAAAAGGGCACTTACTATTCATTTACAGGGTCAGACAGAAGAATTCCATTGCATAGGAATAAAGGGAAGAACAGTTTCCGACATATTTTAATTATGGTAAACGATTTCATGTATAATCAAATTGATATATGTTGCTGAGGCTTAATATAAGTTATTTCATGCATAATACGAAGTGCATAGCATTTACAGGGACACACAAAAGATTTCAAATATTATATATTCTATCCGAAGTACTGTATATCATGGATGATGACTGTTGCATGGATGAAATGCATTTTGAATTATGATATGTGCTTTTAAGTTTCGCTAAATGTATGCATATTAAATGGAGAGTATAAATGGTAATAGTATAAATAGTTAAATTTAGATATACAGGGTTACACAAAAGATCTCGGAAAGGTTACTGAATATGAGCGTAATTTACTTAAAGGTGGTTTTTAAATAAAATATGCATTTTTATTTTGAACTGCATTTAGTAAACTAAGAAATGTTTGTAGTATATATATAAAATGATAAACAGGGTCCCGCAAAGAACTGGATACAAGGTTGTCTTCGGATGATAATTTCTGAAAATGTAATTTAGGTAGTAATAAGAAATATTTTTGTTTGAAATAAATTTTAGAAAGATACTTTCGTGTATTAAAAGCACTTGGAAAACTACAGGGCTGAACAAAAGAATTCAAGAATGTTTCTATCTATTAGTATTAATCGCTGAAAGGAAAATTTTGACCAGCAAACAAATTAGCAAATAGGGATTATCAAAAGTTTTTTTACCATAAATTCACGATAAAAAGTTAATTACACATGCTTTTCATCATCGAAATTTCTTGCTTGATTGATCAATTATTTCTTCTTTAAATGTTATGTGAACGAAGTCACGGGTAACTGCTAGTAAAAAAATAAATATAAACAAGTTGAAAATTGCACGTAATGCATAGCAAATGAGGTTCGTTCGTTCGATAACGAAATTTTAAAAATATTCAGATCTTGCTGTTATTGTAAACATAAACAGTACTTCTGATACAGTATAGTAGTCGAAATATTTTTTGTCTTTCTGTAAATATACAGGAAGTAATTTTCATTACACCTCAGCAACGTATATCATATTCATAAAATGTGAAATAGTTTAATGTAATTAAAACATGCTCCAAACAATGTTTCCCCTTATAGCATTATGTAAGTGGAATACTTTTGTGTGGCCCTGTAATTTAATAATAAATCATTCTGCATCACAGATTGTACAGAATGTATATTTTAGTATATACAGTGGGTTGCCAAATTATTAGGGACAGTCACATTTATTGCTAGTCATACACTTTGGTGCCCTTGGTTGCGGCTCTAAATGGTTTAAGTGTTGTAGGAATGTATTTTACCATTGTCAGTATCTCTATAATTCAACTTTTAAGTACTTTTAGTATGTTAATATGTTTGTCTGCTTTTTATAAATATTTTAATAATGGGAAAGACGCTAAGTCTTTTTACACGTAATTAGTGGAGCATGCTTTCCTTTAACTTAAACAAAATTCTTTGGGGGTTTTTTGGAAAACTTAGAATTATATGTGAGTATTATCTTTCTTTATTGATTAGATATTTGTTTTTTTTGGAAAATTATTTACGATTTAATTTATTTTTTATTTTTAATGATCTCAGTATGGGTTGATGGGGTTGATTTGTCCCTTAGGAAAACAATTTGAGGTAAAACCTCTTCTTCTGCATACGAGTCATTCTAAAAGGGAAGATAGCAAAACTTGCTTCAGTTTCTAAGTCAGTAGTCAACAGGATAAAAATAAATCTGGACAAAAACCAGCCACTTTCGCCCAAACGAAGAGGTAAAAGTGGAAGAAAATGCATAAGAACTCCACATACCGATAGAAAAATCAGGATATCTGTTTAGGAAACAGAATTAAAAAGATGGAACTCCTTATTTACATTATTCAAGAATCAGGAATGCCAGTTTTGAGAAAACTGCTGTGGACATTAGCGGAGGAAGGGTTGACAGGATTTTCATTTGCCAGACAAGAAACCCTAGTTGACAGAAGCACCTTGCCTAGGCTCATGAACACCGCCAGAAGACATTTAATGACGGGAGTAAGGTGAGTTGTTAAGATAATTTTTATTTATGTCATTTAAAGTCATTTATTTCTAAATTATTAACATATTTAATTTTTTTCAGGTGCTTTTCTCACATGAATCAATCTTTGAGATTTTAGCCGATAAAAGCAGCTTTGTCAGGCGATGCCCAGGCGAAAAATACTGCCATGACTGCATCGTGGATAGTGTTAAACACCCTGATAAAGTGATAGTGTGGTATGTCATAAGCGCTAAAAGAGTTGGACGCCTCTACAATGACTAGGGAATCATGAGACAAGACCTGTACAGGCATGTTCTTGAAACTCAGCTGCTTCTATAAATTGAAAAATGGTTACCAAGTGGTGAAGAGTTTATGTTTATGCATGATTCAGTGCCTTGTTATAAAGCTAGAAGTATTTCAAAGTTTTGGGAAGACCACAATATCCCAGTTTTACCTTAGCCTGGCAATTTCCCTGACATGAACCCCACAGAAAGCTTATGAAAGCTTATGGAAGATCACCAAGGTGAAATCGACAAAAATATGATTACAACCAAGGTACAACTCTTCGAAAAACTAATAAATGTATGACACTATAACCCTAAAATAAAAGAAAGTGCCAGAAATTGCGAAGATAGCATGCCTAAACGCATCGAAGCACTCCTTGAACCTAAAGGAAATGTCACCAAATATTAATATTCATTACTTAACATTGGTAAATTGACTATTTTATATTTTTGTTGGGTTTTTTGTTTCATATAATAATACGTGAATACTCAAACTATAATAATAAAGCTTTTTTAACTTAAAAACATGTTTATTTTCAAATTATATCCTAACTTTGTACAAAAAACCTACATTCCATGACTGTCCCTAATAATTTGGCAACCCACTGTATATACTTCATAGGTTCATGTCTATTCTAATATATTCGAAAGAGTTTAACATCATTAAAATGTACTTGAAGCTATTTTTCCTATTGATCGTAATGTAATGTAATGTAATATTGTCCCTTTAATTAAACCATGCATCTGATTTTCATAAAATTTAAAGTGACTCGGCAAAATTATATAATAATTAAATATTTTAAATTTTAAAGGATTAAAATGCATTTGAAACTTTTTTCCCCATTGATCGTAATGTAACGGTATACTTTTGATTGTCCCTGTAATTGATCTATGCATCCGGTTTTCATAAAATTTGAAGTGACTCGACAAAACTAAATAATAATTATGTATTTTAAATTTCAAATGATTCGGTTGAGTAGTTTTTACGTTATATGCAGACGGATTGACATAGGAACAGACTGAACGACAATTATAGGTGCTATGTATTTACATAATTACAAACTACCTAAAAAAGATGCCAATTACTGATTTTGATGCGCATACTGTTTTGTTTGACTTCCAGGTTAAAAGGTATATAAAGATAGTTGTTAAAAAAATTCCATTATTCCTATTTATTTTATTCATAAAAATTAACTTAGCGATAAAAAATACTAATTGGTGGTTAAAAATCAGATATAGACTTTGAAATATTCATGAAGGCTTAAAATATGTATATGTATATAGATATAAATGTATTTTAAGAATGCACATTTTCATACATTGACCACTGGATTGCCGGCCATTTGCCACTCTAGTGGAGAAGGATCGTTTGCGCGCGGATAATCAACTTTTCTCCCCGTGTGCGTAATCTAGTTATTCCTACATCTATGGTTTTATGTTATGTTATTGAGAAGTATTATATATATATCTATATAGATTGATAGATACAAACATCATCTGTAATATTTAATAATTTCTTATTCAGGTTTCTCAGACTATAGCTCGAGGTGGGCCTCGTTCACAGATAGCTATACCAGCCCAGGGCATGATAGAATTTCGAGATGCTCTTACAGATTTATTAGAAGAATTTGGAACAGATGATGGAGGTAAACTGCAGCTAAATTTACTTGTTAATTTAAAATCATATCATTCTGTTTTACTTATAGTTGTCTTGTAAATATTTTAAGCACATTATAAAATGTACAGTAATGTACATGTTTATAAATTTTACTTAATTTACACATTTAGAAACAAAAAATATCAATCCAAATCATATTTTTAGCTTGCCCCTGATTGGTTTAATTATGCATCTTGTTTCCTATTGAAAAAGCTTAAAAAATTTCTTCACATTCTAACAGCATTTTTTTCCAAATATAACTAAACTTTACGACTTTTTTTTCATTTGGCACCAAGTACGTGTTTTGGCATTTTAATTTTGAAAGTCTGTTTTTTTTTGGACACATGTCGCCAACATTTTGTCTAATATCGCCAACTGGCTATTGCAATCTTCTCGGCTTCATGATCCTGACCCATATTACCCAAAATGATCAGAGCCGTCCTTATAATGGACGGCTTAAAGCAAGGTCTGCTGCAAGTATTTTGTGAGGCCCTTACCTTTCAGACTCTTAACATAATCTTATATACTATATTATCAATAAAAAAGAATGTTTTTCACCTATAAACTGTGATTCAGTCAAGATGTCAGGGTTCGATCCTTAACTGTTATAAAGGAGAAGCATTTGTTTGTGTGTTTGTAGGGGTAATTTCTGGAATTACTGAACCAGTTTCAAAAGTAATGGTGGCAAATTGATGGTGAAAGTCCCTCTTCCAACATAGGCTATATTTTATGTCTAGACCACAATATT
This sequence comes from Maratus speculifer, assembly GCA_964019185.1. Taxonomy (NCBI): domain Eukaryota; kingdom Metazoa; phylum Arthropoda; class Arachnida; order Araneae; family Salticidae; genus Maratus; species Maratus speculifer. The sequence goes on along the minus strand of OZ025294.1, from coordinate 241,428,988 downwards.
TTCTTAATTAAAATAATAAATTAATATTAAAGATTTTCTATTATATCTTCTTATTATTAAAGAAAAAATATTTTGCGTCCAAGTGCAAGGCCTCTTTAGGCACGAGACCCTGTGCTGCCGCACCTGTCGCACACCCCTAAGTACGGCTCTGAAAATGATCCACTGATCAAATTCGTTCAAATATGTGACTTCAACGGTTTTCGGGTAATCAAAAATGGTATAATGTAAAATTTAGTCAAAATCATTTAGGTCTTTTCTTGCATAAAATTATCTTGACCCGCTGTGAACTGCAAAATGACCCATTCATATAATTTTCTCAAACTTGGGACCCAGCCCAATGATCTTTTCAAGGTTGAAAACCGTAAAATAAAAAATTGGTTAAAAATCATTAAAGCTGTATTCTATAAGATTAGCTTGACCCATAGTGTCCCCAGTGACATAGCTACAGCGGTGTGTGGGAGGGTGTGCTCCAACCCCCTCTCCTACACATTTGGTCAATTCACTTTTGTTCAAAAATTATGTAATTTTGTGCTATATTTTTTTCTTTCTATGAAATTTCAAAAAATATTACAAAACATAAAACAAAGTCAGAACATATTTAAAATATTTTTGGAATATTTAAATGCCACATTTGCAATACTCATTACATTCGGTAATTTCACTTTTGTTCAAAAGCTGCATCATTTTGTACAATATTTTTCCCTTCTAAGAATTTTTTAAAATTTATTTTAAAAAATATTACAAAACATAAAACAATGTCAAAACATATTTAAAACCATTAAATACTTTCAGAATGCTCATTACATTCAGTAATTTCACTTTTGTTCCAAAATTGCATCATTTTGTGCAGTATTTTTCCCTTCTAAGAATTTTTTTTAATTTATTAAAAAAATTATTACAAAACATAAAACAATGTCAAAACATATTTAAAACCATTAAATATTTTCAGAATGCTCATTACATTCGGTAATTTCACTTTTGTTCAAAAATTGCATCATTTTGTACAGTATTTTTCCCTTCTAAGAAATTTTTTAAATTTATTAAAAAAAATTATTACAAAACATAAAACAATGTCAAAACATATTTAAAACCATTAAATATTTTCAGAATGCTCATTACATTTGGTAATTTTACTTTGTTCAAAAAATGTTTCATTTTGAACTGTATTTTTCCCTTCTAAATTTTATTTATTTTTTTTATTATTACAAATAAAATAATATCAAAACATATTTAAAACTATTATATATTTTTGAAATGCACTTACCCCACATTCGGAAAACACATTACATTTGGTAATTTCTCTTTTGTTCAAAAATTGCATCATTTTGCGCTGTTTTTCCTTTCTAAGAGCTTTTTAAAAATATTAAAAAATTTATTACGAAATGGAAAACAATGTCAAAACTGATATAAAGAAATCGTGAATATTTAAAACTATTAATTTTTTTTGGAATTATCATAACCCCAAATTTGGAATACTCATTACATTCAGTAATTTCACTTTTGCTCAAAAACTACATAACTTCCCCTGTATTTTTTTTTTCTTCTAAGAATTATTAAATATACAAAGTGCAATGTGTTATCTATCACCAACCTTTATTTTCTCAACAATTTGTCCTAAACAGCTTTATCTATTTTTAATTACAAAAACATTTCAGATGAAGTGAATAGTCATGTTGTGACATTTTTCAAAGCAATTTTATAAAAATTACAAAATCTATCTTTTTATATGGTCCCCCAGTCCCTATAGTTATATTAAGTAAAAGTTTACACATATCATATCAGATATAATGCTAAAAATTTGACTTCTATACTGTAAAAATTGACTGAATGTAACATTTCAAAGTTTGAGATTTTTGTACAGGATTTTGTCTTTCATTGAGAGATCAATTAAAAAATGAATTAAAATAATTGAAGATCGATATCAGAGTGCAATGGTCTTTTAACAGCGAAACCACCTTTTCCTAATTCAGGCTATCATCAAAGAGAGTTATTTAATCTATAAATTTTAGCTGGCTTTTTGGGGTCATATACAAAGTGGGGAATGAAATATTGAAAATAGATAGAATGAATGGTCAAGTGTGAATATTACTCGCGCTCAGAAGGTTCAGTACAATAAACATATGTATTTGTTAGCCATTACAAAGTAATGGCGAACATTAAAACTAGATAGCAGAGATAAGCTAAGCAGTGACAAGCGTTTATTGCTAACTCTCGACATAACCAGACACGATTTTAAACAAGAACTTTAAAGAGATTAAATAGTTATTGTAAATTTATTTAATGTAACTCAATTAGTAATAAATAAATGTAGTGGTAAAGACAAAGGTAAAAATAACCAATTATAACTAAAAATCATTTATTAAAAACTAAAGACAAGTAATAAACAAACATAACAGCAATCTATATATCACTTAATTTCATAATAAAAATATATCATACCAAGATTAAATAAATATATAATAAGGCTAAAAATATATTTATCCCAGGACTTACTTGGCAAGGCATTTAAAAGAATCTAGGCATCAATAAAATAAAAGTAAAACAAAGTTACTAGATTATTCCTAAGTTCCCATATGAAAAACTTCTAGTTAACAATCATCAATGCTGCTGATATTTGAAAGCTTCTTTAAACAGAATTATCTCGTCGTAAACTATATACTTTACTCTCAATCTTTATATTTGCCGAAGATTTAAAAACAAAAGAACAGTTCTATACACCGAGAACCAACCATCTTCCTGACGATCATTTAAAATGTTATTGAATGTTTACGATCACAATAAAACCAACAGCAGCTTCACATGGATAACTTCATACACCAGTGACATTCTAATACTAGTACTGCCGTGACTAAAAAAACTTCTAAAACAAGATGACAAGTGAAGTACTCCCCTAGGGGAAAAATGAAATCCTTAAATACGCCCATGAACGGTACACGTGCCGACACATCCTCTCTCTCCAGAACGTTTGGTCAATTGCGATTCACCAAAGCAGATTACTACTGTTAATGTATCCAAGGAATCAGCTACTGCCATCTGGCGAAAGGAGAATAAACTGTGTCTTTAGTGCACGTGAAATGGACTTAGGTGTTTGACTACGTGTATGGAAGTAAACAAATAGAAACACTGTTTAAGTGGAAATAAATTATCAATTAAATAATCTTCATGAATATATGGATAAAAGGAAAAGAAAAGGTAAGTTTATATTGAAAATAAATTATATTAATAAAGTTATTTTAATATTTATATTGTTCTTTTAATAAATAAAGTTTAAGAAAGTTTAAATCTTCTATTGTGTATTAATGAATAATTAAAGGCATTGAGAAATAGAATAGGGCTTGTTATTCCTAACATTATTAACTTTTGGAAACGAGCAACTGATATGTAGCATTTAAAATTCTCAGAATTTTTCACTATTCCGACCAGTCATTTCTTACCTTATTTAATTGAAGCATTTTCATGATTAAAGTACAGAAAATTTCTACTTCTAATGACCTGTAATTACGTATGAAATATATACAATCTCTTTATAACTTCCATGATATTGTCATGCACATTTATATAACAGATGTCGACCTTCAGTTGTGTATATGAGATTTCATTGTTAATTGTTGCATAATGTCTCTAGCACATTCTGTAGAAATGCCTTCTCAAATATCTTACATATTCATCAGCTGGTATCCAAGCTGAAATCTCAAATTGATTATCCATTGCTAGTTCATCATCTGACTGAATAATGCATATTTCCAGTGAAGAAATTATGTAGTATTCAGTTTTACACCTCTGTTTTTAATTAATCAATCTAGTTTTTAATTTGGGTCATTTCAGTTTTACATGCAGATTTTCACTTTTACAGTAGCAAGTTTTTTTTTGTATTTTGCAGTTGTATAAGGATTAAAGAGTAACAAATAACTGAAGGCTCTTCTTTGTTATTTATTTAATATGGTAGACTTGTTGAAAAATGCCAAAATGTACAAATTTGTACAAAGATGCAATAATGATACTTGCAAAACAAGCAGCCAAACAATTGTCTTTACAATTGCATTTAATAAATGTTCTTAGCCAAGTTCATACTCAATATTGGCTAAAATCTGTTTAAAGAGAATGAATGAAAGAATGACTGTAACCTCTGTTTACCAAATTACAAATTTTAAAGTTAAAACTTTTTCAAAACTTTTTTTAAAAATTAAGCTACATCAAAATGTGTATTTAATGATTGTGTGGCCACTTATTGAATAAATAAATCTATTGATATATTTCATAATAACCTAAATATTAAAATTTCAGAAACCAATTATTGTTTGTAACAGAGGTTACATGAGGTAACAGAAAAGTTACCAAATACCAATTTAATTTAGTGATATTTTTTCTCCTCATATGTTAAAAATAATGTTTATAAATAATTACTGTTTTTTTTTTCCTTAATAAATAAATAACATTTATAATCTTTGTTATTTAGTAACAGAGGTTACATAAAATAATCTCTGTTACCAAAATCAACTCCATTTAGTGATTTTGTTGTTATTCTGCTACCTCTCATCAAAAATTTTCTTAAGTAAGGGGGCACAGTACCTTTGAAACCACTTCTTCAATTTTGAATAATACTGTCATATATCTGGTGGCACAATACTTAATACTAAAAATTGATTCTCCCCCTCCCCTCCCGCTCATGCATATTAAAAAAATGAAGGAAATTCAATAAACTAATATTTTAAATATTTTTAAAAAATAACTATAAACTCATATGTTAAATTCATAAACAAAAAAACTAAATACACCATGGAGAACAAAAAAAATAAATAATAATAATTAAACCTTTGTTTAAATCAGCAAAAAAGCCTTAGTATTTATCAAGCAAGAAGTTATAAAAATATGAACAGGAAGAAAAATAAATTTTGAGTTGGTTTAATTGTATGGGATCTATTAACAAAATTTATAATATCTTCTGATGTAATATTCATATAGGTAAAAATGAGGTGTCAAAATATTCACAATTAAAGAATGTTTTAGTTAATAATAATAAAAATCATTATTTTGACCAATTTTAAGGTATTGTGCCTGTTTAACCACTTCACTGTTTGCGTTTGCACCAAGATAAGTCGAGAGTTAAAGCACTTTTTTTTCCCCATGCTTATCACCGGTGAAATGATTAAATAAATTTATAGCCAATTTTGAAAATTAACATTTGTATCTGGTGACAAAGGTTACATTTTCAGAAAGAAAAAAAATATTTTGCAGACATATTTTATTTGGTTTACCTATCAATCTAATTATTTGAAAATAGTACCAAATGTGAATTGATTTTACTAGTAATCCATCGTTCTAAAATCACAACATGGTAGTGAATAATTAGTAACAAAGGTTGCATAGAGAGAAAAAACATCCTCCCATGAAAAACACAAATTTGTCCACAATATCTGATATTCATAACAAATATTTAAAGTAATTATTGTCATACTTGTTTACTTAAACATCATTTGTGTTGTGTGATAACACAGGTTATATAATTGTTATTTCAAAACCCTGAAAACCTACTTTTTAATTAAAAGATGTAACAAAACATAGGCTTTAAAAATTAATTTATGTGATATTTTAATTAGTATAGTATGATCTATAATAATAATATTTTAAAAAATGTTTGTATATATATAAAAAAAATTGTTTTAGTATTAAATGAACAATATCTTTTAAGGAAACTTCATCTTAAGACTCAAAAAGTAGAGCCCAAATCATACAGTCAAAAATGTAGGTGATGAAATGAAATTTTAAATAGTATTTTTTGTTTAGTAAATTAAGTCTTAAAAATACTTAATGTATTTTTCTAATGTGCAAATAATATGTGATTTACTCAAAGTAGCAATGACAATGTACAAAAACACTGAATACTTTTCAAGTAAAAAATTCTACATTTTCCAGACATGAAATCTTCATGTAAAATTAGAATAACAAATTTATAAAATCCCACCTAATTTTATGTCTGCAATTCATATTGTTTAAAAAAAATTCCATTGAACAGGAAAAAACAAAAAGCATTATTTTCTATTCATAATTTAATTGGTTTCTTAATGTATAATCATAATTTAATTAATACTAAACTAATATTATACATAATATATATATATTACCCTCTTTATTTTCTACTTATCACTGTTGAAAATATTTCACTGTAGCAATTTCATTACCAGTTGGAAAAATTTAGCAAATGTGGTTTAATACATAAAAAATTCTATTGTTGTTGTAACCAAAAATGAATATTTTGAGATTTATTACCTGCACCCAACTAATGGAAAAATACTGCAAAATTAATTTATAATTACATTTTAAAAAACTTTAAAATGTTGTGTTTATTTCTGTTTATATTAAAATGTTTTAGCATAAATAAAATACCTCGTTGCATAAAAATATAGCAACATTACTTGTACACATTGTAAATAGATCAGCTAAAGAAGTTATCGATGTAACCTTTATTAATAATGACCTTACACCAATTTTTATTATGTTTTAATTTATTATTATATGTATAGAGAATTGCAGTATGGACAATTTGGCAGATTTTAAAAACAATCTAGGCCACTTAATGTAGAAAATATCCAATAAAAATTGATTTTTCTGAAGTGGAAAAGTGAATGATGGTTTTCATAGGATTATGTGGAACAAAAGGTCCAAAAGCTTTCATATATATATCTATCAGACATGGTACAGGCTCAGCAAGAAAAAAGTTGAACTTTCTCGGCCTAATGGATTTTTAACGAAATTCGCATTTTTTCGCAGCGTTTTGACGAAATTTGAGTCTTTTGCAGCAATTTTTAACAATAATTAGCGTTTTTTCGCGATTATATTTTGATGAAAATCACACTTTTTCCCACATTTTTCACTGAAATTTCCATTTATACATGATTCTTTAGAGAAATTTGCATGTTTTTTTACCCTTTTTTGACAAAATTCGCTTATTTTCTGCGATTTTTTGACAAAATTGCATATTCTAACCGCTTTTTTGAGAAAATTTGCATATTTTCTGCGATCTTTTGAGAAAATTCGCATATTTTACCCGATCTTTCAATAAAATTCGTGATTTTTCTCCAATCTTTCGATAAAATTAGCATATTTTCCACCATCTTTTAACAAAAGTCACATATTTTCTGCGACCTTTCCATAAGATTTGCCTATTTTCCGCGACTTTTTGACAAAATTTGCATATTTTACCGATCTTTCGACAAAATTCAAGTATTTTCCGCAATCTTTGGATAAAACTCCAAGTATTTTTCACAATTTTTTGACGAAAGTCGAGTATTTTTCCGCAACCTGTTCACGAAAATTGCGTTTTCCTTGCACTTTTTTCACAGTAATCGCGTTTTTTTTTTTTTTTTTTGCAATCCTTTGACGGAAATGGCATTATCTCTCGCGATCCTCTGAAGAAAATAGTATTTTCCCCGCGATCTTTTGATGAATTTATAGTTTTATTTTTTAGAGTAATTTGCATTTTTTCCTGCACTTCTTTGAAGAAATTTGTTTAATTTGATGCGGTTTGTACTCGCGTTTTTGTTGTATTTCATCCGTTATGCCCCCCCCCCCCCCCATAAAAATAGCAACAAATTTTAATACATATTTGTATCGATCCCAGAGATAATAAAATTCATCGCAGAAAAAGCAGAATTCCGCATTTCCACGGAAAAGTAACATGTCTTATATATATATATATATAAAGCCTAACTACATTTTATTATTTATAGTTTTTATATGAAAAAAATTGTATGATGTACGGCATTAAAACATGTATATCACAAATGTCCTTGGATAATATCCTCATTAAATCATTATCCTGTAATGAATGATAATTGGAGTTAATGTGTTGTTTAAAAAATTATATTTCAAATTTGTTTCATATTTTTTAAATGTTTATTATTTGTGTAATGTGGTTTATTTAAATTATTCCATTTCTTTTGAGCATTTATTATGATGTTAAATTGCTATTGCAGAGTTCATTCTAGGCGTTTTTCACAGGGCGCGCCGCCCCGCCCGCCCTTCTCTATAAAATTTACCGCCCTGGTGGCCCCATCGTCCGAAAACCCCGCCCCGTCAGCCCTTTCACTCGGAAAATCGACCAGGAGAAAAAAAAGCGCCCTTTTAAGTTAATTTCATTGCTTATTTCAAACCAACTCTAAACTATTTGTAAACATTATGTAACCCGATAGCTCCATTCCTAATCTGTCCCTTTTCACACCTGCCCCCTCCCCCACTAACCAAACCCCAACCTCTTTATATACAAACACCAATTACTTTCAGTATAAAACTCTAGCACCCACATACTGTCATAAATTTTTCTTTGTCTGTCCTGTACAGTGTCTCGACTACCGTAAAAATTCACCGAAATAAGAAAAAGGAAAGATCCCCAGCATCTCCTGGAGGATCCCCAGAAGTGGATGACCCGGGGTCGTGAGTTGAGACTTCAGAAAATGACCGTAAACACATGCACTTTGATTTATAGAGTGAAAGAGATGCACACACAGTACCGTGAGAAATTCACAGGAATGAATAATTTCTTTCCTCAGTTTTTAATATTACAGCCTGGTATCGACTGTTAGAATCAAAGCCCAAAACTCCCAAAAGATTAGTCATCTATATAATTTTTCGCACTGAAGCAAAAAAAAAAAAAAAAAAAAAAACTTCAAAGAAAAAAGCAAAGAGAAATATTAAAATATTATCTGTCATATCAATGAAAGAAGTAAAAACTGGCCGTTTTGTCATAAACGTAAATGATTTTCTATTAATTTTAAAAGTTATTTCTCAATCTCTGATGCCTCAAACAGTCAACCATGCATTATGAATAAACAAGGGCAGTACGCAAACCCGACCCGTTTGAAGATATTCTTTCATCAATTTGGTTTTAGCCAGTAGCGTAGCTATGTTTTTTGGCGCCCGGGGCCAGCAAGAAATTTTGCCCCCCACCCCAATAGATATATAACAATTTCTCTCAATTTGGCGCCCCTAGGCCTCGGCGCCCGGGGCGGACGCCCCCCCTTCCCCCCCCCCCCCCCCCTTAGCTACGCCACTGGTTTTAGCATTGCATTTGCCGCGTCACACTTCCGCTTTATTGCCCCTATCGATCGTATGCTACACTAACTTATGAATCTACTCTATTTTCTTACATTTCCAACTTTAATTCATCGAAAATTCATTCATTTTTACCCGACTACGGCAAAGCCAAAGGAGGGTTATGATTTTGACAGGCTATGTATGTATGTATGTATGTATGTATGTATGTATGTATGTATGTATGTTCATCTGTTCCCTCGTAACTTCTAAACCACTAATCAGAATTCGACAAATGACATATCATTAGAAGCGTCTTAATTGTCCGCTGGTTATAGGCTATATAGATTTTCACCAAATTCAATGTGGCGCCCTCTAGCGGACAAAATATACAGAGTAAAAAAATAAAGTTAAGCTAGATATGCCGTGTTTGGTATCATTTTAAAGCGCTTCACTTGTACATTTCGAATATATATATATTACTAGCATTTGCTTGTGACTTTACTTGCATTTATGGGCTAATTGCATATAATTCACATCTTTTCGTTCTTAATTTCTTTGGTACTTAGTAATCAGAATAAGACCACTGCAGTGCCATTAGAAGGGTCTTGATCTTGATATTCTGTTGGTTGTGAGCTATAAAGTTTGTCACCAAATTTACTATTATGCCCTCTAGCGGACAAAAAGTATAAAATAAAAATATATGTAATGTGTTTGGTATTACTTGAAAGAGCTTCACCAGTATTTATATGCTTATACATAATTACAAGACTGCTTTGAAGATGTTTAAAAAAAATGAGCGATAAGAGTAAAGCGCGGATCACGGGAACTGTAATGTAGAGCAGCGTGAACGTTAATAGAATAATTTAATGCACTAATGTAAACGACATAAGCTGGGAGTACCTCCACGCGGTGAAGGCGGAAACAGTTTGATAACTGGCTAAAACTCCCATAAAAATGTCCTCTGCATTAGTTTACTTGTACATTTTGAATATATCTATATATTACTAGCATTTGCTTGTGACTTTACCTGTATTCATGGGGTACTTTTATACTTTTTCAGCGTAGTTTTTTGTCGTAGTTGGGTTTTAGTTTTTTTACTTTATCTTGTTTCTTGCTTCACTATAAAAGGTTTATTTTTACTATAAGAAATAATTGCCCCTCATTTCATTTCAGATAATGACTCACAATACCGGATATTGTTCGAGTCTTAGTTGATGGTTATATAATGTAAACACATCGCGAAAGAAACTCAAAATATCAAGTACATTGAAAGATAAATGTTTTCTATTTTCATCCTTTATCTTCTTGCTTAGTAAAAGTCTGTGTCCCGAATCAAATTAGCTGGACTAAATATTTTATTCAAAATAAGTTTCATTTTCAGCTTATTAATTTTGTTTCAATTAGGTAGATTTCGTAAGAAATACTACCTATTGCAATCGCACCAGATTATATATCTATCTATCTATCTATCTATCTATCTATCTATCTATATATATATATATATATCTCACTTTTTTATGGACACGATAACTTTTATAATTCTTCACCAATCTCCACCAAACTTGTACATAAAATCAAAGGGGATAAAATCTTGGCTAAGTTCGTTAATGGGCAAAATCGGACCAAGGGGGTCGGAATAGGGGGCGTTTTTGTGAAAACTGAAAAAACGCCATAACTTCTTAATTAAAGTAGATATCGAATCGGTTTAAAGTTTATATTACTTCTTAAAAATGGGCCAAAAGTATATGCATGACAGATTTTTGATAAATTTAGAAGTGGGCTCAAGGGGCGAAAAAAACAGGGATTTTGAGAGAAAAAAATTCATAACTTCGTCAATTTTCAAGATATCAAGTCCAACTAAATTTTTTGTAAATGTTCTTAAAATTATCTAAAACTTTTGTATTTACAAGTTTTTGATAGGACCAACTTTTACCGATGAAAAAAATTAAAAACGAAAAGAAAAAGGGCGCTGAAAAAAGAGAAAAATCCATAACTCCGTCAATTTTTAAGATATCAAATCTGAGTAAATTTATTTTACATCTTCTCAAAAATATCTACAACTTTTATATTGACAAGTTTTTCATATTACCAATTCGTATAGCAAAAACAAATTAAAAATAGGAGTTGGAGAAAAAACCTCAAATCAAAACTGCTTATATTCTGACTCATTTTTAAATACATTTTTGATTTTAAACGCATCCAAATGGTAGATCCTCTTATTTAGTAACTGTATAAAGTGATGCATTAGTCAATTTTCTGATAAAGACAGAATATATTTCAAAAAAAGGCTACCAAAAAGGGTATTTTGAACAGAATTTCCGAAAGTCATCGGTACTGAAAATTGAAGGAAGTATTCAAATAAGAAATTGCGTTTTTTTCTGACGCGTTTTTAAATCCATTTTTGTTCTCAAACGCATCCAATTTACAGATCCTCCTATTTAGGAACTATATAATATGATGCATTGGTCAGTTTTTTGATAAAGACGGAATATATTTCAAAAAAGGCTACCAAAAAGGGTATTTTGAACAGAATTTTCTGAAATCATCATGACTGAAAATTTAAGGAAGTGTTCAAATAAGAAATTGCGTTTTTTTCTAACTCGTTTTTAAACCCATTTTTGCTCTTAAATGCATCCAATTTACAAATCCTCTTATTTAGGAACAATATAATGTGATGCATTGATCGGTTTTTTGATAAAGACAGAATATATTTTGAAAAAGGCTACCAAAAAGGGTATTTTGAACAGAATTTCCCGAAGTCTTCGTGATTTGAAAATTTAAGGAAGTTTTCACATAGCAAATTGCGTTTTTTATGACTCGTTTTAAAATCCATTTTCGCTCTCAAACGCATCCAATTTACAGATCCTCTTATTTAGGAACTATATACTGTGACGTATTGGCCAGTTTTTAGATAAAGATAGAATATGTTTTTTAAAATGCTGTCAAAGTGAGTATTTCGCACAAAATTTTCCGAAGCAATCATGATTATAGAATTAAGGATGTATTCAAACAACAAATCGGTTATTTTATGACTCATTTTTAAATTCAATTTTTTTCTCAAATGCATTCAACTGACAGTTTTTTGTTATTTAGGAGCTGTATAATGTACTGTTTTGGTCGATTTTTTTAATAAATTCAGAATCTATTTCAAAATATGTTGTCAAAATGAGCATTTGAGCTGAATTTTTTTAAGATAATTCTGATAAAACCAGTTTTTTCAGAAAAATGAAATTAAAAATTTTTCATAAACGGCCAAATGAAGTTATTAAACTGGGTTTATCTCTAATCATATATATATATATATTGTTTAAATGAGCACTCTTCGAAATCTACCTCCGCCTATAGGCCCAGCCGACAGGGATTTTTTAAAATTCATATTCTTTTTATTCCATAAGTCAAGCAGCAAAATGACCGTACGATCTGCTCTTGCGGCTTGCCGTAATGATTCTATACTATATTATTAATTTTTTCCTCTTTTTTTTTTTTTCTTTTTTTGCAAGAGCAATTTTGCTATTGGAAGTCTCTTCTTTTAAATATAAAAATGATCCTACGAATGTATCAACCAATTTGCGTTGCTAAGTGCAGAAAAAAACTACTGAGTTGTCAAAAAAGAAAAAAAAAAAAAAAAAAAAAAAAAAAAGACGAAAAACCAAATTTTTTTTTCCATCACTTCCATCCAGTGTAATTAATGTTTGTTAAAATATAACCAGTTTTGAGAAAATTACAATGCCTGCCAAAAATTTCCACTATACAGAAACTGCGAAGAAAGAGTTGTTTATTAACCTCGCTAAATGAAATCGGAAATCTACTGTTGTTTACTCAATCAGATCATCAAAACTTTGGATGAATCATGTTTTACTGTGCAGAAAAGAACCATGACTAGATTATTTATTTTTTCTCTTTTTCATTAAGAGGTGATTTTAAGGGACAATTTTGAGTAAAAAAAATATTTATTTTCTGAAATTTACATCAATTTTTCTGAAAGGTTGCAAGAGAGTCTGGGAGTGGGGGGGGGGGGGGGGCATCCACTCGGCACAATGGTTATTTTCTGTTTTTTTTTTTTTTTTTTTTTTTCTCGCGATCCTTTGACAAAATTTATAGTTTTTAAAGCGATTTTTGATAAAACTTGCCGTTTTTTCGACGTAATCTGAAGAAATTAGTATTTGTTTCGTGAACTATGGATGAAATTTGCGATTTTTCACGATAGTTTGATCCCATTTTTTCCGCGATTCTTTGACGATATTAGCATTTTTTTTTCTTTTGAACGATTGACTATTTATCGAATATCGCGATGGATTTTATATTCAAATTTTCAGAATTAAAACCATTTTTTTTTCTGATTTTCGGATAATTATCGCCTTATTTTTTCAAAAAATTGGAACAGAATCACTCCTTAACCAAAGATACTTTTATAAAAACTTATATTTAGCTTTTATAGAAAAAATCATCTCAAATTTACTTCCTTTTACTTCAAATAGCTTCCTTTTTTACTTTTTAAATTTTCGATTAAAATATCTGTTTTAATATTAGCGGTTTTTTTTTTTTTTTTTTTTTTTTTTTTTTTTTTTTTTTTGTATTGAAAATGCATTTTTGGCATAAATTATGCCCTCCCTTTTTTTTTCTCCTTGCAAAAAGGGGGCAGTAGTTTTTAAATAAACAGAAAAGGATCTGAAATTCGGAATCGCCGAGGTCCGGAGGGTTCCAGATTCTGGACTTTATTAGCAAGTCAGTCGAGTTCTGTTAAAACCTAAAATTCTACTTAAACTTTTTTTTTTATGGTCTTTATCGAAAAATGGAAAACATTTTTTGATTTTACAGTTTTATAGTTAGAGCATCACTGCACTTATAAGTAAAAAACAATTTAAAAAATTATTTGAAAGTAGTTAGTTTGAATTTGAGAACAGTTTTAAGAAAATGCCGTAAATAATAAAATTGAGATTTTTCTGTGTATCAGCTGTTTTTATGTAATTTTTTGAAAACAAGGACCAAAATTAAGTGTCTGAAAGATTTTACTGATGCAAAGTAAGCAAAATAAGTGTAAACTACGCTGTCCTGATTTTATTGCTATTCGAAGAGAAATCATAGAAAAGGTACTGCAAAATAGCAGGACACTCCCTTGTTCTTCCCCACTGCGAGGGTTTTTCTGAATAACAGAGAAAAGACTACTAAATTGAAGAAAAAGAAGAGAGAAAGATGTTAAAAACTTTCTGCAATGACGCATTATCGTCCGTTTATCTGCGAGATTTACGACCAATTTGAGGCAACAGAAAAGGTGGAAATGTGCTTGTTTTCGGTCTTTTTTTGGAATATTTAAAGGGTGAAGGAATTGCTTCCCCTTGTTTTTAGGGGAGGAGACGTTCACTTTTCATTGGAGCAAAGGCGATTGGTGAGAATTTCCACCAGTTTCAGTAAAGACCACAATTCCAGTATCAGAATCATACAGCCCGTGCCAAGTTAGTTGAGTGTGTTGAATTGTATAAGATTTTTAAGTTCTTATTCAGCGTTAATGTCTTCAGAGAAAAATGGTGGACATTAATATTATATAGTTGGAAAGAAAAAATAAAGTCATAGTTCTAATGTATTCCCATCGCCCAGGAAAATATAGGTAAGTATTTTTTTTTTTTTTTTTTTGCAGCATTATCGAAATCAATGTAACAATATTATATATGTACCCATTTTAAATCTAAAAAAATCGTCAAAAGTTTCATAAAATTTTTTATATATTGTATAAAGGAGAAAAATTATACTGGGCTAGGCTAGAACACTGAAATGGCCTTCTGTTGTTACTTAATGCTAAAAAATCGCCGCAAAACATAATAAAAACGTTAAATTTCGCATTAAAAAAATGACGCAAAATTCCAAAAATCACATCCCCTCCCCCCTCATAGAAAAGGAAGGAAAAATCATCTGCTTTCCGTTTGTCAGCTCATGAAGTTTAAAACTTTTAAAAGTAATTTTTTTTAAAAAAATTCTGTTGTATCCAATTTGTTACTCTACTATATCAATAAAAAATCATAAAATTTTTTCTGCCACACTAACCCGAAATTAACGTTTCCCCTTTCCCACCTCCTTATTAAGTACACAAAATATAAACCATTTAAAACTCCTTATTTTCTTTTATTTAAAATCTTTAATAAGATAAATAAATAACAAGTGATTCAATAGTTCCTTAAAGGGAAAAAAACTGTTTCTTTTGATTCCTACCTCATTAAATCAAAAATCTTTCAAAGTCTTTTTTCTTCTTTAACTGTTGCTTCATTTTGCTATAACAATGAAAAATCGATCATGTAATTCTCCCCCCCCCCCCCCAAGATTGAATATTCCTCTCCTCCTCTACCTAACATACAAATTTTGAAAATTTTAAAACTTATTATTATTATTGTCTTATTTGTAAATCTTTAGTATAGTAATTTATCAGTCATCTAATAAACTCCCTCCCCCAACCCTTCTCAAGAAAATATACTATTTTTCCTCTCAGTTTCTACTAATGTGTAAAAAATCATGTTATTTACAAAATAAACAACTATTAGTTTTTTTTTTTTTTTTTCAATAAATAACAATACAGTATAAAAAATGTAAGCTTGGCTTGTAGAAGGAAAGGGAAAGGAGGGTGGGTCTGGGGGAGATATAAAATTCTAGAAAGGGAAATATACGATTATTTTATATTGTCGCTGCAAAGTGCGAGAGGGGGGGGGCAGGGGTGATTCTCGTTTGAAAATTTAAGGCATTCTCTTCCGAAAGTTTGAAATTGGGTTATCAGTTCCTAATAGTTGCCAACTTGTACGGTTTTGCGCGCGGAAAAAACAATCGCGGAGAAATGCAAATTTCGTGAAAGGATCACCGAAAAAGTACGCATTTCGTCAATATTTCATGCAAAACGACGATTTCGTCCATGTTTTTGTCAACGAACTTTATCAAAAGATCGCTGAAAAACGCGAATTTCCTGTGCGGATGACGAAAAAAAAACGGCAATTTCACCAAATATCGCAGATAAAACGCTAATTTCGTCTGAAGACCGCAGAAAAACGTCGATTTCGTCTAAAGGTTGCGGACTTATGGACAATTTCGTTAAAAGATCGAGGAAAAAAACGTTTTCGATAAAAGATCGCTTAAAAATTTTATCAAAAGATCATTGAAAAAAAAAAAGCCGATTTCATCAAAAGATGACGGAAAAAACGCCGATTTCGTCAAAAGATCGTGGGGATAAAACGCCGTTTTCGAGAAAAGATCGGGTAAAAATGCAAATTTTGTCTAAAAATCGTAAAAAAACGCCGATTTCATAAAAAAAAGACCCACGAGAAAACGCCGATTTCGCAAAAAGATCGCGGGAAAATTGCCGATTCCGACAAAAGATCGCAATAAATCGCCAATTTTGTTAAAATATCGCAGATAAATTCGCTGATTTCGTCTGAAGATTGCGGGAAACGGTGATTTCGAAGATCGCTGTTAGGGGGGGTAACTCGCGGAATTCCCCCCTCCCCCGATTTCCGAAAATGCGATGTGAATTTCCGAAAAATTTTTTCGCCCTGAATCACCCCCTGTTGCGGGAAACGGTGATTTCGAAGATCGCTGTTAGGAGGGGTAACTCGCGGAATTCCCCCCTCCCCCGATTTCCGAAAATGCGATGTGAATTTCCGAAAAAATTTTTCGCCCTGAATCACCCCTGGAGGGTAAAGGGGGGAGATGAAAATAATTTTTTAGGAATGGGGGAAGTTCGATTAGTTGATTATCATTACATTAATGTGCCCCCTTTTTTTTAATGTGCCCTTTTATTTCAAAGTGCGCCCTGCCTGCCCTTGATCCTAGAATGAACTCTGGCTATTGGTTTGTAAAATAATAAATTAAAGTTATGAAGATTATAGATTTTTATCTACTAATCACTTCCTAATTGAAGCATATTTTAATGTATGAAGAAAAATTGATACATTGATTGTCCAAATTGATAATTGTCTCTTTAAAAACTCCTGAAATATTTATATCTGAAAACAGTATACATAAAATAATATGTTTCATTGTTAAATTATAGTTATAATTGTGCTAGTTGAAGCATTTCTCAGTGACATTGTTATTATTTGTTTATTTTTTTTATTTATTTTTTCAAGTTTTCGGTGTACATTGATAGCAATGAACAACTAATTTTCTATTCCTTCAAAATGGAATTACAAATAAGTTTTTTGTAAATTAACCTTTTGCAAATATTTCAGGTAAGTGGAGAGAAGATGTTAATAGGTGCTTTTGAAACTGAAGAAAATAGTATAGATTTTGTGAAATGTAGTTTAAAATGTTTTTTAACTTATATATATATTTACCTTTTTCAATAGCATTTCTATTTGAATCATCAAACTGTTATTGCTATTCTAGAATTCAAAGGAGAATTACCTGAAGGCCAGCATATGAAAGTAGAAAATAAAAATTTTTATTTTGATATTGGTCAAAACAGCAGAGGAATTTACATGCGTATATCAGAGGTAATTATTTATTTATTTATTCATTTTTGTTTATTTTTATTTTGTCCATTTGTCTCATTTAGCTTTCAAAATTGTCATGATGAAATTTTGTGTTTTCTAATTTTATCTGTTTTAAATTGAAAAATTATTCTGGGTTGCACCAATAAATATGTGGTAGATTTATTACATGCTATTGCTGTTGTAATTTCTTATTGTATCAAACTTGACTGCAATAAGATTTTTGTGCGATTATATTAAAATTTATACCTTTTTAAAAACTTGTAATGAAGTTCAAATTAGCCGTACCAATGTTCTCTCCTTTCTTGGGTTATTTGAAGACTTACTAAAATATAAAATTGGTTTTGAAAATATCTAAACTTTTAGGAACTTATATCTTAAAACTTTTCTTACTTTTGGGGACTTATTGCCATTGGTGTTATTTTGGAAGGTATTTTAAAGAAGTACTATGTAATGTGCTTATATATATCTACTAGGATTAGAGGGAGGGAGGTTGAGTACATGAAACGTTTTTTGTTGTTAACCAAATTTTAAAAATATTTTTTTCTGTGTATGTATTTGTTAATAATAAATTTTTATAGGGGGTGTGAAAGAGTGTGTTTTTGTTAGTTCTCTTGTGTTTTAGAAAATAAAGGAAAAATTTTGATAAAAATCAGCCATTATTACCTGCTAAACCATTTCACATCTAGCAACTTTGTAAAAAAATTTAACTGTCATCTGTGAGTTTAAAATCATTGACTTGCCTTTGAATATAAATTTTAGGAAGAAATGCAGTAAATCCATTTAATGTGGACATTCAGGGAAAATGTGTTTGGTATTCATTAAATGATATAAATATTAGAATGGTGTTAAATAATCCCTCTTGAATAATTTAATTCAGTTTATGACAGAATTAAATAAGCTACCAATTTAATGCTGAAATTAAAAAAGACAAACTTCTGTCAGTTTGTTAACATCAAAGAATAAAATGCTAAGACAAACAAATTATTCAAAAAAATTGCCATATTTGCATAATTTAACTTTAATTAATCTTTCACTTTTCTTTTGCATTACTTGAATAAATGATCTTTTTAGTACATTATTTCAGTTTTAAAATTTTAGTCTGTTATATCACATTTTGTTTGGTAAAATCAGCAAGCAGCCATTAGCAAATTTTTAATGTCTCATGCATTTTGGTGGTAGAATCTTTCCTTTCTCTTCATTATTGTCACTGACAGGTTTTTTTTCCTAATTAACAAAAGGGCTTCTGAAAAAATAATATACAAATGCAGTTGCAATTCTCCTAGGTCAATTTGTGAGAAAATTGTCTGCATTATTTGATATGTAATACGCTTTAGGTGATATCTTTACTTTTAAATGCAAATAAAAAATGGTGGGAAAATGAAATTATTCTCAATGACTAGAGATGTCTTAAATGGAGATGTATTGATTAAAGCTGAAAATGTGCACTTGCTAGTCACCATTTGGAAATTAAACATGAAGAAATACCAATTAAAAATATGGAAAGGACTGGCCAGATGCAGGTCTTTCCAAAAAGGATTTCATCACAGAGTTAGCCATTCATCATTCATTAGTTTTTCTAATCAGTAGAACATTTTTTAACCATATTTGTTAATTAATCAACATAAATAATATAGTTAATATTAAATAAAAAATTCAACAATTTTATTCAGAAGCAAGTGATTTGCTTATCACTAAAAGGCCAATCATCTTGTGAGATTGCAGCAAAATTATCAATGAAGAATATACTATAAACAGTATTTAAAATATATATATAAAGTTGGTCATGGTCTTCAGGACTTATTACGATCCTGGAGACCACAAAAAACAACTATTTGTGTAGACAGAATCATATGTAAAAAAGCAATTGATGAGCCCCATAAAAAATGCCACTGCAATATCCTGCAATTTATGAAGTGAAAATATTGCTGAAATAAGTCTGTGTCAAGACATTTATGTGACATAAGACTTTTAGAAAGAATCAGTATTTAAAAAATCTTTCATAAATAAAAAATATCAGCAGACCCAACTGGCATTAGTTAAGAAACACAGAAACCAGTCAAGTGAAAACTGAAAAAAAAATATTTTTCAGTACATTGAAGTTTAACCTTTTTGGAATTGGTAGCAGACACTGTCTAACGATCTAAAACCAAAATATGTGATTTGAGATATGGTATTCCTACAATGAAGCATAATGGATGACACTTTATACTATGAGGAACATTTTCTGGAAAAGATGTCTGTTAGTAATTTGAAATCTGCGGTAAGATGAATGGTGCAATGTATAAGAATATCTTGCAAGATCATTTGCTGTCTTAATAGAAAAAATGTTGTGGTCACAACTATTTGTTTCCGCATGTTAACAACCCAAAGCATATGCTTTCACTCCAAAAAATTTGCTTTTGAAACTGCCAACCCAATTAACCTGATCTGAATTCAATTAAAAATCTTTGGGATAAATTTGAGAAACACATGCAAAGTTATAAATATCTCAATACAGCAGAGTTTTTTCCAAAAATTGCAAGAGGAGTGGAAAAGAAACTTACCATGGGCGATCTTCAGCCATTTATTTAATCTATGCAAAGTCACTACGTCGCAGTACATATTGCTAATGGTACGACAACAAAATACTAATTGTAAATGCCCTTGATCACTGTTATTTTCTCTTATAACACCATTTTCTCATAACTTCCCAAGATGACCGGAAACTTATCAGAAAAATATTGTTTTCCTTTGCAATTAATTTTGTCAGTTAAATTTTTTGTTATTTATTTGTTATTCCATAAATAATTTGTGGTCAGTCATGTTAATCCATTACTGAAATACAAATTCTGTTCAAAACATTTTCAGGCATAAAATAAGGTTCTCAGTTTTGTAACTCCAATGCAAACTATTTAAAGATGGGAAGACAAAGAAACTTTAATTTAAATCAGATTCAAATTTCAGTTTTTTATTTAAATTTTCAATTACTTTACTCTGCAATTCAAAATAAAGTTTTCGTTGTTGGTCTATTACCCTAACTTTCAAGACTATGAGCATCCTCCCACTTTCTTTTCCCTGACTACACCATCTAGGAGAATCTGACATTTTGAAGGCAAAAAATTCAAATCGCTGAATATTTATTTATGTATTGTTACTAGGAAATAACAAATAGAACATATTTTTTTTTAAAGGGATTTTAAACTTTGTATGCTGACTGTGGGGAAAGGAAGCATACATTTTGGTTGTAAGGGAAGGGGATTGCTGTTTAGGTGATTAATTTTTCAATTGTCATTCCTAGCAAAAAGCAAATAGGATAAAAATAACTTAAGATTCTCAAGGTGTGTAACTTATTGTGCTGGGCATCAAAAAAGAGCAGAAATTATCAGGAATTACATTCAGATTATATAAAAACATAAGTGGAAATCCACCAATAATTCAAAAGATGGAAAATTCTCTTCATATTGTATTTTTAATGGGAAGGAACAACTGTTGTGTGTTAATTGCAGGTCCAGTAGCAGAAAATTCTCCAATTGCCTGTGACAAATATTCCAAAAAATAACTTGCATGTAAAATATTTTTGTAATTGAGACGTTAATTGATCAATCCCTTATCGTGTAGCGTTTTTAGACAATTTATAATTTATTATTAATAATAATCTTAACTTTTTGTATTAAGAAATAAAGAACTAAACATAATATGAAGCAAAATAAAGGTTCAATAAAAAAAAATCTGCAAAAGAAAAAAAAAAAAAAAATCTGTGATGCCCCTCTCCTGTCTCGAACTGTCTGCTACCAGGATTGCAGGGATGGATTGACAAGTGAATGTATGAACCTGATAAATAAAAAAGATATTTGGAAACTAAACATAAAGATTTAGCAAAAAAAATCTATTTTTAAAAAACAAGCTGAATGTATAAAAAATAAAAAAGAATGTTTCAAAAAATATACAACAATTCTGGAGAAGATTTTACAAGCATTCTAGAAGTTTCATATCTAATAGAGAAAAATTCAAAAGTGCATACAATTGGAGAAACCTGTGGTAACAACTTAAAAAGATGCTGTAAAATAAGTTATGAAAAAATTTTGGTTATTATTGGAAATGAATATGCTAATTTGAAGAAAATACAATTAATATTTTGATTCAATTTGCATCAACCTACTTATGTAAAGCTGGCTTTTCAAAAATAGTTGCCATTCAAACAAAATATTGATCTCAATTGGATCTAGAGGATGATTTAACTTTCTAATTCTCACGATAGAATACATTCTAGAAATTCCCTAATTCAAAGAAGGGTCATTCCATGTCAAATCAACACAAAACTGTGATATTTTCTACCTTTTAGCGAAATGAATAAATACTCATCTCTATCTCATTTGATTTCTGAGATAATTAGCTTCAAAAATGGTCGAAAAACATAAATTTTTACATTTCATGCCATACAAATTTAGTCATAAATTGTTTTCTAACTGTCACAAGGATTTACTTTTTATGTCTTTAGAAAGTGTTTGAAGTGAGCTTTCATATGATATATCACACACAAATATTTTTTCGATTTTTTTTTTTTTTTTAATTTCAAGGTCAAACATTATGACCTTTTTCATATCTCAAAATCGGACATCTTAATTTTTTAAATATATATATATATTACTTATGTACTTATTTTCTATAATATCTAAACGTATCATTTTGTGACAGCCATGGGATGGTAGTAATTGAACGTATTTTCTAATTATCTTATATTCATCATATATATTTATCAAAAAAGAAATTAAGTATTTTCCTTAGAAATATTATTTGCTGCTGAAATCATATTTTTTAAGCAAGTGAAATAAAAGATATATTTTTGTGACAAACCTCAATTGTTCCATGACCCATAAGTTGAGAACCACTGCTTTGGAGGGTAACAATATTTTTACACTATGAATTGCGGGCTCTTAAATATAAAATTCATCATTTACATTACAGAAGCTATGTGTTATATAGAATTGCATTACAATGATCTTTTATTGTTGTTAAATAAGCATCTTATTTCTTCTTTTTAGAGTTTTTTTATTTTGCCAGCACACTAAATTTAAAATCACTAAAATTCTGTCTTTTTAATTTTACATCATTTTTGCTGTTTTGAAGCAATTGTAAACTAGTTGGATGTGCCAATCCGAAAACTTTCTTCTATTTCATACGTACATTTTAAAATTTAAAAAAATAGCTACTCATGTTAATTCTTTAAAAAATTTAATTCAATACTATACCAACTTTTATTTTCATCTTAAAGTTCAGTCAATTAGAGTAAAAACGAGTTTTGGTCTCTGCACAAGCCGATGGACAATAGAATGATAGACAGATTTTTTTTCAAATTCAGGGAGGACCTACTTGCCGTACCAAAAATTAATACTACACAAAAATTTTAGTTCGGTTTTAGGGATAACTTTATACACTTTTAGATGGTGCAATATTGAAAATGGCACAAAAATCGCTATTGCAGCACCCCTTTCCAGCAGATTTTTTTCAAATTCAGGGAGGACCAACTAACAATAGCCATACACTTACACAAAAAATTTGGTTCAATTCGATGCATAACTTCATACACTTTTGCTTGGTACAATGTTGAAAATGGAACAAAAATTGCGATTGTGTGCCCCCTTCCGGCAGATTTTTTTCAAATTCAGGGAGGACCAACTAGCCATAGCCATACACTTGCACAAAAAATTTGGTTCAATTCGATGCATAACTTCATACACTTTTGGTCAGTACAATATTGAAAATGGAACAAAAATGACGATTGCAGCACCCCCTTTCGGAAAATATGTTTCAAATTCAGGGAGAACCAACTAGCCATAGCCATACACTTACACAAAAAAATTGGTTCAATTCGATGCATAACTTTATACACTTTTGGTCGGTACAATATTGAAAATATCACAAAAATAGCGATTGCAGCACCCCCTTCCGGCGGAATATTTCAAAATTGAAGGAGGATCTGCTTGCCACAGCCAAAAACATTCACAAAAAAATTTGGTTCAATTCTATGCATATTTTCATACACTTTTTAGAATGGCGACACACGGACAGACAGACATTTTGTAAAAACATGTTTTTTGGAATCTCTGACCCCTAAAACTTGTAAATCCGTCGAAAATTTTTTCGATTACAATACTTTCCCCTATTGAAGATTGAAGAAAGTAATAATTAGTCTTCAATATTTTTATTGTTACATGCAAAATCCCACCCACTACATTCAAGTGTTTAAAAATTGTACTTGCAAAAGTTAAACTTTTCACAAATGCAAATGATTATTCATTATCTTATTGAATTTGTAGGTTATTTTTGGTTCTGGTCCTTCAAAGTACTTTATTTTTATGTAAAGAAATATGTATGAACCCCGAGAAACCTATTCAAAATAGAATTTCTTTTGTTATCTGATATATATATACTTCTATCATATAATAATGTGAAGTCTAAAAAGAGAAATATCTTGGACAATGAGAAAAATTCGATATCTTTATTATTTTGTATTGTACTAGAAAATTATTTGTTGCATATTGTGTGAAATCCATGCTTACATCAAAATTATTTCCTTATTAGGTCAAAAGTAATTTACGAACAGCCATCACCATTCCAGAAAAATCTTGGTCACGTTTCCGAGATATATTTGCCGATTATGTAGACAAGATGAAAGAACTGTCCGAAAAATCTGCTGCAGGAGGTAAATGAAGGTTCTCCTCTCTAGTGCCATCCTGAGCAAAATCAATTGTACAGAGACATTTCTAGTAGTATGCGACACACGTTCTTTGCAGATTCCGACTGTCCCGCTGGTGATTGTTTAGGTGCTGTTATTTGTTCCCGGTGAAATGACTGTTTTCTTTGTTGCGTCGCTATAAAAGAGAATAAATACTTTTCAAAGAAAAAATTAAGGAAAGCTTAGTGCCCTATGCTGTCATGCATATATTGGGCTCTCTCTTCTATGGACCAGAAACCCGGTGAAATATGTAAATGCTCTAGCTGCATCATTTTTGTTATGTGTTAGTATGAATTTCTTTGAAAGGCTGGAGAGATGCAAGTTTAGTAATGCATTTTCTTTTCTTAACCAAAAACTTTTTTATTGAAATTAGAAGCATGTAAATTTTTACCTACACTGAACCGGTGATCAGAGTGTGAAATGGTATTCTCTGTTGTTTTATATTTTTATTTGTGTGTGCCATTTTATGTCTGACTAGCACTTATTTTATGCTTTCCTGTTTTGAAGGAATGTTTATAAAAAAAATAATAAATAAAAGATTTATTACTTTTACTTAGCTGTTTATTTTCAAAATTGCATATATCCATGCTTTTTCTAAATTGAAAGAGATTTAAGCTCTTTCTTGAATTGTGATTTTAGATTAAGCAATTTTATATCTAGTCTTTTCTCTCACCAGAATTTTAATGCTGACTATGGCATGTTTTTAAAACTGCTCTTGATTACTGTGGTTGCCTGTACAGTGTAGCCTTGTTAATATTTTAGATATATAAATATACTAATGTTTTTTGAAATTATGCTGTTAAAGTTTCGGCTTTTTTTCTATTAAGATTCTTTATGAAAATGATATTCTTGAGGAATAGCCAGTGTTGTGAATGATTTGTTCTGCATCAGCGATGTTATGACGTGTAACCTGGTAGATATGCTTTTAAAAGCCTGCATTTCTAAAATCTCATTTAAAAAAAAAATCTATATATATATTTTAATGTAGGTTTGTTTAAGCATTAATAGAATTTTTCAATAGATTTTTCAAGTTGTTTTTATTTTTCTATAAATTGTCTGAAACTGCAAATAATACTGTTGCATAACTTTTAGATGAAGTGTAATTAGTATGGTTTGACCATTGCTTAAAAACTATGTATGTAACCTAGCCAAGTTATGCATGAAGAAAATTGGACAGTGGACTTATACATTTTTATCCTTGTGTCAAAGTCATTTGTTTTGTTTGAGATTTTAGAAATGCAACTTTATTTTTTGTATATGTAATTGAAGTACAGGTTACAGGATCACTGTTATTTGTTATACCCATTGTTAAAAAGATTAGATTGAAATTATGATGTTCTCCTGTGAAGCTCGGTTGGCTGTCAGTATTACAGTAATAGAGTATATGCAAATCAAATATCTTTTAATGTGTTTTAAAAAAATATTGGATGATTATTTTTATAGATATTTCTAAAGAAGGGAAATATCTCTGATTTCCAACTGCACAGCTGCCAACTCTTCTAATTTATTTATTTATTATATTATTTCTTTTTCCCTTCCCCCCAATAAACTTATAAAACTGTTTGCAAATTTAAAGAAAAAATTCAACAAAAGTTTTTGACTTCATGTTTTTCTCCATGCAGCATCTGATTTTTAAAAATTTATATCTTATTTTATGAGCATTACTCTATTAGAAGATTGGTAGTTATGCTGTTGTGTTTTGTGCTTAATTGGTTCAAGTGAAAGTTGCTTTTATTGAAAAGTTGTTGCTTGTTAAAAATTTGCTGGATTTATGTTGTTTCCAGCAATATGATCTAAAATCAAAACTAACTTTTAAATATGTATTTTCTCTTATGATGTAAAATTCTTGGGTGGGATCAGTGCATATATATATTCATAAAAGTGAATTCACTGTAGTTTTAGTCTGTTAAAAACTTACTAGCAGTCTTTCTCTGTATATAATATATATATATAAATATCAAAAGTCTTTTGAATTGACTTAAAAATTAGTACATGACTTTGTACATTTTTTATGGGCAGTTAGACTTTCTTTTATTATTGTTCAAAGATCTATAGAAATCATTCTAGCAAATGTATTGGGTTATGAAATATTGTTGGGTTTTGTATATATACATAATTGTGTATAAAAAATATCTTTTATGATACTATTTTATTTTATTTTCCGTATAAGCTCACCTATCCTAAATTTATGTATAAAATATTTTTGTTATAAAGAACAGTTTTTATTCTATTCCTTTAAACAAATGACAAAAATTTTTAGCAATATGCTGTGTTTTACATGTCAAGTTATTTAAATTTATTCGTTATGTTTTCCTTTTATAAAGTTCCGGGTTAAGTTAAATATGAGATACTTAAGATAAATTTTAACTGGAATACTTTAACTATCCATATTTATTTCATTTTTACCCCCATTTTCTTGTGTTTCAGAATTAAACAAAAATACTTGCAATAAAGTTTGAACGTTTTATGTTGTTTTGGTATCAATTTACCTTCAAAAAAACTGCAATTTTTTATATCTGGTTTTTTATATTTTTACATGTCTAGTTATTTAAATTTATTCATTGAGTTTTCCTTTAATAAAGTTTCAGGTTAAGTTAAATATGAGATACTTAAAAATAAATTTTAACTGGAATACTTTAACTATCCATATTTATTTAATTTTTGCCCCCATTTTCTTGTGTTTCAGAATTAAATAAAAATACTTGCAATAAAATTTGAACATTTCATGTTGTTTTGGTATCAATTTATTTTCTAAAAAACTGTAATTTTTTATAGTACTCATGCACTGAACTTTGTTCATATGAGACTGCATTTGAGAACATATTTAAAGCATGTATATGAAGTTATGGGGGAAAGGGAGAACCTCTAAACCAGCTACATATATTTCATTATGTGTGTCCTTTACATAATGATGTTTATAAGAACTAGAAGAAAAAAAAATCTTTCCTTCCAAACTTTTTCTGAATATTGGTTTGTTGTTGAATATGGATTTAAAATTAATGAAAATTTTTCCAATCTTACCTTTGTTGGATTGAATTAGTTTTAACAAATTTATTACTCCTTGAAACTTAAGTTAGATTTGCGAATTCAAAATGAAAAATGTACATATATATATATTACATAAAAGTTTTAGGTTTAATAATGTATTGCCCCTCCCTTTTTTCTTTTAAAAATCTCTTGCTTTGGTAACACATAAAAATTTATTCTTTATTTATCTAAATTTTGATTATAATGCAAAAATGTAGATAGACAGATATTAAAAAGTGAAAGAATTTGCTGAATATTATAATTATGTATACATGTAGTATTCAGAGAGATTGTGATATTTTTTTTAACTTAAAAAGTGGTATTTAATTGTTCTGTTAAAAATTTTGTTTGGAAATAATTATATTGTATTTGTTTTTCTTTCAAGTGCAGTCTTGTCTCAAATGTGTATTCTGCCTTGTCAAAAGTACTGCCATCTTGATGCATATTTCATAAAAATATCACATTTTATAAAGAAAGGTGCATTAAAATGACACCTTTTTATATGCTAGAATGCTCACACATCTGCTGCAAGACCACCTGTTATGATAAAAAATTAATTTTTCGAAATTATGTACATAATTTTATTTTAATACTGTGTCAGTTTCTTTTTTCTTTTAATAATTATGACTTGATTTTTTTTTCTGTGCTTAGTCATTAGTTGTGTAGTCCTCTTTTATTTATTCTATTTATTTAACCTTTTTTTTTTTTTCTTTTTAAATCTATTGCTTTTAATGTAGCTATCAAAGTTCATGAGTTTTCATTTCTTATTATGAGTTTGATGCAGTAGAAAGTTATTAACTTTTGGGTGAGCTTCACCTGCATTTGGTTCGAAATCATTAACATTCACCAAATGCTAAGAATGTGTCGTTACAGATATTTGTTCACTGTAACTGACATATCTTTTCAAACACCGGCCATTTCTAGTTCTACTTTTCTAAATGCAGCTACTGTGAAACTGCTGTTTTTTTATACATAAAAAATAAATAAATCTAAACATGTAAACTTAAATTTGTAAATTATTTTCCGTTAAGTTTTATAATCTTTTTGATTATGGTCATGTGGTTTCCCTTCTACACTATTAAGAATGCCTTTCTTTTCTTTTCGTTTTTTTTCCCTGGGGTAACAGCAATTACACTGCCACTCTAAAAAAGTTCTGGGTATTGATGCCTGGTTAACTGCGCATCTATAGAATTTAAGAAGTTAGTTATTTGTTTGTTACATTGTTGTAAATTAAATGTTAGTGCAGCACCATAGAAATGTTTTGTTATATTTTTTTCTTATTTGTGTGTTTATATGTATATGTATGTATATATGTGTGTATACATGTGTTTGATTAATTCATACATTTGTATATAACATATATATAACATCAGTGTGCATGCACTATAAAATTCTCTCAAATAAAGTGTTTATATATCTTCTAAAAATCATTGAAATATATATTTATATATTTGTTTTCTTTCTTTATTCTGAGATTTTATTTAAGAGAATTTTATTGTGCATAAGTTTGCAAGGGCAGACGAAAGAAGAATTTTTGTATTAAATTTATATTTCTTCCTTCTTGCTCGCCCTCATTTGAATACTTTTTTTTTTCTTTTTTTTTTTTTTTTTTTTTTTTTTTTTATTGTATAGATTTAAATGGTATTAGAAACTCCTGAAAAAAAAAGTTTGCTTTATTAGGGTATTTTGCATTTTATCTACAAGTTATTTCTCTTTGATAATTAGTATACTAGGATAAAAAAAAAAAATTGCAATACCAGAGTGAAACAAATTCTGGCTATAGGATATGCAGTGATTTCGAAAATAAGCTGCAAAATAAATTGTTGCAGTTTGTAATTAATTTGGTTTGCCGATCAAGTATTGAAATGTTTTCATTCTTAAACAATTACAGAAATTGTGTTTTTGCCTACATATCATGTTTTGTCATAGTAATTCCAAAGATTATTGCTATATATCAGTTTTAAACTTAAATATAGTTGCATAGGGCTGTGATAACCTTTTACATTATTTAATGGGCTTAATTTTACATTTTATGGGAAAATATCAAGCTATTGTATAATTATAGTTGATTTGTGTCTATAAATTTTAATGCAAAATCCTTAACTTCCTGACATAGCCATCAAAAGACTTCTTAATGTTTATAATGAGCATAATCATACATATGTGATTGAAGTGGGCTTTTTTAAAAAATGTGAGTAATATCTCACACTTTGATACTGTCAACTACATATTTCAGAAGCATAAAAAAAGAAAGTTGTTTTAATTTTTTTCCCCTTGGTTTTTGCTATGTATCCCACTATATGATGGCGATGTAACATATCTACACATTGTTTTCAAACTTATCGAAATGTATTTTTTTGTAAATTTCCTTTTCTAGATCAGTTCTTCCTGCCAGTATTTCTTTACTTTTTTTTAGTTTAGTTTATAAAAAGTTTGTCATTGGTATTTACTTCATATTAAATATAGAGAAAAAAATCATCACGCACACACATCAGATATATTGTGTATTTCTTGTATAATGTATATTTATAAATCCAGACATATAATGGGGCCTATTCATAAAATATTCATCTCTTAGTTGTTAAACTAAACCTAATTCAATGTCATATATCACATGTGTTCATGTGTGGCTAATTTGCATAAATTTAGGTCTTTGTGTTATTTGAATCTTAATTCAAAAAACACAGGAATATTGCCTTCGAAGACCTATATTTAGATACAGAATACTTTATTATATTCATATCTGCAATGAAGTAAAAGCGAGCTAAAAATAGTAATTTGGGATATCAGAAATCTGGCTGTAATTATAGAAATAAGACGTTTTAACTCTAATCAAATTGTTTATCGAAAAAAATTACATGTATTCTTTATTTGATGCATAAAAGTACAATTTTAACAGACATCAAATGCATTTTCTATAACTGCAAACAAAATTCCATACTTAAATTTACCCTGAGCATTTTATGTAGGTACTAAATTAAATGTATGAAATAAGATTTTGACAATATTTTTCTTCTTAAAATACATGGTAAGTCATTTTAGGTTATTTATAGTCAAATAATTTTAGTTGTTCATATTCTATTAGTAGTAACTTGTGGAATAAATTAATTTTGAACTAAAAACATTTTTAAATCAACTAAGCATCATGAATAATAGGTTACATTATATGAATATATGGAGAAAAGGCAGTGAATTCACTGTTGAAAAAATGTACTTTTATACGTATTGTGATGTGGTTTTTAAAGTAATAAAAACTTTGGAAAAATATATACTAAACTTTTAAGTTCTAAATAATTTTATTTAAATTTCTGTTTTTACCCTAAAATATATTGCATTATTATTGTTTCAAAAATAAAATTTCATGCTGTAATGTATTTCTACAGTTACTGGTATTGCAATCATTACCTCATGTGTTATTTATGTACCTTTTCGTGGAATCAAGATAGTGGAAAAATGTTATTAAAGTTTATATATTTTGAAGAAACTTTAAAATATATGTGAAATTATTTTCTTGCGTAATTGCTTATTATGTTGCTTAAATGTATAAAAAGGATTCTGAAAGGCACGTGTATCTATTTAAATTTATCAGTTATTTAATAGTTCTATTTTAAAATTTATAATAAACTTCTTTTTTTTTTTTTTTTTTTTTTTTTTTTTTTTTTTAGTGTTGTTGATCTTGCACTTATCAGAAAGAATATGCTTTTTCTAATAAGTAATTTTCCAGGGACAAGAAAATTAAAATTATGATTTTATATATCTAGTCTCATGAGATGATTTATATTCTTGAATTCACCTGTCAGTTTATAAATGAAATAAAATTTATATCTTTTGATAAAATATTGCAATAAATATTTCCAATGGAATGTTCTCTAAAGTTCTAAGTATTTTGCTTCACTTAATAGATTTGAATTATTTAAAGCCTGAAAATTTTATTTAAAAAATATTTTGAACATCATTTATTATTTTTCATTATTAGCCATTGATGAAACATTAACACCTGGTAAAAACTGCTTTGTCTGCTCTTGCACTCTACTGAATGTTTACATACATAAATAGATGCATATATATTATACATCAGTGATTCTTGATGATTTTAATATTCACGGTATTATGACAAGGATTTTTTTTTTTTTTTTTTTTTTTAACAATCATTTTAATTTGAGAGAGAAATTTAAAGCTTGTTTTCATTTGATGGATACCATCATCTTCTATTATGGAAATTTCAATTGATGGACCATAAAAATCAGAAGCACTGATGTATTAATATCCCAATTTATATGCATGTGTGTGCATATATAATTTAATTTTTATGAGTACACATGCATATGAATAACTTATCATACTGTATTAAAAATAGTTTTACATTTTTTATTATTTTTATTTTTATTTCCTTTCTCTTTATTTCACCCACATCAGAGCTTTAAAAAGAAATTAGTGGGGATATTGTTAAAACTGCACAGTTTTATGACTTCTGTAAAACCATTTGTAGATATTTGTGAAATTTTATGTAACTTACTATGTTTTAAAAATATTCCTCTATTTTTTAGCCTGGATTTCTTTAACTACATACAGTGAACATTTTTTTCCCTTAACTTTTTTGTCTCATTTGCATAGTAACAGTATATTTTGTGTAAAAAATTGATACTTAGTGCATGTTTTATTTCTTTCTATTTTGTTTTATTATATCCTTCCTTCCCCTTTTTTCCTTCAAGCTTTAAAATAATGGTGATACACCTAAAAGGATATTTAATGATATCAGTTTTTAGAAAATTTTCATAGATTCTATTTAAATTGGCAGTTTTTCTTTTAATTTCAAATAGATTTCTTAAGAGGTTAGTAATTTATGAAAGATTTATATATTGCAAGAAAAGTAAGATATTTGAGAATCACCACTTTTTATTGCAGTTTAATGAAGGACAAAATGTAGAATATATTCTTTGATGCACCTTTAATCTTCTCACTGCCACAAACTGATATATCTATTCACTAAGCTCCAGGTTTCACTGCAAGAAGCATTATTTAAATTAATATAATTCTACAGATATAGTTCAGTTTTGATTAATACTCTCAAGGCTTATATACCTATATAAAATTTTAAAAATCTTATATCGTGGTTGAAAAAAATATCTTTTTAAAGCATTTGGAGGAAAATACAGAGAAAGCAACATTACAATTTCGCCTTTTTGCTAAGCGGTTACGGAGAACAAGGAAAATGAATGTGTTGCTTGTATAATATTGTGGATGAGCTTATAACAAAAGTTTGCTATGTTTGACATTCAATCATTGACAGTAATTAAAATATATGCCAATTTCCACAAAATACATAAATATTCAAATTCATACACCTGTAGCCACAGTTATCTCAACTTCCTAAAATTTGTTGCTTTCCCTATTTGTTCTTACCTTTTTTATTAAATTTAAATATTTTTGGTAAAATTTTATTTTTTGTGAGAAATATTAATGCATGGTGCATATTTAAATTTGATTAACATAGAAATATAAAAGAGTCATTTAATATGTCATCTGAGATTTTTAATAATTTTATTATTTATTTACTGATTTGCATGGATTTTAATTATAAAAAAAAAAAAAAAAAAAAAATCCTAAAAACATTTTTTATATCTGTAAAGTAGCTTTTTTATTTTATAGAATATTTTTAAGAAACTATTCTTTTTTTATTTTATCCAGATAATTAAATATTTAACTAATCAGGCTTTGTCGATCTAGCTGTTCATTTTAAGGGACTCGGTGCTTCTGATAACATTTTTTGAACAAATATAGTGATAGGAATATCATTATCTTCTCATCCTACAAAATTTCGTCTTACCAAAAAACTACCGCATAGTGTAAATTTTTTTTTAAAATCTAATATAAGTTAGCAACAGTTGAAAGGCTATATTAAAATACATTTACTCATCATAAATAATTTGTCCTCATCTCCACATTATAGAGATAGACAGGGCTAGCATAAATAAATAATCAAATTTTGAAAATTTATATTTTAAAAATTATTCACATATTATAATAAGTGATTTATAAAATCAAAAAAGATATTTCCAAGTTTTCTACCAAGTTATAAATGTTTGGTTTGCAAATCTGGAAACTAGATTTTAGCAGTTGACTCTGTTTTGCCATTGTGTTTCCCTGCACCCAAAGATATGAAAACATGGAGTACTGGGAAGAGGAAAACATAATGGAATGGTAAACCTACCAGTTAACTGCTAAAATTGGATTACCAGGAATTTTCCACCAAAATATGACTTGGCAGACTGAATGCATTTTAATGCACAAATCAAGTTTTAACTAATTCTAATTTTATATTCAAAATCTGGGTTCAAAGCTGAATAAATTCATGTGAGACTGATAATTTATCCAAAGAACTTCTAATTGATAAAAATGGAAGCTACTACTACTTTAACATGAACCATTTTGCCCGTTGGCTGGCAGGAAGTCTTCTGTTCTTATTGCTAAATGTTTTAATTTGCAAACTTTATATCTCGATAACAGGGAGACAAGGGCAAATAATTTAAACATCTAAAAACTTATTTCAATGTGTCCTTTCAATTGTTACTTGTTAGGATTTTTTTCATTTTTGCACTGTTACGGTAGTTTTTTGGTTAGAGGGCTTCATAGAGGCCACATGTGCACATATTACATTTATCATCCTGCAAAATTCTCTCTTAAAGAATATGATAAAATCAGATATATACAGGAGTTGGAAAAAAATATGGAAACACCTTTTGAAATGCATGTTTGAAAAGAAAGATTGATTTTAATGAACTATGTAGATGGCGCTGGCGTCTTCGCCTACTGACGCCATCTATACAACTTTATAAAATTGCTGCACTGTTATGTGAGGTTGTCATTTCATTATGTCAGAGTTAACAGACTTCGAACGTGGGCAAATTGTTTACGCGCATATGGTGGGTGCTTCCATAAGCAAGGTAGTCGAGATTTTTATTGTTTCAAGAGGTACTGTGTCGAAAATTTATTCTGCACATTTGAAATGTGGAAAAACATCATCCGCTAAATCACAGCACGGACAAAAGTGTATGCTGAGTGATTGTGACCGACGATCATTAAGCAGGATTATCACAAAAAATAAGACCACAGCTGCAAAAGTCACTGCTGAAATGAATGCCGTGTTACCAAACCCTGTGAGTACAAAGCAATTAGAAGAGAACTTCATAAACAGGGAATTGCTGGCTGTGCTGCAATTGAAAAGTCATTCATCAGTGATGGTAATGCCCGTAACAGGAAAAAGTGGTGTTTAAGTCATAAAGCCTGGACTATAGAGCAGTGGAAGAGAGTAATATGGTCTGATGAGTCTTCTTTCACATTGTTTCCCACTTCTGGCCAAGTTTATGTCTGGAGAATGCCAACTCAAGCCTATAATACAGACTGTGTTGCCAAGAGTGAAACATGGCGGGGGTTCGGTGATGGTTTGGGCAGCCATATCGTGGTTCTCTTCTGGCCCCATGATAACTCTGTCTGGGCATATTACTGCTCAGACTTATGTGAACATTTTGACCGATCAACTCCATCCAATGGTACAAACTTTGTTCCCCACTGGTGATAGTATCTTCCAAGACGACAGCGCCCCCGTTCACACAGCTCACATTGTCCAGGACTGGTTTTCTGAGTACAAGGATGAATTGTCGCATCTCCGCTGGCCACTACAGTCACTATCAAAAATGAGGTTAACTGTAAACCACATTCGCTTTAAACAACTTGACACATTAGCAGAGTCATTTAAACCTGCGCTTGTGAAAATGCAAATTTATGCTTATGAGTAGCCATTAACTGAGTTAGCAGTATGAAAGATGTAAATGTGCAAAAGTGTTTTTAAACTGAGTTAAACAGTGAAGATACAGTTCTTAAAAGATAACAATCCATGATTTATTTCTTCATTAAAAAAACAAACATAATGTAGATAGCAACATTTCAGATAGCCAGGAAAATAATCTTTCACAAATTCAGAATACATCTTTAAAAATGTCCAGCACTATGGGAAATTAATTTAAAATATATCTTGAAAAATAAACTATCATAACTTAATTTAAGACAAAACTCTATATTTACCAACGCTGTATTATCAAGAGATGAATTAATGGAAAGGTTCTATTTAAAAACAAGGAAAGCAGAAAAGCTTCCTAATTTCATGAGAGGTTTAAAAACCTTTTTAAAAACAAGCGAAGTGGAAAGAGATTTCCCCAGTATTTATACTCTGAAAGAATAGGCACTTGCCGAGACAAGGCCCTCTTACTAGAACAATCTAGGATCAGTCCACTACAAGGAAAGGGATGACGGGAGTGACGCGATCAACCGACGTGACGAGATCGCGACGCCATCTATGGACGTATCGGCATACTATGCCATAAGGAAGAGTTTATTTACAATGGTAGTGTTGTTTATCAGAAATCTATTATAGCCGGCAGTTGATAATTAAATTTAAACAGATGAAAACTTTAAATGGATTAGAGGAATGGGATCTGGCTAAGAAAAGGTAAGTTTTATTTTAAAATATTAATAAAAACCGAATGATTAATAAAATAAAAATAAAATAAAAAGATGTTATTGATATACTGAAAAGACTTTAATGAGGCAATGAGACCAAAAGGGTTAAAGCTTGTTTAACACTAGACAACAGTCACCAGACCTGAATATTATCGAACCTTTGTGGTCTACATTGGAGCGGAAAGTGCGTTCTTGCTATCCACCGCTAACATCATTATCTAAACTTGCCACCATTTTGCAGGAAGAATGGTACAATATTCCCTTGACAAACATACAGAAACTGTATTTATCCATTCCAAGAAGACTGCAAGCTGTATTGAATAACAACGGGTACCCTACATCATATTAGGCAAGGAAACATGTTTTTTTAAGGTGTTTCCATATTTTTGTCCAACCCCTGTATATATATATATGGTTTTGTCTCTCTTTTTCAGAAGGCCAATCATTTAATCCATGCTATCATTTAATGCATATGCTAAAAAAAATTACTATTCTACATGATTTTTCCTTTTTGGTCCTGGTATATCTTGACATGGAATTGCATCCCTGGGGCAGGGAAGGGTTGGGCTGAGGAATACAAATGACAAATCATTTTACCTATGCATATGTTAAATTACTATCCCACAAAATTTCATCTAAAAGGGCTTAAGATGCAATTTTGCATGGGGGGGGGGGGACTGAAACTACAATTTTCAATAATGATTCTCTTTACTTATGTATGTGTTTAAAATAATCTCCGGTAAAATCAAAAAAATAATACTACTTTTTTTTATAAGTGATATATAAAAGAATTAAATAGTAAGGTAAAAAGATGAATCAAGAAATTTTTTTCAAATTGCTCCCCTTTCCTCTTTTTTTCCCATCCATGTCTTTGACGTTCATTTTATATAGTGGTTTCAAGCAGACAAAACCTCAAAATGGCAAAAGAAATAAGCAATTTCAACTTCTCTTTTTGGAAAATACTGATAAAAATTTATTTTTCAAATTTCATTAATATTTCTTAATTGTTATGCATTATTTTTTTACACTTTTAAACACAGGTAAAGAATCTTTATGAATTGAGTTTGTCTGTCCGCATTCTAACTTGCGTAAATATAGTCGGATTTCCGTGTAATTTTATATGGTATTGGGAATCATAGCGTGTTCGGTATTCAAAATAAAGTGTGTACCATTCATGATTAATTTACAGGGGCACTCAAAAGTATTTTATTACATTATGATCTATCAAGAAAATTATACAAGGTGTATTTTAATAGCATTACAATATTTTAAATATAATGAAATTTTTATATAATATTGATTTGCAATAGAAGATGGTTACTTCAGAATATGTTATGTGTAGCGCCTACTGTTCAGGGGAACTAGTATTCCATTATATTATGACCTATGAAGAAAAATCATTTGAAGCATATTTAGTCATGTTACTTTGATATAAAATTAAACTGATATGAATTTGTGAAGTGCACTAATACCTGCTTTCTGTAGAATATGGGATGCAAAGCATTTATCAATCATTTACAAGGCTCGCACAAAAGGAAATGGTTATATAATGGTCTACGGGATAAAAACTGTTTGTTGCATATTTCAATTATGCTGTGCTATTTCAAACATGATGAAACAGATGTACAGCAAAATTCTAATCATCCAAATCAATTAGGATAAACCTCATTCCAATAATTGATTTTTTTTTCCAAAAGAAAGGACTTATTTTAATTAATTACTAAATGTATGTTGAAAATAGGTGAAAAAATATTTTTAAAGAAAAAGAGCTTTTAATTAATTAAATGAAAAGGCAACACTTTTACATGTTAAGCATATTTACAAGTGATGTACATTAGTACAGTATGTACATACCATACTATAAATGAAAGTCGTTGCTTGCTGAACATCTTAGTCAAAGTAAGCTGTTTGGCTTCATCTGTTTTCGGGCAGCCAAGTCCTGCATCTGATTGATTGTTAGTAAATTTCAAGGCTGGCAAATGCTTCACTTACTCATTGTCTTGTATCTGCTTCAATTTCAACATTAAGGTCATCTTTTTCCTGGGAACTTGCTTCTCTCACACTTTCAATAAGTTCATCAATTACTTAGAATTGAAAACCAGGGTCTGATGAATCATGCGCTATCCACTCACCTATATCAGTGACGGGTGGGCCAGGCCAGTCACCTGGCAAAACACAATAGCCAATAATCGAACTACACTATGAGACAGTGACTCATCATCCCAATAACGTTCAGGCTGCGCCTACATTAGCTTCAGAAAGGAAATAGCACACATAGACAAAATCATTTTGCAAATTGCAATGTTTCTGTCTTGATTTTTTTTTTTTTTTTCATTCTTTTTTAGATATTTTGAAGCAATTTGGATAGTCAAATCAGATCAGATTTTCAGATAATTGGAGTTCTACTGTACATTACTAAGATTTCTACAAGATTCTTGCATTAGAATATAATTTGCATTGGATTTATTGGTCACTTACAGGCACACATAAAAAATTTTTGAATACAATACTTTATCTGACATGTTGTGTATTAGAAATGATTGCTAAAAGAGCATATTCCATTTTAGAATTTGATTTTAACTAAATTTTTGTATACTGTGTGGTGTGCATAAATTTTATAGAACATATACAGGGCTTCACAAAAGTATTTGTAACTATCACCAAGAATGAGCATGAATTGCTTAAGGGGATACTTCAGTCATGCAAAAAGACCTGTTCGCTAATGCTAATCCTATGTTTTAAAAAAAAGTTTGCATTTTAATGTTTTAAAATAATTTTTGCATTAGATAGCTGAGCTCAATGAATACAAAGGCATCTTTTACTTTTTCGATTTCGTTTGAAGTGTTTTATTTTATGGGGATGCTTTCACTTTCAAAACTGGTTCTAAAAGTGAAAGTGTCTGAATTAAAAATACCTCTAAACAAAAACAAAAGAGTAAAAAAAGTACGATGGAAAGATTAAACTCAGCTACCCAGTGGGAAAAAAAACTATTAAAATGCAAACGAAATATCTTTAAAAAAATTCTCACATTGGATTAACATTCGTGAATGTGTGTTTTTGTCTGAATGAAGTAGCCTCTTAATTTTTTTTTTAATTTGATTTATCCATTTTTAACTTCATCTACATTTAGTATACTAATTAGGAAACTACCCAATTAGTGTAATAGTAGGGGAAAAAATAAGTAGCAATTGAAAGGGCATATTAAAACATGTTTTTAGACACATAAATTATATCAATTGGAGGTTCTTTGGGTAAATTATTGGTGCCTCATGACTTTATTCTGCTTTGAATATAGAACCCAGTAAGACATGTCATTATCATTTTAGGCTTTGTGTGAAGCATATGTTACATTGATAAAATACTCTTATTTCCGTATTTACTCGTGTATAGGGCGCACGCATGTATAAGGCGCACCTCTACTTTACAAGTAAAAATGGCGATTTCTTAAAATCTCGTATATAACGCGCACCATAAATTTGATACGCTAATGAAGAATGACCAAATGAATTTCGGTAAAAGAGTCCAAACATTACACCAGACCAGAAAACAAGACGAAAATGCATTTTTAGACTCGGGTTGTAAGAGAATGACGGGAAATGAGAATGGGTGACGGTCTACAGGTCTTCAGGTCAAGAAATTTTTTTAAAAAGATCAGGAAATTTTTTTAGCAGAATTCTGTACCAATCGTAAATGAGCACTTATGTACCATTTAGCATTATTTAGTGTTTTAATGCATCAGTGCAGCATTAAGAATCATTGACTGTGCGAAACTGCCAAATGTGTGAAACAAATTTGATTAAAGATTTGGTGTTAATCATGTTACAAAAGGTGTACACACCAAACATTTATAACTGAAAAAAAAAAAAAAAAACTTTAAATGATTTTTTTTATTGTCATATATCACTTATTGTAATATGTATAATAGTTTTAAAAATAGATTTTCAAAATCTGGTCATTCATTTTTGTGCAACCCTGTATATCTTCATAACGCGGAGACAAGGGTAAATAATTTATGGGCGAGCAAATGTACACTGGTATGCATAATTTAAGGACAAGTCCTAAAATGCCAATTTTAAGATATTTTCAAGCGATAATTTTCACGCGAATATTCGAAAGGAAGTAGTAATATAATTCGAATAATTACTATCCCTACATAACAGCTAGTCCATATAACTTCTCATTCAGGTCACAAGAGTCACAGCCTCTACGACGAACCAAAAAATAAGAAATTCCATACGCCTTATTTATGAGTCTCAAATGACTACTATATGTGGCTCCACTGACAGGTCATTGTGACTGCTGCTTTGTGGCAAGTCACCAGGTGACTACAATGTCGTTTCATTGAGACTTTCGTGTGACCTCTCATCTGGAGACTCAATTTCAAAGTCATTGTGAACGTTCATTATGATAAATTGCCCAATAATGTCCCATTAAAGTCACGTGGTGACTTTTCACCACCTTTCACAATGGTTACATCACAGTAGGATCTCTGTCACCATTTGACAAAGTCTTGTGACAGAAAATCACCATGTGATTTTAATAGGACATTATTTGGTGATTTATCATAATGCAACATTCCCAATGACTTTAAAATTGAGTCTCCAAATGACAGTCACGTAGTGACTCGGCACAAAACAGCAGTTGCAGTGACCTGTCAGTGGAGTCACATATAGTAGTCATTTGAGACTCATAAAAGAGACGTATGGAATTTCCTATTTTTTGTTTCGCCGTAGTGATTGTGCATGCGCGTAATCAGGGGGGGGGGGGTGCCCGGGCACCCCCCGCTCGCGCAGACCCAAGCATGATTATTTAAAATAATCGAAATTTATAGAAGAAAATTGAAAGCCAAGTTAGTTCAATTAGTTATTCAAAACTAACAGTCTATGTTTTGAAATGTGATAAAATAAGAGACCCACATTCTTTTTTTTTTAAAGAAAATTATTTTGTTCTTCCTTTTTAAAACTAGAATATTTACTAGAATCTGTATTAGCCATAGTAAGTCAAAATGTTGGTTTTATAATCTCAATTTGATGTCTTGTATTATGAAAGTTTTTATTTATTTACGCCGGTCTTATGCATGTTTTTGCAATTCCATAAGAAATTAGCGGTAAATTCTTCACAAGAATAGAAACTATTTATATCTTTGCTTTTGTAATCTAAAGTCTAGATAGTAGAGATGTGATGGGCTCGGCCCGAGGCGGGCTGGGGCTCTGTTTTCATTTTAGTCTTCGTGCCCGGGCGGGCTTGGGCTCTTTCTTTCTGAAATCGGAAAAATTATTTATCCATGTGTAGAAAAGATTAAAAGAGCTTTTTCCCCTTTAAAATTACGTATTGTTTTTCAGGTCATTTCAATGTTATTTTGATCAAAACAAAAATGAAATGGTGTTTTTTATTTTAATAATTGATTGCTGCCTCAAAAGAAAATTTGTGATGTTTGGGGATTTATGTCTATTGCATTTCCGGCGAGTATCTATTGAAATGGCGCCAATCAAAACAAGCATAAACAATAAATTAGCTTCTCGTTGCATTTTTGTTTGTTGCAGAGGATATTTTTTAATTCGATCGTTTATTTATCATTTATTTAGTTAATTAGTTATGTAATATTTAGAGAATGTTTACTTCTTTTTTTTTTTTTGTAGACCAGAAACTTCAGCTTTGCAAATCTTATACTATAATGCGAGCAAAAATTGTGTGTGTGTAAATTTTATCTCAAAAAGGGCTCTAACGATTTTCGCAAAAATTTGGATTTTAACATTTTCGGGCACGAGAAGACCATTGGGCTAGGTCACATGTTCGAGAAAATTCGATTATTGGGTCATAATGGGTCAAGATCAAGCTATTTATATCTAGAGAACGGCTGAATCGATTTTAAGGAGATTTTCTATCCAATCGTTTTTTGGCACAACAAAACTATTGGGCTGGGTCACACGTTTGAAAAATTTCGATTAGTGGGTCATTATGGGTCAAGCCATTTTTATCTAAAAAACGGCTCTAACGATTTTGACCAAATTTTATATTGTACCGTTTTGGATTACAAGAAGACCAATGGGTTAGGTAACATGTTCGAGAAAATTCGGTTAGTGGGTCATTGTGGGTCATGCTATTTTTATCTAGAGATTTTCTCACGCAATTTTGACTAAAAATTGCATTCTATGGTTTTCGGGCACGAGAAAAAACATTGGGCTAGGTTACATGTTCGAGAAAAAATTTCAATGGGTCATTAAGAGTCTGGGTCAAGCTATTTATATTTAAAGAACGGCATGATGGATTATAACGAAATTTTGTATGTAGCAGTTTTTTGACATGAGAAAACTAATGGGCTAAATCACATGTTTGAGAGATTTAGACTATGAGGGTCATTTGTAGGTCATAATGGGTCATGGTCAAGCTATATCTAAAGAGCAGGTGGATTGATTTTAACGAAATTTTGTATGCAACATTTTTTTGGCACGATAAAGTCATTGGACTAGATTACATGTTCGAAAAATTTCGATTAATGGGTCATTTTGGGTCATTAAGAGTCTGGGTCAAGCTAT
The DNA here is from genome assembly GCA_964019185.1 of Maratus speculifer. Taxonomy (NCBI): domain Eukaryota; kingdom Metazoa; phylum Arthropoda; class Arachnida; order Araneae; family Salticidae; genus Maratus; species Maratus speculifer. The sequence goes on along the minus strand of OZ025294.1, from coordinate 241,386,695 downwards.
TTATTAAAGAACGGCGTGATGGATTATAACGAAATTTTGTATGTAACAGTTTTTTGACATGAGAAAACTAATGGGCTAAATCACATGTTTGAGAGATTTCGATTATGAGGGTCATTTGTGGGTCATGATGGGTCATGGTCAAGCTATATCTAAAGAACAGGTGGATCGATTTTAATGAAATTTTGTATGCAACATTTTTTGGCACGATAAAATCATTGGACTAGGTTACATGTTCGAAAAATTTCGATTAATGGGTCATTTTGGATCATAAAGGGTCTGGGTCAAGCTATATATAATTAAAGAACGGCAGGATCAATTTTAATGAAATTCTGTATGTAACAATTTTTAGAAACGAGAAAACTAATGGACTAAGTCACATATTCGAGAGCTTTCGTTTATAAGGGTCATTTGTGGGTCTTAATGGGTCAAGGTCAAGCTATATCTAAAGAATGGGTGGGTCGATTTTAACGAAATTTTGTATACAACATATTTTTGGCATGAGAAAATCATTGGGGTAGGTCACATGTTCGAGAAATTTCGATTAGTGGGCCACTTTTGGGTCATTCTAATTTTATCTAGAGAACGTTTCGCGCAATTTTGACTAAATTTTGTATTTTATCGTTTTCGGGCAAAAGAAAATCATTGGGTTATGACAGATTTTTGAGAAAATTCGATCAATGGGTCATTTTGAATCACAAGGGGTCAGGGTCAAACTAACTATATCTAAAAAACGGCTCAATCGATTTTATCTAAATTTTGTATCTAATGTTTTTCGGCATGCTAAAACTAATGAGCTAGGCCACACGTTCGAGAGATTTCGATTATAAGGGTCATTTGTTGGTCATGATGGGTCATGCTAATTTTATATAGAAAATGGTACTCACCATTTTGACTATACTTTCTTTGTATTATATCGTTTTTGAGCAAGAGAAAACCATTTGGCTTGGACACATGCTCGCGAAAATTCGATTAGTGGGTCATTCTGGGTCTTAAAGAGCTAGGGTCATTCTAATTATATATAACAACGACTCAATCAATTTTACCTAAATTTTGAAACAAAACGTTTTTTGTCACGAGAAGATTATTTTGGGCTGAATCGCATGTTAAACAAAATTATATTAGTGGGTCATTTCGCTTCATTGCTGAATGCTGCCAAGCTAATTTTACCTAAAAAATGGCTTAAACGATTTTGATTCAATTTTATATTCTACTGTTTTTGATTACCTGAAGAGGATTGAGCTATGTCACATGCTTGATCAAATTTGATTAGTGGCTCATTTTGGGTAATACGGGTCAGGGTCACGAGAATATGGCAAAAGCCGATAACTTGGTGATATTTGACAAAATATTGGCGACATATGGCCAAAAAATCGACTATAAAAATTACGAAAACCAAATCACGTATTTGGAGCCAAATGAAAGAATGCCTCCAAATTTGGCTATATCTAGCAAAAAATATTGTCTGTCAGAATGTAAAGAATTTTTTTATACATTCTTAAGAGGATTCGAGATGTATGGTTAAACCAATCAGAGTCGAGCTAAACAAGTGATTTAGATCGATGTCCTTTCGTTGTAAATTTTAAAATAAAGTAAAATTTATAAACATGCGCATAAAAAGATAGTTTTCTTATTGATTGCTTTTCTAAATAATACTATTATAAACATGTTTTACAGTAATAATACAGAGTTAATGATACAGTGAAAATACTATATCGAGTTGAACACAAAGTTAATTTTGACCGAGCTAAGCTCGGTCTTACCTGCTAGTTTATTTAATTGTGCACGAATCATAATCGTTCTTCATATGAAAACAACATCGTGATTATTTTTTCTGTTTGTCATCATGATCTCTGCTTATGCTGAGAATTTCCCTTCGTAAGTAAACATATATTTTTAATGTTATTAAATGTTTATAAATTCCATGTTAAAAAACAATCGATCAGTGTTTCTTCTTTTCCTATAAAACTATCGGACCTTTAAAAAAATTCGATCAACGTTTTAATTTGCGTTGATTTTCAGATTCACCTCAATCACGAGGAATTGTTATGAGAAATAAACTGATTATAGCTAAAGATGTACACATTTTATAGGAAATTGAAAACGTTGTTTGATTCTTCAGTATACAAATAGTAATTTCTGCAAATTTCATCCATTTACTCATTACACTACTAATAAGTTCATCAAATTTTCTTATTAAAGGACAAAAAATCTGGGAATCCTTTAAATATGAAGTATATTTTTATTTGATATTAAATTGCTCTTTTTATATACATGAAGTAAAAAAAATTGACAGTAAATTTTTTATAAGAAAATTTTAAAAATGAGGTACCACATTTGAAATAATTTTTAAGCATCATGCATTTTTTTTCTTTGTATTGGACTCGGGCGGGCTCGGGCTCGGATGTAAATTCCTCGGGCTCTTTCTTTATGACCGATGACCAGGCCCCTGCCTGCCGAGTTATCTCAGCTTAACGGGTTGGATACCTGGTATCAAGACGGGCGACCTCCTAATTGCCGCGTAGAGGCAATAAACCTGACTTATTTGCTTCGCATGCCATCATTTTTGCAGTACTTGTTTCTCGTTTGAGCATACCTTGTTTCGCTTGTTACTTAACGTTATATCCGGTTGTTTCAACTGCAAATGGCTACTCAAGTTGGTCTCGTAATTTAGAACCTTGATCAGATGACGAGTCCTTCACCTGGCAAGGCACCTTCACAGGTAACTTGGAGGACTTTGCACCCACGACAGATTTTACATACACCAGGTGCCATTAGCGTACATGACAATTCGTCGGGTTCGGGCGGGCCCGGGCTCTGAAAAACGAGCCCGAACTCCTCTCTACTAGATAGGAGTAAAAAAGAAAAGAAAATACAGATGTGAAACGATAATTCTATCGTGTGATTAGCCTGGGGGACGGGCAGGGGGGGGGGTCTCACAAATCTGCTTTCATTGAAAAATGAGAAATAATGCTACGCAAAATTCAAATTTATAAGGAGATTGGTCTGTTGGTTGGTTAAATTTAGTTTTTTGCGGCCATATTTTGACATTCGTAAAAAGAACATGTTATAGAGATGAGACGGGCTCATTTTTTATTTTATTATTATTTTTTAAACCGGAAAAAATTATTTATTCATGTGTAAAACAGATTAAAAGAACTCTTTTTTTTTTTTTTTAATCTTTTTTTTCACTTTAAATTGCGTATTTATTCTTTTTACAAGTTATTTTAATGCTACTTTGATCAAAATGATGGGGGAACTAAAGTCGTGTTTATTTATTTTAGTATTTCATTGCTGTTTGAAATGAAAATTTGTGATAATTACAGATTTATGTTTACGGATAACTTTGTTTAATATTTATCATGTTTTAACTATGTTTATATATATTTTTCTTATCCATTAGATTTAGTTTTGAGCAACTTCTCATCCTTCTTCGCGCAATGAAAAATTGCGTTTGGTCCTTTTTTAAAAAGTACTACACAATTATACCTTCACCAAATAAAAACCTGTCTAAAACGGAAATTTGATAGGTTTTATGGGGTTCCGTTTTATTAGGTTTTATTACATAAGATATTGTTTGTACCCAACATGTTCAGGTTAAAAAATTTGGGCACCCCCCCCCCCCCCCGTTCAAAAGGCTAGAGCCTCTAGAATTATGGGCCGGAGCATCACCGCCATATTTAGGTACACTGTGGGCACATCCCTGCTTCTTGGCGACTTTAGAGCCTTATTGGCGATCTCAAGAAATTTTTTTATCACATATTACTTGCACTAATGCATCATCTATGTGATAAACTGGAAAAAAAGTGACAGAAAAAACAAATGCTGAAAAAATGTGACGCAGCAAAAAAGTGACAAGGAATTGATAGATATTAAACTTAATAAATATGTGCTAAAAATAAAGTAATAATGAAGAATGTATTTTTTCTGTTCTAATAAATTATTAAAAAATTATTATATATTTTATTAACTGATGGTAAATTAATAAAAATAATTGTAAGAATAAATAAAATTAAATATTAAAAATTAGTTTTAATTATAAGAATTCATTTTGAAAATGATAATATTTTATTAACTAATAGCAAATTAATAAAAATAATTGTATAGATAAATAAAATTGAATTAAAATTAGTTTCACTAACAAGAATTCATTAAAAAGAATAATATTTGATAGTAATAATTGATAGTAAATTAATAAACATAACTGTATAAATAAATAAAATTAAATATTAAAAACTAGCTGTTCTGCCCGGCGTTGCCCGGGTTCATCAAAAAATAGCAAGAATTGCGAAAAAACTTTAAAAATCATAATAAAAACCTCGAAAAATTAAAAAAATGCTGCACGAATTTCGTCTAAACTTCGTTGAAAAGAGATGGGCTAGAAAATTGAAGTTGGATTATTTTTACTAATGTGGAAAAATCATACAAATCGCAAAAACATTAAAAATCTCATAAAAATATAAAACAAAATACAAAAATTGTGCTTCAAAATTCGAATAAACTTTGAAGAAAAGAGATCAGAATTTAATAAATTCGGCCAAAAATTGAACCTTTAAAAAATCGAAGCGGGTCGCGAAGAAACGTAAACATCGCTTTAAAAATGGCAAAATTTTCAAAAATCACGGAACTCAAAATTTACTCTACTTGGAAAATGTTTTGAATCTAATTAATTTGATAATGTAAAAAGCATTGAAATACAAAAAAAGAAGAAAAAAACTGCTAAAAAATCGCAATAGAAATCTTTAATCGCACAGGAGAAAATTTATCGTATTAGCGAAGAATTTAAAAACCGAATTCCTTTACCGTATCTGAAAAAAAATCGCCGTGAACTCAAAAAAAAAAAAAAAAAAAAAAAAAAGCATACTGCATTAAAAATTGCTGTAGATCAAAATAAGAGAGCAAGTTTGAAACCAAACTCTTATTAGTCTAGAAATTTAAAATCGAATCTGAGAAATCCCAAAAATTGCAATGAAAGTCGTAAAACATTAAAAAATCCCTAGGGTAAAAATTCACTGTTATAATATAAAATATTGTAATCAAGAAATTAACCATATTAACCAAAAAGTTTGAAATCGAAATCGATTTCCGGATGTAAAAAAATCGCCACGAAACTTGAAGAATGGCTAAAAATTGCTAAATATTTGGAAGTCAATGCTTAAAAAAATAATATTAAGGTAGGGCGGGGGGGGGGGGGGTTATGACCGAAATCATTCATAAATTACAAAATGTAGGCATGGAACGCCAAAATCATATTAAGAGATAAAACATTGCATTCGAAACATAACTACATTAAACAAAATGTTTGATATCAAAATTGGTTTCTGAATGGCAGAAAATCGCCAAGGAATTTAAAAAAATGGCTAAAAATTATATTGAAAATTATATTAAAAATCGCTGAATATTTAAAAGTCATGGCTGTAAAAATTTAATATTCAGTCGAAAATATTGTAATCGGAAATCGTTCATGAATAAGGAAAAGTCAACACATGCTAAAATTTAGAAACCGAAATTCTTTTACCGATGTCAACAACTGTCACAGAACTTGAAAAATCACTAAAACAGATTAAAAATCAGTAAAATTCAAAAATCCGGACAAAATTTGCCATAGTAAGATAAACATTTATATTAAATTCCTGCGGACATAATTTACCATAATGGGACAAAACATTAAAATCTGAACTCTTTCATTATTTAAAAAATATCGACACAAAACTTGCTAAAGATTTTATGAAAATACACAAAAAATCTGAATCATCGATGTCAAAATTTACTACATTAAGCTACAAATTATTTAAAAATTCCTTTTCCAATTGTGAAAAAATCGCCGTGGACTCGAAAACATCTAAAAATTGTATTCAAAAATTCATTACAAATCGGTTCAAATTTAAAAATAGCGGGGGACAACATTTACATTAATAGAGTAAAATAGTGTAATCTGAATTATTTCTTAAATACGAATGAAAAAATCGGCGCAAAGCGTGAGAAATAATGAAAACATTGCTAAAAATTGCATTAAAAAATCACTAAATTTCAAAATTCGTAAATGAAGTGTAAATGTTTGAAATTAATTTCCTTTTCGAAATTTCAAAAAAAAATAGCCGTGAGATTCAAAAAACCAATACAAAACCATTGAAAAATTCATTAAAAATCGCTAAATGTAAATACATCCCGTGAATAAAAAAATATTCTAGTCGTGTAAAACGTAGCAACCATTCTTTTTTACATGAATTACAAAAAAATCGACGCAGAACACAAAATATATCAAAAATCACATTGAAAATCGGCAAAATAAAAAAAAGGTAAATGGTAAAATTTACTATATTAGGCTAAAAGTTTGAAACCAAAATAATTTTTTAATTGTTAAAACACCACTGTGGTGGGGATCGAAAAAAATAGTACTAAAACGCATTAAAAAGTTCATTAAAAACGCATTGAAAAATGCACTAAAAAAAACGCAAAATGAGATAAAACACTAAAAATCGCATTAAAAATTCGTTAAAAATTCAAAAATCGCTGTACAAATTCCTAATAAACTTTGCTGAAAAGAGAAAAAAAAAATGCTATATTGGGTTAAAAGAACTAATGGGATAAAACTGCAAAAATAACGCTAAAAATCGTCTAAAAAAATTATCAAAAAAAATCTAATCAAAAAATTGAAAATCGGGCTTCGAGGTGCAAAACTACATGTATAAAAGTACCTTCCCACAACATTTTTTAACTCTACGTACAGCAGACTCTTCAGAACAGCGCTGACACACACACAAACTTGTCTCTTTATTATTATAGATTAAAAAAAATAGCGTTCTATTAGTTCCATTTTCCACCACCAGGTAGAGCACTCTATTCTTCAAAAACTTTATCAAAACCATACTCTATTAAATAACCTATCAGGTGATATGTAACTCGAGGGGTTAGCGGTCTTAAGCAAGAATTTAAGATAGTTTATGAAATTGCTATTCGAAAATAGTGGTACCTAAATTTTTGACATTTTAGGTAGATTTCACATAAAAGACTACATATTGCATTCTCAACAGCTCAAGTTTTTGATAGAACAACTATGAAAAAAATAGATGCTAAACGCAAAAATCTTTAAAAAACGTTAAAAATCGCATTGAAAATCTCATTAAAAATCGTTAAAATCTAAAAATCGTAACAAACACAAAATTTAGAGCATTAGGCTAAAATTTTAAAACGATTTTCTTTTTATCAATCTCAAAAAATAGCCGCAAAATGAGAAAAAACACTAAAAATCGCATTAAAAATTCGTTAAAAATTCAAAAATCGCTGTACAAATTCCGAATAAACTTTGCTGAAAAGAGAAAAAAAAATTGCTACATTGGGTTCAAAGAATGAAATCGTATTTCTTTAACTAATGGGATAAAACCGCAAAAATAACGCTAAAAATCGCCTAAAAAATTATTTAAAAAAATCTAAACAAAAAATCGAAAATCGGGCTTCGAGGTGCAAAACTACATGTAAAAAAGTACCTTCCCTCCAAATTTTGTAACTCTACGTGCAGCAGTCTCTTCAGAACAGCGCTGACAGACAAACATCCTTCTCTCTTTATTATTATAGATTAATTTCACTGGCAAGAATTAATTTAAAAAAATGATAATATTTTATTAACTCATAGTAAATCAATAAAAAATTAAATGTATAACTAATTAAAATTAAATATTAAAAAATCTACTCATTAACAAATATATATTTAAACAAGTTGGAAATTGCACGTGAACGTAGCAAATGAGGTGCGTTCGTCCGATAACGAAGTTTTAAAAATATTCAGATCTTGCTGATATAGTAGAGCGTACTTCGGATACAGTATAGTAGTCGAAATCTTTGTGTTTCCCTGTAACTGATCTATCCACCCGATTTTCATAAAATTTGAAATGACTCGACAAAATTATGTTAAAATTATATATTTTAAATTTCAAACGATTCGGTTGGGTAGTTTTTGCGTTGTTATATGCGGACGGACTGAGCGACAACAATAGGTGCTACGTATTTACATAATTACGAACGCACCTAAAAATGATATTGTATCAACTCATAGTAAATCAAAAAGATAAATATATAATTAAATAATAAATAATAAACAAATAAATAATGTAATAATTAATACATTAATGTAATGCATAATAATTATACATAATAGTTTATATATTATTTAAATATATTGTTTACATAATGCATTTATTATAATTATAGTTAATATATTTTATTATGTGTTAAATTATAAATTAGTCATTTATTAAACTATTATTATTACTATTGTTATTGTTAAATTACAATTATTAAATTAAATATGAATAATTTATTACATTTATATAGTTTTATATTATTTTATTATATATATATATATAATATCATTAATTTATTATATTGTATAATGCAATATAATTATACAAAATAACATAATATGTATATATATTGGGATAATATGTATAATATAATATAATTATATTTACATTATTTATATTTTTATTTTTTAAATTTATATTTTAAAATTATTTATAATTTTAATTATATATAAAATTTATATATTATTATTTTTTTAATTATAAAGTTATGTATTAATATGTTATTACGTTATGTATTATATTTATATCTACAAAAAAATTATATAATTATAATATAATACATTATAAAATATAATACATTAATATAATAAAATAATTAATTTATATAATAAAAAAATATCTAATACTATATAATAATAATAAATGAATTATAATTATAATAATTAATTGTGCAATTTTTCTTATTAGTAATTATCTTTTCTCAATCACATAATAAATCTATAAAAATTACATTATCATTTCTAACATTTTAGGTAGCTTTCATTACAAAAAGTAAAAAGCTACCTATTGCAGCCGTCCGGAGGAAAGCACTTCCGGAAAATTTTGGTATATTTTCACCGATCATGACCCCCAGACCCCAAAACCACCCTCCGTTCAAATGTTGACATATATATATATATATATATATATATATAACCATATATATATATATCTGATTTTTGTCATGCGATAACTAACGTATTTATGAACCGATTTGAATGAAACTTGGTAAGTACATAGTACATACAAATGTCTCGACCGAGTTCGTTGGCCAGCATCATCCGCCATTTTGATTCAAAATGGCGGCCATTTTAAATTTTTTAAAAAATTTAAAATTAAAAATTAAATGCGAAAAAATTAAAATTTGAAAAATATTTTTCTTTTACGTGTTAGAACTTAAAACAAAGATTCCAGAACACTTCTTATTTTGTCAATATCTTAAAAAATGATTGAGTTATAGCACTTTGAATTTTTCTTATGGCTGACATTTTGAAACGATCTGATTTTTGTCAAGTAATAACACGCGTATTTATGAACCGATTTCAATGAAACTTGGTATGCACATAGTACATACAAATGTCTCGACCGAGTTCGTTGGCCAGCATCATCCGCCATTTTGTTTCAAAATGGTGACCATTTTAAATTTTTTAAAAAATTTAAAATTTAAAATTAAATGCGAAAAAATCAAAATTTGAAAAATATTTTTCTTTTACGTGTTAGAACTTAAAACAACGATTCCAGAACACTTTTTATTTTGTCTATATCTTACAAAATGATTGAGTTATAGCACTTTGAATTTTTCTTATGGCTGACATTTTGAAACGATCTGATTTTGTCACGTGATAACACGCGTATTTATGAACCGATTTCAATGAAATTTGGTATGTACATAGTACATACAAATGTCTCGACCGAGTTCGTTGGCCAGCATCATCCGCCATTTTGTTTCAAAATGGTGGCCATTTTAAATTTTTAAAAAAATTTAAAATTTAAAATTAAATGCGAAAAAATCAAAATTTGAAAAATATTTTTCTTTTACGTGTTAGAACGTAAAACAACGATTCCAGAACACTTTTTATTTTGTCTATATTTTACAAAATGATTGAGTTATAGCACTTTGAATTTTTCTTATGGCTGACATTTTGAAACGATCTGATTTTGTCACGTGACAACACTCGTATTTATGAACCGATTTCAATGAAACTTGGTATGTACATACTACATACAAATGTCTCAACCGAGTTCGTTGGCCAGCATCATCCACCATTTTGTTTCAAAATGGTGGCCATTTTAAATTTTTTAAAAAATTTAAAATTTAAAATTAAATGCGACAAAATTAAAAGTTGAAAAATATTTTTCTTTTACGTGTTAAAACTTAAAACAACGATTCCAGAACACTTTTTATTTTGTCTATATCTTAAAAAAGTCCTTCCGGCAATGCCGGGAGGAAAAGGTAGCTTTCATATACTTATATATTTATTTATTTATTTTAAAGTAAGTTACATTGTTCAAAAATACTAAGCTCAAATTAGTGGAAATAATCTTTAAAAATTAGTGATTTTTAGGTAGCTTTCATTACAAAAAGTAAAAAGCTACCTATTGCAGCCGTCCGGAGGAAAGCATTTCCGGAAAATTTTGGTATATTTTCACCGATCATGACCCCCAGACCCCAAAACCACCCTCCGTTCAAATGTTGACATATATATATATATATATATATATATATATATATATATATATATATAACCATATATATATATATATATATATATATATGATTTTTGTCATGCGATAACTAACGTATTTATGAACCGATTTGAATGAAACTTGGTAAGTACATAGTACATACAAATGTCTCGACCGAGTTCGTTGGCCAGCATCATCCGCCATTTTGATTCAAAATGGCGGCCATTTTAAATTTTTTAAAAAATTTAAAATTAAAAATTAAATGCGAAAAAATTAAAATTTGAAAAATATTTTTCTTTTACGTGTTAGAACTTAAAACAAAGATTCCAGAACACTTCTTATTTTGTCAATATCTTAAAAAATGATTGAGTTATAGCACTTTGAATTTTTCTTATGGCTGACATTTTGAAACGATCTGATTTTTGTCAAGTAATAACACGCGTATTTATGAACCGATTTCAATGAAACTTGGTATGCACATAGTACATACAAATGTCTCGACCGAGTTCGTTGGCCAGCATCATCCGCCATTTTGTTTCAAAATGGTGACCATTTTAAATTTTTTAAAAAATTTAAAATTTAAAATTAAATGCGAAAAAATCAAAATTTGAAAAATATTTTTCTTTTACGTGTTAGAACTTAAAACAACGATTCCAGAACACTTTTTATTTTGTCTATATCTTACAAAATGATTGAGTTATAGCACTTTGAATTTTTCTTATGGCTGACATTTTGAAACGATCTGATTTTGTCACGTGATAACACGCGTATTTATGAACCGATTTCAATGAAATTTGGTATGTACATAGTACATACAAATGTCTCGACCGAGTTCGTTGGCCAGCATCATCCGCCATTTTGTTTCAAAATGGTGGCCATTTTAAATTTTTAAAAAAATTTAAAATTTAAAATTAAATGCGAAAAAATCAAAATTTGAAAAATATTTTTGTTTTACGTGTTAGAACGTAAAACAACGATTCCAGAACACTTTTTATTTTGTCTATATTTTACAAAATGATTGAGTTATAGCACTTTGAATTTTTCTTATGGCTGACATTTTGAAACGATCTGATTTTGTCACGTGACAACACTCGTATTTATGAACCGATTTCAATGAAACTTGGTATGTACATACTACATACAAATGTCTCAACCGAGTTCGTTGGCCAGCATCATCCACCATTTTGTTTCAAAATGGTGGCCATTTTAAATTTTTTAAAAAATTTAAAATTTAAAATTAAATGCGAAAAAATTAAAAGTTGAAAAATATTTTTCTTTTACGTGTTAAAACTTAAAACAACGATTCCAGAACACTTTTTATTTTGTCTATATCTTAAAAAATGATTGAGTTATAGCACTTTGAATTTTGCTTATGGCTGACATTTTGAAACGGTCTGATCTGAACGATCCATCATGTTGCTTTAAAATGGCATACACTTTATGATATCGTGGAATTTGGTGACTCTCTAAATCGCTTAAAATAAAACCAGGTTGAATAAAAGATGACTAATTTCTAAAAATTCCTATTTATATTCAGTTTTGACAAAAACTAGTATTCAATCTTATAAAATCACTAATTTTTAAAGATTATTTCCACTAATTTGAGCTTAGTATTTTTGAACAATGTAACTTACTTTAAAATAAATAAATAAATATATAAGTATATGAAAGCTACCTTTTCCTCCCGGCATTGCCGGAAGGACTTTTTGTGATTTAAACCATTATTTATTTAAGACATGCCCTCAGAAAACCCGTATCGTATCCCCAAGAATATGCGTACCCTTGATTGGGAACCGCTATCATACGAGAATTATACAATACAAATACAGATAAACAGATATAAAAAATTAAATCTAAAAGAATCGTAATCATCATTTATTTTTACAAGTTTTGACCGACTTTTAAATTTAGCGCTTTCACAAACCGCGCCAATTATTTCGACGACAGTTGGTTATTTACTTTGTTCGTCTTGTGTTTTCTTCCAGAAATTGGAACGCCTTGTGTCCTTTTCTAAAATGGTTTGAACAATTCATAGCAGAGCAACATCTTACCATAAATTTCGTATTTAATTATAACGTGTATTTAATAGAAAATAACTGTCAAAATGCAGCACCGTTGCTCTCTGTCTATATAGAAGCTAATGGGCGCTGGGTACATACAGTGTCTCACATAAGTGATGGGACACTTGTGCTTTACAAAAGGAAACTAATCAAATAAATTAAAAAAAACATGTACACATTTTTTGTGGGTGTGTTTCATACTTAAATTTAGTAAAGATTATTACATAACATACATTTTGTCAAAATATTAAAATATTAATTTAATAAAAATACAAATGTTTAGAACGGAGCAAAAAATAGCTCACATAAGTGATGGGACACCATAATATATGCAACAAAAATCGCCTGAAATAAGCAATAAAACTATTTTTTTGGGGTTTTATTTTTACTTAAAAGCAATTTGCAATAATTTATAAAATCGTCTGCAGTATTTCTCTCCAGTTTGTTTTGGAATTTTTGTGTTTTTTAGCTCTGCGTAGCCATGAATGCTAAACGAAAAGAAACTTCGCCTGAAATTCGAAAATTAGTTATTAATTTGCATATTGAACGTGGAAAATCTATTAGAAAAACTGCTGAAACAGTTAACTTGAGTCGTTCAACAGTTTTCAATATCATTAAACGATATAAAAAGAATCATATGATTCAGGATAAAAGAAGACCTGGCCGACCATCAAAGCTATCCAATGGAATAAAGCGAATTATCGTTCGAAATATTAAAAAAAATCCAAGAAATAGTGCTTCAAAAGTTACTGCTGATTTACAAGCATTATATGGAATAATTTTTAATCCTGAGACTATTAGAAGGGTAATTCGATCTGCTGGATATCACGGTAGAGTAGCCAGGAAAAAATTCTTCGTAAGTGAAAATAATAGAAAACTCAGACTAGCTTTCGCAAAATCCAACATAAATAAGAATTCTGATTACTGGAATAAAGTTATATTTGCTGATGAGAGTAAATTTAGTATATTTGGTTCTGACGGTAGAATCTTGGTGTGGAGAAAACCCAGGGAAGAATTTCGCAAACAGAACTTGGTACCAACAGTAAAACATGGTGGAAGAGGAGTTATGGTATGGGGGTGTATGTCGTCCGCTGGAGTTGGTAATCTTGTTTTTATTGACATTATAATGGATCAGTACAAGTATATTGATATTTTAAAGGAAAATTTGAAATCTTCAGCACGAAAATTGAACCTTCATAACGATTTTAAATTCTACCAGGACAATGACCCCAAGCACACTACTCTGAACGTTAGACTCTGGCTGCTATATAACTGTCCTGAAATAATAAAAACACCACCACAATCTCCAGACTTAAATCCCATAGAGAATATTTGGCAAGAATTGGAATTAAGAATTCGCAAACACACCATTTCTTCAAAACAACAACTAAAATCGGTGCTTCAAGAAGAATGGAGTAAAATCACTCCAGAAATCACAAAAAAATTAGTCGAATCCATCCCAAAAAGATTAAATCATGTTTTAAAAGTAAAAGGAAATCCAACAAAATATTAAAACCTTTTAAAAAGTAAAATTTTTGGATAAATATTTGATAGAAAAGTAGGTGTCCCATCACTTATGTGAGCCATATTTTGCTCCGTTCTGAACAATTGTATTTTTACTAAATTAATATTTTAATATTTTGACAAAATGTATGTTATGTAATAATTGTTACTAACTTTAAATATGAAACACACCCAAAAAATTGTTGCACATGTTTGTTTATTTATTTTATTGCAGATTCTTTTTATAAAGCACAAGTGTCCCATCACTTTTGTGAGACACTGTAAGTGTTCGGTGTTTATTGTCTGATTTATTAGTAAGATTTGTTAATCGAATCCACATTTCTAACTTGGCTATATTAAATCATTCTACCACGATTAGTTTATCTACAGGGCGAATCAAAAGTTTCCCATTACATTACGGCCTATGAGGAAAAATCGTTCCAAAAGAATTTTAAAGATGTTATACCCTGTCAAACATATTAAAATCTGCATTCTATAAAATATGAGGTGAAAATGTAGCTATTATTCATTTACAGGGCCATACAAAAGAATTCCATTAAATAATGGTAAAAGGGGAATTGTGTGTGACATATTTTCAATACTAGCAGTTACCCGTGACTTCGTTCACATAACATTTAAAGAAGAAATAATTGATCAATCAAGCAAAAAATTTCGATGATGAAAAGCATGTGTAATTAACTTTTTATCGCGAATTTATGGTAAAAAAACTTCTGATAATCCCTAATTGCTAATTTGTTTGTTTGTCAAAATTTTCCTTTCAGCGAATTATACTAATAGATAGAAACATTCTTGGATTCTTTTGTTCAGCCCTGTAGTTTTCCAAGTGCCTTTAATACACGAAAGTATCTTTCTAAAATTTATTTCAAACAAAAATATTTCTTATTACTACCTAAATTACATTTTCAGAAATTATCATCCGAAGACAACCTTGTATCCAGTTCTTTGCGGGACCCTGTTTATCATTTCATATATATACTACAAACATTTCTTAAAATAGCAAATAGGGCTATTAGGCTAGCTATTAAATAGCTGTTAGGCTGCTCTCTTCTCATTGGCTGCTTTCCTTTAGGCGGGATCGTTTCCGTAGCGGGTATATAAGCTTGCGTCTCTCTGTCTCTTAGCTCAGTTTTGCTTTTTCTAGCTCGCTGAGTTTTGCACTGATGAAGAATCTCCATTGTAGATTCGAAACGGCTGTTTGCTACCTTTTCTTACTTTATTTGTCCATTTATAATCGTTGGTTTTTTATCCTTAAAACATTTCTTAGTTTACTAAATGCAGTTCAAAATAAAAATGCATATATTATTTAAAAACCACCTTTAAGTAAATTACGCTCATATTCAGTAACCTTTCCGAGATCTTTTGTGTAACCCTGTATATCTAAATTTAACTATTTATACTATTACCATTTATACTCTCCATTTAATATGCATACATTTAGCGAAACTTAAAAGCACATATCATAATTCAAAATGCATTTCATCCATGCAACAGTCATCCTCCATGATATACAGTACTTCGGATAGAATATATAATATTTGAAATCTTTTGTGTGTCCCTGTAAATGCTATGCACTTCGTATTATGCATGAAATAACTTACATTAAGCCTCAGCAACATATATCAATTTGATTATACATGAAATCGTTTACCATAATTAAAATATGTCGGAAACTGGTCCTCCCTTTATTCCTATGCAATGGAATTCTTCTGTCTGACCCTGTAAATGAATAGTAAGTGCCCTTTTCACTACATACTTTACAAAATGCATATTTTAGTGCACTTTGTAAATGCATATAAATTTGAATATGTTCTACAGGCTGTAACATCGTTAAATTTAATTAAAACGACTTTTCCCCATAATGCCGTAATATAAGAAAATGTTTTGACTATCCCTGTAAATAAACTAATCATGGTAGAAACTTCATTTTCAATAGGTATTCGTGCTAGGTAAACGTTAATAATGTCCAAAAATTTCATGGAAATCGGAATATATTTACGAAAGTTGGAAAGCGACCAGACAGACAGACAAACCGAAAGCATAATAACTTTTCAACTTTGTTCGAAAGTGTTAAAAAATCGAGCCAAAAATATATTAATCAGTGATTTTATTTTCCACCTTTTCCCCACAAAAAATTTCTTCCATTGATAATTATGAGTTTTGAATAAAAATATTCATTTGTATGTAACTTATAACTTATTAATTAGTATAAGTAAAAAAATATTTCTGATTCATTTTAAATATGACGTCATTATTTATCTCGCTCCATTAGGTACTGATATTCATACCCCTTGTATTTTTAACGACTGCTATAAAGTACCTGTTTTATTTAAACTATGACGTCACATTTTCATGAGTGAACCATTTTATTAAAAATATAATTCTTTTTCATTCTTTTTACTTTTAATTTATGTCACCATATTTTACACAAAAATTCCCATTAACTAAACAAATATCCTTGTTAAATGTATTATAAAAAATACACCTTTTATTTTTATTTCAAATATGACGTCA
Organism: Maratus speculifer; assembly: GCA_964019185.1. Classification (NCBI taxonomy): domain Eukaryota; kingdom Metazoa; phylum Arthropoda; class Arachnida; order Araneae; family Salticidae; genus Maratus; species Maratus speculifer. Next base: position 241,370,077 of record OZ025294.1, on the reverse strand, counting down.
TATTTATTTTCTTTTAAATTATTTTATTATAGTTTTTCGCGTGGAAGTTTTCTATTAAAAATTCATTGCCGCTGAAAAATTATTATTCCAATTTTTTTTATTTTCTTGGCAACAAGAAAGGAAAATGGTTAAATTTTATCTGAAAAATTAACCTAAAAATAATTAAATTTTGAATTATTAAGGAAAATATTTGAATAAAATAAATAAAAATTACTCTATTATTTAATCCGGACTTCTAACTTTACGTCTGCAAAATTTCAAAGCAATCGGTTCAGTAGTTACGGCGTGAAAGCGGAACAAACAAACTCACTTTCCGATTTATAATATTAGTAAGGATAATAAGCTGTTTCATGTATGATAAAATTAATATATGTCATTGAAGCTTAATATAAATTATACGCTACTGTCTTGCATAATATGAAGTACATAGCATTTACAGGGCTATACAAAAGATTTCAAATAGTATATTCTTTCCGAAGTACCGTATATGTGTCCGATGATGGCTGATGGAGGGATGAAATGCATTTTAATTATCATATGCGCGTTTATATTTCGCTAAATATATGCACATTATATGGTGTGTATAAATGTTATAGTTGATATACAGGGCTACCCAAAAGAGCTCACCAACGTTACTGAATATAAGCGTAAATTATTTAAACGTGGTTCTTAAATAAGCTATGTATTTTTACGCTCAGCTTCATTCAGTTTACTGAGAAATGTTTGCAGAATATAGATAAAAGAATATACAGGGCCACGCAAAGAATTCGGTACATGGACGCCTATGAATGATAATTTATGAGAATGTGATTTCAGTTGTTTTAAAAGTGTTTTAGTTTACAATAAATTTTAGCCTAATGCTGACGTGTAATAAAGGTACAATGTAAACTACAGGGCTGAACAAAAGTATTCAAGTGTGTTTCCATCTAATAGTATGAATTGCTGAAAAAGAAATTTCAAGCTACTGGGTATTTTCTTACTAAACTAAATTTTCCCATTATATCAACTGACATATGAAATACAGGGCTGTTCAAAAGTACTGGAATACATATGTGGGTATATTTGACTATACACTATTATTTCCCTAATTAAAAAGGTTTTGTTAAAGATTTCATGAAGTGTTGGAAAGTGCTTCATAATCTATGCTTAACGCATGATTTTTCTTACTTTTTTTTTTTCTCTGTAGTCTTCAACACAAATAGGAACTTTAAAATCAATCTGCTGAACTTAAGGATAAATGCCTTCTTTCCAATTCCTCGTATTACGATGCATGTACTCAAACCTCACAAATATTTGTGATTAACATAAACGGAAAGTACTTTTAAATATAAGTTACCTTTGTAATCTTTAACGCCATCATACATTGTTCAGAAGGGAGGAAAAATCCATTCCCGGCACAATGTTTTTTTTTTTTTTTTTTTTTAATTCATTCCCGCATCTCTTTGACAAAAGTTGCCGTTTTTCGGTATCTTTTGAAAAAAAAATTACCGTTTTTTAGCGATCTTTTGGTAAAATTTGCCGTTTTGAAGAAATTGGTTGTTTTTTAGCGATTGTTTGACGAAATTCAGCATTTTCGCGTTCCTTTGACAAAATTCGCATTTTCCGTGACCCTTGACGAAATTGGAGCTTTTTCTTGGAATGATTGACGAAATGAATTTTTTTCGGAAATCATTTGTCAAAATGCATTTTATGCCCGAATTTTCGGATTTATGACCGATTTTATTATTTTTAATTTTTGGAAATGATTGCCTTATTTTTTTTGGAAAATTCGGAACAGAATCGTTCCTGATTTATAGTTTAACAGGAGTCTAAGCTTTGTCAAATGTTTGTGGCATTGATCATATTGCATGGCACATGGCAAATAATTTCCAGCAACCTTTTTTTTTTCTGAATTTTAATAGTTGAAAAATAGTCTTCAGACCCCAAGGGCGAATCTGGGGAGTCCTTAAGGAAGGGGGAGGGGGGGGGGATTTTCGAAATTTGGAAACTCCGATCTGATGAAAGGGTCAAAGCTCATTTTTTTCAATGCGGGTCGTGTTCTATTTTTTGCTGTGGGTCGGGTTTGGGTCGGTTGACTTTTGTATTTTGCTGCTGGTCGGGTTAATTTCTACTTTTTTCTGTTGTCCGCGTTTGAATCTGGTTTACCTGCACGAGATAATTTTTGCTTTTTGCTTCGGGTCCGGTGTTGACTACTACATTTTGCTGTTGGTCAGGTCGACTTTTACTTTTTAGACTAGCGGCCCGCCCTCGCTTTGCTTCGGGTAGAGCAAGTCGCCCAGTCCCGTGTCACTACTGACACCGCAAATTGTTACTACCACTTCATCCCATTAAATTCAACTACTAAAAGCTTCCTATTAGGTAGTCGGGTAAAAAGTAGCCTATATGTTAATCTAAGGTGTCAGATACCTTCATACAAAATTTCATAAAAATCGATCCATCCATTCTTGAGTTATAAATGGTGTAACTAACATGATTTTGTTTCATGAATATAGATTATAGCAGCACGCCCCGGTTTCGCACGGGTATTGAAGAAAAATTTCAAGTTATAAATTTTTACACACACACTCATACTCTCTTCTTTGTGCGTGGAGTTACTAAAAACCTGTAAAATTATAAAAGAAAATTCGGATATTATTATTATTTTTTTATTTATTTGTAATATAATGTTTGTAAAAAGTTTTACACTTACAAAACAAAAGCCATTTAATTTATTGGCTCAGAGCTTCCCTGTAAACGATATTAGATGTTGTTTTATTTTGTAGCAGCAAAATAAATTGATTTTCAGGAGCTCCTACCCGCGACAGACCAACATACAGTTGGCCATGAGTAAAACATTCTTTTCGTAGGTCGATTCCTACTAATTCGTAGGTTTGACCTTGGGATTTATTAATAGTTAACGCGAAAGATGTTTTTACAGGAAACTGAAGCCGTTTAAATGGAACTGGTAGATCAGTTGGAATCATTGGTATCCTCGGTATATGAGCTAGTTGACCAGCTGCTGGGCCGGTGATAATGGTTGCTACAATTAAATTGTCCTTCAATTCCTTTATAAGTAGCCTCGTCCCATTGCACATGTTCGGAGGGCTTAAATTTCTCAGAAGCATGATTAGAATTCCAATTTTAACGTCAATTCATGTGGTGGCAGTCCAGAAGAGTTTAGTGAATTTAAAAATTCCTGTGGATAATGGAGTGCGTCTTCGATATTAGTCACGGTGTCGATTGATTTGAAATTTTTTACTTGTCCGGGATTTTGAATAATCAGATTGTTTATTTCGTTGACACTATCATTCCTAGATGACACTATTGCCCTAGAACACAACCAATGAAAGTCTTTTTCGTGTAAATTCTCGATGTCAGGGTATACTGCATCTATTAAAAATTCTAAACTATGGATTATTTGGCCTAGAGACTCATCCAGAAGGATGTTACAATTTCTGTTTAAATTTGGAGTGGGGAAAATTCCTTCCCCAAGTTTAAGCAGTTGCTGTGGAAAATCATTATCTGTGATTCCATAAAGATGAGCTCTCATATTTGTCCGTAATTTTATATTTTCAATCGAAGTCCATAATGGCGACGATTTTAAGCATGCTTTGATGATATCTGCTCGCGTACCTCTGTTAATAACAGGAAGAGTCTGTCGGAAATCTCCAGAAAATACAAAAGTAATCCCGCCCATGAGAGCAGAGGAGTTTTTAAAATCTTTTAAGGTTCTGTCCACGGCCTCTATATGTGCTCTATGGCTGATGGTGCATTCATCCCACATAATCAATGAGGCTTCTTGTAATAGTTTACCAAGAGGCCCATTTTTGCGAATAAAACTATTGTTGCTCAAGATTTACGATTAGCGGAAATTTAAAAGTTGAATGAGCAGTTTTTCCATCTTTTAGAAGGGTTGCAGCGATTCCTGACGAAGCAACTGCTATCGCTATCTTCCCTGATTGTCTTATCTTAGCAAGTATTAAATTTGCAAGAAAAGTCTTTCCAATACCACCTGGCGCATCCAAAAAATTTTTTTGTTTTTGTTATTATTCACGCTATTGACTATAATATCAAAAGCATATCTTTGATCTGGGACTAATTTTGACAGATTTTCATTAACAAAAGCGGCCAAATTATTTGTGTTATAGTGCTGTATTATTGTATTTGTCAAATTGTTTTCTGTACGAGCTGAAGACGGCATCCAACATCACTTAGGTTTTTATCATTTAGTTGTAAAAGTTTATTTTCAATTTGTATTAAACCTTCATTATAAATGTCATCACTGTACGGTAAGGCGAAATCTTGATTTTGCAGTCGGAGTCTATGTCTAATATCTTGACATAATTCGTCTTTGAAATTGTCCCACAAGTTTAATGGTTCCGATGGCTGACAAAATAAAAGTATGACCACAAACAACTCTCTCAGTTATACTGGACATTGCGAAAGCGATGCTTCTCTCAGTGTGTTTTCCCAGTGATCATCGTTTTCTAGCAAACCCCTGTCACGGCAAGCTGCTTGATAGGTCTCTTTGAGAACTCCGTCAACGGTTTTTAAGTATTCGAATGAGGTTGGACCGCGTACGTGATGTAGCAACATCCTAAGATAAAAGCACTCTGTTTGAGAAGGATGTACACCCTAAACTCTTCCTAAAGCAACATCTTTTATTATGCCCGGATGGCCAACTATGTCCTCACCACGCCGCCTTCTTGTGAATTTGTTGTTGGCCTATGTGTAGTATTATGGAACTTCGTGGTATAGAAGTGTCTTTGCGAATTCATCTTCATTACAGAGCTCAAAGAAAGCCATCAAAGTAGTTTTACGTGGATTTTGAGCCACTTGTTCAGCCGTTTTCTAAGTGGACAGCTAACTGCAAGACTGTAGGATGCCGCTCGTGGATCGGAATTCGAATATTCGCCAGGCGGCTTCGGATGTACTTATGTAACGGCCTTTCATATAGTTTTCCACTTCATCATTTGGGTTTCTGACGCTAAAAGTAGCTTGGTCAGATCCCTTATTTATATATTTACAAATATATTTGATGGCTTGAACTGAGTGGCAGTACTCTACATTTATGTGAGCGTTAAATGTCCTACACAATAGTGGAGAATAAGGAACAATAAATCTATCATCGATATTGAACCTACTTCCTCTAACATTTAGTGTAGCATTCTGTCCTCCATTTCCGATGTCACGGCAACGATAAACTGGATAACCGTCTTCTTCGGTTTGGGTATCGTTGATGAAACGTCGAGTGTACTTTTTTGTACAAATACCATTTTTCATACACGGTGCTGTTAAGTTATGCTCTCCGCATGGTCCGTGGACCATATTTTTAGTTACGATATCGTACAATATCGGATCGTTTTGTTTATTGGACAGTTTTGCAACTATGACACTGTCAATAGAGCTCATCAGTGGTGACGTCACAACTCCAGAAATTGGTTCAAAACAAACCACAGAGTTAAGAAAAGATAGAGATGAAATATGTTGTTTTATCGTGAAGCTAAAAATTCAACCCTGAAACTGATTTAAACAAGATACAGTTCGTCCCAAACACTTGCGGATCACTTTTAAAACGTCACCCAGTTCAATGAATTCAGCCTTTGAACGATATCTGATTTCATATTGAAAGCCTTTTTGATGGTATATAGTGAATCTCTATCACATTCTAAACTCTCTCGATTTGTATTGACCCAGTTACCATGGAAATGCGGGGTTGAGTTGTCTGTGACGTCACACTGATGAGCTCTATTTCGTCTGGCTGGATTTTTCTTTCCAACCAAAACAGCAAATGACAGTGTGGTAAACCACGTTTCTGCCACTCCACACTTGCCATATAATATTTTACTTTGCCGAATATTTCATCTTTCGTGAATAATTTTATGAATTTCTTCATCTTTAAATGAAATACTCTTGAAATTAAGTCATGGCGATTGAAAGGCCGCTGACCAGATAATAGTTCCAGTTTAATTTCGGGCCATTCGGAGTTACATGTAAAAGTGACAAATAAGTCTGGCCTCCCACAGTTTCGGACGTAAGTCGTGGCATCTTGGGTTTTTTCATGCAGATAACGTGAAGAACCCGTGAATGAAGATGGCAAGATTACGCGTTGGCCTATATTTGATGGGTCTACATTTGCATCTTGATTTAAAGCGTCTCTGAGATGAATGTATTCATCAGCTCTCAGTCTCTGTTGATTACGACATATGTAATTCAATCTTTCTGATATCATATTTGCCATCATATCGACAATATATTGACTAAATAAGTCTCTATAGTAATGTAATGAATTGAAACAGTTAGCTCTAACCATCAACCTAAATGCATAAAATTGCATGCACGTCACAGTTTTGTTACGCGCTGTACCTTGCTGAGGAATTGTCAAATAATAACCGTCTTCTCCCATTACAAACTTTAAGGGATACTGTAGAGGATCATACGATCGGTGTAAATCAGAGACTCTTTTAAGTTGTCCGTCTCTACCGTGCAGCACTATATCTCTTGAACCTTTTTCTTCGTCAACCAAGAGAACGGCTACCTCGTTTACAGCTGGAGCATTATACCTACCCGGGTGTGCCGTCTGCGGTGGGCGGTCGGAGCTAATAATTAACTTTAAATTATCTGAAGAGTTACTTTCTAAGTTTTGTTGAAAATTTTGTATGTATATATTGTGGCTATTCAGTGCGGTCTGTAATTCGTTGATTAAATCAATTTTTAGCGTTGGAGCTATGTTTGACCGTAATGATAGCTGATCTGCGTCAGAAATAAAATATATTTGCAAAAATTGCGGACTTTGGCCTGATGGTGGTAAAAGGCTACCTATAAGATGATATACTTGTCCCTCTATTTTAAATGTTGGCATAAAATTTTCTTCCCTAATTTCTTTCGCGCCAAACGACGTCATTTGAAAAAGGCTATTGTACCTATGTATGTTGTTTAAAAAATGTACAGATAGAGAATGATTATTTGTCAAAAGATCTTTTGTTGGCTGTGGCGGCTCTTGCAAATTCGGGAGACAAACTTTTCCAGAAGCACAGCACATACCATTATGTTCATCGGCCCATTTTTTGGCAGAACACTTAGAGCAGATCTTATTCATGGCTCCGATTTGTACGGAAGACTGTTGAGCATAATGAATCTGTGGATCGTATCTGAAAGCCGATCTGTTACTATAAGCTAAAACTCGATTACGAACTCTAGTCGTTGGCGTCTGTTGTCTTTCTCTCTGATCTCGAAGGCGTTGGGAACGCTCTGAGCTCGATTCCCTAGTGCGAGCTTGTATACTTCTAATATTTTACTCTTCAAGCCGCTGCAAACGCTCGATACTGGACTCTCTGGCACGCGATTGCAACGCATATTCTCTCTGACTTGCAAGACGATTTTGAGTTTCTCTTAAAGATTCTTCATCACAGCGTCTTTTTGATGCCCTTGCCTGTAAACTATTTCTAGAAAGTTGAGATCTTAATCTTTTGGGCATTGTAAAATGAAATAATAATAATAATAATAACTGCCTTAAATAATTTTCTTGGCTGTTGAACCTTTATAAAAATGTAATATTAATATTATAAAAACTACTGAGTCGCTAAGGTGTTGCGTTTTCCACAGGGAGATATTGTACTACCATGGTTTTCCATTTCGCTTTTTTTTACTTTGCCATCTCGAATTTCGTACTGTGCTGAGCTCTTTCTGGTTTCGGAGGGAATTTGTGTTTTTTCTGAATTGGAGATTTGTTTTTGTGGAGTCGTCTTCAGTTGTGGAGTGTATTTTTGCGTTTATTAGCACATTTTGTTTGGATAGTGCTCTTTCCTGTTTCGATCCGTTTCCTGGGTCGTATGGTGTATTATCGCGTCAGTCTTGATTATGAAGTAATTTATTTTGACAAGGATTAATACGTAGGCAAAAATAAAGAGCTTTTACTGAGACGGCATTTTAATTTTTTTTTTTTTTATTAAAAAAAAGCACTTATTGTGACGTAACTATAACAGTTAGACCTATGCTGTCGCGACATTTTTTGTAGAAAATTATATGTTCTGCAAAGTCGTAGTACATTATTTTGTTTTATAATCAATAGTATTCGCAGCGCACACGATGCACATACGGGTATTTGACCAATCTGGGCGGCCAAAAGTCAAATTTTCAAAGTACTAAAACCGTTAAACGAATGATAACCTGAGTTAAAGGAGAGTTTAGTGAACAACAACCAACCATTCAACCTTTCCCCGGCCAACGCATCTCGTTAAAACTTTAGTCAGAATTCAATCATTCAACTTGTTGTTTATGTCAGTTCTTGGCGTTCGTGTAGAGACGTTACCTTTGAAGTGGAATATATATTATTTTACGTTTATTTTGAAAGTGCTTGTGATGGATCCTGATACAGCAGGTAATAATGCAAAAGTTTATTATATTCTTTTATTGTTTTATCGTTAAGAAGTTTAATTGATGCACTTTTAATTTTAGAGTAAGATTAATTCTAAAACTAGCAAAAGCCGTGCTTTGTTTGGATTCGCGAAGCATTATTTTATAAAGCATATATTTGAAAGTAACAATATTTTTTAATATTATTTTTGCATCTTTATTAAACAAAAACGTTATTTTACGTTTTGGCGCATTTTAATTCTACAAATGTAAATTCAGCCAAATAACTATCAATTTTCAAGAATTTTTTATATTTATGATGTAAGACTGGCATTAAAAAATATTTTCGAAGCAAACTTTTACAAAATATTTTTTAAATTTTCAACTAAAAATTCTTTTAAAGATTTTTTTACAATTTCTAGTAGCCACTGGTGTTTTTTCAATTTGTTTGAAATATGCATGTTTACAATCTTTGTAATTAACATCAAATAATCTTTGATAGCTATTTTAGAATAATATATTTGAAGAGAGCTTGAAGAAAGTTACTTCTTCAAAATCCTATTTTCTGGAAAAACATTTGAAATCTGCTCTCGTCGATACTATGAATTTTCAACTGTAAAACTTTTTATTCTAATTTCTTCGTTTTTATACATGTTAGTGCATGAGAATTTTTGATATTGTAGAATTTTTCGTAAGGAAAATTTCTATTGAATGCTTAATTTTGAAGGATTTTTACTCTTGACAACGTTACTTACGTTTTTAAGCCAACTGGTGCCTATATATCCTCAATATCTACAACTGCTTCATCTAATGTTAAACCTTGGGATTTATGAATTGTAACAGCAAAAGCTAACTGCAGAAGAAATTCTTTCCTTAAGCAATTTATGCTTCCATTTTTCCAGAATTCAATTATTGGGGGAATTGGTACGCACCAATTCTTATAAGTTAAATTACTGTAGTATTCAAATTTATCCATGATTATTCGCGATATCTGGTCTGGTGGCTTTTGACTTTCTTTAATACGTGCAACAAAGTCTAAAGTCCCGTTCACTAAACCCTTTTCGGTCCACAAATAAGAACAAAACATTACTTTCGATACAAATAATAAAGTAAGAAATAGTTGAAGTCCATTTGTCATTTCGGAATCGGCCAACTTTTCCTTTAGTACATTTATAAAGAGCTTGAATCGAGGCAACAAATTCACGCAATTCTTTTAATTTTTCATTTATATAACAAATTGGTTTATTTTGTCGTCCGATTATCTACGCTAGGATATAGGACCAGGGGGGAGTGCCCTTCGTGGGGGTCTTTCTAAGGGAACCTAACCCGTATTTACGCAAGGTTCGAAGAAAACCACGAAAACTCCGAACGGTTAGGCCGACAGCCGCGATTGGGTTTGAACCCAGCACCTGCCGTTTATATAACAAATTTAACAATTAATTTTATTTGTTTACAATTCTTTTGTTGCCACTTTACGAAAAAAAAAAAGATCTATAATACAATTTTTTTTAAATGTTTAAGTGTCATCTGTGCAAACGATTTTTCTGAATAATGAAAACATATTTTATTTATTAAATTAATCATGATTCTATCTATAATTACTTACTCAATGATTTATATATTTTTTTCTGAAAATATACGCGTTTCATTTTTTATTTATTTGCTGAAATGCGTCCGTATTGGAAATGCATGTAAAATAAATTAATTAAAATAATATTTTTTTTAACGTTTTACTGTAAAAAAAATTATGTTTTGCAAATCTACAGATCATATTTTATTTTTGTGTTTAATTTGAAGTCAAAATATTGAATAGTTTTTTTTGTAAAGTGTACGACAAATTGTAATTTGAGTGGCCTAGTAGAGGATTCGCTTCGCTCATCCTAATAACTTTTTTTAATCGAGTTTTTGTTGTATTGCCCAGGCATATCCTGTTATAATTTTTAACTAAATCGAAAGTTTAAAGTTTTGAGTAATGAAAAATTAAAGAAACTGCCGCGGAAAAGCGCGGATGTGTATTGTCTGGTACTTTGAACATTTTTTACGAAATATTAAAAAAAATTGACTATCGCATATAGCATTCTAAAAGAAAATATTTTTATTGTAGGTTCACACGATACCTCGAGAGTAAAAGTTGTGACCCGTAAATGTTTGTTTAATGGAATGCAGAGCTTTGTTTTGCCAAATTTTGAAGATAAATTTAATTTCTTAAAAGATAAGCTGATATCGGATGAAGATTACACAGACGACCAAATTGAGAGGTTAAAACGCAATTTTTCACGATTTAAATCACAAATTAAAAAGAGATGGATAAAATCACATAAAAAAGATATATTTATCAAAAACAATCAATGTTGGCTAGAAGGAACGTTTGATATACCTGTCATACCAACCTCGGCCTGGACGACCATCTAAATTATTTATAGAATCAAGTGAGAGAGAACTAAGAGGAGAAAAACAGAAGAAGTACGATCTTCTCTAGAAAAGGAAGTAATAATTCATGCAGCTCAGGTTGAGTTGCAAAAATCTGGAAAACGAGATGCTTTTGAAATACTCAAAGAAATTATAAGACTAGCGGCTCTTTCCAAGAGTGGCGCACTACCTATCGGACTAGTCCATTTAGAAATCCCAATATCGAAGGTGGGGAAAGGTACAAGCGTCTAGAGATCACACTTTCTCAATTTGATCCCGCGGGGGATCGGCCATTGCGCATATCGTTCTCCGCATGACGTAGCGATTTTCGCGGATTTTTGCATACTGCACATATATTTCCGTGCATGACAAATATGAGTTATATATATATATTTTAACCATTTTCTATTATTTTAATTAGGAAATAAAAATAAATTACAAAAGTTTAATTAATAATAATAGAACAAAACAATTTATATCGATTTATAAAAGGAAATACAAAGTAAATAAGCAATTTATAAATAACTAAAAACATACCATATGAAGCACAAAACCATATGAAGCACAAAATCGCCATTTTGTTGCACTCTATTGATTAAAAAATATATAACTGATATATAACTGATATTTGATAACGAAGTTTTTGCCAAACTGGCATCAGAAAAAAAAATCGCGCCAATGTGGTGCGTATATGACATCTGTGTCCTGATAATATATATATACACATATATTTTAAATAATGTTATGAATAATAAATTCCAATATCTTGATGTTATGTAATTTTTCTATTACAATAGTATTTCATATGTTTTTTCATTTATCTTTAAGTGAAATTTAACTATACATCTGCTGAAGGGTTAAGCTGCTTAAAATGTTTAGAATTAGAAATTATTACAAAACTACGATATAAGGCAGTCTATTTAAAAAACAGTCTATAGAAATGTAATAACAACATGTACATAAATTGTAAACCTGAAAAAGAAAGATTTTTATAGCCTTTTTTCATGAAGAAGGAATTATTATATCAAAGATATTATATAAAAAAAGTATTTGGCATGTAGAATTAGTGAAACTTCAATTTCCATTAGCACAGTTTGGTGATGCATATGATTTTTTTTTTTATCATTACAGAGTATAAACAATTACTGTTATAACTAATTAAGTGTTTAAATGTTATTATAATTATTTTATTGCTATTAATACTGCTTTTCTGAAATGTCAAATAATGGTGAGTAATTTGTTTGGATACCAACTTGGACATTTTTTCAATACGAAACAATGTTTCAAAGTAATTTTCTACAAAAAATCTTATATTCGAGAAACACTCTCACTCCGGCAACATATTAAACACAAGTTTTGTTTATTTTTCAACGCTTTGCCTGTTAGACTGTAGAGGGCTCTGCTGTAGGACTCAGAGAACCCTATAACGCCCAACTATACTGTCACCCCTGCTTAAAAAAGTGGAATCTTCCAAAGCATGCGCAGTTGTGATTTTTCATAGTGAGCCACTCTTCGAAAGAGCCGCTAGTGTCCGAAACGTGCAACAAAATATAAAAAGTTATTTTCTAAATCAGAGATCGAAAAATCTGATTCACTCACGCCAACTCAAGCATTGTCCATGTTCGTAGAAGCCGACTTAACTCATCGACAATACGAAATAGAGAGGAATACCAACAAAAAATTCTTTCCTTGTTATACCTTGTTGCAAAGAGCGAAACAAGAATGCTATCCGCCCCCAGAGTCCTGCAGAATAACAAGTACTTATGCCGAAATCGATTTACAGTCTTTGGTTGACCATACAGTTAAGCGTTTCTCCATGTTCCTGGGAGAGGTTTTAACATCAGTGAAAGAGCAAGAAAGAGAGAGTTTAAAGTTAATTTCAAAATGGGGTTGTGATGGTTCACAACAAGCACAATTTAAACAGAACTTTGTAAATGATGCCGACACTGATGCGAACATATTCCAAAGTAGTTTCGTCCCTTTACGATTAGTTTCTGGCAGTAAAAACGAAAAGCTCTTATGGGAAAACACAACACCTTCATCCCCTCGATTTTGCCGTCCTATAAGATTTCTTTTTGTAAAAGAAAATATTGATGTTACGGAGGAAGAAATTAACTTTATAAAAAATTCTGCGATGTCACTAAACGCCATAGTAGTTAATTTAAATGGGAACAAATTTTCAGTCAGTCATGTCTTCATCATGACAATGGTAGATGGCAAGGTCTGCAACGCTGCAACTGGCACAAAGCTACATATGCGGTGATACTTCTAAGGACTTTAACAAAATTGCTTTTCAGAAAGAAATTAATCCTGAAGCTATCGAGTTCGGTCTTTCAATTTTACATGCTCGAATTAGACTTTTTGAAAGCATTCTTAATTTAGCTTATAAGTTGCCAGTAAAGAAATATAGAGAGTGGAAGACTGAAGCTGAAAAAAACTGAGCTGGAAAAAAAACTCGAAATCCAGAAAAGATTTCGCGAAGAAACAGGTTTACTGGTGGACATGCTAAAGGCAAATATTGGCAGCACCAATGGCGGTAATACAAGTAGGAGGTTTTTTGAAGATCCGAAATTGGCGTCCGACATAACAGGCATTAGTTATGACTTAATATATCGCTTAAAAGTCATACTCGAAGCAATTTCAAGCGGACATATAATTGATACAGAAAAATACGAGAAATATGCTGACGAGACACTGCTCGCTTATATGTAGATTTATACCAGTGGCATCCAATGTCTCCAATTATGCATAAAATATTAATTCATGGTTCAACTATCATTAAAAATGCATTATTGCCCATTGGGCAGCTTTCAGAAGAGGCCGCAGAAGCGCGCAATAAGGAAAGGGCAGCTGACGTCACTGTGGACGAATTACTGTGGATAAGGGAGAAAAACCAGTCCGTTCTTTAACAACTGACACTGTACGGATGAACTCCGGGAATTTGATTGGTCTAAGTTTGCCATTGCATAAGTAAGTATGATATGATTGGGCTACGTCGTCAAGATGATTCCTACAATGATCGCTATGACAAAAAATGTAGCGGTAGATTGGTTGACAGAAGTGTTTGTTTGTAAACATGCCCTTTCCTTATAAGCATTTTAGGCTATACCGCCAAGATTTTGCACGAAAATTCTCGAGGGAAAGCTGCAGCAAAGATATTTTGAATCGGCTTTTTTAGGTAGCTTTCATTACAAAAAGTAAAAAGCTACCTATTGCAGCCGTCCGGAGGAAAGCACTTCCGGAAAATTTTGGTATATTTTCACAGATCATGACCCCCAGACCCCAAAACCACCCTCCGTTCAAATGTTGACATATATATATATATATATATATATAACCATATATATATATATATATCTGATTTTTGTCATGCGATAACTAACGTATTTATGAACCGATTTGAATGAAACTTGGTATGTACATAGTACATACAAATGTCTCGACCGAGTTCGTTGGTCAGCATCATCCGCCATTTTGTTTCAAAATGGCGGCCATTTTAAAAATTTTAAAAAATTTAAAATTTAAAATTAAATGCGAAAAAATTAAAAGTTGAAAAATATTTTTCTTTTACGTGTTAGAACATAAAACAAAGATTCCAGAACACTTTTTATTTTGTCTATATCTTAAAAAATGATTGAGTTATAGCACTTTGAATTTTTCTTATGGCTGACATTTTGAAACGATCTGATTTTTGTCACGTGATAACACGCGTATTTATGAACCGATTTCAATGAAACTTGGTATGTACATAGTACATACAAATGTCTCAACCGAGTTCGTTAGCCAGCATCATCCGCCATTTTGTTTCAAAATGGTGGCCATTTTAAAATTTTAAAAAATTTTAAAATTTAAAATTAAATGCGAAAAAATCAAAATTTGAAAAATATTTTTCTTTTACGCGTTAGAACTTAAAACAACGATTCCAAAACACTTTTTATTTTGTCTATATCTTACAAAATGATTGAGTTATAGCACTTTGAATTTTTCTTATGTCTGACATTTTGAAACGATCTGATTTTTGTCACGTGATAACTCGCGTATTTATGAACCGATTTCAATGAAACTTGGTATGTACATAGTACATACAAATGTCTCGACCGAGTTCGTCGGCCAGCATCATCCACCATTTTGTTTCAAAATGGTGGCCATTTTAAATTTTTTAAAAATTTAAAATTAAATGCGAAAAAATTAAAAGTTGAAAAATATTTTTCTTTTACGTGTTAGAACTTAAAACACCGATTCCAGAACACTTTTTATTTTGTCTATACCTTAAAAAATGATTGAGTTATAGCACTTTGAATTTTGCTTATGGCTGACATTTTGAAACGGTCTGATCTGAACGATTCACAATGTTGCTTTAAAATGGCATACACTTTATGATATCGTGGAATTTGGTGACTCTCTAAATCGCTTAAAATAAAACCAGGTTGAATAAAAGATGACTAATTTCTAAAAATTTCTATTAATATTCAGTCTTGACAAAAACTAGTATTCAATCTTATAAAATCACTAATTTTATAAGATTTTTTCCACTAATTTCAGCTTAGTATTTTTGAACAATGTAACTTACCTTAAAATAAATAAATAAATATATAAGTATATGAAAGCTACCTCTTCCTCCCGGCATTGCCGGAAAGGACTTTTGAGTCTTCCCCTCAGAGGATACATAGTAATCTAACTATCACGTGTCTAACTTCCTAGCTTCAAAGGAAGCATTTTAATTCACATCTCTGAATACACGCGGGACCTCATGTCCGGGAGGCAGGTAGGTAAGAGGCAGAGAATTCCGAAATACTTCTCGCTAATAAAGCAGCGCAGGGACTCGGAAAAATAAATGTGGGAGTGGAATAGAATATGCTTGCAGAAGGATATTGACAACAAGAAAGAACTTTATTCACTGTTCCTAATTTATCTACTATTCCTAACAATAGACGGATTTTCTGGAAGCTAATATTTTATTATACTTATAATGGAAATTGATATGTTTTTCCTTAAAAAAAGCAAAAAGATAGGTTTTCATTAAAATTTAGTGAAATACACACTTTTTTAAGCATATAGAGTATTTATTATTATTATTTTTTTTACAGATGTAAATTTTCCAAGTGGAAGAAAAAAGTCCGGGCCAGGATTCGAACCAGCGATGTATTGGCTGAAACCGCCAATGTTCTGCCAACTGAGCGATCCAGGACGAATGCCTCAACGATCTCACTATCTGGTCTGATACTTTGGATCAGCTCAATAGAATTATTAACACTCAACAGAATATTATTATTATTATTATTATTATTATTATTATTATTATTATCGTTATTGTTATTATTATTAAAATTTCTAAGCAAGGTATTCACTAGAGGTTTTATGAGTATATGAATAAGTAAATATAAACGTTGAAAAATGAGAAATAACTTTATCATCCATTAAAGATTTTCTTTCTTTTCTTTCTTTGTTTCTTTTCTTATTAAAAAACACCAAGCAATTGTTTTTAAAATAATTTGCTAAAATCCATTAATTGCAACAGGTATCACTATTTATTGAATGAAGATCTACATGCATATGTAGATAATCACATTGAACCAACTTTATTTATAAGGGAAAGAGGATTCTGATAGTTTCATAGTAGTAAATGCACTAACTTAATTTAAATAAAGCTGATTTCATAAAACAATGAATTTGTAGATATATGATAAAAAAGATCCTGATTGTTGAATAATAATAAGGCTTTGCACTAGATTAATCAATGCAAGTTGTATGATACAAGGACTGCCATGTACATAGTTCAGGAGTTCCAACTATTGTTGTACCAAAAAGAAGACCAACATCATAACCAGAAAAATTTATTTATATCCTTACTGTAACATATGTAAGCGTCATTTGTTCGAGTTACCTCAACGCTTAGTTTATATTAAATATCGATGGATTACAAGTATCGATTTTGTATAAAATAAAAATGCATAAAAATCTAAAAATATTTCAAAGTCGCGAAATCTAAAACTCGATCCTAAAAACCAAAACCCACTCAAATAACACAAAAGTATAACAGAAAACCACAATAAAATTACTTAAAAGCAACAGCGCACAGAGTCACGGGGATAACGGAACTCCTTTATTTAATATTGAACTGATCCCTTTCTCTTCCCGGCATTTCAGCAGACGATAACACCGGGATGAAGCAAAAGGGGATATGATGAAGCTTTGTCGAACACAGCGGGAAAGAGAAATCTTCGGCTAATTTGGTAGGGAGGGCGGCAGAAGGTAAGCTTAGAGGAGAGAGATTAAAAGACTAGACCCCACCCCATTTGTCTTTTATACACTTTTTTTTCTCTTTGTCCATTTGTTTATTTTGTTTATATTTTACAGTTATAAAGTAAAAATGGAAGGAAAGAGGAGAAAATAAATGCCATTGAGAAGATAAGAGCAAATTCCATTAGTTTATTATTATTATTATTATTGTTGTTATATTATTATTATTACTATCTTCGTTCTTTTAATAATTTTTTTTTTATTTAAAAGTCGTTTTTCCCAGGCGAGAAAATCACCTCGTTAACAAAATAGAGTTGATAGGTAAATGGTTCTTAAAGTGTAGATAGTCTATGTATGATGCAATATAAGAGTTAGCCTTATTTTTTATTCAGAATCATTTTGAAAAATACCACTGCGTTATTCAAAAGACATACAATTAATACAGTGCGTGTCAAAAATTTAAGCCCAATAGCAATTTTAAAATAAAACTTTAAATATTCACTTTATTTCAGTATCTGTTTTGTATATGTTAATAATATCTATTTTAACACCATATTCATTGAAATTAACTTTTAAAGATTTTATTTCAAACCATGGAGTTTAAGAATGGAGCAAAAATAACTGTGTCAATAGTTTAAGAACAAAATCGTTTGTATGCAAATTTTACAATCTGGCGTAAGCGGCTGCGAACGCAAATAATTTTTGAGTGTATAAGAAGCAGTCAGTTGTTGTTTTTAAGTTAGTACAAAATGCCTAAGTCGAAAGAATTTGCAGAGGAAGAAGTGATAAAAATCTGGAATATGAGAGCAAAATGTAAGTATGCTTCTCAAATTGCAAGTGCATTAAAAAGATTAAAACGAGGTATTCATCAAATTTTGGTTCGTGGTAATGATTTGAAACGAAAACTTCGTTCAGGAAGGCCGCGAGAGACTAGTTTGCGCGAAAATAGCCACATCAGAAATTTGGCTTCAACTGGCAATCACTCCCTTTCGCAAATAAAACAAGCAGTTGCGGGACAAACATCGAAAAAAACTGTTCATAAAAGAGTTTTGGAATTCAAATACATCAAGTACCGTAAAATGGCTCATTACCGTGTCTCAAGCGACACCATAAAGAAGCTAGATTATAATGCGCCAAAGAGCATATGTCATTTGACGAAAAGTGGTTGAATGTCATATTTAGTAATGAAAGAAATGGAACCACGATGGCCCTGATGAGTTTAAGTACTATCGGCATGATCTCCACAAAGAACCTAGGAATGTATTTAGCCGATAACATTATGGTGGTTCTGTAATGGTATGAGGGGCTATTTATTTCAATGGTGAGACATCTCTGGCATTCATCAGTGGTCGTGAAAACTCTGAAAACTATCACTAGACACTTGCCAATCATTTTCTTTCTGTTGCCGAGGTTTTTTGGGGGAAAAAAATGATTATTTCAACATGATAATTCTTCGATCCATACCTCAAACTCAACTTCATCGTGGCTTAAGTCGAAAAAAGTGTCTGTTTTGAAATTTAGGCAAATAGGCAATTAGTCCTGATTTAAACCCTATAGAAAATATGTAAGGCATTCTCACTCATGCAGTTTATCCAAATGGAAAGCAATATTCTTCAGTTAAAGATGTGAAAGATGCCATGAAGAATACTTGATTTAAAATTGAACCAGAAATAATACAGAATTACATTTTATCGATGGAAGACCGAATATTTAAAGTAATTCAGCAGAAAAGAGCAATAAACCTGCATTTTTTTTTTCATTATTGTTCTGCTAAAGACTAAAAAACCATTGTGCTTAAACTTTTGACACACTCATTTTTGTTGTTTTGATAAATTTTATTATTAAAATAAATTTTATAGCATAAATCTGTTAACAATCTTTTTAAAACTACAATTTGTAGGTTATGTGAAAAAGAAAATAACTTTCATTCATTAATAAAAATTTATTTTGAAATTTTCTATTGTGCTTAAACTTTTGACACACACTGTAGAATGATTTGTTTATTATATTTTTTGTTCATATTTTGTGCACTGCCAGTGATGTGCATGAATATCATATACCACTAAAGACTCACTGTTTGATATATCATCATCAGACAGTGATGGCTGGCAGTTTTACACCACATGATACAGTGTATGTTACTGTTGTCCATACTTTGATGCACACATACATGCGGTGGCGTAATGCAGGTTGACAATGTCGCAATTCAACAATGTCGACGTCCGAGAAAGAAAACGCCCCTCATTGAAAAGTTTAGGACTTCCTGCTGATTAATCACTAGAAACTCAAATTTCTTGATCCGCAGAATTTCATAATAATACATCATTTTCTCTTTCCTTTTAAATGCGCGTATGATAACATCGATTTTTTTTTTTTTTTCATAAGAATGTCATAAATAGTGGATAAAAATATGCACAATTTTATTTGAATTTTATTGCTTAATAAAAAAAAAAAAGTTTGTAATTAATCATATAATACAGGTTTTAGGACATATAAAAGTCAATTAATAAAAAACTAAACATTTCTTGGCGATTTTTTAATCTCGAAGGTTTTCCCAATAGAGACACCTCCAAATAGCGAACATTTTCTGCGCTCCGGAGGTGTGCGTTATTTAGAGGTTTTACTGTATTCTAAGCTTTCTATCCGAAGTCGTGAAAAAGGTTAAAGAAAGAAATGACTTGCAATTTTTAAAACATTTAAAAACAACAAAAATCCTGGAAAACGGTATTTTGTAACCCAACTCTTTTGTACAAATGCGGTGTTGCTCGACCCAATTTTATTTATACATACGTATATAAAAAAAAAAGAAAAAAAAAGACAGAAAGGAAGGAAGAAGAAAAACCGTGATTCATTCGAGTTTCATACTAGGGCTTCGTATTCGTTACTGATGAAAAGTTTTGCGTGGGGCCACACGATCCTCTCCTTCCCAAACTAACTGAATCCCCCCCCCCTTCCACACACACACACACTCTTCTTTTCGGTCTATTTTTTCCTGAAATAGGAGAAAGTGAAATCTCGGAAACTTTTGCGGTTATCTGGAATAAAGATTTATTGATTTTTCCTTTTCAATACTCGGCTTCCTTGAAGACATCGTCAATGCAACCCACTTCCTCCCCTTAACGTAAAATATTTCGTCACCAGCTATTCCGAACTCTTTCAAATCCTTCTATTAACATCAGAAAACGCCCTCTCCCGCCTTTTAGATGAAATATTTTGCCATGAAAAATACAGTCCATAAATGATCGAAAAGACATCATTCGAAAGTCGAAGTTTTCGGGCGCTCGAAAAAAAGGCGAGGAGAAAGGCTCGACGGGAGTGGCGTGAGTGAAGTGATGGAAGTCGATAGTCGGTGATTGAAGGATCTGCTTCGTCATTTTCTCCCTTTTATTTGGATAGTAATCCGTTTGTTGATATATTTTTATTCGTTATTACATAATAACCGCAGATTAACTCTAATCTGAAGTTAAGGTTTTTTAACGTTTCGTCTTTGACGGTCTTAAATCGTTTTCGCACTTCGCAAGCATATCGTGCACTCGTATCAAAGTAAAATGCTCCTGTGATGTCGAAAGCAATATGACATCACATATTATTATTAGCTTCCTTTTTTTTTAAATTAAATTCTCAAGAAATTATCTTTGAATCTTAAAATTATCTACTCTAAATTATCTTTTGCAATTCCAAATCAATTAAACATACTTTTTCTTTCTAAAAATAATATATTTATCTCTTTCCTTTAAATGGCAGTTATGTAGGTTTTCATGCTTAACCGAGGCCGTTAATAAAATAAATCCAAAACAAATCTTTTCTCATCCTAAAATCATTTTCTGATCCTGCATTGTTTCGTTTGTTCAAAGAGTACATTGTAGGATATTTTAAAAACCATATGCCCTTTTGTAGTAACTCAGTCACTTACTTAATTCCTTTTCAAATTAACAGGCGTTACAACTCTTTTTTCGGCTTAAAATCTAACGCTCTGTTTATATTAAAGCGGCGTCTGACATCTGTGTTATGCATATAGAAATATTTTTCCCAGCAATCAGTATTGGCATGCATATTTGTACTTTGATATATTTAACGCCAAATTAACGGTCCAGTTGGCATGTTTTTAATTTAAACTTTCTTTATGAACTATATGTATAGGGTTATTATGATCTAAGGGCATCCACATTTTAGCTCGACGCATTTTGGCTACCTTATTTGATGTCAGGAATCATTCTACCTCTGACCGTCTTACTGTAAGGATGTAGAACTCCTGCTTTGTATGTTTACAGGGGGTCACCCCGCGAGAGTGTAAGTTTTACCTCTCCTTAATAAATGCCACATACATACTTGAGCATTTTCTTCATCGAGTCTCTTTTTCCTGTGTTATTGTTGTTTTACGCAATGTAATTTTAATAGTCACGGCTGATTTTTAGATATATCAACCAGATAATAAACTTTAATTCCCCTTCTATAAAAACATGAACGAAAAATATATGTTACAGCTCCCCTGTTTATATTTTTAATAGTGAAATAAACAAAATTCTCCGACCTCTAAATTTTAAAGTGCTCAAAGTATTATATTAGCTCAATAATAATCGCATTAAACTTTAATTGATGTTATCATGATAACAACATGATTTTATCATGATCTCCTTGTTCTTTGGATCCTGTTAAATAGTAATCTGTTTGCTAATATATTTTTACTCCCTTCAACATAGCAGCCTCGGATTAAATCTATGCTGAAATTACGGTCTTTTAATCGTTTTCACATTTCGCAAGCACGACATCTAGCACTGTTATCAAAGTAAAATGCTCCACTTTTTACATTTTCATTAGTAAAATAAATAACAAAAATGCTCCGACTCCTAAATTTTAAAGTAGTAACAGCATTCTATTAGCTTAATAATATCCCCACTAAACTTTTATTGATGTTATCATTATCTCCCTGTTCTATGGATCCTTTTAAATAGTTTAAACAGTTTTAAATAGTAGCTAATATATTTTTACTCCTTACAATATAGTAAACATGGATTAAATCTAAGCTGAAATTAAGGTCTTTTAATCGATTTCTCACTTTGCAAGCACGTCGTGCACCTTTATCAAAATAAAATGCTCCACTGTTTATATTTTCATTAGTAAAAACAAAAGTGCTCCGAATTTTAGGTAGCTTTCATTACAAAAAGTAAAAAGCTACCTATTGCAGCCGTCCGGAGGAAAGCACTTCCAAAAAATTTTGGTATATTTTCACCGATCATGACCCCCAGACCCCAAAACCACCCTCCGTTCAAATGTTGACATACATATATATATATATATATATAACCATATATATATATATATATATATCTGATTTTTGTCATGCGATAACTAACGTATTTATGAACCAATTTGAATGAAACTTGGTATGTACATAGTACATACAAATATCTCGACCGAGTTCGTTGGTCAGCATCATCCTCCATCTTGTTTCAAAATGGCGGCCATTTAAAAATTTTTAAAAAATTTAAAATTTTAAATTAAATACGAAAAAATTAAAAGTTGAAAAATATTTTTTATTTATGTGTTAGATCTTAAAACACCAATTCCAGAACATTTTTTATTTTGTCTATATCTTAAAAAATGACTGAGTTATAACACTTTGAATTTTTCTTATGGCTGATATTTTGAAACGATCTGATTTTTGTCATGCTATAACTAACGAATTTATGAACCGATTTGAATGAAATTTGGTATGTACATAGTACATACAAATATCTCGACCGAGTTCGTTGGTCAGCATCATCCTCCATCTTGTTTCAAAATGGCGGCCATTTAAAATTTTTTAAAAAATTTAAAATTTTAAATTAAATACGAAAAAATTAAAAGTTGAAAAATATTTTTTATTTATGTGTTAGATCTTAAAACACCAATTCCAGAACATTTCTTATTTTGTCTATATCTTAAAAAATGACTGAGTTATAGCGCTTTGAATTTTTCTTATGGCTGATATTTTGAAACGATCTGATTTTTGTCATGCTATAACTAACGAATTTATGAACCGATTTGAATGAAAGTTGGTATGTACATAGTACATACAAATATCTCGACCGAGTTCGTTGGCCAGCACCATCCGCCATCTTGTTTTAAAATGGCGGCCATTTAAAAAATTTAAAAAATTTAAAAATTTAAAATTAAATGCAAAAAAATTAAAAGTTGAAAAATATTTTTATATTATGTGTTAGATCTTAAAACACCAATTCCAGAACAATTTTTATTTTGTCTATATCTTAAAAAATGACTGAGTTATAGCACTTTGAATTTTTCCTATGGCTGACATTTTGAAACGATCTGATTTTTGTCATGCTATAACTAACGTATGTATGAACCGATTTGAATGAAACTTAGTATGTACATAGTACATACAAATATCTCGACCGAGTTCGTTGGCCAGTACCATCCACCATCTTGTTTCAAAATGGCAGCCATTTAAAAAAAATTAAAAATTAAAAATTAAAAAATTAATGCGAAAAAATTAAAAGTTGAAAAATATTTTTATTTTATGTGTTAGATCCTAAAACACCGATTCTAGAACACTTTTTACTTTGCCTATATCTTAAAAAATGATTGAGTTATAGCACTTTGAATTTTTCTTATGGCTGACATTTTGAAACGATCTAATTTTGTTTTGAAACGATCTGATTTTACTTAATCGGGTCCCACTACTTTGAGCTTCGTATATTTGATTTATATAACTGAATATAAAATAACTAAATAAGTATATGAAAGCTACCTGTTCCTCCCGGCATTGCCGGAAGGACTTTTTAACATCAGACCCTTTTATAAGTAACAAGAGAAAAGTCGTTGGTAGAAAAATGAACTCCTTTTTGACAGAAACAATTGCTCTTCTTTTACCTGCGAAGCCCAATGTTAGTGATGATTCTTCAGAGAGTGGCGAAAATGAATATTAGTATTTAAAAATGAAATTATTTTAATAAATCGTCTTTATAAATTTAATAAATGTATTTTTTTTTCAATCGTACCATTTAGAATAGATATATGCAATAAAATAATTTTGGCCGCCTAGATAACGCAAATACCCATATGTGCGATGTAAGGATTTTTTAAGGTCATTTTTCTACACCTTGGATTACATTATTGGCATTTTAGTAAGGATACCTATTTTTTTTTTTTTCTAAATATAACATAGCCTGTGTTCACCGGAAATAGTGTAGCTTTCCAACGGTGAAAGAATTTTTCAAATCCGTCAAGTACTTTCGGAGCCTATTCAATTCAAACAAACAAACAATCAAATCTTTTCTCTTTATAATATAGGTATAGATGTGACGTCATTATTTACCGATTTTTATTAGTTACATATATCAATGCCTCTTTTTTTTAACAAATACTTCAAAATTCCTGTATTATTGAAAGTATGACGTCCTATTTCTCCAAATCAAATATTTTATTAATAATTTAATTCTTTCTCGTTCACTTTACTTCGAATTATGTCGCCATTTTTCACAGAGAACCTCTTATTAACGTAACCATTATTCGTGCGTCTTATATAATGAAATATTTTTTTCCCCAAGTATGACGTCATATTTATTTTCCTTTCAATTCTTTTTACTTTAATTTTTCACGTGGATACTGTTCAATTGAAAATTAATTGCCGAGGAGAAATTATTATTCCAGACTTTGATTTTGTTGGCAACGTGAAAGAAAAATGGTTATTTTTTATCGGAAAAAATTTAATTGATTCTGTATGAAAAATAATGAAATTTTGAATTATTAAGGAAAATATTTGAATAAATCAATTAAAAATTAGCCTCTGTTCACCGGAAATAGTCCAGCTTTCCTACGGTGAAAGAATTTTTCAAATCCGTCAAGCAGTTTCGGAGCCTATTCAATTCAAACAAACAAACCAATCTTTCCTCTTTATAATATTAGTATAGATAAGCTAAGCGCATTTGGGGCAATTTTAGGTTTGGGTCAGTTTAGGATTGGGTTTTTACTCTTGCGATAAGAGTTCGGGTTGATCAGATTTTGATCGGGTTCGATCCTTTGATGAAATTTGCGTTTATTCTGTGATCCTTTGAAGGAATTAGCGTTTTCTCTGCGATCATTTAACTAAATTTGAGGTCCGATTGGCTTCTATTTTTTGCTGCTTGTCGAGTTAATTTCTACTTTTTGCTGCGGGTCGCATTCGGGTCCTGTTGACTCCTGTTTGCTGCGAGTCGAGTTAATTTCTGCTTTTTTGCTTCAGGTCTGGTTTAGGTCCGGTTGGCAACTACATTTTGCCATTAGTCGGGTTGACATTTGCTTTTCAGCTGCGCTTAGCGCATTGAGGCAGTTTGACATACATTTCGCTTTTGGGTCGGCTACAGATTGAGTTTTTACTCATGCGAGAAGAGTCGACACCCTTTTCATAGCAATCCTTTAACAAAATCGCTTTTATCCGCGATCCTTTGAAGAAATTCGCTTTTTCTCCGTGAATCTTTCGCAACCCTCTGAGGAAATTTGCGCATCTTTTGCATCTCTTTAATGAAATTCGCCATTATTTGTGGATATTTGAAGAAATCCACGCGTTCTCTGCGATCCTTTGACGCAACTCGAATTTTTTCCAATGAACTTTGACGAAATTCGCGTTTTTTCTTTCGCAATTTCCAAATGCACGTTCTTCCGCGATCGTTTGACAAAATTTATGTTCTTTCCCGCGCTACTTTGTCGAAATTGAAGATACATTCTACGAACGATTGACGAAACTGATTTTTATTTATTTATTTTTTTGTTTTTATAGCGAACTTTCGTCAAAATTCGCGATTATTTTTGTGTCTGAATTTTTAGCAACACAAGCAGGAACTTTAAAAACAGTCTGCAGAATTTAAGGATAAATGCCTCCTTTCCGATCTCTCATATTACGATACATGTACTCAAACCGCGCAAGTATTTGCGATTAGCATAAACGGAAAGTACTTTTAAAAATAAGTTACCTTTGTCCTCAGAATCTTTAACACCATCATACAATGTTCAAAAGCGGGGGGGGGGGGAAGAAAATCTACACCCGGCACAATTTTTTTTTCCGCGCTTCTTTGACGAAATTTGCCCTTTTTCGCTATCTTTTGACGAAATTTACCGGGTTTTTTTGGCAATCTTTTGGAGAAATTTATCGTTTTTTAGCGATTTTTGACGAATTCGCCTTTTTTGCAATCTTTTAACAGAGTTTGCCATTTTTCGCAATCTTTTTGAGAAATTTCCCGTTTTTTAACGATTTTTTTTGACGAAATTCACCTTTTTCGCGTTCCTTTGACAAAATTCTCATTTTCCCGTGATCTTTGACGAAATTTATCCCTTTTTCTTGGAAGGATTTACGAAATTAATTTTTTCGGCAATCATTTGTCAAAATTCGCGATACATTTTATGCCCGAATTTTGGGATTTATGACCGATTTTATTATTATTATTTTTTTAATTTTTGGAAAAGATTGCCTTAATTTTTTGGAAAATTTGGAACAGAATCATCCTTGATTTATAGTTTAGCGAGAGTTTAAGCTTTGATAAACGCTTGTGGCGTGGATCATATTACTTGTCACATGGCAAATAATTTTTAGCAACCTTTTTTTTAATGAATTTTAATAGTTGGAAAATAGTCTGCAGACCCAGCGGGCGTATCTGGAGAGTCCTCAAGGGGCAGGGGGGTTAGAAATTTCGAAACTCTAATCTGATGAACGGGTCAGAAATAATTTTTTTCAATGCGGTTCGTTACTTCTATTTTTTGCTTTGGATCCTGTTGACTTGTATTTTGTTACTGGTCGGGTTAATTTCTACTTTTTTCTGTGGGGTCCGGTTGACTTCTTACTCTTTGCCGCGGTTCGAGAAAATTTTTCAGGTCCCTTTTGGTCAGGTCGACTTTTACTTTTTAGCTGAGCTTAGCGCATTTGGGGCAGATTGACATACACCGGGTGATCCAAAAGTCAGGACGAACTTAAAATGAATAATTCGAAAACGAATCAAGATGCAAAGAAACGGTTTGCATCAAATGGATGCAAAAGAAACCGGGTTTTGTGTGGCAATGAAAAAAAAAGTTCTATTTTTATTTGTTGCCCTTGCAGCAGCCAAAAGTGACAGTCTGGTGTGGCTTCACAGCTGATTTCATAATTGGTCCATTTTTTTCGAGGAGGTCACAGAGACGGGTTTCACACTCTGTGACTTTTGACTGTGAAGATTCTTGAAATCACAAATGTATTGCGACCAACCGGCATCACCAGGGCCCTCCCAAAGACTTTTTATTGGTGGGGGAGGGAGCCTTAAATTGCAAAGTTAAAATTCAGTATTTGCCAACTCAATGAAAAGTAAAGATAAATAGCTATCGGCGTTTGCCAACTAGTTTTATAATTTACCAAGTTATCATAATTAGAAAATGTAATATAGTTTTTGTTTGCGAAAAGCTTGATAATATTTCTAATTATAATAGTAACTTTCGTCAAATCTATCAGAAATAGAAAGTGTATTATAGCTTTTAATTAAAGTTTTAACTAATTTGCCAGTATAGTTTATAAATTTGCCAACTGTAACAGTATGGGAAATCGTTTGGGGGAGGGAGGCTCCTCCCTTGTCCCCCCACCCCCCACCCCTTAACGAAGCCCCTGGGCATCACTAGCAGCACTGAAAGATGCCATCCGCCAAAATGTGCCTGCCATAACGCAAGAAATGCTACTGAATGTTGTGAACAGTGTGGTGCCTCGTCTGACAGCTGTATATCTGATTGATGAACATCACATTGGACATTTACTGCAATACTGATTAACTGTAACCAAGCCGACTTGTAAGTTGTTAAATTTTTTTCATTAGTAAATCACCTTTTGGTGCAATAAAACACTACAGCGCCCTCTGTTGGTCGCAAACAGAACTATTGTTTTTCGTTGCCACACAAAACCCGGTTTCTTTTGCATCCGTTTGGTGCAAACCGTTTCTTTGTATCTTGATTCTTTTTCGAATTATTCATTTTTATTTCGAATTATTCATATTTTCTAACTTTTGGATCTCAAAATACATCCGGTATTTTGAGTTTGGGTCAGTTTAGGATTGGGTTTTTACTCTTGCCAGAAGGGTTCGAGTTGACCCGATTTTGATCGGATTCGGTCCTTTGATAAATTTTGAATTATTTTTCGAAATCCTTTGACGAAAATTGCATTTTCCCGTGATCTTTAACGATATTAACGCCTTTTCTTGGAAGGATTTACGAAATTAAATTTTTTTTCGGAAATCACTTGTCAAAATTCGCGATACATTTTATGCCCGAATTTTCGGATTTATGACCGATTTTGTTATTATTATTATTAATAATTTTTGGAAATGATTGCCATAATTTTTTGGAAAATTCGGAACAGAATCGTCCCTGATTTATAGTTTAACGAGAGTTTAAGCTTTGACAAAGCTTGTGGCGTGGATTATATTACATGACACAAGGCAAATAATTTCTAGCAACCTTTTTTTTCTGAATTTTAGTACTTGAAAATAGTCTGCAGACTCCAAGGGCGGATCTGGAGAGTCCTTAAGGAAGGGGAGAGGATTTTCGAAATTTGGAAACTCCAATCTGATGAACGGGTCAAAGCTCATGTTTTTCAATGCGGATCGTGTTACTTCTATTTTTTGCTGTGGGTCGGGTCAAAGCGAGTATATAGAATACATATACTATATACTCGCTTTGGGTCGGGTTTGGATCGGTTGACTTTTGTATTTTGCTGCTGGTTGGGTTAATTTCTACTTTTTTCTGTTGTCCGCGTTTGAATCCGATTTACCTACTCTGCTGCGATTCGAGATAATTTCTGCTTTTTTGCTTCGGGTCCGGTTTTGACTACTACATTTTGCTGTTGGTCAGGTCGACTTTTACTTTTTAACTGAGCTTAGCGCATTTTGGGCCATTTTGGGTTTGGGTCAGTTTAGGATTGGGTTTTTACTCTTGCGAGAAGGGTTCTGTCCTTTGACGAAATTTGCATCTATTTTCTGATCCTTTGAAGAAATTAGCGTTTTCTCCACGATTATTTAACAAAATTTGAGGTCCAACTGGCTTCTATTATTCCGGGATCTACTTGACTTCTGTTTGCTGCGAGTGAGTTAATTACTGCTTTTTTGCTTCAAGTTGATAATTACATTTTGCTGTTAGTCGGGTTGACTTTTACTTTTCAGCTGCGCTTAGCGTATTGGGGCAGTTTGACATACATAGTTACAGATTGAGTTTTTACTTTTGCGAGAAGAGTGAACACGATTTTCATTGCGATCTTTTAACGAAATTCGCTTTTATCGGCGATCCTTTGAAGAAATTCGCGTTTTCTCCGTGATTCTTTCGTACTCCTCTGAGTAAATTTGCACATCTTTTGCATTGCTTTAATAAAATTCGCCATTATTTGCGGCTATTTGACGAAATTCACGCTTTCTCTGCGATCCTTTGTGGAAACTCGAATTTTTCCCAATGCCCTTTGACGAAATTCGTGTCTTCTCCGATCATTTAATTTCTTTCCCGCGCTACTTTGGTGAAATTGAAGATACTTTCTGCGAACAATTGACGAAACTGATTTTTTTTATGGCGACCATTCGTCAAAATTCGCCATTATTTTTATGTCCGAATTCTCAGACTGATGATTTTTTTAAAATTTTCTGAAAATTCGGAATATGATCGCCACTGCTCTTGCACTACGACTGCTAGTACCCTTGGATGCTGGAAAAGACTGATAAATTCACCAGTCAATCACTAAAATCGGATTTTCAAGTGTCTTACACCAAGATATGGCTGGCTGACCAGTTGAATTTTACTATGCAAATCGAGCTTTAAAACCAATTCTAGAATTTCATCTGTGAGCTTTGACGGTTTGTGCAGCCGTCTCCATATTTATAATTTTCCTGCAAGTGTTTTTTTCTCTTTTTTTAATGTGTAATTTTTAGATTAATTTTTGAATTTTAAAGTCAGTCTATTCTTTTTAGAACATCTAACATTCAGTAGCTACGCGGTGATGGCTGAAAGCAACATTTAAAATAATAATAATAATAATGATATCGGTTAGAGATTTACCCAAAGCTGAAATTTCTAGGTCCAATCCGCACAAATTATTGGTCCGCAGGTTTTAAGTGATTAGACACATATTGAAATGTACGCAATTTAAGAAACAATATTACTTTAACAGTTCTAAAAAACATGTAAAAATTTTATCTTTTGAATTAGAATTTTGATTTTTTTTTTTTTTTTTTTTTTTTTTTTTTACGATGGTTAACCATATGATTTGCTAACAAAATCACATCCTACAATTTCCCTTAAAAATTTCAAATGATTGGTATTGTTTTTAATGGGATAATTTAAAATCGTTATAACTCGAAAACATTATTTATCGGATTTAAATTTCTTTCCATTTAAATAAAAATGAAAATCTGATTTTTGTTTTGTTCCAAGCATTTTTTTAACATTAATTTTAAAACTATTAAAAATATTTATTTAAAAAATGATGTAACTTATTTTATTTTATTTATTTTATTTTATTTTATTTTTTATTTATTTATTTATTTTATTTTTTTGTAAATCATATTTACAAAAGTAAATATTTTTTTCAAAATTTCCGAAACAAAACTAATGTAAGACTATAAAAAAACATGTTTCAAGTTTACACTTTTTTTCTTTAACGATTCTTGACTTTTAAAAATTTAAAGACGGGAAACAGTGGAGAAAAAACTCATAATGCAGAAAAATGAATTTAAAGTTTAAAATAAAGTTTGGCTTCTAATAAAATGTTTAAATGCTTTAAAAAAATGAAAGTGTAAAGTCAAAAGAAAGTGTAAACTCCTTTCTGTAGCTCAAAAATAAGATTCAGTTTAACTTTTACCATTTTCACCTCCTTTCTGCACTGTTTAAATGTCCTTCAGTTGTTTAAAACAATGCTTTTTCTAAGATGCGGATTAAGAGCTTTTTATAAATTTAGTTCTCACAACTTCAGGCTTTTTTATCATCCTGAAGATACTGTTAAAAAATCTGTATTCTGCAGGACCCAGACGTTACTTTTTTCTGAAGACTCGCCTGGCCGGGTCTAACACATTTTTCATACCGGAGGAGACTGCTTCCTTCTTCCTAGGTCTGCACGGGACGAAATTTTCAAACCCGGTCTCGACACAATCCGTATTAAAATCACTGTCTCTGACTGACCTAATACATACATAAATTATGTAAAATTTGGCCCTATCAAAATTTTTAAGAAAAACACATAATTTTAAAAATCGCCTTTATTTTACAAATAAACTTTTTAAAATTCATTTTTTTAAAAGAATAGTATATCAAAGACGTGGTGGTGGTGGTGGTATATTTATGTCGGCCAATTATCTACACTATGGGATATATAGGCCCTGTGGGATGGGATGCCCTCCGTGGGGGTCTTTCTAAGGGAACCCAACCCGTATTTACGCAAGTTTCGAAGAAAACCACGGAAAACTCTGAACGGTTAGGCCGACGGTCGCGAATGGGTTCGAAACCAGCACCTACCGTCAAAGACAAAAGTAAATAAATAAACTAGTCGTTGGGGACGACCGTAATACTTACCCATCATTTATATGCATAATGTAATATATGAAAATAAAATATCTGAAAACTATTTATAAAATGCACTGCAATTCCAAAACAAAATTTAAACGTATATTTAAATATTGTTAATATACATAGTAATGCTCTATTAATGAATTGCTGATGAACCAATTTCGACAAATTATATCCTATCAAAAACATGAGCGTGAAAGAATTCCAAGTTCGTTAAAGGTTTCGCTAATAAAAGAAGTGAGATCTAACTGCAAACCAAGTTCTTTCGAAGCTCCTTTAATCATAGCTCCTGTCATGCATAATATTTTTCAATTGCTTAACATGATTTGTTATGTTACTTGTTATTCAATAGAGCGACTTAGCAAGTTTTCTCTTATTCAAATTTCTCTATTTAATTGATCAGAACTTAAAGTTGATCACTTAATTAATTTATCAATACCTTAACTTCAATGTACTTATTCGACCACTCGATTGACTAGATCTTTGCCAATCAGATTCTAGATTAAATTGTACTCTGACTCAAACGGTTAAAGTTGGTGGCTGAAAACTTGCCAAGTCGCTCTATTGAATAACAAGTAACATTACCAAATCATTTTAAGCAATTGAAGAATATTATGCATGACAGGAGCTATGCTTTAAGAAGCTTCGAAAGAACTTGGTTTGCAGTTAGGTCTCACTTCTTTTATTAGCGAAACCTTTAGCGAACTTGGCATTCTTTCACATTCATGTTTTTGATAGGATATCTTTTTGTCAAATCACTTCTTTTATTAGCAAAACCTTTAACGAACTTGGCATTTTTTCACATTCATGTTTTTGATAGGATATCATTATTTTTTTGTCAAATAAGTCGGTATTTGTTTCCTTTTTGAAATAAATAGGCTTAATATTAAATTAGTTTTATTTAATATTAATTAATCATACAGTTTTTCCTTGCGTTTATTCACTGTTTTTTTCAGTCAAATTTAAAAATTTGAACATTAGAACTGCTTATGTTCCTTTAAATTCCACTAATAAGGATTCTTTCGTTTATGCGATTGGTTACTTGATTATCTCGTCGAGCAAAAAAGTTTGTCGCGAACTTGGCGATATATCGGCAAATTGATAACAAAAATTACCCGTCAAAAGTGATGCTAACTTGGCGCTATTTCTGTTATTTCGCCAAATTCCCATAGACTCCCATTGTAATCTGGCATTTTATCCAATACTTTTGTTAGAGCAAGGACTGTCGCCATCATTTTGACATCTTTTTTTTAAAAATCGGTTCGCTAACTTACCAATATTGCTTAAATATTGTTATTTAGAAAGTTTTTAGAACTCTTTTCGCGCATTACCCCTTTTAAATTT
The DNA here is from genome assembly GCA_964019185.1 of Maratus speculifer. Classification (NCBI taxonomy): domain Eukaryota; kingdom Metazoa; phylum Arthropoda; class Arachnida; order Araneae; family Salticidae; genus Maratus; species Maratus speculifer. The sequence continues at coordinate 241,337,221 of OZ025294.1, read as the reverse complement.
TGTATTTGTTAACAAATGTTCTTAGTGATCATTTATATCTTATAAGTAATGAACATGTCAAATTTGATGTTTCTAGGCCCTTAACATACAGACATCGCATTTTTAGAAATTTTTTTACTCTTTTAACTCTTTTGGATTAGTGGCATCGACATAAGATATAGCCTAATTGGAGCAAGGACTATCATCATCATTTTGATATCATTAAAGTGCTATTACACGTAAAAATTGCAAGCGACAAAAATCGCCTGCGTTTATTTGTTTTCTTAGCATTTCATTGGCTTTCGAGAAGAGTCTTTATCATCATTTGGATTTCCAAGCATTTGATTGGCTCTTACTGGCGAGTCGCTTCGTTCCAGGCGTCAAAGACGCTCCGACACATGAGAATCGCGCGCTAACCAAGCGACTCCCCTGGTCCCATAGGATAACATGGAGACGCCTGCGATTTGACGCCTGCAGCAGCGCACGTGTAATAGCACCTTTACTTTTAAGATCGGTTTATTGCTTGCTGAAATTTCTTAAAAATCCCAATTTAGAACATTTTTAGAATGCTTTTCGCGCATTTTCACCCTTTTTGAATTCCGTATTTTTTAGCAAATGCCCTTAGAGATCATTTATAACTTATAAATAATTAACATGCCAAATTTTATATTTCTAGGTCCTTTAGTAATACAAAAGTTGCATTTTTAGAATGTTTTTTGCTTCTTCACCCTCTTATGGTTAATGGTATACAACATAAAATATAGCCTATGTTTGAACCGGGGCGAATACCATCATTTTGGTGCCATCAATTTTGAAATCGGTTCATAGTTTCAGAGATTAGCCCCGATACTAGCCAAAAGTGACGCCAACTTGGCACTATTTCTGATATTTCGCGAAATTCCCATAAGCTCTAAAATGCCAAACTTTATAATTCCAGTCCCTTAACATACAGACATCGCGTTTTTAGAACGTTTTTCGCTCTTTTACTCCCTTTGGGTTAGAAGCATCGACATAAGATATAACCTATGTAGGAGCAAAGACTGCCATCATCATTTTGATATCATTACTTTTAAGATCGGTTTGTTGTTTGCTGAGATTGTTTTAAAATCACTATTTAGAACGTTTTCAGAATGTACTTCGCGGATTTCCACCCCTTTTAAATTTAATATTTTTTAGAAAATGTCATTAGTGAACATTTATATCTTATAAATAATTAACATGCCAAATTTTGTGCTTCTAGGCACTTCAGTAAAACAAAAGTCACATTTTTATAATGTTTTTTACTTCTGAACCCTCTTTTGGTTAGTGGCACATGTTAGCGATAATTTGCTTAACATTTAAAATTGCATGCGTACGTCCTCACTAGTTCTACTAAAAAACAGAAAAGTCAACAGAAAAGTCAGATAAGATTGACTTACCTTCAATTTGTTTTTATCTCAGGGCAGGCCGTCGCTAGATTGGGATTGTTGTATCCATATGGTGTATCCACTTTCGATCACGTAAAGTTATGAAGACACATAAAAACACAGGACCATTTAGAAAAAACGAATATTGTATTAAACTAGATTAAATATTTACGGAGCTCTTATAACAGCTCCTTTCTCTGCTGTTACATATTTGTTATCTGTGAAGTATACAAGAAAAAATATTATTTTACATTGAAAATGAAAATTTATGATTTTAAAAGTTTATATAATGTAAAAGTTAGTATAATGTTTATCAAAACAAATAAGCTTTTCATAATAATGTTCTTGACAGTTAATCATCACTTATGTATAATAAATCAAGTTGATGATTTGCAGATTACACTCTTTTATAATCATCCGAAGGTTTATTTTGCGTGTGATGTTATTACTTTTACTTTCGATAATAAGATAAAATTGTTCTTGCAAAAAATCATTTCCTGATTGCTGTTTAAATTATATGATGATGGATAAAATCAATTTAAAGGCTTTGTTTATTGTTTTCTGAATCCTTCATTTAGAGTTTACATTATAATGTTTTTAACAACCCCCCCCCTTAAACTGTTAATGGAGGATTATCCAGTAGTTTGAGTTTATTTCTATTTTCTATGTATTCAGGTTTGGGTTCCGGTTTTGTAAGGATGTCTGCAATCATGGATTTGCTTGGACAATAAGTAGTTGGATTATTCCGTTTTCTTTAAGCTGTTTAATTACATGATACTTGATATCTATGTGCTTTGTTCTGTTGGAATATTTTCCAGATTCAATCATCTTTATGCAAGAAGTGTTATCTTCAAAAATAGTAATTGGCAATTGTTGTGGTACGCCAAGATCTTCTAATAACTTTAATAACCACGTTAATTCTTGCGTAGCACTGGCCGCTGCCACAAATTCTGCTTCTGCAGAGGACTGTGCAATGCAGGTTTGCCTCTTCGTGATCCACATTATAGGATTTTTTCCTAGTAAAAATAAATTTCCTGTCGTTGACCTTCTTGTCTTTAAATCACCCCCCCCCCCCAATCCGAATCACTGTATATTTCCAAGATCGGTGGTTCTTCTGTGCTGATTACCAAATTTTGATTTTTTGTTGAATTTAGGTATCGTATAAGTCTTTTCACGCCTTTCCAGTCCGATTCGGAGGGGGTTTCGTTTTTTCTGCTTAGAATGTTTACAGCTACAAGTATGTCTGGTCTTGATATCGTGGCGATGTATAACAATCCACCTATCGCTTGACGGTATTTCGTGTTGTTTGGCATTTGTTTATCTTCATCATTTAATCGCTGAAATCCTACCTCCATTGGAGTGCTGTATGGTTTAGAAGATTCCTCTAAGTTGAATTTTTTTGCTACTTCTTCTATCTTTGCAGTTTGATTCAGTTTGAATCCATTCTGCGTTTTTCTATTTTTATTCCAAGGTAATTGTTGATCTCTCCTAGATCTTCAAGAGTATATTCTGTTTTCAATTTATTTATTATATCTTTTATCTGGTCATCATTTCCTGCAATAAGAATGTCATCGACATAAACTATGATGTAAATAGTATTTTCCCCTTGTTTCTGTATAAATAAACAAGTGTCTGCTGTTCTTTGTGTGAAGTGTTATTCTTTAAGTGATTGGGTAATCTTTATATACCAAGCTCGTGCTGCTTGTTTTAGCCCATAAATTGCCTTTTCCAATCTACACACTTTGAAAGGTTCTTTTGTGTCTATGTATCCTTCAGGCTGAGACATATGCACTTCTTCTTCCAGTTCTCCATGTAGGAAAGCTGTTTTAATGTCAATGTGATGTATTTTTAACTTATGATATGCTGCGGCAGCTAAAAAGCTTCTGAGTGTTGTGTGTGACACCACTGGCGCATATGTTTCGTCATAATCTATCTCGTATTTTTGTCTGTAACCCTGAGCTACGAGCCTAGCCTTGTATCTTTTTATATTTCCAAATTCATCGTATTTCTCTTTGAATGTCCATTTTGATCCGATTACTTTTACTTCTTGTGATGGATGCACTAATGTCCATGTTTTGTTTTCTTTAAGTGAATTTATTTCCTCTCGCGTCGCATCGATCCAGTTCTTTTTTTCGTGTGGGTTTTTAAGATTAATCATTTCTTGCCAACTTTTGGGTTCATATATTGGATTGTGCCGGACTGCATAAGCAAATCTGTCCGGTGGTACTCCTTTATTTTCCCTTTCGGATCTTCTAACGTGTTGTGTTTGTAAAGATGTGGGTGATGTATCTGTATCAATGTTTTCTGGTGTTAGATTTAGTTCCATTACATTTTTTTCATTCTGCTGAGCCTGTTTTTTGATTTCAGACCTTGAATCATTTGTGTTTGTATTTTCATTAGTGCTTGCTCTATTAGTGCTAGATCTATTTTGTTTTCAATAAATTTTACTGATCTAGCTAGTATGACTCTTCTGTCACTGGTGTATATTCTGTACCCTTTAGAGCGATTGTCATACCCGACAAAAATGCCCTTTTCATCTCTATTGTCAAGTTTTCCTCGTTTAAATTTATGTATACAGGCATATGCAGTACAGCCGAAAACCTTTAAATATTTTATGTTTGGTTTTCTACCTAGCCAGAGCTCATATGGCGTGGTGTTGATGGATTTAGAAGGCAGTCGATTTTGCAAATGGTTTGCGGTACATATGGCCTCTCCCCATAATTTATATGGGAGATTTGCTTCATTTAGCATGCTCCTAGTCATATCCAGAAGCGATCTGTTTTTTCTCTCCGCAACCCCGTTTTGACTTGGAGAATATGGGACGGTAAGTTGGTGTTCTATGCCATTATACTTTAGGTATTTTTCAATTTCGTCATTTATATATTCACCTCCCTTGTCGGATCTGATCGCAGTTGGCATTTTACCAAATTTACTTTTAACTGTAGCGATGTATTCTTTAAATTTTTCAAACGCGTCACTCTTATTTGACATTAGGTAAATTACACAAAACCTCGAAAAGTCATCGATGAAAGTGATGAAATATCTTTTCCCCCCTATAGTGGGTGTGTTTATAGGGCCGCATACATCAGTGTGAATTAATTCTAGTCTTTCTTTGGCTCTATACGCTCCTGATTTCGGGAATGGCGTTTCGTTTGTTTTGGATTGAATGCATACCTCACATACATTATTATGTTTGCATTTATTTATTGTTACGCCGCTTACTAATTCTTTAGACACCATGTTTTTTATTGTGTCGTAATTTCTATGGCCCATTCTTCTGTGCCATAAATCTATACAATTTGCATTTGTGCAATTATACGTTACATTTGTATAGTAGCTACTCTTTTCATCTTCGTTTACGTGTATTTCATACAAATTGTTTTTTAATTTACCTTGGAGTATTATTTCACCTTTATGTGTAATGTTGCACCTATCCTTTTCAAAATGTACCTGGCATCCGTTTTTTGTTGCCCTGCTAACTGATAACAGATTGGTTTCAATATCTGGTACGAACAGAACATCCCTTAGTGTTACTTGTTTATTATTTTTTCCGGTTTGAATAACAACTTCACCTGATCCATATGAAATCAATTTGCTACCGTTTGCTACAGTGACGTTTGTCTCAACGTTGTTTGTAATTTTTGTAAACATTTCTTTTGAGTTTACGATATGGCTGGAACTTCCGCTATCTACAATAAAGGTTTTTTTATTATCAGGTTGCTCTGTAAGTAAGGCTACATCATTTTTTTCATATACAGCATTTTTTCTGTCTTCAGTGTTTTCTTCAAAACATAGCGAAGTGGAATGGTTTTTAGTTTTATTTTGCTTATTTTGAGTGTAAGTGTTATTATTTTTCCCTTTTAGGAACCAACATTCTTTATTTGTGTGGTTTTTCATTTTACAATGTGAACAATATTTGTTCATTCTTTTATAATCAGAGTCGACAGATTTTCCTTGAGCTTTATATGCTCTGGTGTTATTTTCTGAATTTTCAGAGCTTTCCGATCGACGGATATATTCATCCGTTAATTTATTTTTTATAAATAGTACTGTGAGTTCAGGTTCTGGACGGGCCTCAAGTGCCGTCACTAATGTATCATACGAAAGAGGAAGTGAACACAGTAGTAAGGCGGAAATATGGGAATCTGTGATATTTTCTCCTATGGCAGATAGTTTATCCACAATTTCTAAAACTTTAGTAATGTGGGCTATCATGTTGCCACCTTCATTTAATTTTGTGCTGTACAGTTTTCTTAATAAGTACAGCTTGATGGAGAGATTGGATCTCTCATGAATTTGTTTTAGAGTGTCCCATGTTTCCCTCGCCGAATTCAGATTTTTGACGTGTACTATTTGGCTGTCTTCAATACTGAGGTTGATTAACGCTCTCGCTTTACGGTCTTTTTTGGCCCAGTCTGTGGTTATGGGGGTTGGAGCCTCATCCGTAATAACTTCAATTAAGTCTTCACGAATTAAAAGCATCTCAATTTTAAACAACCAATTTGAGTAATTATTGGCATTTAGTTTTTCTATGGTTGTGCTGTCTTTTACAGCAGCCATGATATTATTATAGAAAAGTTTTTTTTTTCTTCTTTAAGTTTACTAAATTGTTTAATTATGGACTGCCTGACCTGATTTTGTTTTCATTTCTGTCTCGTAATCAAAAATTGTTAGCGATAATTTGCTTAACATTTAAAATTGCATGTGTACGTCCTCACTAGTTCTACTAAAAAACAGCAATGTAACAGAAAAGTCAGGTAAGATTGACTTACCTTCAATTTGTTTTCATCTCAGGACAGGCCGTCGCTAGATTGGGATTCTTGTATCCATATGGTGTATCCACTTTCGATCACGTAAAGTTATGAAGACACATAAAAACACAGGACCACTTAGAAAAAAGGAATATTGTATTAAACTAGATTAAGTATTTACGGAGCTCTCATAACAGCTCCTTTCTCTGCTGTTACATATTTGTTATCTGTGAAGTATACAAGAAAAAATATTATTTTACATTGAAAATGAAAATTTATGATTTTAAAAGTTTATATAATGTAAAAGTTAGTATAATGTTTATCAAAACAAATAAGCTTTTCATAATTATGTTCTTGACAGTTAATCATCACTTATGTATAATAAATCAAGTTGATGATTTGCAGATTACAGTCTTTTATAATCATCCGAAGGTTTATTTTGCGTATGATGTTATTACTTTCACTTTCGATAATAAGATAAAATTTTTCTTGCAAAAAGTCATTTCCTGATTGCTGTTTAAATTATATGATGATGGATGAAATCAATTTAAAGGCTTTGTTTATTGTTTTCTGAATCCTTCATTTAGAGTTTACACTATAATGTTTTTAACAGCACAGACATAAGATATAGTCTATGTTTGAACGGGGCGAATACCATCATTTTGGTACCTTTACTTTTGAAATCGGTTTGGTAGTTTCAGAGATTAGCTCCGATACTTGCCAAAAGTGACGCCAACTTGGCACTATTTTTGGTATTTTGTGAAATTTTCATAAACTCCCATTGTAATCCAATATTTATCTTCTAACCAACCATTAATGTTTAATTAATGGTGATTTCTGATTTTTTCCTATTTATAGATCCAATAACCTACCTCCACACCATATTGCGACTTTCTAAGTCACCTGGAAGAAGTCAAACATTTTGATGAGTGAGTCAGTGGTAAAAACAGTGATTTCAGACATCAATTTTTCATGAACGGTAAAAGATTTTTTAAAAAAATTATAGGATTCGGAAATTAGAAGAAGGTCTTACACGACACGAAAAATTGTAATTGTGTAGGTCAAATAAAATTTAAGTTATTGAGGGGTCAAAAGTGGCCCGAAATGGTTCGGGTAATATAAACCACGGCCGGTGTGTCGCCTTTTACTTTGTGAACTTGGCTGTCACACTGCCGTGTGTCTATGTCTAGATAAAGCACCAAACTATTCAAGTAGTACCGAATTGCGTAAAAGACATATTCTTATAATTCCAAAAATAATAAACAGATTAATTAATAGTTAATTGCGTCTTATTTCCAATTAAATTATATCTTTGGATTGAAATAGTGATTTTCAGAAATACAGGGTCATGAAAAATCGAAGAATGTGGAAAATGGGATTACAAATATCTTACCAACTAATAATCCGATCGACTTCGTTCTTAATGCAAAATTTGTGTTATTTTATTGCCTTTTACGTGCATTTGTTTAAATAAAAAATTTCGAAAATTTTTATATACCTTTCATCAGAACGAATTTTTCGAGAGTCAAAAAAATAGTTCCGGCTAATCGAGCGTTTACAGACAGACGGACGGACGGCATTTTTTTTTTTTCTAAAAATATGTTTTTCGGAATCTCCAGAATCTGAAAAGTGTAATCCGTCATTTTTTTTTCTATTTTCAAAACGATTGCAAGTTATACCCTATACTACATATGAAGGGTAAGTAATAAATAACTACAATAAAACCAGTAAAAAAAATAGTGGCACCCTCGCGTTTTTTTATTCATTATTTAAACTACTACTACAAAAATTATATTACAATTTTCATTTAATGCGCTATTGTACATGAAAAATAATGCATTCTATTTTGTATGCAAAAATTTCAATCTATTGATATCTCGTTGCAAAACTGCATATATATCAAGCGTTCCAAGACAATGCTGGAATCTGTCGTAAATTAACTTAGCTGCGCCAGCTGGTGGCAGGGCTGATAATGAACTATTCGTGTATTCTAGCATCACGTGACTCCAGCGGTCTGTAAAAAAAAGATATGTGGAACAGATCGCGGTAGCCTGTCTTTCTCGTTAACCTCGGGGTTTTTAATATGACGTCATGTATGCACAGATGTCTATTATATCCGCATCTCTTGCGCATATTTTCTAAATTTTTACTCAGTCATGACAGATTAATCAAGTCTACCAGATTTATTGCAAAATAATTTTGTTGCAGTTTGTTTTGATCAAATCATGTTGATTTAAAAAAATAGTCACAATATCATTTTAATTTCGGGAGAAAAAGTACTAATGCTACGAAAACTATTGACTTTTACCCTAAAATTAAAATGACAATGCGCAGTGTTGAATTCAGGGCGTGGCCCGGGGGGAAATTCCCCCCGGAGCAATAAAATGTCCCCCCCCCCAAAATTTTGAGATTTTAGATTTTCACTGGTCATAAAGTGCAGTTTCACCTTGCAATTTGGTGCCCTAACTCCCAATTTTTTTCTTGTGATAGGCTAAAAATGATGTTGGTAGCATAAATTTGGCGCCCCCTAAATTTCTGCGCCTGGGCGACTGCCCCCTTTCACAAGACACTGCTGAAAATGAAAGTGTCCTAATAAAAAAAAATCTGTAAACAAGATGAAAAAGTAAAAATGTCCTTTGTACAGATTAATCTCAGCTAGTCACTGCAAAAAAAATTGTTCAAAAATACGGAAGTACAAATGAAATATCTGTTAAAAAATATATACATATGTTACACTGGATTAGCATTTGTGAGGATAATTTCATTCAGTTGATTGAAGTAGCCTTTTAATGTCCGTCCATTGAATAATTTTTTTGCACATGATAATTTGTTTTAATATTTTCTTACTTTTTTAAAATTTCCACATGTAAATATATTTTTCAATAGAAAAGTGTTTGATATTAATATTATCTGACCTTTTGTGACGTGATTTTTCCTAATCAGAGATACATCAAAGTAATGTATTTTAACAGAATTTTTATGCACATGCATATGCCCCACCAATGGCTGAGCAGTTCTGTTCTTGAAACTGACAGACTGGAGGGTATGTAAACTGTTATATGGACTGGTAGACTGTTATATAATAATCCAATCATTTGAAGTTTTTGTGGTTTTCTTCGAGCCTTGGACTCCCTTGTATTAAATATAGGTTAGGTTCCCTTAGAAAAGCTCCCATGGTAGGCACACCCCCCCCCCTCTTTAGACCCTATATCCCTCATGTTGATAATTGACTGTCATAAACACACACATGTATATATATTTACATATACATATATATTTAATACTGGTGCCTGGATAACTGCAAAAATTACATTGAGTGATATAAATCTTGCTGATTTTGATCCAATTGTTCAAACTCACAATAAGTTTGGTACTTCTACAGTAGAACCCCGATAATCCAGATCGATTTTTTTCATTTTTTTTTTCAAGTTTGAGAAGCGATTGGCTAATTTCCATAACATTAACTTGTTGCATTGTCGTACTCTGAAAAAGAAAAAAGAAAAAAAAAACTTTTTCAAACTTTGCAAATTGCTTTTCAAAAGCAAATTGCTTTTCAAACTTGGAAAAAAAATGAAAAAACCGATCCAGATTATTGGAGTTTTACTGTATGTTGATTGAACACAAGAACTAGAATCCTATGAAATTTTTCTTAACAAAGACGAATTCTTCACATTTTTAAAAAATTCGTTAGGATTTAAAATGTTTTATTTGAAAACAAAACAATCGGCATATTCCTAAAACAGCCGAGACACCTGATTTTGGCGATTTTTTAACATGCGCCAAGCATCCACGAGCGCCAACCGAGTTTTCTGCAACCTAGAGATTCTCTCCAACAGTAAATACTTAATCTGTGTGTCAGATTGGGGATTTTGTCCCCATTTTGGGGAATTTTGAACCTTCAGGGGATTTTTTTGGGGACAAGTACTTTTTGGGGAAATGTTTGGGGACTATCAACATTTTTGGGGAAAAACATTTTTTTTTTTTTTTTTTTTTTTTTTCAGTATTTCACGTAAAGTTTACTTTTAGTCTTCTGACAGCACAGAATCTGTCTCGAATTTGATTTTGATTTGGAAAACGAAAATAAAAGTCAGAAATCAGAGGTATCAATCACTATTTTTGTGGTCATGCTCATTGTTTACAATGTTTAGGTGTATGGCAGATGAATTACAACCTGTCTTGGACTATCGCAACATGAATTTTCCTCGGAATTTTCAGATCAAGTGAAATAGAAGCGTATGATGCCAACACGATCTCAATTTTTTTCAAACCTCAAGAGCCTAAACCTTGAAAAAATTATTAGTATAAGTGTAGATAAAGTTAACAAAGAGGTTTTTTTTTCTTTTTGTAAATGGGGAAATTTTTCAAAAAAATGCTTGATTTGGGGGAAAATTTTGAGTTTAAAATAGTTACAAAAATTTTATAGTAGAATTTTCAAAATTGAAATTTTACTTTTTTGAGTAGAAATTATGTTGGGAATTTTTCTGTTAAAAAGCACTGATTTGGGGAAATTTTCAGACATTTTGGGAAAATCGACTTTAGACAATCTGGCAACACTGCTCTCCAATCACAACTCGTGTTTTTCGGAAGAAAATTAGCGACATGCTCGGTTTCAAGGACGATTCCTTTATAAAAAAATATTCTTTTTACTAGCAAAAGCCGTGCTTTGTTTGGATTCGCGAAGCATTATTTCATAAGATAAATATTTGAAAATAACATTATTATTTTATATTATTTTTGCATCTTTATTAAGCAAAAACTTTATCTTATGTTTTGGCGTATTTAAATTTTAGAAACGTAAATTCAGCCAAATAATTAAGAATTTCCTCGGAATTTTTTATTTATGATATAAGACTGGTATAAATAAAAATATTTTCGAAGCAAAATTTTACAAAATATTTTTTAATTTTTAATCAAAAGTTTTAAAGATGTTTTTACATTTCCCAATAGCCTCTGGAGTTATCTGAAATGATTTGAAATAGGTATGTTTTCAATCTTTGAAATTCACTTCAAATAATCTTTGATAGCAATCTTAGAATAATACATTCAAACAAAATATTTGGAAAAACATTAAAATCTACTCTCGTTGATACTAAGAACTATTAAATGTAATTTTTTTTTTATTCTAATTTCTTCTTTTTTTCTGCATACCAGCATATGAAAATTTTTTATATTGTAGAATCTCTCGTAAGGAAATTTTCTATTAAATGATAAACCTTGAAGGAATTTCACTCTCGACAATGCTACGTGCGTTAAGCAAACTTGTGTCTCTTTATCCCCAATATCTACTACTGCTTTATCTGATGTCAAACCTTGAGATTTATGAATTATAACTGCAAAAACTGATTGCAAAGGAAATTGTTTTATTGAGCAATTTATGCTTCCATTTTTCCAGAATTTAATTATTGGGGGAATTGGTACGCACCAATTCTTATAAGTTAAATTACTGCAGTATTCAAATTTATCCATGATTATTCGCGGTATCTGGTCTGATGGCTTGTGATTTTCTTTAATACGCGCAACAAAGTCTAAAGTACCGTTCACTAAACCTTTTTCGGTCCACAAATAAGAACGTAACATTACTTTAAATCCAAATGATAAAGTAAGAAATGATTAAAGTCCATTTATAGTTTCTGAATCGGCCAACTTTGCTTTAGTACATTTATAAAGAGCTTGAATCAAGGCAACAACTTTAAGCAGTTCTTTTAATTTTTCATTCATATTGCAAATTTAAAAATTAATTTTATTTGCTTACAATTCTTTTGTTGCCACTTTACTAAAAAAAAAAAAAAAAAAAAAAAAAAAATCCATAATACAATTCTTTTAAAATGTTTAAGTGTCATCTGTGCAAACGATTTTGCGGAGTGATGAAAACATATTTCATTTATTAAATTAATCATGATTCTATCTATTATTATTTACTCCATGATTTATATATTTTTTTTCTGAAAATATACGCGTTTCATTTTTTATTTATTTGCTAAAATCCGTCCGCATTGGAAATGCATGTAAAATAAATTAATTAAAATAATAATTTTTTGAAAAGTATTTCTGTAAAAAAAATAATATTCTGCAAATCTACAGATCATAATTTATATTTGTGTTTAATTTCAAGTGAAAATACTGTATAGTTTTTTTGTAAAGTGTACGACAAAGTGTCATTTGAGTGGACTAGTAGAGGATTCGCTTCGCTCATCCTAACAATTTACAACTATTTAACTTCTTTTACCACAAATTTTCTCGAGTTATAAAAAGATTTCTTTCCATATTTTTCGAATTTTAAAAATTTTTCCGTTCCCGATCTACCGATTTTTTAAAAAAAAATCACAATAAATATATAAAACCATTGACTTTCTAATATACTAATTGTCTGAGCGAAGCGAAGTCTTTATACTCAGAGATACGTAACGATATTAAAATTAAAAAAAATTCTTTCGTCAAGCAAATCTCAAAAAGTACTTGTCGGATTTTGATTCTGTTTGTACCAGAAGGTACCTATGAAGGTAATCTGGTGAATGCACCTACTTTCAAAAATTAATTCCAAATAGTTTAAAAGTTATATTAAAAAAACTGATAAAAAAGTACAATTTATTTGCATACGTCACAGAAATTTGGTGTGCGTGATTTTCATCGACTGGATATTTTCGTAGATAACCGAATCAGTACATGGAGTAAATAGTAATCATTTACGCACTCAGAAATATATTGAATGCAATAAAACATTTTAAAATTTAATCATGCAGGAAAATAAAACTGTTATCTTTTTATATTAAAAAAATGTCATAAAAACTTTGATTTTGAGATTTTGTGATAATCTCTTAATAGCATTTTTTGATCGCTAAAAGAATTTTTTATATATTTCGCGTCTGAAAATTAGAAACACTTACGTTTTTAAATAAAAAGTTTCTTTTATGACATCATTTTCCCTTTATATTTATTTTTATTGCATGTTTTCTTTTAACTTATATTTTGTTTGTGTGTGGTAGTCAATTCTGGTCACTAATTTTTCGGCACGGATACCACAAGCACATTAGATTTGGCACAATTTTTTTCAAAGCCCATTTGGCGAAAACTCCGTTTTTAAATAACGCTTACATACACATTTTTAAATTATTTTCTATTTCCAAAAAGAACTTACAATAAATAAAATAATAATAATGATTAATAACTATAAAAAGAAATATTTTATATAATTAAAAAAAGGAAATGAAACTAAATAAACATTTTATGAGTAAATAAACAAATAATAAATAAACAAGTTGAATGTAGATACTGCCATTGCAAAATTCAGTTTCGCCTCCGATTAGAAAAAAAAATAATAATAATAATAATAATAAATCGATAGAGGTTTTTTAGAAGGGCGACCCCGTTTAGAATGCAATGAACTAACTTTATTTTTCCTGTGTTTATCAATATAATAACAAACAGAACGGCGTGAAATACCCAGTTGATTAGCAGTTTCTCTTTGAGACTTTGGAATTGCGGAATAATAAAGAGATACAATTTTACGTGCTACTTCTTCATTGACTAGATTCATCAAAAACGAATTTTCTCTTTAGTTTAAACGCTTTTTTATAGAATCTGGGAAAAAGGAAATGCATTTTAACAATAAAACGAGTGGAATCAAGTCGAATTCGACGAAAGAAATGTTTAAAAGACCCGATCGATTTGGCTTTAAAGAAAAAGCAAAAGTAATTACATTATTGAATCAATAAATAATAAATGTATTTCCAAACTTAATGTCAAGTTTTCCAGTTACAATTTTGCATGCAAATATTTGCACATCATCAGTTAAAATTGTAAAAAAAAATAATTTTTACTATGACATTATTTTCACTAACTGAAGTCATCTGAAAGTAAAATCTCAATCTCAGTGTCCATAATGAAAAGAAATATTGAAATGTAATATCGTTATGAGTAAAAATGCGATGTTTTAAATAGTGACGTCATTTTCTCTTCAAATGTTTTTTAAAAGTTTCTGTTATTAGTAATATGAAAAAGGCGTCCGTAATAATATTGTAAATTCATTTTATCTGGTTGCTGAATGCCATCATTTTCCTCATTTGAAATGTTTCTTACTTTGCTTTAGACAATAATTTTTATCATACATTATTTTCTGTTATTTTATTTACATTATTAATATTATTTCTCAGTAAATATATTTTTTTACCTCAATTAGTGCATAATTATATGCAATCATTTTATTGTGGTTAAATTTTACGAAAACAATTAACTTTTTTCTTTTAAATGCGAGGACATGTTCACTGATGAAATAAAGTTTCTGACTTGTGGAAAGTAATAATGGAAAATAAATTTTTATTATCGAGAGAAAAGCTAAACTAAGTTGCCACCATTTTTAAGAAATATCGTAAAGAAGCATTTAAAATTAAAAATAAAATATAAAAATGGAAATAAATTAAAAAATAGCTAAAATGGGAACAACTACAAATAAATAGCTTTCATTTAAAAAAATAATTATCAAAATCGGTTCAGTAGAAAATTCAGGGCTGATGACACGACATTTTTAGCTTGTCTCAAAGAAATAGCATCGGAGGCTAATAAAGCCGGGTTACCATCTCAGGTAAAATAATGCCATTTTGGCGCCAATTATGTACCCTGGTGCATATGTGACATCTTTTCCCATTTTGCATCCATTTCCTGTTGGCATGCAAATTTGAAATTTGGAATATGTATGCATACCTGGGAGCAATACTGGAATTAGACATTGATTATTTTTTAATTCGATCCAAAAAGGGGCAACGGGGGCTATTTTTTAAAGATTTATACAATTTATATACTGCATAAAGGAGCCACTTACCTATTTTTATATACAAGAAGAAGTATGTGGTATGTAAAAACAATTATAGTATACATAAATAAAATACTTGAGATAATATACTAGAGATATAAGCACCGGGTTTGGCGAGACTTTTTATGCCAATTAGGCGAAAATATCGCTTTGATTACCAGATACATATAGCATGCTATAATAACACGTTATTTATTTATTTCAAAATGAAAAAAAGAAATAAACGAAACATTTTCTGTTATTAAAAAAATAATAACAATCAATAAATGATAATATTTTTAGAACAAACAATTTATTATAACATTTATACAATAACCAGCATGTTAGGTAACTGAACGCCATTTTAGCACCAATTAGGTACCTCGGTGTGTATAGGGCATATATGTGCCATATTTATTTGTAAAACTGAGCATGAACGTTTACCAAGTGTGTTTTCATAGTCGCTTATATCTTTTTGCAACATAGCGCACCTTTCGAAGCCAAAACTGCACAAAAGAAAAAAAAAATCAATATTTGCAGTATTTTTTTTTTTTTTTTTTATGTAATGCACATTTTACAATCAGTAGGCTCGATAATCAGACCTCGTTTTTTTGCTTTTAAAGATGATATTTCATACGACGTCTTTTTTGGATTCGACGTTTTTCCATATTTGATAGTATGCGTCTACTCGTTTTTTAACTTTTTTTGTAACTTTCTTCTTTATTAACAGCGACATTTGGATTTCCTATTTAAATAAAAATTCTTTTAAATACAAAGAACTTTGTTAAAATAAATAAATAAATGAAATGTGCACATCTATTGCTCAAAGCACAAAATTTTTCCCATTGAGTTAATAAAAATCAGTAAAAGCATAATTTTTATGATAATAAAAAGGTGACTTATGCAAAAACAGAGTCATATATTACATACGTTATGGATTAAGTATGAATATTTCTCCACCATTTATAACTAATAATAATAATAAAATAAAATGCGGACAGACCAAAGTCTATATTTGACTGAAAACAACAACCATTTTCTAAATGCTTTAAAAAATGGCCAATGAAAATTGATATTTCAAAAGTATTATGAAATTAGTCAAAAACCATTTATTTTAAACTAAATGAATAAAAGATTTATATTTTTAATGAAATAAATGGGATTTGAAAAATTATTGGAAATTTATCACCATAGATGTATCAATATTACAATCAGTACCTTGTATGCAAAATGGAACAATTGGCAATAATTTTTGTACCCGAAAAATGGTTGTTGCTTTTTTTAAGGTTAAAAAGTAGATTACGAAATATTCCTATACAGAGATGCCAAGCCCCCGCTTATTGCACAGCAGAATTTTCTTATAGGAAAAGTTATCTTTTAAATCCGCAGAATGTTCCAATTTAATAAAACATTTTCTGTATTAAAATACCGGTATCCAAACTGCCGGAGACATGGCAGCTCTGCCTATAACGTTTTAATTAATCACGGTACTTTTTTTAATCGGATTCAAATTTAGTGAAGACAACGTTTTTTGGCCAAAAGCAGCTTTTTTCCGCATGTGTAACTACGATACAATTCATTGATGCTGAAATAAAATGTTATGACTTATGCTATTATTGCTTCCTCTTATTTATTTATTTGAATTTTAAATAAGATGACTCAAAATCGTATTTTTTAAATGTACGGAAAAAATGCATTTCGAGAGAGGGCGTAAAAAACAATATTTGGCGATTTATTACCTGCGTTTGGCTAAGTGTCTTACTACCTTGTATTTAATGCTCTTCACAATACTTCGCTATTATATGGACTTAGGCGCTTTTATAAAAAGTTTGATGTAATTCGGGCTTAAGAAAGTGAGTTTTTTACTGAATAATACAAATAAATGAAAAATGAATACTAAGAAATACTGATAAAAGAAAAATGAAGCATTATATTGATCTATGTATATTTAAAAATGCATCTGATAGCACTAAATAGATAATTTATGTGTATATAATAGGAAATAAATAGCTTTTGATTCTGTATTTCTATGCTATAAAGCATTAACGTTTGTGTGTTTTTCGTTATCATTGGGAGAACCTAGCCGATTTAAAAATAATGTGAGCAAAAAATGTTGGTAACCATCTTTGTTGCAAAATATACTATATTTTGCGTAGGAACAATAATCACCATCAATGCACGAGCAAAAGAAGTTCTAAAATTGAGAATTCTTTGATGTTGATATGACTAAAAATTTAAAATCTTTTTTTTTTTTTTTGGTGGCAACTTTTAAGATATAATATTCTCGTTATGAACGATTTCTGAAACATTCGTCAATTTAATTTCACAAATTAAACATTTTTTTTTTCTAGAAAAAGTTTTAAACCCAATTTATTGAGAATATTGCAATTTCTAGGATACTGTTGGGGTCAGAAACTATAACTTTGGCATCATAGTAACTTATAAGATGTAAGTGCTCGTCTAGGACAAATTTTTAAAAAAAGATTCCTTAACTCTTATCGAGAACCTCATTGCATCCGTGGAAAACAGATATTCAACATTATAAACTATTCGGACGGATTTCACACCATATAAAATACACTCCATTCTCTTCAAACATAATAGTTTATGTTATTTATAGTTTCTCAAATCGGTGCGAAGCTTCTGTTTATGCTCATGACATCATTTCAAAGAGTTTTATTTCCAATACAGGAAAATTTGGTGTTTTATTTTCTGTATTACTTTTAACATTTTGCATATTTCCAATTTTATATCCATGCATGGTTTGCTTTTCTTTTATAAAAATAGTATATGTAATTTTATATACAGGGTGAGTCATAAATATCGAAACAATAGGCTATCTCCTCAAATATTGCCCCTAGACCCATACTTCCAATTGCAAAAATTCATAAAAAAAGGTGAAATTTCTGATAAGATAAGTTGCAACTCCATGGGGGGTCTATTTGAAAAAATACGAAAATTAAATTTTTATACGGCCCCTGTAGGGCAAAATTCCCAATTAGGAAATTATTCCTTATCCATTTCTAAATTGAACAAAACAAATTTCATCTCCGTATCTAAAAATCCCACTGAGATATTAAATCCCAAAATCCTCAAAAATTCCTGACTTACACCACTTTTCCCTGCCTCTAAACTGACTCAATTTCAACGCTTGTTAGGGAACATTCACAAATTGCAATTTAATAAAAATCGGTTTAAGATAGCGCTTTTTCTTTGGACATGAAATAGCAACGTATAGTTTTTACGCTAAATTGGTATACCAGACGTCTGCTCGGGTGAAAATATCTAGGTCAGGTCCCAAACCGACCCATAGGGGGAAAAGTTCGGCATGGCATGAAAAAATGTCAACATCATAACCCGAATGGTCTAGAAAATAGTTTAAATCTTAGCCCGGTTCAGTCGCAAATTTCTACATAGTTTTTTAATTCGGCGTGGGAAAAAATGTTTCATATAGAGGAGTTCGGATCAAAAAAATTTTTATAGCTTTTCGTTTTTTATATTTATACTTTTTATTATTAAAAAAGCGCCATTATTTATTATATATTTATTATATATTTATTTTATCAATGAATCTTTATTTATATGTAAATGTTTCACTTATATTTTACTATCGTTAATCCATATCCCATGCGTTGGAGACTCAGAAAAATGTTATACACTAAAACTTTTTAAGACGGAATCACATAAGAAAGAAAAAGTACGTTATAGACAGATGCTCTCCCTAGTAGATGTAATTGGAGCTTATTTTCTTTTCAGGTACTATTGCATTTATTTTGCATGGATCAACATATTTCCGTTTGAGACAGAATTCCGTCATAGGCAGATTTTTTTTCACTGGTTTTATTTTTTTAGCTTTTGAATAATCTATTTAAAAAAATATTTTTTTTTTTTTTTTTTTTTTTGTAAAATAAAGATTTTAAAATCTATTTGTTTTTCGTAAAAAAATCGATTGAGCCGAATTTTATTTATTTTATGTACGTCAGTCAGAGACAGTGATTTTAATACGGGTTTTGTCGAGACCGGGTTTGAAAATTTCATCCAGAGTGCACCTAAGTTGAAGGAAATAGTCCCCTCCTTTATGAAAAAGTACGATAGGCCCGGCCTGGCGGTCTTCAGAAAAAAGTAACATCTCGGTCCTGGCCCTACCTGGGCCGAGAATACAGAATTTTTAACATGCTCTGGAGGACGATAAAAAGCCTGAAGTTGTCAGAGGTAAATTTAATAAGAAAAAAAAAAAAAAGACTTAATCTGCATCTTAGAAAAAGCATTTTTTTAAAATAACTGACGGACATTTAAACAATACACTTCGTTTTTCTGCATAATGAATTTTTTATCCTCTATTTCTTGTCTTTAAATTATTAAATGTTTAGAATTTTTTTTTTTCATCTTTAATTAAATGGAAAGAAATCGAAATCCGATAAATAATGTTACGAGTTATAACGATTTTTGATTGTCCCGTTTAAACCCGTACTAACCACATGAAACTTTTAGAAATTGTATGAGAAATTTTAGAATGTGATTTTCTTAGCAAATTATAAGGCTAACCATCACAAAAAAAAAAAAGAAAAAAAAATCAAAATTCTAACTCAAGAAATAGATTTTTTATGCGTTTTCTAGAACTGTAAAGTAACATTGTTTTTTTTGATTGCGCGCATTTCAATTTGTGTCGAATCCCTTAAAAGCTGATGAATTTTTTAAACGGCTATAACTTTGCGAATTTTGGAGATATGAAGATGCAACTTTTTGTGTCTTATTCAGGACTGAATAAGGAAAGTTTTCCTAATTGGAATTTTTGTCCTACGGGGGCCGTATAAAAATTTAATTTTTGTAACTTTTCAACTAGACCCCCCATGGAGTCGCAATTTATCTTATCAAAAATTTCACATTATTTTATGAATTTTTGCAATTGGAAGTATGGGTCTAAGGGTAATATTTAAGGAGATAGCCTATTGTTTCGATATTTATGACTCACCCTGTATAAGATTTTGTAATTCTATGATTCAATATGCTTATTTTCATCATATTTTATCACAATGAATGACCAATTAAAGGTAACATCTCATTTTCTTTACTTATCGCAAGTTATTAAATGTGTATTCTCAGCAATATCGCTCAGACTAATCCCTCTGAGGGAAGTCCTAGTAATAAATAATATACTAATAAATCTAATTTCTAATAATAAAACTTTATATGCACCAGTTTCTAAAACAAACAAAATACAATCCTTCTATAGTAAAAAAAACTAGCCTTAAAAGGAATGACTCCTGGAATGATGCTGATGTGGAAGATTTCCGGAACTAACGAATCCGGGTTGTCCACTCCTTCCATGAGTCGAATAGACCAATCAGGAAAGGACTCCGTCTATGCATCGCCGTATGGGTTACCATAAAGAGAGGAAAGGTTACCATCGCCAACATTCGCCAAGTTTGTCGCCAACTTGGCGACCAAAATTAGTTGTCAAAAGTGACGCCAACTTGGCGATAACTGTAATATTTCGCCAAATTTTTAATTTCTTTAGAACACCAGTCGTTTGATACATCATTTGAGAGGTTTGCAACTGCTTATTCATATAATGGATGTCTTGTGGTTATCCCCCATTCTGCTCCCCAGGGGGGACACATTTTTAATTTCTTTACAACACCAGTCGTGTTACACAAGATTTGAAAGGTCTGCAACTGCTTATTCATATTATGGATGTCTTGTGTGTCACCCCCACACTCTGCTCTCCCCAGGGGGGGGGGGTCACATTTTTAATTTCTTTACAACACCAGTTGTGTGACACATCATTTGAGAGGTCTGCAGCTGCTTATTCATATTATGGATGTGTTGTGTGTCATCCCCCACTCTCCCCCCGGGGGGCACGTTTCTAATTTCTTTACAACACCAATTGTGTGACACATCATTTGAGAGGTCTGCAACTGCTTATTCATATTATGGATATCTTGTGTGTACCCCCCCCCTCTGCCCTCAGAGGGGGCGCATTTTGTAATTTCTTTAGAACACAAATTGTGTGACACATCATTCGAAAGGTCTGCAACTGTTTATTCATTTTATGGATGTCTTGTGTGTCACCCTTACTCTGCCCCCCAGGGGGGCACATTTTTAATTTCTTTACAACACCAGTCGTGTGACACATTATTTGAGAGGTCTGCAGCTGCTTATTCATATTATGGATGTCTTTTGCGTCGCCTCCCACTCTGCCCCCCAGGGGGGCACATTTTTAATTTCTTTACAACACCAGTCGTGTGACACATCATTTGAAAGGTCTGCAACTGCTTATTCATACCATGGGGTATTGGCGAGCGCAGCAAGCAGGGGTAGCCAATAATTTGGAATCGCGAAGCGATTACGCGGGGGGTTGGCGAGCATAGCGAGCAGGGGGGCGGGGCCCCCCTAGTAGCTATAAAAAAAAAATTCACTTACCTTTATTTATTTAAATTACGGAATCCTACAAAGAGGATACTTTACATTATTTATTTATAATTTATCCAAGAAAATAGATCATGCGTTCCAAACTAAAAATCTATCAAACAAGCTAAAAAAATTCTTTCTGCTTCCAGATATCGTTTCATACGGCAGACGATTCAGTAATTACAAAATTTGTAGCTTTTCTAGCAATAAATAAACTAACATCAATGCAATGTTTTCATCTAATGTCCGGTTATTCAGGCAGATTTTGCGAATACAGAGATAACAAAAGGAGATTGAACAATCAGAAACCGGCATTTTTACAAAGTTTTTTCTTTTTTAAGTGAGCGAATTTTCAGACTGGTCAATCTCGTTTCGCTAACAGCAAAATCTATCTAGATTTCGGCTATGAAAAATACTTTTGTTCCTTAAAAGACTCAGCGTAAAAAACTATTTTAGCACTGTAAAAATTAAAAGAAATGAATTTTAAAAGCACACTGCGTACATTCAAGCGAATTATTTTAAATTAGGGAATTTCTTATTCGTGTATTTTACAGATATTGTTTATTTCAATATACAGTCACAAAAATAATTGTGTACTTACCAGCGCCGTGCGAAAGGGGAGGGGGGGGGGGGGTGAGATGGCAGTTTTCCGGGCGCAGAAATTTGGGGGGGGGGGGGTCACCAAATTTATACTAACGTCATTTTTAGCTTGTTACAAGAAAAAATGCAGGGAGGGGGCGCCAAATTAAGACTTTGACCCGGTCGCAGTTTCCTCTTCGCACGCTTCATTCCATACTTAAAAATTCAGGAAAAATAACTAATTAGTAGAGATAAAATTACAGAAAAGGAATTTTAAAATTTTGCTGCATAAATTTGCACAAAGTTATATAGATTTTACAACTTACGTTCGTGAATTTTACAAATATTTTATTTCTAAAATTTAGTAAGGATATTTATCAAATGATATGATTTCTATATCATATAATTTCTATAATTTTAAACTGAAGCATTATGAATGCATTAAAACAACAACAACAACAACAAAAAAAAAATCATTGGATCCACAAAACTCGCTGTGCAGGAATTACTAGTATGGACTAGCCTCACACAAATTTTTAGACTTCCACGTGCGTTAGATATTTCTATTTTTTCTCCATCACACAAACGCACACATATTGATTAAATTTTACGCTGATTCTGCGTTTCGTGTAATATAGACTTCTGTGAACTAATGCAAAATGGATTTAGCTAGAAGCACAACAAGTAACGATATTATTTCTTCTTTATTTGAACTTACATTTTACCATAAAATTGGCATTGATAACAGCCAAAAAATGAAATGTGGGCGGCTTATCCCAAATTTTTTCCTTCTTAAATCTTATAAAAAACAAATTAGGACTTTTCTGTCTTCCTGGTATGACCAGTTTAAATGGCTATTAATGTTTTTTTTAGTTAAATATATTAGATATATACTTAAATTTAGCGTATATGCATTAGAGAAAACTGTGTCTTTTTATGAAAGGAATAACTGGGAAAATAATGGGAGAGATGAATTTGACTCGAGAACCTCTTTGGGAGCTGAACTTATTTATTTTGCCGCTGCATTTAAAAATAATGTCCGCGAATTCGTCAATTTTGCAAGCATCTCAAATGGGCCAAATCTAATATTTTTCATTCGTTTTCTTGCTAATATGTTGGCTGTATTTTCCAGCAGGGGCTGAAGGTGTCAATTTGGGAGAAACATTTAGTTTGATTGGTTAATTAGGTCTTGATTAACACGTGGTCAAGATCCAAAAAATTCTCGGGATCTATGATGTACAAGGCTTTACTCACAAACTAATGAGAATTCTCCATTTTCTATCATAAGTTACTCTCTGAATTTAATGGCCAACGTAATACATATTGAAGGTATGTACAAATATTATACCGACATGCTTGCAACAAATACAATAAATATAATTGGAGTGTTAAATTAGCCAGAGCCAGGAATCGAACCTGAGTCCACAGCGTACTAGGTTGTTTCTTTAGCCACTGCTACTCTGATTCTCAGTGTTTAGACCAACAGCCTAGTATGCTGTGGATCCAGGTTAGACTCCCTGGCTCTGGCTACAATTTTTCATTCCAGTTGAATTTATTATATATTTATTGTATGCATGCCTGTATAATATTTTTATGTACTTTTAACAGATGGATGCAGCCGTTCTTTATGTGTGCATTAAGGGAGCAAATCACGTTGACCAGCCAGAAAATGACCGCATTTAAAACACCTCGAAAAACTTTGTAGTTTTTTAATCAATGTATAAAATGAAGCTTTTTTTTTTCTTCACTTACACACATTCTTATGATTTGATAAAATATTCAAATACACATACATTTAGTAATATCTATTAATTAAATCACAACGACAAAAATGGCTTTTGAAAAATATAAAAATTAAAATATGCATTTTTGAGCACGATTTTTTTTTCGAATTCTACTTCATTTATATGTTTAATGTTTCATGTTTTTGTTACTTATAATATTATATTTACAGCAAACCAGAATTTGAAAGTATATTCAAGTTCTTTAGTACAATTAATGGCTTTTCTAATCATATTTTCTAAATTTCCCCCAAAAATGTATATTTTTTTTTCAACCTACAACTTTTTATGACAAAAGACTAAATTGAGGTTTAGCATAAATTAACACATATAAATTAAGAATAAACATAATTTCCAGGCTCTATGATAATTAGTTTTTAAATAAGAATGCACGCAATACCAAAAAATTACATTTAAAAAAAAAGGCTTTAAAGTTGCCTTATAACATTAGAGCAAATGGTGTTCTACAAGATATTTTTAGCCATAACTTCGGTTCTAATTGGTAATTTTATTTAAAAAAAAAAAAATTGTTTTTGCAGTGGATATGTAATTTTTGAAGGCATTCTATCAGAAATTTGTGAAAATCGTTTCTTTTTATCGTCAACGTGATCCGCCTGCTTAATATGTAAGAATGTCGTGCTGGAAAACAAAATTACAAGCTGTGAATCAGATTTTAAAGTTAGGAAAAATAACTTTTGGACATAATTTGATTTTAAATTCGAATTTTAAAAGGATTTTAACTTTTTCTTTTTTTTTTCTCTATATATAGCATGAATATCTCTCTGTAAATACCTGATCAATGTCATGCGACTGCGGTTGTATTTATAAACCGACTCAGATGCGATTAAGCAAACATATGTGAAGGGTTTATTAAGATCTCGACCAAATGCGTTGGACATCTTGATCCACCATCATGTTTAAGCAGTAACCTCTTGAAAATTTCAAACTAGCAATTAGAAGTATACAAAAAAATTTATATATCTAATTTATTTCTTGCATAATCGTTAAGTTTTGATAGAAGGATTCAAGAACAGTTTTTAGTTTTCCCTCTATCAAAAAAAAAAAAAAAAAAAAAAAAAAAAGGCATAGCAATTTGAAATTTTAAGGGGGCTGCCGTTTAGAAACAAAAGATTTTTTTCGTAATCGGAGGGATTTTAGGAATTTTAGCAAAGGCGATATTTTTGAAAATTAATTTTTATAACAACAATCATATCCGTGAATGTTTCGCTAAGTTTTAAAAATTGCCATACAAATTCAATATTGATGGAAACTAGAAATTTTCTATTATCGAGTTCCACGCATTTTAGTTTCGGGTATTAGAATAAAATAAACAGAATCTTTAAAAAACAAGGAAGAGTGTACAAATGTCTTCCCTATATAAGCTAAAAATACATTTTTTTCGTCTTGAGGAAAGTAATGTGGTTATTTTTAAACAAAACGTTTTTTTTTTTTTTTTTTTTTTTTTTTTTTTTTTTTTTTTGAGGAAAGGGGGGGAGATGCAAAACTTCTGGCCCCGGGCGCCAAAAAGTGTAGCTACGCCACTGTACAGCATTGACTTAGACGGACTATGGGTT
The DNA here is from genome assembly GCA_964019185.1 of Maratus speculifer. Taxonomy (NCBI): domain Eukaryota; kingdom Metazoa; phylum Arthropoda; class Arachnida; order Araneae; family Salticidae; genus Maratus; species Maratus speculifer. The sequence goes on along the minus strand of OZ025294.1, from coordinate 241,311,955 downwards.
GAGGGATGAATCGCTCCTGTGGTTTTTTTAAATGCAGGAGAACAAAAGTTAAATAAGGAATGGCATGCCATTTATTATAATAACGTAGAATTGTGATCGAAAAAATATGATGGATTGGAAGGGGGTGGGTGATACCATTTACATCCGCCCCAGGTGTCACCCATACCAGCTACGCCACTGAATGCTGTAACTATTAAATTTAATGTTCATCGTCATATCCCGTTTGCAGAAGCAGGCAAAGACGTCAAAAATAAAATATAACGAAATTTACAATGTAAGTTTACAAATAATAATAATAACAATAATAACAAGTATAATTTACATATATCATATATATGTTACTGTATGTTTAATTTTTCAGAAATTGATAGGTACTTTGGGTTGGTTGGTTGGCAGGCGGCTTGAGACTTATGCTTCGCCATAGGCGGCTTTGTCTCGACTACTCGTCAGGAAGAGAATCCGAAATCTCAAATGCAGTGTATTATGAGAAATCCGTGATTACCCACGAGCAACCACAAGAGAAAATTTGACGAGAGAAGAGAGACCGGAGCGAGATTTGAGGGCGACTGTAATAACCTCGGAATACGTAGATCGGGACTGTAAACCAAGCGTAGAAAGTAGGGTGATCCTGTTCGTGCTATATTTTGCACACTGGAGAAGGACGTGATCAGAAGTCTCAGGGACACAGCATATAGAACACAGTGGGGAAGACGCCAGATTCATACTGAAGAGCCGGGAGTTAGTCGGCCAGGTACGGGTACGCCACCGAGAAATCCAGATGTCCTCACGACGATGGCAGGTCCACTGTCGAAAGGCATCGTCCTCGCTAAGATGAGGGAAATCGGAGCAATAATCGCTGTTCAGCCAGGCATACGTCTTTTCGGTTATCCAGTCACGACGGATTTGGGCCCCAAGGTCTTCAGGAGCAACCCAGTGCAGGGTGCGGGTAAGGTACGGGCCATTGCGAGCCAGGGAGTCAGCCACCTCGTTAGGGGGAATGCCCTTGTGGCCAGGACACCACACAAGAGAAAGAGACACGCTATGGAGAGAGAGGAGCTGAGAGATGGAGTTATGCAGGAGTGTGATTACTCTAGGAGAGCGGAGAGAATAGTTTTCCCGAGCAGAGAGAACAGAGCGGCTGTCAGTGAGCAGGAAGTAGCGACCATTCTCTTTCACATAAGAGGTTAGAGCGATGAAAATGGCGAAGGCCTCGGCAGTGAAGATAGAGTTGAGATGATGTACAAGCATGGCGATACTGGATCCGGAGAAAGAATTGTGAACAGCAACGGCTGTTTTGGCGGAGTCTTTGGATGCGTCGGAGGAGAGCAATATAGTGTTTGACATCGAGGCGCTCCAGGACTTCCAAGCTTGGTAGATGGCCTCCGAAGGAAGAGAAGTATTTTGAAAGGGAAGACCGTCCAAAAGGATATGGCATTCAGAGTGAAGAAAAGGATGGGATGGCCACGAGAACTTGAGTATATCTTTAGGATCAAGGTTGTAAGTGCTTAAAAACTCAACAGCAGCAGCCGAAAGATGTCCAGAAACACTGGAAAGGTCAGAGGAAAAAGGGGGGTGAGGTAGAGAAAGTTGGCGAGCTAGGAACCTGTTGGCAATGCAGCGGATACGGCTGACCATACTGGAGGCATTCGCCTCGCGGCGAAGGAGAGGAAGTGCAGTATATCTCGGAAGGCCGGTGGCAACCCGTAGGGCGGCGTTGTAGGTGACCTCAAGAGAGTTCAAAGTGGAGGGGCAGACTTTGAGAAAAAGGGGGCAGGCATATTCGAGGAGACTCCGAACAAGAGAGTCAACGATACGCAACAAGTGTGTCGTATGAATGCCGTGATTCAAGTATGCCGTGATTCTTTCAAGTACTTGAGCCTCTTAAAGGCCTTGGCACGAAGGTAAGAGAAGTGATAATTGAATAGGAGGGACCTGCCGAACCAGACCCCTAGAATTCTAACAACGGGACTCCACTCGAGTTCAAAGCCCCTGATATGAGCTTCTGATTCGAGAGGCTGACGGCGGGAGAAATCTATAGCGGTGCTCTTTTAAGGTGAAATGGAGAGGTGATGAGCAGAACATCACTGAACTAGCCGATCAATGCAGTTCTGGAGTTTGGCCAAGGTGCGCAGAGGACCTTCCCCCAAGGCATATATGAAAATGTCATCTGCATAGATCAGGAGATAGACCCCACACTCCTGGATCTCGAAGATGTCGAAGAGGAAAATCATAAAAAGAAACGGGGAGAGGACACTACCCTGCGGTACGCCTCTCCTACATGGACCACGGTTGGAAAACTGAGACTTCCACCGAACGTGGATAGAGCGATCCGTCAGAAAATTTGCGATCCAGCGGCCAACTTTGCCCCGGATATCAAGATGGGCAAGCTTGTAGATCAGACTATCGATCCAGACTGAATCGTAAGCCGAGCTGATGTCGAGACATACCGCAAGCGCAGTCAGACGGGAGTTGCGAGCTCTTGATATGTCATCAAAGAGCTTGCACAAAGCGGCCGTAGAGTCCTTGAAAGGCATAAATCCGTAGTGAGAAGCCTGAAAGATCTCGTTGTTCCCAGCCCAAAAGATAAGGCGGTTGAGAAGGAGACGTTCAAAGACCTTCGAGCACACGGCAGTCAGCGCAATGGGACGATAAGAAGAGACCAGGCGAGAAGGCTTGCCAGGCTTGCAGATTGGGACGATGGTAGCTTCCTTCCACTCAGATGGTACGGTACCCGAGTCCAAAAGCTCGTTATAAAGGGTGAGAAGTTTCTCTAGATTAGAGTCGGAGAGGCCTCGGAGTAATTTAACGGATATCCCATCACGCCCAGGAGTTGTAGGACGAGTCCTTTGGACGGCGAGACTTAGTTCATTGAGAGTATAAGGAGCATCAAGGCAGGCATCCCCATCGCTAAGATCATAAGGAATGGGAACCAAAGGATCATCTTGGCTGAAAGCCTCAAGGAAAAGGTCCGCTTGGGCGCGCCAGGAAGCGACAGGGCCCCCATTCCACAAAATGTTGTCGCCAGGTGGAGTATCTTTACGAGCCAGATTTTTGAGCAGTTTGAAGATTTGGCCATTCGAACCCTGAGAGCGACAAGTCCTGTCCCAGTAGTCGCGAGAAACCTGTTTGATGTAGCCGACGGAGCTTGCTGGCCGTCTGTTTATAGAGCAACCACATCTCCTTGGAGCAGCAAGATCTTGCAAGACGGAGGTATCGACGTTTGAGTCCGAGTAGTTTACGGCATGTGGAATCCCACCAAGAAGCATTGCGGCGAGGCACACGGCGAGGGAAAACTGAGCACCTAGAGAGTGCCGCTCTACAAGAGTCCGAAAAGGAGTCGTAGGTGGAATAGGAATTGAAGTTGTCTAGAGTCGAATTTAGATGACAGGCGGCTGAGGTCCAGTTGACAAAATGGCGACGGGAGTCGGCCTGAGTATCGTGCCCACCAATCTGAATAATGACGGGCTGGTGATCCGAGTCGAATGGATCCGGATCCACCGAACAGGAAAGCGGACCAAAAAGGCCAGAAGAGGAGAGGGTGAGATCGAGAAGGGAAGGGGCAGAACCGGGCGCATTACGAGTCGCACTGGACGTATTGCAGACACAAACGGGATGACTGAGGATCCAGGAATGGAAACGCTGAAGAGGGAGAGAGTAAGGAGGCTGGCGACAGAATAGATTGATGTTAAAGTCGCCCACCAGAAGGAATGGTGGCTCAATAAAATTGAGTAAACTATCGAACCACTGAACTGCAAAGGAACCCCTGGGAAGGTAGATATTGACAATGGTGAGCCAGATGCCATGAATGCTGATCTTAACGCCAAGAGCTTCCGTATTGCCGGAAGAGTCAATAGGAAGAGGAATGCGGTATGAAGGGTAGGAAGCGCGGACCGCCGTGAGGAGACCTCCACCACGGCCGCCATCTCTACCAGCCAAAAAGGTATGCATACGGGGAATAGAGAAGGTTGAACCCGAAGCTAAAAAGGTCTCCTGTAAGCAGATGACCTGGCAGTCTCTAAATAAAGGGGCACGCAACCAATGTCCATTAGCTCTAACACTTCTACAGTTCCAATGAATAATCTGAAAAACCATGAAAAAACAAAAAGGGGAAACACCAGCAATTGAGAAGAGAGAGAAGCCCCAAAAGAAAAACCTACATAAAAGAATAGAACATGACTCATGACTTCCTCCCCCTTCCCTCAAAAAAAAGGGGGGGGGAAGGGGAGAGGAAAAAAGAGAAGACCCAACTCACGTGAGTCCAGTGGCCAGAGAAGAATGTCCGAGCTCATGTTTGGAGTTGTCATCTGAAACCCCAGATTCCGTGGAAGAAAAATCCATGAGGATGTCTGACAAGGACCCCTTTTCCGATAAGGCCTTTCGCAACTTTTTTATTTTTTCCGATGCACGTTGTGTTCTGGGTGAATGTAAAAATTCGCTCTTTTTCCCAGTGTGTGAAGGCAGTGAGGGGGAATCACCCGTTGTTAAAATCTCTTTTATTGCACCGATGACCGCTGAGGTAAACATGGTAAGCATATTTTGGCAGTTGGCAGCTTGAGCGGTTAGCACTTGCTGCAACATGTTAGCAATGTTTTCACTAAACCCTTGAAGGGTCTCCTGGAGTTCCGTTTTAGTGATATAGTTCATAGGAGGGGGGGAACTGGCGGATGAAGAGGCCGCAGCCGCATATGAATCAGCTTTGTGAGTGGTGCTGGCGCGGAACTGTCGCCGGGCCTGACTAAAACCTAAGTGGTGTTCGGCTTTGTATTTGAGTAGTTTGGCTTCACGTATATAGTGGGGACAAGATTTGTCAGAGGCGGCGTGGGGGCCTTTGCAATTAGCGCAAAGGGGGGGGGGGGGTAGCGGAGCAGGTGCCCTGATGGGACTCTGCACACTGGCTGCAAATAGGATCGATCTTACAGTTACGTGTACTGTGAGTAAATTTTTTGCATTTATTGCATTGCCGTGGTTTATCAACGAATAAAGAGATACGGTGGTATTGATACCAGAGTTTAACTTCGGCCGGGAGGGAGTGGCCAAGCTTGGTGACCAGGACCGACGTAGTTGGTGTCGAGCCCTGTCGAAGAAAACGTCTAACTTCAAGTGTTTTTATGCCAATGAAATCCAATTCTTCCGCTATTTCGGTGCAATCAACAAGCGGGTCGATGTTGTGAAGAAGGAACCGGGTTGATATTTCTTCAGGAAGATAGGACGCAGTAACAGAAATATTTAATAATGATTTGATGTTTAAAATTTCAATGGCAGTTTCTGCCGATTGCGTATGGATCAGTAATTTGCCCTGGCGGGTAATTTTCATAAAATCAATACATTTATATGAAGGAACTTGCAAGGCAATGGCATCCCTTAGCACCTTGGGGTGGGTCATAGGTATGGATCCATTTACAGCAGTTAGGGTAACTGAGATAGCACCAATGCCGACTTTACTAGCTTCCGATAAGATATTTTCAGGGGAACTGTTTAAACGGTATAGGAAGGGATTATGAGTAACACTATTAGTTGTCTCCATGTTTGAAACAGCATCCTGGACTTTAAATTCAGAGTTCATTTTGCTATCCGTGACCGTCACTGTTGACAGTCAGACACAATTACAACAAACAAAATTCGAAACAAACTCAAAGAAAAAAACAGTTCAACACTTACCAGTGCTGGTAAAAACTAACGTAACAAGACACTTACTGCACTAAAAACAAGAAGTAACGAGCGAAACTGCACGAAATTATAAAGAAATCCCACCCAAACGGGCGGAAGAGGAGAAACACGACACGTTGACAACAACGCCAACAGAAATCAAAATTCAAGCTCAAGCCGCTGCCAGATGCAACCTACCGACGAATGTTACGATTTTTCATTTTCGGTACTTTGGGTACTTTGGGTTATTTTGTACACACGCCGCGAATTCGGCGTGCACGAAGTCCTTGACATGCGTTTCTGTCTCTTATACTAACATTTAATGAATTAACTTTCTTCTTATCGTTTCGGGTTTGATGCGTTGCGTTTTATACTTTAGTTGGGAGTAGTTTCCGCAAGTTGCGAATTTTTATGTTGCACTTGAATATGAAATTGTATTGTATTAAAATTGAATGTTAATGTGATTTTCTTGCAGGGAAGTATACCTGTGTTATGTTTTGACCCGTGTCACTGTTATTTCTTTTTTAGTTGATACAGATTAGAGATGGGCGGGCATTATTTAACATAACAGGGTGAATATTCGTAATATTAACCTAAAATTTATTATTCAGTAATACATTAACAAAAAGTCCCTGTTAATTTTGGAACGCCTTGTATGCGCATTAAAAAAAAAAAAAAAAGAAATAGGAAAATTATATTACAAGTACATATTTATACAGTAACTAAAATTAAATTATCGAAAACCTGTTTCTTAACTTGTAAATCTCATCTGAATCGACGATAAAGAATTTCTATTACTGCAGAAAAGAAAATTCTTCAACAGCACAGCATTAAAACGCATGTGAGACACAGAGAGAGAAAAAAGCACACGAACAAAGAAAAAAACTGTCCTTTTTGCGCATCCCTGTCCATCTATGATTCTAAGACATTAAAAATCCGTTTGGTCTAACCAAGTATTTAAACACGGCAGAACTGTTTCCAATTTGCATATACGAAATATAAAAGATGCTAATTGCGGTTATAAAGTGCTATTATAAAGAATACTGCAAAATCTCAAGTACTTAATTATCTCAAATTATCAAAATCATCTCAATAATCAAAATCTCAATTACTAAGAATTAAGGCTTTTTCTTTTAAATTAACAAGATAAACAAAATTATTTTCCAGTTTCCAATCACAACAATAGTTCTCCGTTTGCTATTGAAAAGATCAGCTGATAACATCTCTCAAACCGATTGGTTGTTCGCAAACAATACGGATATTGGATAGATATTTAAAAACACCTGGCTTCGATCTTGTCAGAAATTATTTTATTTTTTGAATGTTTTGTAACGCTCACAGTTACAAAGATTAAAATATCAAAAAAAAAAAAAAAAAAAAAAAGTTCAATGAGATTCTGCCATTGCAGAATTCAGTTTCGCCTCCGATTAGAAAAAAAAAAAAAAAAAAATCGATAGAGGTTGTTTAGAAAGGGGACCCCGTTTAAAATGGCGTTTAGAATGAACTAACTTCATTTTTGTTGTGTTTATCAACATAATAGCAAACAGAACGGCGTGAAATACCCAATTGATTACCAATTTCTCTCTGAGACATTGGAATTGCGGAATAATAAAGAGATACAATTCGATGTGTTACTTCTTCATTGACTAGATTCATAAAAAACGGATTTTTTCTTTAGTTTAAACGCTTTTTTATATTCTGAGAAAAGGGAAATGCATTTTAACAATAAAACGAGTGGAATACCGTCAAATTCGACTAATGAAATGTTTAATTGACCTTATCAATTTGGTTTTAAAAAAAGTAAAAGAAATTACATTATTGAATCAATATATAATAAATATATTTCCAAACTTAATGTCAAGTTTGCCAGTTACAATATTCGCACATCTTCAGCTAAAATTGTAATCTGAGTTCCGGCGAAATACAGAAATTTTATTTTATATTGCACTCACAAAAAATAGTTATATATATATATATATATATATATATATATATATATATATAAACTAATTTTATTTTTACTTTGACATTATTTTAACTAACTGAAGTCATCTGAAAGTAAAATCTCAATCTCAGTGCCATAATGAAAAGAAATATTGAAATGTAATATCGTTATGAGTAAAAATGCGATGTTTTAAATAGTGACGTCATTTTCTCTTCAAATGTTTTTTAAAAGTTACTGTTATTAGTAATATGAAAAAGGCATCCGTAATAATATTGTAATTCCCATTTATCTGGTTGCTGAATGACATCATTTTCCTCATTTGAAACTTTTCTTATTTTGCTTTAGACATTAATTTTTATCATAAATTATTTTCTGTTATTTTATTTACATTATTAATATTATTTCCCAGTTAATATATATATATATATATATATATATATATATTAACCTCAATTCTCTTTCAAGTGCATAATTATACGCAATCATTTGGAAAATAAATTTTTATTATCGAGAGAAAAGCTAAACTGTGTTGCCACCATTTTGAAGAAATATCGTAAAAAGCATTTAAAATTAAAAATAAAATATAAAAATGGAAATAAATTAAAAAATAGCTAAAATGGGCACAACTACAAATAAATAGCTTTCATTTAAAAAAATAATTATCAAAATCGGTTCAGTAGAAAATTCAGGGCTGATGACACGAAATTTTTTAGCTTGTCTGAAAGAAATGGCATCGGAGGCTTAAAAAAATAAATAAATAAATAAATAAATAAATAAAACTAATCTAATTTTTACTATGACATTATTTTCACTAACTGAAGTCGTCTGAAAGTAAAATCTCAATCTCAGTGTCCATAATGAAAAGAAATATTGAAATGTAATATCGTTATGAGTAAAAATGCGATGTTTTAAATAGTGACGTCATTTTCTCTTCAAATGTTTTTTAAAAGTTAATATTATTAGTAATATGAAAAAGGCGTCCGTAATAATATTGTAAATTTATTTTATCTGGTTGCTGAGTGCCATCATTTTCCTCATTTGAAATATTTCTTACTTTGCTTTAGACATTAATTTTTATCATAAATTATTTTCTGTTATTTTATTACATTATTAATATTATTTTTTAGTAAATATATTTTTTTTTTACCTCAATTAGTGCATAATTATATGCAATCATTTTATTGTGGTTAAATTTTACGAAAACAATTAACTTTTTTCTTTTAAATGCGAGGACATGTTCACTGATGAAATAAAGTTTCTGACTTGTGGAAAGTAATAATGGAAAATAAATTTTTATTATCGAGAGAAAAGCTAAACTAAGTTGCCACCATTTTGAAGAAATATCGTAAAAAAGCATTTAAAATTAAAAATAAAATATAAAAATGGAAATAAATTAAAAAATAGTTAAAATGGGCACAACTACAAATAAATAGCTTTCATTTAAAAAAATAATTATCAAAATCGGTCCAGTAGAAAACTCAGGGCTGATGACACGACATTTTTAGCTTGTCTGAAAGAAATAGCATCGGAGGCTAATAAATAAATAAATAAATAAAGTGTAAATGCGGACAAAGAAAATTATTTTTCTCAGCCACTGCGCAAAATCAAAGACGTCCCAATAAAATGAAGACAATCACTGCGAAGATTATCATATGCTGTTATAATTCGTAAATCATATACAGGATTATCAAGACTGATAAAATGTTGGAGCGTCTTTCATCCACCATTAAACCATGTCTAATAGAAAAAAATAAGCTCGTCAGAATTCGATTTTGTTTGCATCATGTTCAAGCTAAAAGATACTTTTCAGATATTTGGAATTTTTGAAATGTTTGTAAATGAATCCACGATTAATTAGCTTGAAGATAGTTTTATGTGATTACTAGTAATCATAGTGTTAAAAGAATATTTACAAAATGGAGCGTGGCTTAAAAACATGCAAACTGGGATATTTTAAACTAATTTATGGAATGACGAAGTGTATGTCCGGTAAGTAAATGCTGTTGATTGATATCATAGCTCTCTGAAAAATATTCAAATATAAAAATCATAAAGCCATGGCAGTACAAATGTATTCAAATGTCGCAACTAATTTGGGACAGAGGGAGTATTCAAGTTAGGATAGATATGAATCTGTCAATTAACACACAACACAAATATCACAAAAAATCAGAAATTGTAAACAAATTTAAAAAATGCACTCTCACATCATTTTGAATCTCCACCTCCATGTCCATTTACCCGCAAATATTTTAACCAAAATCCGCCTATATACCCGCAATCTTTTTAACCAATGATGTTGCCACTATCATATCGAGGCACCCTGAGAGCTTCACAGTTCTGACGTATCAAATTCATGTTCACTTTCTGTATATATACACTTAAGTTGCGCGCCAAAAGCCAAAGCAATTTTTGTGTGTACATCTGTTTCTGTAGTATTCTGTCTCTTTAAACGCAATTGAATTTTGTATTTCTGTGAGTATTTTTAGAAATGAACTTTTAATTAAGGCTACTATACTGTGAGCTTGACAGATTTTTAAATCTTTCATATATTAATCTTTTTTTTTATAAATATAATTATTATTTTTTAATTGAACAAAATAATGGTATATTTTAATTTATTTGATGTGTCGCCCATTATTATCATTTTTTGTTTGATTCATTACATTTATATAAAATAGAGGTGGCTTAGTTCTATGCATGTTCATGTATAGAAAACTTAATTAAAAAAAAAAAACTGTTTAATATTTAACATTTTGTCATATTCAAAACTTTTCGCTAAAAAATAAAATTGTCTCAAGGACTTTGGATCTGGTCCTTGTTATCTCAGCTATCAAAAATTTGGTTTATAGCTTTCAAGTCCAATTTTTTAATGGTACTTTTAACAATATAGTGCCTTTAGCAGTTTTTTTAAAAACCAATAATGCTTTTTTAAAACCAAGCATAATTTGGGCTTCAGAAATTTTAAGATTTCTTACCAAAGGATGTAAACAGCTATGGAAACAAGCCCAATACTTTTATTGTTTATTTATTTTTATATATAAAAGTATGTCAATTATATATTATTTTTCTAGTGTATAATTACTTCTATTAATATATTAAAGTAGACAAATGGATTTTTTATATCAAATTGCATAAATATTGAAAAGTTTGCATGTGTATATGTGACAGTGAAGAGATAGCCACAAAGTATGTCAGGCAGATGTATCAGTACACCCTTAAAAAAAAATCTATTTTTTTTCCTTTTTACTTTTCTTTCTTTTTTCTTTTTTTTTGTAAAAAAATAATTATAATTATTATATTTAAATTTTTTCAATATTAATCTATCAACAATATTTAACCATTCTTTTAGTCTCATTTCCCAATATGAATTGAAATTTAATTTTAAATAACAGTAATATATCAAAAGCCCAGTAATGGACACCCTCTGTTCCAGTAATGGGTACACCATAAAAAGTAATAAATATAATTATTTTTATGATTGTATTTGGAATCAGAATTTAATGAAAACATATTAATGAAACAAAATAATTATTTTCAAATAAATTTAACAATTAAGGTACCAATAAAAATGCTGGCCTTGGGAGAAAAAAGAAGTATCGCCGGGCAGGAATTTTTCAAAGAGGGAAAACTTCTAAAAAAGGATAATAGGATAATTTTTCTTTCAAAAGGGAACTCTATTTAAAAAAAAAGGGTACTTTTTTTTCCAAATGTAACATTTCTAAAAAAAAGCACACTTGTACCTTGTTCACCAAAAAGAAATAGAGATGGGAGAATGTTTTGGGATTGTCACATCCAACTAAATTTTTTTGTGTGTATTAGATTGTTGTAGGTTCATGAAAGAGAAAGACTATGTGAAATGAATCTTTTGTTAATGTATTGTGAAAATGATTGAATTCAAGGAATTGCCTGGGATAGATTCCTTATCTATGGAAGACTAGATTTTCTATTTGTTAATGGTCTTATAGTGCAATTTTCTTTAGCAACTCCCTAATTTCCCCCTGCTCTCCTGGAGCTACAAAAATTTCTTCTGGGGGGAAAAATATATGAATTCAACACTGCAAAAGAAAACTTTTTTTCTCCCCTCTTATTTTTACGCTTTATACCATGAAAATTCTATTTACGGTGTTATGATACTATATATATAATAATGCAGTTAATATTCAATAACTGATTTTATTTTTTAAAATTTTGATCTATCATATCTGGTGAAGTTGGGGAGGGATAATGCTTTTCATTTCTTGAAATTAAATACTAGGTCATTCCATGGTAACTTACTTTACATTTAGAACAATTTATTGCAGTAATTTTAGTAATATAACACTAAAAAATGTTCAAATGTAAAATTAACATGATAATGAAACCTATCTAAGGGTCAATTTGGAGGAAAATTGCCTAAAAAATGATAATAATGAAAATTACACTTTATATGACAACTTGTATTATTTTTCAGTAATGGCAATTACCATAGTAAATATAATATTAAAATTTAAGAAACAACATTAAAATTAGGTAAAATTCATCCAAATTGAGCTTTGAGTAAGTTTAATTAGCAAACCATGTCAAATTTACATTTTTATTTATTTATTTATTTTTTTTATTACTGTAGACTCCCTCAAATCCGCACAGTTTAGGACCAGAGGTTGTGCAGATTTTAGAATTCTGCAGGTTTCTGGTCATTGCTTTGTCTGCATTTTTTTTTTTTTTAAATTTAAATGTAATTAATAATACAGTTGAAACTATAAAGAATGTTCACAATATAATAAAGTATTTAAAGTAAGTAATAAACTAAAATAATAAAAATTTGGATAATTTTTAAAATGATTAAAATATTAAAAGCAAAGGTCAAGTTAATAATCAATAATATATGATTAAATGTTCACTAAAAAGATTAAATGTATTTTTCTTATATTATTCAATGAAACTTGCCTCATAAAGGTACTTTACTAATTCACATCAAAATTTTAAAGTAAGGAAGATTTTATTTCTGGCTTAGCTAGACTTAATAACCAAAAAAAGCTTGATAATACATAAATATATTTGATAAGAAGATTGTGATTACCAATGATATCAGCAACATTTTGAATTTTTTTAGAAATAAATGTATTCTTCCTCCGTGAAAAATCATGAATTCAAGTAATATTAACAAAAATTACAAAAAAACATATGTGGAATTGATGTAAAACTAAAAGTCAAATCTTGTCCTTGTATCTGAACTGAATATTTCATCATTTACATCCATAAATTATGTGCGGATTTGAGGGAATCTACTGTATTAAAATTACGGAAAATTGCTTGAAATGTAACTTAAATTACTATGGAATGACCCTATTTTTAAAAGTACCCATATTTCAGCCACTTATTTTGCTAAATCAATGTATCTAGCAGTATGTAGCATTCATTGTGTAAATTGAAGAAAAATAGTTAAAGTTAGAGATGTAAATTTTCCAGAAAAATATAAGTGGTGGAAAAAACTTTTTTTTGAAAAGTTGGAAAAATTGATTTTTTGTGATTGTTTTTCCCAAATAAATTATATTTTCTTAGAGAATATTAAATAATAAACATTTTTTCCCATTTAGTATTTGTATTAAAAGAAAATTATTTTCAGTTTATAGTTTATATTATAAACTAAAAAGAAAGAAGCAAAGCCTGCTTATTTTTAACAAAAGCAGTTACATAGAGAGTTAAACTTCTACTGTGCTTTAGAAAACTACTAAAATTCAAAGTTTAATCAAGAAGAAAAGTATAATTTGGAATGTATTTACTTGTAATAAAATATGGATTTTTTTTTTCATCGCGGTTGTATTTTTCTAATACTAACTGCCCATGTTTTGCAACATTACTGTATATTATGGAGGTAAAGTGGAGGTCAATTTTAGATTTAACACCTTGAAAAAACATTGAGTTAATCAGCTGTAAGGAAATCTTGAAAAATGCAGCATATTAGTGCCACCTATAGGGCAATTTACACCAAAAACTGAACAACATTAACATACATCAGGAACTGGTTGAATCTGTAGTTTGATGAAAAATCGTCTTTTAGTTCTTGAGATAGAACTATTTTGGAAATCATGAATAATGCAGAATATCAGCGCCATTGGTTGGACGATATATACCAATAACTTAACATAGAATTTTTGTCAAGGTGTAACTGAATCTAAAGTTTTGTGAAATTAAGTGCATCAGTTCTTGAGATAGTGCCCATAAAATTTTTGTCACGTTCAGACTCACAGAGTGACAGATATTTTCCAAAAACCATCAAATTGTGTTCAGGACCTTCTAAAACATTTAAATACACCAAAAACTGGAAGTCAAATTTTTCACGAATTCAATACTTACTTCTTGAAAAGATAGAAAAAAAAGTAATAAATGCATGCTTCAAATATTATGTTAAATTTTTAATTTTACCATTCCCATTAATTGGCATATAATTGAAATATTTTTGCACATTAATTAATTTTTAAAAAGAGAAGTTGCATTTAATTATATATCTAGATTTTTTTTTCATGTAATCCTGTTTTTGTGAAATTGTGAACTTCTTGTATATACTTATACAAAATATATTCAGAATTTATGATTTAAAAATTATTACTATATTTCAGTTCTTATTTAGCATTTTTAATAAAGTTATTCTTACATATATACAACTTGATAAGATTCAGCTGCTATATGGTATGAGATTTTTTTTTTTCTTTAATTACTGCATTTGTAAAAGATTCAATTTGGAGATTAAACTTTTCTGAAATGTCTATTTTTCAAGAGAAATTTTGCGAAAGATCTTGTGTTTCATACTAGAAAAAAATGTGAAGGATCCTTTCTTCTCAAACAGATTTCTGCTGAGAGATCATATTACCCACATTAAAGTTTTCATGTAGGACACTCAACATAAAAATAAATAAAATTAAAAGTATGAGAATGTAGCTATTACAAAATTTTCAATATATATTTTACAAATGAAATTTCAATTTTTCCAGTTTGGAAAAATTGAAAAATAAGCCTTCGGGGGGGAAAAAACTGAAAAAACCGTTTTTTCCCCAATTTTTCCATTTTTTTTTCCAAGCATTCCCATCTCTAGTTAAAGTATTCAAAAATTGTCTCAATGACCACTCTCCTCTAGTATGAAGAATCATCCATAGACAAATCAAAACTACTTATGGCCGCCATCATTTATCATAAAGTATGTTTATAATGAACTTGTTATTTTTATGCTCTAAAACACTAGTTAGGAACTATTTCTGTGGAGCTGTTTCAGAAATTGTAAAAGTGATGCTTAAATTTGACATAGTTCTCTGTTTAATCTAACAGGTGCAGATCCAGCCCTATGGAGGTCTAGGGCAAAGACAAAGTAGAGATTTCCATTCTGTACATTAAAATAATTTTTTCTTCTACCATTTCTCTTTTTATTTATTACAAGCAATAGATCCTAATGTGTGACTGTTTAGAAAGGTTTCACTGTATATGTATTTGCAAAATTTTTAATTGAAGTGCTTGAAAAATTTTTATTTTGCTTATTTGTCTTATTTTAAAAATGTAATTATAGTTATCATTTGGTGAAATATGAGAAGCCCACGCTCCAAAGGTTCTCAAGATTCTCCTCGAACAAGAAGTTCTCCACGTTCAAGGGCATCCCAGCGTTCTAGAGGATCACCACGATCAGCTAATAATAAATCACCAAGATCTGCTAATAATAGATCTCCAGGTAAGGTTAAAAAATAATTTTCCTACATATAATATATATATATATATAATATTTTTAATGTAGAAAAATTAGCGTCATATTTTTTGTTAAAGTGGAATTTTATATAATTTGAAGTTTTGTAAGCAGAAATGCAATGATATTAATCATTTGATCAAATAATGAAAAGTACAAATTTTGTCAAAAAAATCATGAAAAAAAAGGGCATATTTCATAACGTGAAAAGGCAAATTTTCTAAAAAGGTCAGAAAAAAGGCAAATTTTTTCAAAAGGGTGCAGAAAAAAAATTATAGTGCCAATAGTGGATTTTCTCTCCGTTTCAGACAATGTATAATGGTATTAAAATTCAACGCAGATGTCATATACGCACCACATTTGCACATGCTTTTTTCTCCCGCCAATTTGGCGAAAATTTTGTTTTTGAATATAAGTTACAAATTACATGCAGTAACAGGGTGCGATTTTTTGTTGCAATATAAAAATAAAATAACATGAAAAAATGAAAGAGATTCTAGTATTTTAAGAAAGGAAATAAAAGTAAATAAATGATAGTTTGATAAAATAATTATTGATATAGTATATAATAAATATTTTAAAGAATTAAAATGAAAAATAACAGTAAATAAACATGAATTTAATAAAAAAGGAAACCATAAACGTTTATAAATAATAAACTTAATAAGTATCCAGCAAATGTAATTTTCACAATAAATTGTAAATAGTAATACTTATATGTTCAATGCATGCAGTTGTATCATTTATTCAACACATTTTACTGAAATCTTTAACTTTTCCCATTTTATTTTCCTAACAATTGTTATAAACTTGCATTTTTAACAAATATATTCTTAGTTGTTATAAATTTATCAATTGGATCTTTTCCTTGGCACTGATGTGCAATGCCAAATTGGCAGGGGGAAAAAGCATGTGCAAATGTGGTGTGTATATGACATCTGTGCCAAAAATTCAGAGGACAAATGTAATTCATTTTTAAAAGTAGTAGAGTCACCCGGGGTAATTCCTGGTCAAAAAGCATCAACATTCAATTATTACAAAATCTATCTAAGCTAGAGTTACCAATTTTGGCATGGAGTAAGCACATTGTGATGTCTATCTAATAAAATATCTATTTTACCAATAATGCACAGGTAATTTGAATAATTATACTGAATTAGTGACCAGGATTTACCCCAGGGATGGGGTAATTCCTGGCCACTTATGGGGTAATTATTGGTCACTCACATATTGAAGCAAATACATACATTTTTATATTATTAATACATTGTACATTATTAATACAATTTATTAAACTAATTATACTATTAATTTTATTATCTATAGCTAATTAAACACTTTAACCTATTTAATTCAGGATTAAATACAAATTTATTTAACATGAGAAAAATATACATGCTACACATCTTTAGCCAAAATATTTTTTTTACAATTTGTATGCAATATTTATATCTACTTAGCTTCTATATCTACTATGAATGGATCAACACCTGTCAAATATATAGGTCCATAAAAAAAATAGTGAATGTCAATTGTCTCTATTCTATCTCGCTTCGTCCAGCAGAAGTTTCCTGCTCCTCTTTCCAAGAACTTTACACATACTTCATTGCCATCTACTTTTGTAACTTTTCCAACATAAAACAGATCTTCATCATAATATACAGCATAGTATTTATGCTCTTCTATTGAATTCTGTATGTTTTCAATTGCATTTTTTGCATTTTGCAATGATGTATTTTTATTCAACTGCACAGTCATGGTTGACATATCTGGTGGTTCATCTGTGTCCTGATCTATGTTTTTCCTTTTTCATATCCCCTTATTATCTTGTCTCTTTTTCATTTGATTGACCTTTTCTTTTATTTCTCTGTCAGATTCTGCAACTAGTTCCAAAAAATCATAATTGGTTATGACAGCAGCTTTTGTATCAATCTTTCACCGAACGTCTGAGCGTGCAACTGTTTTTGGTGTTTGTCTAAACTGTGTGCTTAGCAAGTTTTCAAACGAGGTAGATGCAGCGGACTGACTGATAACTGTTGATTAGGGTGGAGCGAAAAAAAATTTTTTTTGAAAATCAAAAACGGGTAGGTGCCAAAAGTTGCCTTTATACTAGTACATCAACTGAGTGAAATTTTACCGCTGAAAAAAAATGGCTTGAGTCTGCGCTTTTGCTCCAAAAATCGAAATTTTGGTTAAAATTTGTCATTTTTTGACATTTTTTCAAAAAAATTTAAAACTTCCTACAGAGCTGGTTAGTATTTAAAAGTGTTGCTTAGACCTTTATATTTATCTGCTTAACATATTTAAACTATAAAACAATATCTGTAGTCTGTATAATTGGAGCAAATCTGACAACTTTTTGTGAAAAATCAGCGTTAACCTCTCTATTGGAGCATACAACGAAATGTTGTTTTGAATGCATTTCTTACCTAGCTGCTTTTAAAACTACCGTGTATATAACTCATAGAGGTGGTTGCATTATACCACCGTCTCAACCACCCAATCATCTAGGCCCAGTGTTTTATTTATGTATTGAATTTTTTTTTCTCCCGAAGACGAGTATAAGTTTTCTATATATCAAAGTAACTTATCTCTTCTTTGTATTCACTGACTTTGGATGATTTGGATCATGCTGGTGTGACCTCCTGCACGTATGCCATGTATAACAGAAGAGAAGCTGAGTAATGTATTGGGTATGTTCTTAATTGAGCCTATTCAGCAGTCTATTATCTTCACTAAAATTTCATGCAATTAGTACATTATGATTGGAAGTTCTGATATCACAGCATTCTTTCAATCAATTACATTTTATATGCAATGATTTGCCTAAACATTGATAGTATGAATTCAATTTCTAGTATGTCATCATTTATTGAACCTATTACATTGAATATATGCTGAGAAACTAGCTGTTTAGTATTATGACGATCGTCACAGAGGATTGCAAACAAAATTTGCGTGTAAAATAACAATATTTCTAAAGAATTTTAGTATGCTTTATGTCGTTTCCTGTGTTGTTCCGTAGTCTAGTAATTTCTAATAAGGTTTTAGATCTATTATTTAGGTGTGTAGTACATTTGGTATAAAACATCCCGCGGCATAAACTTGGATTATGGATTTTGTGAGTGAACATATAGACCAATAGAGTGAACATATAGCCAATCTGTGTTTATATAAAGCGGAAAATTTTATTAACTTTATGAGCTGTCTTTTGTGTGAGATGTTTTTTAAATTCCTATTCCCCATTCTTTCTGAGAAATAGCTTTCCTTATGAATTAGCTTTGCAATCTCCGACAGAAATTTCTAGTGTGTTCTGGGTATCTTTTTCTCAATTTGAGAAAATAATTTTTCAAAATTATTCTCTATTTCATAAAAAAAAATTGCTATAGGAAGTGAATAGTACGTATACAAAGATTTTCCTTATTGATCCAGTGAATCCATGTATCTTAGAACGTTTTATATCGACTTCTCTAATAATTGAAGCAGAGGAAATTAACTGGACTTGAAGTAGCGAATGATTCAATATTATACACAATTCTAAGCTTACCTCATGCAAAATGGTTCACAGTGACAAATAAAATTCTCCTAATTTTAAATGAGCACTTATAGTCGATTAGAATCCGTACATTCCCTCATAAAGTACTATGCATTATAAGTTTATGCCCAGGACATTTCACCATAAAATGTTGTCCACTCATAAAAAGGGGATCTAAAAGTTAATAGGAAATTACCTGGATACGAAAACACTTAGAAAACGGCATAAAACTAATGCAAAAAAAGTTATTTACAACAGCGGTTGTTTTACACACGGAGAAGACATTTTCATTGCAATTCTCTCTGACGATCACCATCACATTAAACAGCTCGCTTCTCAACATATAAAAAATGCAAAAGTAGAATAAATGATGGCATACTTATAGTTGAAATATCTGAAATCATCTTTTAAGTAAATCATTACGTAAAAAAATACAATTGACTGAAGAAATGTTGTGGTAACAGAACTTCCAATCCCTATTCATCAACTGAATGTAAGTTTAATAAATATAATAGATGGCCGAATATTAATCCCTTTAATAATATTCCCGTGCATTACTCTGCTTGTCTTTTTTTTTGTATAAACTGTAAAAATATACATGAAGATAATTACAGCAGCATGTGGATGCAAAGAACAGATAAATAAGGTGGAAGCATCGAAAACATGCCAAATTTTTATAAAGAAAATCACAAATCAATGTATAAATAAAACACTGTACTAAGATGACCGAATAGTTGGCCCGGGTGGTATAGGAAATATAGCCACCTCCACGACGCATGTCCAAGGTAGTTTTTAAAAACAATAGCTGTATTAAAAACAACAATTCGTTGTATGACCCAATAGAGTGGTAATGCTGTTTTCTTACTAAAATTTATCTGTTTTGCTCCAGCTATAGGGAATAAACATATTGTTTTATAGTTTAAAATTGTTAAGCAGATAAATATAAAGGTCTAAGCAACACTTTTAAATACCAACCAACTCTGTAGGAATTTTTTAATTTTTTTGAAAAAATGTCAAAAAATGTCAAATTTTACCCAAAATTTCGATTTTTGGAGCAAAAGCGCAGACTCAAGCCATTTTTTTTCAGCGGTAAAATTTCACACAGTTGATGTACTAGTATAAAGGCAACTTTTGGCACCTACCCGTTTTTAATTTTCAAAAAAAATTTTTTTTCGCTCCACCCTACTGTTGATGTTTTGCTTATGCCAACACTTGAAAATCTAGAAACAGATAAAATTGGTGCACAAACAGATGGTGTGATCTCTTCTGTTTGAGATCAAGAAGTGTCAGGGTTAAATAGTAGTATGCTGCAGTTAGTTGATGCTGATGATGAGCAATAGCCAACCTTTTTGAAGGAGAATGTTGAAGTTTATAAGATGCTAATTACAGATAATTAAAATCAATGAAATATGGCAATAGTAGGAAAAATAACAATGCATAATGATGAAAACAGTATTGGCCAGGAATTACCCCAGTGACCAAGAATTACCCCGGGAATATGGAACAGTATTTGGTGCACTCCTGTAAATTATATAAAATAGTAATAGTAAATCCAAAAATATTTTTCGGTAATTGAAGGAGTTCACAATTCAACCAAAAAGAGAAAGAAGAAAAATATTTAAAACTTTAGCTCTGACCAGGATCTTTGCAAAAATGTATCATAACTAAGGCCAATGTTATATTACAAAAATTTAACAAGCCATTTCAAAAATATTTTTTTTTCAAAGTAAATAAACAGTAAACTCATAAAGTAATAAATTCCAATGAGGATAGTTCAGAGTACCTCTATGATGATTTTCAATTTGGTAAAGTGTTCTTAAAACATAAAAAGGACTGTGACCAGGAATTACCCTGGAAACTTGCTGACCAGGAATTACCCCGGGTGACTGTACTCTCCTTTTATATTAATCACAAATACTTGGAATGTTTAGGTGCATGTAACATAATGAGAGGGATGAGCATTTGTCTAAGTTCTGCAGATTATTTTTAAAATTTTTACATGTGTTGCAGACTGCAGAAAAAAATTCTGCTGCTGGAAACAGGAGTTTATATGAAAAAGTGGCTAGTAAGCTAAAAATTTCTATTGGTCATTGGCTGCTAATTAAGATTTTCAAATGTACTCTGGATAAACTTGTGATGAAAACTTTATTTTTGTAACTACTAAAATTTAGTTTCCTATTTATTAACTTCTATAGTCTTTATTTTTTGTAGATGTTGCTGCTGGTGATAATGCTCCCAGTAGTCCTTTACAACCATTGCCTTCCTCTCCTCCATCTGTTGCCGATAGAAGTCGAGCTAGTAAGCATAATTCTCCTGCTATTTTAATATGTATAATGTTCATTTAAATTTTTTCTTTTTTTTTTTTTTTTTTTTTGCAACATTAATGAAATTAGGCAAAAAATAAAAGTTTTTTAAACATCCTTTTTTATTAGATATACATGCATTTTTATTGATAAAAATAGACATTGGATTATAAGTAATGTAACTTCATATTAAAATAATTATACAGTAGACTCCCTCAAATCTGCACAGCTTGAGACCAGAGGTTGTGCGGATTTTAGTTTTGTGGATTTCTGGTCATTGCTTTGTTTACATTTATTAAACAGTAATTTGAATGTAATTAATAATGCAGTCTAAACTATAATGGATGTTTACAATATAATAAACTATTAAAATAAGTAATAAACTAAAATAATAAAAATTTAGCTAATTTTAAAAATGATTAAACTATAGATATAAAGATAAAGTTAATAATCAGTGTATGATTAAATATTCATTATAAAGATGAATTGTATTTTTTTCTAAATTATTCAATGAAAGTTGCCTTATAAAGGTACATTACTGAATCGGATCAAAAGATTGATGAAGATTTATTTCAGGTTTAGCGGTTTAGTCAGACTTAATAGCCAAAAACGCTTGATTAATACATAAATATATTTGGTAAGGATTGGGATTACCAATGATATCAACAATATCTTGAATTTTTTCAAAAATAAATTTTCTTCCTTTATGAAAAAACATGAATTCAGTAATATTAACAAAAATTACAAATTAATATATATATGGAATTGATATAAAACTAAAAAAGTCAAATTTTGTTCCTATATCTGAACAGAATGCTTCATTGTTTACATCTGTAAACTATGTGCAGATTTTAGAGAGTTGCGGATTTGAGGTACTGTACTTTATGTAGAAAATTGACAAAATTCATGTTTTAATTTAAACAGTATTAGCAATAGAGCTGTTGCAAATCCCACATATTCGTTTCTATGTAAATGCATTTTCTAATAGACGAAATATGGAATTGTTACTTAGAAATACGACTCGTTAATCGTATGCATCAATACACAACCAAACAAAGTGAAACTAACTTCAAATGCTGCTTACATTTGTATAATTCACGAATGCTCTTGGACAGTCGAGTGCTGCAGACGATGCGAAATTGTGTTCAAACTCGCATCAGAAGATTTGGCATCAACTGTTTCTGTATGCGTATCATTCTGTTTGTATCGGTTATTCTCAAATCTGAAATGATTTGGATTTCTTATGGCATGGTTACGATGGATCCTGGAATTTCACGACCAGGAATTTTTTTTATTCCAGTATTTTCTTATGGAAAATATATCCTTAAATAAGACAAAAATATGCACATTTGAACTAGTATTATTCTTTTAATAAAAAAATACTGATATTTCACCTGGAAAATATCTGCATGGTTATCCGTACGAAGCATGAATGGGCTTGTTGATTCATTTGTTGCTTTTATTATGGAAAGAAAAAGTAAACTGTAGACATATTTATCTGAAGCATCAAATGACAGAGCGAAGTGTGAATTATATTTATGCCAAGTAAAGTATTCAGTTAAAGAAGGTTCAGCAACAAATTAAAAAAGAAAACCCCATTTGTAAAGCATTGTTTATCATATGCAATGGCAGATATAGTCCCCAATTTAGAGGGAGGGGCTCGCATCACTACATAATCAATTATTATATTGAAGGTTACTCTTAAATTAAAAATGATGATTTTTCTGATGCTTTTGCTAATTCATTTTCATTCATAAATAGAAAAATTTGCATTAGTATTTCTAAAAAATATATAATTTACACAGATTTTATTCAGATATGAAGAAATTGAAATATTTCTCATTTTTTTATAAATGCATAAGATGATTTAGAAATGTTAAGCATTTTACGATAATTTTTAAGACTTGACAGCTACAGAAATGTCGTCATGAGGGAGCAATTAGCAGTTGCGTCTGGAAATTTAATTTAAAATGCCCAATTTCATGGAATTTTTTGTAAGATTTTAATTTGCTTTTGTTTAAAAATGGAACACACTTTTTAATCACATACTTTCTGAATAAGTACACTTGCAAATTTTTTTAGATTAAAAATGCTTTCACAAATGTGTCAGAAGTTAATTTTGATTTGAGTAGACCTTTTACAGAATCAGAAAGATTCGCATTATTGAACGAGGGGAGGGGTATGAAGATAAGGATTTAAGGTATATTTAATTTTTAAAGTAATTTTTAGAATACAATTACATCAGTCTCTAAGCCAAGATCACATGACACCAGACTAAAGATCTTCAACCATTGGCTAAATAATAATTTAAAAAAAAATTATCTAAAATTCACAAAATCAATTAAATGTTATCCATTTTAATTTAATCATTGTATTTTTCAGTTATTAAAACTTTTAAAACTAGTAGTAAATAGTACAGATCATTTATCAACAGTAGAATGAAACTTAATTAAATAAAAGACAGTGCTTTGACTTTACAACAGTTTTACTAAAGTAAGTAATGTAGTACAATAATTACTGTATTAAATAAATTAAAATCCTCATTTTCCTTAATGCAACAAATTATTAATAAAATCTTTTAGCAGTAGAATGCTGCAATCAGTTCCTCATCTTAGAATGGATGGATGAAAAGATGAATAAAAAAAACCTTTCAAGTCCTACTGAAAACTTGGAGAGTTTAAAAGCATTTCAAGATACTCATAGACATGAGTTTAAAAAGCTAGGCAACAGTCTTTTATCATTAAATTCTATTTGTTTTCTTCATTTAAGTTTTATTAGAATTCTTGCAAAATATTTAGATGAAAAATAAGGAATACAATTTAGTGGTGAAAAACTGCCCACTGGCACTTAGATTTTTTTATCCCTGCCCATGGGTATTTTGAGAAAAATAATCTTTTAAAATCAGCATTCAGATATGCATGCTAAATGCTAATATAAATACAGTAGACTCCCTCAAATATGCATTCCTGAAATTCGCAACTCTCTGAAATCCGCACATATTTTTCGGATGTAAACAATGAAACATTCAGTTCAGATGTAGGTGCAAAATTTGACTTTTTTAGTTTTATATAAATTCCATATATTTTTTAATTAGTAATTTTTGTTAAGGTTATTGAATTCATGTTTTTTCATATTAATCAAGCTTTTTTAGTTAAGTCTGGCTAAACCTGGAATAAAGCTTAATTATTTGATGACCTTGATGTGAATTAGTAATGTACCTTTATGAGGCAAGTTTCATTGAATAATTTAGGAAAAACATATTTAATCTCTATAATGAATATTTAATTGTACATTATTGATTATTAATTTGACCTTTGCTTTTAGTATTTTTATCATTTTAAAAACTATCTAATTTTTTTTATTTTAGTTTATTACTTATTTTAATATTTTAGCATATTGTAAGCATTCATTATTTTTTTATTTCATTTTTAATTACGTTCAAATTACTTTAAAAAAAATGTAAACAAAGCAATGACCAGAAATCTGCAAAATTCTGAAATCCACAAAACCTCTGGTCCCAAGCTGTGCAGATTTGAGGGAGTCTACTGTAATTGCAAATTTGTATATTTACTATGTTGCCAGGATTATGTTAAGGGAAATTTTAGGTCCTTTAAGGGACCCTTCACAAGATAATTTATCTTAAAACAGGACACTTCATAATTTTTTTTTGTTCCTAAACAGGACCCTTCACAAACAATTTTATCCCAAAACAGGACTCTTCACAAAATTATTTGTCTTTAATAGACCTTTCGCAGAATTTTTTCGCCTTCAAATTGAAATTTTCACATTTAATCATTTAAAAATAAAATATTTCTTCTAAATAAACAGTTAAACTTGCGAAAGTATATATTACTTAGGTTTTTTATGTAAGAAAGAGTAGAATATGAATACACTAATAATTTAAAATTCACAAAATTATGACTAAAATTTTCACAAATTAAAAAAAAAACTTCACAATTTCGCAAAAACAGGACCCTGCGAGAAAAGTCTAGACAGAGTGAGACCCCTGGTTGCACAGTTTTCAAAAATGCATTTTAATATTAAAAATAAACATTAATAGGGGTTTTTTTGTCTTTTTACATAAATTTTTACATAAATGTCTTTTTACATAAAAATTATACAAATAAATAAAACATCCTTCTACCTCTAAAGTTATAAAATCCATCACCCATAAATGTCTGCTGTGCCTGAAGTTTGTCATTAAAAAATAACTTATTTTTCCAAAAATATTTTTTAACATTAATTAAATTGTCCAATTTAGATTTCATATAATTATACTTTTAGTTCAATTATTTTACATAGTTAATATACTTTAATTTTGATCATGTTTTGTTTCTTTCACTGTCCTGGAAGAAATAGGTTTCTGCTGGAAGAAACCCAACTCTGCTGTGCTCCCTGAAACCTTTTTTTTCCCTCTGTATTATTTAAAATCTTGAATGCTGTTTTTGAAATACCACTCTGGTTTGTGAATTAAAAGAAATCTGGGGTATAAAAGAAATTAAAAGGGGTGCTGCATCCTGTTAAAATATGGCTTAGAGTCTACAGTAACAATAGAATAACTGATTTAAAAATCTTATTTTTTTTTTAAAAGAAAATTCTGATTTTTTTTTTTTTTTTTTTTTTTTTTTTTTTTTGCTTCATTTAGAAAGAATATCAATAATTTATATTGTGCTTACATTGAAACTAGTTGCATCTTAATCGCACACTGATCAGTTTTTGTTTAAATTTTCATTATGAGAAATTCTCTTAACTTTTTATAAATTTGACACTTCTTTTAAAAAATAGCTAATCGGTGTATTTATTTACTTTGTTTATAACCATGTTGTAACTTATCATAGAATGGAAATCTGGTTCTACAAAATTGAATCGTCTGTGAGAAATAACAAACTAATATTGAAAATGCTTATGCAAGAAGAGTATAATTTATCTTGTTCTGAAACAGAATTAAAGTAAAATAAGTGTAAATTAAATAATTTTGCCGTAAAGTGTTATTGTAACTATTACAGTTGTTTTAACACTTGTGTATTTCTAAAGCATATTAAGTTATTTTGTTTATAAAAATGCTGTAACTTATAAAATTTAAGCACTTAAGCTGGTTCTTTAAAATTGAGTCATCTGTGAGAGATCACAAACTAATATTGAAAATGCTTATGCAAGACAAGTATATAATTTATCGTACTCGAAAACAGAATAAAGTAAAATAAATAAAAATAAGTGTAAAGTTGATATTATCATAAAGTTTTATTTAACACTGGATCATTTTTTTTTTCCTTTCTAGTGTTCAGTGAGTTAGACTTGAGTTCCCCTATAAATTATGGCACTCCAAGTTCTCATGGCACTACTCGCTCTGCTGGGTATGTTTATATTTATTCATAAGTTTTTTAGTTTTTATTGTCTAAAGGGATTTATCCTTATTTATAATTTTTGTTTTTCTGAAGGAGAACACCTATTCGCCAACGACATGATATTCGCAGTGAAAGACGTCTGCGGCAAGTTGAAATTGGAAATGTAAGTTACAGTTTAGTAAATAATAGCAAAATTTAAGTCTCTTTTGAAAATATCTTTTAAACTTTATTTTTAGTACAAATTTACTAAATAAATCTTAATAAAATTTATAGTTTACAAAACAGCCACAAAGTATTATTTTAAACTAAATACACATTTTTACTTTCCCTAGTTTGTATTATCTTTTATAGAAAGCTGTAAAGTAGATATAATAATAGACTTTGTAAAAATCACCATAAGATGAAAATCCAAGCTGGATGCATTTGAGGTAAAAACAATACAGCTTGTCATCAATTAAAGGAGACACGTGTCCGTAAGGGCACGAGGTCGAAAATGAACTGTCAGTTGCCACCCGGTTGCCTAAGTTATCTTTTTTTAGAGTAGAGAGATATAGATCATTTCACATTGTTAAATTTTAGTTTACAAACATGATTTAAGTATGCCTTTTAAACATAGTCCAAGTATGCCTTTATCTAGTAATTAATAAAAAGCTCAAAATTAAGAAGATAATGATGAAATATATCAAATTTAGCTCTCTAGTGAATAATTACTTTTAAATCCCTTGAGAAGAATAAAAAAAAAAATCAAATCTTAAGTGATTAAAAGGAAGAAGAATCAATAGATTCTTAATCATGAATGTAAAATAATTTAAAGTGTTTGTCTTAATTCTAAAATATTTAATCATAAAATTACATATATTTTCAGGCCTCTCAAGATCAAATGGCAACTGAGCCTCCAGGAATAAGCAGTGAAAACAATGCTGGTCCTCAATTAATAATCTGGGGTACAGATGTTGTTGCATCAGAGTGCAAAAATAAATTTAAACAATTTCTTCAAGAATTTGTTGAAACACAAATCGAAGTGGATGAGCTTATGGAAACAGTTGACTTTGATCGTCCTTTATACATACAAAAATTAGAGGAGGTGAGTTTTTCTCTTTCTTACTAATAAATTGCAGAAATCTTGCATTTTTTTTTTTTTTTTTTTTTAAATAAATAAAATTATAAAACACCATGTGGAGCCATGTGAATTTTCATGCTGTAATTTTTGAGATTGGATGATGTTTTTTTCATTAATTTTTAGTTAACGGCAGTTTTTAATCAAACATAGTGTTTTAACAAAATGTGATTGTAGTTTGTCAAAAACTTGTTAAAAATATTTCATATGATCCACATTCATCATCGTGCATTTTGTATGCGTGCAGAAAAAAGGATGTTGACATCAGAAGTAATATATATGATAAAAGTAATAAAATTTGGGAATTCTGTCAGTTACGTGCAGAAGAAATCAGGAATTCTGTCAGTTACGTGCGGGAAAAATAATGGGAAATTTATCAATCGACCTGTGATAAAATAATTGCAGATTTTTTTCGATGATGCATTAGAAAAGAAAAGGAAAAAAAAAAAAAAAATATATATATAATTTTGGAAATTTGTTGCGAAATAAAAATCTCAAATTTTGTCAGTTAACCATTTCTTATAGATATTTACATTAGAGAAGCCATTAATGATTATGAATTTTGTCTATAGTTGACATTAAAAAAAAACTTTCTTTACTAAACTCGTTTTAATATTTCTTTTATTTGCTACACATAGAATTTAATCTACTTTAATGAATGTATTTTTCTACAAAAAGTTTAAGCAATTATTTCTTATCAATATATCTTATCTGTTATATTTTTCATTTCTTTTAGGTATTTGCATTAGAGGAGCCATTTCTAAATATAAATTGTTCCCATTTGAAAAGCTTTGATTCTGAATTGTACAGACAGTTAATTTGTTATCCACAAGAAGTTATCCCCTGTTTTGATATGGCTGCAAATGAATTATTCTTTGAGAAATATCCCGAGGGTCAGTTACCACATCAAATTCAAGTCCGTCCATTCAATGCTGAAAAAACTAAAAACTTGAGGCATTTGAGTCCTGAAGGTAAGAATTTAAATTTTAAGAATAATATTAAATTGGGTGTTGATGCAGGCAAAAATTGGCTTTATTTTGGGACGCCTTCATTAAATTCAAATTAATAAAAGTGGTTCCTCCACAAAATTTTATTTCACTGTATGGGTCCTTTCTATAATTGCAAATTCTTCATAATTTTCAGGGGTGATTCTCGTCCGAAAATTCCGAATTTTCTGAAAATTTAAGGCCTCTTCTTCAGAAAATTTGAAATTGGGTTATCAGTTCCGCATAGTTGCCAACTTGTACGGTTTTGTGTGCAGAAAAAACAATTACGTAGAAATGCAAATTTCGTGAAAGGATCGCCAAACTAGCGTACATTTCATCAATATTTCGTGGAAAAACGACGATTTCGTCAATGTTTCTGTAAACGAACTTTCTCAAAAGATCGATAAAAAACGTGAATTTCCTGTGCGGATCGCGGAAAAAACGGCAACTTCACCAAATATCGCAGATAAACCGCTGATTTCTTCTGAAGACCGCAGGAAAACGGCTATTTTGTCTAAAAATTGCGGATATAACACCGATTTCGTTAAAAGATCGCGGGAAAAAACACCGTTTTCGATAAAAGATTGCTTAAAAATATTTTGTCAAAAGAATATTTGAAAAAATATGCCGATTTCATCAAAAGATCATGGAAAAAACGCCGATTTTGTCAAAAGATTGCAGGAATAAAATGCAGTTTTTGAGAAAAAATCGCGTAAAAAAGCAAATTTTGTCTAAAGATCGTCGAAAAAACGATGATTTCACTTAAAAGAACATGGGAAAACGCCGATTTCGTCAAAAGATCGCGGAAAAACTGCCGATTTCGTCAAAAGATTGCAATAAATCACTGATTTTGCTAAAATATTGCTGATTTCGTCTGAAGATAGCGGGAAAACGCCGATTTTGTCCGAGGATCGCTGGAGGGGGAAGTCACAACCCCCCGCCCTCCCGATTTCCGAAAATGCGATGCGAATTTCCGAAAAAAACAAATTTATCCAGAATCACCCCCTGATAATTTTTTTCATGCTGTTAGAATTTGAAATATGTAATTTGTAAATAAACTAACTTCACCAGAAATGTAAATTTTCACAGGAGAATTAATAAAAATTAATTTTACTGAATGCTTAGTTTTAGTAACTTAATTGGATTTTTTAATTATTTGAGAAATATAATTAAAGTAATAGTGAAGATAGAGAGTTCTAAATTATAATATTACCCAGTAGTCTTTGTTATATTGAATAACATTTAATGTAAATAATAGTATTTAAAAGTACCTTTACTGGTAAGCCAGCTAGGAGTTGTTATGTGTCTTTTCTTATATTCTTTTCCTCTTATATCCACACGCCGCTAGTTGGAGAAAATGCAGATTAATTAAAATGTGACGTATGATTTTATTAAATGACGTTTCATTATATCCAAATGGAATTTATTCCTTTCACAAAGAAGCACACTAAATCTTGATTACACACTGAAAATAGAAAATATAATACTAGATTAACTTAGTTGTACAATTATAATGTCACTAAAATTAATTTAAACAGAGTATATAAAATACAGGCTGTAGATTGTTATTTTAGAGAGTCGGTGATTCTTGCTCGGTTAAACAACCAGCTCACAGACTCAACTGAACTTTACAGGGACTGCAAAAGTTCTCGAAGGAGTTCTTTTCTGCGATCATAAAGAAAAGTTGCAAGTTTGCAGAAAATCTTTCTCTTTCAATTCTTCGGAGCCTAGAGTTCATATCCAGCACTTAGGACTAAAATTCGGTAGTGCTACCATCTGCATTGTCCTGTTGCAACACTAAGAAGGTATATGGGTAGATAATCTTGAATATGTAATTGGAAATATAAGAGATTTAATATGCACGGGTTTGACACAAAATATATTCATCTCGAGAGGTATTCTAACACCCCTGCTTTTTGTGACAAACCGATGACTGTATAATGTTCAATTGGTTTCTCAAGTATTCGAAGTGAGCCTTTGGCAATGGTTTGGTTAACATGTCGGCCAGCATCAATTTTGATGGGCAATAGGTTATTTTTATAATTCTGTTCTGGCACAAGTGTCTAATATAGTGAAACTTTATTTCAATATGCTTTGTTTTGCTTTGTGCTTTTTCATTTTCAGACATTTTTATGGCTGAAATATTATCTTCATATAGCATTATAGGGAGTTGTTGACTGAGTTCTAGATCAGTCAGTAAGTCTAATAACCACACTGTTTCTTGTCATGCACTCGAAGCGGCAATATATTCAGCCTCTGTAGATGAGAGTGATACGCAACTCTGCTTTCTTGATAACCACGCTAAGGAGTAATTTCCTAATTTAAATAAATTCCCTGTGATGGACTTCCTGTCCACCCTATCGTTACCCCAGTCAGCATCACTATAAACTGTTAACACTGGGGGCTTTGACTTGTCAATGATAAATTTTAAGTCTTTTGTAGTAAGTATCTGATTAACTTTTCAACTGCTTGCCAATCCACCTCTCTGGGTGATTCATTCTTCCTTCCCTGTATATTAACGACCAATGCTATATCGGGTCTAGTTAACGTCGCAATGTATAACAGCCCCCCAATGGCCTGCCTATATTTTTTGTTATCTCCCAGTAATTTTCCATTCAGGTCTAGGCTGAAATAATTAGTGTTGATTGGTGTGTATGTTGATTTTGCATCTAACAAATTAAACTTTTCTGCAATTTGTACTATTTTATTTATCTGATCTAGTTCTAGATTTCCTTTTGCTGTTTCTTAAATATTTATTCCTAGGTACTGCGAAACCTTTCCCAGGTTTTTGATTTTGTATTGTTTTGAAAGTTCAGTAAATATTTTGCACCTGTCTTCTTTATCTCCGGCGACCAAGATATCATCCACATAAACAATTATGTAGGCAACTTTCCCATCTCTGACTCTTTTATATAGACATTTGTCTGACGCGCATGCCTTGAAATTCAATTCATTTAGGGATTTACTTATTTTCAAATTTCATGCCCTAGCTGCCTGCTTAAGACCGTAAATTACTTTGTTCAAGCTGCATACTTTATCCTCTTCTCCCTTTTTCACATATCCCTCGGGTTGTGCCATGTAAACCTGCTCTTCTAACTCACCGTGTAAGAAGGCGGTTTTTATATCGAGGTTTTTATACACTGCCGCGTTTAAAAATGCTCGCAGAATGGTATGAGCAACAACGGGTGCATAGGTTTCGTCGTAATCACTACCTTTGCACATATCCCTTAGCAACTAGTTGCGCCTTATATCTTTCTACTGACCTGTTTGCTCCCCTTTGTTGGATATTACATTAGTAAATATTCAATCTATAAGCAGAGTTTAACTGGCAGTGAAAGGTTAAACATAAGCTGACCTTCCGACATAGCCTAACACAAATATGGCTGATTTAAAGTAATGCTATTATAAATTAGAAACTGCATTAAAGTATTAATCTATTAATTAAACCTGTAAAAAAAAAAAAAAAATATGTAGTGGTGGAAAAGTAAAGACAGCAAGTTAAATTAAACAAAGATATTTTTATTTAAAAGCAAAGATAAAATATATGTATAGTCAACAATTTAATATAGATTTATATAAAATATAATTAAAATCTCATTTTAAACATTGTCAATTAATTCTTTCATTTCAATAACAAAAGTTGACTTAAATCATTTAATTGCATTAACAATATATAACCTAAGCAAAAGGCATTTCATAATAAAGTATATTTACCCCGGAGCTCAAACAGAAAAACTTAATTTTTAATCAATGCTAAATAAAATAAAATAAAACTATGTGAGAAACATGGCAACCTGAAAGATTTAATTTTTAAATACCTCCGCTGTCAGAAAAGCACGCTACCGGTGAAACAAACATCCATAATATCTTCAGAAAACAAGTCCAACATCCACTTCTCTCGGAGTCGTATTAAACACCAGGCTTGACAAATGACAAACCACATCATTTGGACGTCAAAAGGGATATCCGTTCTTATTGTTGAATTACATAAGCCTTTCCCAATGAGTCACTCCAGCAAAGTTCAGCAAAAAGCATGCCACGGTTTTTAACTAGACAAACAAGCTCCAAGAAAAAGAGGGAAAACTGTCTTTGAAAGTCTCTAGTCTACCAGCAACTTGTTTAATTTAAAAGTCATAGAGAACATGTTTCACCGGGTATCAAACAAACTCATATAAAAGAAATATGTCTCTCAAACAACACTTTAATAGCAAGCTCCACCAACACTTCGTAAATAAAGGAGAACGTCAGCTGCCATTGAGGTCAACGAACTCTTGGTATATATACGATTCAGTCACGCAGAAAAGGATTCTACGCATGCATCACCAGCTCCCCCTACAACCGGTTCTCACAGTACACTTCCGGTCATGCGTTGTAATAGCACTAACGACCGTGATCAGATAGAGTTGCTTACGCCATCTATTAAGGATCACTTGTACTAAAGCTGTTGCCGGCTAAATATGGGAAAAACTAGTGAGCCAAAAGCAAAACAAAGATGCCGTGAGCTGAAACATCCGTCTATTATAAATAAAAGTATGAGGAACTGAAATACTGGATTATAGAATATAAATAACAGAAAAATTCATTTATTTTAGAAATAAAAGACAAGTGTAAACAAGTTATATAGAGCTCCTCCAGACTTAGCTTATTTCCACAAGCATGTACAGTGATGAGACCACAGAGCATATATCCTGACACCCTTTTCGCTTTGAACGTCCATTTACATCCTATGACATGTTTTCCTGGTATCGGCTTTATTAGTCTCCAGGTATTATTTTGTTTTTGGGACTCTATTTCCTCATTTGTAGCCTCTAGCCATTTATTTTTAGTTTCCATGTCATTGATGTCCTGCAGTTCCGCCCATGTCTTTGGATCCTGAACTTGGCATAAATTTGCACTTATACAAAAACGGTTGGGTGGTACTCTGCGATTTTGCCTTTCCAACCTTCTAAGTTCGGGGGGTTCTTTGGCTGGGGAATTAATTTTATCATGGTCATTTTCTTCTAGTTCAATTAGGATATTCTCCGCAGGTGTTGATTCGTAATTTTTATTTTCTTTATCAGATTCAGATTCCTCTTGTTTAATTCCATCTTCAAAAAATTTTACGGTTCTAGATATCATTTTATTTTCACCCGTATAAATCCTGTAACCTTTGCTCCTGAAATCATAACCTAACATTATTCCCTCCACGGCTTTCTCATCTAATTTTCCCCTTTTAGGCTTGTCGATGTAGGCGAATGTCTTACATCCGAAAGTTTTAATATTCAAGAGATCCAGTCTCTTGTTATTCCAAAGTTCGTACGGTGTTATGTTATTTTCATTCATTTTCGTTGGCAGTCGGTTGAGGAGATATGTGGCAGTCATGACCGCTTCTCCCCAGAATTGTTTGGGTAATTTAGCGTCTGATAACATGGTTCTAGCCATTTCCATTATTGTCCTATTTTTTCTCTCAGAGACACCGTTCTGAGGACTGCAGTAGGGAACGCTTAACTGCCGCTGTATCCCGTTCTCGATCAGGTAGTTTTCAAAATCGTCGCCATTCGTCACCATTCAAACTCGATATATTCTTTTGTGTTATCAGACCTGATTGCTTTTATTCACTTGCCAAATTTATTTTTCGTCAACGCTATGTATTCCTTTAATTTGATAACAGCTTCTGATTTATGCGCGATTAAGTACATCAGGGTATACCTGCTATAATCATCTGTAAATGTTATGAAGTATCTTTTGCCTCCTATCGTTTCTGTCTGCATAGGGCCACATATATCTGAATGTACAAGAGTACAGATTTCTGTACTTCTGTTGGTAGCTGCTTTAGGGTAGGGTAGAACAGAAAGTTTCCCTTGAATGCACTTGGTGCATCGTATGTCATGTTTACATTTATTAATTGTCATCCCTTCAGCTAATTTATGATTGACTATGTATTTGATATCGTCAGAATTTCTGTGTCCGAGTCTCCGGTGCCACATTGATATGCAGTTTGGATTATTACAGTATGTTTGAGCGCTTATTGTGTAACCATATTCATCTTCGGGGTTTAACTCATAAAGATTATCATTTAATTTAGCAGTCAAGATTATTTTATTGTCTTTGACAAAAAAAACATTCATTTTTCTCAAATTACCTTTATGTCATTTTCAGTAGCCCTTTTAACTGAAATAAATTGCTTTTTAGTTCTGGGCAATACAGTACATCCTTAAGTGTAACATATTGTTGTTTGTTTGTTTTTAGTTTTACATCCCCCATCCCTTGTGAATTAAGCCGTTTTCTGTTGGCATTGGTTATATTACCGAAATTGCCGGCTGTGAATGTAGCAAAATTTTCTCTTGTGGAGGTGATGTGTCTGGTACAACCAGAATCTATTATATAGGTGTTTGAATCTGTTGTTTGTGTTTGGTTTACCTTTACTCATTTTTAAAATTATTTTCTACTGGGAAGAGAGGAATGATTAATTCGTTTAAATCATTATCAGTATTAGTTTTGCTATTAAAGCAGAAATTCGATGAGTCACCTGTAGAGGTGTTTTGTTTTTCAGGGTTATCGGAATTGTTTTTGTAGGTTTTTGTTTTGTTACTATCATACCTTTGATAGTTTATTTTTCTGTTGATTCTTCAATTTATAACATTCCAAACGGTAGTGCCCTTCACATTGCAAAACGTGCAATATTTTCTGCTTCTGTTTCCTTTATTTACAGTTTTATAAGCGGTGTCCTTGGGACGGGAGTAAGTGTTTTTGTTTTCGATTCGATGGGAATATTCATCCAACAGTTTATTCTTGACCATCTCGAGATCAAGATCCTTTTCATCCCTTGCCTCAATACTTGTTATAAGAGGAGCGTAGGATTGTGGCATACTGCATAGCATAATAGCCATTACGTGAGAATCATTTATGGTTTCATCGATAGCTTATCGCGGAGCGAGAGAATATTATTCAGATGTTGGCTGAGGTCTCCCCCTTCCGGAAGCCTTTGAGAGTATAGTTTGCGCAGTAAAAATAATCTTGAACATAAGTTTTTTCGTTGGTGTACATTCTGCAATTTTTCCCAAATTTCTTTTGGGGATTTTAGATTTCATATGTGAACAATTTGTGCATTTTCTATGCATAAGCATATCATTGCTTTTGCTCTTGCAGAATTTTTCATATAGGCATCATCAGCCATACTAGGTGGTGTTTCAGTTATAAATTTCAGAAGGTCATCTTTAATTAAAAGATTTTCAACTTTAAAACTCCAATTGGAGTAATTTGTGTCGTTGAGTTTCTCGATGGAACCGATATCACTATTTACTGCCATGTTGTTTTTGTTTTTTGTTTTAATTTGAGTTAATTATACTCCGACATTATATATCTTTTATTATGCACTATATATATATTCCAATATTATTCGGCGCTAAAAAACTTTCTGTATAATTATATAAATATATACATGTATATATAAATACTTTTATAAATACATCCAAAGTTATTCAGACAATACCATTAAATAAACCAATGAAACCAGTATTTTTACAATCATATTAAAAACAGTTGAAGTTTGAAGATAAATAGAAGGCAGATTATATATATATCAGTATATCATAAAAAAATTATTTGTTTTTGCATATATTTCAGTTTTTAATATTCATACAAAAATATCATTTATGCTGTACACAAATTTGTTTTACTAGGTTTTTATATTTCCTCTGTCAGTCTCATAATCTTTGAGAAATATAATTAAATTAATATTAATAGTGAAGGTAGAGAGTTCTAAATTATAATATTATCCAGTAGTCTTTGTTATATTGAATAACACTTAATGTAAATAATAGTATTTAAAAGTCTGCTTCCTTTACTGATAAGCCAGCCAGGAGTTGTCTTTTCTTATATCCACACGCCGCTAATTGGAGAAAATGCAGATTAATTAAAAAATGACATGATTTTATTAAATGATGTTTCATTATATCCAAATGGAATTTATTCCTTTCACAAAGAAGCACACTAAATCTTGATTACACACTGAAAATTGAAAATATAATACTAGATTAACTTAGTTGTACAGTTATGTCACTAAAATTAATTTAAACAGAGTATATAAAATCCAGGCTGTAGATTGTTCTTTTAGAGAGTCAGTGATTCTTGCTTGGTTAAACAACCAGCTCACAGACTCAACTGAACTTTACAGGGACTGCAAAAGTTCTCGAAGGAGTTCTTTTCTTCGATCATAAAGAAAAGTTTCAAGTTTGCAGAAAATCTTTCTCTTTCAATTCTTCGGAGCCTAGAGTTCATAGCCAGCACTCTGGACTAAAATTCGGTAGTGCTGCCATCTGCATTGTCCTGTTGCAACACTAAAAAGGTATATGGGTAGATAATCTTGAATATGTAATTGGAAATATAAGAGATTTAATATGCACAGATTTGACACAAAATATATTCGTCTCGATAGGTATTCTAACAAATTACAAAATGTAATTTTTCACAAGACTATAATAAATTTCCTGTTCTGTTTGTTGATTTACATTAATCACCCCCCACCCTCATCTCATTCAAAAAAAAAAAAAAAGTGCCTGTTTGTGAGGGGTTTTAGAAAGATTTTTTTTTTTCTGCTTTGTTGTTTTTATACGTGGAAAAAGAAAGGGGGGAAAAATGACTAGTATCCATTGTTTCAGTGAGATATAATAAAATTCCTACAATACATTAAAATCAAGTACCAAAAACCACATGTCATTGTGACTTTTGAAGTCTATTGCCTATATCTGTCATATTCAAACTTTCTACTTTGTGTGCCACAAACATATGTTTGATGCTAGGCGGGCCACAACACCCTTTTAAAAGCATAATATAGATAGTAGGATATCACAAGAACTACTATAACAAATCACTATAACAAACTTAAAGTTGTTATTAGGTTTGAACATTTGTCCAGAAAAAAAAAAAAAAAAAAAAAAAAAAAAAACTTATCAGGAAATATTAACATCACTATTTCCAAACAATAAATTTTGATTGATTTCTGTTGTAAATGTTCTAAAAATATGCTTTGAAGTTTGTTTGTAAATAGTGATATTATAATTTTTTGGTAATATTTTTTCCCCATGATAAATATTCAATCCTAAAAAAGTTATTAGTGATGTACTAAAAATAAAATAGAATAATATAACAAAGCACAATTTCCAGGTTCAAAATAAAATAATTTGCCTTTTGCTCAATGCAAAAATCTTTTATTATATATTTTTAATATAAGAAACATAATGCATTATTTAATTTGGATTGAAGTTTGATTAATGTTGAAGATTAAGACCTGTATACATACTAATGTATCACAAATTATGTGTAATTTTTTTTTTTTTTTTTTTGATTAAGTACGCAGCATTTAGAAGTTTTAACATAATTTAAAATTTATTATGAATAACATGGCAGATTTTGTCTATCTATAAATATGTATAAAACAACATTTAAGATCTTAAATACTTTTTGTGCACATCTCGATTTTTAAAATCTGGAATATTATATCTTGGGTCACACATAAAAAGTTGTCAGGCTGCAGGTTGAGTATGGCTGGCCTATTATTTCTTTCACATAGTAGTGAAACATTTAAAAAATTCAATATTTTAATTGCTATTATTCTGCAAAAGAGAAGGAGTGAAAATTTCAAAGAAGAAATTTTTTAAAAGCAAAATCTGCTAAAATACAAAAATTAATAAAACTTTGTAGCTGTCTCCTGACTTTGTCAGGCGAAGTTCTCGTGATCTAATGTTATTCCTATGGGGAGGTTATTTTCTAAAATCTGGTTTGTATTTCAAAATTTTTAAATTTTTATTTTTCATTAAATAACTCAGGGGTCATTCCATGTCAATTCAACCAATTTTTCCCCCATTTGTAACCTGACTGACAGGGATTTGGATGAAACTTTGTGTGCACATTAATTCTACCATGAAATGATTCCATCAGAAATTTTTCCTTCCCAGACCTCATAGTTTGTGAGATATGGGGGGTCCGAAACTTAGGTTTTTCTCAAATCGCACATTTCTGAGTCTGCATTTTGAGATTGCAGTTCCATCTTCAAAAAATTGTTTCTCTGGATCTAAAACATGAATCATCCTAAAAATATCACTGTAAGAAGATAAAAAGATGAAGATTTTAATAAAAAATATTTAAAAAATTTACTTGTAATATTTAGGATAAAAAAAAGTCAGCCAAAATTGAGAGTTATGGTTATTCTTCCAAATTTTTGTGACTTCACGAAAAAGGCTGTACACAAAAAGGCAAATTAAATTTCCAATTTCTTTTTGTTTTAAATAAAAGTTTACACTTTGGGCTTTCTATCTATGAAATAAAAATGATGTGTTTCGCATTGCTTATGCAAAAATTTTGGGTACTTTCCAATTAGCCGGATGAGTGCTTTATTTTTATTTATTACGTATGCACACAAAAAAGCAAATGAAATTTCCAATTTCTTTTTGTTTTAAATAAAAGTTTACACTTTGGGCTTTCTATCTATGAAATAAAAATGATGTCTTTCGCATGGCTTATGCAAAAATTTTGGGTACTTTCCAATTAGCCGGATACGTGTTTTATTTTTACATATGTACATATGTATATATCTATATAAATACAGATGTATTATACATGTACATATGTATGTATATATGTTGCGGCCAATACCCGGAGCCTGGCCAATTCTAGAACTGGCCGGCTAATACCCGAACTGGCCAAGCTTCCTGGCCAAAACCCGAAATACATGAAATGAATAGCGTATTTCGGGTTTTGGCCGGCCAATTCGCGAACTGGCCGGGAAGCCTTGGCCAACATCCGAACTATGATGCATAGGTACTAATTTTTTTGTAATTAAGATAATGTAACATTAAAATGTACAGTAAAAAAGATTCCCATTGATTCTATTGAAACGAAATATTTTTGTGTACCCAACTAAATTAACAAGAAATTGTTCACAATTCCCTTTCAATGTCGAAATTAATTGATAAACCAAATACGATGACAATTACAAGTTAACCGGAAACTTTACTCGAGTTAGATCACGGACAGGCTGACGTCTAGACTATTTGAATTCATAAACACTTTCAACTATGTTACAAAGGATTAAGCCGAGTGCTTATATCTATTTCGGGAATTGGCCAGTCACATCTGGCCAGTTCGCGAATTGGCCAATTGCATCTGGCCAGTTCGCGAATTGGCTGGCCAATACTAGAATTGGCCAGTCATTTTGTAACGTTGCTAGCCAATTCGGGAATTGGCCGGTCAGTTCTAGAATTGGCCAATTTCGGGTATTGGCTGCAACATATATACAGTATATATATATATAATATGTATAACACTGGTGCCCGTCTAACCGAAAAGTACAAAATTTTGCCTCGTTTTGAAAATCTGCACCAATTAAGGGGGAAAAAATCTGACTAAGTTTAGCTGTTGTACTTAAATAATTACTGGAGTTTTTATGAGTTACTGAATTTAATGTTATTGGATACAAAAAAAACTGGAAATTTCATTTGCCTTTTTGTGTAGACTTTTTCATAAAGTCACAAAATTTCGGAAAAATAATCATAACTTTCAACTTTGGTTTACTTTTTCGGCCGTAAATAAATCTCTATTAATTGCCCTAATTGCTTTTTTCACTTGCTTTTTATGCCGCTTAAATGGATCTCCACATTTATATAATTCATATTTCATTAAGAGCGAAATTCTGTGATGCTCACATATATTAATCAAACGGTTTTCACTTAATTTTTGTTTTATAAATGCAAAAGTCCTAACTAATAAAAGTTCTTTTTCTGAATCACAGAGATTATCAATGTAGTCTATTTCTCTGTTATTTGTATAGCTAGTTTTGTTACATTCTAAACCAGTTAATATTACAATACTGCAAGCCTGAAGACTAGTAGAAGGTTTAATATCAGACACCATATTAAAACAATAAAGCAAAAAAATATTTATACATATCACAAACTATAAAATATGTAACAATCAGAATATATTTTTAGTAGCACAGTAAAAGTTAAATCATTCTTCTATGATAAGAAACAACAGAATGACAATAATTTGATTAACTTGATTTCAAAACATCTGCTTTCATATTAACGAACATTACCCTGCCTTTATTAGAAGGTGTTTATACAAGGCAGGTGCAATTAAATCTTTCAGACTATAGAAACAAATTTAAGTTCTGTTAAAGATTTGTGTATTTAAACTTGCCAATATAAATATTTAAACTGATTAAAATTAACCAAGGAAAGGAAATACAAGGTTTTGAACATTTTTTAAACACAAATAATTAATATATAAGCATTCGAAAGAAAGAATGGAAATGTGAGGAGAAAAAAAACTCTATTTTATACTGTACAAAAAAATCTGTTTTGAGTTTAATTATTGAAAATAAAAGTAAGAGATTCTTTAGATTAGCAAAAAAAGCCCATTATTAAATAACTAAATGAAATATATGGACCATTCACTAAATTTAATGGCGAAACATATTACAGTCAGATTTTTTTTAATCAGAAAAAACAAAGCCTAAACTTTACTTTGAGAATTAAAAAAAAAATCATGCATCAAATAATATTAAATTCAATAACTCATAGAAATTCCAGTAATTATTTAAGTACCACAGCTAAACTTAGTCAGATTTTTTTTCTCTTAATTGGTGCAGATTCTCAAAACAAGGTAAAGTTTTGTACTTTTCGGTTAGACGGGCACCAGTGTTATGCATATATATATCAATATACTGTATATATACATACATATGCACATGTATATTTATATAGATCATTTATACATTTGCATTTATATAGATCTATACATATGTACATATGTAAAAATAAAACTCGGATCCGGCTAATTGGAAAGTACCCAAAATTTTTGCATAAGCCATGCGAAAGACATCATTTTTATTTCATAGATAGAAAGTCCAAAGTGTAAACTTTTATTTAAAACAAAAAGAAATGGGAAATTTCATTTGCTTTTTTTGTGTGCATATGTAATATATAAAAATAAAGCACTCATCCGGCTAATTGGAAAGAACCCAACATTTTTGCATAAGCCATGCGAAACACACAATTTTTATTTCATAGATAGAAAGCCCAAAATGTAAACTTTTATTTAAAACAAAAAGAAATTGGAAATTTAATTTGCCTTTTTGTGTACAGCCTTTTTCGTGAAGTCACAAAAATTTGGAAAAATAACTATAACTCTCAACTTTGGCTATTTTTTTTTATCCTAAATATTACAAGTACATTTTTTAAGTATTTTTTTTATTAAAATCTGCATCTATTTATATTCTTACAGTGAAATTTTTAAGATGATTCATGTTTTAGATCCAAAGAAACAATTTTTTGAAGATGGAACTGCAATCTCAAAATACAGACTCAGAAATGTGCGATTTGAGAAAACCCCAAGAATTGGACCTCCCATATCTCACAAACTATGAGGTCTGGGAAGGAAAAATTTCTGATGGAATCATTTCATGATAGAATTAGTGTGTACAGAAAGTTTCATCAAAATCCTTGTGGTTCGGGTTACAAGGTCTGGTTGAATTGACATGGAATGACCCTCAGTCATATCTCCTTTTTTTTACTTTTTCGATTTTGGTTACAGATATTTTTATAAGGGTACTTTCATTTTTGAAACTAGTTTTGAAAATAAAAGTAACTTTATAAAAAAAAAAAAAAAAAAAAAAAAAAAAAATATTTACAACTAAAATCGAAAACTTAAACGAGCAGTGTAAGATGCATCTCAGCTATCGAATACAAAAAATTTATATGAAATTTATATATTGTTGAAATGCAGACCATTTAGAAATTAACTTTCCCATAGGACTAGCATTAGCTCGCATGCGCTTCTCTGCCATAATTTTATTAGTTAAATAATTATAACTTGCATATTTGAAATTAATGTATCATCTACTTGATTTATCATAACTTTTTTCCTTAGATATTGACCAACTGGTAACAATAAGTGGTATGGTTATTCGTTCATCTGATTTGATTCCTGAAATGTGTGAAGCGTTTTTTACATGCAGTCTTTGTGGAGAAACTTCGGCTGTTGAATTAGATCGTGGTCGCATTGCTGAGCCAACAGTGTGTACCCATTGTAATACAAAGTACTCATTCAGTTTGAATCACAATCGATCACATTTCTCTGATAAGCAGATGATTAAATTGCAAGAAGCTCCTGGTATGTATTTTACTTTGCATTTTTATTCTTTTATTTAAAATTGAAAATTCACAACATTTTCTAAGGTTTGTTATTCATAATACTTCTAAAATCCATTCTAAGATGTTATTATTAAACTAATACTTAACTTTATGTTTCTGATTTTTATCCTGCTGAATTTTTTAGGCATCATTTTTCTTTTAGCTTTTATTTCTATTTGTCATAAGCAGCAATGCCTACTATGATTTTCTCAAACCAGTTTATCCATTCGAGATCCTAGGTTGTGACAGTGGATTGTGCTCCTGTATTTTTCTTTACTGTCAGCATGGTCTTCACAACTGACTGCTGTTATATATGGGTTATTTTCCAAAAACTTTTACATTCTATGTCCCCCAACTTTAAGAATTTTTAATAACTAAAATAAAGTTCAAAATAAAAAATTAAGCATCCATATTATTTTCCTGACTGTTTAGAGTAAATGTGGGCAAAATATTATCAGAAATTAAAAATAATATTAGTCTAGGTATAGTTTGAGTGTGTCAGATATAGCTAAAGAGCCATGTCCCCTCTTCCCCTTTTACTTTTTCAAATGCAGTAAAATAATAAATCGAGAGTCAAAAATGTTAATTTTTTTAGTTGTGACAATTGTTGTATGTCTTATCTGTAGCATAGACAATATATTTTTTTAAACTTTTTTTTTTTTTTATAAAAATGAAACAATTTGTCCCCAGATTTTTTTTTTCCTCTTACCATATTTTTATAAGAAATTATTACTACTAAGGTGACAACACAAGGTTCTGCAGTTCTTCGAACAGTCTATTTTTAGATTAGGCCACCATTTTTTAAATTATTTTCACTGTGATGTTGAAGTAAAGCATTTACAAGATAAGGATTTTTTATTCAGTTTTTCCTTTGTTACCAGCCTATTTATGTGAAATTTATTTTTTTGATACTCTTATAAAATTTTAACCATAAAATCAAATGGTGCTTGTTAAATAAATAGGCTTAGTTTTTCTTTTTTTAATTCACTTTGTGCTGTAAAATTATTTGTATCATTTTTCTCCTCTGTTACTATGCTTATGGTAACAGAGTGGAACAAAATGTAACAGAGTAAGAAACTACTCAAAAAACAAGTTTATTTGAACATTGTTCTTGAAGGCTGCACGTTCTCATTTCATGTTCTTACAAGGAAGGTCTCCATACGGGCATACTCAGAAAAATCTGAAAAAATTACAGAATGTTCTTCTCGCATAGTTATATATGTTTATAAAAAAAAATTTCGCCGGAACCTCCTTATAACGTCCGTAAAAAAATAATAAAAATTTCGTTTATTTGGCGATTTATCTCCGGTTGGCGAAGAAACGAAATTTTGAAAAATACGCTTTTACGCTTTGAATACTTTTTAAAGAAAAAACTTTCTATGTTCAATTTATTTAAATAAGTTTAGTTTAAGTAATTTTAGTTTTGCATTTTTACTTTACTTTAAGTGTAATTTTGTCATATACGTTTATATGTACTTATAACAAAATGAAATTAATATATTTTATCATTTAAAACACAATTTAAATTGATTAAAATTGTTCCAAATTGAAAAATACACTG
This sequence comes from Maratus speculifer, assembly GCA_964019185.1. Lineage (NCBI taxonomy): Eukaryota > Metazoa > Arthropoda > Arachnida > Araneae > Salticidae > Maratus > Maratus speculifer. The sequence continues at coordinate 241,267,635 of OZ025294.1, read as the reverse complement.
TTAAAAATCTGCTGCATTTTGTTGCAACGCACTCCCTTGTTGGTATAGAAAACGGGTATTTGGCCGTGAAATGGAGCTTTCTCATTGGTTGGAATAGAGATATTATATACAAGCGGTGGAGTGCGTTGCAACAAAATACAGCAGATTTTTAACAGTGTATGACGCGGTCAATTCACCGTGCTATGGAGCATTCTCATTGGTCAGAAGAGAGATATTCTATAAAAGTAGTGGAGTGACGTTGCAGTAAATGCTGCAGATTTTTAACAGTGAAGTCAATTAAAATCAATTTTCAGATTCGTTAAAATCGTCTGCTTTTGGCGAGGAAATGCACTGCTCGCCAAATCCCGCGTTGCTTTCAGCTTTTCACCCCAATTATTCCAAACTATTTTATTTTTTTACATATCTAATAATGTAATTCTGCTGCTAATTTTCACTGATCCTTTATTACCTACATGAGTAGTTTAATTCGTATTTTTTTCAAAAAATTCTGAGTATGCCCCCAATGGAGACCTTCCTTGTTAGAACAGAATTAAAAATATGCATTTTTCTTTTTTAATATAAAATAGTAGTTTTTGTGGTGAGCTAGTTGCCATAAACATAAAGCTTTAATTTTCTCAAACAAAATGCTTCTTTAATTGTAGTTATTTATGTTTATGAATCAATACTACTTATTTATGAAAAAATGATGCAGCATGAAATACCACTATTTTCGAATATTAATTTTTGTAAAAGTTTTTAATTCTTGCTTGGTCTGTTTCAAATTTTAGGATATCTTATATGATAAAAATGTATTAAAGAAGAAAAGATCATTATTTAAGTAGAAAAGAATTTATAAAAAAGATACACCACGTCAGATACCACTATTTTTGAATAGTAATTTCTGTAAAAATCATTATTTTTTGGGTTGAAGCATCATCCAATTGGCACATGAATTTGTTAAAATTTGAAAATCTAAGGTGAGCTGTTTGAAACTGAAACACAGCTTATAAAATATAAAAATTTATAAAAACAATGCCACGTGAAATGCCAGTATTTTCGAATAGTAGTTTTTTGCAAATATCTTAAATTCTGCCTTGATCTGTTTGAAACATTGAAACTTCATGATAGCTTATAACACATAATAAAAAATTTATATTAAAAAATTGCCCGGTATAATCTTACTATTTTTGAATAGTATTTTTTGCAAAAATCTTAAATTCTTGCTTTAAAGCATCACCACCACGACTAATATGATGACATTTTTTTTTTTTTTTTTTTTTTTTTTTTAACTATGCAGTGTGTTTGTCATAGCACATGATATAAATTTACAAAAGAGAATGCCCCGCCAAATACCATTATTTTCTAATAGTAATTTTTGTAAAAATCTTAAATTCTTGCTGGATATGTTTGAAACATTAAGATAGTATACAACACATGATATAAACTTATAAAAAAGTATGCCACATCAAATACCACTCCTGTGTCAATCAGCGTTCCCTTTGGTTACTTTTTTTTCCCACTCTGTTACTGTCAATTAAAGCTGGTTTATTTCACTAAAAAGTTTATCAACCATCATTTTGAATAATTAATTGTGTAAATTTAACTAATATTTATTTATGTAATATTTTTCTATAATTTAACTGGAAAAATGTGAATGCACATTTAATTGAATCTTATGATTTTCCCCAAAAAGTAACAGAGAGAGGAAATCCTTTTGCATTTTACAATAATAAAAATAATCATAACAAAACAACAGTTAGCATTTTCTGAAAGTAGCAATCATGTAATTAGAGAAATTTATTGTGATATTTATTGTTTTAGGTGTCTTATTTTTTTAAATAAAAAATTTTTGACTGTTGGTAACAGATGGGAACATTTTACTGTTGCAGTTCATACTTTATTTTTTATTAGACATTCCAAATCAAAAAGTGAACGGCTGTTTTAAGTTTTATATACAAGAAATGTTTTAGTATCATCTAATATTTTTATAAGTTGTATTTAGAATTTTTTTTTTTTTAATTTGTGAAAAATTTCCCAAATGTACAAGTTTTTTAAAATGAACTATATATATTTACTATCATCATATTTACTCATGTATAATGCACACTTTTTTTTATTAAATATTAGGCTAAAAAGCATGATATACAAAATACTTCTGAAAACTACAGAAAATCATACTTGTTTTTGCTTAGTCATTGAGTACACATATGACGCAAATATCTAATATAAAAATAGGAGATAGATTTTTTTTTTCTTTTTTATGCAAAATAATTGCACTTTTAAAAGCTATAGTTTTACTGTAACCAAAATTTAAGGTAATTACTTTCACAATTTTCATTCAAATGAATAGACGCTTTCAGTGTGACGTCAGTCATGACATTTTCCTTGGATACTGACTCCAAACAAACGGTTGCTATGCTTCATTTCTTATAAAATCGTAGAAAATGGTATCATTGCATATAAAGCATTAAACATGTGTCTGTTATATATAGCTGAAAATTGTCGCTGTAATATGCAAATAAAATAGAAAATACAGCATAGCAACCGTTTGTTTGGAGTCAGTATCCAAGCAAATAGTCATAACTGACGTCACGACTGAAAGCGTCTATAGGAAAAGTAACGATTTTATCTTATCTTAAATTAGCATAACTGAGAAATAATCAAAGTTTACTACCCCCCCCCCCACCCCCCCAAAAAAAATCTCAGTAGGACCTTGATTTTAGGCTTAGAAATACAATTTGCCTTATCATTGCCTTACAGCAACAGTAGAACATATAGTAATAATGTCAGATGTGTTTTATAAGAACTCTCTACAGTTCAACTAGATGCAGACACAATTTTTCATAGCAATAAATCAGACATCTGATTTTTAATTATTACTAGATGTCCTACTGAGACAATATGTCAAATTGTAAAAAAAAAAAAAAATGAACAACTATAATTATTTATATAATAATTACATACAAACAGTATGAGCAACATACTTAATCATAAAAGGAAAAGCTGGAGAATGACTCATTAAAAATATCTTTTTTATTTTTGCCATCCTAATAGCAAGCAAGAACAAGTTTTCTGTTCTAAATACTTGTTTTTATCTAAAGTGATGAACAGAATTTGAAAAAAATTAGAATAGATCAGCAGATCCCAATCTGTAATAGTATGACCCATCTTTAATAAAAAAAAAAAATTCACGACACACCTAATATAAGGGTGCATATCAGCACGAAAATTGTTGTACGATTTCTTTAATTTGTTGTCCATTCTATCCTACGAAAAAGCAAATTTTCGTACAAAGGATACTTATCAACAAAAATTCCGATTATCAATTCTTGTGTGTCAAGAATTGATATTTGAAATTTTTGTAAGTAGAATAATAATTAAAACAACCACAATCTACAAAGATAATTAAAAATATGTTTAGTTATTATTAAAACATAAACTTTATTATCAGTGAGATTTTTAGTACTGGTTTTTACCTATGAGAGTATTTATTAGTTTTAAAATTGGTTAATTTTTAACCAAGTCACTTTCTACATGTAGTTTGTTTTCGTACTTGTTTTTTAGAAACAGCAAAATAGAAAAAGCGCATTCACACATGTATGTTGTGTTAAACTCCATCAAGAAATTCAAAGCTGATTTAAATATTTCTAAAGGAAATTAAGGATTTCCCCTTGAAATATAATTTTCTGTTGAAATTTTATTTTTTAAACAAATGAAATAAAAGATATGTTTTTGTGACAAAACTCGATTATTCAGTGACCCACTAAAATATCCACTGTGGCCCATATTTTGGGAACTGCTAGAATAGATATTAAAAAAGACATTCTGTTAGAACTGTATTCACTTTCAAGTTTGTCATGATGAGATTTTTCTGTATAGAAATCACATTTAAGCTTTCATTTTTATATTTGACATTGCGTCTGTAGATTTTTCTTTCTTCTGAATTTTCTTCCTTTAAACTTATGCATTGTATGGCAGAAAGAAAATATATACATAAGTATGCATATTATATTTTGTCTCTTTAGATGACATGCCTCCTGGCCAAACTCCTCATACAGTCATATTGTATGCTCATAATGATCTTGTTGATAGTGTGCAGCCTGGAGATCGGTAAGTGCTTTACTTTTTAATTTTCAAGGTTCCTATTTAATGTCTCTAACCTCTAACATAGCTCATGTCTAAATTTTTCATAAATTTATATGAAATCTAAAAAGTATTATTTTTGGAAAAATTAGTTATGTTTTAATAACAAACTTCAGATTCAGCAGATATTTACAAGTGATGGATTTTACAACTTTAAATGTAGAGGATGTTATTATTAATTATGCCACTTATGTAAAGAGGAAAAAAATTGCCCATAAAATGTTTATTTTTCGTATGGAAATACATTATTCTCAGATAAAAATTTATTTTAAACTGTGCTACATAGTAAATAAACAAATTTTTAATTATTACTTACCCATCATACGTAGTATAGGGTAGGTCTTGCAATCGTTTTGAAAATAAAAAAAAAAATTTTGACGGATTTATACGTTTTAGATAGTGGAGATTCCAAAAAACATATTTTTAGAAAAACATTTTTGCCGTCTGTCTGTCTGCCTGTAAACGCTCTATCTCCCGAACAAATTGAGATAGAGACTTGAAATTTTGTATGTAGTTAGTATGTAAGAATGGGACGAACCCTATTTAATATCAGCAACCTCGATTATCCGGAACTATTTTTTTCGAACTCTCGAAAAATTCGTTCTGATGAAAGGTATATAAAAATTTTCGAATTTTTTTGTTCTAAGGAATGGGCGTAAACGGCAATAAAATAACACACATTTTGCATATAGAATGAAGTCGATCGGATTATTAGTTGCCGGGATATTTGTAATCTTGTTTTCCACATTCTTCGATTTTTCATGACCCTGTATTTTATTCAAATTTCAAATCAGAAGTATATTTTAATTGGAAATAAGACGCTTAATCCGACGCAATTAATTGTTAGTTAATAGAATTATTATTTTTGGAGTTATAAGGATGTTTCCTTTACGCAGTTCGGTACTACTTGAGTAGTTTGGCGTTTTATATAATTTGTCGAAATTGGTACATCAGCAGTTCTTTAATATAGCATTACTATGTATATTAACAATATTAAAATTTTGTTTATGAATTGCAATGCATTGTATAAATAGTTTCACATGTTTTATTTTCATATACATATCCATGATGGGTGCATTACGGTGTATTACGGTGGCCCCCAACGACTAGTTTATACTAGCATCTAGCATTCATATCTCAATGCTGATTATAAACGCTAATGGTCTATAAAATATGTATGGGTATGATGAAATACTTTTAAATTCTCCTGAAGTTTCTAGGACTAAGAATTTTTATTTTTTTTTTTTCATCTTGCATTCACCCATTCTATGTTTAGAAATTGATTGCAGCCTCCTATTACTAAAAGACTTTTTCATTATACTATGATGCATTGTAGTAAGAAAAATACAGATTTTATTTTTTTTAATGCAGTAATTTTTGTACTATATTACTTATATTAATAAAATTGATGTACATTAAAAATGCTGTCTTTTATTTAAAAGAGTTTCATCCTACTGCGAATAAATAATCCTTTATATTAGTTTCAAAAGTTTAAATAATTAAAAAATATTGTGGTTAAATTGAAATGGATAACAATTAATTTTGTGCGTTTTCAATAAGATTTCTTTTTTTTTTATTATTATGCCACTAGTTTCAAGATCTTTAAACAGGTGTTGTATGTTATTTTGGCTAAAAAATTTGTGTAATTATTAATTTAACATATAATTGATTAAATTTGTATGGATCTGATGAAATAAATATACTTAAGGTCATAGGAAGAAGATATTTATTGTATTTTACAAAGTTGAAAGTTATATGGTAAATTCTTAAAGAATAACGGTTTTTTCCATTTCTTTCACTTGGAAGAAAAATATTTCTTCTGACCGTTTTTTTCCCTCTGGCTTTATCCACTGTCGAATAAACTTGACAACCTTATGAACAGATCCGAAACCTTAATCTTTATACTTTGTGTCCCTTTTCAAATTATTTTTAATTTGAAATAAAATATTTTATTTAAAATTTAATTCACATATTAACAGGCTCTAGATTCCATTTAAGCATCATTGGGCCCAGTATATGTGATCTTTTAGAGAACTAGTGAGTTTTTGAAAGGTCAAAGGGACAAATTGATATGATTTAACCTTTCACTGCACCATGTGCCACATCTAACACATACTTAAAAACACTGTAATTCTCATTATATGCCATAAATTTAGCCAATAGGATCACTGTAACTGATCAAGAACAAGCCTAAGAATGGAATAACACTTGTTTTGTCCATGTCAGATGGCTGCATTTGACAAAAAATTAGAATTTCCTGTTCAGAAACAAAAAATATTTCGATAAAACTAGTAAGGCAAAATGTACTTTTATTATTTTTATTGAATACATAAAAATACAAAGAAAGTTGCAGAGTGTTAATCAAATAAAATTAATTTAAACCTATTTAATTGCAAAACATAGCAATATAATATTTAAAAGTCTTGATTGTGTATGTACATGCCATAATGTATGATCCTAAATGTTTTTACAAAGTGCATGTCTTTTATTTCTTTTTAACTGTAACATGAATGGACTAAGCGATTTAAAATACGATCTGTTCTTATTAAATAAGGACATATATCAGCCTTATTGTAACGGGAAACATTTATATTATTTTTTATATATTATTTAGCTTTTGAGATCTAATTAATTGAATTCCTGTACAAATCAATGAATTTCTGTGATCGGTTAATGAGCAATTTGGTTAGCAGTTACTGTTTTGGAATGGATTAAGTTCATTAATCGATCACCCACTTCATATAATTTCGTACAAAGGAGGTGGGCTAATAAGGGCCATTTTTCAGCCATCAGCACCTAGATGTGACATACATTTTTTTCATTAGTGTACCCCATAACAAATAAGAAAATAACAATATCTTGAATGAAAGTCTAATAATTGATGGAAAAATAAAATATGTATTTGAGTAAATACCCAGTATATTAAAGATCATAAACACTATTGCCATTAGTTTTAATCCAAGAAATCTATAGCAAATACAACACTAAATGCAAAATTATGATGAATGGAGCTTAAGACTTTTATTTCAATATATGAAATATCGGAAATAATCAATAACAGAAAATATAATCATACACAGGGCTTGAAATTCAATTTTTCGAAGGAGGGGAGTCTCCCTACCAACATTTATAAATGGAGGGGAGTTTGGCTGTTTGGGAGGGAGAAAAAATGTTTAAAATCCGCCATTATTTTATGTGCTATTTAAAGAATTGCCAGAATACAGACATAAAAAAATATCACTGAAGCAATTTTTATCAACAATTTAGAATAATTATGCGAAATGTGTAAAAAAAAAAAAAAAAAACTTTTATACTGTTTAGTTTTTACTGGTGGTAAATTCCCTCCCGGTGCTAATTATTTTTGTCACAGGTCTAATTATTATTTTAATGATAATTAATAAAACTTCTAATTAATTTAATTAATTTATATTTATAATTAATAATTATAATTAATAATCTTATTTTTCTGTATTTTAAATGTGCAAGATACAAATTTAATCATAAAATAATACTTATTTGAGTGTAGAAGATAAGAAGTATCACTACTGTTTGCATTTCTTTAAAAGAGGGGCAAGTCAAATTCATCGAAAAAGATTTTCTTAAAAAATGAATACTTTGTTGAGTAAAGGGATACTTTTTGTTTAATATATGGCTGCTTTCAGGAATTGCGCTCACTCAGAAAGATTTGGAGCTGTCAGAAACTGATTTTAGAGTAGCAAAGAAAAATATATATATTGAAGCGGAAAATTAGTTTGTTGAACAGAAAAATGAACTCCCCGCTATATTATTTTAGGGGGGAGGAAGGAGGGAGAGGTTCCCTTTGATGAAAGTTGCATTTTTTCGCTATCTTTTGATGAAATCTGTCTTTTTTTACAATCTTTTCACGAGATCTGCCGTTTTTTCGGGATTTTTTGACGAAATTTGCCGTTTTTTCGTGAATTTTCTGAGAAAAATTGCAGTTTTTTCGCGATCTTTGGATGAAATCTGTTGTTTTATCGCGATTTTTTTTTTTTACGAAAATTGCCGTTTTTCGCGATATTTTCGGGAAATTTGTTGTTTATAGTGAAATTTTTGTCAATTTGTCGCTTTTGCGATTTTTGGACAAAATTTGATGTTTTTCGTGAATTTTCTGAGGAAATTTGCCGTTTTTTCGCGATCTTTTGATGAAATCTGATGTTTTATCGCGATTTTTTTTACGAAAATTGCCGTTTTTTTGTGATATTTTCGGGAAATTTGTTGTTTATAGTGAAACTTTTGTCGAAATTTGTCGCTTTTGCGATTTTTGGACGAAATTTGATGTTTTTTGTGAATTTTCTGAGGAAATTTGCCGTTTTTTCGCGATTTTTTGATGAAATCTGATGTTTTATCACGATTTTCTTTACGAAAATTGCCGTTTTTCGTGATATTTTGGAGAAATTTGTCATTTAAAGTGAATCTTTTGTTGAAATTTGTCGTTTTTTGCGATTTTTGGACAAAATTTTACGTTTTTTAGCAACCTTTTTGACAAAAACTGCCATTTTACAGAATTCTCTGACAAAATTAGGCATTCTTTCGTGAATCTTTTGACGAAATTTGCCAGAAATTAGTTATTTTTTCGTGATCTTTTAACAATATTTGCCGTTTTTTAGCAAACTTTTACGAAATCATGCGTCTTGTGAAACGTGTAAGAGCTGTTTCTTTTTGTGTCATCTCCGATCTTTTGAGTAATTTACGCACAATAGCGTGTCCGCGGCATCACCGTTTCATAATTTTTGGAATTGAATGCGTTCTTTTTTTTTTTTTGTGGGGGAGGGGGAGAGTGGAAATTCCGAACAGAATCACCTCTATTTCGCCGCGGAAAATACAACGAAACTCGTCAAATCATTGCAGGAAAAAAATTGCAAAATATGTCAATCAGTCGCGAAAAAAATCGTGATTTTCAATGATTTTTCGCTGTAAAAAAATTCGCAAAATGTGTCGATTACTCGCACGAAAATATCATAAAATTCACGAAACGGTTGTAGGAGTTGATCATAGTTTCAAAATGCAAAATTTTTTGGGCGGGAGCCTCCCGTCCACGTTATTCTTTTGGGCGGGATTTCAAAATTTTGGGCGCGAATCCCGCCATCCCGCCTTGAAATTCAAGCCCTGATACAGTTTTAGACACTTTTGGCAATATGTTTCAGATTATTTTCCTCCTTGGTTGCTTCACCAGAATCACTACTGGACCATCCATTGGCTGCGTCTTGTAGTCAGACTTCGAGTAATCATAATTGTGTTATCGTAATTGATTATAATCGACTACATAAAACTGTGTAATCGCATTGTAATCGTAGTCGTAAATTTTAATTTCAAAATAATCGCGATATAATCATAATCAAAAGATTTCACTTTGATTACAATGATAATCTAATCGCAGTGCAGATAATTGCAATGTAATCTGTATCAAAAAGCTATGTAATTGTAATCGAGCACAAATATATGATTACGTTATATGATTAATCTTTTTTTTTCCTTCATCCTTTCACGCAGTCCATAAAATAGTCGGTCAGTGAGTTAAACATTGCTCCAAAGAAAGAGTGTCCACGTTTGCAGCTAAAATCATCCCTAAAGTAAGAAGAGGTCATAGGTCATAAGGCTGCAGTTCCAGTGAAACAGGATGCACTCTTACACTGTATATAGTCAGTGTCAGTGCTATAGAGGGCTGTTCCTGGTATATAGTAGTATAAGACATAGAAATAGTCTGACTTCGTTAAAAGGTATGGGAATTGGAGGAAAAATCTTTGTGGTCATTTGAAGGATCTTGTTTCGCGGGTTATTGAGTGGGAGTGATAAAGGGTAAAAAAGAAAAAAAGAAAGAAATATACTAAATTTATAGTTTTATTATGGGCACTTAGCAATTTGACAGAAATCACCCTCTTTCAAATGTGGGAATCGGAGAGTAATGAAAATTTGGGGGGGGGGGGGGGGGGAAGATGCTTAAATTGCATGTGACAACTTATCTAACAGCTCATTCGCATGTTGGATTTCTCAGTGGTTATACCTAAGTGGCTGTTTCCAAGGATCTAGAGAAAGAGATGGCTAAGAGAAACAACAAAAAATTGAAGATTATTTCAGGAATCTCTATCGGATTTGAATGAAAAAGGCGTGAAATTTTTTTTAATAGAAATGCAAATTGTGCTCGTCAGATGCCATGGTCTCCATAAAAACCAAGTCCAATTTGAACAACCACATGCAGGTAATTTTTAAATAGATATATACATATTGTATAGATTTATTTTAGAAATATTGCATAGTGATATCTTGTCTTTTTCTTTTAAATTGTAGTGAAAGGAATTTTTTTTATATTAAATTAACTATATAGTGTTTTTAATCATAAGTATAAAGTATCTTTATTCAAAATTTGTATTTTAATATATCTGGATAAGTTAAACATATAGATCAGTTTTCTTACAAAAGTTGTAATAATAAAATATTGTTTATATATATATATGTGTGTGTGTGTTTATTTTATCAGAATCCCTCCCCCTCCACCTCCCCCCCCCCCCCCCCCAAAAAAAACAGAAAGTAAGGCTGGTTTGTCAATAAACATACAGGTGTATGTAGGATTTTTTTAAGGGTACAGGACAATGGTAATGATATCTAGTTGTTGGTAAATTCTTTTAGCATATGTGCCGACAAATTCAATGACGAACCCCTGAATTTTGAAATGTAGCCACCAAATTTTTTTATCTGATTATTTTAAAAAGGAAAAAAAAAAAACTACCAAAAAAAAATCTCTCTAAATCAGTTATAAATAAATAATGGGGAAAAAAGGTAGTTAATTTTTTTTCCCAGAAAGGTTTGTTTCCCCCTTTCCCCTCCCCCAATATACTCCTACCAAAAGACAGTATTTTATATTATTATTATTATTTGCCTGTTCATGCTCATGTGTCTCAATTTTGTTTTAAATATGTGGTTCAAGGGGACAGAGGTATGCAAATGAAAGAAAAAAGAATGAATTGCTTCAATTCTCCCATTTCGAAAATTTTAGTAAAAGCTTATTTTATTTAATTTTTCTTCATTTTTTAAATTTTGTTTTGCTTATATGCCTAAATGTCTTGCAACGAATGTTCTGAGGAAAATAACCTTAGTTAAACTCATTTCATGTTTAAATTTTACGTAAAAAAAGAAAAAAAGTGAAACATGTTCCCCCCCCCCCCTCCCAAATTTTAGTGTATGTGTAAGGGGGGGGGGGGCTCATTCTACGTACACTGGTATTCGTGAATTTCAAATCAGAATTTCGCATGTTACATATACCTATTCTATTAATCAAACATCCTTTTAGAAATGCTCTTAATTTCAAAATATATATATATATATATGTAAGGAACCCGAGTCTTGGCCTTACGTTCGTGGGAGTTCCGTCACCATCCGATCCGAGGAGAGGGAATTCATGTACTGTAGTCGTGGAGAGCTGCGGGACTTCGGGCGATACAACTCATAGATCCGTCGCGTCAAGCTTTGTAGGTGCCGGGGAAAGACTTTGGAGATCGCGCCGAGTCAATCGTCCGAATGGCCGGGAAAGATTTTGGTGTTTTACCATCGATAAGCCGTTATTGTTGTTGAATCATGAGGTGTGATTGAGAGACAAATAACGACACAGTATTTTCACTGGGGGCCTGGTTTATTAATCCTTTTTGGCAGATCTTTGGGAGAAACCAGGTCCCTGGAACTTGACGCTTTCTTTTTAAAAGTTCGTTTATTTGGGCAGCATTTTATTAGGCAAGTGTTAGGTCAAAAAAGCCGCTTGTTTTAGGCGCTCCCGCTATATAAAGGCCGTTAATTCACATTATTTCTACCAGGTCGCGATACTAACTAATGGGTGTTACTCCAAATTTAATTGGTTAAGAAATATCTGGGCACTATGACGTTATTAGGCGCGGTTTTCCAGGGTTTTATTGCTGATCTTACAAATTAAGAATTGCGTTTACGTCAGCTTTTTTAATCTTAAAGAACATCCAAAAATCATCTGAGAGTAATAAATGTTAGGTTGGGAAAGAACATTAACAGGGGCAAACTAGCTTTAAGTATTAGAATTAAGGTTACAAGAAGGGGCATTTAAATTTTAAATTTTAAAAAGGCTATAGGTTTTATCCTTTCATATCCCCCCCCCACTAAAACAAGAGCCACAGATCTTGCTTGCAAGGTCTGTGGGTCTCAGCTCCCCTAAATATTTTACCTGGGTTTCTTCTTTATTATTAAGTGGGTTTTTTTTTTTTTTTTTTTTTTTTTTTTTTTTTTTTTCCTCAGTTTTAGAACGTCAAGCCAGGTGGACCTAGTTTCTACATTATTTACAGGTTACATGAAAAAGGTTATATGAAAACATTATTCTTTACATAAAAAACACTATATTACAACAAAAGATTTGTCAATATTTTGGCATTGAATAATATGAACACTAATGCTAATACTACAGATAATGTAACTGATAATATTACGGATAAGGTTACTGATAATGCTATGGAAATGCTATGAATAATGGCACTGATAATGTGTGATGAATAATGGTACTGACACTGTGACGGATAATGCTACAGATAATGTTATGGATAATGCTATGAATAATGGTACTGATAATGTGTGATGAATAATGCTGCAGCATTTAAGGGACATTCTCGAGAAGGACAACAAAAAGAAACATTAATCAAAATATCAACACTTAAAATAATGAAACACATATTGACTAAAATACATAACATTTAAAAAATAAACTTTTTTTTTTTTTTTTTCCACTAAACAGTTTTCTAAATGTCTGTGATGTTTCCTTTGGTTGAAAGTTTTTATGAAGGAAAGTCCTTTGGAAACATTCTTTATGCAAAATTGGAATACTATATAATATAATCAAATATTCAAAAATAAGATACTAAAACACACACAAGTTATTGACATTAAACATGGGTACCAATAGCAAAATACTCAAAAAATATGATCTTCAATATTATCAGCAAAATACAATTGTATAATAAATGCACATTTTTTCTGAAAATACTGTATGCTGACACTGAAATATCACCAAAAGTAATTACAACACAACACAATTTTAACACTATATAATATAATCACTATATAATAAAACACATATAACATAATACTAATTATAATACTATAAAAACTTTTTTTTTTTTTTTCTACTTAATTCTTAGGTTGCATCTTTTCTAACTATGTACAGTATCCAGTTTTAGGCTTAATTCGAGACTAACTCCAAAATACAAAAATGTCAGACCTCTGAAAACTATAGCTACTAAGTAAAAATATAAATTTGCTATAATTTTCACCATGCCCAGTGTTAGTGGGAGATGGGTTTCAATACTTTGTGGTGAAAGGTCATCCCAAAAAAACATGCCACTTGCACTATAGAAAAGGAAAGTGGGAAACTGACATTCACCTACAAAGGGCAAGCGAAGCAGTTTTGCCAGATTCTCCGTTCAACCTGGAAAGAGAATCTGGGAAAACAGTCCGGCTAAAGACGGGTGGTCAAGGAGCGGAGGACCCTTATTGACGTAACACATTTCATCCTATACTAATAACATTAAAAAAAATTAACAGTGCTTTTAAACTGTAACTTTCATCCTTTACCGCTGGGGGTTGAGGGTTAAACATCCAGCTGGGTCCTCTTCCAAATACTAATGATAGAGGGACGATAGAATAGCAAAAATAAAAAATTGAAAGATGAAAGAGATAGATGGGGTTTATTCATGGTTGAGTTTGAGATTTTGAGGAGAATGGTAGTATCTTAACTTGGATGAATGGACAATTTCAGAATTTCTCTTAAAATGTGGGCTGGGTTTATCAATTTCAAAAGTGACTTCAGAAAGTTGTTTCAGAATGGTGTATGGTCCAGAATATGGGGAAGTTAATTTACGGGTATTAGGATAATGAAATTCTTCATACATTACAAGGTCACCAACTTTAAACTTTACAGGAAGGAAACGAGCATCATAGCGGACTTTATTTTTCTTATGGTAAGCAATTGTTCTTTCTTTAGCCAATTTTCTAGCTTCATCAACTGGAGGATAATAACTATTATTTGGCAAAGGAGGATCATATGGCAATTTTCCTAACAATAAATAACTAGGGGTAAATTGAGTTACAGAATGAGGAGTATTGTTATATTCAACTAAGACTTCATCTAACAATTTAGTCCAGGGTACTTTCTTGGAAGAAGAATTAACTTTACACTTTAATCTGGTTACAATAGTCTGATTTAGGCGTTCAATTTTTCCATTCGTTTCGGGGTGGTGACTACTTGTCAATCTGTGTTTAACATTGTAAGTACGAAGAAATCTCTTAAATCTGGAAGCTGTAAATGCTCCATTTCTGTCAGTTAACAATTTTTCTGGTACTTGTAGTTGAAATAATTGTTTCAAAATGTTTGTATAAGTTTCAGTAGTTACACTTTTTGAAGGAAAACCCCACACATAGCGAGTTGCATGGTCAACCACCAAATGCAAATATTTTTTCGTAGAATTGTAGTAATTAAATCCGCCAACAGAGTCCAATGCCAAGCATTCAAAAGGTATATCTGTTGGAGGCATCAATTGTAACATGCCAAATCTTTTTTGTTTACACTTTTTGTTTATTTGACATGTATGACAATGTTTTACAAAATTTTCAATGTCCTGATTGATATTAGGCCAATAATACTGTGGGGAAATTAAATTTTATCATTTTATAAATACCAGGGTGGCCAAATTGGGTGTGGGTTTTTTCTAAGAGGGGTAACCGTAAACACATGGGGACAACAATCTTATACAAACTTTTCTTTTTAATTACAACAACATCATTTACTTCAGTGTATTTTTTACCATCTGCTGTTACATTTTCCTTTTTCTGGCTGTCTCTTACTTCATTCAAGTCAAGGAGATGTATAACATGGTGTACATTTTCAGAAACAGGTTGTCTTGATAGCATATCAGCTTCAACATTAGTGGAGCCCTTTTGGTATTTGATTTCATAGTCAAACATACTAAGTTTGAGAGACCAGCGGAAAAGACGACCTCTTAAATTTTTAACATTTTTGAGCCAGGTAAGTGCCGCATGGTCCGTATGAATGACAAATTTTTGACCATGTAAATAATGATAAAATTTATCCAAGGCATCCACAATTGCCAAACATTCTAATTCCGTTATTGCATAATTTTTTTCATAATCTCGAAGATTTCTAGAGTGATATGCTATTGGGTGTAATTTTCCCTTTTCATCTACCTGTTTCACAACACACCCTACCCCAAGACTTGAGGCATCTACAAACAGTTCACAAGGCACTTTGGGATCAAACAATCTTAAGATAGGTTTTTCAATCAAAGCCTGTTTTAGTTTCTCAAAAGAATCTTGACAATTTTGGTCCCATACATAGGGGACATTTTTCTTTAACAATTGGTTGAGAGGATATCTAATTTCGGCATACTTAGGAATAAATTTATTATAGACATTAATAGATCCCAAAAAGCGTTGCAACTCTTTTACATTGGTTGGTGGTTTTAATTTCTTAATAACTTCTACATTTGGATTGTCAGGGGTAATACATCCATTAGAAACTTCATAACCAAGGAAATTAATTGTTGATTTAACAAAATTACACTTTGATAACTTTAATTTGAGATTTTCTTGGACACAAATATTAAATAATGTCTCTAAATGCATCAAATGTTCTTCCTCATTTTGAGAAAATACAATAACATCATCAAAATAACTACAGGCAAAATTAATTTTGTACTTATTAAAGATTCTTCGGAGTGTGCGGTTGAATATCCCAGGTGCGTTTTTTAATCCGAAAGGTAATCGCAACCATTCAAATAAACCGAAAGTGGTCGCAAATGCCAATTTTTCGGTGTCTCGAGGGTGGATAGGTATATGCCAATATCCACTGGCCAAATCGAGAGTGGAAAAGACCTTAGCTTGTGCTAATTTATCCAAAAGGGTATCAATTCGGGGTAGGGGTTCTGCGTCTGTCTTGGTAATAGCGTTTAATTTTCTGAAATCTACACATAAACGAGTTTTCTTCCCTTCTTCGCGCTTGTAAACTAAAGTGACAGGCGACGAATAAGGGGAACAACTCTCTTTAATGATTCCTGCCTGTAACAAACTTTGGACTTGGTTTCGGATTTCTTCCTCTTCTTTGGGTGATGTACGGTAAGCCCTAAGTGAAACGGGAAGGTCAGAGGTTAAATGGATTCTTTGGGGTTCTATATTCACACAGCCTACATCGTACTTATCTTTTGCAAAAATACAGACATATTTGGCGAGAAGAGCAGGTAGTTGTTCTTTAGCCAACTGAACTTTGGGCCCATGGTCAGAAGTTTCAAACAACTCCGGTTCAAAATTTTCTTCAAATATCTCTGCATTTTGGATCTCTGCTTTTAGCGGGTGGATATATGGTTGTGACAAATGCAAAGTATGGTGGGATGATTTTTTTGAAATATTACGCATAAGTGATATTTTTTTGTTATTCTGATGGATTTGCATTTTAGAGCAATCAATATTTAATCTAAACAATTCACAATGTGGTAGCCCAATTAAAACATATGGTAAAGAGTTATGAATTATAAACAGTTCAATGGTTTGAGTTATTTGTCCTAATTGCAAACTGACAAAGCATTTTTCTTTCAAAGCTAGAACACCTTGAGTTTGTGCGACTGAAATACTCTTTTGAACTTTAGATATTTTTAGATTAAATTTATGGGCTAAATGGTATGGCATTACACTGATAGAACTACCTGTATCTATCAAACATGGTAATGAGTCTTCACTTTTCACATGAGTAGCTGTTTGACAATTGTTCATTTTTTGTTTGGATCCATTATGTGTTTTGATATACCCGGGTATTATTAATTGTCATTGGCTCTCTTCTGTATTTTGTGGAAACTCATTATTAGTCTGATCTAGATTATGGGTTGAAACACTTGGATTTGGTGCTAGGGCAGTAACATTCAGCGTTTGTTTACGAAAAGGGCAATCTCGCACCCAATGATAAGCATTCGAAATGCCCACATTTAAACAAACTCGGCACGGTGTTGGTGGCAACGTGGCCTGATAATGTAGGTTTGGGCGTTGTTGATCGGTCTGCATAGATCTTGTGGGAGTTGGTTGCATCGGTCTGAATGTATTTCTTTGTGGGTTTGGGTTAAAATGTCGAAATTGAGGTGATTGGTTTGGGACACGATAATTCCATGGTCTGTAGGAATTTTGTCCATGGTCAATGTGGGATTTAAAAGGTTTCCATTGTCGATATTGAGGGGGATGCTGAGGGTTGGGCTCAGTCTTCCTGTCTGTTTTATCTTTCTGCTCTAACTGCAATTTACTTAATTTAAATACTAATTCTCTCCATTCATTGACATCAGCAGGCGCATTTGTCACTACCAACTGTTTCATCTCTACTGGCAGTCCATCAGTAAGACCGTCCAAAATGAAACGCTGATCTAAACCTAAAGTGCGTCCTACTTTAGTTTTTTGGTGGTAATATTCATTTAAGTCACCTCCAAATTTAAATTTGATCTGGGAGAAATCTGTCAATGATAGTGTATCAGGAGTAGTGTAATGTTCAGTGAACAATAACACTAACTCTGACCTATGGAGGACATGAAGACAGTTGTTGATATATAAGGTAAGCGCGGTATCTTTTAGATACTTTTGGATGTTGCGGATTTTCCACAAATCATCCTTGTGTTCCTCGACACAAACTGACTCAAAGTATCTCAGCCACGGAATCCATAACATCTTCGAGTCCGGAGAAAATGGCACAATTTCGGGATCTTTTCGACATGTGCCTTCACTATTACCTGAGGACTGAGAATTTGCTGCATTAATTTCCTTTTCCGGAGTCTCGGGAACCACATCATCATTTCTTGGGGGGTCGCCTACTTTCTCTGATTGTGGGGTAGTACTCATGATGCAGGGGTGATTCTCGTCCGAAAATTTAAGGCATCCTCTTCCGAAAATTTGAAATTGGGTTATCAGTTCCGCATAGTTGCGAACTTGTACGGTTTTGCGCGTGGAAAAAACAATTGCGTAGAAATGCAAATTTCGTGATAGGATCGCCGAAATAGCAAACATTTCGTCAATATTTCGTGGAAAAACGACGATTTCATCAATGTTTTTGTAAACGAACTTTGTCGAAAGATCGATGAAAAATGCGAATTTCCTCTGCGGATCGCGGAAACAACGGCAATTTCACCAAATATCGCAGATAAAACGCTGATTTCTTCTGAAAACGGCGGGACAACGCCGATTTCGTGTAAAGATTGCGGATATAACGCCAATTTCGTTAAAAGATCTCGGGAAAAAACGCCGTTTTCGATAAAAGATCGCTTAAAAATATTTTGTCAAAAGAATATTTGAAAAAATACGCCGATTCATCAAAAATTGCGGAAAAAACGCCGATTTCGTCAAAAAATCGCGGGAATAAAACGTCGTTTTCGAGAAAAAATAGCGTAAAAAAGCAAATTTTGTCTAAAGATCGTCGAAAAAACGCCGATTTCACTAAAAAAACATGGGAAAACGCCGATTTCGTCAAAAAATCGCCGATTTTGGCAAAATATTGCCGATTTCTTCTGAAGATAGTAGGAAAACGCCGATTTTGTCGGAAGATCACTGGAGGGGGGAGGGAAACTCACGTCCCCCCCCCCCCCCCCCCCCCGCCGATTTCCGAAAATGCGATGCGAATTTCCGAAAAAAAAATTTCATCCAGAATCACCCCTGTCATGATGTTTATAAATAAAATCTCACAAAATCATAATATATTCCAACATAGTAACACATAAAAATAACATTAAATAATTCCAAATATAATAGTAAAATAATAATAACCTGATATTTAAATCATTTTTTATAACTCAAATTATGAATCTTAATTTAAAAGATAATTTTTATTTATCTTTTTCAACTTGAAAGGAGCAGAACTAAACAAATGCAAAACGAACTTTACAGCAAAAATTTAAAATAAAATAAAAATATTTTATCATGTTCATTCTTAGTTCACAGTTCTTTTTCTATGATTAAAATCTTAACTACATACTAAAAATAACTTTTATAAAAACACAAAGTACAAACAAAAAAAAATCAACTTTACTTTTTTTTTTTTTTTTTTTGTTTTTTTTTTTTTTTTTCAATAAAATGCCTGAATTTGCTCCTTCTAACTTTTCATATTAAATAAAACATCTTACCTGGAACAGTAATCCGCGATTGATAGAAAACAAATGGAGCGGGAAAAAAAATAAATAAAAATAAACGCGCACATTCTGTCCTTTCTTTTTTCTCTTTAAATGTTCAAACTATCGGAGTTCGATCCGCGATACTTCTCCTTTCCCTTTGAAACAAAATCCTTGCACAGCTGATCGCGGAGCGCGGCGCAGTCACAGGGGTTGTAGAACGACAGTCACGTTACACCACACAGCCGTATTTATCGCGTCTTGGCGAAAGATCATGCCGTATTCCGGCTAGTCTTCGGACTGAGAGGACATCTGGTACCGCTTGTATCCGCCGATCACGTTCCTGGAAGCAGAGCGCTTTTTCATCCAGGTTTCGTTTCGCTTGTCAGGTTTTTATCCTCACCGACTCTTTGTAAGGAACCCGAGTCTTGGCCTTACGTTCGTGGGAGTTCCGTCACCATCCGATCCGAGGAGAGGGAATTCATGTACTGTAGTCGTGGAGAGCTGCGGGACTTCGGGCGATACAACTCATAGATCCGTCGCGTCAAGCTTTGTAGGTGCCGGGGAAAGACTTTGGAGATCGCGCCGAGTCAATCGTCCGAATGGCCGGGAAAGATTTTGGTGTTTTACCATCGATAAGCCGTTATTGTTGTTGAATCATGAGGTGTGATTGAGAGACAAATAACGACACAGTATTTTCACTGGGGGCCTGGTTTATTAATCCTTTTTGGCAGATCTTTGGGAGAAACCAGGTCCCTGGAACTTGACGCTTTCTTTTTAAAAGTTCGTTTATTTGGGCAGCATTTTATTAGGCAAGTGTTAGGTCAAAAAAGCCGCTTGTTTTAGGCGCTCCCGCTATATAAAGGCCGTTAATTCACATTATTTCTACCAGGTCGCGATACTAACTAATGGGTGTTACTCCAAATTTAATTGGTTAAGAAATATCTGGGCACTATGACGTTATTAGGCGCGGTTTTCCAGGGTTTTATTGCTGATCTTACAAAATAAGAATTGCGTTTACGTCAGCTTTTTTAATCTTAAAGAACATCCAAAAATCATCTCTGAGAGTAATAAATGTTAGGTTGGGAAAGAACATTAACAGGGGCAAACTAGCTTTAAGTATTAGAATTAAGGTTACAAGAAGGGGCATTTAAATTTTAAATTTTAAAAAGGCTATAGGTTTTATCCTTTCATATACATACATACAGGGCTGCCAACTACTACGCCTACAGCGTAGTTACTCCGCTTTAGCTTCTAAATTACACATTACACTACGCGAACTTCAAATTACGCTTTTCCGCTTTTGTTTACTATTGGCGCGCTGCAGTTGCGCAATCCTTAAACGCTGCTGCCGGTTACGAAGGAAGCAGGTTTGAAAAGCCTTTTCCTCCTCGATAACGAAACGCAGTCATATCCCCTGAATCGTAACATCTGACGCAAAGTGCGTGCGCACATTAATACTCTTGATAAATATAGGGTAGTTTGAAAAAAACCACCAGGCCTTAAAGTGTAAAGAAAGACAGACATGGTGACTTCTGAATAAAAATGGCTAAGTTAAAACTAAACTATTTATTAAATTAAAAACATAATAAATGAACTAAGCCTTGCTACTTGCAAAGGCACAAACTAGCGTGACTAGTGCAGCACACATCAACACATTGTAAAGCAAACACAAGAGAAGAGACTCAGCTCTTCAGAAGTATTTATAGTTGCTTTCAAGAAGCTCAAAGCATGTGCAGTCTCAGCATCCAATCAGGAGCGGCACGTGGCGACGATGCAATACTCACGTAATGAATAAACACTTCCTGCAAACGGAAGTTACGTCAGAAGATAGAAAGAACTAGAAACATGAAAGATTGTTTACTCTAGACATCGCGCATCGACGATATTACGATCGCGATCGATGTGCTAAGCAGGAAAACAAAGAATACATCTCAGGGACGTGAGACCTAAGTAAAATACAGATGGAAAATTAACTTTTTCACAACATTAGGCACCCCTCTCGCGATCACTGAGATCCCCTGAAAACATGTTCTATAAAAAGTAAACTTCAAGAGACTATATCTTGTACTATATAGCAAAAACTCAAACATCTTCAGAGCCACTTCCGATTAGAAACCAAGACTGCTTGCACTACTCATCCCAATGGAAGAAAAACATATATATATAAATAATTCATAAGTACAATTCAAAACAGTAACAACAATTTAAATATATCCCAGACAACAAAAGCAAATATCTTAATGATGACAAACCACATTGTTATTCTAAGTTTCAATCACACCTATAGTCCAATAATCAAACAAGACATCTAACTTTAGAGCACTATTGCAATAAGGCATTTCAAAAATTCTTAGAAAGTTAAAACTATTCCTAGAACTTGCATAAAAGTACAAATTCATAACACTTTATTACATGAAATGCTAGAAGATATATCAATGACTAAGTTACTATGACTTTTTAAAGTACACAGTTTAAAAATTCAAAAAATTTATAGAAAAAAATTTAAAGTATTCATACAAAGAGTTTTGAGACAAAATTTTGAAGAGACACTTTAACCAAAGCTTTAGTAAAAACATCTGCCAAATTATCATTACTTTTAACATAACACAAATTAAATAACTTCTCAAATACCAAATCTCTTAGAAAATGCAATCTAACATCAATATGTTTTGACCTAGCATTTTCATTTGGTGATTTGCAAAAATCTATGGCAGATTTATTATCACAATAAAGGTCATAATGTATTATCTCATCCTTAAACAAACCCATCTCAAAACATTCACTGAGTATGTGTCTAACCCAAGTGATCTCCTTTGCAGCTTCAGTAAGAGCAATAAATTCTGCCTCCATAGTAGAAAGGAGAGACTTTTGCTTGAAAGTCTTCCAAGAAACAGGTGCCTGACCAAAAAGCAATAAAAAACCTCCCATACTTTTCCTATCGTCGTGATTAGTGGCATAATCTGCATCACTAAAACAGCTTACTTTAAGGTTATCAATCTTAGATAAATCAAGCTTCCTCTCTCGAGTAGCATACAAATAACCAAGTAGCTTAATTAACCCGTTCCAATGAATTGGTCCAGGATTTTCCTGAAATTGGGAGAAAAGATTTATGGCAAAACAAACGTCAGGTCTAGTCCTGTTAGCTATAAAAGCAAGACATCAACAAGACTGCGATATGGGATATTCTGCATTTCGTTAAGTTCTATTTCATCTTTTGGACAATCGGACTTAGAATACGGAACTCCTTTAGAAATGGGGAGAGAAGTAATTGGGGGGGTTATATTCCTAAAACATATTGTAAACCTTTTCAATATAACCTTTTTGGTGGATGAAAAGTTTACCATCCTTCTCATCAAATTCTACACCTAGGAGTTTCTTTGTACGTCCCAATAATTTAAGGTCAAACTTAGATTTTAAAAGATCTATAACTTCAGAAACTAGAGTTTCTGTTTGCCCAAAAAGTATAATATCATCCACATACAACAACAATAGAACTTTTCTCTTAAATATGAAAACACAATTTGCCCATTTCAATTTCTTAAAATTTAATTCCTCTAGTACATGCTGAAGCTCAAAGTACCACTCACGTCCACTTTGCTTAAGACCATAAATAGCCTTCTTGAGGCGACAAACATAGTTGGACTTTTCACTGTCGACATACCCTTGAGGCTGACTCATAAAAACTTTTTCTGATAAATTTGCATATAAATATGCACAGTTAATGTCAATTTGACGATGAACCCAACCAAAGAAACAGACTAGTATACTGAAAAATAGTCTAATAAGGGAAAAATCAACCACTAGGCTATAAACCTCCTCATAAGAGATACCTTTTTCTTGCCTAAAACCTTGTGTGACAAGTCTTGCTCTATAATGAGCAATTTCACCTTTCTCATTATGTTTAATGGAGTATACCCAGCGACTACCTAAAATTTTCTGATCCTTAGGTTTGGGGACAAGCTCCCACACGCGCCTTTCTCTCATGGTTGTTATTTCCTCATCCATCGCCTTAGACCATTCCTTTTTAAAAGGAGATCGTACAGCCTCAAAATAAGATGACGGTACTTTTACCTCAGTCATGTTAGCCTCATGGTGCTCAACTTTGGGACGGGGTTCTACACCAGAATAATTATCTTTCTTTTTAAAACTAAAAAATTCCTTCCTGTACTCAATGTTTCTAGCTCTGCAATAATTTTCCACATCTTTATGAGATCTAAGCGTAGTATTTGTTCCTTCAATACTGTAATATATATCATTCTGAGAGTTATCTTTTCGCATAACAGCTTTTCTGACCCATTTGATAGCCTCACAAGGAGTTTTTTCAAAATCTAAATTATCCTGCACTGGAGATTCATTATCAGACTCTTCTGTTTCGGAGTGTGTCAATACCTTTTCGGAAGAGCCTAGAGATTTTATAGATTCTGACAGTTTATTTTGATCAGATTCTGATTCATCTGTATCAAAATACTGGACTCTACTCTTAGGCAAAACTTTCCCGTTCTCAGGATTACGACCCATGGTGCCCAGGACGCGACCACTGAACATCTCATTTTCATTAAAACTAACATTTAGTTTCCTCAACAACACCCTTTTCAGGATTGTAAATTCGATATCCCTTGGTCTGTCCCGCATAACCAACCATGATACCTTTGGTAGCACGCATGTCAAATTTCTTACGGAGTTGTTTGGGGATCCCTATAAATGCAGTGCATCCGAACGGCTTTAAGTGACTTACTGAAGGACGTTTTCCACCATATAATTCAAATGGCGTCTTAGTTTGCCCCTGGTGGACAACTCTATTCCAAACATAAGTGAAACAGACTGCTGCCTCAGCCCAAAATTTTTGGTCTAAATTACTATCCTTCAACATTGCTCGAATCCCATTATTTACAGTGCTATTGAATCTCTCCGCAGTTCCATTTTGTTCCGGTGTATACCGATTCGTTTTCTCATGATGTATTCCCTCCTTGTCAAAAAGCTGTTTAAATCTGTCATTACAATATTCACCCCCATTATCTGACCTTATACTTTTAATTTTGTTTCCTGTGAACCTTTCTGCTCTTTTTTAAATCTAACAAAAGTTTCATAAACCTCATCTTTACTCTTAATTGGAAAAAGAACAGCCTTTTTAGAAAAGTCATCTATAAAAGAGACAAAAAAACGAGAACCACCGATTGAAGGGACTGGCATTGGTCCACAAACGTCCGTGAAAATAAGCTCAAGAGGCTTACGTGTTCTATTCCCGGGTAATGGTTTAAAACTTATCCGTCGATTCTTTGCTAAACGGCAAAGTTCACAATTAAGTTCCTGATTTTTCAATCTAGGTAACCCACGAACTCTATCATTTTTACTGGTCTCAACTATATAATTTGTGTTGATATGACCATATTTCTTATGCCAAGCCTCAAGGTCAGATACCGTAGACTGAGTTAAATTTACATGCTCTCTGACATTATTAGGGTATTTTGGTCTGAGAAAATACAAGCTATTTTCTCTTTTTGCAAAGAAATCTAATTCCCCCTTACAGTTATACACAAAAATTTTACCATTTTTGCCAACAAATTTGCCCCCCTTTTTATCCACAGCACATCCAGCAAACAAATTCCTTCTTAACTTAGGAGAATAAAGAACATTATTCAAAGTTATTTTCTTTTGTTTACCTTTAACATTTACTAAAAATTTTACTTTACCTATGCCTTCAACTGGACAAGATTCTTCACCAATAGCAACAGATACTGTTGTATCGCCTGCTGGTCTAAGTTCAACGAATAAGTCTTTATTACGGCAAAAATGAGAAGAAGCGGCGGAATCTACAACCCAAGACAAATCATCAGGACTCTTACTACCTTGACTGTAGTTAGCCTCTACAATATAACTCGAACTGTCCCTGTTGAAATTCCCCTTTGGCTTCGACTTTTTACCCTGAAATTTAGTAGAATTTGGTTTCTTTTCTGGACAATTAGAGGAAAAATGGTTTAAACCAGAACAATTAAAACATCTAATTTCTTTCTGTTTATTGGATTTGACACTATTATTTCTATGCCCCTGTTTATTAACTTTAACTTTATATGCAGATGCATCCACACGTTCAAGGTCACTATGACACTATCTCAGTCTATCCTCTTCAACTAACAATTCTTTTAAAACATTATCAAAAGTAAATGCTTTATCATCCCACCTATAAATTGACTGAACAATTCCTGAAAATTTAGGGGGTAAAAATCTAATAAGTTGAAAAGACTGATACATTTCATCCATTTTATGGTTAGCATCTGCTAATTCATTAACTACCTTTTTAAGGTTAGCTGCATAGATACTAATGTCATCCCCATTACTAAACATTAATGAAAAAAATTTATCCAATAAGCTGACAATCCTACTACGCGATGTTGGCTGGTATCGCTCTTTTAACTTTTTCCATGCTACATAAGCATCTTTAGTATCTCTTATAATAGAACGATACGGCTTCTCAATGTTCAAATAAATTGAGGTATATGCTCTATCTCTACGCAATTCAAAATTTCTAAGTTCCTTCCCAGCCAAATCAGCAGGTGGTTTAAGATCTGGTTTCTCTACAAATTCCCAAACACCACGATCCATCATATAGACCTGCATTTCCTCTGCCCAAGTGGAATAGTTATTGCTATTCAGCTTTTGAACTGAAAATTCCATTTTGTACTTAGGGAAAAAAAAAAATCAAATATATTTCAAAACACTTTAAAAATTTTTAACAATATTGTATATGTAATAAAAGAATGTTAGAAACTCTTAAACTTTCAATAGAATATTAAAAAGAACCATTCAACAATAGTATATACTTTAAAATACAACATTCATAAACTACCAGTAAATTTCATTAACTAATTCAAATTAATTAATATTTAGTAATTAACCTTTCAATTATACACAATATATCAAAAATGTAAACATTTAAATTCAAATTATTTCAATTAAATACCTGTAATTAAACAACATCATTAAATTTTAACAAATTTAACTTTTACCAAATTTTTTTTTCAAAAAAAAAAAAACAAGTAAAATATTTAAAATTTTAAAGTCCCAAAAAGTCCTATAAACTAATTCAATAAAATAATATATTGCAGTAAGCCATTAAAGTTCAAATAAAAATAAACTTGAGTCCAAATTATTCAGTGTATCTGAAAAAAAAAACTTCCATCATGATGAGCAAGTTCTATGGCACACCGTAAGCACTCAATAATTCACACTAAAACAACTATCCAAAATGGAGAAAAACACCATCCACTTTCTTTAACAGCTGTAATGTAAACCACAAGAACCACAAGTAAGCACAAACATCACCGGCAGCAAGCTTGTTATCAGCAGTTCAAATGTAAACAACTTCACGGCACATCGTTATCAGCTGCAAGCAAACCACTTAAAAAGAGATAAATTGCCTTGCATCTATCTGATAAACACTTTCATTTAATCTTCACCAGGAAAGAGAAACAAAATGGAGCTTTTTCATGAAGTGCATAATCAAAACATCTGCCGACCGCATTATCAAAACAACAGCTGTCTTGAGTCAACATTGAAGGCGTCACAGGCCCCCCTTCTCAAGCATTCTTGCCAATAAATCAGAGTCAAATTTTATCTTATCTCACTTTACTTAATTAAATATTTATATTCCTTAAATTTAAAACACACTCGGCCCATAACCGGATCTTGATAAATATAGGGTAGTTTGAAAAAAACCACCAGGCCTTAAAGTGTAAAGAAAGACAGACATGGTGACTTCTGAATAAAAATGGCTAAGTTAAAACTAAACTATTTATTAAATTAAAAACATAATAAATGAACTAAGCCTTGCTACTTGCAAAGGCACAAACTAGTGTGACTAGTGCAGCACACATCAACACATTGTAAAGCAAACAGAAGAGAAGAGACTCAGCTCTTCAGAAGTATTTATAGTTGCTTTCAAGGAGCTCAAAGCATGCGCAAAGCATGTGCAGTCTCAGCATCCAATCAGGAGCGGCACGTGGCGACGATGCAATACTCACGTAATGAATAAACACTTCCTGCAAACGGAAGTTACGTCAGAAGATAGAAAGAACTAGAAACATGAGAGATTGTTTACTCTAGACATCGCGCATCGACGATATTACGATCGCGATCGATGTGCTAAGCAGGAAAACAAAGAATACATCTCAGGGACGCGAGACCTAAGTAAAATACAGATGGAAAATTAACTTTTTCACAACAAATACGACGCTGTGATTGGGTTACGTGTGTGAAGATCTTTCCTGTCTCTAGCGGTAGCCGTACTTTTTTTGTGTTTTGATTCTGTATGGGATTGTTCGGGCTAAAGTCAAGCTACGTTTTCAGAAGTTATATTATATGGTATATGACATCATTTTGAATAATTAATCCTGTTCACTTCTTTTATTTCTTTGTCAAAATGAGTGACTGAGATATCGAACAAAGAAAAGTACTTCGGATCAAAAGTTCCGATCCGAGTTGGCTAATGTCCGATTCGGTGAAGTAGCTTTTTTTTTTTTTTTTTTTTTTGCGTGCTTCAGATAAATCTTGATATGAAGCATTCTGCATTACTTGCGAAAGTACTTTTCACTTTAATCACGGGGAAAATTTTATTGCTCGCGTCATATAAAGTCAAAGAGACATATCAAGAACAAAGAACGAAAACAAAAGTTGAAAAAATGCCGGACACTTTCTTTGTCAAAAGCGACGTGTCGATAAGTATTACCACAGCAGAGATGCTTTTTTCGTTATTTCTTATTGAACATAACGTGCAATTAAGTGCAACTGACCATGCAGGTTATCTCTTTAAAGTGATGTTCCCAGATTCCAAAATCGCCAAGCACAATGCTAGCGTGCGAACCAAAACGACAGCCATTTTAAAATGTATGGCAAATAAAACCTGCTCTGATATAATTACTATTTTAAAAAGTATGCCATTTTCACTTTTAACTGGTGGTAGCACTGACCAAAATGCTGTTAAACTAATTTTCATGATGAATACCCATGAAATAAAAGGTAAGTTTTATATTTTGATTTGTAAAATTTCTTCTATTTTAATATGTATGATAGTTAAATCAATGTATTTTTTAAAAAAATGTTTTTTATAATATATTTCAAACTTTTTTTTTTAACCTTTCGGGGTCGAATGCGGTAACACAACTTGACTACACTTGATTTCTTAAAGCTACACATTTTCGATGTTCAAACTACACATTTTTACTCGCAGAGGTTGGCAGCCCTGTATATATATATATCAGTGGTGACCATTCCCCCTAAACCCAATGACGCAAATCCCCTCCCCCCCCCCTCCCCCAACATAATATTAATTGTATTTATAATCTACTGCACATTCAAAAGATAGCGAGTTGAGGATAGCCGAATGTGTTCTTATTGCCCTTATCTGGAATTTAAAGAGACACAGGAACATTTCTGAAAATTCAATGTTGAACAATTTTAAAAGTGATATTAAAAGAATCAAGATTTACAAAAGATAGCGAGTTCAGTATGGATGAATGAGTTCTTATTGCCCTTATCTAGAATTTAAAGAAAGAAAACACAGGAACTTTTCTGGAAATTAAATGTTGAGAAAATTTAAAAGTGATATTAAAAAAATCAAGATTATTTTTAACAGTAAAAAAAAAAAAAAAGAAATATTAAGAATTTAAAAATCCTCGCCCCCCCCCCCAATAAAAAATGTACTTTTTCTCAAATTCCCCCCCCCCCCCAAAAAAAAAAACTAAATTGTATGACGCATCTTGCATCACCAAACCCCTCTCTGGGCACCCCTGATATATAATAATAAAATCAGTTCTAAAATATTCAAAAAGGAAAACATGTATTATTTATATAGAAAAGAATAGCTTATTTAATATAAATGATTTATTTTTCCTTTAAAAATTAATTTAAATTTGTAACATGTAGACTACGGAATTACTGTAATCGTAATTGACTAGTTCGGGAATCGTAATCCAACAAAAAATATTAATCATAATCCAAACGCAATCGTAATCTTGAAATAAAAAAATGGATAATCGATTATGTAATCGTAATCAGGCTTGCATAAATAGAGACATAATCGTAATCTATTTTTTTAAATTGAAAATAATCGTAATCTTAATCGATTACAGTCCTCTGTAATCGACTCGAAGTCTGCTTGTAGTATATGAGCATATTCAATACTTGTTTTTTAAGTTTTGGTTGAGTTATGGCACAAATAAACCAGAAACTATAGTATGGAAGCAACATGCATCTAGTACTCTTAGACACTTGCGCCTACTTTACATTGACAGTGCCTGTTAGAGTTATTTGTAATTCATCTTTGAAATGTGGCATCACATAAGTGTAACTATAGAAACGAAAATCGTCTGTGTTTTTAGTTGTTGTTGTTTTGATTTTGCTAAGAGTAAGCAACGCTTTCGCTATGTCTTAAAATAAAGGAATACAGTCTACTAAAGTATGTGAGTTTATTAATTAAGTTAATACGCATCGCCGCATCACACATCTGGTCACGTCTCCCGGAGTCTATATATATTTTTTTCAAGTTCGAAAATAATGAACTGTTTTCATCCTTGAATTTTATTAGAACATTCTTTTTTTTTCACCAGTCCAGCTTGTAAAATAAAGAAAGAAAATCGTCTGCCGCAGCAATCAAGGTAATGAATTATTTATTATTCCTTTTGCTCTTACTATAAGTTTTTGAACATGGAAAACATTGAAAAATTAAAAAAGAAGCGTGCAACATTACGCACTTCAATTAAGAAATTAATTAGTAAATTAGAAACATTAATAAAAGATAAAAATAGTGATATTGATAGTTATTTAGAAATTTCGGAACAATTAAATGACAGAGAACAAACTCTAAAAAACCTAAATGAAGAAATAGAATCTGGTATTAGTTTAGAAAAAGAATATGAAATTGACATTAGTGCTAGCGAAGAATACCAGGAAAAAATTATAAAGGCCAAATTTCAAATTAAAAAGCAACTTAAACATTTAGAACAAAGTAAAGTTTCCAATGAAATTCAACCAAATTCTACTCAAATAAACAACGCGATAAATATTAAATTACCCGATATATCTCTTCCGAAATTCTCCGGAAAACCAGAAGAATGGGGTCTATTTAAATTACAATTTAACAACTTAATAACTTCAAATGAGCAACTATCAGATGCGCAAAAGTTGCATTATTTATCAGCGGCATTAATAAGTGATGCAAGAGCTTTGATTAGCACAGAAGACACTTTTTCATCTTTATTTCAAGCATTAAAAGACAGATATGAAAATGATAGAATAGTAACAGAAATACACATCAATTCGCTCTTAAACGCAGATAAACTTACACAGCCTTCCGCTAAAAATCTTTGAAATCTAGTCGATAATGTAAAAAAAAGCATTCGTGCCTTGAAGATTTTGAATTATAATAGAAATAATCTTTCAGATGTTTTAATATTGAACATCATTCTCCAAAAGTTAGATAGAGATACTCGAAAAAATTATGAAATGACGATAAGTTCAAAAGAAGTTCCGAAGTTAGATGAATTACTTTTATTTTTAGAAAAACGATCTCAATATTTGGAAAATATTCATACAGTCACGTCTGTTAAACCTTTCAGTAAGGATCAGAAACGTTCATTTAATTCTAAGTCATTGACTTTGTTAGCAGAAAGTCCACACATTTGTTCAATGTGTAAAGGCAATCACATTTTAATGAGATGTTCCCAATTCTTAAATTTACCAGCAAAAAAAAGGTTTAATATTGTTAAAATGAAAAAATTATGCTTCAACTGTTTATCATCAGTTCATAACATTAGCCAGTGCAAAAGTTCAAGCACGTGCAGAAAATGCAACAAACGGCATCACACATTGATCCACCTGGAACGCGGTGAGGAAAATATTGATACTAATCAGACAATAGCAAT
This sequence comes from Maratus speculifer, assembly GCA_964019185.1. Lineage (NCBI taxonomy): Eukaryota > Metazoa > Arthropoda > Arachnida > Araneae > Salticidae > Maratus > Maratus speculifer. Next base: position 241,236,428 of record OZ025294.1, on the reverse strand, counting down.
TCAAGATGAAAATACTATTAGTAGTAATCTATCACCAACCGCAAACGCATTTACTCCTTATAGTTACACAAATAATCAGATGTCTGTTACTGCTTTGGGTGAAAATACACATTCATTTGATAACACGCATTCAACCATTAACAATACTGTAATGGGTATGACATCTTCTTCTAGTAAACAAGTACTGCTTTCAACTGCGATAATATATGTACAAAATGCTAGACGAGAATTAGTTCCTCTTAGAGCATTGTTAGATTCAGGATCGCAAAATAACTTTATAACGAAGGAATGTTCTGAGTTATTGTTCTTGAAAGGAAGGAAAATAAACACATCAGTTTCAGGGCTAAATGGTTCAGTTATGAATATAAAGGAAAGTATTATAACAACCATAGCAAATAAAAACAGGAGTTTTAATGAAACATTGCAATTTTTTGTTGTTCCTAAAATTACGCGCATAACACCAGCTACATATCTAAACATCATGCCTATTAAGCATTTACAAACTTTTCAGTTAGCTGATCCACAATTTGATAAACCAGGTCCAATACATGTTTTATTATCAAACGAAGTATTTTTTAAATTACTTGGACAAAATAAAATATAAATATGCAAAATTTGGTTTTTCAAGAAACTGTTTTTGGCTATGTTGCCAGTGGTTCTACGTCTATGCCCCAACAGAATTTTAATAATTATTGTGGTCTTGTTCAATCTGCGGATGATTTATCCAACGCTATGCAAAAATTTTGGAAAATTGAAGCAGTTCATGATAAAAGCCCAATAAAGATTAAAGAAGAGCAGTATTGTGAGGAACATTTCCTGCGTACACATACTAGAAGAGATAGAAGAGATGATGAAGAAGTAATTGTGGAAAATTCTGAAATGGGTAGTTTGCTGTTGCAAACAAATCGTGAAAAGAAAATTGCTCAATCTATAGACCGAAATGGAAAAAGTCTCTATTCATTTGAATCAAATAACAAGAAAACTATCAATAAGTTTCAAAATATGAACGTGAATAGTTCATTACCACAAACAAATCCTGAAGCGGAAATCATATTATCTTTAGAACGAAATGAACAGAATATTTATTCTTTTGTTTTAAATGAAAAGAAAACTATCCAGTATCAAAATACAAATATGGACAGATCATTGTTGATAGCAAATCGTTTAACGGAAAATAAATCACCTTTAAGAAGTAATGAAGCAAGTACTTTTTCACATACATTAAATGAAAAGAAAATTGACCATAAGTATCTGAATTCAAATTCCGGTGAAATACAAAGAGAAGCACCAGTTCAACAACAGGTTGATGATAATAAAATGTTTATTGACGGTAAGGTTGAGCCTTTTGATAATTATACAGTGGGTGATGCAAGTAAACAACATGAATTACATAATCTTCTCAATACAAACATCCTACAAGCAGCAGTTGTATCGAAGATTGATTTTGGAAAGAATACTGAAATTATCACGCCTAAGAAAATGATCGCTCATGGAGAAAAAATTCAACATATTCAAACCAACGATTTTCAAAATAAAGGCAATATTAGTAAAAAATCTCCAGTATGCATTCAAGCCAACAAAATTTCGCATTTGCCTGTGATATCTTCTCCGAAAAATTCTCAACCTGAATTCAAAGTACCGACCCCTCCGAATCCAAAAACACCATCACCAATGGATTCGAATCTCAAGACACCCTTAACAAGACAGTTGCAAAATTCTGGGGAGCCACAGATTGATATAGAAGGTTCAAATTCTGCTCTTTTCAAAGCTGATTCTGCTTCTCCAGGAATTGCCTATACTACTCAATTAATGTACCCAATGAATGCTGTAAATACCATCAAACACCCAGCAGACCTTGTGTTTCGAGGACTATCCTTTGACAAATTAATTGATTATGAACTTTGGTGGCACGGCCCTCTCTTCTTGAGAGAAAGAGACAGTGAATCCAAACACAGCATTGATTTAGAACAAGTGAAAAACAATATAGACTTTTCAACAGAATTAAAATTGAAAAACAGTACAGCATTATTAAGTTTAAATTCTAGTGAATTTGTAAATGAAATTTTAAGTATCAGCAATAATTATACTAAAATATTACGTGTTTTAAGTTATATTTTCAGGTTCTTAGATAACACAAGAAAATTGGATGAAAAAAGAAAGGGACTCGTAAGTATGGAAGAATTATCACGAGTAGAAATATTTTTAATTCGGGAAATCCAAAAACTTGAATTTAAGGCAGAATATACTGCATTGTTAGAAGGTAAGCAAATTTCTAAGAAAAGTAAATTGCGATTGTTAAACCCCTTTTTAGATGCCGATAAGGTGCTAAGAGTAGGAGGGTGTTTAGATAACGCAGACCTAAGGTTTGCTCAAAAACATCAATATATTCTGCCAGCTAAGGGTAAATTGTGTAGCCTAATTGCAATTTACTATCATAAAAAATATCTTCATATAGGTGCACAAGCATTGTTATGCCACTTGAGGCAAAAATACTGGCCTCTACGGGGAAGAAATTTAGCTAGAAAAATAACGCATGAGTGTGTAACTTGTAGTAAAAGCAACCCCATAACCATACAACAAATCATGGGTTCCCTACCCACTGAGAGAGTACGTCCTAGCGCACCATTTAATTACGTGGGAACAGATTTTGGTGGCCCCTTTTTCATAAAATATAAGGGACAGAGAAAGGGAATTCTTAATAAGGTGTATTTGGCAATCTTTGTTTGCTTTGTAACTAAAGCAGTGCATCTCGAACTAGTGTCAGAATTGACCACGGATGCATTCATTGCCACCTTAAAAAGGTTCATTGCTAGGCGCGGAAGGTGCGCAGTAATCTTTTCAGATAATGCAAAAAATTTTGTTGGTGCTAACGCCGAGTTACAGAGACTCCATAATTCACTAAGACATCCTGAGGAGAAGTTAGCGAATTATTTGTCAGACGAGAATATTATTTGGAAATTTATTCCACCCAGAGCACCTAATTTTGGCGGGTTGTGGGAGGCAGAAATAAAATCGGTAAAATATCATCTAAAGCGAACGGTAGGTAATGCAAGGCTAACGTTCGAAGAATTATTAACTGTAATTGCTCAAATAGAGTCTATATTAAATTCACGGCCAATCACTCCATTGTCTTCAGACGTGAATGATTTGGAGGCCTTAACACCAGGCCATTTCTTAATCGGAAGGCCTATGACAGCCATCGTTGAACCAGAATTAATTAATGTTAACGAAAATAGACTATCTAGATGGCATAGAATTTCAAAATACATTCAATTGATATGGAATCGTTGGAATAAGGAATATTTAAATACGCTCCAACAACGCTCCAAGTGGCAGTTTGAAAAAAATAATGTTAGCATAGGAACCCTAGTGTTGATAAAGGAAGATGACCTCCCTACAAATAAATACTTACTAGGATGCATTATAAATATTTTCCCTGGTGCAGATGGTAAGATTAGGGTCGTCGAAATTAAAACCGCTAGGGGAATACTTAAAAGAAGTATTTCAAAAATTGCGTTATTGCCACAACAAGTCTCGGAAAATTAATTATGAAATGTAAAAAAAAAAAAGTTTTGTTATGTATTTTTATTTTTAGTTTTCCTATTATTGTATGTTCATAATTGTATTTCTCATTGTTAAAAGAAAATTGTTGTATTGTATCATATTACTTACGCATTTGTAATGTTAATATTATGTACTGTATAATTTATTGAAGTTGACCCTTCAATGTCGGGGGGTATGTTAGAGTTATTTGTAATTCATCTTTGAAATGTGGCATCACATAAGTGTAACTATAGAAACGAAAATCGTCTGTGTTTTTAGTTGTTGTTGTTTTGATTTTGCTAAGAGTAAGCAACGCTTTCGCTATGTCTTAAAATAAAGGAATACAGTCTACTAAAGTATGCGAGTTTATTAAGTTAATACGCATCGCCGCATCACACAGTGCCATTGTGTGATGCTGCTTCGCTGATTTTTTTTTTTTTTTTTTTTTTTTTAATCCAAGTATTATAGCTATAGTTTTTACACTTTTGAGTCGAACAATCAAACTTTGGTCACAAGAAGTGTCCCTTAGCATCCTCTGTTGAAAACTGTTGTTGCTATTTAGGAATCTTGGCATGTCATGTTCTATATTCATTTCTAGCAGAAGTTCCAAACAATCCCGTAAAAACCTATCAGTTCTCTCAACATCGTTTAGCTTCAGCAACTCTCTGATATTATGTGAATCTTTTTTAATGTATGTGTAAGTATGTTAGTGTAATTGTTCTTTGAATCCGTGAAGTAAGTACCGAAGACATCCACAATATAATTTGTAGTGAAGAATACCGTACACTTAATGAAAGATCTTCCTTTGTATAACCAGAATGAATTTCTCTGAAAGGATTAGTTCGCACTTTTCTGGATATAAACGTACGTGCTCTAAAAAATAATTATTACAGTATTGTTGTCATCCGGAATAAATAATCTTCCTGCTAAAGGCGGCATATATTTTTTAATAACCTGTGTTCTGGTGATGTGTTCTATTCCTAGGTGTTGTGAGACAAAGTTCTTAATCAATGTCTGTTTCGCATATTTAAAGAATATATTATTTTTCTTATATTGAATAATGTGGACAGAACACCATTAGAGAGACCAGTTCTAAGTTTGACAAGTAACACCGCAAAGCAAGTACGAAATAATCTCTTTTTTGAGAAACTTATTTTGAACTTTACTAGTTTAAAGATATAGCTAAAATGGTACATAGATATATCCATATATATACTCATATGGGTATATAGATATACCCATGAAAGTATAATAATCAATTTCGGCAAAGTGTCCAGTGTATGAAAATCGAGGGCTTCTGCTTTGTACATTTCTGATATTGTTTTAAATACTTTCAGTATATATTTCATACATCAATGCATTCTCATATACAGAGAGTAAATCTTGCAGAGCCAATTTACTGAAGACCGATCAAGAAATATGAATTTTACAGAAACTTTTTCCCAACAAAATATAGATTCTAGTTTCTATAAAGGCTTGAATTTCAACATCTTTTGCTGCAATAACGAGGTAGTTCTTACCTTTATTTATTATACAAGTGTTACAGTACTTATAATGAGATATTCATAAATGTATAATAGGTTTCTTATTTGTGGACTCGTCGGCAGTAATTGTTGACGCATAATCTCTTACTTTTACATCACAAGAAAAAATAGAAGTATTTTGAGCCTGAAGATCACAAAATACATACTATATACATTTAGAGCACTATATAGAACCACTCTGTAAATCGCAGTTTTTTGAACATCTAAGTATCAATATAATTTTTTTTGTTAGAACAGATACGAAAATTTTTCCACCAGGCTTTTACAACTCAATGACACTGACATCCAAGCATTAATTATTAGTAAATTTTTTAATAAATATTTACAAAAATAGTTTCAGAAAACAACATTGATCTCTCAACAACATAAATATTTTTTGAGTATGAAAAAACACATCTGAGCGTGCTCCGATAACAGTAAATTTGATTCTCCCACATGATACATTTTTTTTCTTTAAAAGGTAGAAGCGCACACTGAACCAAAATAAAATAATGTTCCTATAAAAGCTTATAAAGAATAGTATCATTGCATGTCAAAATTAATTGGGTTCATCGAACGCTTCATAAAAATAAAGTCAAAAAAGTAGAAAAAAGCCAAAACATTCTATTTTGGGGCTGTAATTTTCATGACTTAACATTTTATTTATCATGTAAAGCTTATACTAAACAAAAATACATATCTTTAATTATGTGAAGCCACTGAACAATTATCAGAATTCGAAACTTTTTTTTTTTCGGGTATATGATGGGTGAAAAATAGCCTTTATTAGCCCACCTCCTTTGAGGGTGTAAACTTCTCAAGGCAATGGATGCCGAACAAGTGGGATCATTAGGGAGTTTGGAAAGATTTTCATTTAAAAATTAAAAGTCATTTAGCATTGATTAGGTATATTTAAGTTTTTTGTCATGGCCCTTGCTATTACCTTGACAATGCTGGATGGGTCTCCTAGTATCATAATAAAAACAGGGTTCATACAGACTCCTTAGACTCGTTAGAAACTACTTAAAAATGAAAACGTTCCCAAGTAGTACTTAGAACTACTTAGATAAACAAAATATTCCTTAGAAACTCCTTAAATTGTACTGTGGTTTTGCACGCGAGCAATATTGCTCTCGGAAAAATCTTTTATCCCGCATTATTCTAAATCTTTTGATCTATATTTTATTTATGTATGTGTATATAATTTAATTAAAGTATTCAAGAGTAGATAATGATGACTATTATCTTACAGGGATATTAATAATGTTGCTTTTTTTTTTCACTTTTCTATGTATGTCATGGCATTTACTTTCAAAGAGAGTGATTAAAGTAAAGTGCTCTAAAGCTGACACCCAAAATACAGTTCTTAAAGCTGACATCTTTAAGTAAAACAAATATTTAAAGCATTATCAATTTTCCAAATCCAAGATACCTTTGATTTAAGAAGAAAGAAAAATTCATTCTAAATTATTTTACAAAATTGGTAATGCTTTAAATATTTGTTAGATTGTGGTTTTATGACACTTTACCTTATTGCTACTCTAAAAGAATAAATTCAGAAGTTATATTTTTTCGTTGCATTGTTGCATGTGTGTTTCGTTGCATGCATATGTTGCATTAGCATTTTTTTTTTTTTTTTTTTTTTTTTTTGTTACCTTTTGAAATTTTTTTTAAAGATGTATGCGATATATATATATATGTGTGTGTGTGTGTTTCGAGTTTGACTGATTTCTGTGTATATGATCAGTGGTCACTGCTTAAGAAAGTTGATTGTGTATTTTTTTATTTAAACTTACAAAATCACCAAGGTTGTGAATTCTGTGCAATTTCAGCACCAATAATTAGATTCTAATAGAGAAAAAATTGTTTGAAATGTTCTTCTCTCCAAATGAGGCATTAAAAACTGGGGTGTGCAAGTGCATGCCACATAAATAACAACAAAAGTGGCAAGTCCTTAAAATTTTTTGGACTACTTGGATTTTTTCTGTACTACTTGGATTTTTTCTTTCCAAATCTGTATGAACCCTCAGGGCTTGAAATTCGATTTTTCCGAGGAGGGGAGTCTCCCTACCAACATTTATAAATGGAGCGGAGTTTAGCTGTTTGGGAGGGAGAAAAAATTTTTAAAACGCCCTATTATTTTATGTGCCATTTAAAGAATTATAAGAATAGAGACATGACAAAATACTACTGAAGCAGTATTTAACAACTGAGAATAATTATGAAAAATTTGTTTTTAAATAAAGAGGTCAATATTTTATACAGCCTATTTTTTACAGAGGGTAAATTTCCTGCTGGAATTATGTATTTGTGTTACGGGTCTAGTAAACTCTGTTTTTGGTTCAGTTAGATTTTAGACTGAGTGTAGTTTCCTGCAAGTTGGGTTCGGGTTACACCCAATTTTACAAAAGTCAGTTTAATATTATTTCCAATTAAATCTATACATATAATAGTAAACATACATGTTTGCATGAGTGCTGTTTTCTAAGGAGACGGCTGCATTTTCCGCAACCCTCAGACAAAAGTGTTTTTGACGAAATTTGTGTTTTAGCGGCCTTTGACAAAATTCAAATTTATTCCACAACCTTTTGACGAAATACATCTCTTTTTCACGCTTCTTTGACAAAATTCACATTTTTTAGCAGCTGTTTGATTAAATTCATGTTTATTGTACAACCTTTTGACACAATTCATATTTTTTTGCGACTTTTTGATAAAATTCACATATTTACTTCACGACATTGTCGAAATTTGTTTTTCCCGATACTGAGATGATGTTTCCATTCATTAAGCAACCCAAGGGGGAGTCTGTTCTAAATTTTCCAATTTTAGAATAGTCGATTCTGAAAATTAAAAAAAAAAAAAAAAAAAAAATTGTCGTTAACCAAAAAATTCAAACCCCCCCCCCCCCCCCCCCAAAAAAAAAAAAAAAAAAAAAAAAAAAAATGCAAATTAACACAAATGGTTGTAAAAAAAAAAAAAAAAAAAAAACATTTTATAAATTGCTTGCTGAAAAATTGCGAATTTGTCAGAGGATCGCAGAAAAATGCACGAATTTCGTCAGAGAATTGAGCCAAAAATGCGAATTTTGTCAAAAGATCGTGATAAAAACGCAAATTTACTCAGAAGATTGTGAAAAAAAACCCTCAAATTTCATCAGAAGATCGTGGAAAGAAATACAAATTATATGAGAGAATAGAGAAAAAATACATATTTCATCAAAGGATCAGGCAAAACGTAAATTTTGTTTAGGGATCACAGAAAAAATGCAAATGTTGTTCAAAGATCATGCAAAAAATACATTGTGTCTAAAATGGATTCACCCCACCCCCACATCACACAATCTACTGTAACCTCTCAGAAAATTTGCTGTGAATTTCAATTTTTTTTTTTCTTTTCATGCAGAATCATCCATGAAGCGATTCTTTGACACATTTTGTGTTTTTTCTGCGGTCCTATAAATATTATATATTTTTAATCCTTCGACCAAATTTGCCTTTTTTTGCAATCCATTGATTGAACTGGCCATTTGCTGCAAACTATTAACAGTTTCCGCGAATTTCCCACCGCGAGGGGAGGGGTATCTGCGATCGTCAGACGAAATCAGTGTCCTCCTGCGATCCTCAGACGAAATCTGCGATATTTTAGTAAAATCGGCGATTTATTGCGTTTTTTTGTCGAAATTGGCAGTTTTTCCGCGATCTTTTGACGAAATTAGCGTTTTCTTATGGGATTTTATTATGAAATCGGCGTTTTTTCGACGATCTTAGAGAAATTTTGCATTTTTACGCGATCTTTTCTTGAAAACAGCATTTTATCCCCACGATCTTTTGATGAAATGGGCAGGTTTTTTTTCATTGATCTTTTAACAAAATATTTTTAAGTGATCTTTTATCAAAAACAGCGTTTTTTTTGCAATCTTTTAACAAGATCAGCATTATATCCGCAATCTTTAGACGAAATCGATGTTTTCCCACAGTCTTCAGACGAAATCAATGTTTTATCTGCGATATTTGGTGAAATTGCCATTTTTTTCTTTGATCTGCACAGGAAATTATTGTATATTACTTAACGTAATATACAAAATATTTAAAGATTTGCAGAGCAGCTTTTACAGCAAAAACGCTCATGCTGGTTCCCGAACCACAATTACACGAAAAATAGTTTAAAAGGAGTTCAAAAGTTAATATAAGTTAAACTGCAAAAGAAAAATAAATTAATGTGTGGTGATATAAAAAGATAACAAACAAAATTTAAAATCTAACAAAATATTTATTGAAGTCTTAAAACATAACATAAATAAAATAAAAAAGAAAATTAAAAAGATATTTATCAATTAACTTTATAACTAGGGATGCACCGAATATTCGGTATCTATTCGGTATTCGGCCATGTTACCGAATATTCGGTTAGGCCGAATATTAAACTATTCGGTTGAGCCGAATATTCGGTATGGCCGAATATCAAAGTATTCGGCCGAATTCAATACTTAATAAAAACTTTTCACTATTTCTACTTTTCACTGTCAATTTTTTAATTTATATTTAAAACAATTAGAAACAAAATCATTTTTAAATAAAATAGAATGTTTTTACATTATTTATTTGCTGTTTGTAAAGTATAACTTAAGAAAATTAAACATGAGAAGGATTAAAATGGTGATTTATTAGGATTCTTCTTAGGAATAAATTATGTGCAGATACAAGTTTCTAAATTTTGTTTAGTAAATAATCTGTTTCTTTCTTTCTCCCAAATAAAAGTCCTTTAAAAGAAAAAAACAACTTTTGAGATTAGTAATAGCTATCAAGGCAGACAATTTTTGTTCATAAAACCATAATGATAATCAACTTATTGAGTCATAAGTACATTGTATTTCATCTCACTCTAGGTCAAAACTTGTGTGTTCGTTTATTACATTAACAATAAATAAGATAACATATTTTCAACTCACATGCTTTGATTTCTGTAAAATATGATATGATGGGAAGGGTGGAAAATACCACCATTCATAAGAAAAGACCTATGAGCCAAACATGCCTTTATTCAAAATTAAGTTGAAAGTATTTGTACTTTATATTGAAAAAAATTTGCCTTGAGTTATTTAAAAAGGACAATTATCAGACTGTAAAATTTTTCTTCGGCCATTTTTTCATTATTTGATTTTAAAATGTTTGTTTTGATTCGTAGAAAATTTTATTAATTAAAGTTTTATAATTGTGCTTCTTAAATAACTCAAGGCAGATTTTTTTCAATACTAAATGTTCTTATAAAAAGCTCTTGTTTATCAAAATGCAAGTTTCTTTTATTAAATATTATGTAAAACTGTTTTAAAAAGTAATATTTTAATACCTTTAAATTTTAAAATATAAAAAGAATTTGGAAAGCCGAATATTCGGTATTCGGTTCACCTGTGGGCCGAATATTTGGCATTCGATATTCGGCCAAAATCACTATTCGGTGCATCCCTATTTATAACAATAACCAACATAACTTATCTACGTATTCATTACTTATCTGTGACTTCATGACATGAATAAAATATATATCTGAAGAAAAAAACCAAAAATGTCCGGAAGTTCATGGTACAACATATCTTCTTTAAAAAGAAATACTTCTATCGTGAAAAACATTCGTTAATTCATTCAGTGCCCGCTATCCGTGAAACCACCAACAACGAAGTCAGTGACCTTGCCGATTCTGAAAAACACATCTGGAAACCGATGACTCGTTTTTCTCTTCAATCGACTTAACACTAGGTACATTAAAGACGTCGGGGAAAAACAACTTCAAAGTTCAAGACGAAAACGCAAGCCATCAATAACAAAATGTTTCGTTGAAAAACTACAATGCAAACTTAACAGAAAAAAACTATTTAGCTACCTCATGATCAGTCGTAATCTATCACGTCACACACATGTTGTAAAACGGTGGCCAAGCCTACCGACACATCTTAAGATGATAATCGAAACAACTGATTAACTCATCAATTCGTGATCTTTTTATATACGCTTATTAACACGGGTAACAGTTAACTATTAAAACAGCGATTCGAAATCCATTTACTTCAAGAATCTCATTAAGAGTAAGAATGACATAAGAGTATCAGAATGATGTAACTTCTGACTGATGACGTCAAAGATCGGACACTTCGTTATCTCGTAGCGGCCGTGTGAATTACGATCAGATAAAGAAAGGAAGTGAAACTAGATTCCGAATGACTTGTAAACAGTAGCGTTGAAATATGACAGCTGTAAAGTAATATATTCTAGAGAACTATTTAGGAGATTTAGAAAAATAAAGATTAAAGTTAAAAGGTATAATTTATTTTAATTAAAAAGAAACTTTTTTTAATAAAAACTGCATTTTAATTTAACTTTAATTTCAGCAAAAGAAACTTTATTTTCATTTAATATATTTTAGAGAACTTTATTATTTTAGGAATAAGATTTAAAAAGGAAATTATGGAAGTGTTGATAATTGCATTTGCACAGTGACAAGAATTAAAACTGGGGAAATAGACAACAAAGCCCCCCCTCTTGTCACCTGTGCAATAACAGGGCAAACGCCCAAAAGAACACCACAAAAAATTAATCCGAAAGTAGGATCGAAATCTAACACCAATGGCATCCTTAAGGCTAACACCAATTCTTACAACACCCACGAAAAACTTTCCCCAAAGCACTATTAAAAAGAAACCAGCTCTACACCTAAAAGGAACTTGTAACCAGAAGTGGTAAACTGAGAAAAGCTAAAAGTTTAAAACCATGAGCTCCAAAACATTTTTACATAAAACACATTTACAATTAAATATTAAACATATAAAAAAATACAACAGTCCTAGTTGACAGAACATATCCAGTCCTTTTAGTGTATCCATCGTGCATACATTTCATTTTCTTACACAAAATACAAAGGTGAACACATTTCATAATATCATTATATAATGCAAAAAAGTGATCAAGACAACTGATATAAAGAAAAAAAACATTTAAATATTCCGACCAGGCAACCTAGGCAAATTAACACACACTTCCTTCCTAACATCTTAAATACAGTTTGCTCCTCTCCTAAGCCAATCCAGATGACACAGTCAAGCACTCAAATCCGGTCAAATATCTAAGTATCTAATGCTCCCCTAAGTAAATATACATATATATCTTTTAAATTCACATTACTAACATCCTGCCTATTTATCAAAAATAAATTTTAGCTGCACCTATACCTCGAAATCCGGACCAGACTCTGATACTGGGGAAACATAACATTCATACATCCCAGCGCTAGGATACCCATTCGCTCCCATTCATTCTAAGTACACACAGATGCTCTGGATCCAAAGGCTTCACACTCATTCTCTCAAGACAAAACAGGACATAGGCAGAGACACAGACGCGGATGAAGAACAATCTCTTTAAAATACACTATCTCATAAGCTGACAGGGTTACCGAGCATTAGCTTTATTCCAACATTCTCATAGAGACTGACCTTGCTTCACTCAACATCACCAAATGCTTAGAGAAAACAGAGCCAAACCAAATGCATCTAATATACAGGGTATCTTACCAAGTACTGGAAAACACCGCTCAAATTTCTTTAAGAGCCTAATCCTTCTTTTCCTTTCACAACCTGACCTCTATCAAATACCCTACTAAAAAGCTATATTTTCAGATTATTCAGTAAATTCATATTGCCATAAAATAATTTGCCTGTCAGAATTATTCAAACTTTCTCAAAAAAAATGATCATGAATTCTAGGAATCTAAAACTTAAAATTTGGAAAAGACAGCCTTAAAAATTAATTATCAACCATCAGACAATACTTCATATGACATCTCAGTTTCAGGAAAAAGTAACCCGGGATCTATTTTACACTTTTTCCTGTCAAACATGCCAATATACCAAAAACAGTCTGCAAATTGCTCAAACGATACTGTCTATCAGCCAATCTAGAAAGTTATCCATTATGTAACCACTTTCCAACAAGTTAATCTATTATGTAACTATTCAGACAAGGACTAATCTCAAAAAAATTTCAATTACTGATCTTTTATGGAATCCAACCATTGGCAAAATTTCAATTCAGCTTTCACAAATCCCATCGATCATTCAACATCTGGCATAAGCAATTTGCCTTTTAAAAAATAGCCAATTTCTCCAAGATTATTACCTAGAATCAAAAATGAGTTTACTCAAAAACCTTTATTTAAAAAGATCGTTCCCCTTTTCAAAAAAAAAAAAAAAAAATCTCAGAATTACATCCAGAGCTCCATTTCTTTTCTAAGCAGCAATCCAAAACTTTTTCATGTCCTCTCCTTAAACATAGCCAGCCATTTCAAATAAACCAATGAGAACCTACAGAAAATCTCTCCAACCTAAATTTCCAAAACAACTTAACACAAATGTAGACTATCAAAACTGCATATAAAAATAAAATACCAATTTTTATTCAATGCCCTACTGTAAAACCTCAGCAATTTAAAACCAACCATATCCATAAGCATCAGCGGCCTGCTTATACGCTATCTTGCTCTAGGATCCAGGTTGCCTAAAAAATTCTAAAATGCAAAGTGAAAATCCATTGGATCCTCCCTTCATTCAAGCTAGAGGTTTACTTAAACTATTGGGCAAAGAAAACATCAGTTACTATACTGCAAATAAAGCATTTCTTTAAATTATAATACAGTGTCAAAAACAAGAAAAATTCAAATAAATTTTAACTTTTATTAAATTTAACATTTAAAAATTGTCCTTTAGAAATAAATATATCATTCTACTGTAAATCATTTATAAAAAAAAAAAAAAAAATGGCTGAAGCATATTTATGAGACAATTATCCAGGATACAGTAACATCCATCGAAAAATTTAGCTGTCATACTTATTTAAAAGCATTACCATGTTCAAGTAAGACAAAAATTGAAAAATTTCAAAACCACATATCATTTAAATTTAACGAAAAACATGATACAGTGAATCACCACACTTCAAGTCAAGAACTCAAGCCAGTTGTTCAAACAACCACATAGCCTAGAATAAATAATTACGGCTATTTCTTACACTAAAAAAAAATTAGTTTCATTAAACTTGTAAAACAGCAAGATTCACTACATCAAAGATCAAATTTTTCCCAATATAATAAAGATTTAATTATTTCATCAAGTTATTTTAAACTTTACATATCCTTTAAAAAAATTTCTTCAATATGGCCCCTCACAATAACAGTTAAAAAGAATCTTTTAATAAACTTATTTTAAACTTAATATCTATTTGATTAAAACTAAAACAATTACTAAATGAAAAAACCCAATTATAATGCAGAACATCATGCATTACTCAGGTCGGGTATCGTAACACTTTAATCTTACACAAGAAATGAAAAATCCTCCCAAGATGCAAAGTTCTATTACTGCATTAAATCTCTTACTCTATATTCTGTAAAATATAAATATCCTTTCATGATTAACTTGCAGGCAATTGTTAAACAGGTGAAAAACAAACTTCTAACAAGTTAAACCATTTATAACAGAACCTAAAATATTCAACTTTAATTAAATTTACTTTAAACTTCAAGATTAATAAACAACCATTTAAAGTGAGGGCCATAAATATTCAAACTTTTAAATTAATTTCTCATAAAAATAAATTCAAAAACTATTAAAAAGGCTCTACAGGTTACTCCAATAATTAAACCCATTTCGACATGACATTAAACCATCTTAGCTTAAACATCAAAACATGCCCAAAAGAGGAAAAATCTGAACTGCTCTTTAAGTTCATTTAAATATCAACTCTATGCAGGGGAAAATGCTTAATTTAAAACTAAACTAGGATTTCAAAAATCCCCAAGTAATTAAGCACAAAATCCTAAACTTTAACACTAGTTAATTTACACCATAGAGACAAGCAAGGACTTTAAAAACTCCCCCTCTATTTAATATCAATTTTTATACTTTAACACTAGAAATCTCTGGATGCATATCTTATTCTATTTTTCCAATTATAAAAACGGGTATAAAAATATCACATTTATAAAAACTTTAACAATAAACTTTAACAATAAAAATATCACAAAAATAACAGATGTAAAGACTAATGAAAAGGTACACTTCCACACTATCACAGCAATCATGACATCAGCATTAAGCAGCAGGAACACCGGACTGTAGAAATACGACGATCCAACATCTCAAAGTGGCAGCTCAAAAAGTTCAGGAACAAAGGTCAAAATGTCCAGGAACAAAGTTCAAAGTGCCCAGGAACAAAGTAAAAAAAATGTTCATTAGACCGCAAAAAGTTCTCACACTGCAAAATCTTTAAATGTCACCACCTCAGCTCCAGCGCACCCCACTGACGCAACTAAAGCAGCATAAAAACAGGTGCAGACATCGACGTTCACTTGAAAAAGAATGACCTTGTTGTCTAACACTTTGAACTTGTCACATTACGCATCATATATCAGGAGGTTTGCAGAAAAACTACTCTTCATGAAGCTTCCAAAAATTCTTCAACATATTCAAAAATATACTTGACGTATTCTTCCTTCACTTCATCGTTTCAAAATTCAATGTCATGAAGTCCAGCACAAAAACTAACTTACTATTCTAATTTTAATTTATTCCAAAAAAATTGAAGAAAATTTCAAAAATATTTTAAAACTCTTAAACTAAATTTTCAAAACTATTATCAAAAACTTTTAATCATTTAAAAAATGAAACATGTTCGTATATATCCAGCCCCCCCCCCCCCCCTGTCTCAGCATATCGCCAATATACGACGAGGGTATTACGCAATATCACCACATCAACGCTGAACTGATTAAGGTAAAAGACGGCAAAGAAAAATTTCAAAAACATTACTTTTAAATTACTAAAAAGCAGCTGAAAATAAAACTTATTAAACAACTTTTAATTTAATCACTTAAACTTTTGAAAACACTATACTTTATAATTACACTTTTAAACAATTTAACTTTAAACTACTTTTTAAATTTAAACTATTGGTAGCAGTTAGGGAAATGAGCTCATAACCTTTATTGTATATTACTTATTATGGAAGTGTTGATAATTGCATTTGCACAGTGACAAGAACTAAAACTGGGGAAATAGACAACAGAAATTAGCGTTTTTCAGCGATCTTTTGACAAAGTTAATTGACAAAAACATTGATGAAATTGTCGTTTTTCCACGAAATGTGTGCTTTTTCGGTGATCCTTTCATGAAATTTGTATTTCTCTGCGATTGTTTTTTCTGCACGCAAAACCGTACAAGTTGGCAAATGCGGAACTGATAACCCAATTTCAAATTATTGGAAATTTCGGATGAGAATCATCCCTGAATTCGAAACCGAATCGCCTCTTTTTTGCTGCAGAAAATAGTACGAAACGTGTCAATCGATTGCAGGAAAAAATTTGGGAAATTTGTCGATCGGTCGCGGAAAAAATCGTGAATTTTAACGATCTTTTGCAGTAACAAAAACTCGCCAAAATGTGTCAATCAGTCACACGTAAATATCATAAAATTCGCGAAACGGTCATGGAAGTTGACCGTAGTTTCAAACTGCAAAATTTTTTGGGCGTAAGCCTCCCGCCCACTTTATTTTTTTGGGTGGGATTTCAAAATGTAGGGCGCGAATCTCGCCATCCCGTCCTGAAATTCAAGTCCTGACCCTGTAAAAATTATGTTCTATAGGTCTGTCCAGTTACAATTTGCAGTTGCACATTATTTGTTGCAGTTAATAATTTATAACAATGATTATTATGGCTGCATCATTTAGCAATTAGAAATCAAAAGATTTTCTCTGCAGTAATATCACAAAAAAAGTTAAAAAATTGATACATTTCATGACAAAAAATTATTTGAGAAAAATTTGTGAATTATTAAATGCAATAATAAAAACTAGTCGTTGGGGGCCACCGTAATACTTACCCATCATGGATATGTATATGAAAATAAAACATGTGAAACTATTTATACAATGCATTGCAATTCATAAACAAAATTTAAATATTGTTAATGTACATAGTAATGCTATATTAAAGAACTGCTGATGTACCAATTTCGACAAATTATATAAAACGCCAAACTACTCAAGTAGTACCGAACTGCGTAAAAGAAACATCCTTATAACTCCAAAAGTAATAATTCTATTAACTAACAATTAACTGCGTCGGATTAAGCGTCTCATTTCCAATTAAAATATACTTCTGAATTGAAATTTGAATGAAATACAGGGTCATAAAAAATTGAAGAATGTGGAAAACAAGATTACAAATATCTCGGCAACTAATAATCTGATCAACTTCGTTCTATATGCAAAATGTGTGTTATTTTATTGCCTTTTACGTCCATTCCTTAGAACAAAAAAATTCGAAAATTTTTATATACCTTTCATCAGAACGAATTTTTCGATAGTCCGAAAAAAATAGTTCCGGATAATCGAGGTTGCTGATATTAAATAGGGTTCGTCCCATTCTTACATACTAACTATATACAAAATTTCAAGTCTCTATCTCAATTTGTTCAGGAGATAGAGCGTTTACAGACAGACAGACGGACGGCAAAATTTTTTTTCTAAAAATATGTTTTTCGAAATCTCCACTATCTAAAACGTGTAAATCCGTCAAAATTTTTTTTTC
Organism: Maratus speculifer; assembly: GCA_964019185.1. NCBI lineage: Eukaryota > Metazoa > Arthropoda > Arachnida > Araneae > Salticidae > Maratus > Maratus speculifer. The sequence goes on along the minus strand of OZ025294.1, from coordinate 241,218,729 downwards.
GATTTTCAAAACGATTGCAAGACTTACCCTATACTACGTATGATGGGTAAGTAATAAACTCTAAATCATTTGATCCGTGTTGATTTCAAGAGGTGGCCTAGGGGGGGGAGGGGGGTTGCATCCCTCTATTTTCAATATTTATTATTTCACATTAAATAACTTATTACACCAATATTTATTAGATTACACTTACTTGCAAGTACACTAACATTCAATAAACATGCATAAATGAAAGAACTGTTGTTGTATTTTGAAATTTTAAATTGTTTTCAAGCATACTTTATTCTTTTCTAGGGTGACTATTACTGGTATTTATCGTGCTACAGCGTCCCGCATCAACCCGAAGCAACGCAATTTGAAGGCAGTGTATAGGACACACATTGATGTTTTACATTTCAGAAAAGTTGATACTAAACGGCTGTATGAAGACACAGAAACAGGGTATGTCCCAAAAATATCTTTTAAGTTATTAAAAAAAGTTTTTTTGCAAGAAATGTTCATTTTTTATTTTTAATGTTTTAGTATTTTAGGACCTATAAACTATTTTAAAAATCATTTGTTAAGATACATCATATGCTCTCGTATGAGTCAAGGAAATTATAAGACAATTTTCGTAAAGCAAGTTATGTGTGGGGAGAGGGGTCGAGTTAGTCAATTAAAACAGAAAAAAGAAAAAAAAAATCAAATTATGTAAAATTTTTGCTTTTTATGTGTGTAAATAATAAAATAATATATAAAATATAGAAATAATGATTACTTATCATTAAAAATATTTTCAATGATTTGTTTTGTTTTCTTATTACTTTTCTGTATTGGCAAGTAAAATCGTTTGGTTTGATTTTGTGCAAAATTGAAATAAAAAGTTACAAGTTCAACTTGCATGCAAATACATACAGTAATTTTTTCTTTTTTCTCCGAAGTGATGAGACTTTTTAATTTTCACTGCTTGGACTGTTAAACAAAACCAGTAGCATAGTGGTCAGCATACCTGTCTACTACACTAAAGGTTCCCAATTCGATTCTGGGTTGCAGACCGGACAACATTCACTTAACTTTTCATCTCATTGGTGTGGTTTAAATTGAGTACCAAGATTTCTTGGGAATAAAATATTCAGAAGTCCTGTGTGAAGCTGATCATCTGGCCAGGACGTATGCTGTATAGCACTTCATGGTCTATTGTAAAGAAAGCAAGATTGGGTACAATAAGCTAGAATCTTAAATAGTATTGCAGGTTTAGTTTGACCGTTAAACAGATCTACATTATTATAATTTATTTAGTTGAATTATTTTAACTGGCATATATATTGAAGCAAGCTGTAAGTAATCTATCTTTGTCATTTAAAGTGTATCTTGTTGATGCAGTGAATTAGTGTCAATGTTATGTGCATGTTTATTCAAAGGTTGATAACTAATGGTTATTTGTACTAGTTAAAAATAAGATAAGCATTGCAACTTTATTTTTTTCTTCAGAATCAACTGTCGCTTTACCCCAGAAAGAGTTGAAAAATTGAAGGAACTGTCTAGATTGCCTGACATCTATGAAAGATTAGCTCGAGCGCTAGGTATTTTTCTTTTTCCCTTTTTTTTTTTTTTTTTTTTTTTTTTTTTTTTTTTTTTTTTACTTAATTTTTTGTTTTTAGTTTTACTTATTTTTTCTTTAAAAAATTTATACAGAAAAAGAAATCAACTTTGTTTTTTATTGTCATTATTCACTAATTCCTTTTTCATAATTAAGTTATATAACTTATGTGGCTTATATGTAAATAGTTTCATTATAAAATTGTGAAAATTTTACATAAATTTGTAAATGTGTGTGTGTTTTGGAGAGGGGGGGGGGGCGATTATAATGCTGATGAACAAGGATTGTTCAAAATACATCAAAAAGCCATTTTTGATACAAAATATGTTAGTTTTTTGATCTAATGTACAAAACACTTTTATAATAATAAAAATAAAATAAATAAAAAGTACATTTAGAAAAAAAAATGCATTAAATTGCATTATGCAAATTTCTTTTGAAAATTGTTTAAACTTTTTGAAATTATAGATTTTCAAAGTAAAGAAGCAAAATCGCCAAAAACTTATAGGCTATGGCCATCGCAAAACTTTCTTCTATATCATTCTAATAATTAAGTTTTAATAGTATGCAGCAGCTATGCATGAAAAGAATAATACAACATAATATAAGGAACAGCAGCATCCCGGTTGAATATTAAAGTAATTAGATGAACATATACATTTTTAATTATTTCAAACATAAAATTTAGAGCATTTGCACACAATAAAAAAAATACAGCTTTGATGTTTCTTGTAAAAACCATAAGCTAAATTTCCATAATCCATCCACATCCAAAATTGACAAAAAATGAAGCATTGTAGCAGATATGTAGTTTAAAGTGCATGAAAGTAAGAAGAATGGAGTTAATAATATGCAAACCACACTTGCTAACTACATCAGTTGATTATGGTTCTGATTAAGAATCTCTTTCGCAAGGCATAGGATAGCAGAATCCTATATTGGGTGATCAAAATTCATACACTATTGATTTTCACAAACATGCAAAAAAAAAAAAAAAAAAAAAAACTTCCATTTAATAGATTTAAAGCTATAAAATTTTCTTAAATTCTTTAAAAAAAAAGTGCCACTTGTAGAACAATATACACTAAAATCTCATCCATACTAATTTATGTCATGGCTTAACTGAATATGATGAAGTTAAATGAAATTCCATCTATTAGTTCTTAAGATATACAGTATGGGAGTGTCATGCATTGAGTGATATGCGATAAAAATTAATAGGCAGCTATTTATGATCAGGTCTATTAATGAATGCAGTTTGATGAAGTTCTGTGCATTAAATAATGTTTTTCCAATAGTTGAAAACAGGATTAGAAATAAGAAACTCTTAGCGAGATGTTAAATGAGGCGTATAATTTTTTTTCTAGGTGCCAAATTGAAATTCATGGTTGCAGTTTTATGCTATATTATGTTTTCTCATTTTTTTCTCAATCATGTTAACAATAACAGTGTTTCATTTTCATGTGTTAAGGGCAAGGAGAGGGGCTGGTGTATAAACTCTTTAGTGCTCTGTTAATTATAAAAGCAAAATGAAACCTCATTTTCTTTAAAACTGTAAAATCTGACAGAATTTAAGATATGTAGATTCTAGAAAAATGTTTACTTTATTTTTACAAAGCTAATGTTCTTTAATTTTTTACTTTTATTAAAATCTGTTCTTTTAGGTACAATTAAAAAAAAACATTGTTTTTTTAATTCCTGTGATTGAAAGCACATCAGAAAACAAAAAACAAAAAAAGCTAATAAATGAACCTCTAGATACCAATTATGCTGTGCTGTTTAAACATATTCACAAATCTTTCATATATACTTTTTTTTGCAGTACTTAAAATTTCAAAACTCATTTTTTGAATCTTCAGCATCTTATTTTCTGAACATATATGAAAGGAGAAATACATGATATTAAAACTTGCATATTTATAAAATGAAAATAGATTTTTATCATCCAGTATTTATTTTAGACAATCAACTTGCAGCCATTACTTTGAAAAACTGAAATCAAGATACTTATTTAGTTTCTAAAATTGGGTCTCCTTACTTAACGATGTGTTAATATCACAGAAAAAATTGTTTATTAAACAAAACTTGAATGAAAGAAATTTGGGTGTCAAATTTGATGATTAGACATTTTATAATCGTGAAATGCACTAATTTAATTGCATTTGACGACTAATGACTGCTAATTTCTAACCCTGGTCAAGAAGCGTATTTACATTAATTTTTGAGAAAAAAATTACAAAACAGACAAGCATGCATTCCTTGTGAATTACAGATATTAGCTTGGTTTTAAGTTTAAATGTATTTTCAGTATTTGAAAATACATAACACTTGTAAAGCATTAGAAAATGCATTACAATATATGAAATTCATATATAATAGAAGCCTGAAATGATGTGATCCGTTATACTGTGAATTCGTATTTAACGTGGGGAAAAATATGTCCCCAAAAGGGGAGGGGGAATAATTTTGTGTTTAAAATTTTAATGAAACACAATAAGAGACTTGCAGTCTGCGGTTAGTACTATGCATCTTGATATCTCTGACAATTTAAATGATTGGATAGAAATTGACAACAGAGAACAAATTTCAAAGGTCATAATAGATCAGGATATCATTGATGCTGTAACACATAAAAATTGCTGTGAGCACGATGATGAAATTGAAAATGATGTGGCAAGGAAAGACAATGTTTCACATGTTAGTGAAGTCCTTTCACACTAAACTGAGGTAATTTGATGGATGGAAAGGAAAGACTATTCAGACTGTGCTCATCTACTTCATCTTGCTAGTGTGAAACAATATGCAAAAAGAAACAAAATGCCTCAGTCTGCCAGACAACACTTATGGATTTTTTAAAGACAGTGTAACATTAAGTTTATGTTCAATGAATGATACAATTAATTTTATTTCGCAAAGCGTGTAAGTGTTTTCATCATTTTGTATCATTTCTTTGGCACCATTCCGATGTATTGCAGTTAAGTTTTAATGCGGGTATTAAATATGTCTCCCAACAACTGGCTTATACCGGGCTTCTAATGTATTTGATAATTCTCATAATATTTGATGCTGCCTAACTCTGTGGCAAATTGGGGAAAATTTAAGCTTAATCATTAGTGTTCATTTAAAGTTTTTAATTAATATCTTGGTGAATTGTTTAAAAGAACCAAGAATTGTTTAAATTGAACCAAGAAAAATCTAAACCTCAAATGCAGAACCTGTCTTCATTGTATCTTCTAATTTTGCAGACCTCTACATGGAATGGATTTCTATCATTGCCGATAGGCACACACAATTAGACAAACATGTTTTCCCACATTAATAATATACATACATATGTGTATTTTATTTTATCTTTTTAAATGATCTGTTTTTAACTAAAATTCCATAGAGCTTAATTCTCTATTTAAAACAAAAGGATATTCTAAACATTCACAAATAGTGGTGCAGCCAAGGGGATGGTTTTAGGTTAAAACCCCTCCCAGAGCTGAGAAAGATCGCTACACTTGCTGCTTATATGAATGAAATCCAAATTTAATATTTAAATGTTTTGGCACATTTGGGAATCCGCCACTTTATTGAATCGGATTTCATTTAATAAAGTGATTCAAGTAAATGGCGAAAATTCTACTTAAAATTGTGTAAGTGCATATTACATGAATCAGTTATGTAAAAATTGGTTATTTGAACTAAATTACTTTTCTTAGATGCTTCATGCTAAAAAAAAAAAAAAAAAAAAATGATTTCCGGCCACACAGACGCTCTTTGAGTTTAAGTATTATACAGTAAATATTCTAATTAGTACTGATTCTATTAACTGGCGATTCAAATAACCGGCAATTAACTTTATCAGAAACTCAAAACCCCCCTTAGAACTGAATTCTGGCTGCACCACTGTTCACAAATTAGAAATTTGTGAGAAAAATGGATGTACCAGCAAGAGCATTCCTTATTCTTGTGCTCATTCTCCACAATGTTGTGGTTTAGACAAAACCAAGTTACTGTTATGAACTTCCCAGCCCCTAATCTTGACATGAACCCGATAAAGAATATTTGGGTTTGTAGAAGATAAGATCGATAAAAAATGGTGTTTGTCTAAACACCAAGTTTTTTTACTGCTACTTTTCTGTAGCGAGTTTTTAAACACTGAATAATATCTTGCTTGCACGGCTGAAGCTTTGCTGAAGTATTTGGAGGGAGGGGAATACATTTTATTGATTTTATCCCTTTTATATCTTTGTGGGTTGTACAATTGTCCAATAAAATGCATATCTTTCTCTTTTAAATGGTAATTCTTGAGTCTAATTCTAATAACCATTTTGCAAAAATTTTCTTATTAAAGCATTTTTAATGAATGTGTACTGAACAAATGAGTCTTTACACGCTTAAAGCATCATGGTTCTGCAAATTTTTCAATAACATAGATAGGTAGTTTTTCATTACCATCCATAATAAAGGCTACCAGTACGGTGACTCTTTCTCTATTACATTTTCCACTGCAACATTTCTCTGCTTTTAAAGTTTATGTAGATGAAAGTTGTGCTTTATAAAAAAAGTGCAGTTTCATCTGCATTGAATGTATCATAAGGTGAATAATCTTTTTTAATAGTAGGGCATTCTTTAGAGGAAAACAAATCTATGCTTCCCTGATTAACTGCAAATTCTTCACCACATATCTTTTTTGGAGACAATACCATGTTGTACTTTAAACCTTGTGAGACTCCGTTTGAGCATGTAAAATCATCGATACCAAGAGCTTCTGCAAAAAACTGTGCTTTTTCTTGTAAAACAGCACCAGATAAAATTATATTGTGGTTTCTAGCTTCTTATCCATCTTCATAAAGCAACTTCAATTTCTTCATTTTTAGCATTTCTCATTTTTGCAGGCTCAAAATGATTGATATCACAAGCTATTTCAATTTGTACTTAATTACTGTCGTAGTACTAGCAGATAATATGTATTTGACTGCAATCTGTTTTTTTTTATAATCCCTTCACTAACATCGTATAAAATTTTCCATTAGTTTCCAAACTATTTTTTTTTTTTCCTTGCTCTTTTCACAACTAGAGGTTGAATATAACTAAAATTCAATCAATAAAATATTTCTAGTAAAGAATTTTATTCCCATTAAGTTATCACCATGTCCAAGCAAAAAAATGGATTGTGCACAAACGAATTTAAATATCAGAAACAATTCAACTCTTTTCTCTTTCCTCTGCAGTCACTGCTACCCTACCTGTCTTCATCCACCGCAATTTTAAGAACAACAAATGCATAGCCTCCTTCATTTAATAAAAAAAAAAAAAAAAAAAAGCAATAAGCTTGTTTTTAAGGTGAAAGGTCATGATGAGGAAATTATTTTTATTAGATGTAATATTTACTTCTTAAATGGGAAAAGTTTGGCTTCGTTTTCGTATTAAATGTTGCAATTATTTTTGTTTTCCAAGATGTGATAAGGAAACTATTTTTGTACGTTTTGAGCGAAATTTCATGTTAAGCATTTTCGTCTTAACGAGGTTTAATTGCATATGTTAAAAGACATCAATTTGCAACAGTTAAAGATCTGAAGCTGCAATTTAAACAAAGTTGATTTTCTTTAAGTCAGAGTCTCAAACCCTTGTTTTGAGCATATCTGATCAAATGTTTGAAGCGATTAGAACAAACTGCTTAAGAATGAACATTAAAGAGAGAAACGAAATTAGTTTATAAATTTATATTTACAAAGTATATGATTGTACCATATTATTTGTGTATAGTATTACTTCTGTTTTGCTATTTATTATTATAAATTGTTTTGAAACTGTTACTACTTTCTTATAAATTGGAGGGGGGGGGGGGGAGTCTAAACTTTTGGGTTGCACTGTAGAATATTATGAACTGAGTCCTAACAGACTCCACTTTTTTAGCACCTAATATTTATGAAAATGAAGATATTAAAAAGGGTATCCTTCTTCAGCTCTTTGGAGGAACTAAAAAAGACTTTTCAAGTAAAGGCAAAGGAAATTTCCGGTAAGTTTGATTCCTTTTTTTTTTTTTTTTTTTTTTTCCCCCATCTTTTTTTTTTTTTTTTTTTGAGGGGGAGGTGGGCTTGTGATGTATCATTGTTCAAATTTTTGATTGTCAGTTTTTGTCTGATAATTTTTGCAAAAGACATCATGAATATTAATTGTAATTAAATAAATATTGATATAAATGTAATAATTAACCTTCCCACTGCCGCGACCTGATATATCTGTTCACTATGCTGCAGGTTTCACAAGCTTTTTTTAAATTAATATAATTCTACAAATATATAATCCAGTTTTAAGAAATTAAGTCATGATTGATACTTTCAGGACTCATAAGCATATACATAACAAAAAAATTACACCATCATAGAAAATCCTTTTATTAACATTTAAATTAAATTGAGGAGAAAGAAAATTACAATTTTGCCCTTTTGCTCGGCAGTCAGGGGGTTATTAAAGACAATGTTATTACATTAAAAATTGCTATAACTAAATCAATCTTCATTTTATTTTTATCTGAACCTCTATGACTTTTACAATTAAAGTTTATAAAGTCAATTCTTTTAAAATTCCTGCAAAAAATAATTAATTTTAAATCATATGGACCAGATAAAGCTTATTAATATGTATGAGAGAGTGGGAAAGGCAAGTCAACAGTAATTTACTTTGTTTCTTCAAATTACTATTATCCAGATAGCACACCAAAATGAATATTAATATTCCTTAGACTTTTTAAAGATTAACTGAAGCATAAAAATTAATTATTCAGTGATGTTTGATTGTTTAACCAGTGTTTCCCAACCATTTTTTTTTTTCGAGGGGGGGGGGGTGGCTGCGTCTCACCTAATCATTTCTAAAGTCATGATGTTCCTCCTCCCATTTTTATTATATAAATAATATTTCACAAAAAATGAACTTCCATTTTCCTGGAAGAATCTAAAAATAGCATTAATTCTGATAAGTCATTTTACATTCTTTAATTTATCAAGATCATATTTTATTACAAGTATACTTTCAACATAACTTCGATATATGCAATGAGGCCATGGATCTTTGCATTTACACCTAGAAAAGATTTGTTTTTGACAGCTCAAATTTAAAAATGATAAAGTTAAATTTTTATCTTCATAAAATTTCTTGACATCTCTCTCATATTTTGTATTACATCTGATTTCTATATATTTTATAGTGGATTTTAATACTTCATTAAAAGTAAGTGATATTTTTTATCACCGAGAATGTATGAATAACATAATCAAAGTAATACTTACGGAATCATGCAATTATCCATTTTAAGTAAATATTTTTCTTTCTCCTCATGACATACTTCTTTAATAACTGACTTCTCCCCCTCCCCCTAAATTATTATTCTTTAGCTATCATGTTTTCTCGGATTATAAATTTTTAAATGTATATATCATGAAGTATGTGCATGTTATCTGCAGAAAAGCCTTAAGAAGTTTACTTTCTACCTTTTTTCTTCCATGTTGCAAATTTAGTTTCATAAAAGTTGTACCTCATTTAGATAATTCAAAACATTTTATGCATTAAACATGTCAATTTTAGATATACCTTGCAAAAATGTATTGTGTAAAAATTCCTTCATAGGGCTAATGTACTATAAATAGATGTACAAAGTTTTTTTTTTTAATAATAATAATAATAAAAAAAGATATGTTTTACTAATAAACTAATACCAAAAAAATTAAAATAACTTTTTAATCTATAATAGGTGTCCACAATATTTATATATATATATATATTAAAAAATTTTGCATAATTATTCCGGTGAAAGTGTATTTTTAAATTTTTAATGGGAATGCTTTGGAATTTACTTTTAATCAGTTATCTTTACATTTTTGTCATCTGTTATTTCTACTTTTCGATTACAACACTACTTTCATAATAATTAAAAAATATATAAATACAATCTATATAAAAAATTTGTTAAAAAGAAATGTTAAATTACTCCTGAAAAGTCATATTGTCTCCCTGTGGGCATAGTCCCATGCTAAAAACCACTGGTTTAAACCAAAAAAGAAAGAAAGAAAGAAAAAAAAGTTTGTCCCTTTTCCTATTCTTGCCGGCCATTACATTAACTAAAAAGTTATTCTACTAAAAGAATAATGAAAATTGAATAGTGTTTAATAATGCACTGAATGTTATAAGTTAAAAAGAAAGAAAAAATCTGTTTCATATTATTAGTTAGTAAAATTTAAAATAACTTAATTAGATTATAAATAAAACATTATTACTTATTTTGCCAATTTGACAAAGCTATTTTTGTCAGGATTGTTTTACTAGGTTCTTTTCTTTTGGCCCAAAACTTTCCAATACTCGGTTTAGCTAAATTTCCATCTTTTGCATTAAACAAAGAGTAGTCTGGTTTTTTGATTTTTTTTTTTTTTTTTTTTTTTTTTGTGTATTTTATATTGTTATATTATTTACATTTCAATATTCTAATTATTTTTTTATTAATTTTCAATTAGTAATATATTTAAAATTAAGTGGGTATTTTAATGCTTTACTTTTCATTAGAAATGGAATAAGAAATTTTCAGAGAAGGGGAATAACTTAAAACACACTGTTATCTTTATTAAGTAATGTTTGTTATGCTCAGATATAAATTGAAACTACTGAATAATTCTTGTATATAAAATTATCTGTGGTAGGTTCTTTCTGCTGCACTTTCTTTCAGCTATTTCATATTATTTAAGTTTTGTTAAATTTATTCAATTGATAAATTTAATAAGTTTTCAAAGGGTAAAGATATAATGCTGCATAGTCATTCAAAAAACTATTAATGGGTAAAATGTGCATTAGAAATTATTTACTGGTATGACTTATTTTTTGACATAGTCGCCATCATTATCCAAGCATTTAAGCCTGGATACAAGCTTTTGTATCCCTCAATCATAGAAGTAGTTTATTGCTTGTTAACAAAACCATATTTCAACTTTGATTTTGATCTCATCATTGTTTTTGGAAGTTTTTTCCTGAAAGATGTTTCTTCAGGTAAATGAATAAGTGTAATTGCTAGGTGCAAGGTCCAAGCTATAGGATTACCTACCTATTCTGTGCTCTTCATGACCCTAGTCCTACTTCTAAAAAAAGTATGACATCACCTGGTTACAGTTTGTCGATTCAAAGTTTTCACCGATAGAATTTCTTTGTGAATATCTGTTAGATGCTCACTTTTTGCAGGAAGAACATGTCCATCACATTTGGTGGTATCCTGAATTGATGCAACCATTATAAACATGCATTGAGTGTGAAACAGACTTTCTGTACAGGTAAATGAATAGCTGCAAGGGAGAAGTGTGAAAAATATACTGCTTGTGTTTTGACAAACTGTTTTAAAGTTGTTGTAGATCTGTTTAATTTGTTGTAAGTAGGACTGAGCAATATAAAAATCTCTAAGCGATTTATCAATACTTGTAAGTAAGGATAGTTTTTTCAGAAAATCTTACTAGCCAGCAAGATGCAACACATAGGAAACTCTTGTAACAAAATTTATGACTTCCAAAATCAGTTCATTAGTACAATATATTTTCATTTATTAATTTTTTTACTAAAAAAGTTGTACAACATAAAGTTTAGCATAGGATACCACATTTACATTGCGGTAATTATTAGAACCTAAAATGAGGGCTAATGAATAAAATGTATAAAATTTTTGGTGTATTTTGTATAACCTGCAATTTCTAAAAGTCTGTCTAAAAATAAATTCCTCTTTTTTTTTTTTTTTTTTTTTTTTTTTTTTTTTTTTTTATGAAAATCTACTCATTAAATATGTGTAGATTTGTGCAATGGCATAACCTTGGTTGTGTGTGAGCTTAACCTCCTCAGTCCTTTGTCTGTGGAAGTCCTTCGCCTGTGTTTCAAGGCATGTTAAAATAAATTCTAGACTTTTTAAATAAATGCATGCATATCATAAGTATCGGTATATAGGCTAATATATCTTTGGAGTTGTTTTATGGTAATTTAAAACTAGTTTTTCTTGCCTCTCATAATATTTATGGTAATTTAAAACTAGTTTTTCTTGCCTCTCATAATATTTGTGTAAGGACTGAAAAGGATAAGAAAACATAGATGTGAAATGGAGATGGTGAGAATAAGGTAATTTTTAAATGTGAACTGTCTTTTTTTTTTTTTTTTTTTTTTTTTTTTTTTTTTAATGATATTTTTATAATATATGAAATTGGTCTCTTAGCAGATCCACCTCCCCTTCCTGAAATGCTTGTATTGATCTTTTTAATTCATCAATTTTAGGGCTGAAATAAATATATTATTGTGTGGTGATCCTGGTACAAGTAAATCGCAGCTGTTGCAGTATGTGTACAATCTTGTTCCACGGGGTCAGTATACTTCAGGAAAAGGCTCCAGTGCTGTGGGTCTGACTGCATATGTAACTCGAGACCCTGAAACAAGACAGCTTGTATTGCAAACGTAAGTAATATTTCTGATTCATTTGCATCTTATCAATGTATATTATTAATTTAATAAATGTTTGAATTTAAGTGTGCATACATAAAGCTAAACATAATAGAGAATTAGTTCCTTTTTTTTTTCTCCTTATTTTTAAATTTTTAGTCTTTTTTAACCCCTTGGGGACGAGCAACACATATACATGCTGCAAAAAAGGTTTAAGAATCCTTGCTTTTTCCCACCAGTAAAATTTTACTGTAAAATTTGCCTTATTTAATCAGAAAATTTTCTCGATTTAATAAGGCAAAAATTTCTGTTTTTAAAAACCAATGACAAAGCATTTAAATTTCATAAAAGGCTCCTGTCGCAAAGGGGGTTAAAGTATTTTAATATTTATATATTTTCTTTAAAGTTTGACCAGGTCCGTTTATAAGTGTTATACGTGTTAACTTTCATAAGATTTTAAAGTCTGAAATCTACTTTGTGTTTTCATAATTTTCTCTATAAAATGGTTTTTCTGTTTTATAAACTTATCTTAATTTTCTCTGAAGTTATATCATTTGTTTTCCCTTTCATTCAGTTAACCTGCTCAACTAGCCATCTATCTGCTTTGTTTTATTGAGTTTATAAATTTTTTTTTTCCAATGACGCTGACGCATATATATATATTATTTCAAGGATAATCAGTTACTGTGGGGAGGGAGGCAATAGTAATTAGCTTAAGAAATGAAATTAGATAAAGAAACTAATTGTATACCCACTGAGAAAGCAGTGGAGATTAATGCTATTTTTTAAATTTATACATGACAGCAAATAATGAATATTCATTACTATATTTGGATATTAATAAATATTCTGAATATAATTGCACATTATCATTAGTTATTGTTTCTAATTTGTGAAAAAGATTTTTGTAGAGATTAGTGCAAGTATAAGATGTCTAAAATTTGTTTAGGGGCTGTACATATATAACTTTACCATTTTAGAGGAGAAGGGACTGGTATCTTTTAATATATTTTTTGATCCAAACAAAATTTTTTCATTTGTAAGTTAATCTTTATATAAATAATCTGTTGTATTTTTTTAGTCTGTTATCTATTTTATTAGAAATGCAAAGTTATTAAAAAAAATCATTTACTTCCAAACTATGGTATGTCTTAATGTTTGGCATTCCCATTCTTGTCATGTGTTTGCATACATAGTTCATTGTTTGAGAAACCAATTGCAAAGTATGTTTGTAATGGTATTTGTGTTTACTAGTAAATAAATGAGAAAGAATTGTTCTTTTTTGTTCATATGAAAGTCTGTATCCTGTCTTACTCCCTGACTTACCCCCTCTTACCATCAGAGGCAAATCCAAGAAGACATTATTAACTGTTGAATGCTTTATGTAACATAAAAGTATTATTAAGTACTTTTAAAAAGTAACTATTTTTTTTAGGGCCTTTTAAAATAGTCATTTTATATACAAATTGATATTTTATTCATTTCTCTTTAATTAAATCAATAAATTATTTTTTAAAAAAATGTATACAGACATGTTACTTTCCTGTGAAAATGTGGTATTCTGCTTTTTTGTACAGACTTTTATTTCTGGGATCGATTGAAATATGCATTAAAATTTGACATCTTTAATGAGGGGGAGGGGTGAGGTAGGTAGCAGTAGCAGATGATTTACAAGAAAAAAGGCGAGTATGAACCATGCCAAATTAAGCAATTTTCTTAAAAGCATCGTATAAAAACAAAAAATAGTCAAAGAATCGTAGAAAAAAATGCAATTTTCATGAAAGTCATAGGAAAAAAAGCGATTACCGCAAAAGTATCACTGCAAAAATATTTCCATCAATAAATTGCAGAAAAAGACACAATTTTTGAGAAGGATCATGTAAAGACAGGAAAAAGAATAAAGGATTGCAGGGGATAAAGATCATTTACAATTTGCAAATTTTGGTAAAAGATCACGGAAAATACGGGAATTTCGTCGAAGGATTGTGAATTTTGTCAAACATCGTGGAAAATAACTCTTAATTTTATTGAAAGATCATAGAAAATATGAGAATTTCATCCAAGAAACATAGAAAAACGTTAATTTCGTTGAAGAATTGCAAAAAAAGTGCAGAATCTTGAAAAAAGATTTTTGTTAAATAATCTTTGAAAATTATTCTAATTTTGTCAAAAGATAGTGGAAATTTAGTGAAAAATCATGGAAAATACATGATTTTTGACAAAAAATCATGGAAAATACATGATTTTTGTCCAAAAAATCGTGGAAAATGTACGATTTTTGACAAGGTCGTGGAAAATACACGATTTTGACAAAAGATTGTGGAAAATACGTGAATTTTGACAAAAGATTGTAGAAATTACTTGAACTTTGGCAAAAAAATTGTAGAAATTACTTGAATTTTGGCAAAAGATCGTGGCAAATATGTGAATTTTGGCAAAAGATAGAAGGAAAACTGTGAATTTTGCTGAAGGATTGTGAAAATAAAATAAAGTGAAATTTCGTCAAAAGATAATGGGAAAAACGGAAATTTCATCAAAATGCCGTGGAAAAATGCAAATACAGTGAAACCTCCGAATAAGGGACACCTCTATTTAAGGGACGAAACTTCCGGTCCCAGTCCCTTGGTATAGGACGTGTAATGTATTTACCTCTGCATAAGGGGCACTTGAAAATGAGATTAAAGAACCTGGTTCTTGCATTTCAGATAGTGAAGTAGTTTGTGATGAACATGAAAATGAAGATTTTTGTGAACTAATCAAACAGATAGACAATGTTGATAGAGAGACATACGATACAATTAACGAGCATTTATTTAACCACAATCCTGATTCGATATCAGTGCGTTTATCCCCATTGAAAGTAATGCTGAAAATTGTAACGATGATTCTGAAAGTGGAGAATAAAAAAAATTGTGAAATGAAGAACTTTACAGATGCTTTAAGGCTGTTTTCAAATCCAAAAGGGCAACTTTTAAGACATAAGCAGTGTTGAATTCAGGGGGTGGTCTGGGGGACATCCCCCCCCCCCTAAAAAAAAGAGATTTTGGGTTTTCAATGGTAAAAAAGTGCAGCTTCCTCCTCCGGAACTCTATAATGTCCCCCCGCCCCCTTGGAGCCACAGAAGTCTCTCCCGGATAAGAGTCTCAATTCAACACTGGACGTAAGTTTTAATTTATATTTATTCAGAAATGCCTGAATCTAGTAATCATTGTTGTTCAAAAAATATGTAATTAACCAGTTTTTTCTATTTCTTTGCAAATGCAATAGATCTTTCAAAAAATATTGTAAAGTGAGCGTTTTGAACCAAATTTCCACGCGAAAGAAGAATAACTATTCAAGAAAATGTAAAAAAGCCTTGTCACATGATCAAAATCACCTCCAGCTCAATTCCATCTCACTTCCGTAGTCAAGCGTTCCAATTTTATACTTTTCTGTTTAAAAAAGAATTTGTAAATGTGTCAAAACGTTTTCTACTTGTTGAGTAGAGCAGTTGAGAGATTTGTTGTCTTAAAGTACGCTTTTTTTATGTAAATAATGCTAGTAATGAAAAACTGAATTTATAAATATGGTAAATAAACACTTGAAAGGTTTGTACTTAAAAATGGAAATTTGAAAAACAATTAATTCCTTTTGATTGATAACTTCAGGTAAAATTTTTTTAAATATTTTCATAGTTTTTGCATGGACACAGTTGGCATAAAAATACAAATCAATAATTCTACAAATCATTTAAAAATTTTGTAATCAATTGAAAATTTTAATTCTCTTTTCTTCCTTTTGTCTGGTTAATGCACCTTATACACTTCAGGTATATTTGAATTTCACCTTTATTGCTTTGTAAATTTTATATCCTTCTGAACGATTAATTGAAAATAATATAAAAAACTCCGAATAAGGGACACCTCTATTTAAGGGACAAAAGTTCCGGTCCCATAGGTGTCCCTTATTTGGAGGTTTCACTGTATCATCAAAAGCTTGTCAGGCCATGAAAATTCAGCTTTTTCTTTGCTGAACCTGTACCATGTCTCTGTATAACAATATATATATATCATTCAAGCAAAAGAGAAGAAAATTAAAAAAAAATTGGAGTTGGGGGAGGAAGTATGATGTAGTAAGGAGAGGGGGGGGGGGGGGTCTAAGCATATAAAAAAGTTGATGTTATGTGTACAAAACTAAAACAATTTTTAACAGTTAATGTTTTTTGGCAAATATTAGATGAAACACCTTAAACATTAAATTTTGAAAGCTTTAATTTTTATGTATATGTTTATAAAAAATAAAAAGCTGTTTTTTTGTGTGTGTGTATGGTATGTGAAATGTTTCATGTACCATTTCATATTTTTGAAACTGCAGGCAATAATTTTCAACATTAAAAACTAAAATAACAAGAATTATTTCAGTCATTCAGTATTTTATAATATTTAATAGTTGAGATTTTAATTATTTTTTTTCTTTTAATTTTCCTTAGCAGCATTGTTATTATTTATTTTATTATTATTATTATTTTTACTTATTGTATTATTCTTATTGAATGTAATTGTGACAGATTAAAAGTGTTTATTTTGTTGATTTATATATATATATATATATATATAAAACATAGTTTTAATCATTTTATATTTTAGGGGTGCCTTAGTTTTGAGTGATAATGGAATTTGTTGTATTGATGAATTCGATAAGATGAGTGACAGTACTCGTTCAATTTTACATGAAGTAATGGTAAGTATTTTCTGCAAAAGAAGCACTATCTTTTTTTAAGAATATTTATTGATGTTCATTTTTGTTGGTTTAAAACTTTGAATAGCAGATATGATTAATGACTTAAAGTATACAGATTACATTTTTTAAAGAAATGTGTAATATTTAACTGAAGGATTTTGAGACTTTTTTTAAACTAATTAAAAGTAGTCTACAATAATAATAATAAAATTATGTTTACGACTAAAATTTTAAAATGCTTCGAATAAAGTAGACAATGTGAAGCTTTGTATAAGAAAGCTAAGTGTAAGGAAATTTGCTGATCTTTAAAATAATTTTAATCAACCAACACACTTCAGTTTCAAATGTGTCCAACACTGCTATTTTTTTTATTTTATTATTATTATTATTATTATTATTTTCATTTCAAAGTGAAATTTGTTATCTTGTTTAAAGGTGTTTTTCCTTTCACATTTTAATAAATTTTACATATGAAACATGCTTATCTGAAGCAAATTCAACTTAGTTTTAATTGTTTCCATTATAAAATTTAAAATAGTTAGGACGAAGGGAAAGTAAGATGGGTAAATTATGTGAATAAATATGAATTAAGAAATATGTTGGTAATAAACAATGTTTTTTGTTTTTTTTTGCGTTGTTTTTTCTAAATTAATTCTTTTTCAGACATTTTGTTAAAATTATATAAGCAGTTTAACTAGATTTATTTTCATCCATTATTTTGTATGTTTATTTAATGTGTTTTATTTAGGAACAACAAACTTTGTCCATTGCAAAAGCTGGAATCATTTGTCAGCTGAATGCTCGCACATCAATTTTAGCTGCAGCAAATCCAGTTGAGTCTCAATGGAACAAAAACAAGACTATTATTGAGAACATTCAATTACCCCATACTTTGCTGTCAAGGTTTGTATTACTTTATATTTAATACAAAATTTCATTTCCTGACATAAAATATAGACTGATGTTAAATTTAAACTATATGTGTATCTTTTCTATATTCTATAATGTCTATTTTGTGACGTGTTTGACAGATATATTTTATCTTATTTAAAAATAAATAAGAATGCAGTAATACTTCAACTTGCATCAACATTTCATTCCAAACTTGCAATGTAAATAAAAAAACAAGCCGAGGTACATTTAGCTAAGCAATAACAATTCTCCTATATCTAATCAGTGATAGAAATTGGGAGATAAAAGGCAGGCGTCAAATGACGACTACTGTAAAAACCTTAGGCGTCAAATTAAGATTTTTAGTTGCAGTTTCTAAAATTCATATTAATATTACTGTAATACTGCATATAATTTTGGAGTGATTTGGAGTAAAAGAATAATTTTGAAATTCGCATCGAATTTTCTTTAAGGTTACTACAGAGACAGGAGAAAAATCCACTCCCGATTTTTTTTGGGGGGGGGAGGGGGGGATGTCGCACCACTTTTACGAATTTTGCATTTTTTGCTATCTTTCGGCAAAATTTGCCATTTTCTCGCAATCTTTCGATGAAATTTGTCGCTCTTTTTGCGATCTTTCGACGCAACTGGCTGTTTTTTCGTGATCTTTTGACGAAACTTGCTTTTTTGTGATCTTTCGACGAAATCTGCCGCTCTTTTGCGATCTTCTGATGCTACTGGCTGTTGTTTTCGCGATCTTTTGAAGAAATTTGACTTTTTTGCGATCTTTTGAAAAATTTTGCCATGTTTTTTGCGATCTTTCAATGAAACTTGCTGTTTTTTCCATTTTTGATAAAATTTACCGTTTTTTAACTATCTTTTGAAAAACTTGTTTTTTTCACAATCTTTTGCCAAACTTTGTCGTGTTTTTTCGTAACTCTTTGGCGAAAATTACTGATTATTTGGGATTCCTTGAAGAAGTTTGCGTTTTTTAGCGAGCCTTTGATGGAATTAACAGATTTTATTGAGATCCTATGACAAGATTCTTTTTGTATAATTCTTTGAACAAATTAGCTTTTTTCTAAAGATTCTGTGACGAGATTAAGATTTGTTTTTATGATTCTTCATAAAAAAAATGCATTTTTTTGCGATTCTATAACAAAATTCGTCTTTTTCCCAGGATTTTTTTTGACGAAATTAACTTTTTTTTGCGATTATTTTATGGAATTCGCGTTTTTCTTACGATTCTTTGACGAAATTTGCATCTCTATTCGCAATATTTTGTAGAAATTTGCCTTTTTTTACGCTATCATATAAAAAAACTTTTGTTTTTTTGTTATTTTTTGAAAAAAAAATCGTTTTCCTCTCCCATCTTTTGCCGAAAGTGGCGATTTCTTATACGAGCAAATGACGAAATTTATTTTTCTTTTCGCGACTATTTCTCGAAATTCGCGATGTTTTTTTAGTTCTGATTTTTCAGACTAGACCATTTTTTTTTTTTTTTTTTTTTTTTTTTTTTTTTTTTTTCCGGAACTGAATGTCTAATAAATATTTTTTTAAAGCTAGGCGTCAAATTTGACGACTGAGAATAATTTTCTAGTCGTCAAATTCAATTTTTTTAGTTGCATTTGACGACTAACGACCGCTAATTTCTAACACTGTATCTAATGTTCATGTTCTTTTGTATTTGGGGGATTATGTTACATACATTTAACATTCACAAAAGAATGAATTTGCAATACAAGAACTTAGAATAAATCAATAAGTTGTTAATGTAAAATTTATTGTTCCTCTAGTTGCCTCATTTGAAACTTTGAGATGTGGAAAGATTTTGCAATAAAGTTTGAGCAGTTTTTATTATTATAAGCACAACAGAGCTTTTTCTAGTGACTTTGTCATTATCACCTGACAGTTGCAGAAATTTTTCCCTGCATAACAGTAGTATTGAAAAAAATCAAAGGACATTCAACTAAGGACGTCATCCAGCCCAGCTGATATAAATGTGCAGGGATGCCACTTTTCCGCCTTTTGGCGGATTTCCGCTTTTTTTAATTTTTAAGAATTTGCGATTTTCGTTAAGCGATCACGAGATAAAATAACGATCGCGAAATAGAAAAGCCTTTTCCATCAAACGATCGCGAAATACAACAGCCTCTTTCGTCAAGCAATCGCGAAATATAACATAGATTTTCGTTAAAAGATCGAAAAAACGGCTAGTTTCATCAAACGGTCGCGATATAAAGCAGCAATTTTCATCAAACGATCTCGAAACGAAATGGTGGTTTTCTTAAAACGATTGCAATGTGAAACGGCGATTTATGTCTAACGATCGCTAAATAAAACGGCCATTTTCGTCAAACGATCACGATATAAAACGACGATTTTCGTCAAACGATCGCGAAACGAAATGATGATTTTTGTGAAACGATGATTTTTGTCAAAGGATCGCGATGTCAAACGATGATTTTTGTCAAATGATCATGATGTGAAACGGTGATTTTCATCAAACGATCGCGATGTGGAACGATGATTTTCGTCAAGCGATCATGATGTGAAACGTCTATTTTCGTCAAACGATCGCTAAATAAAACAGCGATTTTCGTCAAACAATCGCCATGTAAAACGACGATTTTCGTCAAACGATCGCGATATTAAACGGCGATTTTTGTCAAACTATCGCGATGTGGAACGATGATTTTCGTCAAGCGATCATGATATGAAACGTCTATTTTTGTCAAACAATCGCTAAATAAAACGGCAATTTTCGTCAAACAATCGCAATGTAAAACGACGATTTTCGTCAAACGATCGCGATATTAAACGGGGATTTTCGTCAAACAATCGCAATGTGAAACAACGATTTTCGTCAAATGATCGCGATATTAAACGGCGATTTTCGTCAAGCGATCGCGAAACGAAGCGGTGATTTTTCTGAAACGATCGCAGTGTGAAACGACGATTTTTGTCAAAAGATCACGATGTGGAACGATGACTTTCATCAAACGATCATGATGTGAAACGGCGATTTTCGTCAAACGATCGCTAAATAAAACGGCGATTTTCGCCAAACGATCATGAAATAAAATAATTATTTTCGTCAAATTAAAAAAAAACTTGCAAAATTTTGCTATTCACTCCTGGAATAATCATTGAATTTATTGCTGGGTTACTTGAATTGGTTTAAAATGATGTGATACATAAAATTTTTCACTGAACCTGCTGCTGGGTTACCTTAATTGATGTAAAATACTGTGAACTAAAGAAAAATCATTTTAACTTACTCTTATAAATTAAAAGTTTACAACAAAAGAAAAGCTGTAATTTTTTATTTAGTTTATTATAAACAATATAATTTTCAAAATTCACAATAAAGTTGTGAAAAATGTCGTAAATTTTACTTTACGCATAATTTCCTCTTTTTTGCTATTTTCTGAGTGGCATCCCTGAATGTGGGGTGACGTAAGCTGGGAGTACTACTGTATTCAATTTTTTAATTTATTTTTAATTTATCTTTTTTTAAATAATAGATTATTTTTTTTGTCATAATTCTGCATTTCAATATTTTAAGAGATATTAAGAATGATCCATAGTAATTTCATACATAAGTGTTTTGTAGTAACATTTAAAAAAAAAAAAAAAGAAATTCTTTTTCATTTTTGGATAATTTTTGAAAAATTAAAAAATGGTTATACATGAATTACATCCAAATCTTTATTTGTTGTCAAAATTTTGTATTCATCTGATGCATTGTTTAGAAAAGATCTAGTAGTTTCCTCTTAGTAATTTCTTTTTAAGTTATAATATTTTTAATCTCCTTTTAATAGGTTTGATTTGATTTTCCTTATTTTGGATCAACAAGATGAGACTTACGATAGACGATTAGCTCGGCATTTGGTATCTTTGTATTATAGAAGTCCCGAGGAAGAACAAGAAGAACTAATGGTTAGTTAACTGTCCTAGAATATTAAGGGACTACTTCAGTGAAATGAAAAGACCTGTTCGCTAATGCTAATCCTATGGAAGAAATTTATAAAGATATCTCGGTTGCATTTCGATATTTTTAAATGATTCTTTTTGCATTGGATAGCTGAGATTGATCTGAATGCAGACCGTTTTTTACTTTTTCGATTATGGTTCTAGATATTTTTTAGGAGGGTGCTTTCGCTTTCCAAACCGGTTCCGAACGTGTCCTCATAAAAAATATCTATAAACAAAATTTAAAAAGTAAAAAACAGCCTGCATGGAGATCGCTCTTAGCTATCCAATGCAAAAAGAATCATTTAAAAATATCAAAATGCAATCGAGATATCTTTATAAATTTCTTCCATAGGATTAGCATTAGCGAATGGATCTTTTCATTTGACTGAAGTAGCTCCTTAACATTATTTTTATGCAATGTATCTCTCACTTTCTTTGTTTATTAACTGTTGGAAAAATAAAATAAAAAGAATATTTACCAATGATTAAAAGAATTGTTATGTATTGAACATTATCAAATAATTTTATTTTCTTAAATTCATACTGCTGATGCTCATTACAAGTAATTATTTTTCTATTACTTATGAGAAATGCTAAAAAAAGCACTTTCCTTTGAAATTTATTTTAAAAAGGATCACAGTTTGCTAAAAGACTACATTGCTTATGCTCGAGCTTATATTCATCCTAAACTTACTGATGAAGCAACACAAGCATTGATTCATGCCTATGTTGAAATGCGAAAGATTGGAGCAGGTCGTGGTCAAGTGTCTGCCTATCCTAGACAACTAGAATCCTTGATCCGTCTATCGGAGGCTCATGCAAAAGTACGCTTCTCTAATGTTGTGGATGTGATGGATGTTGAAGAAGCAAAAAGGTAATTATTAACTTAAAAAAAAAAAAAAAAAAAAAATTATTATTTATTTATTTATTTTAATGGGTGAATTCTGACAGAGATGACATTTTTCTAGAGATATGTAAATTTCTGTTTGGGGAGGAAAAAAAAAAATCACATCAATGCATGCTGTAATTAATCAGTGGTAGTGGCAGCATAATGTAATAAATCGCTAGCACAGTAATATTTGGGATAACAGTATTTCAAATGAGGATACTTTTGGATAACACTTATCTAAAATTAGGTACATGGGTGCAAGTTTTCAGTCTGATTGATCTGTCTCAGACTGATTTCAGTTTTGGACATATATATATATTTTTTATTAATAGTAAATTAATTGATTGAAGAAAATATCAAGATTGGAAAAATAACAAATGTGTTTCTTCCCCCTTAAATAGCTGATATATATCAACAAAACCTTTTTTATGATTCCTATTTTAAATTGTTTGTGGTCTTTATATCCAGTTTTATTAAATAATGGTTGTACAATCAGAGTAGTGTGTGAAAGCTGCCTATGAAAACGTAATACTGACTTAGAAATTTAGGAAATTGAATAATGACAAGTAAATATTGGCAAATTTTATTGACTTGTACTTTTTGTAAATTTGTAATGAATGTTTAGAATATTTTTTGTAATTTTTTTAACCCTAAAATGCTGACCCTTTTGTCTTCTGGATAAGACTCATTATTTTAGCAAGATGTACTATAAAGTGTAATATTTTAAGGTTGTAATTATACAGCATGGTTTTTAAAAACAAAAATCTATATACAGGGATGAAAATATTTTATAAATCTGTCATTTTTTTCTCTTATTTACTCAAGATGTTATTGACTTTAAGCATTGTCAAGTGTTTTAATGCAAAGTAAAAGCATTATAAAATAGGTAGTTTTTCATTTTGACATGTTTTCAACCTTAAAATACTTAAAATGATTTTATCACTTTTTACTAAAAATATCTTACAAGGAAGGTCTCCATACGGGCATACTCAGAAAAATCTGAAAAAATTACAGAATGTTCTTCTCATATAGTTATATATGTTTATAAAAAAAATTTCGGCGGAACCTCCTTATAACGTCCGGTAAAAAATAATAAAAATTTCATTTATTTGGCGATTTATCTCCGGTTGGCGAAAAAATGAAATTTTGAAAAATACGCTTTTACGCTTCAAATACTTTTTAAAGAAAAAACTTTCTATGTTCAATTTATTTAAATAAGTTTAGTTTAAGTAATTTAGTTTTGCATTTTTACTTTACTTTAAGTGTAATTTTGTCATATACGTTTATATGTACTTATAACAAAATGAAATTAATATATTTTATCATTTAAAACACGATTTAAATTGATTAAAATTGTTCCAAATTGAAAAATACACTGTTAAAAATCTGCTGCATTTTGTTGCAACGCACTTCCTTGCTTGTATAGAAAACGGTTACTTGGCCGTGAAATGGAGCTTTCTCATTGGTTGGAATAGAGATATTATATACAAGCGGTGGAGTGCGTTGCAGCAAAATGCAGCAGATTTTTAACAGTGTTGCACAAGCTACAACACCGCTAAAAATCTGTATCATTTTCTGCAGCGTCACTCCACCGCTTTTATAGAAAACGGTCAATTCACCATGCTATGGAGCATTCTCATTGGTCAGAAGAGAGATATTCTATAAAAGTAGTGGAGTGACGTTGCAGTAAATGCTGCCAATTTTTAACAGTGAAGTCAATTAAAATCAATTTTCAGATTCGTTAAAATCGTCTGCTTTTGGCGAGGAAATGCACTGCTCGCCAAATCCCGCATCGCTTTCAGCTTTTCACGCCAATTATTCCAAACTATTTTATTTTTTTACATATTTAATAATGTAATTCTGCTGCTAATTTTCACTGATCCTTTATTACCTACATGAGTAGTTTAATTCGTGTTTTTTTCAAAAAATTCTGAGTATGCCCCCAATGGAGACCTTCCTTGTTAGATGTCTTTTTGCTTACTACTTTTTCTTAGATAATTTCAGTTTGTAATTAGCTTTAAAAGAAGAAAGAAAAAAATGTGTTATTTCCATGTATCCAGCCTGTGTTCTGGACATAATCTAGAAAGCTGCATATAATCAAAGAAATAATTAAAAAAAAAAAAAGTTGGCAATTAAAAAAATCTTTTGTGTAATGCGAAGGTATATCTTGTCCCAGTAACAGAACTGGTGCAATATCAGTGTGCACTGCAAATTCAAATAATCTAATAAAAAATGTTCATTCTTTAGATTTGTTTTATTTTGAATTTTGCCTTTAAGGCTTAAAACGTCCCCCCCCCCCCCCAAAAAAAAAAATGATCTGGAGTAAAAAAAAACAATTTGATCTTTTTTCTCTACTCTGGAACCAAGAAAATGGCCAAAGAAGACTGTCTCAGGTGTACGAAAGAAGATGGAATAGACTTTCATCTGCAGAGAGTTATCTGGTTTTAATTTATTTAATTGGCAGCTATCCAATTAGAGATTTATTCTAAATTTATATTCTCTTTTTCATGATTAGCATTTTAATGCACCAATTTTTTTAAATATTTATCCAATTTGTAAAAATAATTTTTTCTTGCATTTAAATATACTGATTTTTTTTAAAACTTAAATGCTGATTTATGATGAAACTTTATATGATTAATTCTTTCTTTTCCATTAACCAGTTTCCAAAAAAATATAAAAAACACCATTTACTTTTGGGCATTTTTTTTATTGCTAAGTTGTGTACATCAGTTTTACGGCATATGAAAAATAAAACTTTTGTGAATTTTATTCTTTTGTCAGCATAAGTTGTGTGTGTTTGTTTAGATATGTAAATTTTTAATCGAACATTTTTAAATTTCATAAATTTATAACTGTACTTTTGATATTTGTGTAGGTTGCATCGTGAAGCACTTAAGCAATCAGCAACTGATCCTACATCTGGCAAAATTGATATATCTATTTTAACAACTGGGATGAGTAATACTGCTCGGCAGAGGCGTGTTGAAATTGGCCAGCGCTTAAGGAAACTTCTGCAGTCTAAAGCAGCTACTACCAAAACTTTCAACTACAGCAGGATCTTTGAAGAGCTGAAAAGCAATTCTGATATTGTAAGTTACTTTCTTTAATGGCAGTAATGTTGAATTTTATTTATTAAGTATCTGTTGTTCATAACTGTTAATTATTATACAATCTGTTAATTTTTGCCCAAGAGATTGAAAAAAAATAGATGGAACTACTGGATTATCTCGTCAATTATTTTTTATAAAATTATACAAATTGACATAATTTTTATTTTAAAAAAAGAAAAAATAAATTAGTAAATTATTAATTAAAATAAAAAGTTGAATAAAAAAAATTTGAATTAAAACTACAAAATCACTTGAATTAAAACACATGTATCATGTTGAGTGAAAGTGACATTTATAATAATCCATTATTGGCTTTTCATATTAAAGTTTTTGTAGACTCCTCTCTTCCTTCATGACCATTTGATGTATTTTGAGGTTTTTTTTTTTTTCTTAATCATTTGCTTGATTTTGTGATATTTAGCCCTTTTAAGGGCGATGGTATGTTTATGAAAGCACTTAATTTTAATTCCAAAATGACACACCTGCACCAGAATTTTAGTATAATTTTTTTCCATGTATTAAGTATGTGACAAATAGCTTTTTCATATTTACGAATAAATTCGTATTTATATTCCAGTGTCATTTATTCATTTCAACATTTTAGCAATGGAAATTATTTGTGCCTGAAACGGTTAACAGAAGATCATTTGACGAATTTTGCCTTTTTCCCCCAAGATCCATTTGACTAATTTCGTAATCCCCCCCCCCCCCCCCCTCTTTCCTGAGATCATGTGACAAATTAAAATATACAGTCGAGTCTCTCTATAATGAAACTCAATACATCGAATTTCTCTATACAACCAATTTTTAGAAGGAACGGTCCCCTTTTCCCATGATTATATTAAAAACAGTTTCTGTATAGCGAATTATCTATCTCCATTCAGTGAATATTTTCATAAAATGACCTATATTTATTCAGTTTTAAAAACTTCGAAATCACATGGAATCAACTTTCTATTGCTTATTCTTGATTTTTCATTTAGTGCTGACAAGGGGACCACCAAACATGGTGACTCACAGATTTTGATGAATTCAAAGTATATTGTAGGGGTCATACCACTAATTATTCGGCTGAAAGGGTTCTTTCAAATGGGCCTTAGTTTTTGTGAAATTGGGGGTCAAAGTTCAGCGTATATTTTAAATACTTATTAGTAAAGCTGTTTGTCAACAGATTCGTGGCTCCGCGGTAACGTGCGAGATTCCAGACCTGGAAGTGGCAGGTTCAATTCCAAGTTGGAGCTTTTTTTTTTCTTCTTTATATGTTTCATATATGTTAAATTTTTTAAGCAGAATTTGAAATTCTACAGCTTTCAACTTATTAATATTTTCTTATGGGTATAGTTTACTTTTTTCATTTTTTTTTCTTATTTAAAGAAATATGGTTCAAATGATAAACTAATTACACTTCAAAATTCATAAAATAAATAAAAATAAATAAAAATGCATATATAATTAAAATTTTCAAAAGTATAAAAATTTTGAATATTTTAAAATCCCTTCTACTTTAAATATTAATAATTTTGCTCAATTACATTTATATATATTGCTAAGTAAAAAAAAAATGATACCTTTGTAAATTCATTAAATTCACATTCTTCATTCAATATCCGTTCATCTGCCTCAATAAATTGTCGATTATCTCATATTTCTAATATTAAATTATGAAATTCTTCAGCTATAGCAATAGAAGAAAAGGAAATATCATCCGGTTGGGAATTTGTAAGCAGATTATCATTTCGTAACAACACCTCGGAATATTTTAATGCATTCGTAATTTCGCCTTTTTGTTCCTTTTCCAAAGGAAAGTTTTCTGTACTAGTGCTGCTTCCTTCTATTACAGTATTTTTAGCATTCAACCCATTTTTAGCATTCGACACAAATCTAACAATTGCATACTCAATTTTCATACCATAATTTCAGCTATACATATCAATATTTCAAATATTTTATTTGTCTGCAAAAGAAACAAAATGACAACAGCAAAAATAATTTCTATTTTTGCTTGATTTTACCGAGAAAATAAAAGTAGACGAATAAAATAAATATATATCATTTTATGTATCGTAAATTCTAATTTCATTAGCAGACGACTTTTCCAATCTAGTTGATTTTTTTATTAAACGTTAGAGATAAATGTATTTAAAGATCAGTAAAAATTTGGATAATATTTTAGCACTACTGCATTAATATTTTATTACACTTTCGAAGGTATGCATTATTTGAATTAACTAATCCTATAGATGTTTGAGAAATTGCACCTGAAAATTATTTTGTATAATTTATAGAAAAAAGGATAAATTTTCATTTAAAATATTCCACAAAAAAACGATAGGAAAAAGAAAAATTATTATTTCAGAATTGTGCTTAGAAAAGAAATTACATAATAATTAAAAATAAAAGGTTAAAGGCATAAATTTGATATGCAAATTTGTCAATAAAAATTTTAGTTTAAAAATTGCAGATAAAAAGAAATTTTCATGAAATACATTCGAAAATATAAATTTACTTTATTATGAAAATACCAAAAAGTTCAAAGCTGTAGAATTCCCAATTGTGCTTAAAATATGTAACATGTAAAAAGTATATAAAGAAAGAAAAAAAAAAGTGCCAACTTGGATTTTTTTTTTTTTACTTAGCAATAAATATAAATGTAATTGAGCAAAATTATTAATATTTAAAGTAGAAGAGATTTTAAAACATTCAAAATTTTTATACTTTTGAAAATTTTAATTTTATATGCATTTTTTATTTATTTTTATTTATTTTATGAATTTTGAAGTGTAATTAGTTTATCATTTGAACCATATTCTTTTAAATAAGAAAAAAATGAAAAAAAGTAAACTATTCCCATAAGAAAATATTAATAAGTTGAAAGCTGTAGAATTTCCAATTCTGTTTAAAAAATGTAACATATACGAAACATATAAAGAAGAAAAAAAAGCTCCAACTTGGAGTTGAACCCGCCACCTCCGGGTCTGCAATCTCGTACGTTACAGTGGAGCCACGAAGCTGTTGACAAAGAGCTTTACTAAAAAGAACTTAAAATATACACTGAACTTTGACCCCCAATTTCTCAAAAACTAAGGCCCATTTGAAAGAACCCTTTCAGCCGAATAATTAATGGTATGACCCCTACAATATACTTTGAATTCATCAAAATCTGTGAGCACCATGTTTGGTGGTCCCCTTGTGAATTTTTTTATATTACTTCTCTCCTTGAATCTCTTTGTTCTTTATGCCGAACGAATTCACCCCCCTCCCACACACCTTTCAACACCCTTCTCAAAATCTGGATTGTTACACAAATAAGAGTGGGATCAATGGGGGTAATTGAAGAAAAAAAAATTTACAATTGCTTCAAAAAAGTCGGATTTTCTATACTAGAGGATAATGTTAATTCTGGGGACGGAGAAGACTTGACTTGAGCCCTTTCCGGTACACTGTGCTCGGTCGGGGATATCTAATTTTAATTCTAAACTTGCAAACGGCACCAATAATATTTTAGTAAAATTTTAGATTTACAATAAAAAGTTTAAATTAAGGATTTCAAAAATTCCAAAAAATTCGTTTGTGAATTCCGGTGTTGGTCGATAATTTTTCATTTTACGAACAGAATTTGCCCGTGCCGGAAAAGGTTAAAAGTGAAATAAGAATTAATTAAGGAACGCAGAGATGTCGAAGACAATGTTGTTCTCTCTGATTTTTTGGAAATGGATGACAATCTCAATATTGCACAGTATCCTATTGATATTTTAAGCAGAGTTATGAACAGTGATGGAGAGTGTGATAACAAGCATGAAAAGGAAAATCTATAACAAGAGAAAAAAAAACACCATGCAGTGAAACAATGAGTTCTCTATACAACAAATTTCTCTATGTAACGAATTTTTTACTAGAACAATGGATTTCATTATATAGAGACTTGACTGTATTTAACCTTTATTTTTCTAAAACTGCAGCTATTTTCATTAGGCCAGGGCATGAAATTTCATCTTAAAAGGTACTCACCAGACTAAAATCTTTACTCTTCACTATTTTACATTCATTCAGACGACAACATCAGCCCCCGCACCAGCGCAGAAAATTAAATATTTATGACAAATTTAATTAAATTGATGATTGTTAGAAGAAGCGTCTATTAAATCCAGAATAAATACATTTATGAAAAATATGGGATATTTTTAACCCCTTGAAGGGCAGTGATGGCAAATGACAACATCTAATCTTAATTACAAATTGCCACACTGGCACTAGAATTTTTCTAGGGAAATTTCATTGCATTAAATATGCAGAAATACACTTCTATTAGCTTACAGATAAAATTCTGTGAAAATACTGGAATCATTCAATTATTTGAAAGTTTTATGGATACAAATACCTTGGGTTAAAATACTAACAGATGTAGTATGAAAAACTTTCTATTAACCAAAAGAAAAATCAGAAATAAATAAAATGAACCATATTTACAGCAAAAAGAAATAAATAACATTAACTCAAAATAAGCTTGCCCTACGATTTCAATGGTTACAGAAATACATACCAATGATAAGTTTCTCTGCTATTATCACTTCAGGTTTGTGTAGCGCTGTCTTTCTGCTCTGAAATATCACTTATCGAATGCAGCTGTAGGGTAAAACTTTGTCAGGGTGGGTCCAGTAACATAAATTCTGAGCAAATCATGCATTGTCTCAGTCTTCAGAGAGTTCCTGTATGCTGTCTTAAGTCTGTTGTGACAGCTGAACCCTCTCTCACATGAACCTGTGCTTATTGGTAAAACAGCACAAAATGTTAGGATCTCGAGCAAATTGGGGAATCATGCTGAACATTTTTCAGTGTAAACTTGCTCCAGCAGCTCTTTCAGTGTCAGTGATGGGGACATAAATTTAAATTCTGCTCACTCTGCCCATACAATAAATACTTTTTCATTAAAGAGATTTAGGCTTAAATACATAAAGAGCTTCTTTTTTCTTTTATCCCAAATTCAAGAATTTGTTCTTTGGGAGGCCAACCCACAGTGCAAAAAATATGCAGACATGTTAACACATCTGGTGACATAAAATACAGTCTTTCTGTGATGTATACCTTTGTAAGTTTAATTAATGTCCCTCTTAAAGTCTGAAACTTTTCCTAACAACATTTTCTCTTGCAACATTTTCATTGAAATTTGCTTTGGTTGTGAAAAACAAATGACTTTTTAAAATGGCCCAGAAAAGCCATTTATCCACTTTTTATCAACATTACTGGTAGGCATTGCTGGCAAATTTTGCATTTTGCAAGACTAGTTTTATCATCATATAAAAGCCATTCAAAATGACTTAGCTACTCTTTGTTGAATTTAATTGGAAGTGGTAACTCGAAATCACTGCCACATTTCCTTTTAGCAGAACTGGAAAAGGAGGAATAGGGGATTGATACTATCAGATTCATTCTCACTTTGCTTAACTTGAGTTTGCACGAGTTCGTTTCCAATATTTGTGACATCGTTCGTTCACATTTCACCAATCACATTTTTCGTTTGATGTATTGCTTTTGGTCAAAAAGGACTCTATATCTTTGCCTTTTCTTTATGGCATTAATAAAATAATTAACTAAAACACCACTTTAATTATTCCCAACTACCACAGAACAGGAAAAATGCTAAATCGTAAGAAACAAAAAAATGAGAGAGAACGTATATGGGCGATTCTCAAAATAGGGGACAATTTATGTCTTTCGGCATACAAAAAAAATTGAGATATTTTCTGTCATGTTTTTATATTTAAATATGTTTGTCTTAATATTATTCATTATTTGCACTCAAGAATTACTCACTTTTTAGTTAAAAACACCTTAAAATAACAGAATAAATGTTCAAAATGTCATTAGCATGGATGTCCACATCAGCTGTGCCTTGTATATACTAGCTTTTTCAAGAGTTAATATCATGTTTATAAAATAAAACAAATGTATTTCTTTCTTTAAATTAATCAAGGAGAGGATTTATCCAATAAATTTCTTTTTAAAAATAAAATTATAGTACATAAAATAAGAATTAAAGTTTGTCCTCCATATTCGATTTTCAAAACAAGGTCATACTATAACAGCTGGTTATTAATCAAAATTTCATTTTCACATATGACAATAGTTTGAAAATATAAAGTTTCTCCATGGCAATAAGTAGCCATTTTATCCCAGCCTGAAAATAGAAGCATGAATAGAAGTATTAGTATTTTAAATAGTAATAGTATTTTAAGAATAGAAGTTGAATATTAGGGACATACATCAATTGTATGTCATTAGAATGGATAATAATTTTCATGTTTATTTTATAATTAAAATTTTTATTTTACTTATTTTCATAGGACTTTTGTGTTTTAAAAAGCCCCAGAAAGGACTATTGCATTATGATTATATTATGGCTTATAATCTTATTTAAATTAAAAATTGTCATTAGCATGGACAAATATCAGTGTCATTAGCATGGTTTTTCTGTCCATGCTAAAGACTCCTATGTGCATAAATGTAACCATTGCTTATATTGTATTTTTATAAAGTTTAATTTTACATATAAATTTAGGTATTACATTTATTATCCCTAAAATATGCATTAAATCTGTCAGAAAATCACTACGACAGCTTCCTACATTGTTAGTGTCAGAATGTTGCTCATGTAAACAAAGTTTGCTCTTTGGTAATGTTTTTATTTTCCTTATATGTATATATGTAAAAATGGAAACCATTTGCTGAAAAGGAAGGCTAATAAATATAGAAAAAAATATTTAAACAGGAAGAAAATAAAAATTTCTTAATATATTTATTCCATGCAATTTGTTTTGTCATTAGCATGGCTCAAAAAATATTAAATATTTTTTTTAAGTTAATTTTTAAATATTTAGCTCTGCTGACTACATGTAAAGTATACCTAATACTATATTAACAACACCTATTTTTTTCAGAAATTTTGCTAACAGTAATTTTTTTAAGATTTCACTTTTGAAATTGTCCCCTATTTTGAGAATCACCCATATATATTTTACCGTATTTCAAGCAGCTGCGCTTAGGTAACGAAACCTGAATCTCTTCACCAGGAGTGAAGAGAGATCTGATTCAGTATTGTGGCATGTGCACAGTACGAAATTGGGGGGGGGGGGAGCCGAATGCAGGCTGGGGAATTTCATTCCTCCTTAGGAAAGATGAAGAAATAGGCGATGGAGCATTTTTACTTTTTTTTAGAAAATTAATACTATTTTGAAATACTTCTGTGTATAGCTGTGCATAGTTTAATTTGAAGCACAACATTTCAAAAGACGAAACTTACTTGCCAATTTTAATATTTACTCGCCAATTGCGAGTTGGCGAGTGGAAATTTCGCACCCTGTATTAGGCATTAGCTATTTCATTAGCATTTTCATTAGCTATTGTCTAGAACTGCAACTATTTTCATTGTAATGTTTTGTGCAGAGTTGTTTAAATAATGATATATTTGCATCGATTGATACTACCTATATTACACTCACTGTATAATCTATTGTCTACGTCTACTTATAATGAGAAATAATTTATTACCGTTTGTTTCTCTTCGATTGAGAAAATGAAAATAGGGCGAAGTTTATCTCTTGTTCAAAATCTCAAATATGAAATAATAAAATACATTTTATATATATATGCTTCTTAATTGTTTTCTGTACATACCAGTCTTATTCAGAGTCCAGAGAAAAGTCAATCCAAATTTTTACAAGAATGTTTAGCGATTTTAAAGTTTACTTGAAAATTATTATTTTTGTCGTGCATGAAGCATTTTTTAATGTTTAGAAATTTTGCTTGTGATTCATAAATTATTTGATAATGTATTTATAAATTTTATTTTATTGCATCATTTTGTTAATTCAAGTAAATTTCATATGTTTGTTGCTTTTTTAAAGAATAATAATTTTCTTTCTGTCATTGTTGTATTATCATTGTCATTTATTTCTCTTTAGATGATTACCAGAGATATGTTTGAAGAAGTTCTAAATGATTTGCAAGAAGATGAGTTCATTCATGTGACAGGGAGAAGCACTATAAAATTATGTTGAGACAGTGTCACTTAAATACAAATATTGTGCGCAGTGTCCCTTTTTAAAGACTTTCTTGTATTCAAAAGAAATAAGTGCCTAGATTTGTTATCACATTTAATGTGATTTGTTTTTCTGAAAAATTGTCGAAACAAATAGTTTGTAAAAAAATTTGTATGCCAGTTTTTATTGTACAATGTATAATTATTTTATTTTTTGTATACAATATAAAATAAATAATTAAGTGGATCTTTTTTTCCATAAAATGTTTATTTTTTTAGCTTTCTATCAGCAGGACAATGATTTTGGTCAGTTAGTTTTTATTTCATCAGGAATGAAGATTTTTTTTGTCTTTTGGTTTGGTTTCAATCTGGATACTTGTTCTTTTGTGTAAATATATTTCTTCATATAATTAAAATTATAAAAATTTGTCGTCGTTGTTATATATAATTTTTTAAATATCAATATTTTTTAAAGCAGTAATTGAAGGAAATGACATCCTGTTTCAAATGTCCAAATAATATTACCAAAGAGTTTTTAAAAAAATATATCTACATGAGATTTATTTCGACTTTCAAATTAGAATTAAATACTAATTAAGTATTAAAATTGAAAAAATGTTGAAAATTACTTCATAAAAACTATATTTACTTGTGAATATTAAAAGAAAGAAAATTTGAAAATAAATTCCTTAATATGCATAGTCATAAATGAAAGAAATTGTGTTATATTTAAAATGAGCAAATAATATTGCCAAACAATTTAAAAATATGTTTGCATAAGAACTTTTTCCAATTTTGAGATTCTTTTTAACTATTCTTTTCAATTCTAAGGCAACATAAATATTATCTTTCTAACAACAAAAATATTTTCAGGTGAATATTACAAAGATAAAAAAAAATTTGGTAAAAATTATATCAGATTTAAAATGTTGCATTTAAAATTTTTATTTAAAACCAATTTCTTGTAGCATTGTTCAAAAATATCAGGAAACAAAGACTTTGTTGATTTGGTTCATTTTATATTAGCTAATTTTCAAATGTTAAATTATTTTGTTTAATCAAGCCGAAAACAGCAATTAACAGCAGCTGACATGACCTTCAAATGTTTCAGTCAATGGGTATGGAAATCCCTTTACAGGGTGATCACCACTGTTTAAATTATAATTCAGTCTTTCATAATCTTTTTAAAGCTGATCAAATTAATTGATTTTTAGTCTGAATAGAATTTGGCCAGCTTAACTCTTAGGTAGCATAGCAGAGGTCTCTTGAATTTATAATATTATAGTTTGAATGCACCTCATTTGCCATATTGGACGTACAGTTTACAACTTTTTTTTTTTTTTTTTCCTTCCCTGTTCCATAAATTTTTCTTTTTTAATTAATGTAGCTTTGCATTTCTGTTCTGAAATTAGGACTGGCATTAAAGACATAGGAACTGTTATTGATCTTAGATAGCACTCTCTGAGCAGGTAATTTCCCGATTATCTTTCTTTGTATGGACTTAACAGATTTTTAATCAAAATTGGTTGGCTGGTGGTATCTGCATTTTTGCAAAAGATGTTTAAGAAAAGCACAGTTTGAATTTATAAATACCCCCCCCCCCCCAAAAAAAAAAAAAAAAAAATCTAAATTGTTTTTTGCATGCAGTGTTTTATTTCATAAGGATACTTACTGTGAACAAAGTTTCATTGTTCTTGAAATAGTAAGTAAACTACTTCTACTGAAAATTTTACGTTTATATATATTTGTAAAAAAATAATTCTAAATTGTAGGAAAAAAAAAATCATGAAAAGTAAAAGTCAATTTAGCAGTTAAAAAGAATCTGTATTGAACAATGTTAAGATGAGGTGAAGAAACTTTTCATGCAATTTTTTGAAAAGCTCATTTATTTTTATTTTAACAAATCTGAATGTTTGTATGACTGGAATTCAGCAAAAGGTAAATTATTTTAACAAATATATTGAATACATATGAAAAATTTTAGTAGGTCCTAGAAATTTCATGCCCAAGGTATAAATTCATAGGCTGTGCATTAGGGTGGATCGAAAAGTATAGGAAAAATATTTTTTTAAGAAATCTCTATCAGCGCGACATGCAAAAGTTGCCTTTTATGCATACTAGTTTACAGGGTTTTTTAAAATTAACGGGCACATTCATCAAGAGAGTGGTTCAAAACGTCTAACTCGTTGCCAGTCAATAAATTCATAATAATCCTTCGCTTTGAAATTTATTCGGTGTACTTAAAAAATTCTCACTTCTGGTGATTTTCTATTTTTTTTCTAGCCAAATTAGCTTTTGTATTGCTAAAGATCTGATATGCTATCTGTTATTTGTGAGCATTGACAATAGCAAATTTTCAGTGTGATATACCAAATAATAAAGTATAAAAAGTTAATTTTATACATTTAATAACATACGATAAACGATTTCTCATCCTCTTGATCTATGTTTTACGTTAGGTAAATCATTCTTTAACTGTTAATTTTACTTGTATTTTTTAGCTCAAAATTTGGATGAAAATCGATTTTCGGCAAATGAGTTTTGGGGCACTGGAAGAAATTTATCAAAGTCGAAAATTATTTGGATGCATGCTAATGTACTAAAAAGGTATCTTTTGTATCCCACTGATAAACTAATTTAAAAGAAATAAAAAATACCTCTAAATTTTTATAAAAATTTCAATATTTTTACTATTTTGGGGGTGTTTGGGGCACCGGAAGATATGAATGGATTTAAATTTAAAAAAATGTGTGAACTAAAATATATGTAAGGCAACTTTCACAACCCATGCCAAAAATAATTTTTAAAAAATTAAAAAACAAAAAAATTATAAAAATTTCAATTTTTAACTATTTTTGAGGCACTTGGGGCACCGGAAGATATGATTGGATTTCAATTAAAAATATGTGAACTATGCATAAAAGGCAACTTTTGCACTCCGCGCCGATTCGATTATCCAAATTTTTATCCATCCTACTGTGCAATAGCCAGATCCTATTGTTTGTCTTTTTCTTTAAAACAGGAAGTGTTTTTGAAACATGATTGTTTTGTGAGGAGCAGAGCTGTAAATTCCATTTGCTGTCTGTGTTACATGATTCGACAGAAGTGTTTGAAGAATTTAAAAACACTGACAAAGTTTTTTAAAATGTTTTTATTTTAATAAAAGCTCCAGGCTTTAATACAAAAATTACAAATATAAAAAATTGATACAACAAACATCATGTGTACATACACATACAGTGCCTTGATAACAAACTGTATAAAGAAATTGGATTAACAAGAATGAAAGTACATTCTTTAATGATTCAGGATAAAATGTATTTAATTTAAATGCATTCAGTTTTTGTTGGTTTCTAAAATGAAAAACTATGTAAATTTTGTTTTTGTTGCAAATCATTTTAGGAAATTGCTAATTTTTGTTTCTTGAATATGAAAAGGAAATAAATTTAATAACAGTAATAATTTTTCACAAAGAGAAATTTTCATTACAAAATTTAAAATTCTACTCCTATTTTATATTCTGATTCAGATTTTTTTTACACTTGTAGTAGTAATATAGTCATCAATAAGTATCTAATTTTGTTAAAAAGTCTCTTTATAAAAAATAATTTACACTGAAAAAAAGTAAGAAAAATTATAACGCATTTCTGTAAATACAGTAGACTTCTCTCTATTCTGAACACTCACAGTACCAACCAAAAATGTTCAGATTATAGAGGGTGATTGGAAATGCATTACTGCTACTATATAAGATGACCGAGCCAGTAGTTGATCAAATAAGGTCTGTGCTATTATGGGAAGTTTATTATATTTTCTTCCTTTTAAGAAGTAAACTAACAC
Source organism: Maratus speculifer (assembly GCA_964019185.1). Lineage (NCBI taxonomy): Eukaryota > Metazoa > Arthropoda > Arachnida > Araneae > Salticidae > Maratus > Maratus speculifer. The sequence continues at coordinate 241,181,245 of OZ025294.1, read as the reverse complement.
GATTGCTACAAACCTTAATGAGTATCCTATCAGCTGCAAAAATTAAATCTGCTAAAGTTGAATAGCAACAAATTTAAAAAGCAAATACTGTTGTTAATTGCAATTTTTCTATCAGTTGACCAATCAAAAAAATTAGTAAAAAATTCCGCAATTTATCTTTAAAATATATCGGTTTTGATCCCTCTGGGAGACCATATGAATGCAATTGAAAAATGCTTGTCACTGAATTTTTTTTCATGGGTTCACAATGTTTTGAGTACAAAGAGTTTTACTAAAGGGATCAAGATTACCTCCACCCGCCATTACAGGAATATATGCCAATATTTCAAAAACTAACAAATCACGATTGCTGAATTTTTTAGAAATATATGTTGTCTATGTAGCAAAAGTCAAAAAATTTTAAACTATTTCTTCTAGCCAACAAAAGTAATCGATGAACAAAAGTGCTCAAGTGTCAAAATGGCGTATAGCGTATTGTCGTCAGTCCATGGGTCCAAAAGCATTGACGACAGTACGCTATATGCTACTGAAACCAGTTTGCTGTTAATTTAATATGTTTGGTGCTTTTAACATCGCTCACTTTTTATGTTCCACTATTTATTTCCTAATGTAATAGTTGGAGAACAGTAAAGTCACAAAAATATTTTTGTAATTTTTACAAATATGAATGTGCCAAGAAAGTTGAGTTCATGTATAGAAGTGGATATAGAGATAGTTTTAGCTGAGTTAAATGTGTGGTTAATCTCCCAGCAATGTTATGCAATGGTGGATTTGTTAAGTGTATGCTTTTGAATATATTGCTTGTGTTCTTTAATTCAAAACTGTAAATCACATATGGTTTATCCAATATAGGAAAAACCACACCGACAATTAATGCTATAGCTAACCCATGAGTTAAATAACTCACTGTGAACTTTGAGTTTGGAGAGAGTAAAGTTTTTCCAAGCAAAGTTTTCCATAAAAAATAAAATCTGCTATTATTGATAGACAATTAATGTTCTTCTATGTCAAATTTCCTTTAATGAATTTAAAAGTAATCTTGGATCATAAAACTCTAAGAGCTACAGCAGAAATCTGCTTTTTCTTGTACATCCTCATTCACATTTCTATTATAGTTCGTACAAAGTGTGGTTTGAAGAAAAAAATACTTGGGATACATAAGAGACCAAACTATCTTGCAAATGAATATTGAATAGAAATAAAATGGCATAAAACTTCCTCCCCTCTCTTCTTTTTGTTATCAAAACATTAATTATTAAACAGAGGTTTTATCTTTATAAGACACTATATATTTTGTAAAATAAAATACAAAAATATGCTTTTCTCTAGCAGCACAGCTGCTTTTGAGATTTCTGACAATGTATAGATTACAATGTATGTACTAAATGAACGAGTAGTTACACTGTTGGTAAGTTTACACAGAAGGTATAACACTTAAGAACCAAATAATTTCAAATTTTAATAGTAGTTGAAGTCCAAGATACTATGCTTGTTAATAAATAATTTTTTCAAAACAAAAAATAAGCATTGTATCAAGAACAACAAAAGAATTTCTTGAATTAGATTTAACATTTCCATGCTGATCTTTCTTTTAAGAAACTGATAATACATTACTTTTTTTAATTAAAATATTCACTGTCAATGTTTGCAGAAATTTCACGAATCTATTTTCCAGACGATTCGTTGTATAAATATTTAAAGAAAAACTGAATTATACCAAAGTGCACTGTATTTTAATAAAAATCTATTGTTTTGTTTAAAAATAATGTGAAATTGTAATAGGAAGAATCGGTTGACAAAATCTTGCATCTTATCTTTTTTTTTTTATATATATGTTTAAAATAAAGTAATGTAAAACTATAGACCAATTTTCAATAACACATGCTTGATTCCTAAGTGTTCACCGGTAGTATTTTGACGAGAGTTCTTTTAAAAACAAGCCCATTGCTCCTCTGTTGTTGCACCTACATAGGAAGCAGTATTAGGAGGATGGGGTCCATAATGGGAATCCTCCAGTATGGATGGAGCCAGGACATTCGACCAAGGCAAATACTGGTCCAACTCTGATTCATCCAGAGTCATGGCATCTCGTGTCAACTGACCAACATCTACATAGCTAAAATCTATTGGATTGGGTTGTTCGATGGCATCTAGTAGAAAAGAAAATTAAAGTCTGTTAATAATAATAATAAAATTGGTCAAAATAACATTATATAGCAATTTTTACTGTATTCATACTTATATAAGCTTTTAAAATGAAAAGTGTGAGTACTGTACTGAATTCAGTTAGCAAGGTTGTTAAAATTTCAATAAATAGTTGAACATAAAATTTTTTATTTAACATGGTAACTGCATTCTATTCCAAAGTTCCTCCCAGGCAGTTTTCGGGGATGCTGCATCCCATCTGTCCTTTGGTTTACAAAAATAGCACCCCTCTTGTCCCTCATTCATTAACTTAGCACCCGTCCTCACCCTCATCTAAAAAGTTTGTACCTTTCTTGCCACTCAGTTTAAAAAAAAGTGCCCCTCTTTTCTATTAAAAATTTTGTTTGCATAGTAAAAACTGACTCAATGTTGACTCGAAAGGCTTTAAAAATAAAAATTGCATCATCCGAAAAGTACTCTTAGGAATCTGAAAAGTACCCTTAAGAATCCAAAATAATATGCCCTTTAGAATTAAAAATTTACATTTTCTCACTAGAATCTCATCATCCCTTTTAAAACCTAGGGGAAACTGCTATTCACTATACTATATTTCTAGAGCAGTTTAATTTAGTTTAAAAAAAAATGTAATAATATTGCAAATATGTCTTTGGTAAAACCTATATATTTAAGCAATCCTGTCTAAAATGGAACTTTTCTTTGTTCTAGTGGACAGAATAAACACAATTTCACTAGATCTGCTAAGATTGAAATTTGTTTAAAACAGAAACTTGTTCCTGACCTTTACAATTCTGCCCTAACTGATTTTACATATACAGGATTAGTAAGAATCTTCAACTTTAATGTTTCTTTACTCATGAAAGATATTTTAATAGAAAATTATTTTTATTATAAAGCAAACTAATGCCACACTCCGAAAAAATGAATCAAAGCAATTTAACTTCAATAAAGTAATTCATTTGCAGAGTCACTTTGTTTAAAGTGTCATAATCATCTGGTCCAAAGTAGTGATGGGTTACCGAAGTTTTGTGGCATTTTTAGGTGCGTTCGTAATTATGTAAATACCTAGCACCTATTGTTGCTGCTCAGTCCGTCTGTCTATTTGTCTGTCTGTCCGCATATAACAACGCAAAAACTACCCAACCGAATCGTTTGAAATTTAAAATACATAATTTTGGCGAGTCATTTCAAATTTTATGAAAATTGGATGCATAGATCAATTACAGGGACAATCAAAATATTCCGTTACATTACGATCAATGGGGGAAAAAAGTTTCAAATGCATTTTAATGGTGTTACACTCATTTGACCATAATAGAATTGACATGAATCTATGAAATATGTACTAAAAAATACATTTTGTACAATCTATAATGCAAAAAATATTTATTATTAAAATACAGGGCCACACAAATGTATTCCACTAAATAATGTTATACGGAGAAACATTGTTTGGGGCGTGTTTTAATCATATTAAACTACTTCACATTTTATGAATAAGATATACGTTAATGAAGTATAATAAAAATTACTCCCTGCATATTTACAGGAACACAAAGATTTCGACTACTATACTGTATCCAAAGTACGCTCTACTATATCAGCAAGATTTGAATATTTTAAAACTTCGTTATCGTACGAATGCACCTCATTTGCTACGCTTCACGTGCAATATCCAACTTGTTCATATTAAAACAAAATGTTCCTAGATGCAACTCACCTGCTGGTCTCTTTTCAAGGGCTTCAAGTGGTGGACTGCAAGGTGGTGTGGGTGGTGGAGAGGAATGTGTTCCTGCATCTGTCTTTGAAGAACTGGAATCGGAATCGCTGTATTTCAGGGATCTGGAAACAAAAAGCACTTCCGGGTAAAATTAAAAGAAAAAATGGAGTCAAGAAAGAAGAAATCAATAAATTCGAGTAAATAGTATTTGTAAATTTAGTTCCAAAATCTAAAATGCCCTCAGAATGCAACTACAACAAAAATATCACATTAGGGTCACATGACGTCAAATAAGGGGCTGTGCATATATAACGTTATCAATTTTTTGGAATTTCTGCACCCCCCCCCCTCTTCTCTGATATCATACGTTATCATTTCGAGAACCCTCCCCCCCCCCAAGTTAAAATAACGTTATCAATGTCTTTTTTTTTTTTTTTTTTTTTGTGTGTGTGTGTGTGTGTTTAAATTTACTTCCTTTGATTGGAGTGATATACAAAACTGGTTACATTTACTTTTAGCATACTTTATTTATTCAAATAAAGAGAAGTCAATAAAATATCACTTTATATCAAATAATAAATTATAATTTAGCAATTTTAATAATAACTTTGCATTTCCATAAAAATAAATAACAAACTAAAAGAAGATAACATACTGTTTTGAATCAATACTGTGTTAGAAATAAAAAGAGAAAATTTTGGTTGGATCAAAAATGATATCGATATCAAAAGACATACCCTCTCTCCCCCTAGAGATATCTTACGATATCATATGCCAGGACTGCCCCTTCCCCTAAAATGAAAACGTTATATTTGCACAGCCCCTAACCTATGCAATAAGAATCATTTACAAATATTGAAATCCAAATGGGAAATGTGTAGACAATGTCTCCACTGGTTTAATCAGGGATGAGATTGACCAAAAAGCAAAAAAGCTGAAAACTGCGCAAACGACTTTTGAGCAATGACAGGAATGTCAATCGCAACAAATACACTCAGGAACATTGAAAATAGCGACCCAAGAAGAAAGCTATGTACAATTACGAAACTTTGCAAATAAGTACAGCGTAATGTGATATGCAAATGATGCAATTTTTGTGCCAATACGCATGCTCATACACGCCGAGATGGCGCTACAATCAGGAAGAAGGTGCTATATAAGCCAGCGCAAAATCGAAGATTCATAAACGCGACGATTACCTACTGATTGAAGGAAGACTTTGGTAAGCGAAACATGCCAGGTAAACGTGCTAGAAGACATTTTTCACAGTTAAGCGAGTTTGAGAGAGGCCTGATCATCGGAATGAAAACTGCAGGCTGGTCGACGCGCCGTGTTGCTGGCCAGGTGGATCGTTCGGAGTGTGCCGTTAGAAAATGTTGGGAGCAGTGGACACGAGAAGGTACCCACGTGCGGAGAATCGGGTCTGGAGCGACCAGAAAGACCACGAGAAGAGAGGATCGAAGGATCGTGCGGCAAGCACTCGTGGACCCCACAGTGACTCGTTCAACGATTCGAGCAGACGTAGGCGTAGCAATTGTTCCCCAAACAATTTCCAGACACCTTGCAGAAGCAGGTCTAAAATCCAAGCGCCCTTTTCGTGCATTCCCTTTAACACCGTAACATCGGCGACTGCGTCTACAGTGGTGCCAAGCCAGATCAACGTGGAATGTCACAGATTGGCAAAAGGTTGTGTTTAGTGATGAATCCCGGTTTGTTTTGGGGACAGATGACAACCGTGTACGGGTGTGGAGGCGCCCTGGTGAGCGGTACAATTCCTCCCACACTGTTCCACGTCACACTGCCCGCACAGCTGGTGTAATGGTTTGGGGGGGCCATAGCCTATGATAGCCGGTCCACTCTAATTGTGATTCATGGAAACTTAACGGGCCAACGTTATGTTGATGAGGTGCTTCGACCCCATGTAGGACCTTTCCTAAATGGTCTCCCAGGGGCGATTTTCCAACAAGATAATGCTCGTCCGCATACAGCAAGAGTTGCTCAAGACTTCCTACGTCAATTTCAGACTCTTCCATGGCCGGCCCGCTCTCCCGACTTGTCCCCTATAGAGCATGTGTGGGATCAGCTAAAACGTCAGATGCCATCGTGTCATTCGGTGCATGATTTGGTGTTGGCTGTGCAAGATTTATGGACCCATCTGCCTCAGGACAACATCAGGTGTCTAATCAACTCTATGCCGGACCGTGTGGCGGCATGTATTGCAGCTGGAGGTGGTCCAACGCGCTATTGAAGTTGCCCTGTATTTGCGTCGTTGCACACCCTGTATTTGTTTAATTGTCTTTATTTTGAGATCAAGTCAATCTCTCATCCGTATCATTATGTGTATTAAATTTCATTTCAATCCGATGCTTTCTTCTTGGGTCGCTATTTTCAATGTTCCTGAGTGTATAATTGTATTAGTATATAACATACAATTTAGCTTTTGGTAAATTAAATTAAAAGGAAATTATTAACGTGAATTGCAGAAATTATTTATACTTACTCTAATGAAAATTTAGTTTATCAAGATACAGCACATTAAAAAAACCCTGTTATTGGCATGAATATTTTTTTATTGAAATTTTCTAACAGTAAGACACTTTTGGTTAAGTATTAGGGGGGGGGGGGGGGGAATAGAAATTTTCTTTGTTTTTTTAGCTTTCCTCTTGCGCAAGGTAAATTTCTTTCTCCTGTTTTTTTCTTGGATATTACACATTAAAGATATCTAGTGATGTTACTGGACTTTAAAAATCCTGAGTCTCCAGGACCCAGAACTTAAATTCTGGGTCTCTTATAAAAGTGATTCCTCACTGATAAGTCATTTTTAGATGCAAAAATTGAACTTGTTCATTTGGAAAAGAAGACTGAAATGCAATAATTTTTGTTTTAACAGTAATTAATGAATAATTAAAATCAATATTATTTTTTTAAACTATTGAGAAAAATTTTATTTATTTAAAAAAAAAAAATGTGCAAGATACAAATTTAATCTTAAATTAATGCTTATTTGAGTGTAGAAGATAACATGTATCACTTGTTTGCATTTCTTTTTAAAAAGAAGACAGATTTATTGAAAAAAAAACATTTTTGTTGAAAAAAAGGATACTTTTATTGAATATAAGGGTTTTTTTGTTCAATGAATGGGTGCTTTCAGAAGTCACATTCATTCAGAAAGATTCAGAGGTGTCAAAAATGTATTTTGGAGCAGGAAAGTCTGTATTTGGAGTGGCAAAAAAATAATTTTGAAAATTAATTTTTGGGTTAGTTTTTTTCAAGAGTCCCTTTGATGAAATTTTTAGTTTTATCACTATTTCTTCATGAAATCTGTCATTTGTTGGAATCTTTTGGCAAAATTTAAAGGTTTTTTTTTTTTTTTCAAAAATTTGCCATTTTTTGCGAATATTTTGACGAAATCTGCAGTTTTTTCGCGATCGTTTGACGAAATCTAAAGTTTTTTCGCGATCGTTTGACGAAATCAACCGGTTTATTGCGATCGTTTGACGATATCTACCGATTTATCCTGATTTTTTGACAAAAGTTGTGATTTTTCGAAAAACATTTGGCGAAATTCGCCGTTTAATCGCGATTTTTGGACGAAAATTGTCGTTTTATCGAGATTTTTGACAAAATCTTCCGTTTTTTTGGTATTTTGTGACGAAATTAACCATCCTTTCGCGAATCTTTTGACAAAATTGACCGGAAATTAGTAGTTTTTTGGCGATCTTTTAAGGAAATTTGCCGTTTTTTCGCAATTTTTTAACGAAATTACGCGTCCTGTATTTTTTTGGTAAATCAGAAAATTTGAAATTTGAAAATAACAAAAAAGCTGAAAACCACGGATCCGCGGAAGAATCTCATCCCTGTTTAATGTAAGTTTGGGAAAGTCATTTAGTGACTAGAATATGCCCTTAACCCTTCACTGCCCCATGTGCCATATCTGACCCATACCTAAAAACACTTTTATGTGCCATGAATTTGGCCAATAGGATCGCTGTAGCTGATGAAAAAAGTTCAAAGAATAGTCATTTTGTCCATGTCAGATGGCTTCATTTAACAAAAAATTAGAATTCGTTCTTCAAAACAAAAACATTTTCGATCAGTCTATTAAGGCAAAATTTACCTTTATTATTTTTACTGAATACTTAAAAATATTAATATTAAGAAAATTGCAGAGTGTTAAGCAGATAAAATTAATTAATTTAAGCCCATTTAGTTGCAAAACATAGCAATATAATATTTCAAAACTCTAATTGTGTATATAGGGTACACGTCCTAAGATATCAAATTTTTGCTGAAAATTTTATTTTATTTTATTTATTTTTTACTATTTTTCACATTATTAGACCGATATATAGATTTTAAATAAATTTTCACATAAAAATAGAAAATAGCATTCTGTGAAGGATTAAAAATTAAACTCCATCTTTCTGCTGTACTTTATACTGGAGGATTAGCTAAATGGTACAATTTAAATTTACTAACTTTTAGGCATGTTCAGAATACTTCCTTATAAGATCAGTGCACATTTAAAGGTAGATTTTTCAAAGATTGAATGTATCAAACCATCTAATCCTTGAAGTATATAGAATTTTTTTTTTTTTAATAGCCTCATCAACCACATATTTGGAATGAAAATTTTGTTCATTCCAAAAAACCTTCCCCACAAAAAAAAAAAAAAAAAAAAAAAAAAGCCAAATGTTTTATAGCAAGATTATTGTGATCCCTTGTAACTCAACATAAAAATAAAAACTTATTGACTAAAAGGTGCTTTTTTTCATAAATGTATTAAATGGAAAATTACATATTTCTCATAAATATTTTCGATTTTCTAATAATAAATTGTAAAGTATGCATGCTTACTTTTGTAAAGAATCTATTTTTGGACGTTTCCAGCTTTTTTATTTTATATAACTTGCGAAGTTAATTCTAGAAAAAACGACATGAAACTGTTCAATTAATAACTAAAACTTTGCTTATAAGCCATCAAGGATGTCATTTCTCAGCAGTAGCAGCGGGAAGGTTTGGAGGTTTGTGTGTCTATTCAATGAGATATTACTTTAAGCACAAAAACTGCTCTCTCTCTACATGCTTCTCTTTCACTGATGATGTAGTCGGTTTCAGATTCTTTGCATGCAAATTAAACAATATCTACTATTGATTTTCCTGAACTAATCCTCGAAGAGAACAGTCAACGATGTAATAATCTATAGAACATCATTGATCTGTGCACCTCCTCTTCCTGTCTCGTTCTATCTCTTTTTTGCGAGTATTAGTAATTGGCAGTGATGCAATCGTAGGAAGAAAAAAAAAACAGGGGGTATACTCTAGAGTGCATATACTATAACTTTTTTGCTTTTTTAGAAACAGAGAGTTACATCCCTGGTCATCAGCATTTGTCTTAACTTATAGGAGATCGAATGCTTGATTCGAAATTCTTTCAAAATCTGAATCGCTGGAGGACTCCCATTTTGCTGTCTATCCTAGAGGTCTGCACGAGCGGAAATTTCTAGGCCCGATCCATGGAAAAAAAAAAATTGTTCTGGCCCATTATTAAAACTAAAATTTCAGCCCGAGCCCGATCCAGTCCGTAGAGAAAATTTAGCGGTGGTCCGGAAAAAAGTTAAAATTTCGGCTTGAATCCGGCGCGGCCAGAGGGAATTTCTACAGAACATTGATATTTACTCTTACGGAAGAGTTCTGACAAAAAAAAAACCTTATCTTAGACTTTTTTTTTTTAATGTTTATAGTCTCCATCTATGCAGAAGTGCCGTAGGCTGCGAAATTTATGCATTTAATGAAACTTTGTTTATTCTATGTAAATGTTTCAGTTATCTTTAGTATTATTAATCCATATTCCATGTAATGGAGACATAAAAATCTAAAAAATGGTACATGATAAAAGTAAAATCGGCCCGAAAAGATTAGTGACTAGGCCCGGCCCGAATGCCGTTAGTAGAAATCGGCCCGTGCAGATCTCGAATCTATCCACCTATGTCTGGTTTCAATTTGCCTCTAATACTCCAGTATCCCTCGATCACAGTTCTGTCTATACAATGTTTCGAAATGTTTCACAATAACAAATCAGCTTTTTTTTTGTTTAATTTTATAAGGAAGTCTCACCGGAATATGATGGCAGCCTGTCCAGCAGGCTGACTGTGAGTTCTTTCTTGCCTGGACGGCATGGATCCTTTCTTCCTCCTAGGCTGGTACTTGTAATCTGGATGCTCACGCTTGTGGATCAATCGGAGCCTCTCGGCTTCCTCTACAAAAGGCCTTTTATCCTCTTCCGTTAGCAATCTAAAAAGTAAGAAAAATAAGAGATTATGAAATTTTTAGCAACTTTACGAGAAATATATATTAAAAATAATTTGCCTGGCCTTATTAAACCCTATAAGAATCATGCACCACATAGTAAATATTAATTTTGTTCAAGTGGGAAAACACAAGCGCCATCAAAATGCATACAGTAGATATTTGAACGCTTGTATGTGATCTAGAGCAGGCCGAAATTTCCAGGCTCAATCCGGAAAAAAGTTTAAATTTTGGTCCGAACCCGGCCCGAGTGAATTTCTCCAGAACATTAATTTTTAGTCTTATGGAAGAGTCATGACCAAAAAAACTTATCATAGACTTTTATTTTTATTTATTTGTTTTATTTTGTTTTTTATATTTGCAATCGTCATTTATCCAGACGTGCGGTAGGCTGCGATATTTACTTTTTTAATGAACCCCTGTTTGTTGTACGTAAATGTTTCAGTTATTATTAATATTAATCCATATTTCATGTAATGGAGACATAAAAATCTAAAAAATGATATATGGTAAATGTAAAATTTTCTAAGACGGAATCGCATTGGAAAGAAAAAAATACGTTATAGAAAAGTTTCTTTTTTAGCACGTATAATATATATAAATGCACAATACATTTTTTTTCTCGCGTATCATTGTATTCATTTTGCATGGATGAACAGTTTAAAAGGAATTTTCAGTTTAAAAGACGATTCCGTCATAAGCAAGTTCTTTTTTCTGGCATCTATTTTAATAAGCCTAGAAATCTACGATTCTTTATAAAGAATAAATTTTTTAATTGTAGAATAAGAGCGATTAAGAAGTACAAGCATTTTTTGCAAAAAATTTTGTACCAAGCCAAATTTTATTGATTTCTGAGCAGACTTGGCCACATCGAGAAAACGTTTTTCATATGATATTATTCAACCGAGACTAGATATTTTAGTCGCGAAGACTAGGAAGAATGAATTCAGTCGCAACTTCGCACGGAAAAAAAAAAAAAAATTAGCCCTGGCCGGCCCGAAAGATTAGGGACTAGAGCCGGCCCGAGTCTTTAATAAAAAGTAAAGCCCAGCCCGATTGCCGTCAATGAAAGTCGGTCCGAACCCCGGCCCGTGCAGATCGCTGATGTGATCTTTGTATCAGTAGTGTAAATACTATGCATACCATCACTAAAGACGATCATATGAACAGCTCAAATGAGTGAATATAATGAATAAAGAATTTATCATGTGATGTCAAGACAATAGTGGTCCTCTATCATCTGTTAAATAATTATTATTTAAATAAATCCTAATGCTCAGAGAATTTAATATATATATATAATATATATATATTTATATATATGGAACTTTGTACCTCATTTTCTCAAAATGATGATTGTGCCACTTCACTACATTTATATGATAAGGCACCACTGTACGTAAACTCCCCGATCTCGAAATCCCATGTTAATCTATGGGGAAAATTTGAAGCGCGATTACTCGTTACTTAATATAACTTTTAAAATTCTGTTTTTGCCATCAGAAAGTAAACGTCATACGTCAATGATGTGCGTTTTTAAAATTATTCCTGTAGTTTTAAGTATATAAAAAAGGAGGAGATCAAGGAAGAAAATCAAGGAGGTCCCTTGAAAAACAGACTTTTAATTTAAGATATTTTTAAATGCATGAATATAAAAAGAAAAAACAATTAAATATTCTCTTCCACACAAGGGGGGGGGGGGGGGTAGTGTCACCTCCTTCTCCGACAAAAGATCCTTAGTTTATTTTATTTCATGTTTGTTTATTTTTAATTAATATAAAACAATATATTTTTTCTCTTTTTCTTAAATCATTCGATAAAAAATAAGTTTTAGCCAATTAATTTAAAATAATTGAGAAAGGAGCAAGTTTCTTCCGCCCTCGGTGCCCATGTAAGAATTTGTAGACTGTTAGGAGAAATTACTATCTACTACCATCTCATTTCCAAGATCTTATTGAGTTATTCCCAAAGCGTATAGCTACTGTTATTCTAACGAAAGGGAGATTTTGTATGCCATAACTGGATGTGTAGGATAAATTGTAATTTCAGTGCGGATATACATTATACATACTGAGAAATACATTATTCTATAGAAATATTCTATGTTCGTGGAAGGTGATTACGATTACGACCGCCATGATCTATCTTTAGATTCACCTTTGTGTGTAGAAGTTTTTTTTCTTTTCTTTTTTTAATGCATTTATATCTCGTTTCATGTCTATAGAGATGTATTTGAGTATAAATATTTACTCATAAAGTTTCCGTAAGAATCTTTTAAAAAGTTGGGGGCGGGGCAAAAATGCAAACTTTCACCAACGCTATTTTATCATAGATATTATTTATTGGCGCGGAACCTTTTATCGAATCATCTGTCATCACGTACTTTAAACGAAGCCGTGCCGCCTTTATATTGGAATGTGTTATGTTTATGTTTCTTTATAAAACTTACGTCTCAACATTATTATCGTCCATTGAGATAATCAGGGCGTTGTCCCAGTCCCCTTATCCTTTTTTCTATCATATTCGATCCTTGATATGACTCGGTACGACAGTGCGAACTATCTTCACCACCATAATGATCTAAATTCAGAAATGGGCATCTATCCGTGGGAAAAATATCCATCCGTATCCGATTATCCAATTTCTAGTTTATTCCAAGTTTCTTAAATTTGAATTTATCATGATCATTATTGTTTTTCTTGTTTTGTTGTCTGCATTGAATTGTCACCGCTCATTGTAATCATTGATGATTTGACATATGTGAAGGTCAAATATGGTTTTTCGTCAAATTTTTAAACTAATTGAGACATATGTTTACTAGAGTAGATAATTTAAAACAATGACGAGGATCAGATTAAGATATAGGTAATGGGTACACGGGATCACGATTTACATCATTCATTGAAAACCGCTTGCAGATACGATTATTTTACGCAAATTAAAAAGTGTTTTATTTTTGTTACCAAACAATTTGTTGGCCTTTTAATATACTTTAAATCTTTTTTCCCAATACTGGCATTTTACCTTTTTTTAATTTTTGAAATGCTCTTTGCTACTTAATTTTTGATCAAAATTCATGAAAGTGATAAGAAGGAATCCTGATATTGCTTAAAAAGAAACTATTGCATGTATTTTAAAATTTGACTTCATTAAAATAGTTAAATTTGATCTTTAACTTATTATAAGGAAGAGTTTTGATGAAAATCGATATGGAATTGAAAAAAAATCTCTCTAAAAAATTAACTACTAAAGGAATTAAAAAATCGATACACAGATTTGTTTGTAATAATGTTTTACATGATTAAAATCCAAAATCGAGGAAATATCTAAAAAAATCAATACGCAAGGAGCATTTTAAAATTTCGTTTCAAAATATCTTAAAATTGTAATAAGATTGTGAATCTTTTTTAATGGTTTATACTTATGAAATGCATATTTGCACAAAATTTCAATTTCTATATAACGAAAATTAAAAGAAATTTTTTCAACGTCTACCGTCTCCTTAAAAGACAAATAAGGTAACAGTAAAAAGAATACATATAAAGTTTTAATTTTAAATATTGTAGCATATTTATTAACATGTTTACAAAAAGATAGTAGTATTGTTGAGATTATTAGTTACGCGAAGATTTTACATTTTTTTATTCATAATTATAATGCAAGGAGAGAGGTGATAAATTTGCCATATTGCAGGGTGTGTTTTGCTTTACAAGTTGGAGCCTTATCTGTGGATGAAAAGCTATATTAAATTTCATTAAATGAAAAAAAAAAAGCGTCATTTTCTTCGAGTGTCAATCTCTGAATGTGACACTCTGCCGCGTGCGAGTGACGAATTCAGTGACCATCGAAAAACGACACGCCCACGCTTCTTTTGGGCATCATATCGCTCGTAAGGGCAGAATTTATGTGTTTACACTAGGAGCTGCGAATTAATTGTTGGAGGAAGGAGAAATTCGATTAAGTTTTATGAATTTTATATCTAACGGTTAAAACAAAGAACATTTTTGCTAAGCGGTATCTTTTTTGTAATCAGTTGCTCTTTTTTATGTAGTCAGTCTTCAGAGCTTGCGTAGAAGTCAATAGATGACATCCCTGACATTTTTATCACCTCTTTTTTTTTTTTTCAGGCCTCTTTCCCTTTCTTTTGTTGATGACAATAGAACTTTTGGAAAATTCGTCAATTCTCAAGATATAAAATCCAAATAATTCTTTTTATAAATGTTCTTAATATTGTCTAAAACTTTTGTATTTACAAGTTTTTGATAAAACCAACTTTTACTGGAAAAAAAATAAGTAAGCAAAAACGAGAGGAGGGGGGTGGAAAAAGAAAAAAAATCCATAACTTCGTCAATTCTTAAGATATTAAATCCGAATAAATTTATTTTAAGTCTTCTCAATAATATCTATAAGTTTTTTACAGGACCAATTTTTAGAGCAAAAATAAATTAAACAGAAATCGTATTAAGGGTGTTCTCAATTCCAAACTGCTTATATTCTGACTCATTTTTAAATTCATTTTTGCTTCTAAACGCATCAAATTGACAGAGTTTTTTTTATTTAGAAACTAATAATGTGCAGTAATGGTCGATTTTTGCATAAAGGCAGGATATATTTCAAAAAATGCTGTCAAATTGGTCATTGCGAACCGACTTTATCAAAGTGATAGTGCTGGAAAAATTAAGGGTATACTCAAATCCAAACTGCTTATTTTCTGTCTCATTTTTAAATTAATTTTTGCTCTAAAACGCATGCATTTGAAAAGTTGTCTTATTTAAAAATGATATAATGTGCCACATTTGTCAATTTTTTGATAAAGGTAGAATATGCTTCAATAAACGCTGTGAAAGTAGACATTTTGAGCCAAATTTCCCGAAGTGATAGAGCAGGAGGAATTAAAGCATGTACTTCAAATCAAAATGTTTATTTTCTGGCTCTATTTTAAATTCATTTTTGTCTGAAACGCATCCGTTTGCCAGGTTTTCTTATTTATAAACTGTATAATGTGCCGTACTCATCTATTTTTTGAGAAAGGCAGAAAAGTAAAACATATATATATATATATTGCTTTTTCAAAGGAGGTATTTTGAACCGAGTTTCCCAAAGCGATCGTGCTGGAAATGAAAAATGTGATTGAGAAAATAATTATTTGTAAATCAAGTTCTAATTAATAGAATGAAATTAAAGACACCTGGTCGCTTATAAATATCTCGAAAAGTTACGTCAGAAACTTTTATATTTTTATTTTAAAAATGGGTCTGAAACAATGTTAGAAAATTTTGAGTGGTTGTGCGCGGAAATTATGTATATATATATAGATATTGCCTTAAATGTTTTTGATAAAACTAGCTCTTACAGAAAAATGAAATTAAAAACTCTTCAAAAGGGACCAAATAAAGCTGTTAAACTGGATTTATCTTTAATCATATTTTACTTTTTTTTTTTTTTGGTAAAATTAGCACTTAACTTCGAAATCTACCTGCGCCTGTAAGCCGAGCCGACAGGTATTTTTTAAAAGGAAGATAAATATGAAATAAACAAAACTAAGTTTATTTTTTACCGGAATTTCTTATGGAAGGTCATTTTTAAGCATATCAACTGAAAAAGCAATTCAGAAATGTTACAATTGCGAAATATTCAAAAATAAGTTCTACCATAGCACTTTTCAAAATAAAAAATTAGAACAATACTTTTTTTTCTTTTTTTTTTTACCTTTAAGGTGAAAAGGGGGGGGGGGGAGTCTGCCTCTGCCCTCGTTTACGATAATTTTCAAACACACACACACACACAAAAAAAAAAAAAAATGTAAAAACAGTTAAAAATTTATTTATTTTTGTGTGTGCGTGTTTCTTGGCCTCAGAATCCTCTTACAAAAAATTCACAGTTCCCTTTTTTCTTAATATTTAATTATTCTAAACTATTTCGAAATAATAGATTTTGCTTTTTCTTTCAAAAATTGCCAAAGAAAATAAATAGAGTTATTAAAATTCAAAATCTAAGAAGGGGCAATGATCCACTTATGTGTGTAAGCGTGCATGAGAGAAAAAAATATATGCTTAAATAGTTGGTGCCATTTAAGATGGTCTATCTCTGTATTTTCATTTCTAGAGTTTAAAATTACTGTTTTTTTTTTTTTTTTTTTTTTTTTTTTTTTTCTACAAGTTGTGTTTCCTTCCCCCTATCCTCCTAGCATTTTCACGTCTTTAAATCATTAAAAGTCATGAATTGTTAAAGAAAAAAAAAGTGCAAACTTGAAACATGTCTTTTTTGATTATTTTACAATAATTTTATTTCGGCAAATTTGAAAAAATATTTACTGTTGAAAATATGATTAAAAAAAGTTATATCATTTTTTAAATAAATATTTTTAATACTTTTAAAAATGATTTAAATTTTTTTTTTTAATTTTATAGGAAATTTTAGGATGTGATTTTTTTTTTTTTTTTCAAAATATATGGCTAACCTTTACAAATAGAAAAAAAAAGGGGGGGGGGATTCAAAATTCTAATTCAGTAGATATATTTTTACGTGTTTCATAGAACAGTTTAAATAACAGTTTCTTGAATTGTGTGCATTTCAATTTGTGTCTAATCCCTTAAAACTTAATGAATTATTTAAACGGCTGTAGCTGTAACTCTGCGAATATTGCAGACATGAAGATGCAATTTTTTGTGTTTACTTCAGGAATGGATAAAGGAAGTTTTCCTAATTGGAATTTTCATCTTACAAGGGTCGTATATAAATTTAATTTTCGTATTTTTTTTATAGACCCCCCTTCTCCCCCACGGAGTTGCAACTTATCAAATTCTGCACCTTTTTTAATGAAATTTCGCAATTGGAAGTATGCGCCTAGGGGCAATATTTAAGGAGATAGCCTATTGTTTCGATAATTATGACTCTCCCTGTACACTTTTAAAAATAAATCTGTGAATTCACGGTCAAACTACTGACAGCAAAGTAGCCGAACTTTTACCGTTCCGTTAGTAATTTTTCCGTTGTGGGAAATACAAGAAAAAAAATTCCGTTTGAAGAAGCAGTAACTTTCCGTTACAAAGTTTGATTTTTAATTATAATAATTTAATATAATTTTTAAAATTAATGAATCGTCAAAGAATAGAAAATTACCGAGTGATTTTAAGCTATTATGTTATTTTACTTAATTCTTAATATTACTATTTTGTATAATTTAGTTCACGCTGTCCTGAGGATCGAACTCGGGACCTTTTGATAGCGGAACAAACCCTTATTAACTGAGCCAAAGCTGCCCATGCCGAATTGTACAAAGTATGTCTTTTATGAGTTAGTGGGAAAATCTGTTGTACTTTTTAAAGATTTCCTTTCAAATATATTCCTTAGAATATTTGTAAACGGTTTATTTTATTTTATTTCAGACTGATGTATAATACTTATTATTTTTTAAAATCAATTTTAATTTTTAAAATAGTTTAAGTAAAAAAAAAAAAAAAAAAAAAAAAAAAAAACTGTTTAAAACCACTGTTTTTTTTTTTTTTTTTTTTTTTTTTTTAATGAATGAAAAAAGCTTTTTATAAACAATTAAAAAAAATGTATAGACAATTTTTTTTACACTATTTTTTTTTTGGCTAATTAATTAAAAGATTTTTTAATAAGAAATAAGAGAAAAATAAACAAAAAAATGTCATTTAAAAGGGATTTTTTATGTTTTCATTATTCCATGGCACCAGTGGGATCCGAGCCTACAATCTGCTCTCGCAGGCGGTTAGCGGTGTGGTGTCTTGACCACTCGGCTACGGAGCCCCCCACGTAACGGAGTGTCTCCGTTTTTTGTTTTTATTTCCATCCGTTTCGTTATTTTCAGGAAACATGGTTGAATTTTGTGATTTGTAACGGAAAATGCCCTTTTGTTGTGAAAAGGGACCTTTTCTGTGAAATTCATGAAAAAAATATTCGTGAATTTCAGAATTTTTTTAACAGTGTGGCGTTTCCTATAATTTGTCGAAATTGGTACATCAGCAGTTCTTTAATAAGCATTACTATGCATATCGACAATATTTAAATTTTGTTTTGGAATTGCAATGCATTGCATAAATAGCTTTCACATGTTTTATTTTCATAAGCATATTAATGATGGGTAAGTATTACGGTGCCCCCCCCCCCCCCTTCCCAACGACTAGTTTAATTTTTAGTCATATCATGAGCTTTCTGCTGAACCGATTTTGCCAATTATTATTATTATTATTATTATTATTATTATTATTATTATTATTATTTATGAAAACTATTCATTTGTAGATATTATCGCACTAGCTATTTTTTTAAATGTTTCTATTTTTTCTATTTTAATTTTAATTAAAAAAGTTTTTAAAGAAATTTGTTCAAAATGGTGGTAATCGGCTTACTTTCACTGTTTCAAATTAAAGAAATAATGAAAAATATTCAAACATGTGGCGGTAAACAGTAATTTTCGGCAAAATAAATAAATAAAATAAAATAAAATAATGTCCTTCAAAACTAACAACAAAATTGTAATTTAACAAATCACAACGACTATTTGGAAAATGATATTTTCAAAGACTAAAATTTTAAGGACTTATAAATTCTATAATTAAAATTAATAATAATAATAAACGTAATTTTTATGAGGATCATAACGAGTCATATATTATGTACGCCATGTATTAAACATTAATATTCCTAGACTAATGATAAAAAAAAAAAAAAGTACTATACAACTTTAACTGTTTAAAATGTGCATTTTTATTGGATGGAGTTAATCAGACTGACTTCTGAACGCCTCCTATTACGTACGACATGGATTAAACATTAATGTTCCAAGACCAACCATAAACAAATTTTAAATGAAATTTCAGTTTTACAATTTTCGGAACTGAAAATTTTTATTACTTTTTTTTGTCATCGTGGCAACAGAAGTATTCCATTTTATGATATTAAATTGGACCAAGCAGAAAACGAATAAAATGAGGTAAATTGCGGAATTCAACCAATAAAAACATTCAGATATCCTTCAGATTTCCCAGTTCTCTACCGAGGACAACAACTATTTTTCAAATAGTTTTAAAGAAAAGGGTGTGCACTTTGTGCGCAGATTGAATTCACATTGTGTGTGCTTTATTTTGATAAGCGAACGAAAATTCATATTTATTGCGATTTTAGGAGAATATTTCTATTAATTTATTTCCTCTTTATGCATTATGACTTTATTTATGGCATTTTTTTCTTTACAATTAAATAGAAAACATATTTTTATTTGAATATACTGTGGTTAAATATAAAAATATGTGTATAAAGTACATTTGACAAGCTTGCACTGGTGACGTTTATTATTATTATTATTATTATTATTATTATTATTATTATTATAAATATTATTATTATTATTATCATTATTATTATTATTATTATTATTATTAATGTTATTATTGTTATTGTTATTATTATTATTATTATTCTGAGTAAAAATGTTAATTAACAGTTTACGTGAAAAATGACTAGTCCTTTATTTAGTGTTTAACAAACACGGTTTACAAAACATTTCAAAAATACAACCATTCGAAACTATAAATTATTTCAAATTATTAGAACAGGATTTCCAAATGTCATTTAGAATTAAAAGTGGTCGTGCTTATTAATTGACGGGCATGTAAAAAAAATTGATTGATAAAGTGCATTTGATTAACAAAATAAATTTCCAATTGATATTTGCAATAGATTATGAGAAAAGTTGCACCGAAAAGAGCTATTTCACATCACAAGTTCAGAGGACTTTCCATTGCGCTTTGAGAAAATATTTAAATTTGAATTATATTGTTCCTAACTTCTAGATTCGGGAATAATTAAAAAGAAACATTTTTTGACATGTGGGACAAAATCAATTTTATTCGTTTGAAAAAAATATTTTCAAAAGTTTAGAAAAGTAAAGTGACAAATTCCATAATTTTCTGATTAGTGTCAATTTAATAAGTAAGTTAGATCTTGGAATAGTGCCTCTTCAAAAAACACTTTTCAAAATTTGCATCGTCTGCTTTATCTATTTGTTTACATTTAATGAATTTTTCCTATTACACTAACAAGCTAGACAAGAAAAGTTATGTTCATATAACACTAAAATTAACTGAGTTATGAAACTTTCAAAATGCATGACTTGTACCACTTTCCCTCGTTGAAAACAAACGAGTTCGACCATGATTTGAGAGATCATACACCAAGTTCTTATAGTTTTCGAAAATATTTATTTCATGTGTATCTGCGCTTTGACAAACAAAATATTACGATTGAGTTAACCTTTATTAAATTTAAGATTGGCTAAAATAATTGCATTTTAACATTATTTTTTATTTTGTAAGAATTTGCGATACTTTTTTTTTTTCATAATTTCATTTAACAAAAATTATGTTTTTATTACTTATTATATTTACTATAAATAATAAAAATATAATATTACTTATATTTTATCACTTATTGTTATCTAATTTCAATGATCGTATGTATGTTTTTTCAGTTCAAAATTATACTTCAAACTTCGAACTTTAACTCTCTTTCAAGTATCCGATCGAGATTAAACTTTTACATACTGTTAAAATCCGATGACAATCTAATATTATTACCATTTTCGGTGGTTACCATTTATACTTATTTTACAGGATAACACAAAAAATTTCGGATAAATTACCGCCAAGAAGTTTAAGAAAATTTTTAAATTAAATAGTACAAGGCGAGGATAATTGTGTTTTTTAATTTTTATGTATTTTTTATCGCTGAAACTGAAAATTACCTTAAATTTTAATCATCATATCAGGATTTTTCGTAAGCCATAAATTGTCATAGTTAAAAAATAAAAAAAATCTGA
The DNA here is from genome assembly GCA_964019185.1 of Maratus speculifer. Lineage (NCBI taxonomy): Eukaryota > Metazoa > Arthropoda > Arachnida > Araneae > Salticidae > Maratus > Maratus speculifer. The sequence goes on along the minus strand of OZ025294.1, from coordinate 241,160,210 downwards.
TTCTGTAAAATACAGGGGATTATTGGGTTTTTTAACTTTTGATGTTTGATTTTTGTGTAATTTTTAACACTGAATATGAAAATTTACAGGGTTGGGGGTTTTGGACGCCCAAAACTAGTTTTGGACAGGACATGTGGGTTTTACTGTCCAAAACTGTACTAAAGTGTCCAGAACCTTAAAAAAAAAAAGGCAACATTCCACATGTAACCACTGCACACTTATTAAACATATAGATAAATATATGTATATTTCATGTCATATTTTCAAACCCAAAAAGTGTGCAGTGTTTTTATTAAATTAAATTTCATTTTGATTTAATCTAATTCTAGTGAACATTCGATTTCTTAAGAGTTAAATAGTGTTGTTATAATAATATAATAATAATATTCGTTAGGGATGGGACGAATATTCGGCCACTATTTGGTATTCGGCCCTTTTGCCGAATATTCGGTTGGCCGAATATTGAAGGCTTATTGACCTAATACTTCGGCCGAATACCTGTAGCCGAATATTTAGAGATATCTGGCCGAATATTGCTAAAATCTCACCGAATAGTGAAAGATATCTTGCAAAATAAATTTAGGATTTAAAGAATTTCATTTCTTGCAATTTTTTTCCCTCTAATTCAAATTGGGTACTTCATTCATGAAGTCACTCTCATTCTTTCTTACAAAGTATACTGTCATTTGATTACTAAAAAATATACAGTTTTTCTGTATTTCTTATAAAAGTTAGTGATATTTTAGAAAATGCTGCCCAAGTTGAAGATTTAATTGTACGGGAAATGTCTTCATTCGAGAATGATATATTAAAATTAAAGATATAAAAATACATATAGAAAAAAAAAGAAAGAAAGAAAAACACTGCTTTATTCTAAAACACTTGAATATTTATTAATGTCTGCAAATTCCATGCACATATAAAAAAGGCTCTTATGAAATTCTTAACTTATTTTCTGTAAAGTTAGAAATGTAAAAAATCATTCACTAGGTGTACTAACGAAGATTCGTTTTCAAAATTAAATATCAAATATCACTATTCCAAATACAATGGTACATCTGAAAACAGAACTGGTGGCAAACTAGATACGCATTAGATGACACAATTTGCTTTATGAAGATGGTTTTATAAGTATTTAAACATAAATTCTAAATACTGAACAAAATATTTTTTTTTATTCTATAGTTTTCACTTTTAAATAATTATTTGCAAAATTACTGACTCAAATATGTAACATTATTATGTATATATTTTTAATCTACATCTTCCTTCATTCATGTTGTTATCAATTTCTGTTTATCCTTTTAATGTTGCTTAGATAAGTGGAACATTGAAGTTGAAATATGCATTCTACTTTAAGCATAAGCTTTTATTTTAACGTAATTTGTAATTTAAAGCTTGGCAACTCATTTCAGAGCAGTCTCATTCTTACGAATTTGCTTATCATTAGGGATACAAACTCTAAATAATCAAATTTACTTCATTAAAGGTTATTTCAAAAAATATCTCCTCGTGAGTTCTGAGAGAGAGAGATTAAGAATATTATTAACTTTGGATGCAAGAAAGGGTAAAAGTATCATTTGATAGTAAAAGAATGTACATACACTAGTAATATATTCTTCATAATTTAATGGAAATATATTACCATCCTGACTTATTGAAAATAAATTTGATGTACATTAAGATAAAAGAATATAATGTAATTTCATATATTTTTTATGTGTTAAAATAAGTGTTTCAAATTTAAAAATACATTTAAAAGCACATTTAAGAGTAATAATTATTAATGAGCTCCTATTTTTTAAATTATATATATAATCAAAACTTATTTTCTTTATTGGAAAAAAAAGTTGGTATTCGGCCTGAAATTTGGCCGAATATTCGGTATTCGGCTATTCGGCCAAATCACTATTCGTCCCATCCCTAATATTCATATAACATAGTGTTGTAATAATATAATAATAATATTCATATAACATAGTGTTGTAATAATATAATAATAATATTCATATAACATAGTGTTGTAAGTTGTAATAAAAGTTAATATCTGAATATCTCATAATCAAATAAAATTAATATTTTTATTTATTTTTTTTCTTCATATACACATATACATAGTTGCCAACAGTAAGCCGATTTAATCAGTATGCTAAACTTCATTTATCAATAATTTTCAGTAACAACTCTTGGGACTTTCAGTTACAGAATCAGAATGTATTCATCATAAAATCATTAATACTTCTATTAACTAACTATTACTTAAATGAATAACATTAAAATTACTATACATAATTAAATGTAATGTATTTTTAAATTAATTACTTTGTTGCGTATTGCATTTAGGTTGTTACTACTAAATTGTTATGTAGTATAACGTCGGGTAATTAGGTTGTTAATACTAAATTGGTATTTTTGTATTGTAATCTTTTTGCCAATTTTTTAAAACTTTAGCATTGTTCTGACAAATACAATTTTACTACAAAATATAGCTTTGGACAGTTTTAGACAGAAGGGTTTTGAAATTTACAATTTGTGAAAAATTCTGACTGGATGGTTAAAAAGTCATTTTTAGTTTCAGTTTTAAAAAAATACATAAAAAATAATTATCAAAAGTTAAAAAAACATCTATTTTATAATATCAAAGTTTCGATAATTTTTTTAACTTTAAAATTTACGATTTACAAAAATTCTTTACAAGGTGTTAAAAAAAAAAAAAAAAAAAAAAAAAAAAAGTCAATTTCGGATTCTGCCGTACAGAATACATAAGATTTAGTTATCAAACGCTAAAAAACATGTCGTAACCCAACTTTTGAAGGCTAGTGTTATCTAATACAATTAAAAAATATGTATCATTTTCTAAGCAGTTAATTCACATCATTTTATTTAACAAAAATTCAGTTCTTTGTTCTTTCCTGATATGTGTATTACAAATTGATATATTTCATTTTTATCTCAGAATGATTAAAGATTTCAGATTTACACTGTTATGTTAATTTTATTTTCAACCATTTTTTAAATATCTGACGAATATCTGATGAAACTATATTTCTACTAAATTAGTGAATGACCCTAATTAGCAGACACCCCCCCCCCCTCCCCCAAAGGAAAAGAGCGCACCAATTTTAAACAGCTATTACTCGGTCAATTTTAATCGTAGAATAACGGGAGTTTTTTTTTCGTGTGTTACTTGTCTGTGTAAAAGAAAAAAATTACTTAATATAACTTATAAGGCCGACAGACCGCGTAAAAATTTAAATTTCGTAATTTCTTAACAAATGTTTTTATTGACCCAAATTGTTTTCAAAATATTTTTTTAATTGATTTAAAACATTTTTGTAATTGGAACTACATGTCTATGACTAACGGTTTAGGAATTAGCCATTGGTCACCTTGTACGCAGTCCACTCATATTAATGTGGCCACCTTGAGATTTTAGTCGTTTTGTTAAATATCTGGACCAATACACGAGGAATTATTCTGAAACTTCAAGTTTGTAAACAGATTAGTACAGGTTATATGTTTTTCCGAAACCTCATGGGGAACCGTCAACAAAGCGAAAAGAACGAATAGCTTTTGGACAACTCTGTAAAAATTAATATAGAGAAACTGTTCAAATTGTAGATCATGATTAAGCTGCTTATTGTAATAAACTGTCTTCATTTTTACTAGAATAGATGTATACTCGTAGAGAAATTTTTATAAAAATATTACAAATTTTAAGAAGTTTTTTGCTTATAATTTGAGGAATTCTTGATATAAAAAAATTTCTTTTCAAAAACATGACAAACAACATTGCACACAATTCTCTGTAATCAGAATTTAAAAAATAATTAAAATTGTATGAATAATGAACAGGTTTACTAAATAATTTTTCATTGCTCATGCGTGAAAACAATCAAAATATAAATTGCACAATGTTTTAGCTAAATGTATATAGAGCAACTTTTGTGAAAGTCTCAAAACATACCTTTAAGATTCTGAAAATTATCTTCGATAAAATAAGCTGAAAATCCATTCTTTTCCAAAAAAGATGAGGAGATATAATCAAATATAGCAGTACATGCATACTGTATATGCTTTATTGGCACTAATCAAAGGATATATGGATACAGCATACACCCCCTCATCCTTTTGCCTCGTTTTGGGAATAATGGATTTTGAAATACTATCGATGATAATATTCAGAATTTTAAATCTATGTTTTTGAGACTTTTACAAAAGTTGCTCTATACATTTTCCTAACACATTATGCAAATTATATTTTGATTGCTTTCACGCATGCGCAATGAAAAGTTATTTAGTAAACCTAGTCATTATTCATACAACTTTTGTTATTTTTTAAATTCTGATTACAGGGTATTGTGTGCAATGTTGTTTGTCATGTTTTCTGAAAAGGACATTTTTTTATATTAGGAATTCGGCAAATTATAAGCAAAAAACTTGGCAAAATTTGGAACAGTTCTTATGAAAACCTTAATTTTTCTACGAATATCATGCTATCCTCACAAAAATGAACACAGTTTATTACAATAAGCCATTTAATTATAATCTATAATTTGAACGCTTTTGCTACATTAGTTTTGACAGGGTTATTCAAAAAATATTCATTTTTTTTCAATTTGTTGGTGGTCCCCTATGGGGTTTCAGGAAAAAAATTTCGCGGAAAGATATGACCTGTATTAATCTTCTTACACATCTGGAGTTTCAGAATAATTCCTCATATACTTGTCTAGATATTCAACAAGACGACTAAAATCGCAAGGTGGTCATATTAATATGACTGGACTGTATATATTGTTATATAAGTAAATGGAATTATTGTTATTCATTTAGATTTATTCTCATAAAATTTTCACCTACAACTAATAGAATTTAAGATTAAAAAATTATCACGGAATTCTACAAGCACCAAACTATGCACGTAAAATATAAATGGAAAGAACAGAAATAGGCACGGACCACCAAATTCAAAGTTGCATGCGCGTACTAATCTAAATGGAAAAGGGTCTGATTTTTATCTATAGCTACTTTTTTTAATAGTCTGATACGATTAATGAAATTTTATGTAAAAGTTTGTTCCTCAAACTTGGAAAATGTAAAACATAACGTAAAATACATTAGGGTCATTCCATGTCAACTTACCTTACATTTAGAACTATTTTCAGCAATTTTAGTAATATAACGCATACAAAAAAAAAAAAAAAAAAAATTCAAAATGTAAATTTGATATGGTTTGCTAATTAAACTTATTCAAAGGCCAATTTAGATAAAAAATTACCTAATTTTAATGTTATTTCTTAAATTTTGATAGTTATATTTACTCTGGCAACTGCCATTACTGAAAAGGGAATGTAAGTTATCATATAAAGTATAATTTTCATCATCATTTTACTTATCCATCATACGTAGTATAGGGTAAGTCTTGCAATCGTTTTGAAAATCGAAATTTTTCTTGACGGATTTACAGCTTTAGACACTAAACATTTCGAAAAACATATTTTTGGAAGAAAAAAAAAATTGCCGTCCATCTGCCTGTGTGTCTGTAAACGCTCTATCTCCCGAACAAACTGAACCGAATGAACCAAATATACAAATTTTCGATTTTTTTTTTTTTTTTTTTTTTTTTTTTTTTTTTTTACGGTGGCCCCCAACGACTAGTTTTAGGTAATTTTCATAAAATTTAATCTTTAGATAGGCATCATTGATTAATCATGTTAATTTTATATTTGAATATTTTTTAATGTTATGTTACTAAAATTACTGCTGTAAATTGTCCGGAATGTAACGTAAGTTACCATAGAATGATCCATTACAGAAATCTTGCAAATAGTTTAATTTAACCAGCTCTTGCAAATAGTTTAATTTAACATCAGACCCTTTCGGGTTTGTTGTACTATTAATAGTACATGTCTTTTAATTAAGTATTACTTTGTTTTAAGAAATACTTTTGCTACTATTTGAATGTAGTAATGTTAGTGCATGTAAATGCATTTACTACATGACTTCATTTATGTTTAAGCATTTAGCAATAATATTATATATTATTATTTTTTTAATTCTCTTTGCGCCTTTTGCTGTTCTTTTATTTTAAACATATATTTCCAATTTTAAATTTAAAATGAATGTTACTTTTTTGAAAGAAACATGTGTAATGAAGCGTAAAAAGTATTAGAAAGTTGTAATATAAATTAAATCTTCTTATACAGGGTTGCCACTCTAATCTTGAAAAAAAATTCCCTGTGTTTTCCCTGTACTGCAACGTGTTTATTCTAGATTTAGTGCGAAAAATATATGCGTGCATGTAGGCTAATGAGACATCTTATAGGACGGCTTTCAAAATGAAAGCCGAAAAGAAAAAAAAAATTATGTTTGGATATAGTAGGGAAAAAAAATTCCCTGTGTTTTCCAGATTTTTTAGGATATTTTTTAAATTCCCTGGATTTTCCCTGTTTTGAGAGGGGATTTTATAATTCCCTGTGTTTTCCCGGTTTTCCAGGTTCTCCAGGTGGCGTGGCAACCCTGTTATATTACAATTTTTTCTAAACATCTCCAAAAATTCTTCCTCAGCCTATTTTCATTTGAATATTAATTAAGTAGTATGCAAAACAGCAACATTCGTTATTTTTTAAACAATGAAATATTTGTTAAACACTAATTAATCTATCTGGATAGCTAGCGTTAATATTACTAACATAAAAGTAATTAAAAAAATCGGACTTGAAGGGTTAAATTATAAAAGGTGACAAAAATGTGACTCACTTCCATAGTTTTCCTAGGGTCTTGCTGAGTTCAGCATTGTGAAGTTGCGGGTGTTGGTCGGCCAGCCTCCTCCTCGCAGCTTGTGCCCACACCATGAAAGCATTCATGGGCCTCTTGACGTACGGGGACCGCGCTCGTCCAGACTGACCACCCTGGGGGACGACGCTCCAGTCGTAGCCGCGTAGCACCCGTGACACTGCTGCCCGGATCGGATCGCTGTCCATAGTCGGATAGGACACTGTGTAAATCCACTCTCGAGTCTATACCTCAGTAGTTATGGTATGGAGAGAAAATCTCAAACTTTCGGTCGCTTTCCCAGCCGATGCTCCCGTTGGTCCGCCGACGCGTTACGTCATACGGATCACAGATCTCTCTCCACTTGGAGCACCACCTTCTCTTTTTTTTTTTCCATCTCATCTTGTTCCTTCTCTCTCCCCCATAGATATGCCATCACTACATAAAAAACAGACAAGAGAAGAGCGTTCCAAGGAATTTTTCGTGTTGCATTTGAGTTTTTCTTTATGTTTTAGTTCGCAGTTGGTTTTAAGTTTTTTTCTTTTTTGTAAATCTTTGGCGTGTTTGCGGAAGCATCATACTAATATAATATGTCAATGGATTCGCGTCCAGTCAGCGTGTAAGCTAATTTAGCTTAACACAGAGATAGATTAGGTTAGCTTTAAAAGTACACTATCGTATTCTTATTGAGACAGGGCCATTAAAATTGAAATGAATGGGAGACATATTATTTTTCATTAAAAAAGGTTTATCTTATCATGGAAAAAGTTCGCGTTCTTCCAATTTCCCCCCAAATCTGAGCATAACTATATTTATGACCAGCCAAAACTTTTATAATTTAACATAGACTAATCACCAAAGTTTTATATCTTTTGCTGTTGCGCGTGATTTTAAATTTTCATAATTAAATTTAAGCTCTATCGTCTAATATAGTAGCAGGCGATGGACAGAAGAGTTGATTAAACGGAAAAGCTAAATTCTGCTTTAACTTTGATCGACTCTATTTTTCCTATCCCGATGAGAAATTTACGCCGCAGTTCTTATCACAATTTTAAATTCATGTGAAATTTTCACAAACTCCTTTATTTCTTCTGTAGCCTAGCCAGAGGAGGGTGAATTAATATTTTTATCGCTACAGTCTGTGACTATAAATAAATATTAGGACTATCTAAATTCTATACATCCGAGTTTGTTGCCTATAGTTTATAATTATACAGGTGCAAGTTGAAAATTCTCTCTTCCTATAAAGGCGAAAGTTGACGATCAGATAACAATACAAACAAGTAGGAAACAAGGCAAATAAGGTGCGTTTCTACTATAACTAGCTTTATAAATATTCAAATCTTGATGAAATAGATGTCACATTCTTATGCAAAAGTGCATCAATACGAAATTTAATGTTATTATATATATTAAATTCAGTAGTATTGAGATAATATGACTCCATCTTAAATAGAACGTAATCACCATGACAAATCTAGAAACATTGCCTGTCATAGAATGTTATTTTATTCATTACGCATGGGAGGATTCAATGGAATGAAGAAAACTTTTTTTAAAATATCTTTTAAATACGGATTTGATCTTCATAAAATTTGAATGACTCGACAAAATTTTGCAATAATTATACATATCAAATTTCAAACCATTCGGTTGAGTAGTTTTTGCGATGTTAAATGCCGGCAGATGGACAGGCCAGATAACAAATATGGCTGCTAAATATTTATATAAATACTACAGTTCTCCATAGGCCATAATGTAACGAAGTACTTTTGAGTGTCTCTGTAAATAAACGATGAACGTTACATACCTTATTATCAATATCGAACATAGCATAGTAAATATCAGTAACATATATCAATTACATCCAATTATACTAACGCAAGTTACAGGTCGGACAAACAGACAAACGGAATTCATGAATACTTTCAACTGTGTTCGAAATTGTTAAAAAAGCATAATAGGTTGAAATATAATTTTCAAAAAATTATAGAAATAGACCGAAGCATACTTGAATACTTTTGCATAGTTTTATATTTTACCTATCATCTTTACATACATGCCACTATTTAAGTAAAATGTAATTAAAATTAAAACACACTAAAATAAGTTAAATCGCACTTTCAGAGAATATCTTCCGTAGAGGGTCGTGTATCTAATTATTTGCGCGGCACTGTATATCATTTTTCTATTTTCTATATGCATATTTTATTTTAGTATACCAAATGAAGTTCAGCGTAAAAGTACATAATCTATTTAAAACATTAAAAGTATTAATCCATTAAAAGTATTATAAGTTTAAGGCGCCCTCTAACGGAATTTTTTGAAATTTATTTTTAAAATTTATTTTCAAAGAAATAGTGACATAAAGAATGGTTTTGGAGAAAACCGCAAACGAATCGACCAATTTTTCCGTTTTTTATTATAATTTGAAATTTGAACCTCCCCACCCCCATTGAACACAGTTCAGTTTGCGCTACTTGAGCACTCTCAATGATTCAGATTTTGAGCTCAAAATTTAAGTTTATGTCTAAACTTCTAAAAAAATTTAATGAGATGCAAAAAATAACGGTAAAAAATAGTTGTTCGTTGCTCGAAAGCCTAAAGCGCCCTCTATCGGCATTTTTTGAAATTTATCTTTATAATTTATTTTAAAGATAATACTGACATAAAGAACAGTTTTTGTGAAAACCGCAAACGAATTGACCAATTTTTCCGTTTTTTATAATCATTTCAAATTTTGGACCCTAAACTTTGATGGCGCCTATCTCCTTCGGAAGACGTTTGGGACCCTTGGTTTCCCATTTAATATTATTTGTCTTAATGTGTACTATCACCTCTTAAAATCTTTCCCATCTTTTTTGAATCACCCTGTATACATAAACGTAAAATGTTATATGAAGCAAAAATATATACCTTCATATATCTTTTTTTTTTTTTTTTAACTGACCTACATATAAAAAATGGTGGAAACAAACCATCACCTCTTTCAAGTGAACAACGTTCCTTAGCAAAACATCATCTAATATCTGGAGCCAGAAGATTTATAAAGCAGCCTCGTTCCCTGAATCCTCTGTCTGTGGCATCTAATGTTCTGTGTAGTCCGTCCATAAGCATGAGTGTTTCCTATAAATACACACTTATGTTGCTTGTAGAACTCATCTTATGTAGAATATAAATCTCTACCTTAAATTGTTATTGTAAATCAAAAGAAATATTAATTCCAGTTCTGTCATCAGTTCGATGCAGATTTTTATCCAGGCCGAAAACAGGTGTTCGCCATAGTAATTAATGCTATATCCTGCGTGAATTTCATCTGTCCGTGGAGAAAGTCTTTGAATGTTCTCAAATTATATAAATTTATTCGTGATGTATCAAGAATAAAACCCGGTGAATTTTGGTTTCATTTACAAAATTTTACTTATACTTAAAAGAATATAAATATTTCATTTAGTAAATCAATAATGTTCTTTTTCGAAAATATGACAAACTATATCGTACATAATACCATGTAATCAGAATTAAAAAATAATAAAAATTGTATGTAAAATAAGCAGATTTACTAAATACTTTTTCATTGCGCATGCGTAAACGTTAGCAAAATTTCATTTGCATATTGCGTTTGCTAGATGTATAGAGCGACTTTTGTGAAAGTTTCAAAAACACAGATTAAAAATTCTGAAAGTGACCTTCAATACAATAAGCTAAAAATCCGTTATTCCCAAAAGGAAGCAAACTGGTGAGGGACTGTATCCATTTACCCAGTGTCAATATGTTACAACTCTAGTATTACATGTTCTTCAAATACAATTATTAGCAATAAGGTTTAATAAATTAAACAAATATACAACTGAACATTCAACATATAACTCGATTAATGTGAATAAAATATAACAACTTTTCGTCGGTCAATAAATACGCACTTAGCAAAGCTTCCCTGAATCTTGTGTCAATAATCAATCAACATCTTTGGTTGAAATCGGTAGAACCATTTGACCATCGTTTACAGAGTATCGTGGCTTGCATGCCGATCGTGCTTGTTATTACTGTTCTGGGAAAAAAAAAAAAGTTTAGGACTACCATCAAAAACAGCAAATCTCTTATTTTAATGAAAAACCAATATCATTTTGTAATTTAATTATATATATAAAGTTTATACAAGTTTTGTAATTTGCTTTAAATTAAAATAACAAGTTAAAAAAAAATAAGCAAAAATTAATTTCTACATAACAAAAATGGGTAAAAAGAAAAGCTTAGTACCGCAGTATTTAAAAAATTTAAATGACACATGTAAATGATTTGTACATTAATTTTTAGTATTTTGTTTGTCCCCCCCCCCCCCCCTTTGACACTAATGACTTCCGAAAGCACTCTGGGAAGGATTTAGTCTGGTTTGGTCAGGTTTTTACGTGTGAAAATGGGCATTTGTTTCTATACTTTTAAAATAGCTGCTTTTAGTTTAACAATCGAATCAATCTGCTTTAAGTTGACGTAAATTTGACAAACTATGATTACCCACAAGTTCTGTGCGGAATTTATGTTCGGTCTTTTAGCTGGAATTTCTAAAGCTTTTATGTTTCCAGATAATCAATCTGAAGTTCACATAGATTTCCAAATGAATCGCCATTCTAACAACGTTCCATTTACATTAGGCTGAAACCAAGGCTAAGAGTTTTGATAGCCGCCCGCTTCTTTTATTTCTATATAGTTCATTGGATCATAAAGAAAATTGTGGACAATAGTTTTAAATTTACTTATTTATTGGGCAATTTGACTTTCAGTCAGTCCCAATCCCGTAAAGCCTTTATTTAATTCATTTCTCCTTTAGTTAATGATTTATCGAGATCCACGCCCAAAGTAGCTGTTGCATATTCCAAAACATCAAATCTAGGACATGAACTCATAAACATCATCACAGATGAGTCTCGCATAAAATACAGCAGCCATGACGTCATCTCATTATTCTCTACGGCCTAGGTTCTAGGCTAACGAAAAAGACAGGCTACCGCGCTGCAACATCCTGTGGGTCTTTTTTTACAGACCGCTAGAGTGACGTGATGCTCTTTTCTTGCATCTGCATTGGTGCATTCGAGAATCACGTGACTCCAGTGGTCTGTAAAAAAGATACGTAGAATGCACCGCGGTAGCCTGTCTTTTTCGTTAGCCTCACATTATGCTAGATCAGCGGTTCCCAAACTTTATTGATACGCAACCCAACTCTCAATAAAAAAAAATTTTGCGACTCGCATAATACAGTGGTTATTACAAATGAATCATCGGGTTTTGATACGTTGCTACGTGCGAACTAGGAAACGTATATATTTCCATGACAACTTACAAAAAGAGGGCATTAACTACAGTTTCGCGCTATATGTGTTTCATGCGCGTCTGGTTGTCATGGTTGCTGCGCGAACGTCATATTCAAAATGGAGACTGGATTGTAGAAATCGTTTTGTGTACTAAAATTTTCCAAGACAAGGGCGGATCTGGAGAGTCCTCAAGGGGGGGGCGATTTTAGAAATTTGGAGACTCGACTTTAATGCGTGGGTCGGGGCTAATTTTTTCACTGCGGGTCATGTTGCTTTTTTTTGCTGCGGGTCGGGTCTGGGTCCGGTTGACTTCTAGTTTTTGCTGTGGGTCCGGTCTGGGTCCGGTTGACTTCTAGATTTTGCTGCTGGTCGCAATGGCGTAACTAAGGGGGGGGGGGGCAAGGGGGGCGTCCGCCCCGGGCGCCGAGGCCTAGGGGCGCCAAATTAAGAGAAGTTGTTATGTATCTATATTGGGGTGGGGGCGCAATATTTCTTGCTGGCCCCGGGCGCCAAAAAACATAACTACGCTACTGGCTGGTCGGGTTAACTAATGTTTATGTTGTGGATCACACTAGCAGGATTAGCAGGTGTTTTTATTCCGAAACTATGGCGTAATCCATTTTTTGATAAGCGGTTTAAGAAAATACTGTGAAAATTATCGTTTTGAATAGAATTTCTGGAAGCGACAGCATAAGAAGGTAGAAAAATCCGCAATCATTTGACATGCGAAGAGAAAACTGCGCTCAGGGCAAAGCAAAATGTGGCCGCCCCCCCCTCCCCCTCCGACCAAACTTTTTCTTGTAACAGGCCAAAAATTACGCTGGTAGCATAAATTTGGCGCCCCCTAAATTTCCACGCCTGGGCCGGCCGCATCCTTCGCCCCCCCCCCTTTCGCACGGCACTGCATATTGCCTGTCCTACACATCTTGAGAACAATTAAGTCTAGTTCCAGCCCGGCTCGTCTATATGTAGAAAAACAATGCAAGCCTGATCTCGGGCCGGTACGAGCCTGCTAATATATATATATATGTATTAAACCCGGGTTACACACAATATAATTCTCCGATGCTGATCTCTACACTGTAAAAGTTAGATTTCTATATTGATGTTGCCAAACTAGTTTCGACTGATGACGCACATTTATACTTATTCTCATTAAAACCATATAATCTTTACAAAAAAACAGTAAGCCCGCAATTTTTTTTTTTTTTTTTTTTTTTTTTTTTTTTTTTTTATGGGCTTGGCCCATATGGCCCTTTAATTTTTTTGCCCGCTCGTCCCGTTTATTTTGTTTATTGGCCCGGCCTCTTGGAATAATTATTCTAATTTTGCTGGCCCGTTTGAAAATTTGGAACCATTTCGCCGACTCGGACAGGCCCGGGCACATGCATACGTCTAGGCTGGGTCGGACACGGACCGAAATTTAAGTTCCATTCCGAGCCGAACCCCGACCAGGGAAATTTTGATCAGTGCGGACAAGAGATAAATTTGGGCTATTATTTCACAGCCCGGTCACGTCTGAGGCAGAAACATTTTGCGGCATGAAGAGCAAAACCCGATAATGAAATTATACAGTAGAAAAAATTGCATAATGCATATAAAAAATGTTCCAAAAGTAATTATAATTTTAAAGCTATTTTTTATGTTAAAAAAAGGCTGTTAAACGAAAAATTAAATTTAATATTATCAAAAGAACAGTTTGATGTAAAATAAAAATATACTTTACGCATAAAAGGGTTCTCATATGTTGTCTCTGTTTTATTAAAAAAATATTATGGACAATGGACATGTTAATGAAGTGTGTTTCATGAATAAATGCATGGAACCTGTAGAAAATACTGTCTATTATCTGTCAAATCGAATAACATTTTTAAATTTTCTGTAAAAAATGCGCATTTTTAACTATAACCATTTCATTCTTCATAACAAGCCTTCGTTATAGCATGACCCAAAAAATATCCTCAAATTAAAAATTTTAAAGTTCAACACTTTTTTAGAAACAGAGGAAACACTACTCGATCGCAAGAATATGGTAAATACATTTACTTACCGCTACGGCATCAGCAGAGATCCCAAAAGAAATGATAATTACTACAGTTATTTCTATATGAAAAGCGATTACGACTTGTATACGTTGCATACACTAGAAATTTAAATTATTCGGTAATCGCAAAATAAAATCAAAAGAAAATATTCTTTTCGCGTTACATGTCTAAATAATAATAATAATAAAAGATCCAATTGCAAAATTATCTCTGCCACAAACAAAAATCGAACTAAACACAAATATATTATTCCCGCCTTTTTTCGTAGGCGCCAGATCGGCGGTCGTCGGCAATGCTTGAACATAAATCTACAGATGTAGATATGACTAATTGTTTTTTTTTTTTTTTTTTTTTTTTTTTTTTTTTTAATAGCATTCAAATACTAAAATAAAAAAAGAAATTGTGCCTCTTTCTCATTTTTATCAAAATAGCAAGACATTGATTTGAAAAGGAATAAGTACTAATTTTTAAGAGGAAAAAATGTTTTTTACATTTTTCTATTCATCGATAAATAAAAGTTTCAGATTTCAGAAAAAATGAGTCCGAATCAGTAGACCAGCATAAAAACAGAACACGATCTCGTATCGGACACGGGCTAAGTCTGAACCTGTGTCATCTCTAATGCAGACATCTAAAAAGAATGACTCCAGGCCAGACTCCATCTGGAAGAAAAATAAGTCAGACCCAATACAAATCAGCAGAAAAATAATGATCATGATAGTATTAAATAAATGACGGCCGAGTTCTGAATGCGGTACGACCAGACACACTCCGAGCCTCGCGAACTTAAAAAGGCGCGGCCCGGGGGGGGGACGCTGAATTCTAGTTAGGATCTAACTCATTTCTTGCAAGGATGCATGTATTTTTGGGAAACGTTTATTGCCCAAGAAGTGAAGACGATCGCCCCCTCAGATCCGCCATTGGGTCCGACCAAAATCTGCAGAAAAATAATGATCACGATACTGTCCGGTTCTGAAAGCGAGAAGACCTGACCCAGCCCGAGCCTCGCGAAATTTAAAAGGCGCGGCCCGCCCCGGACTCGAGTTAGGCTTCAATTCATTTCCTGCGAGGATGCATGTCTTTTTAGGAAACTTTTATTAGCCGAAGAGGGGGGGGGGGAGAGATCGCCCTTTCACCTTGAAAAATGCCAAGGCGCATTTTCCTTGAATCCGCCAATGGCGGATCTAAGGGGGGGGGGGTGCGAAAGGGCGATCGCCCCCCTTAGATCCGCCATTGCTTCTCCTCCCTTATGATCTGGTTCGATCTTAGACCGAGCGTTTACCTCAAGGAAGAACGAAATCCACGCCAGGCCCGCCCTGAAAAGAAAAGTGTGGCTCGATCCCGCTCTACAGGAAAAAGTAAGACTCGATCCGCCCCGATTCTGAAAGTGTAAAGACCTGACCCAGCCCCGTGACTTAAAAATGGCGCGGCCCGACCCGGGCCGCGCCGGTCTCGAGTTTAAGTCCAATCCTTTTTCCGTGCGGGCATCTTTTTCAGACCCTTTACTTGGCTCAAGGGGGGGGGGCGATCGCCCCATCGCCCCCCCCTTAGATCCGCCATTGTTCCAAGAGTGAACCTTTTGTAACCGTTCAGAGAGCATTCCGGAAGGGGTACAAATGCAAACTACTAATCCACAATGGTGGATTGGTCACTTTGACTGAGTTGCGGAACCGCATCACGACTGCATTCACAACCATCCAGGCGACCATGCTGAGTAATGTAAGGAGCGAACTGAATTATCACCTTGACATCTGCCGTATCACTCAAGGAGCACATATTGAATTGATCATATGTAGTATGGACGTAAATCTTGAATACTTTCGGTTTATTTTCATGTAGGGGGAACTGGGGTACATTGATACATGGGGCACATTGATACACCCCCTCTACCGCTCACAGGGTCATTACAGGAAGTTTCACAACAGCTCCAAAAGGTGATGCTAGTGTATTCAACTACATACAGAAAATCTTGGAATGATTCAGCAGTTTGATGAAATGGGACGGGTGATTTATTGTTTTTGTTGTTCAAAAGTAAATTTGAGTTGTACAGTTGAAATGCTATTATACAACTGTTCCACTATTTTCAACCAAAATGAATACTTTCCCTGGTAAGTACTGCTACTCTTTATCAGTTCCTCATTATTTATTGTTAGATATATTGTGAAGTGTTGGATTTGAGACTCATTTTATTCAAAATCGCTGTATGGGGCACATTGATACAGTTTATGACGGGGCACATTGATACAGCCTAAATCCTTTAATAGTTCATATTTTCATTAACTTTTATTATTTTTTTTACCATACACTCCTTAATCCAACCTTTTTTTCACGAAAAATTTCTAATATTAGTTTTTATTGAAGTGAAATAGCTCTAATTTCTTTATATTAGAGCATTTTATAGTATTTTTGAAAACAGAAGACGTAGGAACTTACCCAGCATCTAGTGCTAGTAGAACTAATAAAAGAAAAGGACGGCATTCTGGCAAATCTCGAATTTATATCGATTCTCCAAAGAAAAAAGTATTTTCGACATGAGAAATGTTAAGTAAGAGAAACAAACTGCAGAACAGAAAATGATACTTATATTATAAACAGAATTTTTAATATAATTATCCTTTATTTTCTGTTTATGAACCTATTTATAAACAGAAAAACTGGTAATTTTTTCATCTTTCATAAGAAAGAAGATAATGCTGGGGTTGAAGTGCTAGATATGACAAAGTTACTACAGCCAACAATCAGACAAGAAACAGACAGAACATCAAGTGATAATATATTTAATTTTTATTGCTTTAATATTGCTTAAAAATAAATTGTGGGTGATTTGAATTTTTATAAATAAATATAAAATGGTTTTCTAACTCATTTTTTATGAAAAATATGCATTGGTATTATTTTGTCGTCATTTTTCTTAAACGTATCAATGTGCCCCGGGGATGGGGCACATTGATACAAATGACTTTTTTTGATTTTTTTAAAATTACATGCAAAAATACTACATAAAACAATGATTGTACATTTTTATAACATACTACACAAGTTTTGCTGTCACCTCATGGAAAAAAAACTTGAATTTTCTACTTTCTTGACACCAAAAAAAATCTTAGAAAAAAACTGTATCAATGTACCCCAGTTCCCCCTATAACTCATTGTTGTAACTTAATTATGTTCCGAAATAAACGCTTCAGAAATCCGATGATTCTTTTGTAATAACCCTGTATAATGGTGTATAACAAAATGGAAATTACTATGTTAGATATATAAGTTATCGGCTATATCCTACCCTAACGAAAAAGGCAAATTTTCGTACGAAGAATACACTGTCAACGAAAACAGCAATATGTAATTCCAATGTGTCGAAGCTGAATGATATTTAACAAAAAACACAAACTAGAAAATACTTAAAAATAAATTTAATTACTATCAAAACATAACTTTATAATTTGTGCGTTTTCTGGTATTGGTTTTTACCAATGAAAAAATCTATATCAGGGTTAAAATTTGTTAATTTCAACCTTAATTTACTTTCAACACACAGTTTTTTCCATACTTGTTTTTCAAAAACATCCAAGTACAAAAAAAATGTTCACAGGAGTATGTTTTTGTGAACTCCATCAAGGAATTCAAAGTTCATTTAAAGGTTTCTGAATATTCTGCTCATATATTTCTTCATATGGAAATTAAGGAATTTCCCTTGAAATATTATTTGCTGTTGAAATTGTTACATTTTTTAAACAGATGAAATACAAAATATATTTTTGTGACAAACCTCGATTGTTTCCGTGACCCACTAAAATAGCCGCCGCGACCATAGTTTGGGAACCGCTGTTCTAGATTAAAAATGAAGCTACTGATCCTAAACTTATTTTCATTTGTTAATATTACGTTTTATACTTACGTTTATTAATTTTACCTAATTTATTAATATTATACGTGGTGTTAAATTTTTTTTTTTAACTTTTACAATTAAACTAAATTGAAATATTATATCATATGTATGTAAGTCAAGCTATAAAACTCTTTTCGGAATTTTATCCTAAACAACAAAATTAGCATGTGGTTTTAAACTTTCCCCAGCACTTTACTTACTGAGTTAATACGAATGTTATTGGTGAGCTTCAATCATTCCCACATTATTTTCAATATAATTTCCTATTTTCTTTTCAGTTTTAAAATTTAAAAATGTAATGTATAACTTTGATTAACCCAGCTCTGTTTATTGAAGTGACTAAGTCAAGGTTTTTATGAGCCGCTACACTGTAAAAAAAAATCTGTGAAGGTACTAAACATTTTCTAGGAAACTGGGATTCCAAGAACTTTTCATGTAACGATAACACGAAAAATTCGTGTAATCGATTCTGAAACTTGAATTTTTGCTGTTACCGTTACAGGAAAAGTTCTTGGAATCCCAGTTTCCTAGAAAAGGTTTAGTACCTTTGCAGATTTTTTTTTACAGTGTACAGGGGGTCTTTAATGACTAAACACTTTTGGAACCGTAGCATGCATTGACTATTATTTCCAAATAGTAAATTATATCTTATTTATGACGGACATTGTACGTTTAAATAAAGCAACGATTGTTATACGAATATGGTAGGATTTCTTGCCCGCACTATAAAAAAAAAAAAGAAAAAAAAAAATCTGTAAAGGTACTAAACTTTTTCTAGGAAACTGGGATTCCTACAACTTTTCCTGTAACGGTAACAGCAAAAATTCAAGTTTCAGAATCGGTTACATGAATTTTTCCTGTTGTCGTTACATGAAAAGTTCTTGGAATCCCAGTTTCCTAGAAAATGTTTAGTACCTTTACAGATTTTTTTTTTCAGTGCGCGGTCTGTACCCGATGTGCCCATGCTTTGTAATCTCTGAAGACTTGAGTGAAATCTCGATATACACATATATTGTTTTGAGACGGTACTGCCTGAGCTCACGTCCAGAATGTTTGTACTCTCACTGCATTACATCCTATCCTACTAACACTTGTACAATATTATTATCAGCTTGTTTAATTCTCATCAATTTTCTTTTTTCCAAATTGGATTAAGTTATAATCTCAAAGTCATAGCGTTTTATTGTTACGACAAACAAGCAGTTCCTTCTGTTACATAGAAGAAAGGGAATCGAACACCAACGCGACCCGAAGCGGTGGCAAGGCCGTGACGTTAGCGGCATTATAGCTGCCTTTGACAATGGCCGGTCTCCCTAATGATCGAAGTAACTCTAGATCCCCTTTACGGAACAGATTTGAGGGAAAAAAAAAGTGTCGAGAAGCGAACCAGAACAATTATCACAAAGCGTTTATTCATTTACGAGTTAATTAAGATATCTATTCGGTATTTTTTTTAAGACTCCCTTTCTCTCGTTGCGATTTGTTTATTTTGGTCGTTTTTGTTTTAATGTCGAACTTATTTTATGATCGTCCTTTGTTTTAGATTCTTAATATTTTTTTTTATTAGTTTTAATTGCTCACATATGATACTGGGGTTAAATGAAATTAGGGTTTAATGAAATGTAAACATTCACTTGCAGATTAAATTAAATTATATTTACTTCGGTATGTGAGACAAAGAGATCTAAGCTAATGACCTCGATCCGAAACTTGAATCGCAGCAACAGCTGTGATAGCTTAGGTAAAAGAAGCGAAGTAGTTGTAAATAAAAATAGTAGTAGTAACACTAGTTGTGTAAGTAGTAGTGGTGGTAGTATAGTAGTACGATTAGTACTAATGATAAAGTAGCACTGATAATAGTTCTAATAGTAATAGCAGTAATTACAGTTGTAACAGTAGCAGTAATAATAAAGATGTAACAGTGGTAATAGTATAATAGTAGCAGCAATAAGTGTAATAATAATGGCAATAATTTTGTTAATGATAATTCTACAAAAAGGGTTAGTCGTCATTTTTTAGGACCTTGTTCTCTTCTTTGCACTTTCTGAAATTTGTTTATTTTAATCGTTAAATTTTTTGTTTGAACGATAAACTTATTTATGATCCTCTTTTGTTTTACTTCTTAAAAAAGAAAAAAAATCCATTTTAATTAATTCTATATGATACTAGAGTTATAAAAATAAACATTCGTTTGCAGATTAAATAAAGTTACATTTAGTGTGGTGAGAAAAGATATCTAAGGTTACGTTCACATCACAATGCCGGCCAGGTTGCCCTGTCTCAAAGAGTTTAAGCATGTGGAATAAACTTGTCGAAGGATGGAAATTGGAAATACTTTAATTGTTTCATTCTTCTGTGCTTCAGAAGAGATGAAGCCGACGTCTACACCTTCTTATAAACTCACACAGAGAAATCCTGAGAATGCTTCGATCACGTGATAAGCTTTTTATGTTTACATTTCATTTATTTACAATTTGGTTTGGTAGATTGATTGGTAACAGATTTAATTTGCAGCTTTAACAATTCTATTAAAGAACTAAAGATTTTTAGCTTTTAAAATTTTTAAAATCGTTTTTAAACTTCATATTTCGTATGATTGAATGCATAAAAAAAAAACACAGTGGCCAAATTGTGATTCATATGTCAGTTTTCGTGACGCTTTAATTGGTAATCTTGACGTATAAATTGACAAAGCAATGGATTTAGTAAAATTAAGTTTAATTTATTATAACTAATATATCATTTTATCGTGGATGCGTAAATATTCTTTTTGACTAAATAATAATTTAATCGAAAATGATATGAATGCATTATAAGTGTTTGTTTTATTATTTCTATTATAGCCTACAGTCGGCAAACCTATGGCACGCTGCAGATTATTTTTGGCTCGGAATAGATTCGGGTTCTACATCAAAATATTGTAGAATTTCACAAAATGCATTAATTAATCTAGATGTTGTCTCTGTTTACCTGAATTCGATTAGTTCGGTTGGTTGTCATCATCATCCAAATTTAAGAAACTTAAATATAATTTAATAAATCACAATCTAGCCCAATATTGGCTCTCAAAATTTTAAGAATAAAGCAAAATCGGAAAATTTATTACAAACAAAAGATTAAAAGGCATTATAAGTGAAATTGGCGATTTTAAAGTTAAAACAACTTGGAATTCAGTTCCAGACTCTAAAAGCTGAAGATTCTGGCACTTGAGACTTTGATATTTTTCTGAGAGACATTCTTTTCAGAAATAAATATGAAATATGAAAAATTCCAGTAAAAATATCTTGTCAAATGACATCAATTTAAATTGCATTATCTTTAAAATAACTAAATACGAGACTGGTGTAAGTTCTTTGAATTCTAAAATGAGATAAGAGAAATATTTCTAACATCAAACATCAAATATTACAAGTAACAACAAGTATTACAAATGTTTTTTTTTTATGCTAAAACAAAATTTTCAGTAATTTTGATTCGATATTATTTGATCCATAAATTTCTTTTATTGTTGTTGGCACGTTATGATCATGAAAAATGAATTGTTGGAAAAATTCGGCACGTTTGTTTGAAAAGATTCGCCGACCTTATTCTAAGAGATTCTAGAGATTCCCATATCTAATTGTATATACTATCGTAAAGATCCATTCCATATGTTTTAACTTCTTTCGTGATCGGGTAACTAACTATTTTGCTTATAGACTAAAGTTCCTATTGCATGTGACAATTTGAAGCGACAAAAATTGTCTCAACACAACGATAAAGGCTCATCTTTCGTCAGTTTTCGAAGCTTTTATTAACTGTTCTGAGTGAAATTGATCCTTTGCACAAATTAAAGAATACTATAGGTTACAAAATTGCTCCAACAAAAAAGTTTCTTGTTTCGAGCAACTTTTTTTGAAGCTATAGGCTAACATTGTGCGGCACGAGAATTAGCAACAACTTTGATGCCTCATGTAATAGGATCATTGGTCGAACTGCCTTGAATTGAAATGTGATTAGTATTAACAGTTGTAATAGCATAGGTAAAAGTATCAAAACAACAGAACAGTATCAAAACAGTTATCATACAGCACGATAGTGCTGTATAGTAGAGCTCAGATGCATAGTAATAGATGTGGTAATAGTACTAGTAGCAGTGGTAATACACATCTACAATGTGTCTGTATGTATGTTTCGAATGACTCACAGAAACAAATGATTTGCAGCCTTATGATTTTCCAAGTTTTAATGAGTATGAACTAAATAGAAAAAAAATGGAAATACAATTTATAAAATAACAATGCCTAAGCTATAAGCAAAAATTTAGCTTTTGGAAACAGTAAGCTAAAGGAGAAATTAACTTCGTCTTTTTCTATCGAAAAACTTTTTACAGATTATTACATGTAATGGGAATTTTAGTCTATAAACAAGACAATTAGTCACCCGATCACGAAAGAAGTTAAAACATATGTAATGGATCTTTACGATAGTGTATACAACGAGATATGGGAGTGTCTAGAATCTTCTAGAGCAACGGTTCCCAAACTTTTGGGCTCGCGGAGCCCTTTTTGGGAAGAATTTTTAAGGCGGAGCCCCTAAACACAACTTTACTCTGTGATTTACAATTACTGTTTTTTATGCCTATGGAGCAGAGAAAAGTCTGTTAAATAAAAATCCGAGCCAGTAATTTCTAACATTAGAGTTTGTTCTCAGTTTGGCCCTTTGCTGATACAGAAATTTTGAATTCATGCTAGAAATTTTTAAAATAAAAAATTTTCTATTGTACAACCATTTAAACGTTTTATTTAATATTTCTATTATTGGATACAATAAAATAAAAATAAGGACTAAAAATCTTTTTGTTGTTGTTGTTGTTGTTGTTGTTGTTGTAAAACATCGACTTTGTTTTATCGAGATGTTTTTTTTATACACAGCAAAAAGTATAGTTAAAAATTTGTGATTTCTGAAAGCGCTTTGTAACAATGAAAACAAATTCTTTTTTACTCGAGATATGTTCAAAAAATACTGTTAAGGAGTTAATGACACCCAATTTTAAAATAAGAGATATTCTTTTGGGATTTCCAGTATGAACTCGGAATTAAAGATCAAAATGGTAACTATGTTTGGATTATGCATTGCATTCGGGCTTAAGTAAAACTATTATAATTAATGGCGAAAAACAACAGACAGAGGAAAAAAAAAGGTAAGTTTTACAGTTTTCGTTTGCAGAGGGGTACTTCAGTATAATTCCAATAGGCTACTCGCGAAAAAAATAAAAAAATCTAGTTTTAAGCACCCATGAGTAATTATGTAACACGCTTTCGTTAATCCCGCCTACTCGTAATAGAATCAAGCTATTAAGGAATATTTTTTCGTTCTTCTTTAAGTTTCAAGTACTTCTAAACAGGCAAAAAAATAAATCGTCTATCAGCTTCTTTTTCTTTTTTTTTTTTTGAGCCAATTAAAAAAATGCATTTAGAATTAGGTCATCGCTTTAGTGTTTAAGTGGGTGGGGCGGCAAAATGTATGAGCTGTATTGTTTGATGCAGCATATTAATTTTTTGGGGTATTTTATTTAAAATATTTGGCCATTAATTACAGTTTTGAAAGAACATTTCTTTCGTCATTGTTTTTTTCCCTCAAAACAGACATGCAGTTAAAAACTACGCATGTTAAACGTATTGCAACTATGTAGAAAATTTTTTCCAACAAAATGGGATACATGGGTGAGATTAAATTTATATCAGGGTGTGTAAGGGGGTTGTAAAAAGATACAAAATGCTAAAAAAAATCACTTTGAGCAATTTACATTGCTTATAAAATTATGTATAATTATGAAAAACAGCATAGAAAATTTAAATAACTAAGAAATTATAAAAATATAATAAACAGATTAAAGCAATTAAAGTTACGAAAAAAAAATTATGTACACAACGTCCGTAAATATTAATAAATCTAATGAGGGGTTTCTTAAGTAATACAAAATATTACATAAAAGGGGCGTTATAATCGACAAACATTGTTGTACAGAGATAAACAGTATAGAAAATTTAAATATGTAACTAAAATAAACAGATTAAAGAATTCAAATTTTTATATAAGAAAATAAATATATGTATACAATATACACAAATGTAATATGGATCTAATAAAGGTCTTGATATGGATCTAATAAATTATAGAAGATACAATAAAAATATCTTTTCAATGACAAACATTAATTTATTATAAAAAAAACAGTGTAAAATTTTAAATAACTGAAAATTAATATAAATAAAATAAACAGATTTTTAAAAAATCAAACATATAAAAATAAAAATAAATATTATATGCACACATTACTCACAAATGAATCTTGTGAGGGATATTAAATGATATAAAATCTTTAAGACCTTTTAAGCAACAGATATTGTTTTAAAAATTAAATACAATTTTGAAAACTAGGATAGAAGATTTAAATAAGAAAAATTTGATAAAAATAAACATTTAAGGAAATTAAAATCCCCAAAAATAAAAATAATACAATATGCAACATATACAAATACCAAATGCCTGTATTTTTTTCTGCTTAAGTTTGACGAATAATAATATATAAAAGTTTAATGTGCAAAAATGTGCTTGAATAATTTTGGACAGTTATTTTATTATCTGGTGCGATTTTCAACAATAGCAAGCAAATATCTGGTTCTGCATTTAATCGGTTTCTGTATTTTGTTTTGATACTAGTGTAAGTAGAGAATCCAGCTTCACACAGATACGTCTTTGAAAATAAAAATAAAATTAATTTTGCTCTGTCTGACAAGATTTTGAATTCATCTGTCAAATGAAACGAAAATTCAGTGGCACGCTTGCTTTGAAAAGATATTTCTAAATCGCCTTCAGATGTTAAATCAATGAAATTTTCGTATTCCTCAGACTTAAGCTGTGTGGTATTGTTTTTACACTGAAAGATTTAGTATCCATTTAAAATCGTCCAGCATCTTATTCTGAGCAGTTGGGAAGAAAATGCTCAAATGAATTTATCAGACCTTCAAGATGAACTTGAATACTTTCTAACATTTTATTTTCAAACTTAATGTCATGGTCATTTAAAAATATTTTTATAAGAGTTAGGTATTTAGTAAGAATTAAGTATTAACATACAAATAGGCCAAGTTCCAAAGTACTAAACTGGTTTCTTTTTTGTTCGGCAAGCAGAGTTAACCGCACTGCCTGGCCTTTTCTGTTTCGATTTGAAACGCATGTTCTGTTTGAAACGCATTCGACTCACAATACTATTTCTTGTAGCCTATTTAAAATACATAATTTTTAAAACACAATTAGGATAAAAATATAAAATAAAGCAATTCAAACCAAAAATATTATACAGAAAGTAGATATATATAATGCAAATGTTAAAACGCTTTCGAAGTATATTATTGTATTTTTCAACTAAGTTACAAATACATTTATTTTTGACACACGCACACAAATTCCTACATACTTTTGAAAATCTTGCATTATGCTAATTCCTTTCATGTTTTGCTTTTTTTCTTGGAATGTCGCGGAGCCCCTGGAAAGTTCAGGCGGAGCCCCAAGGGCTCCGCGGAGCACACTTTGGGAACCTCTGTTCTAGAGGCTATAATATAGACTAGTACCCCTCAGGCCGAAATGTCGGAGCATCGAGAACTGTAAACATATAAGATAATATTTGAAGATATGCCTTGTTTTTATGATTAATTTTAATAGTATAAAAGTAAGTTTGGAACAACAGTTGTCAAACCTTCATTTTAAAGCGTTTATTACAATAACCAGTTGATTCATCTAATGCTTTAATGCTAAACTTTCAGCAAGTTCTTCCATCCTTTTCATTTGGTCATGCCTATCCTTAGCGAAAAGCGTAACACTTCCTGTAAACGACAAAATGTACTACAAATAACATAAGCTGTTTTATGTGATAATACTTTTAGACAAATGTGCGCAGCATTTTTGACAGTCTTAAACTCTGGGATATGTGTATTGTGGCAGGACATGCAAGCAGTTAAAGGTAACTGACTTCATGAACATAAGGCAAATTCTTCTTTCAAATATTTACAAATATGCTTGATATGGAAAAATCTTCCAGTTAGAAATGGCCTATGATAATCATCAAAATGAACCATTATAGACTGTGGCAAGCCTAGAAATTCAAATCTCGGCCTACAGACAAAAGATCTTATCATAATTAATGAACCTCTTTCTAATCCTCACTCCATCCAGATATTAGCATTTAATAGAACTATGAATTCGGCTGCTGAGTAATGTCCAGAATGAAATTCAGATTCAGGTTCATCCTCACTCATCTTACTATTTAAAAAATTGTGGTTTGGTAAAATTCTTGTCATTAGCCACTTGATTTAAGAAGTACTTCTTGATTATGTTCTTTATCTTGTTTGTTTTTTGAGAAAAAGACATATGGCATCTTTAAATCATTTAAGTTAGCTGGAAGCAGTACATATTTGCGTCGTTGTATAAGTGAGCAGAGTTAGTTTAAAATTTCACCCACGAAAAGTGAGTTAAGAATCTTTCGAAATTGCGTTTGCTAAACGTCGTTTATCTTAGTAAATGTGTTTTTGCGAAATATTTTTTAAAAGACCTAAGCTTTTTTTGTCCGTGAAAAGCCAAAATGTCTTATAGAATGTCTTTGGGAGGAATGCTTCTGGAAGTATATATTTCACGCGTTGTAACTACCTAATACATCTAAGGATTTGAACAAATAAGCCTCTAAAAGGCTTAGTGGTGTGTGTTTTTCTTTCGTGACATCTTTATTCAAGGTCAGGCATAAAAAAATCTGATTATTAAAAATTTGTCAATAATAAATAATAACAATGAATCCATGCTGAGCTGTCGATTTATAGCTTTCTGACTTTTTAATCAGGACTATTTAAAACCCATTGATTCTTTAAGAGCAGAATGAATTGCCTTGCCTTTGACATTAAATGAAGCAGTATTTATTAGTACCAAAAAATGATAGTTTCTGATTCTAAATGTTCTATAACTGTATTAATAATTTCAATGATTTTTTTCAGTGTTTCTTTTCCAATAATAAAAGTTCACTTAGATAACTTTGTAACTTTTGCTGATAGTGGAGAACTATGTCAGAGCATAAATGAAATATCTTCCAATGATCATGCGTAAATATGATGTCAGAATAATCAAAATTTTTAAGCAACGTAATTTGTTGTGGATTAGAATAATTCAATAAATCAGAAATATTAAATTATGATTATGTCCATTTTATCGAAAATGATGTTCCGATTGATTTGTTTAAAGTTCGATCGGAAACTAGAAGAGACCCAATTTTAGGAAAATTGTTTAATTATATAACGTATGGATTCCCTAAAAATGTTACTGATGGTGAGATTAAAAAGTATTTTAGTCGTAAAGATGAATTAAATGTGGATAAGGGTGTAATAATGTGGGGCTATCGTGTTGTGATCCCAACAAAGTATAGAAAACAGCTACTTAATCATAGGCGTAGCCAGCCTCTTGAACGGGGGGGTGCCCAAATTTTTTAACCTGAACATGTTGGGTACAAACAATATCTTATGTAATAAAACCTAATAAAACGGAACCCCATAAAACCTATCAAATTTCCGTTTTAGACAGGTTTTTTGCGGAAGGTACAATTGTGTAGGACTTCTTTTAAAAAGGACCCAAACGCAATTTTTCATTGCGTGAAGAAGGATGAGAAATTGCTTAAAACTAAATCTAATGGACAGGGGCGTGCGAAGAGAAAACTGCTCCCTGGGCAAAGTTACAAATTGGCGCCTCCTCCACCCAACGTTTTCTTGCAACAGCCCAAAATGACGTTGGTAGTATAAATTTGGCGCCCCATAAAATTCCACGCCAGGGCAGCTGCTCCCTACGCTCCCCCTTTCACACGACGCTGCTAATGGATAAGAAAAATATATATAAACATAAATAAAACATGATAGATATAAAATATAGATATCCGTAAACATAAATCTGTAATTATCACAAGTTTTCATTTCAAACAGCAATAAAATACTAAAATAAAAAAGCACGACTTTAGTTCCCCCCGTTATTTTGATCAAAGTAGCACTGAAATAACTTGTAGTACGCAATTTAAAGTGAAAAATAGTTCTTATATTTTCTACTCATGAATAAATAAAACTTTCCCATAAAAAAAATGAGCCCGTACAAATGTCAAAATATGATCCCAAAAAACGAAATTTAGCAAACCAACGAACCAACCTCCATATTAATCTGAATTTTGCGTAGCATCATTTCTTATTTTCAGAGGAAGCACAGATTTGTACTAGAGATGAGTTCGGGCTCGATTTTTGAAACCCGCGCCCGAAAGATTTTTAGTACATTGGAGCACGAGACCATCCGAGACAAGGGCGGATCTGGAGAGTCCTCAAGGGGGGCGGGGGCAATTTTAAAAATTGGGAGACTCGCATCCTATGCGCGGGTCAGGGCTAATATTTTCACTACGGGTCGGGTTTGGGTCCGGTTAACTTCTATATTTTCTGCGGGTCGGGTTTGGGTCCGGTCGACTTTTTTTCAAGCGGGTCGGGTTTGGGCCCAATTGATTTCTACTTTTTTCTGCTGGTCGTGTCAACTAATCAGAGGCGTGTGAACAGAAAACTGCGCCTGAACAAAATTTCACCTTGCCCCCCCCCCCCCCCCCTCAGACTACTTTTCTTGTGAATGGCAAAAATGACGTTGGTAGTATAAATTTGACGTCGTTTAAATTTCTGGGCCCAGGGCGACCACCCCACCCTTTCGCACCAAGCTGTAACTAATACTTTTTCTGTGGTTCGCATTTAGGTCCATTTGACTTATACTTTTTGCAGTGGGTCAGGTTAACCTCTTTTGCTGTGGGTTGCGTTTGGGTCCGGATGACTTTTTTTTTGCTGCGGGTCGGGTTAACTTCTACTTATAATATAAATTATAATAGTAAAGCTGTATAATACGAAGGAAAGTAAATTTTAAAAAATGCATTTCTTAAGATTTCGCTAAACAAATGTGCAACATAAATATATATTTTACGAATAATAAATAAGATGCCAGCCCGAATTGGGCTCGGAGTGAAGAATTGCACGAATCGTTGGGAAAAAATAGTATATAAAATAAAGTTTGGTATAAAATAAAATTGTACTTTGGGACCGTTCAAGTATTACGTAAGCATATTTTTAGTCATTTTGTACCCCCTCCCCTCCCCTTGTAAGAAAATATAAGCAAATGCTTGACCCCCCCCCCCCTTTGCTTACGTAAGATTTTATGACAGTTTTTACATCAATACTTTTTGACTTATAAAAAGTTACCAATCAATTACATTATTAATCCTACAAATTTATATAGGCATATAGGGATTGTGATATCAAAATATGTCAATATTATTTGTCAATGTTAGTATCCATAATTAAATCCGACTAAATTCACTATGCAACTAAAAGCAATACTCTTTCACTAAAAATTCACTATGCAACTGAACTAAAACAATAAATATCTGTGCTGTATATCAGAGACAAGAAAAACCCCAAGTAGGTTTTCTGCTTTCTAAAGTTCCAAAACCTGTAGAGAAGGAAGTTCGACAATAGAAGCGGAAAGACAAAAATTTCCAGAAATTCTGCAAAAATTCCCGGAATTCCATGACCGATTGAACGGGAGAAAAGAAAATACCGGACTTAGCTAAAATAAAGTCAACTGACCAGTTACCCTGGCAACAGAACCCAGCCACACCGGTTCCTGTGTTTTTCTAGTCTTCCAATGAACTTGACTTGGCACACAACTTAACAGACAACAATGAAGACAAAGGGCGAGTGGGTGATGCGGGTCATGCGACTGCCGATGAATAAGCAAAGGATAAAATCGGAAATAAACGGCGAATTTCGAACGGACTGTAGAACGCTCTTTCCCCATCATACCTTGTTTGCTTGTTGAATTTGAACTGCAGTTGCTTCGTTGTTAATGCTTACGTAAGAATTGTCGTGACCCCTCCCTCCCCCTTGTCAGAAAAAATAAGCAGACTCTGGACCCTCCCCTCCCCCTTTAGTGCTTACGTAATACTTGAACGGTCCCTTTATACATAAAAAAAAGTCTCATATTTTGTCTCCTTTAATAAGAAAATATTATGGACATGTTAATAAAGTGTGTTTCATGAATAAATGCATGGGACTTGTAGAAATTATTATCGATTATTTGTCAAATCGAAAATTTATCAATTTTCTATAAAATGTGCACATTTTTAACTATAACCATTTCATTCCTCATAACAATCTTTTAAGATAGGCGTGACCCAGACAATAACATTAAATTAAAAATTTTAAATTACGACGCTTTTATAGGAATAAAGGAAACACTGCTCAATTGCTTACTATCGGAATAATATGGAAATTAAATTTACTTACACCAAAAGTGACTTCTTAAATTGCAGAGTAACAGCTTCAGCATTATCAGAATTCACAAAAAAAGCAACAATCACTAAAATTATTTCCATATGAAAAGCGATTACGACCTGTGTACGCTGTGTACAATAGTAATCTAAATTATGTGCCAAAAGCAAACTAAAATTGGAAGAAAATATCCTCTTCGCATTAAATGTCTAAATAATAATGATAATAAACAACCCTATTACAAAATAACCTCTGCTACAGACAAAAACCAAACTACAGACAAATTCATTATTCCCGCTTTTTTGTTGGCGCCAGAAATCGTCGGAAATGGCTAAAATAGGTTTGTAGAAATGCCTAATAATTTACTTTTAAAATAGCATTCTAAAGCTAAAATAGAAAAAAAACACAATTTCTGCTGCCCCTTCATTCTAATCAAAATATCAATATAGTGATTTGAAAAGGAACAAGTAATGTTTAAGGGGGGGGGGGGGAGGCAAGTTCTTTTAATATTTTCTAGTCATTGATAAATAAAATTTATAGGTTTCAGAAAAAATGAGTCCGGGTCCGAGCACTGTCTCTTCTCTAATACAGACATTTAGGAAGAATGACTCCAGGCAGGGCTCGACATGGAAGAAAAACAAGTCTGGCCCGACCCAAATCATCAGAAAAAAAAAAGATCAGGAAAAAAAAAGATCAGGCACGGCTCTAAAAGTCAGAAAACCTGACTCAACCCAACCCTAGGATGTGTGATCGTCCCTTCCCTATCTCCCCCCCCCCCCACCTTAGATCCGCCACTGCATGATTAATGAATTGGCGCGGCCCGGGCCGGGCCGCGCCGCTTTGACATTGGCTTTCAGCCTAAGTCCTATTCCAAGAAGATCTCTCATGTTGGTTTGAAAACCTTTATGGGCCCTGGGGGGGGGGGCGATCGCCCCATCGCCCCCCCCCCTTTAGATCCGCCATTAATCCGAGCCCGATACAAAAAGTATACAAAAATAAATAAATAAAAGATTTAATGATATTTTAAAATTGTTTCAAATGTGATATCCCATTTTTAAAATTTTCTTATAAAATTTGCTGTTAAATAAAAATTTTAATTCAAGCTTATGAAAAGAGCAATTTGCTATCAAATAAAAATATCCTTCATACCTAAAATGATTCCCATATTTCTTGTCCTTTAAGAAGAAAATTTGATGGACATATTAAAGAAGTGTAATGAATAAATGGATAGAGTTTATAGAAATTACTATTTGTATGCTGAAGAATCAAAAAACGTTTTCAATTTCCTATAAAAAGTGTACATCTTCAGGGGTGTAGTCGTAAAAAAAACCACAGGTTACACGATCGACGCAGAGGGTATATGCTCAAGGCACAGAGTATACTCTAGAGAGTACATCCTATGGGTTTCATGGGAAACAGAGGGTTATACGGTGTTCCTTAAAAAAATCCAGAAGGTATACCCCAGTATACCCTTCACCATGTTTATCTATAATCAATTCATTTCTCTTAACAATTCCCCATGACTGACGGGAACCTTAAAATCAACGCAAATTAAAACATTGATACAGTTATCGTAAAGTTCCGTTGTTTTTATAGGAAAAGAAGAAACATTAATCGAATATTTTCTATAGGAATAACATGTAAAATATGTTTACTTACGAAGGGAAATCAGCATAAGCAAAATTTACGATGACAAACAGAAAAAAAAATCACAATGCTGTTGTCATATGAAGAACGATTGTGATTCGTGCACAATCAAATAATTTGCAAACCTCAAGCATCTAGTCTGCATCGAAAACGAAAAAATCATTCTCTAACAAAATAAATAAATAAACGATCGAATTAAAAAATATCTTCTGCCTTAAACCAAAATCCAACCAGAAGCTAATTTATTATTTATGATTATTTTGATAGGCGCCTTATCAATTAATCGTCGACGGAAATGCAGTAGACATAAATCTCCGTACATCACAAATTTTCTTTTGAAGCAACAATCAACTATTGAAACATTAAAAAAAAAATTATTTTTCTTTCGTTTTGATCAAAATAACACTGAAATGACTTGAAAAAGAATAAATAATTTTAAAAGGAAAACAGTAATTCTTTCAATCTCTTCTACACATAAATGTTTTTTAATTCTCAGAAAGAATGAGCCCGAGCCCCCCCCCCCCCCCCGGGCCTGAACACTAAAATGAAAATAGATCCCGTAACCGCTTCGGATCCGGGTTTGGGCTCGGGCTTTCGTGCTGGGGCTGAGCTTGTCTCATCTCTAATTTGTACAACCTTCCACCCCCTCCGTTCTCCAGGCTAATCACATGGTGGAATTATCGTTTCACATCTATATTTCCTTTTTTTTTTTTTTTTTTTTTTTTTTTTGCTCCTATCTAGACTTTAGATAACAAAAGCAAAGATATAAATAGTAGTTTCTATAATTGTCGAGAATTTACTCTAATTTTTTATGGAAATATGCATGCAATAGACAGGTGTTAAAAAAATTCCATAAAGAAACAACATCAAATTGGGATTATAAAACCAATTTTTTTGATTTACTGTGATTAATACAGATTATAGTAAATATTCTAGTTTTAAAAAAGATGAATAAAATAATTTTCTTAAAAAAAAAAAAAAAGAAAGAATCAAGGTTTCTTCTTTTATCACATTTCAAAACATAGACTGTTAGTTTTGATTAACTAATTGAACTAACTTTGTTTACATTTTTCTTCTTTTTTCTTTTATAAATTTTGATTTTTTGAAATAATCAATCTTGTATCTGCGCGAGCGGGGGGGGGGGTGCCCGGGAACCCAGGGCACCCCCCCCCCCCTGGCTACGCGCATGTTAATGAACTTCATAGTACTCATGAAGGTATAGTTAAAATGAAATGTAATGCTAGGACTTATTTTTGATGGCCTAGGTTAGATTCGGAAATTGAGGACTTTGTCAAACGTTGTAGCGTTTGTTCTGAATCTAGACCAGAGCCTAAGAAATGCAAAATCATTTCAGGGAACAAAGCTAATTACCCTTTGAAAGAGTCCATGCAGATTTTTTAGGTCCTATAAAGGGGAAAATGATTTTAATAATTGTAGATGCATATTCTAAATGGGTCGAAGCATTTGTTATAAAGAATATGTAGGCTAAAACATGCGTTGAAAAGTTTAGGGAGTGTTTTGCTCGTTTCGGTTTACCTAAGATTGTGGAAACTGATAATGGAAGACAGTTTGAATCAGGCGAATTGATTAATTTCTTGCAAATGAATGGGGTAAAATTTCTAACATCTCCACCATTTCATCCGGCTACTAAGGGACTTGCTGAGAATGCTGTGAAAAACTTTAAACTTAGCTTAGGTAAATTATTAAAATCACCAACTAATAGCAATGTAAGCTTTGAAACTTTAATGAATAGGTACCTTTTCCATTATAGAAATTCAGTTCACATGACAACAGGGATTACACCCACTAGTTTAATTTTTAAAAATAAATTTAGAACTAGATTAGATTTGCTGAAAGATACAAATAAATCAGGTATGGTGGTTACTAAGGGTACCAGAGAAGAAGTATTCAAAGAAGGGGATAGAGTATTGTGTAGAGATTACCAAAATCCAAAAAAGAAGGGTTGGGTTCATTGCACAATAGATGAAGTGTTGGGTGATAGAATATATATGTGTAAACTAATTAATGATGATTTAATTTGGAAAAGACATTTGGATCAAATTATTGCAGATAAAAGTACTTATGATTCTGGAAGTTATATTAATAGAAAGGACAGTAACAACTTCAGTTCAAATTTTGATACCACTAATTTTAATAACAGGAGAGTTATGGATAATGTTGATAACCAGTTTAGAGATAATGAACTTCCATATCCAAAAACGGATGTTGATGTACCATCAGACGAACCTCAAAATGATACTGCAATTACTAATCAAAATACATCATTAAAACCAACAATCGCTCATCCAAATGAATTAAAATGTAATAGAGATAATAGTGATTCACAACCAATAAAATTAAATATACTTGAACGCCCTAAGCGTCATATAAAACCAGTTGTACGCAGGCACGTAGCCAGGGAGGGGGCTAAGGGGGCTGAAGCCCCTCCCGAAAGTTTGAAAAGATTGCAAAATTTTCTCTATGAATTTTTTTTTTTTTTTGTCTTTATCTTTCATTTTAAAACCACGTATATTTTTAGTTGTAAAAATATCAATGTACAGTTACAGCAATCCTTGATTTAATCAGTTATTCGAATATATTGTTTTTTATTCGTATCTAACACTAAAAATATAAAAAATATATAAATTCTTTTTAAAATGCAATTTTAACTATATCTTGGCGGTGAGGGAGAACAGTGATTTTCTCATAAGCTTGTTTATTAGTGACAAGGTTTTCAGTCTGACAAAATCTCTGTCAGTTCTTCATCATGAAAAATTTCGTGACATGATATCGGCTACAACGCATGTTAAAGATGCCCTAATTGTTTTATGTAACTATGGAGAGATTGCAGTAGAAATCTATTTATATATATATCTGTGAGATATTTCATTCTGCATCGTAACTTCGGAAGGACATCTTCCAAACTGAAATAAAGATCCCAAGCCTAACATTTAGATAGACAAAACGTAGAAACTTCCAAATTACATCCGCTGAAAGTATAGGTGCAGATTCACGGCCGCCAGTCGCTACGTTGCGATTACATTTTTTGACTTGATGTCTAATTTTTGGCATTTAAATTGCCATCCTTTAGCGATGCGATTTTCTCGCGGCTATTTGATGAAAATTGCGCTTTTCCGCAACAACCTCTGACATGAATTCCACGTTTTTTCCCGATCATCTGGCAAAAATCGTGCATTTTTTAACGATCGTCTAACCAAATTGCGTTTTTCCGCGATTTCTTGACGAAAGTAGCGGCGTTTTTTGCGATATTTTAATAAAGTTAGCTTTTCTTCTGCGGTCTTTTAACAAAATTTGCATTGTTTCTACGTTGCTTCACGTTTATTAATTTTGCTTAGAAATTAAGCCCTAGTGGTGAATGGAATAGTTGGGTTTAGCAGACACGGGCTCCTTAAAAATTTGGGGAATCTGCATTGAAGAGTATTACAATATCATGGTCTTTATTCCCCGTGTAGAAAGTCTTATTCAAAATTGAAGAGATAGATTCTTTTCGAATGAAGACATTATAAGAGATTTCCATTTCCATTTTCCGGGATTTGCTTCACTGGAAAAAGTAAGCAAATAAAAAAATCTTTAGCAATATTTTCACGTTAAAGTGTCATAGACGCAAGTGAAAGCTGAATATGAATTACGATACAGTGATTTGCTAATATTGGTACCAACTCAGAAATCCTAAAAGTTTTAGAGTACTGCGATGTATATCAAACAATTACAATAATATAAAACACATGCTGACAATCGGGGCTAACAGTCTGGGCTGCAAGCCTGGTATCAACAACCAATGCTGAAAAACCTTTTTCGACGAAAATAATAATAATAAAAAAAGGAATAATAATTAAATGTTTCTCTCGAAACGTTATGGCGAATGAGAGACTGGGTAATTGGGTAGCCTTGCAATGATTTCTATTCATTGGGACATTACAATAGATTCTGTTAAGGCAATCAACATCTAGCTAATAAAAAATTACGTAGATTGCTTCTGTTACACTAGTAAATTTACTGTGCCAAGAGTATTGTATTTATAACTAGTAAATCTGCAGATCAGGAGCCTCAACGTCAGCTTTGTTCATATTTTTTTTAAACAAACTTTGGGTAATATTCAACTTCCTGGAAATTGTAATTTAAAATTTTCAAATTACGTAATTATTTATAAGAGTAAAATAAGAATTTGAAGTTTTCAGCGACCAAAAGCGGTAAATTAAAAATTTGAAAATTTCATGATCTATTACTTTTGTTTTCTTTATTATAACATAGTAGATTTCTTCAGGGGGGCTCCGCCCCCCTTAACCCCCCGAGCCTCACTTAATTTAAATTTGTCACTTTCTAATAGTTGTGCTAATGGTTATTGTATATCTTGCATTTCTTTATACATTTTGATTTATAAGGATAAGTACAAATATTTTTCATTATCCTCATACTTCTACATTCCTGCCAACCACAAACACCTAAACTTGATGTATCAGGAACTTTTGTAACTGTAAACTCAGTAATCTAGAGTTTTACAATTTTGTTTCCGAAAAAAAAGTTTTGATTGTTTTTTGCGACAGTTATAGCGGGACAGACAGACATACAGAAGAACAGACTGACAGATGAAAAAGAATAAATTTCGTGTCTCCAAAGTAAGCCTTCACTGAAGTTTCGGCAATGACGTCATTATTAATGAGTTATTGATATCCATGTTTCTTGAATTTTTAACGACTACTATAAAATACCTGTTTTTGCTCAATTGTGACGTCATATTTTACTAAGTGAAATATACTTCTTTTTTATTTCTTTTACTTCTAATTATGCCCCCATTTTTGTCAGAAATTTTTTTATTAACGAAACAAATATCCGTGTTTAATATTTAACAAAAAGTACTATATCTATAGTTATTTTAATTCTAACGTCATATATATTTTTTTTTCCATAGTTTAATTTTTCGAATGGAAATTGCTCAATTGAATCTTATTGCTGTTGAAAAATTACTATTCCAAATTTTGATTTTTTTTTTTGGCAACGATAAAGAAAATTGGTTAAATTTTATTTAAAAAATCCCTATTCGCGTTTGAAATGAAACAGACGCCCTCTCGCGGACAAAGTCTGCAACGAAATAGAACTGATACCGTGAGCATCTTCCGCTGAAAACAGTGTTTAAATGGCCGATAAATAAATAAACAGTTCTATAATAAATAAATAAATAAACAGTTCTATAACGCATGCAACGTTGGGTTCTTTGTATTAAAATTATCTAAAATCAAAATTTTATACACAAAGTTTAGATCTATAATATAAAAAAGTACATTTGACTTACTCATGGCAAAATAACATGACAGCAACACAATGCTTGCATGATTCGCTTGCTCCAGCTTTGCAAGAGCAAGAAAATTTTTTTTATTTTCAAATTTTTGTTTTCCTTTACTAGCAAACCTGAAATAATATGGGTATTTCCTTTTGTTTGGCTTGTTTGTAAACACGAGCCTACAATCTCTATTTCTTCTTCTTTGCATTTTTTAAAGCCGCACATTACTAATCTCTTTGAATCAATAATTGCTTCAGCTTCTCTAAAGCAATTACTAGATTTTCCAGCATCTAGAAATTCTAAAATTGTCGATATTTGTAATTTATCTCCCATAATTAAATAAAAAAGATAAAAAACTGCACTTTAAATAGCTCTTTAAACGGGTTTCGCTATGCTACAGAATGGAACAAACAGCAAGCACTACGTAAACAAACGATTATCAGGTCTATACAACGCCACCTTTCGGTCATTACAAACGCGAATTGGATTCTGTATGAAAAAGAAGGAAATTTTGAATTATTAAGGAAAATATTTGAAAAAAATTAATAAAACATAGCCTATGTTTTTTCTGGGCAATGTTATATTTATACGTAAAAATACAAAGACATTAATTAATTCATCAGTTTTGATGTTGACTTCATTTAAATTTTCGTACACGCTTTCAAATTTATAACATTATAAGGATAAGGATTAAGATGAATGGTTGCTTAGCAACCATTAAGAGAAAATAAAGAAAATGGAATAAATACATTTGAAATAAGTAAATCTCTAAAACAAATTAGTTTATATTATTGGAACACATTTATAAAAAATCTCCAAAATTTACAATAATAATTTTAAAAATCTGACAAATGCGTAGACAAAATTTCAAAACAATACGAATAATTTAACTGGTAAATTTTAGCATTCATTTATCATTGAATTCCATTAATCAAATGTGTCATTTTCTCTCAGGGGAAAAAAATTGAAAATCATTGGATTTGTCATAGAAAAGCATTACTACGCAAAATAAAATATTCTATATTTTCCGAACGAATGAATCAAATCTAACAAAAAAACTATACAGCTTAATCCCAGTGTCTCACTAACATACCCACTTAATTTCAAGCCAATCGAATGCTTTTTGCGTCAGTTATCGCGGAACAGACAGACAGACAGACTGATAGACAAACAGAATCCAAAAAATTTCGTGTCTCCAAAGTAAGCCTTCACTGACGTTTCAGCAATTACATTAAGATTTCTCACTCGCAATGCCAGATACTCGTAAGCTAATATTTATCCCGTGTTTTAGATCAATTCAAATTACTTGTTTTGCATTTCAATATTTTTTAACATATTTCTCAAAGATTATTTGAGGCCTATCTCAAACATTGCAACTTTGGGCCTTTTTAATTTCACGGAAGTATTTTCCTAAAACCATTTCCGGTTTCCAAACCGGTTTGAAAATTGGAAATACTTTTGAAAGCCAAAAATTGTAACAGAAATTGAAAAAATTAAACACAGGATATAAAATTTTTTGGCATGGTCGTCAAGTATCCTATACAGGAATACACTTTAGGTTAAGCTTTGTTTCCTTTTAAATTTTCGCTTTAAATTATCCAAGTTACTGTTGTAAGATCAGAAAAAATTCTATGATTGAGCCCCTCCCGAAGAGAAATCCTGGCTACGGGCCTGGTTGTACGTCTTAACTTGTAGAGGAGGATATTGTAATGTATTCTCACTCCATATATCAATCTCCATATGTTTTATATTTGTAGTTCAACTCAACTCAATATCATATTTATGTAACTTACTTATGTGGATCTGGCAAATTCCACGGTTGTAAAAATTGTAATAAAGATGCCGTGAATACGCGACTTTTGTGTCTGTTTTATTTATCTTAATAAATCCGTATGAATTATTTAATTATGTATAGTAAAGACACTACATAAGGTGTTATAGTTGTCGAATATTTCTGATTTTCAATACCCGCCGAGATTTTAGCCCTACCGACGTCCAGCTCATTTTTTGTGTCGATATGACAAATATGTTGGAAGCTATCGAGGTCACGACAAAAGTGTAATATCATGCAGGGAAGCCGGAGCTATGCTCCGACAATTATAAAACATAGAATTATAATGCTCTCAGGTCGTTGTCGATCAAATTATTATTTAGTCAAACTTTTTAAAAGAAAAGAAATTACATTTTTAGTATTTAACCCCTTGGGGACGAGCGACATGTATTCGTGCCGCGAAAAGGCTTAATCCTTGGTTATCCCCACCAGTAAAATTTCACTGTAAAGTTTGCATTATTTAATCGGAGCATTGTCTCGATAAACAAGGCACGAATTTCTGTTTTTTAAAACCGGTGACAAAGCATTAAAAATTTCGCAAAACGCTCCCATTGCGAAGGGGTTAAGGTGACATACGCTTTATCAAGTTATTAGTTTATTTGTATTTACCTGTAATACATTTAATTTATCCTTTTAGTGCTATCATATACAAAAAAGAAAAAAAGAAAAAAAAGGATTCATTTTTAGAAAGATAAAAAAAAAAAAAATGTATTATGAGATAACCTACAGCATTAAATTAAGCTATACAGTAAGTATTTGATCGGAGAGTATGGACATTAATATCCCAGAGTGTTTTGCATACTTCCTCAACAGGGTTTCCTCCCCAGCCGGCTGGGATTGAACACATCCATAAATACTTATTACAAGACACCTTGAGTGGGTTTAAAGAAGGAGTTACTAATGCTATTAAGGAGGAAGGAGGAAATACCTATGCCACGAACCACTGGAGAAAAAAATAAAATTTCTCATAAATTTGTTGATCGCAGTTGTATAAAGTCGGTCAAACTTCTGAAACTACGACTTCACGTTTCTTTTCTAACGCGGATCCGAGCCGACAGCGTTCTTTTAGAATTAATAAATAGTATCATGCTGAGTTCTTTTACTGTAAAGTGCCAAGTAAATAGTAGATGTGGCCTGTTCGGATCACCAAATTGCCGGCACATGTTGAGGGGGGGAGGTGGAGGAAGAAATGTGATATGGTAACTAGAAACATGATCAGCTATATGGATTCTGAATGTATTTCTGTTTTATAGAACTCGGAAATTGCCTAATTTTGTGATTATATATATTTTTGTACTGTTTTTTTTATATAAAGAATTGCCCCGCAGTCAAACATGGCTTTTTTCCCATAAAACGTTGTTAATAGGATAAAGTAGAAATCACGGATGATATGATTCATTGATCTTGCTGAGTTACATGAATGTCATTATAAAATTATTGATTCTATAATCAAATGTAATCTAATTGAACTGATTTCAAAATGTTAACTGTTACCTGAAGCATCCGTAGTTATGTGAAATTCTCTCGATGATTAGTTGTGTAGGAGAAGGATACCGTGTCAGGAAGTTGTCCTTTTCCGATAAATGATCAAAACTCTGTAAAACATCTTTCTCCGACCCGAAATATATCTCGGTGGTTTGTCAAGGGTAGGGGCTCCCAGTTTGCCCTGTCATGCAATTTATTCAAAATCTTCCTTCCGGAATGTAATAGATGGAAGGAAAAAGTATCACATCACAACTCGAGACCAGTCGACGAATGGGCCAACAAAATCAGCTTTCACAATGATCTCAGATTGCATATCCATCTGGAGGATCATTGAGAAAACCAGTTTTGTCCAGTACTTTGATGAGGATGGATCCACATCACCTCTGCTTCTGTAGGGAAAAGCCACCAGAATGATGCTTTTGGAGAGAACTACATAGAATAAACAACAGCCATATCAGAAATAATTATAACAATAATTTTAAAAATACAAGTAATGAGTAAAGTTACGAGACAATATTAACATAATTTAAATAACAATAATAAAAAAAAAACCTTGCAAAATGATTATAAGAGAAACAATTAAAATTTTGAAAGCTTATAGAGTAGATGTATATGCGTTTTGTTATTAATCTACTAATTTAATTGTTATCATCGAATCATAGCAGCCAAATATCTGTTCTTCGCAACTGAATAGCTTTTTAAGTAAAACATTCTTTAAGAACAAATTACGACTAGATAAATTATTCATTATTCCAAATATAATACACGGGTGTTGAGTATATATAATTACGCAGTTCATAATGGAATTCTACCAACATCGAATTTAAATAGTGTGTTGTCACCAGAGTCCGATTAAGTTGTCGGGGTTTCGGGGGACTCCCTTTAAAACAAAGAACTGCATTCTTTTTTTTTTTTTTTTTTTTCAAATGATATAATACTGAAAAGTTAGTACTTTGGAAAGAGATATCTTAAGGCTGAATGTGTTTTGCTTTAAAACAAAACGAATAAATGTCAGCACTGATGAATATTACCTCATAAAATCAATATTATTTTCATCCGAGTTTCGAAAATGCCTTCAAGACATTCTGGTCAAGAAAGAAGAAATATTCATGATTATTTAACTTAAATGCTTTACAATAAAAAATTTCAAGGATCTGATCATTTTTCTTGTTTAAAGACCTTAATTTTGTTATTGCGTAAATTTATATTACTGATAGTTGGTAATTAGTACTTTTATATCCATATTTGTAAACCTAAATTACCAGTCCCCTAAAGAACTGATTTCATAAAAATGACTCTTTCTGTCATCTATGGTTTCATTTCGATTATGCAAAAGCAATAAATATATATTTGTAGAGTTATTATATGCTCAGGTCTGAAGAGGTTAATAGAGTGTTGATTGACCCACGAAGAGATGGACAGAAGAGGTTTAAAAAGACCTAGCACAAAACTAAATTATAAATTACAAATTAAAGGCCAGAGATCAGAAAGTCAAAATCCTTCATGGGTTGTAGTACCATTGCGTATGTATGCTATTACACATGAAATAATTCTGCATCTTCGAATTTTCTTAAATAATTCTAATAAAAATGGAATGAGTGCTCAATTCCTACACGAAAAATGTGCAGTAGGTACAAAGTGAACTGTTTACAATTGCGCTGTGACCTATGATTTTTGTCATTAAATATTCCGATGAGATTACCATTTAACATATTTTGTGATTTTTGAGCAAATTTGGACAAAAATAAGATCACTGAATTTCACTATTCTTATTTTTGGCCAAAAACTAAAACGTAATTAAAAAAAATAGTTATACACACATAAATATGATAATTATTGATTAATTATAAGTGTTTATTAAATATAGATAATTATTAAGTAATTAAGCGTGTAGCCCTAAGTTGGAGCTTTCTGCCTTTGGCCAAAACTTTTTATTTTCACATAAAATAAAATGTAAATTAATTCAGAAACGATAAAAAATGATTTTCTAACTATACGAATTTCGTTTAATTAAAAATGTTATAGGTATACATATTTGTGTTTTTTATAATGATTTTTGTAAATAATTATCTATTATATTAGAACAATCTTAAAGAATATTCGAAGCATTTCTTCGGTTTTAAACTAAACATTCTCTATTACTTTAAATCTGTATCTTATATAATGAGCGCATGAAAAGCGTCTTCAAAGTTTATTCATATATGCATTGCTTGTTTTATAATTTGC
The DNA here is from genome assembly GCA_964019185.1 of Maratus speculifer. Taxonomy (NCBI): domain Eukaryota; kingdom Metazoa; phylum Arthropoda; class Arachnida; order Araneae; family Salticidae; genus Maratus; species Maratus speculifer. Next base: position 241,117,343 of record OZ025294.1, on the reverse strand, counting down.
ATCTACATCTTCAGTCAGTCATGACTGATAATTATAAACAATATAGTTCAAAGCAATAAATAGAGTGCCTCATTTGAGCCGATATAGATCAAATCATTTATTAATGCAGAAAAAATCCAAATGAAGAAACGGGATTTTTGGAATATAGTTTCGAGCCGGCTGAATTTTCGATAGAATTTCGGCGAAATTCAGATTTTGGGCTGAAAAGAAAATTGAATTTTAGTCGATTTCTTGTTACAATCAACAAGGTTACCCGAATGAGAAAGATCTTCCCGGTTCGTCCAAAATAGCTAAATTGTCAGAACGTTGGCAGCTTACCCAAAGAGTTCCTGGTTCGAATCCTGGCCTGGATACTTTTTCAGTCAGTTGGAAAATTATAACTTGTCTAAAGAAACTGTTTTATAATGAAATCTTCGTTTCACTCACCTTAGTTATAAAATTTTACATTAATACCATTAACGATTTTTTCTACGTTGATCACATTTATAGTTTCGACTGTAGAAGATATCCTGTTTCATTTATCGAACGATTTCACTTGCATTTTAACCCTCTGTAATATTATTCTTTCTCATAAATCATCTTAAGCAATTTTTATAACGACTGTTTAGAAGCTGTAAAAGTAGTAGCTGAATCCAGAGACCTTGATGACTACCGCAGCTGACTGACAGTTATCAACGATAACTTTCGTAAAAAACGACGTCCTGAACTGTCGAAACATAATCTGGATGGGACCGAACTTTTTTATGATCTAGAAATTCTGTTTGTCAGACAAAGGCATTTGGACACGGGACTTAACTGGTGCAAAAAAAAAAAAAAAAAAAAAAAAGTTGGAAATTGCGCGTTAAACGTAGCAAATAAGGTGCTTTCGTAGCATAACAAAATTTTGAAAATATTAAGATTAGGGTGGAATGGTATAGAACACATCGGATACAGTATAGTGGTCGAAATCTTTTGTGTGTCCCTGTAAATACTATTTGCATTCTATTATACAGGAAGTAACTTGCAATAAACCTTAGCAACGTATATAAATTTCATGAAATGCGAAATAGTTTTATATTATTAAAAATGCACTCAAAATAGCGTTCTCATCTATTCCATTGTGCAATGGAATACTTTTGTGTGGCCCTGTAAATGAATAAAAAATATTCTTTGCACCATAGGTTGTGCCGAATATATTTTTTTAGTTTATACTTCATAGATGCATATTAATTCTATTACGTTCAAAAGAGTATAACATTAATGACACTCACTTGAAACTATTTTTTCTTATTGACCGTAATGTAACGGAATGCTTTTGATTGTCCTTGAAATTAAACTAATGCATCCCATTCTCATAAAATTTGATATGATTAAACAAAATGATGCAACTTTTATATATGGTTTAAACAATTCGGTTGTGTACTTTTTGTTCTGTTATGTGTGGACGGACGGATTGAACGACGACTATAGGTGCTATGTATTTACATTATTACGAACGCCCCTAAAAAGGGGAGGGTGGCGACAGACAGGTATTTTTTATGTGATACATTTTAATGCTTTACATATTCTATTTAAAGTATTTTTACCAATAGTAAATTTCAATTTAAGCATTGCAAAAATTATCAATGTCGAAAATAACGTCTAGATTAGCGGAAAATTATTATTTTCATTCTTATCTTAAACTATAAAAGTAATTCGATTGTCTATGACGTGTGTTACTTCTAAAAGTTGCTCATTCCAGGAAATACAGGGTGTCCACTCTCAACAGTAGCCAATGGCTAATTTCTAAACCGTTAGTCATAGACATATAGTTCTAATTGAAAAAATGCTTTAAAAAGATAAAGAAGTGTTTTTCAAACGATTTAGCTAAAAAAAAAAAAAAAAAAAAAAAAAAAAAAAAAAATATATATATATATATATATATATATATATATATATATATATATATATATATTAAAAAATTACAAAAATTAAATTTTTATACAGTCTCCCGGTCCTGTAAGTGATATTTAGTAAATTTTTACCACTACTCAACAAATAATAAAAAAAGTCCCATTCCTCTGCGATTAAAACTAACCGAGTAATAGCTATTTAAAGTTGAAGCATCTTTTTTGCTGCAAATTAAGGGTCAGTCACAAATTTACTGGCAATAAAAATAAACGCAAGACATAAAATTTAACATTAAACATTGAGAGTAAAATAATTTTTACAATATTATTTTTAAATACATGTTGATGTTTACATATTAAAGCAAAATTTGTACTAAAAATATAAATAAAAAATAACAGAAACGTTGTTAATTTAAATTAGGGATGGGACGAGTATTCATCCACTATTCGGTATTCGGTCTATTCGTCCCTTTTGCCGAATATTCGGTTGGCCGAATATTGAAGGCTTGTACACCAAATGCTTCGGCCGAATATCTGTAGACGAATTTTTAGAGATATCTTGCCGAATATTGCTAAAATCTCGCCGAATAGTGAAAGATATCTTGCCAAATAAATTTAGGACTTAAAGAATTTCGCTTCTTGCAATTTTTTTTCTCTAATCCAAATTGGCTATTTTCTGGCTCATTCATGAAGTCATTCTCATTCTTACTTACAAAATATACAGTTATTAAGATACTAAAAAAGAAAATGCTGCCCAAATTGGAGATTTAATTGTACGGGGAATGTCTTCTTTAGAGAATGATATATTACAACTCAAGATATAAAAATACTGCTTTATTCTAAAACACTTGAATATTTATTAATGTCTGCAAATTCCATGCACATATAAAAAGGCTCTTATGAAATCCATAACTTATTTTCTATAAAGTAAGAAATGAAAAAATTCTTTCATTAGGTATATTAACGAAGATTCATTTTCAACATTTAATATCAAATATCACTATTCCAAGTACAACGGCATAACTGAAAATAGAATTGGTGTCCAACTAGATACTGATTAGATGACACAACTTGTTTTATGAAGGTGGTTTTATAAATATTTAAATATTCTAAATATTGAAGAAAATAATTTTTATTCTATATTTTTCATTTTTAAATACTTTTATTTGCATAATTACTGACTTAAATATGTATATATTTTTAATTTGCATCTTCCTTCATTCACGTTGTTATCAATTTCTGTTTATCCTTTTAATGCTTGTTGAATAAGTGGAATATTGAAGTTGAATATTGTATGCACCTATTCAAATGTCAAAGATTTTGTTAACATATGCATTCTACTTTAAGTACACCTTTTGTTTTAATGTAATTTGTAATTTAAAGCTTGGTCCCTGATTTCAGAACAGTCTCATTCTTACATTTTTTTTTTATTATTAGAGACATAAATTCTCAATGATAAAATTTACTTCATTAAAGATTATTTCAGAAAATATCTCCTCCTGAGTTCTGAGAGAGAGAGAGATTAAGAATATTATTGATTTTGGATGCTAGAAAGGGTAAAAGTATCATTTGACAGTAAAAGTGAAGAGCATTCTTCATATGTTAATGGAAATATCTTACCATCCTGACTTACTGAAAATCAATTTGATGTACATTAGGATAAAAAGATATAATGCAATTTCATAATTTTTTTCTGTTAAAATAAGTTTTTCAAATTCAAAAATACATTTAAAAGCACATTTAAGTCTAGTAATGATTAATGAGCCCCTTTTTTTTTAATTATATATAATCAAAAGATATTTTTTTATTGGAAAAAAATGTTGGTATTCGGCCAAATCACTATTCGTCCCATCCCTAATTTAAATTATGAAAAGCAATAGTCACAATTCGTTACAAAATGACATATATTTAAAATTCGATTAGATTACTTAACCTAAAAGAATTTGGTGTAGTCCTATAAAATAAATAAATGGTATGCACCTAAAATTGTATTAATATTAAATTGTCATTGCATATAATTAAGTGTGCAAATTGCACCTCGATCGGATATTTGAAAGTGAGTTAGAATTTGAATAGAAATTTTCAACTAGGGAAATAAATATACATACGAACGTTTTAAGCAAAGTAAAAGCTTATCAAAATAACACACCTTTTTAAAATAAAATCGCGATTTCCCAAAATTTGATTTTCTCGATAAAGAGAATTTTAAAACTCACGTCTTCAACTATTTTAACCAATATAGAAGTTAATCAATAAAAATTAACACTACCGTAAAACTTATACGGTGGTAGCACCTTCAGTTAAATTGCTTTAAAAATATTTCTTTACCTCATTTAAAACATTTTTGTAATTGGAACTATATGTCTGTGATAAATGGTTTAGGAATTAGCTATTGGACAGCGTTGGAAAGAGACGCCCTTTATGATAATTTAAGCACTTAGTATACGTTCCCTGAAAACTTAGTCCAACTCATTCGTTTTCAGCTACAGAAAAGTGGTTTAAATCCTGAAATTTAGAAGTTTCATAACTCGGTCAATTTTAATGTTAGGTGAATGGGACCTTTTTTGTATTGCTTGATAGGGTGATGGAAAATTTTGACTAAATATCACTAATAGGACCGGGGGACCGTATAAAAAGTTAATTTTCGTGATTTTTTAATATATAGCTTGAAAAACAATTCTGTACCTTTTTTTAAAGCATTTTTGCAATTGAAACTATATGTCTATGACTAACGGTTTAGAAATTAGCCATTGGCCACCGTTGAGAATGAACACCCTGTATAAATGAAAATTACTTTTTAAAAGAAAGTTGCATTTTCTTTCATAAATCCTAAAGGTTTAGTATGATTGCTTCAAATTATTTTCTTCTGCAAGTATCGAAATTCAAGTTCGGTAGCTTGAGTAATACTGAAGACGTGTTAGTAAATCATGGGTTGGCAACCAGATTTTAATTCCACGTGCATTTTAACTTTAAAAGAATAAAAACATGTTGTCCTTTTTGTAAACTCTTTTATAAATGTTTTATTTTAATAATAGATTTTTGTTAAATTTAATAGGATGCAATACATATATATACATTTTACAACCAATACTAATTAAAATGCACTGTTCTAGCACAATTATCCCAGCGTTGCACTTTTGCTTTACGCTGAAATTAAATTTACTCATCATTTGAATTATAATTGCTCAAAAAAAAGAAAAAAAAATGACAAAATATATGTTGGAGAAGCGGATTCAATGACAAAATTTATTAGCCAATAAAATTTCGTAAAATCCTAGAAAACAGCCAATGTAAGAGAAACGGATTGAAAGATTAAAGTTCATTCAACTAATAGAACCGCGATAGAAAATCTCGGGAAACGCAACAAGCAAGCGGATTCAATGACTAATTTTATTGACGAATAAAATTTCAGCAAGTTTAGAGAACAGCCAATTTAGAGAAAGTTTAAGATATAATGAAAGTAAACTGAAATCATGCAAGTGGGATTTATGAACAAGAGGTCTTTGTACAAGTTTTACAACATTTCGTAAATAATTTAGTAATTATAATGATTTAGTAAATAATTTTATAAATGTTCATATGAATGTGACAAATGAAATGTGATGGGAATACTATTTTCCATTTAAGTAAAAGAGGTTTCTTTTTAAAAATTAATCTGTTTTGAAGTGTTTTGTGTTCATAAAATAAAAATAAGATTTAAAGCCAAATGTATTAAATTCCATTTCATATTCCAAAATGTTGTTGTTTTCAATTGCTTTTTAACACATTATACTACTATTGTACATTAATTATGGTTGGTTTTAAAACCTTAATCTTATTTCATACAAAATAAGTACACTATTCACTTTTATTATTGTGCTGACAAATGTCATTAAAATACAATGTTTCAAATAAAATCTGAATTATGATCTATAACGTAATGCATTATTTCTGAACTGCAAATGTTAACTTGCTCCTATTTTATCAGTATGCCCTAATTGGTCGATTTCAACGATTTTACTTGGCTCTTCTTTTTCTATTGATTAGCAGTTTCATTTTCGTAGTTGCATATGTTATTTGGCACAAATTTCCACTTTTTTATGACTGAGTTATGTCATGGCCCTTATAATAAGAAATACCGTATTGTTTCCTATAAAATGTGAAAAATGATTCGTTAATTTAATATGATTTAACAGTCGGGAAGGGAATGTTTTGCGTAATTAATGTAATTATCTTTCTTTTAATGCTTCGTGAACGATGACACAAGTGAGTAAGTAGGACCGAAATGAGACTTTTTTTGCACCCGGGGCAAATATAGATTTTGGCACTCATTTCCTCAACTCCGCAAAGAAAATTCATAAAAAAAAGTTTTGCTAAGTTTCTAATAGCTGACTTCCCAGATAGCATATACCGGGTGTCCAGTAAATGACTGACCCATTTTAAAATTAAATAACAAAAAAACGGTTTGAGATAAAAATGCGCGGTTTGCAGTATTGTTATTAGAATATCAACAAATTTTAAAGTACGCACTTCCTTAAAATAGTTCGAATTTCGGCCAAAAGATGGCGCTGGCGGCATCAGGCTGCAGAAATAGAGTCTCTTTTCTTCTTTTCAAGCTCATGATCTTTCCGGTGATCTTTCGTGATCATTTCGATCTTTCCGGTATCATTTTCCAGAGTCGAATCTGAGTCGAAGTGTTGAATCGACTCTCCACTCAACTGCAGAAATAGGGTTTCTTGGTTGGAACGAGATTTAAAATAACACTAGCAGGTATGACCGAGCTCAGCTCGGTCAAAATTAACTTTGTGTTCAACTCGATATAGTATTTTCCCTGTATCATTCACTCTGTATTATTACTGTAAAACATGTTATTAATAATAGTATTATTTATAAAAAAAAAATCAATAAGAAAACTATGTTTGTATGCACATGTTCATAAATTTTACTTTATTTAAAAATTTACAACGAAGGGACATCAATCCAAATCACTTTTTTAGCTCGACTCTGATTAGTTTAACTATGCATCTCGAATACTGTTAAGAATGTATAAGAAATTTCTTCACATTCTGAAACACAATATTTTTTGCCAGATATAGCCAAATTTTGTCACATTCTTTCGTTTGGTGTCAAATACGTGTTTTGATTTCGTAATCTTAATAGTCGATTTTTCGGCCAAATTTAGCCAGTATTTTGTCAAATATCGCCAACTTATTGGCTTTTGACATAGTCTCGTGATCCTGACCCTTATTACCCAAATGATCCACTAATCAAATATGATCAAACATGTGACTTAGCTCAATGGTCTTCAGGTAATCAAAAATAGTAGAGTATGAAATGAATCAAAGTCGTTTAAGCCATTTCTTAAGTAAAATTAGCTTGACAGCATTCAGCAATGATGCGATATGACCCACTAATATAATTTTATTTAATATGCAACTCAGCCCAATAGTCTTCTCGTGACAAAAGACGTTTTACTGCAAAATTTAGGTAAAATTGATTGAGTCGTTGTTATATATAATTAGAATGACCCGAAAACATTAAGACCTAAAACGACCCACTAATTGAATTTTTACGAGAATGTGTCCTAGCTCAATGGTTTTCTCTTGCCCGAAAACGATATAATAGAAAGTATACTGAAAATGGTGAGAACAATTTTCTAGATAAACTTAGCATGACCCACAAATGACCTTATATCGAAATAACTCGAAAATGTGGCCTAGCTCATTCATTTTTGCGCGCCGAAAAACTTTAGATACAAAATTTAGATAAAATCGATTGAGCCAATTTTTAGGTAGTTAGACCTTGACCCATTATGCCCCAAAATGACTCATTAATCGAATTTTTTCAAACATCTGACCTAACCCCAGGCCTGTAACCAGATGGGGGGCAGGTGGGGCTGAGCCCCACCTATCGTCCTCTAGAGCCCCCTCTAACGATTTCTTTACTCTCTATTTTTTTTAACAAATGCATATTTTAACTTACCTCAAAAGAAAAAAAAAGCAAGACATTTTTTTAGATTTTTTAATTGTTTTGAACAAAATGGGAATACATCAAAAATTTTGTATCTGGAACCCTATTAGATTAGTTGTTTCCTGTTATCTTGCTAGCGGTGTAATACAATTCTCGAAAAGCATTTTAGCAGAACATTTCTTTCTCCTGAAAAAAATTAAGTCCAGGTGCACACTAACTGGTCACCACATGTGTTAGCACATCGTTATATCTACAAAACAACGATCTTACTCGGGAGGAATGAAAATGGACACATGTTGCCGATAATTAGTCAAGCAATGGTCAAAGTCTTGGCTAAAACATAGTCATTAAAAACCTATGTTTCTAAATTTTAGTGCTTTGCCTGTTATATACATGCTTTTCAGTAGATCTAGTTAATGATGAAATATCACTTGGAAACTAGAATGTTTAAAAATTAGAAAGATAAAATATGTCAATTTATACACGTGGAAAAAAAAAATAATTGAAAGCAACTTATTGTTTCATGTTATGGGGGTTGGCAAGGATATATTAGGAAAGTAGGAAAAAGGTATTTTCTTTTCTTTGGTTTTTGAATGCTCGTCTAATTTTTTTGAGTTCAACAAAAACTTTTTTTGTTTAAATTTGTCATATGACTTAAAAATATTAAGCAAAAAAGCATGATTAAGGTTAAGTTTATTATAAGATTACGACAAAAATATCTTCAATTATTTGGTGCGTATGGTACATTAAATTTATTTTCCAGTATAAATTTTAACATATTTACAGAACAATTTTTATTTACAAAGGCATAAAATTAGCAAATATGGTTATTCAGTCAATCAAACAGCATTTTACACTTTTCTGTAAAAGAAAAATTATCGTTCAAAAAATGATGGCAGATTTGACGTCGGTTAATTTTCATGCCATTTAATGGCAAAACAATAGTTGTTGAGTAGTAAATGAATATAACTCATAATATATGGTATTTATAAGAAAACGGAAAACAGTATTCAATTCGGTAAACGGAAAAAAAGTGACCGGAAAAAAAGTGACATAAACTACAAAAGCGGAAAAAAGTGACACGAAAAAAAAGTGACGCGAAAAAAAAGTGACAAGGAAAAAAGTGACAAGGAATTGATTTTGGGGATTTATTATTGATTTTGGGGATTCATTGGTTAAGTATGAAAGGGGGATCGGGGGGGCTCATAGTTTAGCTAAATGGGTTTTTCATGCTGAATTAACTGTTTTGGTTCAATTTTTGGATATACGTTCATCCTGAAGAGACGCTTGCCTGATTAGTTTTGGGAAGGACGATTACCCCCCCCCCCCCCATCCGTCCTCAATTAGATGAATGGGTTTTTACGCAGAATTATCCAACGTATGTCAAATTTGCATATAGGATCTTTTCGATAAGGCTTATGTATAGTATAAAATGCCTGAAGAGATTTTAGGAGTTTAAGGTTTAAGTATAGAGGGGAAACGGGGGATAACCTTTCTTAAATTAAATTAATGGCTTTTTACGCATAATTATCCGAGTTGCTTAAAATTTTGGACATAAGTTCATTATGATAAGACGTATCTTAGATTAGTTATGGGTTCTTTTGCTCATTATAAAGAGGGGGACGAGCAATTCTCCCCCTTAAACTAGATAAATATGTTTTTATGCAGAATTATTCCATGTATTTCAATTTTAAATATAGGTTCTTTCTGGTAAGGTGAATTCCGGAATAGTTTTAAGGATTTAATGGCTAAGTATAAAGGGGAGATGGAGGAAACCCCTCTTAAATTAAATAAATGGCTTTTTATGCAGAATTATCCGATTTGCTTCGAATTTCGGACATGGGTTCATTATGATAAGACGCATTTCTGATTAGTTATGGGGTTCTATTGGTAATTAAAAAGGAGGGCGGGTGATTACTATACCCACCTTAAATTAGATTAAAAAAATTATGCACACTTATCCGATGTATTTCAAATTTTGGATATAGGTTCTTCCTGGTAAAGTGAATCCCTGAATAGTTTTAAGGGTTTAATGGCTAAGTATAGAGCGATGAACGGGGGATAACCCACAATTAATTAGGACTTCGCCTTATCATAATGAACGCCCAATCAAAATTTGAATCAAATCAGATAATTCTGCGTAAAAAGCCATTTATTAATTTAAGGGGGGGTATCATCCGTTCCCCCAGTGTTTACTTAGCCATTAAACCTTTAAAATTATTCCGGGATTCACTTTATGAGAAAGAACATATATCCAAAATATGAAATATATCGGATAATTGAGCATGAAAAACAATTTATCTAATTTAAGGGCGGGGGATAATCAGCCTCCCCAATTTTTAATTAGCAAAATAACCCCATATGTAATCATGGATACACCTTATCATAATGGTTCTATAATCCAAAATTTGTAGCAAATCTGATAATTCTGCGTAAAATGTAATTTAATTTAAGGTGGGTCATATTCTATTCCCCTTCTATACTTAGATATTAAATACTTAAAACTATTCAGAGATCCACCTTATCAGAAAGAACCTATATTTAAAATTTGAAATACATGGGATAATTCTGCATAAAAACCTATTTTTCTAGTTTAAGGGGGATATAATTGCTCGCCCCCTTTTATAATAAGCAGAAGAACCCCATAACTAATCAGAGATACATCTTATCATAATGAACCTATGTCCAAATTTCTAAGCAAATCGGATAATTATGCGTAAAAAGTTATTAATTTAATTTTAGAAAGGTTATCCCCCATTCCCTCTCTATACTTAACCATTAGAACTCCTAAATCTCTTCAGGCATTATATACTATATATAAGCCTTATCGAAAAGAACCTATATGCAAATTTGACACACGTTGGACAATTCTGCATAAAAACCCATTCATCTAATTGAGGACGGATGGGGGGGGAGTAATCGTACCTTCCCAAAACTAATCAGGCAAGCGTCTTTTCAGGATGAACGTATATCCAAAAATTGAACCAAAACAGTTAATTCAGCATGAAAAACCCATTTACCTAAACTGTGAGCCCCACTCCCCGATCCCCCCTTTCATACTTAAGCAATGAATCCCCAAAATCAATAATAAATCCCCAAAATCAATTCTTTGTCACTTTTTTTCCGGTAACTTTTTTCCCTTGTCACTTTTTTCCGCGTCACTTTTTTCCGTGTCACTTTTTTTCCGCGTCACTTTTTTCCGTGTCACTTTTTTTCCGCTTTTGTAGTTTATGTCACTTTTTTTCCGATAACTTTTTTTCCGGTCACTTTTTTTCCTAGATTCATTCAATTCTTAGGCGTCTGAATGTGAGAAGATGGAATTTTTAAACAAATGGAAATAAAATCATTTCTTGAATGCATCATGAATATTCTCGTTATTGAGTGAAAGAAAAGTATTTTTTAAGATCAATTGAAACGAGAAAACACTTAATAATAAACAGTCATTTTACATTTAATGAAAGTTGTTCACATCTTTCGAAAATGGGTGTTTCTGTCATTGTGCTTTGTTTTGTTTTGTTTTAAAATGACATTGGACAAATTTTAGGAAAAACGTGTAAAACATATGCGGAAATAAACAGCATTCAAGAATATAAAATTAATATCACAATCTTTTTTTTTTTTTTTTTTTTTTTAACAAAACCGTTATTAATTTCTTGGGGACGAGCGATCCATGTACGTGCTGCCAAAAAGTACTCAGCATCCTTGTTTATATCCACCAGTAAAATTTTACTGAAAAATTTGGCTTATTTAATCTAAAAGACTACTGTCTCTAAGGGGCAAAGTCCAGATATGTTCCAAAAATATGAAATAAATATATATTTGAAATAATGATTCATGTTTGAAATTATATAATTATATACAGAATTCTAAAGTTAATTAGTGAATTGTTAAGTAGCTGTTTTTATAAATCCTATTATTAATAAAATAAGGTCAGACAAAATTAGTTTTAAAGAGAAACTTACATCATCACTAAATTAAATCGTATTTAGAACAGCCATGACTTTAAAATGATCTGATAATTTAGCAGAAAACTAAATATTAATAAAATTAAATAAACCGCGACTTACTGTTAGTTAAAAATATTAAATTAAAATAAGAATAACAAATTAGGTTTTATTAAGTCTGTAATTTCAACCAAAACAATCATGCAAAAACTGTTAATTTTTAACTACTTTTTTTTTATTTTTTATTTTTTATTTTTTATTTTTACCAAAAATAAAATTGACTTCAAAAACTACTGCAATGTATATATATTATATGTTTATCTATATGTACCGGGTGTCCCAAAAATGACTGATGGATTTTAAAATTCAATAACTTGCAAACGGTGACAGCTATTTAAAAAATTTTTGCAGAATTGTTATGTATAATGTCAGGAGTTTTTTTACCGTAATTTTTTATTTTAGTTCACATTTCAAACAATAGGTGGCGCTAACGGCGATTGAAGGCCGGGTCGATGCTTCACTCAGCATTGATCACCTGGCCTTCAATCGCCGTCAGCGCCACCTATTGTTTGAGATGAGAACTAAAATAAAAAATTACGGTAAAAAAACTCCTCACATTATACATAACAATTCTGCAAAAAATTTTTAAATAGCTGTCACCGTTTGTAAGTTATTGAATTTTAAAATCCATCAGTCATTTTTGGGACACCCGGTATGTTGCTATTTTTTCAATAATGGCCAGTATAAACGCACTATTTGATATTAACCATAACTATAGTTGCAAATCTTACTTGGACATAAACATTTATAACATGAGAAAAAATGCAACAAAAATAGTAAAATTAAATTTTTTAAATTAAATATTAAATCGTAAAAAATCTCACGGTTAATTGGAGGGCGTATCTATTGGACACTTATATTGAACTTAGCTTCACTTGCATTGACACCAAAAAGTCAAATTAATGTTCATAAAAATGCATATAATACGCATGGTAAATACGCATGCTTTTAATTTCTTATTAATTATTATGTAAAAATATTTTTTCACCTTGCAATAGTTTTTGAAAAAGTTTTTATTTTTAATAAAAAAGAATATATATATATACTTATTTTCCGATGATCATGAAGTAATTTGTATTTAATTATTTCTTTATAGAAAAGTTCCGTTATAGAGAGGTTTCAGTTTAGACGGGTTCCTCTATAAGCAGGTCCATTTTATCAGTTTTTGCAATATTCAATTTTTTTAAGATATGGATTGTTAAAATATGTTAGCCCCCAGAAAAATTTCAGAGCCCCCCCTGGCATGACTCGCTGGTTACGGCCCTGCCTAACCCAATGATTTTCTTGTGTCCGAAAACGATAGAATATAAAATTTAGTCAGAATTGCGCCAGACATTGTCTTGATAAAATTAGAATAACCCAAAAGTGACCCACTGATCAAACATTCTCGAACATGTAACCTAACCCAATGATTTATTCGTGCCAAAAATATGGTGTATATAAAATTTCGTTAAAACCGATTCACCCGTTCTTTAGATATAGCTTGACCATGACTCATCGTGATCCACAAATGACCCTTATAATCGAAATCTCTCGAACATGTGACTTAGCCCATTAGTTTTCTTGTGTACAAATATTGTTACACACAAAATTTCGTTAAACTCGATCCTGCCGTTCTTTAACTATAAATAGCTTGACCCAGACCCTTTATGACCCATTAATCGAAATTTCTCGATCATGTGACCTAGCCCAATGATTTTCTCGTGCCCAAAAAATGTTGTATACAAAGTTTCGTTAAAATTTATCCATATATTCTTTAGATATAGCTTGATATGATCCATTATGACCCATCATGTCCCATAAATGACTCTTATAATCGAAATCTCTCAAACATGTGAGGTAGCCCATTAGTTTTCTCGTGTCAAAAGACTTTTACATACAAAATTTCATTAAGTCTGAGTCTACCGATCTTTAAATATAAATAGCTTGACCCAGACCCTTTATGACCCTTTATGACCCATTAATCGAAATTTTTCGAACATGAGACCTAGCCCAATGATTTTCTCGTGCCAAAAAATTTTGTATACAAAATTTCGTTAAAATCGATCCACCTGTTCTTTAGATATAGCGTGATATGATCCATTATGACCCATCATGACCCACAAATGACCCTTATAGTCGAAATCACTCAAACATGTGATTTAGTCCATTAGTTTTCTCATGTCAAAAAACTGTTACATACAAAATTTCGTTATAATCGATCACGCCGTTCTTTAAATATAAATAGCTTGACCCAGACCCTTAATGACCCAATATGACCCATTAAAATTTTTTCTCGAACATGTAACCTAGCCCAATGTTTTTCTTGTGCCCGAAAACCATAGAATGCAATTTTTAATCAAAATTGCGTGAGAAAATCTCTAGATAAAAATAGCATGACCCACAATGACCTCAAAAATGACCCACTAACCGAATTTTCTCGAACATGTTACCTAACCCAATGGTCTTCTTGTAATCCAAAGCGATACAATATAAAATTTGGTCAAAATCGTTAGAGCCGTTTTTTAGATAAAAATGGCTTGACCCATAGTGACCCAAAAATGACCCACTAATCGAAATTTTTCGAACATGTGACTCAGCCCAATAGTTTTCTCGTACCAAAAAACGATTGGGTACAAAATTTCCTTAAAATCGATCCAGCCGTTCTATAGATATAAATAGCTTTATCCTGACCCATTATGACCCAAAATGACCCAGTAATCGAATTTTCCCGAACATGGGACCTAGCCCAATGGTCTTCTCGTGCCCGAAAATGGTAAAATCCAAATTTTTGCGAAAATCGTTAGAGCCGTTCTTGAGATAAAATTTACCCACACACACACACACACACACAATTTTTGCTCGCATTATAGTATAAGATTTAAGAGTGAAATATGTCTATTGTATTAACCTCCTCAGACAAATATCACGGGGAACTACAGAAACTAGTTTAAAATCACTGTAAAACATCACCAAAGGTGTATCAATCTATAAATAAATACTTATGACATGCAAACATTTATTGAAAAACCTAAAAATAGTTTTAACAATTCTAGAAATATTTGAATTAATTTAAAGGATGTTCTTTAATGTTTCAAAATTCTCTTCGGAATATGTTATTTTAATCGCTTAACTGATTCTCTTTTTTATGTACAGTAAATTGAAAATATGGGATAAACGCCAGTTTTCTTAAGCTAAAATAATCGTCAGATTTAATTTAAATGTTTCTTTACTAAATAGTATGCAATCGCATTTAAAATTTTTAGTAGTGTCAGAAAGCTTTAAATGATGGAAGAAGAAAACTATTATTGCTAGTACTTTGTAGGAGCAAATCAGTTAAATGTTTAAAACAATGGTATGCAAATAGCGTTCCCAAGTCCCCTGTCTATGAAAAAACGGGTCAGTTACTTATAAATCGGCACATTGATTTTTTTAAATCTTACAATAAAAGAATCCTTCGACAACAAATAATAATTTAAACATAAAAAACTATTGATCCTAAAGTAGAAAGAAACATTCAAAATTACCTGCTAAGACAAAAACCTGCCTAAAATAAAATATTATTATTTTTTCCGAAAACCGAATTCATCCCTACTTTATATTCATATTTTGTCATTTAAATATATAAAAATTTTATTACGAAAGCCATGAGAGATTATAAGATGTCTTTTGCACACACATCCCTCCCCCACCCAGGATAGCAAACGTATTTATGATGAAATGGAAGGATGTTTAAAAAGAAAAAAAGTACCTGTTTTTATATCCTTATAGTCACTCCTTTTCAAAACTTCATTACAAAAAGCATCATAGATCCTGAAATATATTTTCGTCCTCACCCCCCCCCCCCCCTATTTAAATTATTCTGTAGAGAAAAGAACGAGAAAAAAACATTCTGAAAATATCTCCTGTATCTGATTTGGAATAAGGAATATTATTAAAAATATGATTTGTTATCTTTTTTAAAAATATGTATGAAAAATGCAAATGTTCAATTTATTTTGTAATATTTTCATTTATAAAATTGAACAAAAATAAGTAGACATTCAGTTATATCTAAAATATCTATGGCCCCACCAGTAGGCGATAAGTTCTGGCGTTTCAACTGGTAGACGGCAGATGCTGGGTTCGAACCCAATCGCGTCCGTCGGCCTAACCGTTCGGAGTTTGCCGTGTTTTTTTTTTCGAACATTGGATTTCCTTGTGTAAATACGGGTTAGGTTCCCTTAGAAAGACCCCACGGAGGGTATCCCACCCTTTTCCAGCCTATATTCCGCGTGTAGATAATCAGCCAACATAAAATAAGCCAAAACAAACTAAAATATCTATAGACAATTTCATGGCAAAACATTTTTATGGAAACTTTTTACTCAAATAAAGTTTCGTTTCTTTTACTTCTAGTTTTATTAAAATTACATGAGACAAAAGCTGTTGAAAACGTTTCAATGCAGCCAACGCAGTATCACTGTCCCGATCCTTTCTTTCAATTACTATCTCCTAATTCTACATTATTTTTCCTTTTGGATTCGATGAGTTGAAATACGAATCTGCTTTAAAAGCCTACGCTGTAAAAAAATTGACGCTTTTACAGCATCGTCACTCCATTGCTTTTATAGAAAACGATTACTTCACCCAATTATGGAGCATTCTCATGGGTCAAAAGAAATATAGTCTATAAAAGCGGGGGGGGGGGGGGTGACATGCAGCAAAAGATTCAAATTTTTTACGGTGTAGATTACAATTTTTGAAGTTATATTTGTGTAGTGTAATACCGAATATCCGTAAAAAAAGCAATAAACAGCAATTGAAAGCAAGCAAAAAAAGCAATTGATGCTAAACATTGAAACATTAAATTGATCATAGTTCAATCTTAAATGTTATTTTAAATCTCGTTCCAACCAAGAAACCCTATTTCTGCAGTTGAGTGGAGAATCGATTCAACACTTCGACTCAGATTCGACTCTGGAAAATGAGCCGGAAAGATCATGAGCTTGAAAAGAAGAAAAGAGACTCTATTTCTGCAGCTTGATGCCGCCAGCGCCATCTTTTGGCCGAAATTCGAACTATTTTAAGGAAGTGCGTACTTTAAAATTTGTTGATATTCTAATAACAATACTGCAAACCGCGCATTTTTATCTCAAACCGCTTTTTTGTTATTTAATTTTAAAATGGGTCAGTCATTTACTGGACCCCCGGTACATTAGCAGCAAGTATGATTTTTTTCTAATATTACCTTGCCGTGGCAAATTTGACTTGACAAGTTTTCTGCGAATCTCCCGCAAGGCAAATCATCATCCACTTGCATGAGTAGTTTGTTGTGAAACTGATTCAAGACTGTCTTTAATTCACGAAAGTGACGCAAGTAAAAAAGCTCTCTGGTGAAAGAATAGGCAACTTTCAGGATTATATGCCTTACACAAATTTTATTCGGTTGGCACCGTTTTTTTTTTTTTTAAACGATTCACTTATCAAATACAGAAAATTAAGACTCTGATTTAGAAGTACAAAACCACCTTTATTTTTAAATGGATTTAACAAAAAAGTACATTCACTTCCTGACGGTGCGTATGCATTAGACCAGAAGGGGTTACACTAATGGTGTATCTGTTGTAAACAGATTGTGTTTCATCTCAAGCTTACTACTTCGTTATAAGAAGTTTGAGGTATTTTTGATTAAACAAAACCAAATTATCTACTAGCTTGCAAAGAACTTCCGTACTTCCGTTTTACAGTATACTTCCGTCATGACAGAGCTAAATTTTTTATTTGTTTATCGTTAATTTGCAATAAATTTGATATATCGAGAGGTTAATTTGCATGACAAGTTAGCTGCAAGTTCAAAGTGTGATGCCTTCGGCCTTTGCGTTGCCTTGCTGCAGTCTTGTTATAAACTTTCAGTCTTGTCATGCAGAACTTGCTACAATTTTGCAAGATTACAAAGCAAGAGTGCTGCAAATTTTCTGCAAATTAAAATTGCTATGTGGGTTATTTTAAAATTTTAAACATGTAATCATAAGATACATAATACTGAACTACATAATTATCCTTGCCAAATATTGATCCATTAAAACCTTGAAAACGGAATCGAAATGAACGGGAAAAAATATTCCGCTTTATATATGTTACAGGCCAAACCCGATTTTAGGCCAAACTAGATTGGCCTAGGCCAAACTAGTTTATCCTAACGCCCATCGGATAGACTAGTTTTTCCTAGGCCAAACCGGTCTATCCTAACGCCCATCGGATAAACTAGTTTTTCCTAGGCCAAACCGGTCTATCCTAACGCTCATCGGATAAACTAGTTTGTCCTAGGCCAAACCGGTCTATCCAAACGCCCATCGGACAAACTAGTTTTTCCTAGGCCAAACTAGTTTGGCCTAACTCTTATAGGATAAACTAGTTTAGCCTGCTGTTTATTGGTCTGAACTAGTTTCTCCCAGGCCGATCTAGTTCATCCTAGGCCAATTCAATTTGGCGTGATTTTATTGAATTCAATGACCGCCACAGCGCCAACATTCTAGTTTGTCCTAGGCTGATCTAGTTTATCCTAGGCCAATTTAATTGTACGTGTTTTTAGCTCACAGGCGTCAAAGCCTGAGAAATTATGGGCTCGCACGTTCTGTATGTATGAACGTACGTATGTATGTACGAATGTACGTACGTATGTACGTGCATATGTACGTAACGCGATAACTCGTGATAGAAATATCCGATTTGCTTCAAAATTTGGATGCACGTTCATTGATATAAGGTACTTTTCTGATTAATTTTGGGAATTCATTGGATAAGAATAAAGGGAAGCGAACGGCAGGCTAGTCCCCCACCGTTAATTTAGAGAAATGGATTCTTGATGCAGAATTATCAGTTTTCATTTAAAATTTTAGATACAGGATCATTCAGACAAGGCGCCTTCATGATTAGTTGTAGATGTTTATTGTTTAAGTGTAAAAAAGGAGAATGTAGGTTACCCCCCCCCCCTCCATAATTTAGATAAATGGTTTTTGACGCAGAATTTACGGATTTGCTTCATATTATTTGTATATAGGTTCTTTCTGATAAGGCGATTCCCTGAATAGTTTTGGGGGTTTAATGGTTAAGTATGAAGGGGAAAATGAACGATTACATCTCTTACATAGAAAAAACTAGTTTATCCTATGGACATTTAGATAAACAAGTTTGGTATCGAAAAAACTAGTTTATCCAATTGGCATAAGGTAAAATTGTTTGGCCGAGGCTAATCTAATTTAGCTCGAAAACGGGTTTGGCCAGTAAAAAACATATATTTCACTAGAAAAAGTATAAATGTATGTCAAGAGTCATTGCTTATAACACCAATACGGAAATTTAACATGTTCACCTTAGAGACATAATGCATTGGACATGGTGTTTGCTTTTTTTTTTGCGCGCTCGTGCCAACTGAGATCTGACTTTCATTTATTATTATTATTATTATTATTATTATATATTGGTCCATTGCATATTCGAGCCAGATTGAAGCTGAACATAATTTGGAATCGAACAGCGTTTTCCATTTTTGAGTAATTAATTACCTGTCGACATATAAGCTATTCTTGTCACGGCGTCATTTTTTTTTTTTTTTTTTTTTTTTTTTTTTTTTTTTTTTTTTCGTGAAGTCGTAACCGGAAATTCGATTCAAAACGCAGCTTTATTATTTTCTCAAAGATACATCGCTTTTATGAGAAAATGGTTTACGCCATTCGATTACATATGTATTATCTGAATCTGTTAACCTTATGCGTTTTCGAAAAGGAAGTAGTTCATAAATGTGTTAGGATGTAGCTCTTTAGGATTCGAGAAAAGCCTTAAGGAATGACAGAGAAATATATTTACAAGTCTACTTTTTACTGAACGGATTCAAAAGTTATAATGTTTATAACTCTCATATTTTTTATTTTTTGTTCTCAACTACATTGATTATTTAATGAATCCGTATTTGAATATTGAAACTCTAAGAATCTAGATCATTAATACATTGTGTATTTTCCATTCTGTGAACACATCATAATTTAAAAATACATTGTAAATTTATCCAATAAGCATATAAGCAGTATTTTTTAAAGGAATCTTATTTGTATGTAAAGTAAAACCTGAATTTTTTGCAGAAATTGAGTAGGGCCAGATCGAGCCGGACTGAGTCTTTTTTCACTGATTTTTGTAGACAGAGCTCTGCCTGTACAAAAGTAAATAATATTAAAGTAGATAATAATATTTTGCTTGAATAAGCAAAAACCATGTCCAATGCATATCACGTCTCTAAGGTGAACATGTTAAATTTCTGTATTGGTGTCATAAGCAATGACTCTTGATACACATTTATACTTTTTCTAGTGAAAGATATGTTTTTTACTGGCCAAACCCGTTTTCGAGCTAAATTAGATTAGCCTCGGCCAAGCTATTTTATCCTTATGCCAATTGGATAAACTAGTTTTTTCTACACCAAACTTGTTTATCTAAATGCCCACAGGATAAACTAGTTTTTTCTGTGTAAGAGGGTAATCGTTCATTTTTCCCTTCATACTTAACCATTAAACCCCCAAAACTATTCAGGGAATCGCCTTATCAGGAAGAACCTATATACAAATGTGAAGCATATCCGTAAATTCTGCGTCAAAAACCATTTATCTAAATTATGGGGGAGGGGGTAACATACATTGCCCTTTTTTACACTTAAACAGTAAATATCTACAACTAATCATGGATGCGCCTTGTATGTTTGATCCTATATCTAAAATTTTAAATGAAGACTGATAATTCTGCATGAAAAATCCATTTCTCTACTTTAACGGTGGGGGATTAGCCTTCCGTTCGCTTCCCTTTAATCTTATCCAATAAATTCCCCAAATTAATCAGAAAAGTACCTTATATCAATGAACGTACATCCAAAATTTGAAGCAAATCGGATATTTCTATCACGAGTTATCGCGTTACGTACATATGCACGTACATACGTACGTACATTCGTACATACATACGTACATTCATATACGCAGAACCTGCGAGCCCTTTATTTCTCAGGCTTTGACGCCTGCAAGCTAAAAACACGTAAAATTAAATTGGCCTAGGATAAACTAGATCAGCCTAGGACAAACTAGAATGGCGCTGTGGCGGTCATTGAATTCAATAAAATCACGCCAAATTGAATTGGCCTAGGATGAACTAGATCGGCGAGAAACTAGTTCAGACCAATAAACAGCAGGCTAAACTAGTTTATCCTATAAGAGCTAGGCCAAACTAGTTTGGCCTAGGAAAAACTAGTTTGTCCGATGGGCGTTAGGATAGACCGGTTTGGCCTAGGACAAACTAGTTTATCCGATGGGCGTTAGGATAGACCGGTTTGGCCTAGGAAAAACTAGTTTATCCGATGGGCGTTAGGATAGACCGGTTTGGCCTAGGAAAAACTAGTCTATCCGATGGGCGTTAGGATAAACTAGTTTGGCCTAGGCCAATCTAGTTTGGCCTAAAATCGGGTTTGGCCTGTAACATATACATTTCTATCTCAGAAGAGTCAATCCATTTCAAGTGGTCCAGCACTGGTCATTCGACCATTTTTTTAAAAATCTGAATTTTTTTTGTAAAACAACCCTAACATGCGATGAAAGTTCAAAATGACTATTATTTCAGTTTTATTACTTTTTGTTTGCGCATGGCAGCCAGCTTTGTTGCATCGTGTGCAGCGATTTTGTCGCACACTAATGTACACGAAATTGTAAATATCTCATCCTTTATTTTTTCAATTCAAATCGGGTTAGTAGCAATTTGTTCGGAACAAAAAGGGCTAAAAGTGTGGCAATAGAATAATTTCTCAAAATAAACTCTTACTGGCGAAATTTTAGCATAAATTTTAGGATTTTTCCCCTAAATTTGTCCGTTTACAAAATGAAAATTTTCATTCAAGGAAAACTGTTAACATGACACAATTTGTTGTACAAATAGGTCAAAAGCACTTGTACACACGCGCCAATTCTCATATCTGAGAGTTAATTTCCCTTTGCGAAAAAAAAAAAATTCCAAAGTTTGTCAAAATTTTCAAAAATCACAATTTTCAGGCTTTGATATCTCTGGTGGAGCACGAGATAAAAATCTCAAATTGGAGGTTTTGATACTATATTATGGTAGTATTATGCACAAAAAATTTCAAGATGGAGATTTCACTACAAACAGAGATGGACAATATGTGAAAGCAAAACTCCCAAACTATTGGGTCAGTACCTCTCAAATGGCCCAGAAAATATATTTTTAGTTACTTGACCATTTTTGAAAAATTTTGTGCAACAACTTTTATATGATGAAAGTTCAAAATGACTGTTATTTTATTTTATTTTGTTTGATTGTGCATAGTGGCCATCTTTGTTTCATTGTGTGCAGCAATTTTCTCACATTGAAAGTTTTACGGAATTATAAATATCTCTTTTTTTATTTCTCTAATTCAAATAGGGTTTGCAACTATTTGTTCAGAATAAAATGAGCTAAAAGTTTGACAATATAATAATTTCTTAAAATAAATTCTTATTGATGAAATAATAGCATAAAGATTAAGGTTTTTCTGCAAAATCTGTCCGTTTACGACAAGTTTTTCATGCAAGAAAAACTGTCGACATGACATATTCTGTTTTACAAATAGGTCGAAAGTATTTGTACCCACACGCCAAATCCCAGATATGGGAGTTAATTTCTCTCTGCGAAAAAAATCTAAAATTTGCCAAAAATTTCATAAATTACATTTTTTAGGCTTTGATATCTCTGGTAAGGCACGAAATAAATATTTGAAATTCTGACTTTTGATAGTATTTTATGGTAGTAATATCTAAGACAAATTTCAAGAAGGAGATTTGACTACAAGCTGAGGTACGGTAAGAATAAGATGTTAAGAGATGCAATTACGAGTACTTTAGAAGAATTGAGATTTATCTCTTTTATTACAACGAGGTAGAACCCGTCAAATCTTGACGAAAGAAAATGTTTAAAAACGAACCCTTTCATTGGTTTATAACAAACATACAAAATTAATTACATTTTATATTGATAAGTCTAACTCTTAAACAAATCACATTAAACGTAAAGTTATCAAAATACTATTTCTATAAAACTCAGTTGTAGAAATTATTAAAATTAAATTTAATCATACGCGTAAGTAGTAAAAAATAATAAAGATCTGTTATTATGATAAAGTTATCAGTTAATGTTTTTATGCTAGAATTCCAAAATGAAAAAAACAGCAAAATTTATTCAACTTCGACACATCCCCGTGAAATCTAAACCCAGCATCATTTTCACCATATCAAAATTTACAAATGTACATTTCATATATGTATTTAATTTTTCAAAAACAAAAAAATGGTATTTTAATTTTATCATTTGAATTCAAAACTTGAAGTCTCAATCTTATTAGCTGAAACAGATATTAAACTGTTGATATTCTTTTACGTGTAAATGAAATTTTGTAAATAAAATCCAAATTCACCGGGTTTTATAACAGACGATATTTAAATTTCAGTTTTTTCCCCTTTGAATGAAAAAAATGTCAACATAAAGATACAGTAATCAATTTTTTTCCTCTGCTTTTAATCATAGAGTAAATAGAAATTAATAGAGTGGAAATATTATGTCTGGGAGTGATGCTAAAAATGTAACCCTACATTAAGCCCAATTAAGTACCAACAAAACCACGTGCTTTGGCACGCCCATCAATTGAAACAGGTTTAAACCTGTATTTTTTATTTATTTATTTATTTATTTTTATTTTATTTTTATTTTTTTTTTGCTCTTGTTTTTTAAAAAGAACGAATCTATCGCTTGACCGTTAAGAATTTATCAATTATTTTATCATATGTGTTTTAAATATCAATATAGAAAATTCTTTTAACGTTTTTCTTGAAAAGAAAACATTCCTTTGTTAATATCTTAAAATCGTTTGCAGTCAGAAATCTATATTTTAGATTAATATTTATTACTTAAGTTTTCATACAGGACTTTAAAAGAATGTTTTCATCATTATATTTTAAATATTTATTTACACGCAATTATTAAGTCATAAACATTTTTCATCTACATTATAAAATATGCAAAATTCCATTAAATAAAAAAAAAATTTGTATTTTGTAATGCAGTTTTTAGTTCGTATAAAATGTTTTCAATATCTTATTTAATTTCAATTTGACATTTAATTATTGCTAATTTTTCAATTTCTTTTAATTTAAAAGCGAACATTTATTTTAATAAATAATAATAGAACAAAGACCATTTTAAAAATTTGCTATTTCTTCTTAAAATATTCTTCAGTTGTAAATCATTTCTTTCAATTCGTCTTATAATAGAAAATCCCTTCCACGTCTTTTTGTTTGGAACATTAAAATTCGAGCGATAAATGGTTTCATATTGCAAACCTTTTTTAAGGCTTACTTCATCTCCACCTATCTCATTCCTCCATGGCTTTTAATAAAAATGGAGTACGCCTGTTGCCATAATTAGAAAAAAGATATTAAAAACAACAACAAAATTAATATTTAAAAAATAAATTAAGATATAGTTTTCAAACAAATTGCATTCAAAAGTGTAATTTTTTCCCTATATGACGGTGTAAAAATTAAAAATGTGCGATGTTCAGAAATTAAAAAAAAAATTTAGAAGCAAAAAATGCAAAACCTAAATTTCATTTCAAATTTCAAAGTGTTGCCATTCACAAAATCATGTATGCGTTACGCACAGATATGTTTGGCCTTTATAATATAGATATTTGCACAGAAAATGTCGTTTCTTGAAAACAGTTTAATAATAAATGTTTAATTTGTTAAGACACTATAAATGCTCAACTGAACCAGTCGGTCAACCAAGAGCTGAGAAATATCTTCACACAATTTGTAAGAGATGTTATGAATTCGACCGCTTATTGTTGCCAGTTCCGTATTGATGATATTTCACAAAATTTTATTTGAAGTCACCCAAATCTTGTCACCTCTTGATTACTTGAATGAAGCCGTCTTTGTCTAATATACCTCTTCTTATCATATCACATTGCATGAAACAATGTCATTTTTCTTCAGTGTAAACTTTTAAATGTCTTCGGATATCTTTTTTTTCCTGGGGTTGATGTATGGTAACAACATATAAATGGTTCATTTGCAGGAATATACTTATGGAATGAACGTGTTTCAGGGACTGACATGCAATTTTGAAATTGTGGTTTTTAAACCAACCAGCAAAAATGTGTTTTTACACATTTGATCATGTCTCAATAAATATATTAACATTTAGGATTTTCTCTTTCTTTATTCTTTTTTCTGTTTTTTGTCTCATGTCTTGTTAAAAAATATTTTTTATGTAAAATTATTGAGTTTTTTTTTTTAGTTACAAGAATTATTCGAAACAAAAATTATTGAAACCATGCACATTGTTAGGCCTTAGGCACATTAAAAAAAATAATTCCTAAACTTTGGAAAGGCTTTATTTTCCGTTACTATTATTAAAAGATAATAATAAATAAACGACATTCTGCGAAAAATACAGTCGAGTCTCTCTATAACGAAACTCCATACATCGAATTTCTCTATATAACGAATTTTTAGTAGGAACGGTGCCTTTTTCACATGATTACATTAAAAAACAGTCTCTATATTGCAAAATATCTATCTCCATATAACGAATATTTTCTTAAAATGTTCTTTATTTATTCAGTTTTTAAAAAGCTTCAAAATCACACGGAATTAATTTTCCATCACTTATTCCTTATTTATCATTCATTTCTGAGTTGATTATATTACTTCTCTCCACGAATATTCTTGTTCTTTAAGTCCAACGAATTCATCCACCCCCCTCCCGCATACCTTTCAACATCCTTCTCAAAACAATGTCAACTGGATTGCTACACACATAAGTACGGGATCAATGGGGGCAATTAAAGAAAAAACAATTTATAATTGCCTCAAAAAGGTCAGATTTTGTATAATAGAGGATAATGTGGATTCTGAGGACGAAGAAGACGTGACTTGAACAGACTTTAAAAAGAAACAGAAGTTAATTAAAGAACGCGGAGATGTTGAAGAGAAAGTTGCTCTCTTTGATTTTTTAAAAAGTGGATGACAATCTCACTTTCACACAGTATCCTACTGATAAGCCATATTTTAAGCAGAGTTATGAACAATGATGGTGAGTGTGACAATGAGTATGAGAATGAAAATCTACAAGAGAAAAAACCATCACGCAGTGAAATGACGAGTTCTTTTGATCATATTAGGAGAAGACTTCAAATGGAGGAAAATGTTCCCTGTACAATTTTTCATTTTTTTTTTCTCTAAAATTTGAACTTTTTTTTCGAGAGTGTAGCAATTTTGAAATAAAAAAGAAAAATTGCAGATTTCTTCGTCTAAAAGTAATGCAAGCAGAGTAT
The DNA here is from genome assembly GCA_964019185.1 of Maratus speculifer. Lineage (NCBI taxonomy): Eukaryota > Metazoa > Arthropoda > Arachnida > Araneae > Salticidae > Maratus > Maratus speculifer. Next base: position 241,091,142 of record OZ025294.1, on the reverse strand, counting down.
CCTTATTTAATTTTCATTTAGCTTTCAAATAAATGGTTGTTCTCTTTTTTGAAACTGTTTAAATAATTAAGAAATAGAATATTAGGTTAATATTTATAGTGAAATATTTAAAATTCTTAATTAAACACATAAAAAATAATATTTGTTCGAAATTTATACATTAAATAAAAATTTTAACGTCATTCTCCATACAACGAATTTCTCTATATAACGAAGTTTTTACTGGAGCAATGGATTTCGTTATATAGAGACTCAAAAAAAAAAAAAAAAAAAAAAAAAAAATTGGCTTTATTGTTTTCTCATATTGTCTATGCCATATCTCAGCTTCTATTTAAATCTCCATCGTGAAATTTTTTGTGCATAATATTACCATAAAATATAATTAAAAACCAGAATTTCAGATTTTTATATCGTGCCCCTTTCGACTTTTTTTCTTTTAATTCAACGTTTTAAAACAGCATAATTATGCAAAACCGAAGAAACGTTTTTGAAATCGATTCACATCAATTCAATCAATGATACTTAAAGAAAAAATTCTTTCAAAAATCTTTTCAAGCCTTATTTACAAAGGTAAACAATTTCTTAGACTGCTAAAATATAGTACTATAGATTGCTAAAGTCTTTCCATTGTAGTACTTTTAAGGCAGATATCTAGAAGCATTGTATTCCTTGAGAAAATGGGTGCAGAATAGTTACAGGGATATTATTGGTTAATCATAGGGAAGCGATTGTCCGTTTTTATTTCTCTCTCCGACGTACACCCATATGTGATTACTTAAAAGACTTGCCCATTCACCGATTATCTGCGATTTTTTCTTTATTACTTCATGTATAAGTCGACCTCCAATTTTCAACTGCCAAATTTTGATTAAATTTTTTGGTTTATCCACCAGTATATATGGTATTTTATAATTTGCTTCACTTAAAATTTTGAATACAGGCTATCCTCATTCCAAATAATTACCACAATATTGAGTTATCACCACGAAGGAGGTGTCAGAAACACTTTAGTGGTTCATAATTCTGGAAAAACTTGAGAAAAAGGAAAACACTTCTTGTGTTCTTACGCGGTTGAAGTGATGTGTTTTAATAACGTTCAAGTAAAAATTTACCCATAAGTGTTTTTTACAGAATTTCCACATTTCTGGTGTAACACCGCAACGGTACTGATGAAATCTGCAAGAAACCACGAAACATCCTGAAAACGGAGATCATGTTATACAAAATGAATAAAAAAAAAAAAAAAAAAAAAAAAAAGGAAGAGAGAGAAATAGAGAGGAAAGGATCAAAAGAAAAATAGACGAACTTAGATGGTTGGATATATTTCGAATGAAAGGCGTTCCTTTGTGTCTGCTTCACCGGTGGGTCAGTTAGACATTCTCAGTTTCTTTGCCTTTTTTTTTAATCTCTGGATGCAGATCCTGGAGGAATTCAAGAAGAGTTTTTTTTTTTTTTTTGGTTTGTTTAATGTGCTTCTGTGTTTGCATACAGCTGAAACATTCCAAATGCGTCATGTAAATATTTCATTTTTCCCCCTAGTGGCAAAGGATAATATTATGAGTTTCGTAGCAGAAGTAATGCAAAATTTGTCACAATCTTTATATTAATTGGCATACGCCGTTTTAATTCTAGAACAACTCTTTAATGCAAAAAGTTACTCACTATAGTCACTATCAGAAACAATATACAGTAAAACCTCCATAACGGACATTCCCGAATAGCGGACACCTCTATTTAACGGACAGTTTTCCAATTCCCACTCCCAAAACTTAAATTTTTGTATGTTTAATCTCTGAATAACGAACACTTTATTGGGCGATAAAGGATGAAAAAGTATTTTTTAAACAGAAAAAAATGAAAAAAGTAAAAAAGCCTCTGAATTTATCAGGACAACGTGTCACAAATTTTGTGATCACAGTTAAATGTAGATAAAGAGCTGGGGAAAATTCTCCCTAACGTTCAGTGGTAAATTTAGGGGGTTGCCCGGGAGAAATAATCTCCCAGACTATTGAAATGTCATCCAAGAACATTTTAAGATTCTATGCTTTTAAAGATCAAAAAGTGCAACCCCTCCCTCCTCGTCCGGAACTCTGCAATGTCCAATAACATCACACAGAAAAACAAATTACATGTAATCGCAAGCAAAAATAAACTTTTGTAACAGATTTTTTTTTCACGAATAATATGATAAACAGTGGATAAAAATGTGCAAAATTTTATTGCTTAATTTTTTTTTTAATTTCTGATTAATTATATAATAGAGGTTTTAGGACATATAAAAGTCAATTAATGAAACATTAAGCATTTCTTAGCGGTTTTTGAATCTCTGAGGTTTTTCCAATAGCGGATTCCACTTCCGAATAGCGGACAATTTCTGCGTTCCCGAGGTGTTCGTTATTTAGAGGTTTTACTGTATATATATGTTTTTTCCTAGCAGGTATTTATTGATTACTCTACCTTCATAGCTAGTTTCATCAACCAATGTCATCAAATCATTGTTTCCAAAGACTTTTCTTCTATGATATAAGCCCATCATATGAAGTATCGGGTAAGTATTGTAATCGTTTTAAAAACAGAAAATCTTTTTTTGTACGGTTTTACACGTTTCAAACACTGGATATTCCGAAAAACATATTTTTAGGTGGGGGGGGGGGGGATTGCTGTTCGTCTATATGTCTGTATGTCTGTATGTCTGTGTTGTGTTATATGTGTTGGTAAACGCTCTATCTCTCGAGAAAATTGATATAGAGACTTGAAATTCGACGTGTACTTAATATGTAATACTGAGAAGAAGCCTATTGAATATAAGTAGCCACAATTATCGTGAACTATTTTTTTTTTTTCGAAATATTTGTTCTGATGAAAGGCACTGCATAAAAATTTTCGAAATTGTTTATTTTAAGGCGTGAATATAAAAGACAATAAAAGAAATATAAATTTTGCATAAAGAAAGAAACCAATCGGATAATTAGTTGCCGAGGTATTAGTAATCCTATTTTCCATACTCTTCGATTTTTCATGATTTTGTATTTCATTCAAATTTAAATAAAAAATGTATATTTCAGTTGGAAATGAAATGCTTAACCCGACAATGCTTAAACTTTTAATTAATATGAATATCATTTTTGGAGTTATAAGAATGTTTCTTGTACGCAATTTCAAACTATTTGATTAACTCGTCGAACAAAACACTACTGCCAAACTATAAGAATAAATACCTAAAGTGGCGTATAATAAATGTCACATTCATTTGACATTAAACGCATTACACATGTTTGAAACGTCATCAAGTGTTTTTTAATTCGACGTTTTATCTGTATTTTTATTAATCTTTTACCAATATATTTGTTCTTCCGTAATTTAAAATTTAAATTATACTAATTTATATAGTTTTGCGAATAGCTTGGTGATTTATATAATTTGTCAAAATTGATCGACAGGATAATCAAGTAGCACCCGCAATTCCGTAATAGAGCATTCCTATGTATTAAAAATATTTAAATATGCGCTTAAATTTCATTTTGGAATTGCAATACATTGTATAAATACAGGGTGAGCAAAAAGCCCGTAAAAACTTTAAAAATTCATAAAAACCGAAAAAATAACCGAAATGAAAAACGGTTTGCAGGGCTAGTATCTATAGGTCACGGGGATTTTTTTAAGACATGAAAAAAAAAATAATTCAAAAAACAGCCAATAGGTGGCGCTGACGTACCCAAATCAAAGAAAAGATACCCAAATAAAGAACAGAATGTTTCCTCAAACCGCCGAACAAGCTTTATGAGGCCTGCCGCTGTTAAAGGCCCCTTTCCCGTCCTCAAATCCTTTTGAAATCGGAATTTACGCAAAGCAATAGTCGCTGATTCCTTGTTCATGTAAAATAACTTCACCAACAAAGCTTTGTCCTTCGCAGTGAGCATCCTTGATCAAGTTCACGGCTCACAACGGTGAACTAGTTGTGGATTAGGAGCGCAAGCTCTTATAACCGGTTCATTTGCATATTTCCGCGGAAATCGCAAGTACCAGCGCCAGCTGTCGGCTGTTTTTTGAATTATTTTTTATTTCTGTCTTTAAAAAAATCCCCGTGACCTATGGATGCTAACCCTGCAAACCGTTTTTCATTTCGGTTATTTTATCGGTTTTTATGAATTTTTAAAGTTTTTGCGGACTTTTTGCTCACCCTGTAGTTTACACATGTTTTATTTTCATATTTTATATTGCGCATATACATGATGGGTAAATATTACGGTGACCCCCAACGATTAGTTTACAGCATCTAATAAATGGAAACTAGATAGTTAATGGGTACACCAGTGCACATCTTAAGCTTTTTCAAAAGGGATTCAAGAGATGGTTCTACATTGGTGCAAATATATAACTTATGATGGAGATGCTATTGGTAATAGCAGTTGTGCTTGAGAAAAAGTTGATCCGTAAGTATGGGGCCGTCCATTAATCATGTGATGTTTTTTTGGCATTTTTACCCCCCCCTCCCCCTTGGTGATACATGGTGAGGTTCAAGACTACCCCCCCCCCAACCCTACATCACGTGTATTTTTTAGTACCTACGAAGAATCTTAATTTTTTTAGAATATTTATTATAAAATACAGGTTCAAGTATCATCAAATTTTATTGTAGAAAATAAAAAAAAAAACTACAATACTGATATACCAGCTTTGTAAGGTCTTCACTTGGTAGAATGCCAAGCCGATTCCATTCGGACTTTGGGGGTAATAGCCTATGAGGCCGAGAAACGATATTAAATATTGTTTTCTATTTTTTGTTCCGAGTGAAATTTTATTTTAAAATAAATAGATTGTGGATTAGTTCTCGGAATAACCTTTCCAAAATATATATTTTCTCCTACATTTTTGTGAATTTTAATAAAAACATGTCTTTTTTTTTTTTTTTTTTTTTTTACATTTATATTTATGGCTGAAATGCAGTTTTAACGACTGCTTGGCATCTGACTTGGCGGCTATGCAAGAAATTCGCCAATTCTAACAACCTAAATATTCAGGGCACTTGTGTGTCATATACTCACCAGGATTTACTTGGCGCCAGAATGGCGTTATTTTGCCTAATATGGCAACCCTGATAGTGTTTATTTTTTGATAAATTGTTTATTTACTTTAATTTTTTTAATTATATAAAATGTTTTTTGCTCTATTATTTGTTTTTAAAATTTATTATATTTAAAAATTGTTTTATTTATTGTTATTTTTTTTTAATAATAAAAAATAATTTAAAAATGTATATTTAACCAGCATTCGAAAATGAGGTTTTCGCCAAATTGACGCTAATTTTTTTTTTTTACCAAACCTTGCGCGTATATGATATCTGCGTCATTTCTCATTTTCATATCCAATGTATGCAAATAATATAAATAAATGTACACAATAATGTAGCGAAATAATTTAAAAAAATTGCTAATCTGGCAAGTTTTAAAATCACACCATTCAGGCGTTAATTCTAAAAAGATTAAGTTACGCTATATTGCGAGGGAAAAAGTTATAACCATACCTTTAAATCATCTTTTTTTATTATATTTGTCTTTTTATAACTTATTTTAGTGTAACTGAATTACAATGTAATGTTTAGAAACAGGTAATTGAATTAGAGAAACAAAAAGGTATTCGCCAAAAAAATTCGACATATCTAAGATGTTTAATAAATAAACTCATCCTCAAGATGGTACGAACTCTCCCATTTTCGCATTGGACTCGCTCTTTTCGCCCATGCGCAGTTCTGTCCAGGTTTCTCTCAAACGTGGTTTATCAGTAATAACCTTAAGAGGTAAACAGAAAGGTTGCAAGTTGTTTTGGACTGACATAAAAATAATGAAAGAAATGCGAAAAACTTTTTTGTAGTAATACATAAACATAATTTAATTTACAATGTCCTCAGACCACAGATTAGCAAGACTTTCTTCAACACCAATAACTGGATAAGCATCTTGCAAGTTAGTTGTAGGCACAGTGCTTTGTTGAAGATTAACATCGGTTTCACCAAGCCACTCGGCGTCATCATTTTCGTGCACTACGCAGAGAATCTCTCTCGCGGGAACTTCACTTCGTTCGTTGCCTGGCAATGGTGAATCAAGGTCACACTACAAGCCACTTTCGACTTTGTACGCGTTTGACGAAAAAATAAATACACGAAACGCCGCTTTTCGGTTCAGTATCGCGCGTTTGCCGAAAAAATAAATACTCGTGATATATTACTACACCCCCCCTCCCCCCTTGTGATGTTTCGTGATTTTTTTATGGACCCCTCCCCCCCCTCTCGAGCCTCGCATGATTAATGGACGGCCCCTATGTAGAATTAGAATCACGTACCTAAAATAATTAAAAAGTTAAGATAACATTATTTTCGATACAATCCTTGTATATAATCAGAAACAACAAGCTTCATCTTCGAAGACATGTGCTAACATATTCCAAAATCTAAGTTAACCCCTTGAGCTCTGCTGGTAGAATTTTCTACCACATAATTTTAGTTCCGAAATGTCACAATGGCACCAGAAAATTTGACGAAATTTATTTCAAAAAGGTTTAATGCATTTTTTCGTGTTTATGGTTAACCTTTTTTTAGGTGCGTTCGTAATTATGTAAATACGTAGCACCTATTGTTGTCGCTCAGTCCGTCCGTCTGTCTGTCTGTCCGTCTGTCTGTCTGTCTGTCTGTCCGTCCGCATATAACAACGTAAAAACTACCCAACCGAATCGTTTGAAATTTAAAATACATATAACATAATTTTGTCTTGTCATTTCAAATTTTAAGAAAATCGGATGGATAGATCAATTACAGGGACAATCAAAACGATTCCGTTACATTACGGTCAATGGGGAAAAAAGTTTCAAATGCATTTTAATCGTTTGAAATTTAAAACATATAATTATTACGTAATTTTGTCGAGTCATTTCAAATGTTATGAAAGTCGGATGCATAGATCATTTACAGGGACAATCAAAAGTATTCCATTACATTACGGTCAATGGGAAAAATGTTTCAAATGCATTTTAATCGTTTAAAATTTAAAACATATAATTATTACGTAATTTTGTCGAGTCATTTCAAATGTTATGAAAGTCGGATGCATAGATCATTTACAGGGACAATCAAAAGTATTCCATTACATTACGGTCAATGGGAAAAAAGTTTCAAATGCATTTTAATGATGTTACACTCATTCGAACACAATAGAATCGGCATGAATCTATGAAATATATACTGAAATATGCATTCTTTACAATCTGTTATGCAAAGAATTTTTATTATTAAATTGTAGGGCCACATAAAAGTATTCCACTACATAATGCTACATGGGGAAACATTGTTTGGGGTGTGTTTTAATTATATTCAACTATTTGACATTTTATGAATGAGATATACGTTGCTGAGGTGTAATAAAAATTACTTCCTGCATATTTACAGTAACACAAAGATTTCGACTACGATACTGTATCCGAAGTACGCTCTACTATATCAGCGCGATCTGAATATTTTTAAAACTTCGTTATCATACGAACGCACCTCATTTGCTACGTTCACGTGCAGTTTCCAACTTGTTTTCTTTGCAAAATACTACCGCCAATGTGACATTTGGAATTTTGAAAGAGATTTACACCCCAGAGCTCAAATAGTTAAAAATTTTGGGCTATTAAATTACTTTAAAAATTAAAAATAAGAAGACATTTTGGTCTCACCAGAAGATTTTATAGAGAGCCTCAGAACATTGTTAAAAACAATTTGCTTAAAAATGAGGACTTCTCTATACTACCCTTTTTTTAGTAAAAATTGCTTCAGAAAATGTAAAAAAAAAAAAAAAAAAAAAAAAAACCACTAAATGTGAAATTATTAGATTTATTTATACTAAAATTATAAGAATTAAGTAAATACTTGTGTACTTTAGTTTTGGTAATAAGTACTAAAGTTATATAGATATTTTACGAAAAAAATATCAAAATAAACCCATGAATAAATGGCTACGTAAGTACCTCATTCTCTTATTTATTTACCCCAGTTGAAGTGCGATGTGTTCAATGAACCTGTGGAGAATGTAACCAATTTTTTTTTTTATATATCGAACAGAACTATTTTTTATTGGTTTCGATAACGTTCTAATAATGTTACTTTGTTTTATGTACACCTCTTCACTTGTATCGTAAAATTTCAAAATTTGGCTCTCTCACTTAAGAAATTTGGTTTGATACCCACAATATGCTTTAAAAAAAATTGTATAATATAATAGTAAGATATTATATAATTTTCTTCATTGTAAGAAAAAAAAAAGAGAAAAATTAATTTTCCGTAGTAAGAAAAACTCAAAAAACTATTTATAATGACTGGGGTAACTGGACTTAGTATGGTCTGGCAACCGGTTAAAATAAGAAAAACTCAGTTTTTCATGCTGTTACCTTAATCTCTGGAGATTTTTACACACATAGTTCTGGTTAAAACTTTTAATGTGATTCTAGTATGATACGATGGGTAATTTTTTAAAAGTCTAACCATTTTTCAAAACCATGCATTTAAAATTTGAAGCAAAAGTTCAATGGTTCCGTCCCAAATGTTACATCATATCCGCTATTCAACACAATCCTTTACTTCCACCGGGGCAAATATTTGAAATGATTATTATTATTATTATATATATATATATATATATATATTTACTTCGGAAAGGAATAATAATAATAATAAAAAAAAATCATCATCCACATCTCTCTAAAAGATCGTATTTTTCTTTCTTTTATCCGAGTTTCAATCAAAAACTGAAGAAAAAAAAAACTTAACGAGGGAGAAGAGGAAAAAGTTAGTTTTTTTGACCGAGTAGTACTTTTTTTTTCCTTTCTGGCTTTCTCAAATTTCTCAAAAAAGCTGCAGGGAACCTCAAAATTGGGAGAAAAATAATAAAAGAGGTTTGAAATTAGGCTCATTTTGAAGTTTCGTCAACAGCCACACCCGGTAAATGTCTTCCATTATCATCTATGTATACAGAAACAACAGACAGGTCATTTTTTTTAAATATAAAACTGTTAGCCTTTGAAATTATTTTTTTAAATGATATTTCAATGTTTTTATTAAGAATATTCAATGTTTTCTGCCATTTTAAAACTGTATTTATCAAACTAACTTTTTAATGCACAAAATATCTATCAATTTTTATTTTAATATTTTTTCCTTAAAAGAATAAAACAAATGTCTATTCGGCCGGCTTTCGTTATTAGGACCTGTTTTATTCCACTAAAATGCATTATAATAATAGCCATTATAATGCAAGGACTTATTTTTTTCAGTATTTGTATTTTAACAATTATCACAAAAATAACTAATTTTATATGCCAAATTTTCTTCTGTCTCATACATCTTAATATATTTCAAATGGTAGTTTACAAATGTTAATATTTTACATTGTTAGTTCAATACTACACCATCTTTGACTCCCATTTTCAATTTCTGCTTCAGACAATAAATTGGATTGAAAACGAGTTGATCTCGATCATGATATTTAATAACATCAATATTTTTCGTAATTTTGTTGCATGTCAATTGTTTGAGAATAGCCGGCGAAGTTCCCGCCACTGCACGATCCATCGATGGATAACAAAAACTACGAAAAATCGAGAAAATAACACGAAAATCCTTATTACAGCACCTTCTTCGTGCTTCTTGAATTGTCAATTCAAAAAGGACCTGTATGTCATAGCCAAAAACGCATATGTAATTTGAGTCAAGTCTGTGCATAACTTCATGCTTTTCGATGGTACAATAATGAAAATGGCACAAAATTCGCTATTACAACGCCTTTTCCCGGCGGAATACAAGGAAGGCCTGTTAACTATAGGTAGTAGCAAATATCTGAAATTTGGTGCAAATCTGTGGATCTTTCGGCAGAATATTTCCAATTCAAGGAGGACCGGCTTTACACAGCTAAAAACATATATCTGAAATTTGGTTCAAGTCTACGCATAACCTCATACACTTCTCAGTGATGCAATGATACGCGGTCAGACAGACATTTTGCATAAATACTATGTTTTTCGGGGTTATCCGACTCCTAAAACGTGTAAATCCATCGAAAACTGGAAATCGAAAATATTTCGACTACAATACTTTCTTTTATTAAGAAAGCAAAAATTCTATGAAGCTTACTTGTTGTTCATTAAATGGTACTTATTTGATGTTATTTTAATTATCAAATATAATTAAGGTAATTTACTGGGGTAAATTAAGAATTAAAACTGAAATTTCAAAAGAATATATCACTCGCAACTTGTATTGAAGAGATAACCAGGGGTGCCTAGAGGGATTTGGTCACGCTACATGCGTCATACAATTTAGTTTTTTTTTTTGGGGGGGGGGGGGGATTTGAGAAAAAGTACATTTTGGGGGGATTTTTAAATTTTTAATATTTCCTTTTTTATTGTTAAAAAAAATCTTGATTTTTTTAATATCACTTTTAAATTTCTTCAACATTTAATTTCCAGAAATTTCCCCGTGTTTTCATTCTTTAAATTCTAGATGAGGGCAATAATAGCTCATTCTGCTATACTCAACTCGCTATCTTTTGTAAATCTTGATTCTTTTAATTTTTTGACCTTTTAAATTTTTTCAACCTTGCATTTTCAGAAATGTTCCTGTGTTTTCTTTCTTTAAATTCTAGATAAGGGCAATAAGAACTCATTCCGCTATGCTCATTTCGCTATCTTTTGAATGTGCAGTTAGATTATATAACTAGAGTACATCTTACTACATCTATTCTGCTTAGGAGGGGGGGGGGGGGTCAATGTTAAAGTATGAAGATTTTTTTTGGGGGGGGAGGGATTTGTGTCATTGGGTTTAGGGGGGGGGGTGGTCACCACTGAAGATAACAGTCAGAAATTTCATAAAAAAATAATAAATTTCTTATGAAAGTAAACAGAAATCGATTATGTATACTTTTCCCATATCTTGTAGAATTCCCGTTTCTTAAATTTTCTAAATAAGGATTTAATGCCAAATTTGCTGGCGAAGATCAACCATTTATCAATTTAATTCAATTCTGCATGCCAAGGTCTCTTCATGACCTCATCCTTCAACAATGCTTGTAAAACTATTTTTACTGCAATGGACAGTGCATGAGTAGAAAAACCGAGAGAGAAACAATTTCCGACTTCGCCTAACAGAAAACTAAAACAGCGAATGTATTTAAATATGTACCACAGTAAGTATGTGGAGTGGAATAATCGGCAGTAAAAATGTACAATTTTACAAACTCTATTTTACACTTTCTTATATATTTGATATTTACAAAACTGAGTAGAATGAAACTGTACAAATATCTGTTTCAGTATGCTTGATTACTTTGAAACAAACATTGGAAAATTTATAATTATATTAAAAGAAAATCGCTAAAATATGTAGGATAAAAAAGCAACTAGCAGAATACAGTTGGCGAACAATGTCCATTATGTAATGAAAAACCGGATTGATACCATTATAGCTCATTCTATGAATTGACGTATGTTTCACAAGTCAAGCAATCGCAGATGAACAGTATCTATTTTAACTGGAGTTAATGATTTTATTGAATGTTAGGCATCAGAACATTTTATTTTGTAGATATTTGCACCGAATTTTGGCTCTTATATGTTTGGATCTCTCCTGCACTCTAAAAAATGATATTGTTGCACAGTGCTAACTTAATATTTGTCAACTAACAGGATTGCTGACAGGAATCAACCAACAGAATTATAATAACCTTAAACATTGATGAAATTAACTTAAATGTAATACACAAATGAAATTGTCCTAACCTAATAAAATTATCTAAAATTATGTAGAACGTCTTATTGCAATCTTCCAGGCAATCTCTGGCCTAAATCTGACTTTTTTTTTAAGAAGAAGGGGAAAAAGGGAAAGAAAGAAAGAAAGAAAATAAAAAGAAAAGAAAAGAAAAAGACAAATATATTGGGAGCCTAGTCCTGGCCTCAGTCTAATGTGGGAAAACCATTCCGAAACACAGGACCGTGTGTCATGTCAATCCGAGTTTCAACAGCTCGAATTCCTGCAAGATCTTAATGATTTTATAGTACTTATGTCATTCAGTAATGCAATATTCATTTATTTTCATAAAATTTCCCCTAAATTAATCGTTGTAGAAAATGTGACTTTTCAATAGGCGAAAAGTATTATTTGAGTGCGACAATGCGTGAGATAATCGGAAGAAAGGCCTGCACGAAAATTGCATAACTTAGTCACAATGGATAAGCTCTAAAACTGTAACTTTAAAACATATCAAAGCAAGAAGAAATTAAAAATAGCTTCTACCAGCCTGTATAAATGAATAAATAATATATATATATATATATTGGGGTGGGGGGGAATCAAGAGAGATGAGAGCTTCTTATGAAAGTCTCGTTTAAAAAATTTTCAAATCCGTGAGTGTAGTAGGAATATTGAATTGAATGTTATCTCTCACGTGAGGATCAGGAAGCCAGAACCGTCTTAGTAAAACATCCTTAGTTCTTTTTTTTAATATTTGAATATTTTGACAATTTGGAAGAATAAAATTATTTTTTTTTTAATCTTAGAGAAAAAAAAAATTATGATTTTAAAATTATCTCAAAATCCAGAAAAACACTATGGCTCTCTTTTACCAACTTTCCATGTGAGGTGTTACTTAATTAGGTGAGTACTGATACGCGTGGGTGAGACATTACGAAGAAAGATTAAGTCTGCAGCCTTTTTTTAAAAATTAATTATTTAAAAATCAAATTCCTTCTTGTGTAATATGGAGCGATGACCCATCCTTTGGCGACCACCGCAGTAAAAGACAAGAAGAAAGAGAGAGATTGGTGCCACTTCTTTCGTCGTGGTGCGGCAAGATCGCAAAGACAGACGGAGGGAGACGCTGTGGCAAAGTTGTTTTCTTTATCGAGAAGAACGGAGACGCGGAGAATTAAAGAATAAAAAAAATGAAGCAGAACGGAGAACAGTCGACCCCTGACCCCGCAGAGGCCCCGCTCGGGTGTCGGACCCGGGGACAACCCTTCTCCGATTGCGGCCGATTGACGTCACGGTGCCCCGCCCGCACCAAGAATGCTCGTGGGCCCCGAAACCCCAAAAACGAGATAGCGTTTTTTTTTTTTTTTTTTTCCTTTCCCTCGCTTATCATCATCATCTCTTGAAAAATGTATTTTGTCCCTCGGCGAACTTCTTGTTTCTTTCTCGCCAAATATGATATTACAAAATTGCGTTCCTAACTATCGCATTTGTAAATTATCTCTAGAATGAGAAAGATTTATTGTTTCTCTGCTCTGCACTGTGCTACAGTTTTCTCTGTGGCACTGGTTAGCAATCTTTTTAAAAATTATTATTATTATTTTAAAATAATTTAAATATTTTAATATTATAATTTTAATTCATTTTGACGATCGGGGGGGGAGGGGTCAAAGGGGAGGGAGTCGGTTATCTCCTGCTTAAGCATTTTTAAAATCACATTGCCCGTGTGGGTTATAATCTTTATTATATAAAATAAAACTTTTACTTCACTTTTAATCATGTGGAAGATCCTATAAGGATTGATATGAAATAATCTTCTAAAAAACCCACCATCCATGAAAAATAAATAAACAAACGAGTGGGCAATTGAAGTCCTAAGAAATGAATCAGAAATTATTAAAAAAAAAAAAAAAAAAAAAAAAAACCTTTGTAATATGGAAAAGCACCTAATAAAGTTTCAAAATAAGTAACAGAAAACTAAAATACACATTTTTGGGGGATCCCAATTTTTTACCATTTAAAACGCAAAATCTCAAATCTTCCAAAATCTCAATGCTTCGAGGTGTAATGTCCTTCCTCCCAGGCCACCTCCTGAAATCAACGCTGATATGGACAAACAAAAATAACCAAGGAAATTCAAAGAACAAGTTATCTAAATTAAAGATAAATAGGCTAAAATTACTGAAACCTTGTGTTTCCCACTGTTTTTTGATGAATTTTATATTCCTTAAGGGGACAGTGGACGTATACTTTTTTTTAAATTTTCATCATAGCAATATGAAATTTTATGAATATATACATTTCACTAAAAGCATATAAACCACTTTAAAAAAAAATTCCAATCTTATTAAAAAAAAATTTATATTTAAAAAAATTTTAAATTTTTAAACGAAATTTTAAAATACTCCTCGTGTCTTAATTTTTGAGATACATTCTTGTTTTTGCATTTTTATCACATAAAACTCTATCATAAACAAATTTGTGTAAGATTTTTTTAATCTCTTGAATAACTAATATTTTACAGATTTTTTTTCTAAATTCCGTATCGATTTTCATCAAAATTTTGCCTTTTAATAATAATAATAATAATAATAATAATAAAATCAAATTTGATTATCTTAATGAAGGCGAATTTTTAAAATCTTACACAATTTCTTTCTAAACAGTATCAGGATACTTCCTCATTAATTTCATAAATATTGATCAAAAATTACGTCCCAAGAAACAATTCAAAAATCTAAAAATACTGAAAAATTAGTTTTTGAGAAAAACAGATTTAAAGTTTTACCTTACATTTACCTTTCACTATTACTATCTTAAAACCTTCATAATTGATATTTTAATAAGAAAAACTTTTTAGGTACTATATTACCACAGAAATAGATTTTTTTTTGCGACGATTTTGCTATAGGCGATTTTGCTCAAATAAAGGTCCACTGTCCGCTTAATTTAGTCATCTTCGACTTGAAGTCTGTTAGTTTGGTAATACACAATTATTTTTTTCCAGAAGCAAATCATGTGCAGCGATAACTTCTTAAATTGTCGCTCTTAAAAACCAACTTGGCACCTTATGTGAGGTATGGTCCTCGTGTTGTGAATTGAGGCTTTATACAGCGTGTCCAAGGAAAAGTTTTATATGGTAAAGTGACACTGCATCGTTTGTTACTAGATCAGATTTACGTAAATCTGTAGAGAAATTGAAACAATGATTGCTGAGTGAATTCAGCAAAAACAAAAACTAATTTTGAAATGCAAAAATCAATTACAGAGATTGATTGGAAATTAGGTATGCTATAATATTTTGCAACACTGTTTTTTTTTTTTTTTTTTTTTTTTTCCCGATTGGCCCCACTTTATCTAATGTAGGAATTCAAATGGGATTTTTTTTTCCCCATTCGAAATAATCTTTGATGTAAATTTCTAGAAAATTTAGAGATCAGTCTACAAATGAAAAATTCTTACATATATGCCTTAAAACTTAGTTAAACAAAACAAAAGAAGAAAGAAAAGAAAGGAAAAAAAAAGAAAAGAAAAAAGTTCACAAACTATGAAAACAGACATTGAGATGTTGAAGTTTGAACTTGTTGTTTTCTCTAAATATTTCTCCTTGTATTTAAATTAGTTATACTTTCTACTAACCAAATTATTTTAATAGATGAAAGTCAACAATTTTATATGCAAATATTTAACGCGAACGTATGTCCTGAGTTGTTGCTAGTAAATTAGGCTTCAATTAAGCATATTAATGGAAAATATTTCCGTGATTCAATAACCAATACTAATCAAGAAAAATGAATAATATAAAATTTAGGAGCAATCACCGTTTACTTTTTTATATTTTTTAATATTTTGAAAACCTCTCGGAAAAGTTTTTTTTTTTTTTTTTTTTTTTTTTTTTTTTTTTTTTTTTTTGCTTGTTTGTGTGAATATTTACTATTTTTCATTATTATATTTATGTTAAAGTCCACTCTATGCAGACAAACAAACAGAGTAACGATAGCAACAACAACAAAAGCAATAATAAATAAATGAAAAAAATGAACATCATAAAAAATCGAAACTTTTGGTGTCGTGCGTAATGGTTCCTATGGACGGATGTTGAGCTTGTGAAAATCGAGATACCTGACAACATTAGTGATTATTATTATTATTATTATTATTATTGTTATTATTATTTGCATAATATAGTTGAAGTCGATTTGTAACACAGTCCGTTTTTTACTTTTTCGATTTTGTTTAAATCTATTTTTAATGAGGATAGGGATCATTCAAGTATTACGTAAGCTGTGAGGGGGGCAGGGGGTCCAGTATCTGCTTATTTTTGCTGTTAAGGGGGGGGGGGGGAGGGCCACAAGAATTCATTAAACAACGAAGCAAAAGAGCATTATTTGGATGAGTGTTCTGCAGATGTTAAACAACTTGAGAAAAAAATATCGAGTAAACAAGGACCGCAAACGAGGAACATTCCAGTCCTTCACTACACTGAAAACGTAATAGGCAATGCAGAAACATGGATTCAAACATATTGAACACCAGACTAGAAGTGTGAACGACAAAGGCATGTTAAAATTTTAGTTATGTGCCTAAATAAATTAAGATAATGTATTTCTTAAAGTTTTTTTTTTTTTTTTTTGTGTGTGTGTGTGTGGGGGGGGGGGTAATGTGATAAATAATAATATATTAAAAACTAATTTGTTTTCTATAAATTGTTTAATGTAATAAGTAAAAATACATCAAAGCGATTTTGTTTTCATTCGATATTACAAACCCTAAATGAGTATCTATGCAAATTTGCTGGATTAATAATGTAATTCATCGTTAACTGTATTTTTTATGGCAAACAATGCTAATATTAGATTGTCATAAAATTTTACATATTCAACGGGGGTGGGGGTCTAGCATTTGTTTATGTTTTCTTACAAAGTTAGAAGATGCAAAATGACTAAAAATATGCTTACGTAATACCTGAACGGGCCAGTTTCAAAAGTTTAAGCATTTTCATAATAATAATAATAATAATAATAAATAAATAAATAAATAAATAATAATAATAAATCTACAATTAAATTTTTAAAAAATGCGGACTTTGCACAAATATAGACCTCAATTATCCAATGTAGTAATAATAATAATAATTTAAAAATGTTGAAATGCAAACGAGATACCGCTATAAATTTCTTCCATAGGAATTGCATTAGCGAACGCGGTCTTTTCATTTGTCTGAAGTAGTCCCAACAAACGCTGTTACTTATTGATTTCAAATGTCTTCATACGCTGTTTTGCGTTATGCCACGCAATCTGACTCCTCACCAAAACGATCGTTAGCCTAAAAAAAAAATCGGTGTTGAGAGAGCTTTTCTAAACTGCCGGGAACGACAGCTAAATGAGAGCGGATAGAAGACAGGTCTTGTCTTACCCTTCTTCCTAATTGGGATTATTTATTCGATTACTTTGCATGAACCGATGACAATTCTGAGTGCGGTGAGGAATCTTAAGATGGAATAAAATTTTCAGAAAGACTGGCAATGTATTCACCAGAGTGCTGCGTCTTCACAAAAAGGCTCGAGAGAAGACAGATATAAAAGACTTTGTTCTTTGACGAATGTTTAATTCGAAAAGAAACAGGAAAAAAACAACAACAACAACATAAAAAAAAGAAAGAAAGAAAGAAAGAAAAAACGGCATATAATGGTTTTAAGAATTGCGAACCCTTTTTCTGTTGAAATGCAAAATGGTGCAAAGCAGTAGAATAGGGATGCACAACCTGTGGCCCGCGGGCCAAACGTGGCCCGCCATGGGCTAACATATGGCCCGCGACTTTCGACAATTTACAACTGGAGAAACATTCTATTTTTGTGCATATGTCGCAGAAAAAAAAAAACGTAAATTTCGTCAATTTATCGGGGGAAAATATCAAATTTTGTCAGCCCCCCTGAATCGCAAATTTCGTATATCGAACACGGAAAAATTGAAAATTTCATGCATCAAGTATGGAAAAATAGCGAATTTTATTAATGATGCTCGGAAAAAATCTCAAATTTCGTTCATCAGGTATGGAAAATCGTGAATTTTGTCAGTCGGATGCAAAAAATCACACATTTCGTTGATTGAGTAAGAAAAAATCGACAGTTTTGGTGATGATGCACGAAAAAAATTTCAAATTAAATTTATCGACTGCGGAAAAATTGCATGTTTTCTAGGTTTATCGTGTGAAAAAAAAAAAAAAAAAAAAAAAAAAAAAAAAAAAAAATGCGAATTTTGTTGATAAGGCCCGATAAATCGCGAATTTTACGAAATGAGTGCAAAAATTGAAAATTTTGTTGATCGGCTGCTAAACAATAATGAGTTTTGTCAATTTATGAAGAGGAAAAACTCCTACTTTCATCTCTCTGCATAAAAAAATGCTGATTTCGTCAAAATTAGTTAAAATCGTGAATTTCGTAGATTGGGCACCAAAAAATGCGTATCTCGTCAATTAAAACCGGAAAATGCAGAAATTTCATTGATCGGAGAGAGGATTACGAATTTCGTAAATCGGCTTTATAAAAATTGCGAATTTCGCCGACCGGCTTCTTAAAATTCGCAAATCTTTCGATCGGCTTTGTGAAAATTGGGAATTTTGTCAATCAGGCGAAGAAAAATCATGAATTTTGATCGGTTTCATAAAAATCGCAAATTTCGGCAATCAGCTGCGTTAAAATTGCTAGTCTTATTGATCTTAGCGAGGAAAATTGCAAATTTCGTCGATCGGCTTCTTAAAATTAGAGAATTTCGACAATCGGCTTCATAAAAATTGTGAAATTTCTCGATTGCCTATGTCAAAATCGCAAATTTTCACGATCTTGCAAAGAAAAACCCGCGAATTTCGTCAATCGGCTTTGTTAAAATCTTTGTTTTTGTTGATCTGGCACGGAAAAAATTATGATTTTTCTCCATCGACTTCATAAAAATCACAAATTTTGACGATCATGCGAAGAAAAATCGTGAATTTCGTCGATCAGATGAGGAAAAATTGTGAATTTTGTCGATCAAGCGAAGAAAAATCACAAATATCGATCGGCTGCTTTAAAATCGATAATTTTGTTGATCTTAACTAGGAAAAGTGTCAAATTTTGTCGATCGGCTTCTTAAAATTCAGAAATTTTGTCGATTGGCTTTATAAAAATCGTGAATTTTCTCGACCGGTTTCGTAAAAATCGCTTATTTTCACGATCATGCTAAGAAAATTCGCGAATCAGGCGCGGTTTCATAAGAATTGCAAATTTTATTGATCAGATGCAGAAAAATCAGGAATTTCATTGTTCACAGGGTTCGTACGGATCCTGGAATTTCATGACAAGGAATTTTTTTGGTACCTGTATTTTCTTACAGAAGATCTATAATTAAATAAAGGGATATTTCGCACGTTTAAACTAGATTTATTTTTTCGTAAAATAATACTGGTACATCACATGAGAAATAACGGTACCCGTACGAACCAAGGTTCAGGCACAGAAAAATCTTGTTGATCGGCTCCACATTTTTTCCGGCACCAACAACTTATGTTAGTTTTTAGCACTTTTAATAAAATAAAATTTATTTTCCAGAATAAAGTCAAGGAATATTATTACATCTTGAAAACAATCCTTTCTATATCTGTTAGATATACAAACGTAAAAATTGCTCATATATCCTTAGCCATTGAATTGGATATTTTGACTATGTAAGTGAACTTAAAGCGGCAGCCCCCCCCCCCCCTCTCTGCGCTGAAACCATATTTCTTTTATCAGATTATTGGCCGCAGATCTCCTTTTTCTTGAAATCAAATTCTTTCTGTGTTGTTGATGTGGCCCTCAACCATCCAGAGATATTTGTGAGTGGCCCTTCTCTTGAAAAGGTTGTGCATCCCTACAGTAGAAGTTGATGTGGCCCACTATGGCTCCTGACAGTGGCGTATTAAAGGGGTGGGCTGATAGGGTTTCAGCTCCTTCCGAAATTTGTGAAAAACTTAAAATGTAATTTTGAAAGTCCGTCAAAATGTAATATATTAAAAAATCCTATCTGCTAAGATAGGATTTATAGGGAGCATAATAACATTTCGTTTTAGGTAGGTTTTCATTAAAAAGATATTACTTCGTAGAGGTCCAGGCTCTTTCTACATGCAATAGAAACTACACTAATTAAGACAAAAATCTGTTTGAAAAGAAATTTTTTACAGCCCCATGCGATTCAATCTTAGCAGGTTCTGTATAATATATGCATTACCTACTATGATAAAAATCTGTTTAAAGCTGGGAAATTAACTTTCTTATGTTTTTCTCTTAGAAACTTTTACTATATCTCAGACCCCCTCGTCGAAAATCATAAGTCTAGATAAGTTTCAACAGGCTTCTGAGATGCAATTTTCTAATGCATTTCTAGTTTTCTATTTAAAATGTATCTCCTCGTACAATTTCGAACCTTTTATTTTTAAAACTATTTGTAAAAGTGTGCTGTATGATTTTAAGTGTCTGAAATATCATAAGTTAATTAGTTTGGGAGAAAAAAATAAAGTGTGCAAAAACGTGTAAAATTACAGTAAAAACTGAATTCATTTTACATTTTTATGTAAAAAAAAAAAAAAAAAAAAAAACCTTTAATTTTATTGTAAAACCGACACTTAATTATATCATACAATAAAATAGTTGATTAAAGCTGACCAAAGAAAAAAAAATCAAGTCAATTGAAAAATATACACAAAAGTTTTATCATTTTCAATATGCTTATTCACCAAAAGAAAAAAATAAAAAAAAATAGAGTCAATTGAAAAATATGCATTATAGTTTTATTATTTTAAACATGCCTATTCGCCCCCCCCCCCCAAAAAAAAAGAGAAAAATTACTAAGTAAAGTGGATTATGGCATTTAAAAGAATAGTGATGTGTTAAAATGGCTTAAAAACTGTATTTATAATACTCGAATCTTTGCGAAACTTCCTCAGAATGTACTAGAAACAATAAAGCATATTTGAAGTAAAAAAATTAGAAAATCGATATTTTCGTCATTTTTCGCCGAATGAAGGATACTGAGCCTCCTTCACAAGACGGAAAAGGCGAAATCTTCCAAGGGGAGATATCCCGGGGAAACATCTCCACCCAGCTTACTCCCAAAGGTTTGAATAGCTGTAACATTCAACTGTGTCCAGTTTTTTGTGGTTACGCGGTGCTTTTAATTTTTAACTATACACTTTCAAGTATACTGAAGTATCATTTTGTCAGACGAAAGCCTTTTCTACAAATCCATCCCGACCAGAGCCCGATCAAGCTCAAGTTGGGCCCAGGGCCTGTAAAAAGTTGGGCCCCCCTACCTCCCCATTCCTGGCGATATTTTCAGAAAAAAAAATAGGTTTATTTGATGAGTTGACTAAGTTGTTTGAGTGAAAGTTTCAAGTTTAAAAAAAAAATTAACTTACAAGAATAATTCAGAAAATAAACTACCATCCACTTTCTCAAATAAGCATTTGTACAATTCACAAACATCTAAGATCCTCAGTTTATGCTGCAGAATAAATGAGGTCGTCTTTTTCAAAACTCGCCTTATTCAAAATTATAAAAATTGTGTTTTAAAAATATTTGATCAAGGAAAAAAAAATGAGCCACATAATTTGTGGGCCCCTGAAATTGGTGGGCCCAGGGCCGAGGCCCCGGAGGCCCGTGCATTAATCAGGCCCTGATCCCGACCTCTTTCCATTGTTTAATCTCCCCGTCCTTTTGTTGATAGAAGCACAAACAGTTGTAGAAGAATAGGCGATAATTGATCTTGTAGGTAAATATTTGAAGTTAGGATAAAACCGACTTTAACCCCCTTCGCGAAGAGAACATTTTGCTTAATTTTTAACCTTTTACCAGCAGTTTTCAAATCAAAAAATGTTTTGTAGTTAGATTGCGAAAATGCTCCGATTAAATTAGGTAAACTTTACACTAAAAATAACTGGTGGGAGTAATGAAGGATTCTGAGCAACTTAAGGATGTATTTTAATCCAAACCTTTCCTAATTTATTTTTTAATTCATTTTTGTTCTCAAACGCACTAAACTGGCAAATTCTCTTATTTAGAAGTTACTTAATATATTGTGCATGTTAATTTTTTGAAAAAAAAGGCAAAAAATGCTGTCAAAGTTGGCCTTTTCAACCAAATTTTCTGAAGCAGAAGATCTGGGAACGGGAAAAATGATCGTCCTGAGATAATAGCTGTTTATAAATCAAATTCTAATTAATTGAGCGAAAAATGAAATCACACGGTCTCTTATACGTCTCTTGAAAAGTTACCTCAGCAAGTCTCATGTTTTTACTTTAAAAAATGAATCTGAAAGTGTATCAGAAAATTTCAAGCTGTTGAAGGTGGAAAAATATTTTTTCGAATACACCCTTGAGTGGCACGTATATCGGTCGCTCGTCCACGGGGTTAAAGAACTGCCTTGGGTTTTACTTTACAAAGCGGTAGCCAAGAAACTTTCCAAAACGATAGGTAATCAAATCTCTTGTTTTCGATCATGATTGTTTTTCAGGATGCTTATCGTTTTAGGATGTCGGGTCGAACACAATCTCATCTTTTGTTCGCATTTGACATCCTGGACTTCCACGGTTTTTGCGAGCGAAGTCAGAAGTTCTAATAGCAGCAAAAAGTATCGAATGACGATCTACAAATGCGCAACCGGTGGCCAATTAGAGAGCGGTTCATCAAGAGTTGGGACACTGCGCAAAAAAATATATTTCGAGCCCTTTGATGAAAGACGACACGTGTTTGCACTAGCAGCAGCAGTGACGGCTGGATCTGAGACAGTAATAATGTCGGAGCACTTGGAACTTCACTTCCCCATAAAAAGTCGTTTTTTCAGCATAAAAATTCCAGGAATAAAAGATAATGAAAAACGCTTTTAGAATAAAACTCTAACCGTAGAACTCTTTCAAGTTAGCCGTCTGATTTGACTGGAAGAAATGACCGAAGACAGTTAACACGATGGTAAACACAGCGCCGCAGGGCAGAAATTGTAAGGATTAGTACAGATTATTATGGGACACCCATACATGCCTCAGAAGTTGAAAGTTTTTAATAAGAATCCTTGTATCCTGACGGGATCCTCTGCAGCTCAAGCAGGGCCCTCGCGAACACTTTTTATTCGTGAGGGAGAAAGCCTTAAATTGCCAAGTCTAAATTCAGTATTTGCCAACTCAGTGAAAAGCAAACATAAATAGTTCTCTTTGTTTGCCAACTAGTTTTATAATTTTACTAAGTTATCATACTTAGAAAAAGTAATATAGTTCTTATTTGTAAAAAGCTTAATAATATTTCTAATTATATCGGTAACTTTCATCAAATCTATCAGAAATAGAAAGTGTATTATAGTTTTTAGCTCACAGGCTATCATAGCCTGAGAGCTTATGTGCCCGCCCGTTCTGTATGTATGTTCGTACGTAACGCGATAACTCATGATAAAAATATCCAATCCATTTGAAATTTTGTATATAGGTACATCCTGACAAGGCGCTTCCCTGATTAGTTTTTGGAGTTCATTGAATAAGTATAAACAGGGGGAACGGGGGTTCTAATGCCCCTCCCCTTAATTTATATAAATGGGTTTTTCAAGCAGAATTGTCATATTTCGATCAAATCTCTGAATAGTTTTGGAAGTTTAATGGTTAAGTATAAAAGAGGGGGATAGCTCCTCTTAAATTATACAAAATGCTAAATGGGTTTTTATTAAGAATTATCCGATTTGCTCTGAATTTTGGGTATAGATTTTTTATATGATAAAGCATGTCCTTGATAGTTTAGGAGGTTCAATGATTAAGTATAAAAAAGGGGAAAGTGGAGAGCTGTTTCCCCTTCTTAATTTCTTTTTCGAACGGAATTAACCCTTCAAAATATAAGGCTGTAATGTACAATTAGTATGCGTAGCCTGTGAGCTCAATGCCATCAGTTTAACTGGGCAGTATTCTTTTTATTAATAAAAGTTTTGAACTAATTTACCAGTTTAGATTGTAAATTTGCCAACTGTTACAGCATGTGGAAACGTTTGGGTTGCCCCCCCCCCCCCCTTAGCGAGGCCCCCTGAGCTCAAGGCTTCAGGTACAACTGCTCAATGTTAAAATCCCATTTCTTCCTGTAAGGGATTTCTGCAGTTGCAGGGGCATAGGGCATTGCCAACGAAATAAACAATGAGTGTTACATGGGCCATTCTGAAGTTCTGACTTTGGTATTTATTGGACCTTTTTGGAAGAAAAGAGAAAATCCTACATCTTCGCAGGAAGAAGTCCCTTCTATTAGGGCCTTAAGAGGATACTTCATTCAAGTGAAAAGATCCGTTCGCTAATACTAATCCTATGAAAAAAATTTATAAAGATATCTCGGTTGCATTTCAATGTTTTAAAATGACTTTTTTTTCCTTGGATAGCTGAGAATTGATCTTGCATGCAGACCGTTTTTTGCTTTTGTTTACAGATATTCTTTGTGAGAACGCTTTTATTTTTGGAACCGATTTGGAAAGCGAAAGTACCCTCATAAAAAATATCTTTAATCAAAATCGAAAACAAAAAAAAAAAAAAAAAAAAAAAAAAAAAAAAAAAAAACGATTTCAATTCAGATTAATCTTAACTATCCAATGCAATAAACAAATAAATAAATAATAATAATAAAATGTTTAAAATATTGAAATGCAACCGAGATATCTTTTTAAATTTCTTCCACGGGATTAGCACTAGCGAACGGGTCTTTTCATTTAACAGAAGCAGCCCCTTAAGAGTCTTGCGTCCGAATAGCCTTCGGAAACTCCTTAAATTTTCTTTTTCTATTGTGCTAAATGTATTCAAATATGCGAAAGACACATCATGGGGTTACATAAATATATTTCTTGATGCACAAAATTTAAATTTTATTATTGACTTAAAGCAGTCAAATAATGAACAAAGGTACGATTTTTAGTTGATATGCGATTAGAAAAACCTATATCTTCATGTAAATATCTTTAAGCTGCTAAAAAGGAAAAAAATGACTCAGCCGTTAGCCTACCGATTTGTTTGAAAATTAATTGTCAACAGCGAGTATTACTCGCAGTCAGAGGATTCCGTAAACAGCTTTATTGGGAAAAAAATAATTTCTAAAAGAATAATAAGATTTTATAAAAAACTATACTGTATACACTTGTAAAGTATGAAAGGATATATCATAAATGTTCAAAAATATATGAAGCGTAAATAATATCAAATACTGCTATTCTGAATAATTCATTTTTTAATCTTAACCTGAACTGTTTATGCTGAACTTAATTCGGTACTGATGATAAAAATAGTGCATATTTAAACTTTATTTGGCATTTCATAAAACAAAATTCTGCATAGTAATAATCTATATATTTTTTTAATTTAATGGTACATAGAGTACGCTGCCCCTTTCATTATATGTACAATCCAAACAGTCCGTGTCTTTAAGGTTTAATATCTTGGCTAATTACTGACGACTTTTTTTCGAAAATCATCAATGTTTATATACTTCTGCTACGATAGGTACCTCCAGCGTTCCTCAACACCTTTTTCTGAATGACCGCACATCGAATTTTTTATGTAACGAAAAAAGCGCTTAAAAAAAAAAAAAAAAAAAAAAAAAAAACTACGTGACTTAAGGTAATCTCTATAGTTTTGCTACAAGGTTTAAATTAACGTCTGCTACCTCTACTTTTTTTCAGAATTTTACTTTCAGTAGATTCGAAAATAGATAAAGGTGAAAATTTTTTTCACTACATTTTCAAATGCAATCATCGGAGGGGGAAAAACCCCTATGAAGCCATTCAGATTGCTCAATATTTTCCACATTATTGCAATGAAATACGTAATCAGGACCCTAGCTAAGGGGGAGGGGGGGGGTAGGGTGGACTCAGCACACCCCACACACACCTAAAACAATTTGAGTCTCCGCCGGAAAAGATTCCAAGATCACTGAATGAATTTGTGCTCCGAAAATCCAAATGAAATTCTGTTCAAAAATCTAATTTAGTTTCGAGATTCTTTCACAATTTTGCAGAAATACTAAATTGTAAAATAAGTGTTTCAACACTTGCTCATCCTTTTTGCACGTGTGGAGCTAACATGATGTTTAACATTGCACCAGTTATACACAGAAAATTTTCATCATCATAAACTTTTCTTAGTATAAAATGAAGTTATTACAACAGTTTAATAAGAAACATAGTATACCTACAGTGTGAATAGGCACTAGTTTATCATTCTGCGTCAGAGAGAGAAATAAATAGAAAATATGACCTCCCCCCCCCCCCCATGTTTTCTTGAGTCCCCACTCTTATTCATTTCTAGCTACGGCTCTGTATGGAATGACTCCCGTAATGAATTATGGTCAGTGAATGAGGAAGTTCTATTTGTATAAAAAAGCTGCAAATTTAGTTTTCGTACAGAAATAAGATAAGTTAAAAATATTTTTCAAAAAAGAGAAAAATGAAGGAATTTAACATTAAACTTGAACATAAGGACATTAAACTTGAAACAATCAGAAAATGAATAAAATAAAAAACAGAAGTATTCCATTTTTGGACATTAACATAAACCAATCAGGAAACAAAAAAATAAAATAAGTTGCGGAATTCAACGAATAAAAAGACTAAGATAAACTTTAGATTTCCCATTTCTCTACCGAGAACAACAACTATTTTTGCCAAATAGTTAAAATAAATAAATAAATAAATAAAAAGCTAGACTGCATTTTTACAAGGTGAATTCTTTAATAAGTTACAAGTAATTATAAAATAATCGCAAAATAAATAAATGAAGAAGTAAATAATTTTTAAAAAAAAATCGAACCGTTTTAAACTTTTATCAGCTTATTAACAAACATTATCGGCATTTATAAGGAGAGGAATTTGAGTTGTGAAATTTTTCACTTTTCCTCGTTATAAGTAAGGGTACTTCTAGGTTATCCCGTCGACCAAAAAATTATCGCCAAACTATAAGATTAAATGCCAATAATGGATGATCGTGAATGCCACATTCAATGACATTAAATGTGATTCACGGGTTTAAAATGTCATTCAGTGATTTTTATTTCGACTTTTTATTAATATTTTTATTAATATTCTACTAATTATTTGTTTTTTCGTTATTTAAAATAAAGATTGTCAACATGTATAATTTGGCGAAATTGGTCGACGGGATAACCTAGAAGTACCTGAGTAAGGTATGTTTAAATAAAATTATAATTCAAGGAGATAAAAGTTTTGAGATCTTGATGTTTGTTTTGTGGAATCAGGCAGGCCCTGATTACCGAATAGACACGAGAAGCAGATGCTTCCCTTTGAAAAAAATATCTTTTTAAATTTTTGAAAGGACCCGAAACTGAGAAAACAGGGGCTGCCAAATTTTGTGTTGAATTAATTCCATTTCAAAATGCTAGTTTCTTTTCAAATTATCAATCTTACAATATATATTTAGAAATGTTTCATAAAGATAGCTTTCATAACAAATTTTTCATGTAATAGATCAAATTCAACCACTTGATCGCAATTCTTCAGTTTGTTCAATATTTTAGATGCACGTTTTTTTGCAGACTGAATTTAAATAATACTGAATTTCGCTTGTATGAGCAATATAAAATATTGATAATTTATTGCCAAAATTGAGAGAAGTATTTTTTTTTAAATATTGATATTTTCTATTGTACATACATTCCAAATTCAATTTTTTAAATCCAATTTACATTTTTACACTCATACCATGCATAATCCTTTTTGCGTATTTTTCTCGGTTGTATCCAATTTTTGTGTAAGGCGAACATTTTGATTTCTTGCTAAATGGATTCCTTAATTGTTATAAGTAATAATGAAAGAATGTCTAAAGTAAATCGATCAAACTGGACTGGTTTAAAATCTATAAAGTTATTTTTTTTTTAGGAGAGGAAATGCAACACGAGAATTATATTTTATTTAAAAACACAAAACTCTCTTTAAAAATATGTATATATTCAATGGAATAAGTAGTTTGTTCCAAATGAATTCCTTTTCCAACTGTTCATAAAAGTGAAAGGTTAAATATATAAAATAAAATAAATCTTTGTTAGGTTTCAAAATTAGTATGATTTGATTTATAAATATGATTCTTTGATATTCTACAAGCAGAAATTTCATGTTACAATCAATGTAGCGTCCATTTTAGGTTTGGTGCTGCCATCTACCAGCGGATTATGCAAGTATAAGAATAAAATGTAAATTTTAACATTTAAATTCTTTAAATTAAATTTTTACATTCAGGTCAAGCATGTTTGAAGAAATAATAATTTCTATAAACACTTAAAAATATATAAATATTATTTTTACTAAATTAAAAACTAGTAATATAATTTATTTATTATTATCTCTTTTTAATAATATATAGTTTATCATTATTAATTAAATGAACGAGTAAAAATTTATAACAACATTTATTACTATTTATTTGAAAAAATATACATATGATAATTACTATTATATTATAGAATCTTGCACTAAAGCATATTTTGCATTTTTGCTAAAAATATTAAATTTCAAAATGAATATTTTGAAAATATTTCAATAGATGGCGACACCATACAACAAAAATTATAATTAGAAATGTAATAGGAGGAATATAATTAAAGGTATTTTGAAAGAGCAATAATAATAATTTTTATGTTTTTTTTTTTTAATTTTTTCAGATATTTTTTTAATATAAAATTTACTACAATAACTAAGAAATTATTCCTATAACTTAAGAGGCATCCTAAAGTGTAAACTCATGTTACGTTCGCAAGTTCTATCAAATGAAAAAAAAAAATGTATCTTAATATATGAATAAACATTATTTGATTAAAAAATCTGTTTATTTTCTATTGACATTTTATAAAATAGGTGTACTTAAATTTCGAATTTAAAAATTTGAAAAGTCTAATGCAAGTCTTTCAAAAGATTCTATTATTAAAACGTCACACGACAAATAACAATTTAAAAGTCCTTTCAAAACAGCAAAGATTAAAAAAAAAAAAATACAAAACAGTAATTTTGCTTTTTCAGAATTTAGTGTCGCCCCCGATGAAAAAATAAAAAGTATACAAATATAGATAATACAAAACATATTTCAGTTTTAAGACTTGAAACACATTTTTATAATGTATAAATTGACGCATCCTCTGAAGAATTCCACAGTTACGATTCAGTCTTTAAAGAACGTCCATAGAAAAATGTGCATATGAAGTCTCTATCGCAGAATAATATACAAATCCGACAAAAAAAAGATTTTTTTTAAAAAAAGCTATCTAATCATTTATATGCCTGCATTTTTTTTAAACATCAATGTAGAAAATTGAAATTAAATATAGTATATCATAGCTCCATGTTTTATTAGAAATTATTCATTTATAATTTTTCTAAGTAGTACAAATTTTAATTTAATTTTTTTTCAATTGTTACGAAAATATGGCACCAAAAAATACATTTTACTATTTTCCAATATTTTTACTTTATTTTATACAGAAAGGGAGTACTTCAGTAGCAAACTTAAAATAATAATAATAATAATAAATTACAAAATAATAATAATAATAATATTTTAAAAATAAATTGAGGAGCAGTTTTCAAACAAACTGCATTTAAAGGTACCTTTCGCCCTACACGATGGTATAAAAATCGAAAATGTGAGATTCTTAAAAGTTAAAAAAGTTGCAGTAGGGATTATCCGTATTCAACCATTGTTTTACTCCTGGCATAAATAACGGAACGCTGTTTTTGAGAGACGGCACTTTATTTACTGGGAGAAAAAATTAGCATATCGAGGGCTAATAAATAGTCAGTCGAAAGCTCTAAAAGCCCGCTAAAACGTTAATTAATGTCACATGAAGAATGATAGAAGAAAAATGGAATTAAGTGATAGCTAAAATGAAGTCATAAGTCATTGAAACGAATAGCACCCAAACTTCAAGCAGGCCCCGATTATGACTAATTGGAGCCCTGGGCAAAGATAAAAAAAAAAAGGGGGGGGGTTGGAATCACTGCAACGTTGTTCAGATAGAATTAGTGGTCACTGGTATGTGTATCTGCAATGCATAAACATATTTTCGCACCTTGTATATAAATAAAAGAAAATTCTTAGCTCCGTCAATTCTAAATTAAACACTTTAACCCCTTAGGGACGAGTGGCACGTATACGTGCCGAAAAAAGGCTTAAGGCTACTGTCCTCGTTCCAGGAAACGCTCGCGAGCTAATGCTATTCGTATGGGGAAGCATTTTTCTAATAACTCTTTCGCATTTTGATATTTTTGATTTTTTTTTTTTTTTTTTTCATTGGATAGCTGGGGGGGATGCCGACCTCGCTCCTTTTTTACTTTTTCGATTTTGGTTGCAGATATTTTTTATTAAGTTAGTTTCACTTTGCAAACCGGTTTTGAAACTGAAACTAACTTAATAAAAAATATCTGCAACCAAAATCGAGAAAGTAAAAAAGGAGCGATGTCGACATGCCCCCCAGCTATCCAATTGAAAAAAAAAATTAAAAATGTCAAAATACGAAACAGTTATTAGAAAAATGCTCCCCATAGGAATTAGTTCGCGAGCGTTTCCTCGACCAGGGACAGGGGCTTTAAGAATCCGTGTTTATCCCCACTAGTAAAATTTGCCTTATTAATTGGAGCATTTTCCCGATTTAATAAGGCAGAAATTTCTGTTTTTAAAAACCGGCGACAAAGCATTAAAAATTTCGTAAAAGACTCCCGTCGCGAAGGGATTAATTAAAAAAAAAAAAAAAAAAAAAAAAAAATGTAAAAGAAAAAAGTATTTTTTTTTCCTTAGAACAAAACAAAGCTCTTTTATATAAGTTTAACAATTTGCTATATTACTTTAAGATGAATTTAATAATTTCAACATATAGAAGAGTTGGAATTGGAATAAGAAAGTAAACATTTTATAATTTATTATATGGATTTGGGGGCCCCTTAAGGTCCGGGGTCTATGGGCAGAGTCCCGATTTGACCATGCGGTAATAAGGGCCTGACTTCAAGGCGTTATGTCTGCTTTGTACACTTTATGTAGTTTTTAATGTCACTATCGTGGAATAATAGACAAACTCAGCAAAAAAACGCTGTCGTCATTCAAGACCCCTTCCCCCCCCCCCCCCAAAAAAAAAATGGTATTTAATGATTCATAAAATTTTATTAGTTTGTAACCTTAATATGAATACTGAAAATTCAACATAATTTATAATAGCTCCATATTTTACTAGAAATCATTCATTTACATTTTTTCAAAGTTTGGAAAATGTTACATACGGATCAATAAATTTACATTCTTTCAGCTTTTTGATAGGAATTAAGTAAATACACACATATATATTTTAAAATAGATTTTTATAGCAGGTAATATTCTGGGAATAGCACGCATTTTCTTTTTCAATTTTTCTGAGAAAATGACAACAAAAAGATGTAGTAATCTACTATTATATCTTTTTACAGAAATGCAGTACTTCAGATGCTGCTATTGAAAAAAATGACTTTAAAAACTACAAACAATTAATGTCTCAAAAATAAATTGAGATTCACTTTTCAAACAAACCGCTGTTTTAAAAGTATTTTCCATTCCACTACAAAGGTGTAAAAATTGAAAATGAGCGATGTTTCGAGGTTTAAAAAGTTGAAATAAATAGTATCAATATTTAACCGTATAGTGGTACATCTACTTCCTTTTACCGTTGTTTTATGTAACGGAATCTTTCTTTTTTCTATGTTTGAAAAAAAGAAAGTATTGGATTTGTGAAAATTTTCAAATTCCGGCTTTTGACGGATTTACACGTTTTAGGGGTCAAAGATTCCAAAAACAACATTTTTACAAAATGTCTGTCTGTGAGTCTGTCTGTCTTGGAGATTTGCACGGGCCGGAATTTCTAGATCCGGCCTCGGCCCGAATGAAAGTTATTTTGGACTGACCCAGTATAAAAATTAAAAGTTCAGCCCGAGCCCGGTCCATTCATATTTACACAGCACACGGCCCGCCCATATAGAAATCAGTGAAAACAAGCAGAGATCCAGCCCGATCAGGCTCAACTTCATTTTTACAAAAAATTCAGATTTTACTAAACATGTAATTACGATTCGTTTAAAGAATACTGTATACATATTTATGGGATAAATTCAGAAAATTTTTTTAAATTACGATGGGTTCGAAAGAAAGAAAATACACATTAATAACGTTAACAATTTCTTAAATCCTTAGAAATTTCAATAATCAAATACCTATTCATTAAAAAATTAATTTAGTTTAGAATTAAAAAAAAAAGAAAGAGGATTAAAAAAATCATAACTTTTGATGCTATTTAATAAAAAGTTGATTTGTGAAAATATTTCTCTATCATTTATTAAGGTTAAAATCCAAAAGAATTTTAAGTAAATTTTAAGTACATAAGAAATCTCTATAAACATTCAAATTTTTATTTGATTACATTTCATTATCTTCTTTAAAATACTTAAAATTTACGTTGAAAATTTTTGAAAACGCATATTATCGGATTCTGACGTCTATTTTATGGTGGTGAAAACGGTGTTTTAGTATTAATTATAAATAGAAGTTTTCTTATACATCCATTAAAAACATTTCAAAAATATGCATTAAAATATTTAATTGCTATCTTATTATGGTATCTTATCTTGGTATTTTAGTAATTTTATTAGTTAATGAGTCATAGGGCTTCAAAAGTTTCTCTTACAAGGAAGGTCTCCATACTGGGCAAACTCAGAATTTTTGAAAAAAAAAAAAATACTAATTAAAGTACTCCTGTATGTAATAAAGGATCAATCAAAGTTAGCGGTAGAAGCACAGTAGAAAGTATGCAAAAAAATAAAATACTTTCGAATATTTGGTGTGAAAAGACGAAAGCATCACGCGATTTGGCGAGCAACGCTTTTCCTCGCCAAAAACAAATAATTTAATACAACTGAAAACTGTTGAATTTTTAGAATGCGGGTAAATGGTATTTATTGAATTTAAACATATACAATGAAAGAATTTAATATATTATATACATTTATACATCCATTGTACTACATATATAGATTGCTTGTTGCTATAGTTTTTAATTTAACACTGGAAAAAATATTTTCAGGCATAAAAAATTCTTATTGAAAAAAAATATATATATATATTTTCATACATTTAAGCGTATTCAAAATTAAAAGCCACATGTTTCCATAGCAACGAAACTGAATTGACAATGCTCAATTGGACTTTGAGCTTGAACCAATTTTAATTCATTTAAATAATGGATTTCGTTTTAAATCGCAAATTTTAATGATTAAACTTGAATATAAATGCATATAAATATCGATATAACAAAATTATACTTAAAAAAACTAAAACTGGCAAAATTAAAGTTATTTAAATTATATTTATCTAGACAAGTTTAACATGATTTTTTTTTTTTTGTCCTTAAAGCATATTTGACATAAAAAAGTATTTTTTTTTTTAACTTTATTCTATCACCAACCGATGAAAAATCGTCAAATAACGAAATTTTCATTATTTTTTTACGGCCGCTGTAATGAGGTACCGTAATTTTTTTTTTCTTTTTTTATAAACGTATATATCCTCATGAGAAGAGCATTTTTTAATTTTTTTAAAATTTTTTGGAGTATGCCCGAATGGAGATCTTCCTTGTTAGGTTAACACGGGATTTCGCGATCGGGGAATTATAGTGCAGCGGCCTTATAATGCTGCTTATAATTCATATTCTGCTAAACGGATTTTTATGGGACTTGCATTATCAGTTAGGTAATTTTCAGGGATTTACATTTGATCCGAGTTGTGTTTCAATAACAAGTCAATGTAGCGTTCGACGCATACTAATTTTAAAATGAAAATTAAAAAGTTATAATTTCAGTCACTCTCCCGCATCAATACTATTTGTTCGGCTACTTTAAGGAGTACATGTCCATTTTTTTGCGAAATGTGCCCTTTTGTTGCCAACGTGTCTTTAAACGTAGGCTGACTGACATATGTAGACAGAAATTTCAAAGGCTTATTTGCTGTCATTCAAAAGACGAAAAATTTGACATGTATAATAATAATAATAATAAAGTAAAAGCCGATATACAGGGTGTGAAGTGAATAAGACCCTGATTTCAAAACTAAATTTTTCAAAAACAAAAATCGATTTAATTGTGCGGTAAACTGTTCATTTATTAGGTAAGCTGTAAAAATGTTATACAGAAATTCCGATCGCTTGTTTTCAGATTGCTTGCAGAAAACGAGTTTTTCGGCATACAGTGCGATATTTTAACGATTTTTGGAATTAAATTTTTAAAATTTCGAAATTCGAAAAATTTAGTTTGAACAATCAAAAACCAACAAACTGCAAAAAAGAATATTCATTTTAAATTAAATTGTCTGAACTTAATCAATGATGC
This sequence comes from Maratus speculifer, assembly GCA_964019185.1. NCBI lineage: Eukaryota > Metazoa > Arthropoda > Arachnida > Araneae > Salticidae > Maratus > Maratus speculifer. The sequence continues at coordinate 241,056,956 of OZ025294.1, read as the reverse complement.
CACCAGTTATGAATTGGTGATAATTAAAGGAGAACTAATGTGAAATATTCTAATATTTTGAACCATTTGAATAATTATTCTAATATTTTGACTTTTCAAAAGAATTTGTTTTTTTCAAAAATTATATTCATTTTAAGATAATAAATAAGTTTAATCAACAATTAGTTCTCAATAAAAATATCGTTTGCATATTTGCATTAAAAGACATTAAATCACCAAACGATATTTTCAATTTGTAGAAAGAGAAATTATTCCAATATTTTGAATATGAACTGTAGCCAGAGCTGCTAGAGCGTACCAACTTAAAGCTGGAATCTGTCGTAAGTTAACAAGCTGCGCCAGCTGGTGGCAGGGGTGCAAATGAATGCGCGGGTTTGACGTCATATATGCGCAGATGTTTATTATCTCCGCATCTCTTGCGCATATTTTCTAAATTTTCACTCAATCATGACAGATTAATCAAGTCTACGAGATATATTGCAAAATATTTTTGTTACAGTTTGTATCGATAAAATCATGTACATTTAAAAAAAATAGTCACAATATCATTTTAATTTCGGGAGAAAAAGCACTAATTAGTACTCATAAGTACCATATAATGCTACGAAAAATATTCACTTTTACCCGAAAATTAAAATGACAATGCGACTTTTTTTTAAATACCCAGATTTTTTTTTATTAAAAATATATGTATTTAAAAAAAGTCGCATTGTTATTTTAATTTTAGGGTAAAAGTCAACATTTTTCGTAGCATTATATGGTACTTATGAATACTAATTAGTACTTTTTTTTCCTAAATTAAAATGATATTGTGACTATTTTTTTAAATGTACATGATTTTATCGATACAAACTGTAACAAAAATATTTTGCAATACATCTCGTAGACTTGATTAATCTGTCATGATTGAAAGAATAGCTTAAAATTTGTGATTGAATTTTTAATATGAAGTCTCGAAATAGCTTTGTCTGTTTTTAAAAAAAAGAAAATAAAGAGAGAAAGAGAGAGTATGTAATCTACGATTTTAAGAAAATTATTGTCTAGAACGTTAAATATTTAAACAAATAAATTAACAATATTTCTTTGTTTAACAAAACAACATTTAATACATACATTTAAAATTATTCCGAATATACGTATAATGAAATAGGTTTTTAAATTAAAAGAATGAAATGTTTGCAAGTTAAATAATAAAAGTCGATACGACCAAGAAAACATTGGATTTTTATCGTCTGCAATTGATAATTAAAAATGGAGCTAAAGTTAAATATTTTATTTAGTATTAAATTCTATACATTTCTAAACATTGCTAAACATTATATTATCATAGGAAATACTAAGGTGTATACAATTTTTTATAACTTAGCTCATCAAGATTTAGTAAAATGTGACACTACTTCAAAATTCTGCATTTATATAATCTACTTACTAAATTATATGAGTCATCTTTCATTATATTAAAAACATAATTAAAATCGAACATATTTTAATCAGCGATGTTTGTATCGCATAGTTAAAGGATATTTCATCTTAGTATATTTTATGTTAATATTTAATCGTACTACACTTATTTATTCTATATTTATTTACAATATTTCAAACCTAAAACTTATTCTACGTAATATTTTAAAGTAACATTTAATTGAAACAAAAAAGTTTTGTTGCCATTCACACTAAAGAAACTGCAATCTACTTAATAATCCTCTGGTTATGCACCCCTGCCGCTAGGTAGCGTATACCTTGGCCCCGCCTTTAATCTTGCGGACACCTCTTCCATAGGAGTTGGAATGCTTGAAATATATGCAGTTTTGACTGTAGCTGTACAGTCATTCACCCATTTTTATGTGTTACGGACCATTATTTGCACATAATTTCAAGAGTTTTCGTTGGTCAGAATAGAGATAAATTACGGTTGGGTAACCATTTTCGGTAGAAACGGTTGATTGAATGACTGGGCAGTTTGCTGCATAATGTTTAACAGTTATTTAAAGGTTTTAGAAGTGTATTATAGTGAGTACGAACAAGTTCTTTAAAAAACTAGCATTTACTTGCAGCACAGTTTTATTGATTCCTGAAGATTTTTGAATCTGCGACGTAAGTAGTTTTTGAAATGCTTGTTTTTAAATGATTTTTGTTTGTTTTCAGACTGCTTTTTTATCTTCTTATCAATTCCTTGTTAGGTTTTCTTAAAAATGAAAGAAGGATTTCGAACATAATGGACGTCCGCAAAATGACATTCAAAAATATACAAGATTACACAATTGTGATTGAGGTCCGCAGCGCCCCATAAAGAAATATATATATATATATGTAAATAAATTGGAGACCTATAATACTATTCTAAGTGTATATAGTAAATATATTAATTATCTATTTTTAAATCTTAAATCATCTTATATTAAGATATTGAGTTTAGCTTAGTATAGTCAAATTAAATGATTTTGTTTTAAATCTTAATGTGGTAAACTATGGTTATGTTTTATTTTTCTGTTATCACATTACTCCGTTTTTAATTAATTAATTAATTTATTATTACCATGTTGAAGATAATTATTTTTACTTTTTTCCCTTTTCATTTTTCTATCCAATTTAGTAATTTCGATGTGCCTTCTTTTTGATGTTTTTTCTTCATTTAATTTCGGTTTTATGTGTGTTGGTAGCCCCAAATTCGTATTATTTTGCTTTTCATGGCAAATACGAAGATGAAACCACACACTTCATTTGTAGTTCCAAAGTATTTGGGGCCCGAAGATTCTGCTTTTTTTCTACAAATTCCATTTGTATTCATTTTGATTATTTATATTTTCTCTCCATGGTCAATGTGGTATAAGTTATTAAATTCAATGGTTCATATATTGCAATACAATTAATGGTTATATATATATATGTATATACATATAAACACGAATTAAGTTACAAAAAGAATTTTTCGCAGAATCTCGCCGTATAAGATTTAAAAATATATCAACATAAAAAAAAGGTTGCAGAAATTTTAAAATTAAAAAATATCAAATACTTAAAAGTAAATTTCTACCATCATTTTTAAATGAAGAAGTTAAACGAAATGAAGATATTTCTTTTCTGTCGCATTTTTTTTTTTTTTTTTTTTTTTTTTTTTTGTTCCCTCTATTATAAGATTCCAAGGATTGAGATACATATTTGTGATAAATTTTAAACATACAAACATCAACAACAACAAAAAGAATTAAAAATTGACTTTCATGTATAGCAGGAGGAGGCATTTAATTATTTTTTCTTTTGATATTTAGTTATTTTAAGTAACTTGTAAAGTATAATTTTTACTATTTTCTTTTTTTTTCAAAATCAAGAGAGAAAGGGAAAATTTAGTTAAATAATTAATTAATTCATTAAAGAGCAATGGCCCTTTTTCTGCCAACCCTGATGGCGCCCGTGGTTTCCAGAGTGTAAAGTTTCACTTTCTATTTCAGTATCCATTGATGTTTGTCGATAACGTAAAACTCTTCTCCATTCATTCTCCTCGTGTGCTCCGGAATAGCGAATCTATTACATGTATCTATTTTTTTTCTTTCTTCTTTCTTTTCTTTTTTTTTCCTATTTTTTATCGTACTGAAAAATCTAATTAAGATATATTAATATATCTTAATCATATCTATTTTGGGGGATGCGGTATTAACTTTCCTTTATCAATGTGACAATGTTTAGTGAAAACGCGAAAGCTCCGTCATTATCAAAGTTTGAATGGATCGAAGAACGTCTTCAGTTGGTTTGGTGAAACATATAACGTAAATGTGCTTCTATAGTATTGTATGTATCTTCTATAGTCTTTTAGTATTGTATCAACAAAATGAACTTTATGGATGAAAATTCCAATATTCGCCCGATCCTTTCTGTTCAATACAGACACATTTCTCCCGATGGGATTTTTGTCACTCCGGGAGGGGGGGTGGAGATTATAGAGTTCCGGGACGGAAATTGCTCTATTTTGACTACTGAGAAAAACAAACCCTCAAATCTTCCATAAAATTCTATCAGGGCCCGCGCGAAGACTTTTTATTGGTGGGGAAAAAGGCCAAGTCAAAATTCAATATTTGCCAACTCAGTGAAACGCAAACATAAATAGTTCTCGGTGTTTGCCAACTGATTTTATAATTTTACTAAGTTATCACAGTTAGAAAATGTAATATAGTTTTTATTTGTAAAAAACTCAATAATATTTCTAATTATATTGGTAAATTTTGTCAAATCTATCAGAAATAGAAAGTGCATTACGGTTTTTTTTATTAAAGTTTTGAACTAATTTGCCAGTTCAGTTTGTAAATTTGCCAACTGTAACAGCATGTGCAAACGTTTTTTTTGGGCGTTGGAGGCTCACCCCCCCCCCCCCCCCCCCACCTTAGCGAGGCCCCTGAATGCTATAGATAGATCAACGAAGATTTCGGATTCACGGGATACAGCAATAAAAATTTTAGACGATTTTAAAATTTATTTGATATAAGTAACTGAAGTTACTTCCTGTGGGATAAGAACTGCATAGTATGTATCATTCATTCACAGGGACACAGAAAGGATTTCAGATGCAATACTGTCTCCGAAATACTGTCTAGCGGTAATTGCTGGAAGTGCATTTTCACTTATCATATGAGTTTTTAATTTTAACAAAAATTTTGCTTATTGCTTGCTGTTTATAAATGCCATCGATCAACGAAAATTTCGGCAACGAATGGGATTTTTGAACCAGCCATCTTCCTTAGTTGAATTATCGTTATATTCATGGGTCAGTCTCAGGTAACGATAAATTTAATAGCCTTCATCAAAAATACGAATTTTTAAATTGGTTGCTGTATGAGCGTAAATTGCTTAAAAATGGCTTTTTAATAGAGTTATGAAGTTTAAAGCTAAGCTATATTTAAAATTAAATAATAAAACTTTGTACGAATTATCATAAAACGAAAGAACAAAAACGACATGTTTCGGGTGGAAATTTTAATGGCCTGTGTAAAACAACTATTGTAAAACCGAATTTTATTGTTTTATTGTGAGTCATACAAAGTTTTATTATTTAATTGTGATTTATCGTCAGTTTTTCGGTGCTTTTCCATCAGTACTATATTCAGTATATTAAGAGATGTTTGTAGAGTATAGCTAAAATCATGCATAGCCGCTTATGGATGATAACTTCTGGAAGTGAGATTTCAATAGTTGTAAGCTGAATTAAATTTAAGTTTAATAAGCAACGCGTTCGAAACGGTGACAGTACGTAGAAGGGCGTTACAATAATTTAGGGCGCAAAAGTATATCAATACAAAAATATACAAATAGGGCACTACAAAAGTATTCAAGTATATTTCTTTCTATTGGTATAAAATGTTGAAGATGAGTTAAACCTGTTCTCAACTTCTCTGTTCAATAAGGGCAAATCTTTTTGACACATTTACAAGCTCTTTTTTTTAACGGAAAAAGTATAAAACTGGAAGATCTAATTATGAAAACGATTTGCAATCGAACAATGTTTTAGATTTTTTTTTTAAATCAATAAATTACTTATTGAGTTAATTGATTTTTATCACCTGACAAAATGTTTTTCGCCTGTTCGAATGGTTTTTCTTCTTTCATGCATAAATTCAGATCAAAACGCCCATTTTCACACTTTTCGTAAAAATTTATTGCGTTTGATAAAAAAAATAATAAATAATAATTAAAAAAAGGGGGGTGAATGCGATTTGTTAGTTTTTGAATAACAATACCTGCTTGTTTCATTACGTTCCGAACAAAAATAAATTAAAACTTATGTTATATCGACCATTAGAATTTAAGGTTAAAAACCCGGTTTGCGTTTTCTTACTAAATTAAATTTTCACATACAATATAAAAATCTATAGATCAAATACAGGGTTACACAAAAGAATTGAAATACATAGTTTGTTATGGATGGCAATTGCTGAAATCAGCTTTCAAATGTGGTATGTGTTTTCTAAAATGCTTAGTAAGGTATCTAACTTACCGTGTTAAACATTGAAATTTTGTTAAAGTATTTGGGAACTGTTGTAAAGTATCATATAATCTATGCTAAGCGCACGATTTTCCTTCTTTCTTTTTTCTTTTCTTTTTTTTCCCCTTTCCTTTTTTTTTTTTTTTTTTTTTTTTTTGAGTTTAAGAAGAAATTTTTTCTAGAAACTCTGAAACAACTTTAGAGAACACGTTTGATTATTTGTATTTCATCTTCTTCTTTTTTGTTTAATGACTGTAAAAATCTAATTTAAGAATTTAAAGTCTACATATTAAAAAACTCACTCATTGAACATTTTTATGAATTCAGCGCATGCTTGTAATTGATAGAGGTTAACTATAAATAGCATACAAAGATAGTAAAATTGATTGAAATAATCGATAAACATATGACTCTAACAACGAAAATACGCAGGAAAAATATAATAAGAAATCTCACCTTTGAATGCAAATATTGATGAATTTGAAATGGCAATGACAAAATAATATTCAAAGAACAACACAGATCGTTCTAGATGTCCATCTCCATTTCAGCATTGTATGTCTTTTTCTTCCTATATAAAGAAATAAATAATTATAATTCAAACGAAAAGAAAAAAAAAACATGTGCCTTGCATACATGATGATACACTTTCAAATATTTCAATCGTGTATTAATTATAACACTTCTTAAATTTTACGTTTTATAAAAGTTTACTCACAGAATTCCTTAAAGATTTTATTTTGACAAAAATAAATATAATGTTAAAAGAGAATTGTATAATGCATATATATACTATATAGCCAATAATGACCGGACACCTGCGATTTTAGGGGTTTTGTTAAATATCTAGAAAAATACATGGGGAATTATTCTGAAATTCCACGTGTGTAAACAAAATAGAACAGGTCATGTATTTCCGCGAAGATTTTTCTCAAAAATAAGGATATCTCAAATTGACAGAAGACCGTTATCAAATTGCAAAAAAAAAAAAAAAAAATGGAGATCTTTTGGATAACTCTATCAAAATTAATGTAGCAAAATCGTTCATACTACAGATTTATGATTCAGTGATTCATTGTAACAAAACGAGTTCATTTTTATGAAGATAGCATATATACTCGTAGAGAAATTAAGGTTTTTATAAGTCCCAAATTTTGCCAAGTTTTTTGTTTATAATTTGCAGAGTTCTTAATATATATATAAAAAAATGTTCTTTTCAGAAAATATGACAAACAACATTGTACATAATACTCTGTAATCAAAATTAAAAAAATAATAAAAATTGTACTAAAAAGTATGAAAAATCACGCGTTAAACATAGATTATGAAATACTTTGCAACACTTCTTGAAATCTCTAACAAAACATCGTTATCCAAGGAAATAAGGTGTTACTGTCCATAGCTAAATATGTATTCCAATACTTAACAGCCTTGTATTTGATCTGTTCATTGATATATGTACTATATAATGGAGAACTTCAGTTTAGAAAGAAAACCTCAAACTGGTTGAAATTTTTCTTTTAGCATTTTATACTATGGAAACATACTTGAATACTTTTGTTCAGCCCTGTAGTTTCCCAGTGCCTTCATTACACTAAAGTATTTTGCTAAAATTTAGTTGAAACAAAAATAATGTTTAAACTACTTACATTACATTTCCAGAAATTATCATCCATAGGCGACCCTGCATCCAGTTCTTTGCGTGACTCTGTGTATCATTTTATCTATATTCTGCAAACATTTCTTAGTAAACTGAATGCAGTTCAAAGTAACTATGCATAACTGTTTAAAATCCACCTTTAAGTAAATTACGCTCATATTCAGTAACCTTTTGAAACTCTTTTCTGTATCCCTGTATATCTAAATTGTGTAACTATTAGCATTTATACACACCATATAATGTGCATACATTTAATGAAACTTAAAAGCGCATATCATAATTAAAAAAGTATTTCATCCAAACAGCCATCATCCATAATATACAGTACTTCGGATGGAATATACTATTTGAAATCTTTTGTGTGTCCTTGTAAATGCTGTGCACTTCTTATTATGTGTGAAATAACTCATATTAAGCCTCAGCGACGTATATCAATTTGATTATATAGGATATCGTTTACCGTAATTAAAATATGTCGGAAACAATTCGCCTGTTTATTATTATGTAATGGAATTTTTTGTGTAACCCTGTAAATGAATAAAAACTATTCTTTTCACTGAATATTTTAGTGCACTTCATAGATGCATATAAATTTGAATATATTTCACAGGGTGTAGCATCTTTAAAATTCATTTGAAACGATTTTTCCATATAGGCCGTAATGTAATGGAAAAATTTTGACTGTTTCTGTAAATAAACTAATCATGATAAAAAATTCATTTGCAATAAGGTTCGTGCCTAGGGAAACGTCAATAACGTCCAAAATTTTTATGGCAACAGAGTATATGTACGAGAGTTAGAGCGCAGACAGACGGCCAAACGGGCAATCGGACACACAAACCGAAAGCATAAACACTTTTGAACTTTGTCGGAAAGTGTTAAAAATGAGCAGGTTTACTAAATAATGTTTCACTGCGAATGCGTGAACTCAATCAAAATATAATTGGTATATTGTGTTAGCTAAATGCATAGAACAACTTTTGTAAAAATCTCAAAAACATAACTCGGATATTCTGAAAATGATCGTTGATAGAATAAGCTCAAAATTCGTTATTCCCAAACGGAAGCAAAAAGATGAGGGGCTGGATCCAAATATAATACGTGCAATTCTGTGTATGCTATATTGACACTAATCAATGAATATATGGACACAGTCCCTCATCTTCTTGCTTCATTTTGGGAACAACGGATTTTGAGCTCATTCAATCGACGATAATTTTCAGAATAAGCCATGATTTTCAGACTTTCAGAAAAGTTGATCGATACACTTAGCTAACCCATTATTCAAACGATATTTTAATTGTATTTACGCATGCGCAATGAAACATTATTTAGCACACCGGCTCATTTTCAATACAATTTTTACTATTTTCTAATTCTGATTAAAGGGTATTATGTCCAATGTTGTTTGTCATATTTTCTGAAAAGATTATTTTTTTATATATTAAGGACTCTGCAAATTATAAGGAAAAAACTTGGAAAAATTTGGGACTGTTTTTATAAAAAATCTTTATTTCTCTACAAGTATACATGTTTTATCAAAGAATGAACACAGTTTATTAGAATAAGCCGCTTAATCATAAACTGCAGTTTTAACGTTTTTGCTACATTAGTGCTAACAGAGTTATCCAAAAGACCTTCGGTCCCATCAGTGGTCGAGAAGGTCTGGCCTTGAAACTGGTAGATGGGAGGTGCTGGATTCGAACCCAATCGTGAACGTTGGTTTAATCGTTCGGAGTTTACTGTGTTTTTTTTTTTCCCGAATCTTGGGTTCGTGCGTAAATACAGGTTAGATTCCTTAGAAAGACATTCACGAAGCCCCCCCCCCCCCCAGGGCTATATCCCTCGTGCAGATAATTGGCCGTCATAAACACGATCAACAAACCAAAATATATTCGTCCTTTTTCATTTCGTTGATAGTCCTCTATGGGATTTCGAGGAAAAAATCTTAGCGAAAATATATGACTTTCAGTATTTTGTTTACACAGCTGAAATTTCAGAATAATACCTTATATATTTTTCCAGATATTTAACAAAACGTCTAAAATCGAAAGTGTCAGGTCATTAATGGCGATATAGTGTATATATTCTTTACAGTAATACAATTATTTGTAATGCAAGTTTATTCTTGAGAAGTCTTCGTCAAAAAATTCCTTTACAAAATATTCCTCTGTTAGTGTATTGAAAGAAAATTTGTAAATGAACATGTGCATTCTCAGTAACGAATTGTCTTCTGCAGAGACGTTAGAATCACGAAGCAAACAGACATCATCATGAAAGAGGTGTAATACAATACGCAAACCAGTAGCAGCTCGTCAGTGAGTGCTGCATCAGATTTTTCTTACCACTAAAATTTAACAGAATATTTTCTATTATCTATTCGACAAATTAATTTTAGTGGTGTGAATAAATTGTTGCAGCACCTCCTGATGAGCCGCTACTGACGCAAACTACAAAATATGGCAAGAGATTTAAGGCTGCTGGTCACTCACTTTCCGAATTTCTCTCCATAATGTTAAATCTATGGGCTTTTGATGCATTCTTATATTTAAAGGAGCTCCTCGGGAAATTAATGTTTTTAATGTCTTCTTTCGGTGATCTCTTCTTGAAGTATGACCCTCTTTTTCTTAACTTTCAAAATATTTTTAAAATCTATTCTTCATTGAATATTTTATGTGGTTAAAGTCTGAGAAAAGGAAGTTAAATTTTAACACTTCATATAAAATTAAGCATAGATTTTAGAAATATTTTGAAAACTAAGAAAAATGTGACATCCCTTAAGAAGAGATCCCCGAAAGAAGACATTAAAAACATTAATTTCCCGAGGAGATATTTTAAATATAAGAATGCCCCAAACGCCATATATTTAACATTAGCGAGGAGAAGTCCGAAAATGAGTGACCAGCAGCCTTAAAATTGTTCTCAAATCCAAATTAGTTACTTTCTGATGCATCTTGAAGTGCACGAATTGATTTATGGCTGTAGAGGCTACTGTGCAACATGTTTACTGATTTTTTTTTTTTTTTTTTTTTTTTTCTTGACGTATATTAATAGAAATGAGCATATATATTTTTTTTTAAAGTTTAAAACGTTCTTGCAGGTTTTTTGTTTATATCATGTATGTTTTCAAACAAATGCAACGCCTTTTTCAGAAAAATTAACAAAATGAAGAAGAAACAATATAGTGTAATTGGAATATACATATATTAAATATTTTACAAAATATGAACAGTTGTATGTGATATTTTTTATCTGCGCATGCGCAAACATTAGGAAAGATTTTTTTTACACAATTTAATAGTCAACTTTATGTAACAACTCATAGAAAAGAAATCTCAGTCAAATGTCATGAAAATTTAGAAAGATATAGTCGATAGAGTGAGCTGATTTTTAGATGCTCTCTAAAATCACCAGAAGAATCCGATAAGTATATTTTTAAATATAATTTTTCATTGCGCATGCGTGAAGGCTATCACAATTTTATTTGCATATTATGTTAGCTAAATGTATAGAGTAACTTTTATGAAAGTCTCAAAACGATAACTTGAAAATTCTGAAAGTGGTCGTCTATAGAATAAGCTCAAAATCCGTTATTCTCAAAATGAAGCCCCCCCCCCCAAAAAAAAATGAGGGGTTCTATCCGAATATAGTAGTACGTGCCATATTATGTATTCTATATTGACACTAATCAATGGATAAATGAATTCAGCCCCTCATTTTTTTGCTTCCTTTCGGGAATAACGAATTTTGAGCTTATTCTATAGACGATCACTTTGAGAATTTTCAAGTTATGATTTTGAAACTTATACAAAAGTTGCCCTATACGTTTAGCTAACACAATATGTAAATGAAATTTTAACAGCCTTCACGCATGTGTAATGAAACATTATTTAGTAAACCTGCTCATTTTTCATACAATTTTCATTACTTTTTAATTATGATTACAAAGTATTATGTACAATGTTGTTTGTCATATTTTCGGAAGAAAACATTATTTTATATTAAGAACTCTGCAAATTATAAGCAAAAAACTTGGAGAAATTTGGAACTGTTTTTATAAAAACTTTGATTTTTCTACGAATGTACATGATATTCTCATGAAAATGAACATATTTTATTACAATAAGACACTTAATCATAATCTACAGTTTGAACGCTTTTGCTACATTAATTTTGACAGGGTTATCCAAAAGATATTCGTTCTTTATCAATTTGTTGACGGTCTGCTATAGAGTTTCGGGAAAAAAATCTTCACGGAAATGTATGACCTGTACTATTATGCTTACACACTTAGAGTTTTAGGATAATTCCTCATGTTTTTTTCGAGATATTTAACAAAATCTCTCAAATCACATGTGGCCGGTCACCTTTGGCCATATAGTGTGCATATATTACATTAAAAATTTCTGTTTTTTTTTTTTTTTTTTTTCCTTTAAATGACGTTTAAATCATTTTTCTGTCTAAATTGGAACAGGAAATATTGATTTTTGTATTCTGATTTGTTTTCAAAATCTAGCTTTCGAGCAATAGTTGTTGTGGAAACGTTTTTTGTGACAATGCGTTTTTCTTCATGAAGGGTTTTTCACTATATCTGTTATGTAAATTGTTGTAAGTCTAGAACCGTCAAAGATAAATGGTTCAAATTTCTAACATTTCTTTTTCGATTGTTCTACTTATATTTTGATTCAGCAAAATAAAAAAAAAAAAAAAAAAAAAAAAAAAAACAATCATTTAAATTCTGACTTTTTTAAATATTTTTTTTCTACAAACTTTTACTTTATATTTTATAATTTTTTTAAATTAATATTTTTTAAAATGCTGAAGCAGAATTAAAGTTTAAACATTTTTGTTTATTTAAATGATAAAAATTTGAGATTCTACAAGTAATATTTCAAGTTATAACGATTTCTAATTACCCAGCTTTTTTTTTTTTTTTTTTTTTTTTTTTTAATTAAATTTTGAGTTAAAAAATTTTGAGAAGTTTTATTATGTGATTTTGTGTACAAATAATGGGGTTAATCATACACACACACACACACACACAAAAAAAAAAAAAAAAAAAAAAAAAAAAAAAAAAAAAAAAAAAATCAAATTTTTAACGCAATAAGTAAAGTTTACTTTAAAATGTGTCCCGAACCTTATTGAGAGTGTTTAAATTACTGCTCCTAAATTTGTTCTTAATTATTTTATTTATGCATTGATAAAGTTTTAATTTTGTTATGGAATATAAGTCATAAACAAATCCAAACTATTTTATTCATATTAATTTTTGCGCAAACAGGGTTATCTTTAATCATCGTCCGTTTGCAAATGACAGAGACAGATTTTTTAAAAAATCATGCTTGAAAGTTATTTTTTAAACAATAAAAATACAATAATTTGCGAAACAATTTTCAAACAAATTGCGATATGGTTTCCAAACAAATTGCATTTGAACGTACATTTATTTTTCTCTATTTGAAGGTGAAAAATTAGAAATGTGCGGCACTTAAAAATTAAAAAAAATTCAATAAAAGTTAATAAGAGGTTAAAATTAATCGTCTACTGTTACCATTCATAAGATAACGTCAGAATTACGCACAGCCACCTTTATCAAATGCGAATATATGAGCATGTAAAAAAAATAAAAATAATACAATTGGTTTATTAAATCAACCGTTTATACACTTAACAAAAAAAAAATTGTAAGTCATTTATTATTACACTGATACCTTAAACGGCTAATGTCACTTTATGTAAAATATTGATTTTCATTTGACGCTGTGTAAATTTATAAAATCAAAAATTCACCTTTTTAAAAATACAATTAATTGGGGGGGGGGGGGGAGGTATTTGAGTCAATAGGTAAAAAACCATAAATAATCTTTGACATGGTCATTTCTAGAGAATTTAAAAGTGATTTCGATACATTAGTAATTAGTAAAAATCAAAATCCCTGCCATTGAAGAAATTAAAGCTCCCAACTTTATGTGCGTTCAAAAATCCATTTTACACGTATAAAAATACTATACCTCCTTCCATTTTGTTTTTATCATGAAAATGCCTTTAATATATTTATTCGTGTTTTCCATAGGAAAAGCTAACGAGAAAGAGACATCTACTTTCTCCGTAATAAAATAAATGTATATAAATGAAATTTTATTACAAGATGTTGAAATTTCAAATTCAATTTAATATTTTGGTACTACTTGGTTATCCCGTCGACCAAAAAACTATCGCCAAACAATAAGATTAAATGCCAATAATAGATGATTCTGAATGTCACAGCATTCAATGATATTAGATACGATACGCGTGTTTAAAACGTCATTAAATAATTTTTATTTAGATTTTTTATTTGTTTTTTTATTAATATTCAACGAATTATTTGTTTTTTCACTATTTAAAATAAAAATTATGTCAATATGCACCTTTTGGCTGATTTGTATAATTTGGCAAAATTGGTCGACGGGGTAACTAAGTAAGTACCAATATTTCATATGATTTTTCGTTACACACCAGTTGAGAAGCACTGCTATAAATTTTTATATTAATAAGAAATCTGTAAAAAATATAAATATATGAATGAAACATTTTAAAATAGCTATTTAGGGAGAAAAAACAGTATTTAATTTTGCAAGACGCTGGTTTAGTTAAAAGCAAAAGTTTGGTATTTCTCTAAGCTATTATTGGTCTGATTACGATTTTTAACAACTGCTTGAGATTCGCTGCGAAAGATCTTGTAATAGCTAATTAAGGTCGCAGTTTTTTTTCTTTTTTTTTTAATCTAAATTTCATACATCAGTATTACAAATGCCTGCAAAGGTCGCAAACCATCAATTATCCTCTAAATTGCAACTACCGGGTTTATAAATGCCTGTAAAACTTCTTTTACAGCAATAATATGAATAATGCAGAAGAAACAACTTTAGAAATTCCTGAAAAAGACAAACTGCCGCAATGCGTTACACGTTAGTAATTTTTTTTTTTTTTTTTTTTTGTCACGTGATGCTTTTTTTTGAGATGCACAAAAAGCGCGTACGAGGTGCTCAAAAAAAATATCACATGACTCCAGCTGTCCGAAAGAAGGCTAATGTTGATTTCATTTCTCAAAACCCCAATAAAATATAAGTATTTATTCTTTTAGAAAATTTTTAATTTATTTCATAAATTCAGATTCAATAAAATTATATAATAAAAAGAAAAAAATTGTAGTGAGTGGTTTAGGAGAAAAGATACATTTGTTTGATGTGTAAAACACCTCAATAGGTGACATACCCTTGAAGAGATTCTGTACTGCATTCATAATTTAGAAAGAAAGGAGAAAAAGAAGAATTTTCGGTTGGAGAAGGATTAAATTGCTAAATTAGCTTTTTGGAGGAAATGCTAAGAAAGTTGATTTAACAGATTTTTTTTGTGATATAATTTCTCTTTTCTTGTAGTCTTCAAAACTTACAGCTTATGTTTAATCCACTTTCACTAATCCGATTGATTTAAAATTTCATGTATACGCAAAAGTTTGATGACAATGCAACATTGCACTGATTTTTGGTGAAAATAGCATTGCAGTTTTAATATATTTTCTTTATTATGAGATTTGCTGTAACACGCACACACATATACGAAAAAAAAAAAAATAGTTGCGATGAAATTCGCTTGTATATGGACATTAGAATAAATATTTAAAAAATTAAAATATAAAAAAAAGGATAATTTTAGATAAAAGAAATATCCTGATTTATTTATAGCATACCTAATAATAATAGAAACTTTTTGTTAATTTTATTCTTTTATAATGTAAATAGTTTTTCTCATAACACAAACAAAGGATTTAATAAAAATCATTAGAGCATCATAAAAATCTGTGATTTTGTTATTAATAGCTCCAGCGGTCACAACTTAGTTTTCTTTAATTTATAAGCATATTTTAATTATTATTTTTCTTGCAATGTAGTTTTCCACAAAAAGTTATTTTCAGATAAAAAGTTTTAAAATTTGTGATTTTTTTTTACTAAAAATTTAAATTTTAGGCATTTATTTTTGACATAACTCGTAAGCCACTTGTGCGATTTTATTACTTTTTTCACTATTGTGTACAGGAAAGATTTTTTATTATTTTGTCAGTTGTTTGTCTTCATAATTTATGGAAAAAAATACAAAATTTATAATTAATTTAAAAGTTAAAAAATAGACTACATAAGAGTTTAACTATTATTTATTAATAATAACTAATAATTCCACGAGCTAATAAAATTGAAATATGCAAGTTGTTAGAATTTTTTTTTTTTACTTTCTTTTCCCTGCTTTGTATGGCATTTCGTAATGTCACAAAAATCATGTCAAGGCTTTCGCCTTTATCTAGGAGGCGTTGGTATTCTTCATCTTGTGAACACATAAAAATCGAAAATATCCCGCAAAATTCCCCCATAAATATAAATGCTTCTTTAAGAAATTCTTAACTTTATGTTAAAAAATTTGGAATTCTTGTAGAAATTGAGTCGTACCTGGCTGAGAATGATTAAAATGATTTTTTCACGGTGCGTGCCGAGTCAGGCATGTTTCCACGATTTTTGTACTAGTTGGTCCGTGAACTACGAAAATATAAGCGGAATGATTCAACCCGGGCCGAAGTTTTAATTTTTACACCAGGTCGGGCCTAGAAATGGAAATTCTGGCCCGTGCAGACCTTTCGCTATAATTTGATTATTAAAATATATGGGTTTTTTTTACTTACTTATAACAGTTATTTATTACTATTATTATTATTATTATTTTCGTTGTTGTTTTTATTATTATTATTATTATTATTATTATTATTATTATTATTAGTAGTAGTAGTATTTTGACACCGGCTGTAGATGGCCATTTCCCAATAAATAAGAGATTGTATTCCATTTGTACAACATACTCATACTGAGTTCAAATATCTGTATTCTCATTCAATATGAGGAAGAATACAGATATTTTTATAAAAGTAAAGCATAGAGGATTTTTCAAATAACTTTACAGGCATGCCACCATACAATATTAAGAAATTGGGTTATTTATAAAATTTCTGCTTCATCTCAGAATTATACACAATCATACAAAACATATATAAATATCAATCAAAATATGTATTCATTTGATCGCAGTCATGGTGAAAAAAGATGACCCGCATCACTAGAAGAATCCAGTCACACATGCTTCAGATCCCCAGAAATATTTGCCGTGAGAAACTCGTTGAATATGGGTCATCTTTTCCTCAAAGGGTTTCGAAATTTTGGTATCGGATATTTGACTGACTATGTGATAGAATATCTACAAAAACTGCTAATCAGAATGTAGTCTGGCCGCATTTTGAGAGTTCATAAATAAGAATGTTTTAAGGAATTGACATCATGAGGACGACCGAGGCGAAAATAAAATTCCATCCCTTCCTAATTTGGCATTTGCCTGCCTGCGCTCTTCGCGTGCATTAGTGAACAAAGAACATTATTAACTGATAGAATAATAGTACCTTACATACCAAATATTATATGTCTTTCCCTCTCAACAGCATGAAAAATTGTGGCAAAATAACGAACTCATTTTAAAACTTAGAACATAAAAATATCAAGCGTGACCACTGAAGTAGTTTGGAAATTGATAGTGTTTTTTCCTTTTCGGTAACTGGATTACATTTTGAGATCTAAGTGATTATTGTCTTGTCTTACGATGACCTTTCTTGGTATGTATTATTCGCGTCCAAAAATTAGATACAAAACACAAATTTGACACAGTCCTTCTGAAAAATCCTCTGCTTTTATCGTAAAATGGAGAGTGCTGTTCGATTTTATAACCTTTTAAATAAGAGTTCCTGTCAATTTCATGCACTTGTAAATTAAAATAAATTCAGGAATGCGTCAGAAAATAGCTAGTTAGGATTTGAGAACAATCTTATTGAGACGACCGGTCATTAGGTACATCTAGAGGTGTGCATTCGGGCCATGAAATTATAGGAATTCCTAACAAAAACAAGACTTTTTTTTTTTTTTTTTTTTTTTTTTTTAATCTAGCGACATAGCAGTGTCTGTCATTTCACCTATCAGATAAATTGGCATTTATTATTATTTTGCTGACACAGATAAATGATTTTATTTTCATATTATAAAAATTAATTTAGTTAGTTTTTCACAATAGCGATTCAAGATTTATGTCGCACATTTCATTAGATGTTTTGCGGGACGTTCTTAAAAAATATTATAATCTAAGATCATCGTTGCTATAAAATCAATGTCAAGCCAACAGTAAGAGGATGAGGGATAAATTTTCTTCTTTAAAGGAATCCGAGCGAGATATATTTTTTGGTGTCCTACTTTATTTCAAAAGTATAATATCCTTAGGGGTTCCCTATAAGCTAAGTGCCGGTCCCCATGCAAAGTTGCTCTCGTTGAGAGGCCCTATAAGTGAAGGGATGGGGTTCCCGGGTGGTACATCTCATATAACAGGGCCTGAGGACCTGAGGGAGGGGGGTTGTAGCTTTAACTTTTCATGGATCATACAGATGATATACCTGATGAAAGGAACTAATAAATTGCTGCTCCCAAAACAAATTTTAATATAGAAGTTACAAATGCTTAAGAAACATTGTTTTACTGCTCCATATGCTACTCTATTTATAAATTATGTAGTGCTAATTTATAAATAGAATAATATAATTTACTAAAAAGCTCAATGTTCTTATCCTAAAAAATTAAAACATGTCTTTCATGTTCTACAAATATCTTTCACATTTATTACATTTTCCAACGTAAGAAAGGGTGGAACAGAAGAATAACTGGGAGGGTTTGAAAAAAGAAATGAAGGATTTTTTTTTAATGTTATTGTTACCTCTCATCTTAAACACTCGAAGGCGATCAGATTTTCGGAGCACGTATACTCTCGTAGTCGCCCTTGGTCTTCTGGAAGTGGCTAAGGACGATGAATGTTTCGGAGAAAAAGAAAGGCTTTACTTCCTGCAGGTGCGATTTCGGAACCACGTGACTTCTCGCAGCAAGAAAACTTGCTACAGCATTACCATCACTCAATTCTGATATAAGAGTTGATTGATTCGAAACAAGCAACCAGAGATCTTCCATAAATGCGGAGAGTTAACATTAGAGGGCGCTTTAAATGGCATTTACGTAGAGCAAAAGCATGTCGTTTTTCTCACTCTTTTCTTTGTGGTAGAAATACTCAGACAGTAAGATAAAGAATGACCAATTTTTATATAGTTACATTGAGTGAAAAAAAAACTAATACAAAGAAAACCAATCATTTCATAAGACAAAAGCACTCACTCTGGAACTTAACCTTGCGGTTTAAAAGCGGCTAAGAGCCTCAAGGTCTGGGAGAAACGCTCCAAACCAATTTGATCGTTCCCAGAAGAATAAAACCTTCTAGTGCCACATCTGTCAACCAGTACTGGACTTAACATAGCATACAACGAATTTTACGTGTGTATCTGGCATTACACAGCAGCGTTTAAGCAGTCGACTGCCGAATTAAACTCCACTAGAAACAAAAATGACATCTACCCATTCATCCTCTACAGATCTGAAAATGTCAGTAATGCGCAATTTGCCCAAATAGTCACCACTCCAAGTACTAATCCACGTTCCAAGCTGCGTGTATTCAGCAGTGAGCAATCTAACGGAAAGCAATGTTTTCAAAGCGCATATTACAATTGCTTATTAATCCCTCTTCCACAGATGTAAGAGCATGTGAAATGCATTACAAATAGGTTATACGACATGCAATGAACAGAGCATGTGAAATGCTCTGTTCATTGCATGTCGTATAACCTACTGCTGATTGCTGCGTGCCTTTGTTAACCTTTTGAAGGGCTGTGTTATTTTTCAGTTTGAAATATATCGATATTCCTCTGTTGATTCTCATTTTTAGCATCTTGACAAAAATTTCTATGCCTTGTCTAAACTATAGTATGATTTTTATAGAAAATGGTCTTTCGAAAACGGTATAAATTTCTTACAATCTATAAATATATATTGCATAAACATATTGGAATCCATCGATAAGCAGTTGATGTTGTTGCATGTGTGACATCGTTTTTTAGCGATAATCAAGTTATTGGACAAAAAATGAAAAGCAAAGACCACACCTAGAGTAAACCTTGTTCAAGTTCATTGATCTAAATTGAATGAGAACTTAAAACAAGCACCTATCTTCCAAGTCACAAAGGTGCTTTGTAGAATATTTTCCGATTTCGAGTTGTCAGCCAATGTATTCTGTACTTTAAATCTCAAGACTGTTTCGATAAAACTAGCTTGATAAAACAGAGCATTATCATCCATTAATTTGAATCTGCTTATGATTAGTAAGCCTTACAGCATAGGATCTCATTTATCATATGTAGTTGGCGGTTATAATCCCGATATCTTTTAAGAGTCAGTTGTACCATGGAAGATGGAGATGAGCACTTACAGAGATTCTAATCCAACTCCACTGAAAATAATCTAATAATTATCGGAAGAAATTTCTAATTTCTTCAAAAATTCTACAGAAATCTGAAGGCATTTTGTAGGTGTAATTTTACCTCAAAACAATCTGCAGGTTGTTGTATAATATCCTTAAAAATATCTGCCGAGTTAAATCATGATACTGGAGCGGTACCTCTTCTACCTGTCTTCAAATAACATTGATTAGCAGCACTTAGTACCTTGCTCTCTCCAAATCAATACACGACTTAAATCCTAGTCCAATATCTGGATTCGTCTGGAAATAGTACAGATCTCTGTTTACTCCAAATGATGAGCAAACTTGCCCCATGATGTGTACTCCGCGATATAATGCAATTTATATATCGGTATAGTCTACTGAAAGCGCTATATTGATCTTGATTTTTTTTTTTTCATAATACTTCTAAATGAAAGACTTTCATGCTTTAAGATATTTAAGAAAAACAATCTATTCGAGATAAAAGTTCATATTTTTTTATAAAAACCTTCCAGAATAAACGATGGCTCTCTACATCAAGTGTCAAAATAATTTATTCAAGTAGGTTGAAGCAGAGCCCGATTAACCTCTGAAGATGTGGGAAGCACAGTGTCATTTCAGGACCCCATTTCTTTCGAAAAAGAATTTTTTAAGTTCGACATACCTAGAAACTCACCGGTACTACATAGCGTGGCTCAGTTCTGTTCATATGTATTTCATTAAAGAACTTTATTTTTGTTCCCCTCTATAAACGCAATAATTGGATACAGTCCAGAAAAATACAGAAAATAATTTTGCATAGTGTTATTAGCATAAAAATTTAAGTTGGATAAAAAGTTTAAATTTAGCACGCATAAATTATTAATATTTCGAAATAATTCTTTCAATTTTGGCAATAGTTTAAATTGTTAATATTTTACATTGTGCGTAAAAACCAAACTAAAAGAGTATTAATATTAAATTATATAAAATACGCATAATATAACAATCTAACATTACAATTAATTCAATAAAAAAAATGAGAGCTCCATTTTCTGAATGTCGAGCCCCTTCAAAATTGTTTAAGGGAAGCACGTATTTCTCGTGCCTATTCGGTAATCAGGGCCTGGGTCGAAGGGCGAGAAAATAAAACCACTTTTAGCAAAAATGGGATTTCTGCAATAAAATTCATTTCACCAGTGCATTTTCATATATTTTATTATAATACCAGTTAAGTCGAGCGTAAAACTTAATAAAGCTGAACTGTCTTAAACATAAAATGATTTTTTACTCCGTAACAAGATTTTTCAAATACCGCTGAAATTTAAACATGCCAGGTAAGCTGAAGAAATGGGAATTAAGCACTTTTTGCAGAGTAGAAAATTAGCCCACAGAAAAATGGTATTCATAAATTAACGGACAAATGCAAAGAAAGCGAATTTCATAACAAAAAATTTACTTGTGAGTGGTCAAAAGAAATTTATACAAACGCTAGGTTTAACAAATAGATGCCATCTTAATGGCACAGCTACTCAATATGGCATTACTGTGACTTTCTAGATGATAAAAAGTGTGACACTCTCTACGATAAACAAATTACTCGTTCTATTATTATTCTCCAGTAATCATTTAGCGACTTTACTGTGAGGTTACCTTGACTGATGCTTTGAGAAAAATCATGCATTTAACTTTAGGAGTTCCAAATTTTAAACCTGCGTAATTCCTAAACTATTTGATCGATAATTTACCGACAGGTATCCCACGATAAAAATTTACCGAAAAATCCAAATATGAAATCAAAATTAGATGTTTGTACTGAAACTTTTAACGTTTGGTACAATTTCTATATGCAGACGATACCAAAATTTAAGTTTAATTTTTTTTAGTAGACGTCATTTGCTGCCAGTTACATTTTTATACGATGATTTGACACTAGTGAGGCGATATCTCTTTTTTATTTGAAGAATGTGTATTGATCATGCAAATTTGTGCATAGAAAAAGTGTAACTTTTATTTTCAATTTTCGGTCCACGTTCTGGGAAATTTTTCTGTGATGCCATGCCATAGCCTCGTCTGCTCTTTAAAATATTGAAATATAAAACTAAAATAAGCTGAACGGTGAATTTTTTGTTAGAGCTTCCCATGTTGGATATTTTTTAAACACATCAATATAAAAAAGCAACATAAAATTTGACAATTAAGAAAAAAAAATAAACATTCAAAAATAAATTTCTGTCTACTTTTTACAAAATGTATAGCTGAAACAGTTCAACGATATTTTTCTCATTGGGCTCTCCCTGCCCCTCCACGAGTCCCTCCCACTGTTTAAAGTAAATTTGAAACACATGAATGTTAGATGTAAAACAAAATAAAAACACTGTCTACTACAGGCCTGTCCAACCTTTCACTAAGAAGGGGCGCATCACAGCTCTATATGGCATAAAATAGGCTGCATTTTCAACATGGCTCAAAATATTTAATGAAATTATGTCACAGTATTAATAACAATATACTTATGCAAATGCATTTCACTGTGCAACACATAAATACCCTATGATTCTGAAGCCTCATGTAAAAAAAAGACATTTCAAAATAACTGTAAATCATTGTAAATTACGAATTATATATTTTGCTGCGAGACATTGTCCCAAAATTTTTTAATTCAAAAGTGTCAGAAAATTAAACTCACCTATTATGAAACAAAAAAAAAAAAAAAAAAAAAAAAAAAAAAAAAAAAATCACAATGTTGCTAGATTTTTTTTCGGACGGAAAAAAAAAAAATCCTTGTTTTGTTTTGAAAAAAAAAAAAAATGATATTATAAAAAAAGTACAGAAACAAAGACAGCATGATGTAGTGACCAATCCATTGGCGGTTCCATAGCAAGAGAGTGGCTGGCTGGAAGATCTTTCATTGATGTGAATAATTTCACACGATTTTAAAGATTTAAAAAAATATATTAAAATTTCAAAGGTCTAAAGGAGAAAATGACAGTCCTTTTCCCTGTCTTGTATTTAAACAGCCAACATTTATAACAATAACAAAAAATCTCAACTTTCATGCATGAAAGGCAGGTAGGAGGAATTTATTTTTCTACATTTCATTTCTTTCATGTATAAAAAATTATTGCCAGCATTCACTATTTTTGGTAGTCATAATTTCCGCAAAACATTAAAAAAATAATTATAAATTAATGAAGAAACGCAATAATACATGATTATTTTCCTTTAAAGTACGTTTTAATTTTTCTTGCATGAAATACACTTACATACGTTTTAAAAATATCTCTCAAGCGAAGATCAAGGATTTTATAAATGATCCTTTATGAAAATTATTTTATAAAAGAAGTGGTAGCAATAGAAAACTTTCAGATGGGCGCCGAGTTGGACAGAGCTGGTTTACCACATAAGATCGATGAAAAACTCTGTAATTATCTTTCCATTGGTGTTTAATTATTCTTAAGTCCTTTAAGAGTATAAGTTTTATATTTAATCTTTTTTTTTTTTTTTTTTTTTTTTTTTTATCTACACGATCGAAGGAAGAGAGAATGTATTAAATTTCAAAATGGAAGGACGTATTTTGCTTTCCCGCCCCCCTCCTTCCCCCCTCATACAGACACACTTGCCAGCACCTATATTGAAAGAATATACCTAGTACTTTTCCTGACACAAATCTTGCTTGCGCCCTTGCTGGAGCTCTATGGGCATTGGGGCACTCACGGGGGGAGCTAAGGGGGCTGAAGCCTCTCCCAGGCTGCAAGATTAATCTATCTATTTAAAGTTTTCTAAAATTATGAAAGTTTACTTTTATTATTTTTAATAGATTCTGCAAAATAGAAATTTTGAAAAATAGTAGACTTTTCACAATTTTTTTCTTATTTATAATTTTTTTTTCTAAAAATATGTTTTTCGGAATCTCCAGTATCTAAAACGCGTAAATCCGCCAAAAAAAAAAAAAAAAAAAAATTTTTTCGATTTTCAAAACGATTGCAAGATTTACCCTATACTACATATGATGGGTAAGCAATAAGCCACTAAAATCTGCTGGCTCCCTCCAAAACGTAATTTTGGGTGCGCCACTGACAGTGACGTATCTAGATGGCTTATCATTTCAGCAGGGGCTGAGATATAGCATAAATTTCCTAGAGTGTATTACAAGAAACGATAACATTTTCGCTTTCAAAAAGTTTTTAGCATAGCAGGTAACACATATGTTACAAATCGAACCTGATAAGATGGAATCGCATCGGATAGCAAAAGTTTTGTTTTAAGTAAGTTTTTGTCTTAACTAGTATAATTTTTATGGTGTATAAAGAAATTCTGTGTATATCGAAAACTTTACTCAAATGCAGGCTCCGATTATGACTAATTAGGGCCCTGGGCAAAGATAAACTACACTGTAAAAAAAAAAAAAAAAAAAAAAAAAAAAAAAAGAGTCGATCTACTAAAAAAAATTTAGTGATTCCTGCAATTACTAAATTTTTTTTAAAATCTTACTCGGTTACAAGAAAATCTGTAAGAATTACTAGAAAAAAGCTAGCAACGAATAGAGTTAATAGTTTTGTATTTTTAATAGCTGTTACTAAAACTCATTTGCCTAGTGATAGCCTAGTGGCCATAGCAAACGTGATAGCCTAGTGGCCATAGCACTGAACTCCAGACTGAAAGATCCCGGGTTCGATGCTGGACACCCCCAAATACGCACCGAATGTATACACTGTAAGTACGCGTTAAATAAAGGGCTTATGAAAATCCTGTCGTAGCAGTTAACTGGGTAATGATCTCTGGGCTTTCCCTCCCCTTTAGAAACATGTCAAAATAAAGCAGGTAGCAATGTTTGGTGCTGCCATCTATTGCGACTTTGCCAAAAATCTGTCTTCTTACCCACTGGATGCAGATCGAAGGAAGCTCCTGTCCTTCGGGCACACGAAATGATTACTAAAAATAATTTTTGAGCTATTACTAAAATTTGCTTGGTGGCTCATACTAAAAAGTTTTAAATTAGTTATACAAAAAATTCTTTTGTTCAGTTTACAAAAGAAATGTTTGTTTCACTTGCAAAAGAAAATTTTGTAATGGTTACTAAAAACTTCTGTGGAATACAAATTTACTAAAAAAATTTTAGTAACCTCTTGAATTTTTTTTTACAGTGTAGGGGGCCCCTTTCGAATCATTGCAACGTTTTAAAAATAGAACTGATCGTCACTCATGTGTAATGTCAAATCATATTTTCGCTTCTTGGATATAAATATAAGAAGATTCTTAGCTCCGTCAATTCTAAATTAAATACCTTAATTAAGAAAAGTACGCCTTTCTTTTTCAGTACAGAACAAAACTCTTTTATATAACTTTAGCAGCAATATTATTTTAAGATGAATTTAATAACTTCAACAAATGGAAGAGTTGTATTTGGAAAAAAGAAAGCAAATATTTATAACAGGTCCGGGGCCCATGGGCAAGCTCCCGATTTGCCCATGCGGTAATAAGGGCCTGCTAAAATGTTATTTCGTGGTCTCTGCGAAATAACGCTTTTTTAAGGAAAATTTGCCTAAATCGGAATAGTTTTCTGGTTTTTTTTAAATTCCATCTCTGCAGATTTTATTGCATTTCGTAAAACTGCCATAATTAAACTTTAAGTTTTCGGAGGGGGCTGTAGCTCCATCAACCCACCCCCTGAATATGCTATTGGTCACCACTGACGCACTCACGACGGGGAGGGGAGCTGAGAGGCTGAAGCCCCTCCCAGACTCTGAGACAAAAATAGTTATTTAAAATTTTCTACTTAAAAACTGGAATTTTTGAAAATATTTATTTTGTCTTACATTTTGTTTTCTCTGTTATGTATTTTATTATGAAATTCAAAATATTAACATACTTAATATTCACTGATTTACTATTTAAAAAAAATGTTTTTTAATGCGTTACAGTGAAAAAAAGAATAAACAGTATTTAGTCTAGAGAAAGAACGGACTATATATTTTCCCCAATGCAAGCGCATTTTATCATAAATACTGTAGAAGATTATTTCTCCATCTTTAGAACCCCCCCCCCCCCCCCCAAAAAAAAAAAAAAAAAAAAAAAAAGAAAAAAAAAGAAAAAGAAAAAAAAACATATTTTTGAAACTTAAAGAAATGTTTATAAAACAATCCAGATCTGGGTACGTGCAGACCTCTGAAAAAGGCTTGCCAAAGAGTAATCCTGGGTGCGCCAATGCTGGCCACTGCCTATGCGTTTGTGTCGGATCGAGCCCTGGGATGCTCCAGAAAATTGAAGGCCTGCTTTACATGAGAGCGATTTTTTCTCTCTCTCTCTCCCTCTCATTTGCGGCAGAATTCGAAGAATGTGGCCCGTACAGCAAGCAGGCCGCCATCGCTGTCATCCACCGGCGGCGGCACCACTCCGTCTGGGCCGAACAATTCTCGAGGAATGCGACCACGGGCAAAGAGAGAGAAACTGGATGTGTGTGTGGCGGATCAAAAGGACGATCCACTCAAGGTTGAACCCGATCAGAGAGTGAATAAAAAGAATCCCACCATCATTCCTGGATAGGCGCAATTCAAATGCATTTTATTAAAGGGATGTCACTCGAAATGCCTCTTAAATTAAGATTTTTTTTTTTTTTTTTTTAGACTAGCCGCCCTTGGCGACCAGTTTGGTCTCCTTTAAATTTATACTAAACATTGCATCATAATACGTTTATTCATAATTGTGTGCCAAATCAGAAAATTCTGCTAGAAAATTCAAAAACTGTATTTTTATACTGACCGAGCACAGGTGATAATTCGTCAAACAATCTTCTCATGGCATTTTTTCGTATTTCATTAATTTCATTTAAAATATAATCCATAAACTTGTCAAAATTAATTTTATTGTTTTGGCAACGAAAAGCCAAACGATATTTTTGTTATTGAAAAGAATAAATTTTTGTGTTTGTTGTTAATATGCAGAAAGCATTCTATTTATTTTTATTTTACAAATAATATAGTGAAATGATTTTAATTATTTTTTGATATTATGTAAATTAGAATGATTTTAATTACTTACTTGATATGCTGTAAATCGAAATAGCGCAATACCGGCTAGTATACACTCATTTCATTTGTGATGCATAACTTTAAACTAAAATGTTTAAAATTCACGACTCTTTTTTTTTTTTTTTTTTTTTTTTTTTTTTTTTTTTTTTGTGTGTGTGTGTGTGTGTGTGTGTGTGTGTGTTCTTTTTTTTTTTAGTTATTTTAAGTAACAGAAAACTAAAAATAATAATATTTTAAAACTCCATAATAGCAGCGAAAGAGAAAAATGTATCTTTGTATAAATCCTTCTAAATTACTTTCACACAACAATCGATAATTTGTGTTTTATTTAGATGTTGCCATTGAACAATTAACAAATAATCGTGATTTTTGTGCCGCATACGTTAGCGTAGTATATAGATTTTTATGGTACTACTTGGTTATTCCGTCGACTAATTTTGCCAAATTATAAAAAACGCCAAACTATAAACTAGCAAAATTTTTTTTATATAAAAATAACGGAAGAACAAATAAATTTTTAAAACAAAATCAAAAATATAAATAAAAAGTAGAATTAAGAATCGCTTGATGACGTAACAAACACGCGTATCGTAGTTAAAGTCAAGTGAAATTGACATTTAAAATTATCCAGTAATGGCTTGTAATCTTGTAGTCTGGCGATAAATTTTTGGTTGACAGGATAACTAAGTAGTACCTGTTTTACTTACCCATCATACAAAATGTTTTTCGATTTTCATAACGATTGCAAGACTTACTTTTACGTAGGGGGAATCTTGCAATCGCTTTGAAAATCGAGCAAAATTTTGGAGATTCCGAACTGCACTTGGAGATTCCGAAAATCATATTTTTAGAAGAAAAAAAAAATCGCCGTCCGTCAGTCTGTGTGTTTGTAAACGCTCTATCTCCCGAAAAAATTGAGATAGAGACTTGAAATTTGGTATGTATTTTGTATGTAAGAATGGGAAGAAGCCTATTTAATGTCAGTAACCACCGGAACTATTTTTATCCGGATTTTCCGGAACTATATTTTTCGGACTCTCGAAATATTCGTTCTAAGAAAAGTTACATAAAAATTTTCGAAATTTTTTATTTAAGGAATGAACGTAAAAGGCAATAAAATAACACAAATTTTGCATTTAAAAAAAAGAAGTCGATCGGATTATTAGATGGCGATATATTTGTAATCCTGTTTTCCATATTCTTTGATTTTTCATGACCCTGTATTTCATTCAGACTTCAATTCGAAGATGTATTTTAACTGAATATAAAACGCTTAATATGACGCAGTAAACTGTTAGTTAATATGACTATTATTTTTAGAGTTATAAGGATGTTTCTTTTACGCAATTCGGTATTACTTGTCTAGTTTGACGTTTTATAAAATTTGTCGAAATTGGTTCATCAGCAATTCATTAATAGAGCATTACTAACAGTTAAAAATATTTAAATATACGTTTAAATTTTATTTTGGAATGGCGATGCATTTTATAAATAGTTTACACGTATTTTATTCGCATATCTTACATTATGCATATCCATAATGGGTAAGTATTACGGTGGCCTCCCAACGACTAGTTTTATTTATTTATTTTTCCCGGGAAAAAAATGACAGTTTATTTTCAAATGGAAATCATCATTAGGTTAGACAAACATTAAACAGCAGATTCCATAAAAATGAAATTATTCCGATCATCAGAAAGATGAGAACAATAAAAGGATTCGTAGTTTCCATTGCAGAAATTTTCTGACTAGTAGGTACTGTTGCTACCAATGGTGGTCACGAAAAAAAAAGCTTAAACATGTCAAAATGAATGTAAAAATTATAACCATTTGTTTCCATTAAAAGTATATATATATATATATTATATTATAATAATTTTTAGGTGTAATTTTTGGAAGGAAAAAAAAAATGCTCTTCCACAAAAAATTCAAATTTTACCTAACCTTAAAATACAATTAAGATTCCTTTAAAGAATATTGCGTACATATTTATGGGATAAATATACAGCATATTTTAAAATTACGACGTGTACGAAAGATAGAAAATACACAGTAGCAACATTAACGATTACTTAGATTCATAGACGTTTCAACATTGAAATAAGGATTCAATAAAAAATTATTGTAGTTTAGAATTAAAAAAAAAAAATTATAACATTATAATTTTTGAAGCTGTTTAATAAAAAATTTATTTGTGAAAATATTTTTCTGACATTTATTAAGGCTTTTCTTGAATCCAAAAGAGCTACTTTCTGAATCTTTTCTGAATTCATTTCTTTTCGAAAACGCATAAGATTGACAGGTGTTTTCATGGAGAAAATATGTAATTTATCTGTTTTTTAAAAAAGCAATGTATATTTAAGAAAATACTGTTAAAGATAACTTTTTAATCAAATTTCCGGAAGCGATATCACAGAAAAAATAAGAGAAAAACCTGAAACCATGATACGAGTTTCTTATATGCCAATAAGTAATTTATTCGAAAAAATGGAAAACGCTATTCGATGCCAGATCCTTTCGATAGTCAGACTTGTCAATTTTAAGAGTTTATAGGTAAAAATTAGTCAGAAAATGTGTCAAAGTTTCGCGATGAAATTCGCAGTGAATTTAGAGTCACCAAGAAGTACGTATTTACCAACATTTTGTACCAAACATTTTGTTAAGAGAAGTTCATTATCACTGTTAATATTTTCGCTTAAATTTTTATATCGGGTTGGTAGATCCGTTATTTATTCTTATTAATTTTTTTTAACCCACCGGCGTAGTCCGCCCTTTCTTTCTTTCTTTCTTTTTGCCATGCCGGCCCGTTTGAAAATTCGGGTTCGTTTCGCTGGGTGCTAGCCTCGAGCTAAGCCTGGGCCCGTGCAGATTTCTACTTTGTCAAAGAAAAAAAAAATAAATAAAAATAAATGTTCGGCTGCTTTTTGTAATAAAACCCATCACTGACGAGGCTGCAGCCTGCTATTTTGTATTCTTTCTTTTTAATTTTTAACTTTTAAAGGAGTTTTTGTTTTGTGAGGGGGTTGTGCTAGTTTAGGCTAAGTAAATTTTTTGGATGGTTTATATATATTAATATTGCATACTATTAATGGTATTATGTATATATATATATATATATATATATATATATATATATATAAAGAAGAAAAAATGAAAAGAAAAAAATCGGGATATCCATCAGTGCATTATCCATTGACATACATTAAACTGTCATTGGTCGCACTATGAACATTATTTCTCTCACGCTTCCTCTAGAAAGCACGAATTAAATTTGGAAATGATTTTGGGGTCATCACCTCTCCCGTCTTTGAGTTTCAGGATTTTCTAAATAATCTAATTGAAAAATCCGCAGCGTTTTTCTTTAAATATTTATTTACGTTACGTGCATTGCTTATACAACTAGATTAGGGCGGTGTGAGAGAGACGTTTACGTCACACGCGATCAAAGACGGCTTGAAATACATACATTAAATATCTGTCAGGTAGTCACATACAAATTATTGCTACGCACACATAAAACATGGAATGTGTTCCTATCTTTCATGGGTATTAATGATTCGAAAATCCCCTCGAACTGCGCCGCTGCCTAAATGGCTCGGGAACTCGCCGTGAGGGGTTTTCTTGTGAAGCGGCGGAATGTACCCCCGAAAGTGGCAACTCCGTCACACAGAGAGCGGTGCTCGAGGTAAAAAAGCAGATTGGGCCGCGTGCGATTTCTCTTCTTTCTTTGCCGATACGGAATCCGAAAAACGCCGCGAAGCAGCCAGACTGTACGTGGGAATATGACCTCCTCTTTTGCGATACAAATGAGGCGAGAGCCGCTACTTTGATTTGCTTCTTCTTGCTCTTTTTCTCCTCGCTCTCTCACCCGAAGTTACATTTTTTTTATTGTGATAGAAGTCTGCTCAGGTCCGATCCGATTTTTTTTTTTTTTTTTTTTTTTTTTTTTTTTTTTTTTTTTTTTACTTGGGCCGTCATGGGTCAGATTTCTTTTCCTCATACTTGGGTCGGGCGGATCAGAGTAATTTTTTTTTCCTGTTTTTAATCAATTCCGGGCCCATTCGGACCTTATTCATTCTTTCTTTCTTTTACCATGTCGATCCAGCATTTTTTTGGGCAAAATTAACAATAATATTAGACATTTAACGGAATCCTTAGAAATTTGCTTTGGTTTAATAACTTAAAGATATTTTTTAATCCATTTTTTTTCCTTTAGGCTATGGAACTTTAAAATTATGATTTATTTTACTGTCTTCTACCCCGTCGCCATTTTAAATTGCAATAATTTTTCTATTGAAGATTTCATTCGAATATATGAGTCAATATATATTGTTAATCCATATTCCATGGCTTGCAGACTTAGATAAACAATGTTGTTCTTTTTGCATAAATATGTATGAATGTTATTATTATTTATTTACTTGTTTGAAAAGTAGTATAGAAGTAAGAAATGTCGTCTTTTTGCTTTACATAGGAAATAGAGCTAGGTAGGGTCGGGGATGATTTCAAAGATTTTTGCTCAGATTGAGCAGCGAACTCCAAAATACAAAATCAGGTCAGATTGAGCCCCAGGACAGAGTCAAATTTTTATCTCCGAGCCAAACCAAGACAGATTTCGGTCCATGCACACCTCTACATTTTGTCGAAGGCATTTATCATGCACTTCAACTGGTAGAGCAAATTTGGATAATAAAAAACTTCTAGATTCCTTCTCTCTAAAAAGCCTATTTAAAAATTTGGTAAAGCTTTCAAACGGCAGTTTATAAAACAGATGACCTACAATTTAACTTTCAAATTAAATCATACCGTTTACAAAAACAGTAAAAATATGTGTTTATGCGTCATTACATATCCCCGATAAAAGCAAAGAAAATATCACCAGAATTTTCATCCCTATTGATGGAATTTTTTTCCTCTCATGCTAATTATAAAACTATGAAATCTGACGATTTGAGTAAAACTTTTTCAAGGCAATTAGTAACACATTAAGTAGCCAAAATCTTTTGTGTGCCCCAGTAAATACTATTTGTTATCTATTACATAGGAAGTAACTTGTAGTAGTTTTAAGCAACATATATCAATTACATAAAATGTAAAATAGTTTAATATACAGTCCCTGGCCAAATTATTAGACGCACTCATATTTTCTTGTGTCGAATCATATTACAAGTTTCATAGAGATATTACTATGTCAATAGTTACAATTGATTATATACATCATCTACAGGTTTATAATAAATTAAAAGCATGCCAATGGCTTTAAAATTATTTATTTTTGGAAATTAAATTAACAATTGCTAAAATTGTAAAATTTAAAACATGAAATTCAAAAAACTGTCAATATTTTTGGAGTCTCCTTTGGCGGCAATCAGTGCCTCTGTTCTTCATGGTATGCTGTTAGTACAAAATTGAAATGTTTCTGGCATGTGTGAGTGATGTTTCCAGATAAGGATAAGTTTCTCTATGAGCTGTGTTTTGCTCGTTATGAGTTCTTTGTCCAGTTTTTTTTTTTTTTTTTTTTTTTTTTATTAGCTTCCAAACATTTTCAATGGCATTCATGTCTGATGAATTACCGAAAGCAGTTCAACACAGGGATATTTTTTTTTATTGAAAGTAGACCTTAACGGATCGTGCTATGTAACAAAAAGCTTTACCTTGCAAAAATACAAATGGTTCTTCATTTGGAAATCATCATTTTAGCTTTAGAATAAACCGATATTGAAAACCTCTTTATATTGGTCTGGAGAATTTACTAAGAAGTCATAACAAACAAAACCCAGCTCATAGAAAATCTTACCCATATCTGGAATCGTCACCCACGCATACAAGGAACTTTTCAATTTTGTATTAACAGCATGCCGCGAAGAAAAGAGGCACTGATAGCCGCCAAAAGAGGCTCCAAAAAATATTGACATTTTTTTGAGCTTCTAGTTATAAATTTTGCAATTTCAGCCATTTTTAATTTAATTTGTAAAAAGAAAGAGTTTTAAAGTCATAGGCATGTTTTTTATGTATTATAATCTTACAAATGATGTGCATAATTAATTGCAGTTATTCACACAGTAATATTTTTATGAAGCTAGTAATATGATTCGACACAAGGAAAAGGGAGTGCGTCTAATAATTTGGCCAGGGACTGTAATTAAAACGCGCCCTAAACAATGTTTCTCTCTATACCATTACGTAATGAAATATTTTTGTGTGGCCTTGTAAATGAATAACAAATATTCTTTGCATCATATATTGTACAGAATGTATATGGTAGTACGTACTTCATAGATTACATATCAATTTTATTAGAATCGAAAGAGTGTAACATCTTTGAAATGCACTTGAAACTGTTTTTTCCCATTCTCCGTAATGTAATGGAATATTTTTGATTGTCTTTGTAATTGAAGGAGCTTCAAGGCCCGATTATGACTAATTGGGGCCCTGGGCAAAGATAAATTAGGGGGCCCCTTTCAAATCAACGCAGCATTATTCAAATAGAACTGATGGTCACTCAGTGTAAGTGTAATACATAAACATATTTTCGCACCTTGGATATAAATAGAATGCTTAGCTCCGTCGATTCTAAATTAAATACCTTAATTAGTAAAATTACACCTTTTGATACCCCTGGTACAGAACCAAAAACCTTTTTACATAAATTTAGTAGTTTTTTATATTATTTTAAGATTTTAATAACTTCAACAAATGGCAAAGATGGAATTGGAAAAGTATTTTATAATTTAATGTATGGATTTTGGGGGGCCCTTAATGTGCGAGGCCCATGAGCAAAGTCCTGATTTGCCCATGCGGTAATAAGGGCCTGATGAGCTTGGTACGACTAGGTTTGACGAACTAAAAAAAAGTGTAATTAAATTAATTATTATTAAAACTCAATAATGTGTTACCATCATTGCGGATATTAACCATTCTTAGTGCATTTTATAGAGAATTTTATGTTTTTTCAGAAAAAAATTGGTATGCTAAACTTTATTTTGCCGGAACAGATGTCATGCCTATTTTAAATCAACAGACGTAAAAAAATTACACATTTATTTTACTTTGAATTTTTACCAGTAGCTGTTTTATTTCGCTTCTGGACACTGACCAAGTTTCAAATTTCCGTGAAAATGTAATTCATTTCAATTTTTAGATAATAATTAAAACATATTTTCGACATGTCAAACTTAGTCATACCTACCTTATTTTGTTCACGTGACTTTTATTGTCGATTTACATGAAACTGTTTCAATTCCGAGATGATGGGAATTTTGATGTCACCGGACTATAAATATAGGTAGGTGGGGGGGGGGGACACCAGGACGATTTAATACATTTGCGGCGCAACCTGGACAAATGAACGCTCCGTCAGAGTCATTGCGAAAATCTTTTACAAAGATACTCCATACTAAGCATTCTCAGAATATATATATATATATATATATATATATATATATAAATACTAATTAAACTACTTATGTATGTAGTAAAAAATTAGTCAAATTTAGCGGCGGAATTACAGTAGATAGTATGTAAAAAAATAAAATACTTTCGAATATTTGGCGTGAAAAGACAAAAACGTCACTCGATTTGGCGAGCAGCACATTTCCTCGCCAAAAGCAAACGATTTTAATGTAACTGAAAAATTTTTATCAATAGATTTTAAAATGCGTGTAAATGGTATTTATCAATTTAAATTTCAAAACAATGGGTTTAATATGTATTTTTTCTTTTTGTATTACATATTTCTGTTGCTTGTTGGTGCAGTTATTTAATTTTATCATTGTAAAAATAGTTTTATATATTAAAGATGTTTTCATATATTTAAGCGTATTCCAAAATAAAGATCAGACGAACAATGCTTTAATAATACATTTCAATATCGGAAAAGTTTTTGTTTCCATAGCAACAAAGTTCAATCGACAGTGCTCATTTGGACTTAATTTTAAAATTGAAAATGATTTTAATTTTTTTTTTTTTTTTATTTATAATATTTTATTGTTAACTTTCAGTATATATATGTGATAAAACTATAGTTAAAACTAACTAAAAATGACAAAATTAAAGTTATTTAAATAAAGTTTGTTAAATACAAGTTCATCATGAAACATTTTTACCTTAAAAAGTATTTGACATAAAGTATTTTTTGAAATTTTATTTCGTCACTAACCAGTGATAAATTGCCAAATAAACGAAATGTTCATTATTTTTTTACGAACGTTTTAAAAAAATTCCGCCGATTTTTTTTTTTTTTTTTTTTTTTTTAAATAAATAAACATATATATCCACACGAGAAGAATACTCTGAATTTTTTTCAGAACTTCCTAAGTTGCCCGTATGGAGACTTTCCTTGTTAGATAAAGCTTTTCGCGATACCAAATTCTGGAAACCTAAACTATTCCAGTTAGTCCAGAATGTGCGGTAACCTAATAACACGCATTTCATAATCAGTTCGGAGCGATTCTTTGTCACAAAAGTACAACTCAATATTATACTGCGAAACTGTTGCCTGTAAATTGCATTTTTCTGCCAAAAGAAGGTGAAAAAGGGAAAGAGCACGCCACAGGCGCTATCGCACCTATAACCACACAACAAAACGAGCAATTATTTTTGCATCGCTATTATAACGGGAATTAATATGATGATATGAGATTTTTATAACAAAATAAATCTCAAGTAAATTTTCCTTTTAATAATTTACTTTTGTACGGAATATTGCGAAAATTTGTATATGTATATATATATATGTATAGCATAATTCTTTTTAGGTGCGTTCTTAATTATGTAAATAGGTAGCACCTATTGTTGTCGCTCAGTCCGTCCGTCGGTCCGTCTGTCCGCACATAACAACGCAAAAACTACCCAACTGAATCGTTTGAAATTTAAAATACATAATTATTACATAATTGTGTCGAGTCATTTCAAATTTTATGAAAGATGCATAGATCAATTACAGGGACAATCAAAAGGATTCCGTTACATTACGGTCAATGGGGAAAAAATTTCAAACGCATTTTAATCGTTTGAAATTTTAAATACATAATTATTACATAATTTTGTCGAGTTATTTCAGATTTTATCAAAATCGGATGCATAGTTCAACTACAGGGACAATCAAAAGTGTTCCGTTGCATTACGGTTAATGGGGAAAAATTTTTCAAGTGCATTTTAATGGTGTTACACTCATTCGAACGTAATAAAATTGATATGCATCTATAAAGTATATATTATAATATACATTTTGCATAATCAGTGGTGCAAAGAATATTTGTTATTGATTTACAAGGCCACACAAAAGTATTCCATTGCGTAATGTTATAGGGAGAACATTGTTTGGTGCGCATTTTAATTGTAATTATTTACAATTTTATGAGATTGATAAGTGAGAGTTATATTTTTAAAACTTCGTTATCGTACGAACGCAACTCATTTGATACGCTACACGTGCAATTTCCAACTTGTTTTAAATAGTTATGAAATCCTTTAATTTTATGTAAAAAAATTCCAAATGAACTTTTTGAATAATTTAATTTGAAAAAATATATATGCAATTCCATTTATTTAAATTTGCAAGACATAGTTTAAAAAAAAAAAAATAATAATAATAAATACTATATTCCACATGAAAGTCTAGAAACAATAGGTTTCGCAGGTAGCTTTTTGGTGACTTTTCGATTTTGAAATCCAGTTGCAGTTCTCAAATGTGGCATAGAATACAGAAAAAGGCTTTGAGTTTTTAAAAATAATATAAAGTTTAATTAGATCTGGTATTATTTTACAAAGAAACAAAGTATTTACATTTGCATACATTTTGTTTTCATTGTCAATCAGCAGTCTAATTTCTTCTCGTAAAGCAGATTAGTTTAAATTAGTTTAAGATTCCCGGCATTTATTTTTTTTATCACGAATGAAAATACACAATAAGAATAGATTTCGAGTTATCCATAATTCAGAAAATAGTTTTTTTTTTTTTTTTTTTTTTGAAAATTTAATATGTTTTTGATATTTAAAGAAACATTTATAAAAACAAATGTTCAGTGGTAGCAGCTTTTGAAAAAAGGTTGCCTCAAAAATATTGGGTGGGCTCAAAAATATTTTTGTAAAATGATGCGACCAGTTTGTTTTCCTTTGTAGGGTTTGACAGATGGTGCAAGATGAGAATTTTAGGTCAAGCTGTCGTGTTTTAATAAAGTTGCAATTTTATTAAATTATATTTTCATGCGTCTTCTTTATAAAGACATTTACACTTGCTGTAATGTCATGATATCGTGAACATGACTACAAACTGAATTAGAAGAGAGTTAAACATGGAAGCTAAACATTTCAGTCACTTGGTATTCATGGGTGCTAGTCGGAGAATTAAAACAGGGGGTCGTTGGGAAAATAAATATTATTCTATGGAGAAAAATGAATAATAAAATAATAATGAAAACTTTGTTGAACAATGAAAATTTTGTACGCTACGATTCAAAATTATTGGATGGGGTCGGCCCCCACGGCCCTATATAAGTTGGCGCCACTGCAAATGTCTGCTATGTGGGTTATATGTTATGTTTGCTGCCACTGAATTTCAGAAACGTTTCCCGTGTAGTTTTCATAGTGTATTAATCAGTTTTCTGAAACCAGGGTGTTAGTTTTTACAATGTTATACATTTTCAAGAATGCATTTTTAGCAGCGTAATTGAATTTATCCATGCAAGATTAACAAAATAATGCTAATGTTATTGCTGTTAATTTACCATGTTTGTTTGTAAAATATGTTTCTTGGCCATGAAAATGTTTGCATGAGAATAGATAGTATCCGAAAAAACGTATGTTCTTGCTGAGAAAACATTTTAATAGTCTATAAAGACTGTTTCAGAAATCTTTTCGAAAATCAATGGCCGCCAAAAATCTTTGTTTTTATAAATGTTTCTTTATAGCTCGAAAATGTATTAGTTTCTTAAAATAAACAATTTTTTTTTATTTATTTATTAAGGGTAACTCCGAAGAAGGTATTGGACATTTTCATTCTTTATTATAGTATATTTTGCTAAATTAAGAAACATTTGTCTGCTTTTTAACCAATTGGTTAAAAAAAAAAGCTGATACATTACACGATTTTATAAAGAATACCATGACACATGCACACGCTTTGTTAGCGAAGGCGAAGAGAAATCGTAGAAAAGTTCAGAGAAATGTTCTCTCTATTTCATAGAGCTAATCTCAAATTTAGCATTACAAAATAAAATTTTATATTCTATGTGGTATATTAGATAGATTCAATATATCAATCTAATCACAATTAATCTATGTGGTCGATCTTTAATTTGGCTGGAGCCGATCTTTAATCTGACTATTTTTTACTTTTTCGATTTTGGCCACAGATTTTTTTAAAAGTACTTTCAGTTTAGAAACCGGTTCTGAAAGTGAAAATACCTTTATTAAAAAATCTGTAACCGAAACCGAAAAACTAAAAAATAGCCATACTGAAGATCGACCTCACGGTTGACTCGTAGGTTTGCCATTGTGTTTCACTGTGAACCCAAAGGTATGAAAACATGGAGGAATGGAAACGGGGAAACACAATGGTAAATTTACCAGTTAACCGCTGAAATCGGTTTTCAGGTGTTTTCCGCCGAGACACGACTTGGCAGACTGATTGCGTTCTAATATGAGTTCTGTCTAATTCTGGAATTTCAACCATAAACTGAACGAGATGATTATCTGTAATGCCACTTTCCTATCTATTATTAATGTTAAATATATTGCGCAATTTTTAAAACGTGCCCGTGAATAACGCTGACGTTATATCGACGGGTACAACGACCTGATCAATAAATTTTATTTTTTTACAGCAATTTTTTAAAAGCTTCTAAAGATCAAATAGTTTATAATTTTTTCTTTTTTTAAATTAACTTTCAGTCTTCAGCATTTTTAAATGTGTATGCAACCCAATTGCGGAGGATTAATCCTTTACAATTTTCAACAATGTAAAACAAAATAATGCAGCATTTGTTTATTTCCGTGTAATACTACATAACTAAATTACCAAATAAAATTAAAACTTCACATATAAATTAATTAATTAAATACGAATATTATGATAAGTATATCATGAATTCTTAACCCGGATCATACGGTTTGGGCTACCTGGTATTTGCAATAGAGCAATTAGCGCGTGCGTACACACACCCAAAAGAAAAGGAGTTACGCATTTACTAAAAACTTAACCTTGTGTGTGTGTGTGTGTGTGTCATCCAGGTAATAATAAGGCTGTTCTCAAATCTGTTACTAAACAACGACGTTTTATTTGAAACATTTTTAAACATATAACATAAAATTAACCGGTCTGACTATTAAAGCTATTTTTTTAGAGCTCAATTTTTTACTTTTTCTCCTATTCAATTTTTTTATTTTTTGATACATAAATTAATTATAAAGTTAAATAATTGAGGTAAAGTGGCACCCGTTTTCTCTCATGTTTCGTAGTTTACGAGCGGAAATTCGTTCAAAACGCCCACTTTGATAGTATTCTCTGAAAGAACTGTTACACTTACCAAAAAATTTAAAACGTATTTCGAATATATAATTTCTGAATAACAACACCTACAAATTTCTTGCGTTTCTTAATATAAATGAATTTCAAAAAGTGTCAGAAAGTCATTCCTATGGGTTTCAAAGAAACATTTAAGAAATGCAATTTACTGAAGTCAGCTGGGTTATTTTTTGTAATTTATGCTCTGCTGAATGAACTAATTATATTTTAATTTGTATTATAGGGGAAGGGTTTTTTATATTTTATTTCTTTATATACATATATATTTATTTATCTGAAAAAATACAGTTGCTTGTCGTTACATTGCACATTCGAATTGATAGTAAAAAAGCTCGGCATATGATGAAAATATTAAAAAAATAAGAAAAATTATGACCTATATATATATATTTTTTATATTAGTCTTAAAAAATTACTTTATATACATATTACATGTTTCTTCTTAAATAAGCGAGAAATAGTTTTATATCCGATTGAGTAATGTAATAAGTCGTCACGATATATAGGTGCGTAATTTTCAAATAAATGATGTTATAATTCTTTTCTCTTTAAAATGTATCATAGGATCAAAATGTTTTTTAGAAATGTCATTCTAGGAAAAAACGCTGTATCGAGAAAATATTTCTCGGTGAATCAAAAATCACTCAAAACAAATGTCCAAAAATTTTTATAAGGGAAAGAAAAAAAAAAAATCACGGTTAAAAATGTTTTATTGTGTACAAAAAAATTCAATGGAACTCAAAGGAGGAAAAAAATTAAACATTTTATTATTTATAAAGAGAAATGAGATATTTGATTCTTAATTAAGATTAAAAAAAAATAACTAAAAGAATACATTATTAAAAAAGTATGTTGGTTATTTTGTATAATTTTTTTAATTTATTCCTTTCTATTGCTGGGACAGTATTTACAAATTTATTTTATCTTTTTTTTAGATAAAAAAGTTTAACTTTTTTATTTTATTCTTTTCTTTTCTTTTCTTTTATTAATTTTAGAAAATATTATTAAAAAAATATATAACTTTTTATCTTGTTTTAACCCTTTATGTGAATTCCCTTCACTGTATGAAAATTACAGTTTTAACAGTTTTGTAAATTTTACTTATTTAATTTTTTTTTTTTTATTATTTTTTTTAATAATTTTGAGTTTCAGAAGAAGTTGAATTATTTCCTCAACTCCAAATTGTATTATATGATAACTGAATTTCAATCAATAAAAGAAAATTATGCAAATACATTTGGCCAAAACTGAAGTTACATAAATGTATTAATTTAAACTGCTAAAGTATGTAGAACAAAAAATTTCTTGAGTAAATTTTACACTCCAAGTGAAATGCAAGGTTAAACTATTTCATAAATGTAAAATTATATTTAGAAATATTATTCTAGAGAAATAATGCTGCACAAGGAAAATATTTTTCGGTAAATAAAGCTTGGCGCAAAACTAATCACCAAAATATTAAAAAGGGGGAAAATGTGAAAAGAAAATAAATATTGTGGATAAAATATTTTTTCTAAGTAAAATAATCAGACGTACCTTTTTTCTCTCTCTGTAGAACTCGGAGAGGGGCGAAGATTTTGTTCGTTCACCTGTGGAAAGTCGAAGTCGATGCGCAACTATTCCAAACGCGGAGTGCGATCGCAACTGCGCAGTTCATCCCGCGAGAGAGCCGACGAGTTTCGTGTCACGTGACCTTCATTTACCTCTCTCTCCCTCTCGCCTCTCCTCTATTTCTCTCAATGAGAGCACATCATCTCTCTTGACAAACAAAACGCACTACGATCTTTACGCTCGCTTCGCTCTAGTGCCGATCGCCGCGAGGCAAACGAATTGCGTCGATCATCTACCAAACGCCTCCGCATCTTAAACGAAAACATCCAAACAATAACGATGCGCAAAGTAGTTTCGATCCCAGGGCCCGATTATGACTAATTGGATCCCTGAGCAAAGATAAATTAGGGGGAGGGGGGGGGGCTTTCGAATCAATGCAACATTATTCAAATAGAACTGATGGTCACTCACTGTGTATGTGTAATGCATAAACATATTTTCGCACCTTGGATATAAATAGAAGAAAATTCATAGCTCCGTCAATTAAATGCCTTAATTAGTAAAAGTACACCTCTTATTCCCCTTAGTGCAGAACAAAAATCTTTTATATAAATTTAGCAGTTTGTTATATTACTTTAAGATTATTTTAATATCTTCAACATATGGAAAAGAAGGAACTGGAAAAAGAAAGTAAATATTTTATAATTTAATGTATGGATTTCGAGGGGCCCTTTAAAGTCCCGATTTGCCCGTGCGATAATAAGGGCTTGTTCCATACACAGCCAAGGGGAGGTCCCTTGTCGCTCCCTTGATTTTAAAATTTAATCAACTAATTTTTCTTTTTATCTGACAATTTAAGAAAAAATTCCAAATTTAAAATTTTTCAAATAATTTAGGGGAGTAAAACTTTAAAAAATGATGAACTAATCGTTTTCTCCCCAAGCTGATGGCGAAGGGAGGCGATCTTAAACCCCCATGAAGGGTAGTATTTAACTATTATTTCCTGTTCACAGTTAAAAAATTATCTTAAGGTTGTTGGTCACTCATTTGCCGAATTCCCCTACGTAATGTTAAGTCTATGGGCAATTGATGCATTTTTATATTCAAAATATCTCCTCAAGAAATTAATACTTGTAACTTCTTTTTTTCAGTGTTCCCTTCTTACATGATGTCCTTTTTTTCTTTAGTTCTCAACATATTTCTAAACTCTTTGCTTAATTGATTACTTTATGTTTTAAAAACTGACAAAGTGGAAGTAAAATTTTAACACTTCCTATAAAATTGAGCGTAGCTTTTAGAGATATTTTGAAAACTAAGACAATAAAAAAGACATGCTTAAAAAAGAGGACACTGAAAAAATAAAGTTTAAAATATAATTTCCTGGGGAGATATTTTAAATATAAAAATGCATCAAACGTCCATAGACTTAAGGAGAGGAATTCGGAAAATGAGTGACCAGCAGCCTTAAGTGGAGGTTCAGGGAGAGCAGACGCCCTGTGACGAAAAATAAATAAATAAATAAAATAAAAAAAGAAAGCAATATTTCAATCAACCATTTTGAAAAATGCGTGTTGAAACTTTCTTTTGATTACTTAATATTTTTTAATCGTTATTATTATTATTATTTTTTAAATGTTGATTGTTTAAATTATTTTTCTTGTACGAAGGAGTAGGGCATTGACGAAACAGTCTTAATTTAGCTTATTTCGTGTTTGTACTCTACATTTAAATTAAACTAACCACAACGTAACATTAACATTAAAATTTATATCATGTTATTACTCTTGCCCGCAAAAACTCCATTATGTATCTGAAAATGTTTTCTTCAGAATGGATGGCATCCGAAAAGCGGATATTTCGGGTTGAGAAGACAGATTAACCCCTTCGCGACGAGAGCCTTTTACGAAATTTTTAATGTTTTGTCACCGGTTTTAAAAAACAGAAATTTGTTCCTTCTTAAATCGAGAAAATGCTCCGATTGAATAAGCCAAATTTTACAGTATAATTTTACTGGCGGGAATAAACAAGGATTCTTAAGCCTTTTTGCGGCACGTATACGTGTCGCACGTCCCCAAGGAGTTAATACACTATAAAAAGTACCCGGAAACATTTCTAAAAATCTGCAACATCAAAATTGCATCAAAAGCAATTATACAAACTTTGCTTTTATAATTGTTTTTTAAAGCTAGAAAATATATTGTTGTTTTAACAAAATAATGTGATACGATTCATTAATTTGACGTGGTCTCTGATTACGAAACATTCCTCATTTCTTATTTACTGTTGGTACAGACTGGGAAATAGTGAATTTATCAATATATACAATCCATAATATATAATCATTATAGAACATAACAAATCATGAGCTATTTCCCATATAATTTATTAAATGAATATCATGCCATGATACAAACATTATACGTAT
This sequence comes from Maratus speculifer, assembly GCA_964019185.1. Taxonomy (NCBI): domain Eukaryota; kingdom Metazoa; phylum Arthropoda; class Arachnida; order Araneae; family Salticidae; genus Maratus; species Maratus speculifer. Next base: position 241,013,378 of record OZ025294.1, on the reverse strand, counting down.
TAAACTTGATATAACATTTATTAAATTAACCAATCACTAATAAATACTTTAAGACTAGATCCAAGCACTTTTAAATTGAGTATTAAATAAGATTGAAAAGTAATATATTTTAATTTGGCTAAAGATCACTATTAGAAGGAAGCCGAATGCATAAAACAATAATAATAATAATAATAATAAATATATAGGAAATCAGAAATATTAGACATATATTTTGTCAAACTATTTGTAACTAAAACATTTTAACAAATGAAAAGAAACCAGAAAAATGAAATAATTGACAGCACCATTAAATTCATTGGGGATGTCCGAAACGCAGTATATCAAAGTGGAAAATACATAAGTTCAATAAGAAAAACCACAAAAGGAATGCAAAAAGGAGAAATATAATGAATAAAAATGGAGCTTATTATTCGAAACTCATTTTCAAGGGATATATTTCGAGATCATAAGTAAAACTAGTCGTTGGGGGCCAACCGTAATACTTACCCATCATGGATATGCGTAATATAAAATATGACAATAAAACATGTGTAAACTATTTATGGAATGCATCGCAATTCCAAAACAAAATTTAAACGTATATTTAAATATTGTTAATATACATAGCAATGCTCTATTAATGAATTACTGATGAACCAATTTCGACAAATTGTATAAAGCACCAAACTACTCAAGCAGTATCGAATTGCATAAAAGAAACATCCTCATAACTCCGAAAATAATAATCATATTAACAAACAGTTTACTGCGTCTGATTAAGCATCTCATTTACAATAAATATAGGTACTACTCTGTTATCCCGTCGACAGATTTGGCCAAATTATACAAATCGCCAAACTAATAGCCAAATTATACATATTGACGTAATTTTTATTTTAAATAATAATAAAACAAAACCCAAATAATTAGTAGAATATTAATAAAAATACAAATTGAAAGTCGAAATAAAAATCACTTAATGACGTTTTAAACACGTGTATTGTATTTAATGTCATTGAATTGACATTCACGATCATCCATTATTGGCATTTAATCTTATAAATTGGCGATAATATTTTGGTCGACGAGTTAACAGAGTAGTACCTAAAAATTTGTCTTTGAATTGAAATTTAAATGAAATATAGGGTCATGAAAAATCGAAGAATGTGGAAAACAGGATTACAAATAACTCTGCAACTAATTATCCGATCGACTTCGTTCTTTATGCAAAATTTGTATTAATTGCCTTTGAATGTCCACTCCTTAAAATTAAAAAATTCGAAATTTTTATGTACCTTTCGTCAGAAAGAGTTTTTCAAGAGTAAAAAAAAAAAAAAAAAAAAAAAATAGTCTAGATAATACAGATATTAAATAGGAAGTACATAGCAAATTTCAAGTCTCTATCTGAAATTGTTCGGGAGATAGAGCGTTTACAGACACACAGACGGACGGACGGACGGCAATTTTTTTTTCTAAAAATATGTTTTTTGGAATCTCCAGTATCTGGAATGTGTAAATCCGTAAACATTTTTTTTATTATTATTTTCAAGACGATTGTAAGATTTACCATATACTACGTAGGATGGGTAAGTATTATATATATATATATATATATATATACATATATAAATACTTTTATAAATACATCCAAAGTTATTCAGACAATACCATGAAATAAACCAATGAAACCAGTATTTTTACAATCATATTATTAAAAACAGTTGAAGTTTGAAGAGAAATGGAAGGCAGATTACCAAATTACTAAGAAATATATGGATGAATGGACATTATATATGTTTCTTTAAGGATGTATTCGAAAAAATATTTTTTCACCCTCAACGGCTCGAAATTTTCCGAGACATTTTCCGACTAATTTTTAAATGTAAAAACACGAAACTTGCCGAGGGTTTTTTTAAAGAGATGTATAAGAGGCCGTGTGATTTCATTTTTCGCTCAATTAATTAGACTTTGATTTATAAACAATTATTTTCTCTGAATGATAATTTTTTTTCGTTCCCAGATCTCCCGTTTCGGAAAATTCTGTTAAAAATGGCAACTTTGACAGCATTTTTTGCAATATTTTCTTCGTTTATCAGAAAATTGTCAAGCATAGTTCATTACGTAGTTTCTAAATTAGAGAATTTGTCGGTTTGATGGTTTTGAGAGGAAAAATGAATTTAAAAGCAAATCAGAAAATAAGTAGTTTGGATTGGATTGCACCTTTAAGATATGGGAACAAAAGAGAAAAATATGTATTTAACATAATGTATTCAGGATTTATTAATTGTTTTCTGAACGCACAATCATCATTTAATTAACGTGAAACTATTAATAGATTATTATTATTATTATTATTATTATTATTATTATTATTATTATTATTATTATTATTATTATTATTATTATTATTATTATTATTATTATTATTATTATTTTTTTACAGTATTTGAGCAATTGGCATGTTTTAGTGATCGTGATTTGGCGCATACTTAACTTCATTGTTTTAATTCGTATACAACTGCAACCACAAACATCGGTCGGGCCTTAATTTTTTATGTTTTTACAAAATGTCTGTCTGTAAGTTTGTGAGTCTGTCACTCAGTCTGTCTGTATCAAAATTTTTATGGGTGCTCTATCTCAAGAAATCATACACGGAATCTCAGAAAACTTTAGATTCTGTTAGATCTTGATATAAACTAGATCTTTTAGTCTCATTTTCGTCACAAAACATTGTAGATTTTAAAAAAAATAGATTTTTTTTTTTTTTTTTGTGGAATTTTTGTAAATATGATTAGAAACGCCATTAATTATGCTCAATAATTTGAATACATTTTCAAATTTAGGTTTAGTGTAAAATATAGTATTATAAATAACAAAATATGAAACATTAAATATATATCTGCAGTCATATTTGTAAAATCGTGCGCACAAAATGCACATTTCAATATTCATATTTTTCAAAAGCCACTTTTGTCATTATTATTTAATTAATTATTATTTCTAAATGGTTGTGTATTTGAATATTTTATCAAAACATATGAATGTTGGAAAACAAAGAAAAAATGTTGTGTTTCATTCTTTGGTTAAAAACAGAGTTTTTCGTACTGCTTTAAATACAGTCATTTTCTGGTTGCTCAACGTGATCTGCTCCCTTAAAAAGGTTCAGAAAAGTTAAATTTGAAAAAAATATATTTCACTCATTTTTTTAAACATTGGCAAGAATTAAACAATATTAAGCGAGCGAAATGGTCATATTAGCACGCAATAATACATTAATAGAAGTGACAGCTATTCTGTAGCATTTAAACAATCGACGTTTTTTTTTTTTTTTTTTTTTTTTTTTTTTTTTTAATCATATCAATATGAAATTTTGTGCATATATACATTTCACCAAAAGTATATAGAACACCTTCAAAGAAATTTCCAATCTTATTAAAGTTTTTAAGTTAAAAAAAATTAAAATTTTTAAACAAAATTTTAAAATACTCTCCGTGTCTTAATTTTTGAGATACTTTCTTGCTTTTGCATTTTTATCAATTAAAAATCTATTATAAACAAATTTGTGTAAAATTTTTTTGATCTCTTGAATAGTTAATATTTTACAGATGTTTTTGTAAATTCCATATCGATTTTCATCAAAATTTTGCCGTTTACTAAGTAAAAAATCAAATTTGACTATCTTAATGGAGACGAATTTTAAAAAGCTTACACAATTTCGTTCTAAACAATATCATGATACATCCTTATCAATTTCATAAATATTGATAAAAAATTACGTCGCAAAAAGCATTTCAAAAATCTAAAAACGGTAAAAAATTAGTTTTGAGAAAAACAGATTTGAAGTATATAAATAAACTTACCTTTATTATTTACTTCTTAAAACCTTCATAAATGGTATTTGAATAAGAAAAGACTGTTGTGGTACTATTATATTATACCACAGAAATAGACTTTTTTTGCGACGATTTTGCCCCAATAAAGGTCCATTGTTCCCTTAAAATAACTAATTTTACGGAAACTAATCAAACGAATTTCATGAAAATTTAATTTAGTCTAATTGAAGAGGGTACATTTATTTAGGATGTCGTTATTACGATTGAAAAAATAAAAAAAAAATGTTGGTTTGTTTTGGTATGTAGATGTCTTCCTAAGCAAATTTTATACACATCATTTAAAAGTACATTTTATTTCCAGTTGTTTTGTATCAAAAACGTTATTCTGCAATAATTTGTGGCAGAGTTAGTTGGGAGTGTATATATATATATATATATTTTTTTTTTCCTACGACTGTTCACTCCGTTACATTACGGTGAATGTAGAAAAGTTCTTTCGTGTATTTAAATGATGTTATACTATTCGAAACATAATGAAATTAATATACTTCCCTCAGGTGCATGATAACATCCTTTCTAATTTTTAGTTAGTGGCAATTATAGTTAATTTACATAGGTGGACAATAGTATTCGATTATCTTGTTATCTACGAGTAGAAATCGTTTCCGGTACATTTTAACACTTTCGGGTTTATTTTTTTTTCAATCTTAAAAAAAAAAAAAAAACTTTTACGTTGATAATATTAACACTAGCTATCCAAATAGATTAAGAGTTTAACGAATATTTCACTGTCTGAAACATACCGAATGTTGTTGTTTTGCGTACTATATTCAATTTACATTCATACAGACTAAGGATGAGTTTTTGGAGATGTTTAGAAAATATTATATTACAACAAGGTTTAATTGATATCAACTCTTTCGGGTCTGGTGTACTATTAATATTACATGTCTTTTGATAAAGTATTATTTTGTTTTAAGAAATACATTCGCTACTATTTACATGTCGTAATGTTAGCATATTTTTATGCATTTACTATCTGACTTCATTTATGTTTAGGCATTTAGCAATAATAATTTTTTTTTTTTTTTTAATTCTCTTTGCGCTGTTTGCGATTCTTTTATTTTAAACATATATTTCACTCTTTAAATTTAAAATAAAAGCTACTTTCCTGAAAGAACCATATGTAGTAAAAAGCAAAAAGTATTAGAAAGTTGTAACATAAGTTAAACCTTATTGTAATGCCATATTTTCTAAACATCTCCAAAAATTCTTCCTCAGTCTATTGTCATATGAATATTAATTGAATAGTACGCAAAACAGAAACATTCATTATCATTCAGATAATGAATTATTTGTTAAACACTAATTAATCCATTTGAACAGCTAGTGTTAATGTTATTAATGTAAAAGTAATTTCTTCTAAAAATTGAAAAAAAAAAAATCGGACCCGAAAGAGTTAAAAAAATCGAATACTTTTTGCGCTTTATTACGCATAATTCTTTCAGGAAAGTAACCTTTATTTTAAATTTAAAGTGTGAAATATATGCTTAAAATAGAAGAATTGTAAACAGTGCAAAAAGAATTAAGCAAGTATTTATTATTATTATTATTATTATTATTATTATTATTATTATTATTATTATTATTATTATTATTATTATTATTATTATTATTATTATTATTATTATTATTACTAAATGGTGAAACGTTAATGAATTTATATAGTAAATACATAGACACCTACTAACTTTACTACATGTAAACAGTAACTAAAGTACTTGTTAAAATAGAACAATACTCAATTAAAAGACATATTACTATTAATAGCATACACCAAACCCAAAAGGGTTAATGATGTTGCATTATTTCAAGCAAAATATACTGATATCATTTCTGAAATGCACTACAATATGTTTTCTACAGATTATTGATTTTTAGATTAGATTAGATTATATTACAGATTAGATTACGTAGAATTTATAGTTTATTTATAGAGACACTCAAAAAAATTCATTTGCAGGATTGACTATGAATTAGGACTGTTGGATCTGCATTTCCAGCTGTGATATACATTTTAAAACTTAACTAATTTTTAGTATAATACGAGATGAATAGACCATATACATGGGCTTCATGCAGTGGCGCCAACTTATATGGGCCCATGGGGACGAGCCCACCCAATAATTTGATATCTCTATCCACCCATTATTAATTGAGCCCACCCAATATTTATGTATTTGTTAAAAAATTTTTTGATCCCATCCAATATTTTTCAAAAGTTGGCGCCACTGGCTGCATGAAATTGTTCGCGCATATCACCGCCTATAAATAGCAATTGATGAAAAAGAATTTTTATTGTGTTGTATTTATTTTAAGGTTTGTTTAGATATTTCATTTTATTGTATGAACACCAACAACAACCAAAAAAAAAAAAAAGTTTAACATTCTGATAATGTTGAAAATAGCTTCATAACCAATAATAACGTCATGCATGAATTTTTGTTCTTGTTGATTTTTCTCTTTAATGCGCATTTAACGAGATAGTTGAGGTTTCCTTGAATATCTTTCTCCATATCTTTCATTCTTATTCCACATTTCATCCTTTCATATCTATCATTCTTATCGACTGTTTCGTTTATTTTTATTTTTATTTTTATTTATTTTTTTATTAGAATATTTTCTTTGCAAGATGACATTTTTGGTTAGAAGTATTCTTTAATCGTTCCCCGGGGACCTCTCAAACATGTATTATTATTATTATTATTATTATTAGCATTAGTATTGGTTTCGCAGAAAAGTTCATTTCCCATAAATATAGCCTTGACAGTGGAAATTTTTTATTATTTATTTATATTTTATATTTAGAAGTGAGTTCTAGATGTGTTAAGTTTTGTTTTTACTTAAATATCTCATTTCATTTCATGAACAAAAATAATGTTTCTTAACAATATTCTGACATTTTTGAAAAGTGTTTCATAATCAATACCGTAATAAATGATTTTTTTTTCTAGTTTAATTTGCTTTTTAGTCGGATACAGCACTTTGAAATTGGTCAAAATATCGATTTTCCTTTTTTTTTTTTAATATTGACTGAAAGCTGCTTTAGTTGTGAATATTTTGACATCTCATTTTTACCTGTACGACAACTATATCGCGATATATTGTAAAATTTGTCAATAGGTCTAGCACAATTACCGGTTGCATTTTATTATGCAAATCGAGATTTATCTTATCCTAGATTTTCATCCGGCATAAAATTTTGAAAAACTCTTAAAATATTAGTTTTTATGAAATCGATCATTTCTGAAACATTAAATAATATTAATTTCAATTGGTTCATTCATAGCAATTATAACTCATTGGTAAAAACAAAAGGTTCGTATATAAAAGGTTGTGAGTATACATCCTCCGATTTGAATTGAAATTTTTCGAAATTTAACTTTGTAATTTCTTTGCAGAATTTCTTTTTAAAAATAAATTTGCGATGTACTTATAAATTTTATTTAAATTATTAAATTATTATTATTAAATATATTTTTTTAGTTGTTTTAAATTAAGTGTAATGGTACCGCTATTTATGGTGCCACTATTTATGAGAATTTTATAATTAAAACTTAACAATTTGGAGTTATTAATTAAAAATAAGTATTTTTTAAAAGGCATATTACACGAAATCCTCTGTGTGATCTGTGATCACATTTACTCACTTGTTTTATCTCACAAGCCATCAAAGCCTGGCAGTTAATGTGCCCTCAGGTTCTGTTTGTACATACGTATGTATGTATACGTAATGCGACAACTCCTGATAGAATTATCAGATTTGCTTCAGTTTTTATACATAGGTTCAGTCTGGTATGGCGCTTCTCTGGTTAGATTGGAAGTTCATTGGTTGAGTATAAAGGGGGGGGGGGGGTAATTATCACTTAATTTGCATAAGTAAGTATTTCATGCAGAATTATCCGACTTGCTTAAATTTGGCATGCTAGTATATTCTGATATGGCGCTGACGAAACTTGAAGAATTATGGGTTAAGTATAAAGGGAGACTAATCTCCCTTATTTTAGCTTAATGGTTACTTAGTACAGAATTATCCGATTTGCTTCAAATTCGGTATGCAGGTCATTCTGATAAGGTTCTGATTAACTTTGGGGGTTCTTTTTTTCTCATTTTAACTGCAGTCGAAGACAAACAAAAGAATTCCATTATTAGTGTTACTGTCTATGAGCGAATAATTTTTTAGTGCATTTCAATTGAGGCATGCTTTTTAAATTTCAGAAATTTTTTTTATAATACATTTGATGTATATAAATTTTATAAATCAGATACAGTATTGTACAAATGAAATGAAGAGCATTTTCTTTCCCTCACGAAAATTGCACGAGAGGAATTTTCAACTCTATGGCAACTTTCTATAATGAACTAAATTTTAGTATATTATGTACAAATTTGTAGATCATACGCAGGAAGTCATAGAAGAAATTCGACTGATTTTCATACTATTGATGATAATTGTGGAAATTGGGTTTTCAAATATGTTATGCGTTTTCCAATTTTCTTGCTTAAAAATCATTTTTTACTTTGTAATAATCGTGAAGTTTTATGACGCTAATCTGAATGTGTTGGAACGTGTTTCAAAGCCTATGCTTAACTCATGATTTCTTTTTCTTTTTCATAATAGACGGGAAATTTCATGCATGAGGGGTGAGAATGATGAATAAACGAAGAATTTTGAAAAAAAAGGGGGAGGAGGGGGGAAAATAACGATTTATAGCCATTTTAGTAATGCAGACTATTTACACTGCTAAAAAAATGGTGTAGAATTCTTACTATCGAAGAGAAATCATTACATATTCCAGAAAACGGCGTGTTTAGGCTCTATTGTAATCACACCGGAAATGTCAAATTCCATTCTAAGAATGTTCCCCTTTAAAATAGTTATGGGTAAATTCTTTATATAGTTCGATTCGACCCTATAAATTCCATAGCTTATGTACGCTCCAAAGAAGGCTTGCTTTTCTTCTATGAACATGGGCATCAGCAAAAAGGGACGGAAGAGGACAATTGCCTCTATCTCGATTTTCAAACTGAATCAACTAAATCTTCTTTTTCTTACATGATTTTAAAAGAATAATATGATTTTTTATTCTTCTCGGGTGATGTAAAATAATTATACACTAAGAGAAACTAGTCGTTGGGGGCTACCATACTACTTAACCATTATGGATATGCCATAATATAAAATAAGAAAATAAAACATGTGTAAACTATTTATAAAACGCATCGCAATTCTAACATAATATTTAAACGTATATTTAAATATTTTTAACACATAGTAATGATCTATTAATGGATTGCTGATGAACCCATTTCGACAAATTATAGAAAAAGCCAAACTACTCAAGTAGTACCGAACTGCATAAAAGAAACATCCTTATAGCCAGGCCTTATTATCACCTTATTAAGGGCAATCATAAGGGCAAATTGGGACTTTGCCCATGGGTACCAGATCTTAAGGGGCCCCAAAACCTATACATTAAATTATAAAATATATGCTTTTTCTTCCAATTCCAACTCTTCCATATGTTGAAGTTATTAAATTCATCTTAGAATAAACAACAAACTGTTAAAATTATATAAAAGTTTTTGTTCTGTACTAAGGAGAAAAAAAAGTGTACTTTTATTAATAAAGGTATTTAATTTAGAATGGACGGAGCTAAGAATTTTCCTCTATTTATATCCAAGGTGCGAAAATATGTTTATGCGTTACACATACTCATATGAATGACCATCAGTTCTATTTAAATAAAGTTGCAATTATTCAAAAGGGGCCCCCTAATTTATCTCTGCCCAGGGATCCAATTAGTCATAATCGAGGCCAGCTTATAGCTCCAAAAATAATAATCATCTTAACTAACAGTTTACAGCGTCCGATTAAGCGCCTTATGGTCAATTAAAATATATCTTTGAATTGAAATTTGAATGAATTACAAGGTCATGAAAAATCGAAGAATATGGAAAATAGAATTACAAATATCTCTATAACTAATTATCTGATCAACTTCGTTCTTTAAGCAAAATTTGTGTTATTTTATAGTATTTTATACCCTACACTACGTATGATGGGTAAGTATAAAATGAACAAAAAGGTCCTTGAAAGTGCCATGCATATCACGCTTTTGGAGAATTTTTAGCAAATATAAAGAAATATATTAACTTTTTTTAGGGGGGGGGGGTAGAATCTTCTATATTTGACAGTATTTTAGCCTATTCAATTATACATTAGAATTTTAAGTGTATTTTGTGCTTTATGGTAATTTTATAAGAAAATACACGCGTTATTAAATAAATGAATCGGGAATCAATTTTCAATGTTTCTTTTTGTTTATAACTTTTATTTTTATCTATAAAGTCCTCTTTCTTTCAGTACGGACTTTTCTACGTGGTCGACAAAAATGAGTTTGTCATTTTTGGCCGATTATCAAGAAAAAGGTTATGATGCAATTTTAGGTATCAGTTGAATAGATTTTAAATGATGACCATTGTGTCGTGACCATGTAAATCGTGACCACCATATGTAAATGACCATGATCACAACCAGATTTACATATCAGTAGGTGTCCCAAAAATCGATTATATATATATATATATATATGATGCATAAGCGCAATCATTAAGGGATGGTTCAATCTTTTATGTTATTTATGTTAATTATATTATCATAAGATAACATGATTTTTTGCAGCTATTTTGTGGATTATTTCACTTTGAGCCCATTTTGGCATAAATTAACTTTATTTAATATATATATATATATACATGTTTCTTTTCGACCTATAATGTAGCCATACAAAATGTTAGGTACTACCTTAATCGTTTTCTCGAACAAGAATGCAAAATGGATATTAACGCCTGAAAGTTTCTCGATGGGTTTTCTAAAAATACTGAGAAATACATCATGGGACGCCTTGTACTTTCTCAAGAGCAGACATGTGTTCCGGCCCGCGCACACTTTAGATAATAGCGCTCTTCGGGCTGCTATTTATATGGCCGGATAAATCTCGCCGATAACCGACGAATTTAGAAAAAGATACTTTTTGGAAGGTAGGAACACAAGGGAATGTTTGAAACTAGATCGGTCCCTTTATGCTGTGATGTTAGTTAAAGATAGATATGGGTTGGACATGCCACATTAAGGCTTCTCATCAATAAGATCGCAAATTTACTTCTTTAATGCTAAACCTATGGGTTTGGAATACATCCGTATTAAAAAAAATTTCTTTTGAAAAATCAACATTATTGCTTCTTTTTACTTACCCATCATACTTAGTATAGGGTAAGTCTTGCAATCGTTTTGAGAATCGAAAAAACATATATATAAAAAAAATTGACGGATTCACGCGTTTTAGATACTGGAGATTCCGAAAAACATATCTTTACAAGAAAAAAATTGTCGTCCGTCCGTTTTTTTTTTTTTTTTTTTTTTTTTTTTGTCTGTCTGCATGGCTGTAAACGCTCTATCTCTCGAACAAATTGAGATAGAGTCTTGAAATGTACTTAGTATGTTAGAATGGGATAAAGCCTTTTTAATATCAATAACCTCGATTATCCGGAACTGTTTTTTCGGACTCTCGAAAAATTCGTTCTGATGAAAGGTATATAAAGATTTCCGAATTTTTTTTATTTTAAGCAGTGTATGTAAAAGGCAATAAAATAACACAAATTTTGCATAAAGAACGAAGTTTATCGGATTATTAGTTGCCGAGATATTTGTAATCAATTCAAATATATATTTTAATCGGAAATGAGACTCTTAATCCGACGCAGTACTGTTAGTTAATATAAATATTATTTTTGGAGCTATAAGGATGTTTCTTTTACGCAATTCGGTACAATTTGAATAATTTGGCGTTTTATATAATTTGTCGAAATGGGTTCATCAGCAGTTCATTAATGGAGTATTACTATGCATATTAAAAGTATTTAAATATACGGTTAAATTTTGTTTTGGAATTGCAATGCATTTAATAAATAGTTTACACATGTTTTATTTTCTTATATTATATTATTCATATCCATGATGGGTAAATATTACGGTGGCCCCCAACGATTATTTTCTGTACGGGTGCTTCTTTCTTTTTAATTTGATAAAATGTTTCCAATATATTATGTATATAGTTTTATACATTTATAATTTTATACATTGTAAATATTAATAACTAAAGTTGTTGTAATGTAAACAGGCCACTAAGTTTTATCCTAAACTAAACTTTCCTCTGCCAAAAATCTTTCTTAATTTTAAAAAGTGCTAATATGGAAAAGGAATTGTGGTAACGAATTTTTGGAATCGTATATATTTTGTCATAACAATTTTCGACTGCATTTTGTTGACTGGTAAAAACAGTTTTTTTGGTTTGGTAAGATTATAGGAAAAATTTTCAATCCTGATGAAATTTATTTTAATGGTTATTTACAAAAATCTTAATTCGGTTTTGTATATACCAAAGTTTACGCAGGAACGCTGCATAATGTTTTTAAAAATCTTGCATAAATTTCACTTTAGAGTTTTCCTCATATGAGGTGTCATCGGTCACAAATATAATGAAGGTCGCGAAAAAGCCACAAATTTCCCCAACAGGTTGTAAAATTATAACAATTTGCAATTTTCGTCAATCAGTCATGAAAGTTCCAAAAAAGCAGTGGATTTTAGCAAATGGATCAAATATCGCGCAAACGCTTTTGCTGTTTCAGTCTTTTCCTACCCACAGCATGAATGTCACTATTTGTGCTAAGTTAAAATGTTTTTATTAAAATTTAAAATAAATAAAGCTGCACCGTATTACTTGTTTAGTTATATGTATATATATGTGACATTTTAAAGTTAGGAGCCAGAAACATCATCGCCAGGGTCCCCGTTCTTTGCACAGAAGTCATGGCCAGCGAGGGAAAAATAAAAAATAAATAAATGTAGCAGATCCAAAAAATCACTCATTGGTAGCTGTAAGTTTATTTATTCAACTCTAGTCATTATAGAGGGAAAAGCTCCTTTTTGCAAACGATCTTTTACCGAAATGTCCAAAAAATATTCCATCATTTACTTCAACCAGCCGTGCTCATCGACGAAAGAACTCCAGAATCTCTCCCCTTCTCATCTCGAGACTTCCACCTTTAAAACTAAAAAGAAAATTCTAGAACTTTCTGTAATCTCAAACCATCATCCTTTTATGTAAACAGAATTCTTGTCCAGATACGAGACTATTTTACACAGACGATAAATTTATTTAAAAAAATATATTATTTAACCAATTTATAATCGACTCATAATTTCTTAGGCAGACGATTTTTATAAATGATTAATTTTAAGAGAAAAAGAAAAGAAATGAATTTATTAATGCACACATCAAAGGTTGACAGCGGAAAAATAAATAAATAGATAAAATAAAATAATGATATTTTTTGAAAGGTATGGTTTTGGAATAAATTTAATAAGATTTTCTTAAAAAGGGTTGATAAAAACATAGAAGAAATCAGTTTTATTTGGAATATTAAGAAATAAAGTTTTAATTAAGAATATTTTTAATTTAGAGCCATCTTTTTAAATTTACGCATACTGGAATAATGTTTTTTAAGGCAAATTAAGAATTTATATCGTCTGCATACAGATTAACAGATTAGATCTAGAAACAAGATTTTAATTTAATAATTTGAAGTAAGTACGGAACATTAATATAAGAAAATTAAGGTAGTATAAAGGTTAGTTTTGGCGAAAAAATTTTAAATTTGTAATATATATATATATAGAACCATTAGATAATACTACAAATCAACATCAATTACTGTAAATATTTGTTAACTCCAAATTATATCATACAGAGGAGTTGTCAGAATTAGAATTAAAATTAGAAATGTGGTATTTAGCTCGTTATCAAGGGCAATACTAAATAGCCACATTAATTGCGATTAATTTCTGAGTGGAAATCAGGATAGACCTAAAAATAATTTCCACATTGCCCGATTAATCGCAAATGAGAACTCATTTCAAAGAAAAATATAAGAAAAATAACAAGACCATAATAGAATTATCAATATAAAACAGGAAAAAAGAAAATAATATTATAATTGAATTAACATTGATTAAATTAAAATGAAAATCATAATTGCAATAGAAAAACTATTTCAAAGAAATAATATTAGAAAAATAATTAAACTGTAATTGAATATTAATAAAGATAACTTACAATTGTCAATCGCAACCAAAATTTCCATTGAGTGTCAAATGGAAATAATTAGACAAATTAAATTATATAATAGGTTAACTTACAAATAACAATTTGGACCATGTGATAGCAATACAATTTTGCATTCAGTTACATTAGACAGTTAATGTGAAAGAAGTAGTAAAATAGTTTTTATTAATATTATATATTTAAATAACTATTATCAAAAATAATTAATTACAAAACATAAGTAGACAAAATTTTTTTTTAACATAATAAAAATAGTTAAACTATTTAATACTAATTACAAATTTTAAATTATAATTATAGAATTGTTTGAATCGATTGATATCGATAAATTGGTACATATGAGATAGATAAATGCAGATTAACTTCTAAAGCATTAGTGTCGCCATCTATATTTGCTAAGAACAATTAAATAATGCAAAAAATTATTTAACTATAAAAACAAAATCTCAACAGTTAATATTTATATTTAATACAGGGTTGGAAAAAACATTTCGTTTTATTAAAAAAAAAAAAAAAAAAAAAAAAAAAAAAAAAAAAAAAAAAAAACCATAAAACGGTATTTTTTATTTGTTTAAACTAGGAATTTTTAGGGACAAACCGAATATCTATTTGTAAGCAACCAAATTACAGTGGATTAAGTTGATAATAGAAGAAAAAAAAATGTTTTTATTTAAACAGTTATCCCTTATATATATATATATATAGGTATCCGCAATAGCTTTACCTCAATTAAAAATTTTGTTGTAATAATGAAAAATCGTGCCTGTGTGCTAAAAACATTAGTTTTTATATATGATGCACAAAATAGCAATAAAAATACAGGGAATAACACTTTTGATATGTTTAAGGGTTGACAACTGTGTATATTTTTTAAAAATCTGACTGATTTACTACTTCTCAAGTTAAATAAAAAATTTTGATGTTTTTAATTTGCTTAGTTTATTCAATCTCTGTTTTCAGATTTCATAAAAATGTAAAGATCTTCACAAGTTTTTTTTTAATTCAATTAATTTAACAAATATTCATTTTCATGAATTTCGCAAAAAGTTGGGGAAGAGGGCTTAAATAAGGTCTGTGCTAGAGGTCTGCACTGACCGGAATTTCCAGGCCCGGACCCGGCCCGAAGGAAAGTTATTTTGGCCCAGTCCGTTGTAAAACTCAAAAGTTCGGCCCGGCACGTTTATATTTTTACATTTCTAAGCCAGACCAGTGCAGAAATCAGAGAAAACCGGCCGTTCTGGCCGACACAATATCTACTATTTCTGATAAATTCAAATTTTTTATCATATCTATATATATATTACGCTAACCTATGTGGTACAAAAATCACGATTATTTGTTAATTGTTTAATGGCAACATCTAAGTGAAACGCATCTTATGAGTTACTGTGTAAAAGCCCTTTAATAAGATTTAGGTTGTGGTAAATTGGTTTTATTTATGTTTTGTTCCTTCGCTGCAATTATGCAGCTTCAAAATATCGTTATTTTTATTTTTTTTTCTGTTCTTTTTACTCAAAAAATAAATAAATGAATAAATAAAAAAATGAATTTTAAACTTTTCAATTTCAAATTAAAGTTATGTATTATAAATGAAATGAGTGAACGGATCATATTATTATATTTTAAATAATTAATGAAATACGAAAAAATGCCATGGGTACAATATTTGGCGATTTATTATCTGTGCCGGGCTAGCATAAAAATACTGAGTTCTTGATTTTTCAGCCCAGATGTCATATATGCACCACATTCGCGCGTTATATTTCTGACGCCAGTTTGGCGAAAACTTCGATTTCAAATACCAGTTACATACATATTTTTAAAATAATTTCCATTATTTTGAAAATGAAATAATAATTTAAAAAAATTTAGTTAATAGTTATAGAATAAAACAATTTGTATCATTTTAAAAAAGAAAATAAAAGTAAACAAACAGTTGATTAATAAATAAATAACAATAGCCAGGTTACCTAGGCACATATAATCACATATAATTGCCATTTTGTTGCAATCGCGCCAATGTGGTGCGTATATGCCATCTGTGTCTATTTCTCTAGCATAATCTTCTAATTTGGCAAAAAATTGAGCAGTTAAAATAAATTTTGAATGAAAGCAATATGATTTAATGCTTAGTTATGCATTCAAAAGGAGACCAAACTGATCGCCAAGGGCGGCTAGTAATTAAAATTTCTTTAAAGAATACTGCATACATATCGATGGGATGATTTTACAGGAATTACACAATTTAGCAACATTAATGATTACTTAGATTCTTAGACTTTCAACATTCAAATAAAGATTCATTAAAAAATTGATATGGTTTAGAATAAAAGAAACAAAAATTATTAAACTATTCCTAATCCAAATGAGCTACTTTCTAATACATTACTGATTTTTTTTTTTTTTTTTTTTTTTTTTTTAATATATATACGCATTAAGATTAGCATATGTTTTTATTCAGAAAATACGTGGCATCCAACGGCATAATCCATTTTTTCGATACAAGCAATTTAACAAAATACTGTCAATTGAATAGAATTTCCGGAAGAGGCAGCAAGAGAAGGGAGAAAAATCTGCAACCACTTGATAAGAATCTCTTATATCTTAAAAAAGTTATATAAGCGTCTTGTTCACCAAAAATGAAAAACGCCATTAAACTCCAAATACCTTCAAGTCAGGATCGTTAATTTTATACTTTTACAGTTAAAAATTAGTCAGAAAATGTGTCAAACTTTCGCGTTATTGAGAAATGAATTTAAGAATCACCGAGAAGTTTATATCCAAAGATTATGTTAAGTTCTTCATCGCTATTAATAATTTTAGGAATCATGTTGTCTGCCCGGATACCCAGGGAAAATGCAGATTTTTTACCTTCAAGAAACCTGTGGAATATTTTGTTCCAAATACCTGCAAAATACCTGAGTATTTTACCTTTATAGAATATGCAGGTTTTTTAACTTCAAGAACACTTAGTTCAAATACCTGCAATTTACCCGACCTTTTTTTAAAGGTTTTTGCTGATTTTTTTAGTTGGGTATGGCCCATTCAATTTTTTTGTCCGCCCGGCCCAAGCCCGTGCAGACTTTTAGCCTGTGACCAGACCTATTATGCACTGTTTAATGGATTAAATTCTGTGCTTTTATCCATTAATCGCACTTTTCCATATTATTATCATAATGTTGATGAATACAAATATAAATAATTACATAAATTTTTATTAAAATGTGCATTAATAACATTTTTAGCACTTTCCAACAAAGTTGAAAAGTGCTTATGCATTCGGTTTGTCTGCCCGTCTGTCCGTATGGCCGTCTGTCCGGATGCCGTCTGTCCGCGCTCTAACTCCCGTAAATATACTCGGATTGCTATGAAATTTTTATACGTTATTGACGTTTACCCTAGCACGAACCCTATTGAAAATGAAGTATCTACCATGATTAGTTTATCTACAGAGATAATCAAAAGTTTCTCATTACATTACGGCCTATGGAAAAAAATCGTTAATATACTCGGATTGCCATGAAATTTTAGCATGTTATTGAGGTTTACCCTAGCACGAACCCTACTGAAAATGAAGTATCTACCATGATTAGTTTATCTACAGAGAGAATCAAAAGTTTCCCATTACATTATGGCCTATGGGGAAAAATCGTTAATATACTCGGATTGCCATGAAATTTTAGGACGTTATTGACGTTTACCCTAGCACGAACCCTATTTTAAAAAAATGAAGTTTCTATTATGATTAGTTTATCTACAGGGCGAATCAAAAGTTTCCCATTACATTACGGCCTATGGGGGAAAAATTGGTAATATACTCGGATTGCCATGAAATTTTAGGACGTTATTGAGGTTTACCTTAGCACGAACCCTACTGAAAATGAAGTATCTACCATGATTAGTTTATCTACAGGGCGAATCAAAAGTTTTCCATTACATTACGGCCCATGGGGAAAAATCGTTAATATACTCGGATTGCCATGAAATTTTAGGACGTTATTGACGTTTACCCTAGCACAAATTCTATCGAAAATGAAGTTTCTACCATGATTAGTTTATCTACAGGGTGAATCAAAAGTTTCCTATTACATTACGGCCTATGGGGAAAAATCGTTTCAAAGGAATTTTAAAGATGTTATACCCTGTCAAACATATTAAAATATGGATTCTATAAAATATAAGGTGAAAATGTAGCTATTATTCATTTACAGGGCCACACAAAAGAATTCCATTAGATAATGGTAAAAGGGGGAATTGTGTGTGACATATTTTAAATATATTAAGCTTTTTCATGTATAATAAAATTGATATATGTCACTGAAGCTTAATATAAATTATACGTCACTGTCTTGCATAATATGAAGTACATAGCATTTACCGGGCCATACAAAAGATTTCAAATAGTATATTCTTTCCGAAGTACCGTATATGTGTCAGATGATGGCTAATGGAGGGATGAAATGCATTTTAATTATGATATTTGCGTTTATATTTCGCTAAATATATGCACATTATATGGTGTGTATAAATGTTATAGTTGATATACAGGGCTACCCAAAAGAGCTCACCAACGTTACTGAATATGAGCGTAAATTATTTAAACGTGGTTCTTAAATAAGCTATGCATTTTTACGTTGAGCTGCATTCAATTTACTGAGAAATGTTTGCAGAATATAGATAAAGGGATATACAGGGCCACGCAAAGAATTCGGTACGTGAACGCCTATGAATGATGATTTATGAGAATGTGATTTCAGTTGTTTTAAAAGTTTTTTAGTTTACAATAAATTTTAGCCTAATGCGGACGTGTAATAAAGGTACAATGTAAACTACAGGGATGAACAAAAGTATTCAAGTATGTTTCCATCTAATAGTATGAATTGCTGAAAAAGAAATTTCAAGCTACTGGGTATTTTCTTGCTAAGCTAAATGTTCCCATTATATGAACTAACATATGAAATACAGGGCTGTTCTAATGTACTGGAATACATTTTTGGGTATATTTGGCTATACACTATTATTTCCCTAAATAACAAAGTTTTGTTAAAGATTTCATCAAGTGTTGGAAAGTGCTTCATAATCTATGCTTAACGCATGATTTTTTCTTACTTGTTTATAAAGTGATTTTAAGATCCAAAACTGATAGCAGCGAAATATTAAAATTAATAATAAATGTATAATTTTATTATAAATAATACAAAAATTTATTAATAATCAACCTTTTTGTACTGTTTTCAAATCGTTAAAAAGAATGACTGAAAATACAGGTTGGTCTAAAAAATTTTGACAAAACTTTTTTTTTCAAACTTTTAAGAAAGGTAAAGTGCACACGTAGAAACAATTTTTGTACAGCAATGTCTGGTTGTAAATGTGAAGTGTTGGGGAAAAAAAAAAAAAAAAAAAAAAAAAAAAAAACAAGAAATGTGCAGGAAATGAAAACAAGCTTTATACTGACATAACAATTACAGTAAGTATTCGAATGTAGAACCACCAATATCGATACAGGCCATTCAACATCTAGCAAGTAACTGGCACTTGTACACTTTCGAAACTGGTACACTTTAGAAGATTCCCAGATATCTCATATACGAGACAGCAATTGACTATGATGAGCAAGACTTTCAGTGGCTGCTGCAACTGTTTGTGATACACCTGGAATCCCGAAAGAATACGCCAATCCCTTGCTAGATTCTGCCCGGCTTGTATCGATGTTTGTGGTAGCACATATTCGAGCACTTATGTAACTGATGTAACTTTTATGTCATTAAAACACTTGTTTTTATTTCCTATGCATTTCTTTATTTTTGCCTTTTGACCTCCAATCGCACATTGCTTACACTAAAATTTCTTATGTGTATTTTACCTTCCCGTACAGTTTGGCCCCATAATTCAGTGACATCCCTGTGTAGTCGAATTTGATTATAATAATAATGAATGGACAAGAGAATTTGTGTGTTAAATTAGTCAATTCACTGTAGCAGACATTGTGATTAGTCCTCTACACTGTAAAAAATTTTGGAAAAGTTTAGTATTCTAGCAGGAACGCTTCGGATACCACCGGATATCTGAGAGCTACTTTCAATTTCTGAAGCCATCGGAATCCTTCCCATACTTTTCGGTTTAGTTTCCGCAGTGGAATGAAACCAAAACATTTTTCTGCTGGAATCAGAAATCTTTCCGTTCGTATCGTGCAGCAGATACCTCGATACTCTCGGGAACGTTTCTGGTAGTAGTCTGTTATCTGGTACAAAGCAGCTCCTCTAAACTTTAAGAAAAAAAAATCTGCCAAGTATTTATTTTCTGAAAAGTATGTACGATCTCAGTATATAATTATGTAACAAAACCGCAAAATAAAAAATAGGGAATGCAATAAATAATTAGAGCTGAATTTTGATGATAATTATGTTTACTATGATGGATTACAGCAGTATTGCCAATCTAAAGATTTTATCCAAGGTTTCAGTCACATTTTTGATAGCAGTACGAGGAAAAAAAAATAAAGAAAGTAAAGAAAAGAAAAATCATGATTGATCAACATTTGGCACACGACTTCTTTAAGTTATTAATCCTTCTATCGCAATTTCGATGAAAATTCAAAATAAAAACGCATAAAAAAATTAATTAATTAATAACTATTATACTTTTAAATGTTTTAAAACTAATGAAAAACATCACTGTAATGTAAAACATCACTGTAACTTCATAAAGTATCCGAAAACCTTTAAATTGTAATTTTCGATCAAAATATCGATTTTTCATTTATGCAATAATATTAAAATCAACTCTTTTATCTGTGGAAGTCTGTTTAAGTTGTGTCTGTACATTAATTATGACCAAAGTTACAGCCATTTACAAAGTTACAACAATTACACCTTTTGAGTTGTGTTTAAAAGTTAATTTTAGCTTTTTCTCAAGATGAAGCTTTTCAGATTTTTACTATATGCAAAGCATTCTAAAACAAAAAAATATGCATGAAATGCCACGAAGTCTTCTTTTACAAATGTCTTTTGAAAGATTACACTACACCAGGGCTGTCCAACGCGGAGCCAGCGGGCGCCATGGCGCCCTTTGCAGGTTTTCTCGGCGCCCTTTTGAAAATTTTCCGTTACTAGTCTCTAATACAATTTCCTTATAAAGCATACTTTATTTGAAATCTTTGATATTTTCATGAGACATGTTTTAAAAATCTTTGCAAGTGTATTTTACGTATCAACAATTATAACGTACGCAACGAATTAAAAGAAAGGCAACACAGCACATAATTAGTTAAAAAAAATAATAAATAAATAAAAAACTAATCATGCGCTGTTGCATTTTTTTACTAACTTATAGTTATTTATAAATATTTTTATGAACATTATGACGATAGGAATTAAAAAATGTAGGCAATAACTTTTTCAATACATTAAGAAGTAAAATGTAGAAAAATATAAGCGATCCTTCTTCTCTTTCGTGCAGAAATTTCAGAAATTTTGTTATTGTTATTAACGTTGTTTCAATGTCCGTTCGGCTGTTTCATAAAACGGGATAAAGGTTGTCTTTTTCTCCCTCAGACCTTTGACAATTTAGGTAATTGTTTTTTTTTTTTTTTTTTTTTTTTTTTTTATCTATAAAATTGTGCGAAGGGATTTTCATCAATGCAAGCTCTTTCAGACTCTCTCTATGGAACCACCCACGACTTCGTTTCTATACTTTTTATGATGGCAAATTTACACCTCCAAAATAATTGTAGGTATTGCAGAGTATTTGCGTCTCCCAAAAACCTAACGATGTTTCTTATTGCTATTTTATTTTAATAATGGATGATATTTTATTTTCTGACTCCTTCATTTTCAAAACTGTTTGAGGTAAACCCTCGCAGAAAAACTTATTTTTCGGATTATTATTTTGATTTTTTTTTTATTATTATTATAAAATATACATAACGTTTTAGATCTAGGGGTATTATGTCTCGTTTGCACATATGTATTGCTTCTAATATTAAAAGATGACTTTCTTGCATGTTTTGAGCCATGTTAATGATGGCGCCCTTCATTGCTTGCCAAAAGCTGAAATGCGCCCCTGCTCAGTAAAAGGTTGGACAAGCCTGCACTACACTAATGATATTATTTTAAATAGTTTTATGTTTACACTGGTATAAATGACAAACCTGAGACAAATTTCGCAAATTTTTCATTACATTAGAACTTTAACTTCCATATCGTCTGAGATAAACATGCGATAATAATACGTATAGTCTTAGTCCTAGAGAAAGTTGTGTTTATTATGCAATTTACAGAATTTCAAAACTTTGTTTTATTTTTCAGGTACCACGTTTTGCAGAAATGTTAATTTTTATCAATTAATAACTTTGACCATTTTTCTCTTTAAAAAAATTATTTCTGAAAAATTGCTAAAATTTTAATATATATATATATATATATATATATTAGTTTTAAACTAAATGCCATAAAAAAAATCGCTTCTGAAAATGAGCGGATACCTTAAAATATCAAGGAAAATGACGGGTTTTAAAAAAATTAACTTTCATCAGCAGAAAAAAAAAAATTATTTCTTCAGAGACTGGCAATTTTTCTTTCAACTTTTTTGGTGTTTTTAAGAAATTTTCTTTAATGATGTTATTAAAATTATTATGTTTTAAAAATAAAATCTTAAATACTTTTATTCTACGTTTAAGAAGACGGCGAACTTCAAAAAGTATTTTTCATTATTTATGCTACTTCAACAAGAAATTTTGAAAATAAATTTCCTATACCATAAATTCAACAAATATCTGAGGGGGGGGGGAAGTAAATTTGTTGAAAATAAAATTAAAAGAATTCATTAGCCTCCATGATTTTTTTCTGATAAGCCGTAATGTAACGGAAAACTTTTAGCTGTGCCGATAAATAAACTAATCATACTAGAAACTTCATTTGAAATAGAGTTCATGCTAGGGTGAGTGTCAATAACTTCCCAAACTTTCACGGCGATCCAACCACTAGTACGAGAATTAGAGCGCGGACAGACGGACAGACAACCCGAGATCATAAACACTTTTCAACATTGTTGGAATGTGTTAAAAGGGACTTTTTGCGAAGAATTGAAATAGAAGTATTGTAAATTATTCTACTTATGCTTTTCGATAAATGGTTATTCCAAGCTAGTATTACCACACATAAAATATTATATTTATATGTGCTATATTTTGTTCTGCGGTCTGGATTGGATAGGATGAAAATAATTTGCGATGCATTTTATTAATGTTAGGCTATTTCAAACATAATAAATTTTATATGCATCACGAAGGTAGATGCTTTATCATGAGTATAGAGAAAGTAAGCATTTATAGTTCGTTTACGGGGACGTACGGAATCACTCCATCGCAATTGATATATTGACAAAAATTGGATTTGCAGTGAATTTAAATTATACTATGATACTTCAAAAGCAAGGAAATTAAAAACGATTACTCAGGAGCACTGTAGCATGTTTTCTACAGATTAGTGAGTGCATGGTATATCGTTCACATATAGCGGCACAAAAAAGAATTTAGTTGCAAAACTGATTGTAATTTAAGGCCAGAAATTGTTGAAAATTATTTTTAGCTAATTAAGTATTTCTTAATTAGCTTCTATATAACTATCTCATTTCACTGCATTGAAGGGGGGGGGGGATTTTTTTGAAATCAAATTCGGGCAGTGTTGGATAATATGTTTCCAAATCTATGACTGATGATTGATTTTTCGTTTTTGTTATCATTAATAATTCTTCGAACATCTTATAAACGGATTTTGGTTGCATAACTGCAATGATATTTAATAAAGTTCACCCATTTTTTTATATTTGTTACTTACCCATAATACGTAGTATAAGGTAAATTTTTCAACCATTTTGAAAATCGAAAAAAAAATTCGAAGGATGTACGTACACGTTTCAAACACCGAAGATTCCGAAAAACATATTTTTAGACAAAAGGAAATTTACTGTCCGTCTGCTTTTAAACGCTCCATTTCCCAAACAAATTGAGATATAGACTTGAAATTTAATGTGTACTTAGGATGTAATGATGGAAAGGAGCCTATTGAATATCAATAATTTCGAATATCCGGAACTGTTTTTTTAGGACTCTCGAAATATTCGTTCTGATGAAAGCTATATAACAATTTTCGTTTATTTTTTATTTTTTATTTTTTTTATTTTTATTTTTTTTTAAGAAATGGCTGTGAAAGACAATAAAAAATATAATTTTATATAAATAATGAAGTCGACCGGATAATTGTAATAATATTTTCCACACTCTTCGATTTTTCATATGATCTTGTATTTCAATTCAAATATGTGTCTTAACTGAAAATGACACTTTATCCAATGGAATAAACTATTATTTAACAGGTTTAACATTTTTTTGGAATTATAAAGATGTTTCTTTTACTGCATGATTATTCTGTCGACCAAAAAACTATCGATAAACTGTAAGATTAAATGCCAATAATGGTTTATGGAAAATGTCACATTCATTTGATATTAATCACGTTATGCGTGTTTGTTAAGTCATCAAGGGATTTTTAATTCAACGTTTTATTTGTATTTTTATTAATCTTTTACTAATTTATTTCTTTTTAATCATTTAAGATAAAAATTATGCCAATTTGTAAATTTTCTTGTAGTTTGGCGATTTATATAATTTGTCGAAATTAGTCGATGGGATATTCAAATAGTAACTGCAATTCCGTAGTAGAGCATTACTATGTATTAAAAATATTTAAATATTAAAATAAATATTAAAATAATTTATAATAATAAAAAAATAAAATAATATTAAAAAATAATAAAATAATTTATAATAAATAAGTATAAAATAATTTATAATAAATAAGTATAAAATAATTTATAATAAATATAATAATATTTAAATATAAAAATATTTAAATTTTATTTTGGAATTACAATGCATTTTTTTAAATAGTATACATATATTTTATTTCCA
The DNA here is from genome assembly GCA_964019185.1 of Maratus speculifer. Classification (NCBI taxonomy): domain Eukaryota; kingdom Metazoa; phylum Arthropoda; class Arachnida; order Araneae; family Salticidae; genus Maratus; species Maratus speculifer. The sequence goes on along the minus strand of OZ025294.1, from coordinate 240,988,347 downwards.
TATTTAATATTATGGATATCTATGATGCGTAAGTATTATGGTGACTCCCTACAACTAGTTTATTTGTCATCTGATTTACAAAATAATTTCGAGGCAACTTTCCTTATAAAAGATTAAAACGAATGAAACGCATTCAAACCTTTAAAAACTTACAGATTTTAGCTAGTTTCCAACCAAATAAGAAGCATTATTCGACGAGAAATTAGAGAAATTGGGTTTTTTGTATCGAAAAAGAAAAATGGGAGAATATTTGCTACATTTGAACTAAGTAGAATATCCGGCTCAGGCCCCCCCCCCCCCCGCCCCCTAAAATATTTTGAGCCCCCCCCCCCCTGGAAAAGATTCTAAGGTCACTAAATGAATTTCTATTCCGAAAATTCAAATGAAATTCTGTACAAAAATATAATTTAATTTTGAGGACCTTTCACAGTTTTGCAGAATTACTAAATTGTATCTAAAATAAGTGTTTCAACACTCCCTCATCCTATTTGTACATATGAAGCTAACGTGATTTTGCACCAATTATATACTCAAGATTTTCATCATCATACACTTTTCTTAGCATAAAATGAAGTTATTACACCCTTTAATAAGAAACATAATACCTACAATATGAATATGCACTAATTTATCTTTCTGCGTCAGACAGAGAGAAAATTATGAGCTCCATCCCCCTACATTCCCTTGATCCTCCCCCCTACGGCCCTGCGAAAGCCTCATAGAATGTTCATTCGATTATTAGTGGTACTACGAATATTTGAATATTTCTGAACAAGTTTATTTCAAAACATGTAGTTATACTAACCGGAGATGATACACATATAAAACAATGGTTTAGAACGCTCTGAATATATATCCCATTATATACAAAATATTACTTTTAATTAAACTTTTTTTTTTTTTTTTTTTTTTTTGCAAGAAAAAAATAGTTGACACTGTTTAGGTGATAAATAAAAAAAGAAAAGTAATTTTAAAATATCACTTGTTTTTCTTCAGTCATAAAACTTAAACTGTTGTTGAATATACTTTATAGATTGCAATTTACCAGCTGATAGTAGCATGACAAATAGGGTGCAAGCCGATTCAAATTAATGTAAACATGAAAGTCGTGTATTTTCTACATTTTTTTTCGTTTGCCCTTTAAATATTATCATACTAGTACTAAAAAAATGCTCTGAAGAGCACAAAAAAAAGGTTATTATGTTTTCTAATTATGAAAAAGGGTTTGACAAGTGCCTCTTATTGAGCATGAGAAAGGACAGGGGATCCCTTCTTGGCTGGCGCTAACTGTCAATGCCTTTTAAAAAATCAAATTTGCGCTTTTCCATATAAATGAAAGCCGTCCGAGTTACGATAAAAACGTGCAGTGTAAAGATGCAGTTATATTAAACATGAATATACGGAGACATCGGCGCCGTGCGAAAAGGGGGGGAGGGCAAGGGAGCGGTCTCCCTGAGCGCGGAAATTTAGGGGGCGCCAAATTTATACTACCAACGTCATTTTTGGCCTGTCACAAGAAAAAGTTGGGTTGGGGGCGACAAATTAAGACTTTGCCCAAGGACACAGTTTTCTCTTCCCACGCCCCTGGGCAACATAGTACCAAAAAATCTTAGTTCCTGCAATGTATCATACTGATTCAATGCCATGAAACGCGCCATACGCCCGTAGCGTAGAACTGTACAGAAAAATGATTTGTAGTGCAGTGCAGTTGTGAACAGTCCAGTTAACATATAAACCATGACAAAATGTTTTACTAATTTCCCGACTTTCTTTTATGTGGAAAAAACGCAAATATAATTTTCTCTCTCCCCCTTTTTTTTTTTTTTTTTTTTTTTTTTTCAAAATTGGCATTGATAATGAGCTGCATCCAAGAAAGTATTCCTTGCCCTTTCCCCCCTTATGCTCAATAAGAAGCACTCGTCGAACACTTTTTCATACTTACAAATATATTTACCCTTTTTTATATTCTCCAGAGCATTTTTTAATACTAGTCATTTAAATGTTTTGATAAAAACTGAAAATTTTTTAATATCTTGAAAAGAAAAAAAAAATGCTGCTGTCAAAATTTTATTGTTGTATTAGAATAACCCAGAAAGGCTTTGCATTGTCCCATAAAATGCATGATATCTGAAAAATAAACCAAGGAGTCGAACGGAAATATTACAGTGTGTTCACAACTTTATTCAAAGAACTGAAAGCTACATCAGCTTAAATATGTTCAAGATACTTAATCGAATAGAATATTCCAGGCTTGGAAAATTCTTGAAATTGAGTAGTTAAAAACATAAGAATATTTTGGAAGGAACAAGAAACAAATACAGAAGCATTTTTAAACAAAAACGAATTTTAGACAACTGGCCTCAAAGGGGTTCGTAATCACTATCCGCTGCTCTGCAGCCGAATGCCTACCTTGACATCTGGCTTTGACTGAAAATAGGGAATTTATGGGGGGGGGGGGGGATCGGCAAATAATCTTAAAGATCGCACTGAGAAAGCCACTTGTCATTATTAAAACACTATTATTACCAATAATAATTTACAAATAATAGAAATAAAGTCTAACCTCTAACATTTGATCCCGGCTTCTTCTGTTTTTGTTGAACAAAATGTAACAATTAGAACTATAATGGTGTTTTTTGATGGATCTAGTTGTTACGTATTACTATTTACTCAAATCCATATCAGACTGTGAAATATATAAGCATCTTTTGGCTGATATGTACCAAAAAATGTCAAATGATGCAGCGTAGGATTAACAAATATTACATCAAACGGATTGACTCTACATTCCTACATCTTGTTACATCCTTCTTCTAGCAATAAAATTGCACTTTTGTATGTTTTAACCATAAGAGATATTTATAAATGAAAAAGGCGCAGAGTAGGAACGAGTCGTACTTCCAAAATATTTTATATTTGAAAATTCTGGAAATGGTTCGTCATTCGAACACACATATGTGTCACTAATGACGTCTTTTTTAATATCCGCGATGACCATTCTTTGCAGGAGAGTGTGCGGTCGTTCCTTTTTCTCCCACGCCATTACCCCGCACTCCGGACGTTGTGCGAAGGATGCACATCCCGTTGCCTCTCTGGGGCCAACGCTAGATTACTGTCATTTGTTTTTTATTTTATTTCATCCATCCACCATCTCTCATTAGGAAGCACATGAGACTGACAGAAGCCATCGATGAAAGGGAAGTAGAGAGAGAATTCGATATTGACATTAATGCTGAACGTATGAACGAGGAAACGAATCCAGTGATATATATATATTTAGATTTAGATTTCAATAATAATAAATAAAAAGAAAAAATTGTAATTTAATAAAATACTACGACTATTTGGAAAATTATATTTTCAAAGACTAAAATTTAGACTTATAAATAAATTCTATATTTAAAAAAATAATAATAATAAACATCATTTTTTGATGATCAAAACGTGGTTTAAGTAATAACAGAGTTCTATATTACGTACGCTATGGATTAAAAATAAATATTCCTGCACGAATCATATACAAATTTTAAATGAAATTATAGTTTTAGAATTTTTGAGAGTCAATTTATAAACTTCTAAACATTACATTTTCAATTCTTACACCGTCGTATAGAAAAAAAAAATGTTCTTTTAAATGCAATTCTTTGAAAGCTGTGTCTCAATTTATTTTCAAATTATTAATTTTTTGTATAGTTTTTTAATACTTTTTTGTCATCTTGCCAACAGACGTGTTTTATTTCTGGACATTAAACATGAGCCAATCAAATAAAAAGAATATTGCCCAGTTAAACTGATGGCATTGAGCTCACAGGCTACGCATACTAATTGTACATTACAGCCTTGTATTTTCGTTAATTCCGTTCGAAAAAAAAAATTAAGAAGGGGAAACAGCTCTCCCCTTTCTCCTTTTTTATACTTAATCATTGAACTTCCTAAACTATCAAGTACATGCTTTATCATATTAAAAAATCTATATCCAAAATTCAGAGCAAATCGGATAATTCTTAATAAAAACCCATTCAGTATTTATATAATTTGAGAGGAGTTATTCCCCTCTTTTATACTTAACCATTAAACTTCCAAAACTATTCAGAGATTTGAACGAAATCTGACAATTCTGATTGAAAAATCCATTTATGCAAGTTAAGGGGAGGGGCATTAGAACCCCCGTTCCCCCTGTTTATACTTATTCAATGAACACCTAATAACAGCCACGGACTCGCCTCATCAGAATGATCCTATATGTAAATTTTGAACGAAAACTGTTAATTCTGCATGAAAATCCCGTTTATATCAATTAAGGGGAGGGGCATGAGCCCCCCGTTCCCCCTGTTTATACTTATTCAATGAACACCTAATAACAGCCACGGTATCGCCTCGTCCGAATGATCCTATATCTAAATTTTGAACGAAAACTGTTAATTCTGCATGAAAACCCCGTTTATATCAATTAAGGAGGGGGGCATGAGTCCCCGTTCCCCCTGTTTATACTTATTCAATGAACACATAATAACAGTCACGGAATCGCCTCATCAGAATTATCCTATATCTAAATTTTAAAAATAAAAACTGTTAATTCTGCATGAAAAACCCTTTTATATCAATTAAGGGGAGGGGCATGAGCCCCCCGTTCCCCCTGTTTATACTTATTCAATGAACACCTAATAACAGCCACGGTATCGCCTCATCCGAATGATCCTATATTTAAATTTTGAACGAAAACTGTTAATTCTGCATGAAAATCCCGTTTATATCAATTAAGGGGGGAGGGCATGAGCCCCCCGTTCCCCCTGTTTATACTTATTCAATGAACACATAATAACAGTCACGGAATCGCCTCATCAGAATGATCCTATAACTAAATTTTGGACAAAAACTGTTAATTCTGCATGAAAAACCCATTTATATCCATTAAGGGGAGGGGCATGAGCCCCCCGTTCCCCTTCTTATACATAGCGAATGAACTCAAAAAACTAATCAGGGAAGCGCCTTATCAGGATATACCTATATACAAAATTTCAAGTGGATCCGATATTTTTATCATGAGTTATCGCGTTACGCACGAACGCACATACATACAGAACGGACGGGCACATAAGCTCTCAGGCTACGATAGCCTGTGAGCTAAAAACGAATAAAATAAATAACAGAACAGAAGTATTCTATTTTTGGACATTAAACATGGGTCAAGAAGAAAACGAATAAAATAAAAAAAAAAGTTGCGGAATTCCACCAATAAAAAGATTCAGATATACTTCAGATTTCCCAGTTCTTTACCAAGTTTTTTACAACAACTATTTTCCAAATAGTTAATAAAAATAATAATAATAACTAGTAATCGTGGGGGGGGGGGGAGGAAGACCGTTATACTTACCCATCATGGATACGCATAATACATAATATGAAAATGAAACATGTGCAAACTATTTATATAATGCACAGTAATTCCAAAATAAAATTTGAACGTATATTTAAATATTTTTAACACATAGTAAGGTTCTATTAATGAATTTCTGATGAACCAATTTCGACAAATTATATAAATCGCCAAACTCTTCAAGTAGTACCGAATTGTGTAAAACAAAACATCCTTATAACTCTAAAAATATTAACCATATTAACTAACAATTTACCGCGTAGTATTAAACGTCTCATATCGAATTAAAATATGTATAAAATTTGTAGAAAATACAGGGTCATGAAAAGTAGAAGAATGTGGAAAATAGTATTACAAATACCTCGCCAACTAATCATCTGATCGATTTCGTTCTTTGTGCAAATTTTGTGTTATTGTATTATTTTTTTACATCCATTCCTTAAAATAAAAAATTCGAAAATATCTATACACCTTTTATCAGAAAGAATATTTCAAAAGTCAAAAAAAAAAAAAAAAAAAAAGTTCCGGATAATGGAGGTTGGCTGGCAAGAACACAAAAGCTGGCTTAAATGCAATGCTAAAAAAATATAGGTAAATTTTTCGGCGGTACCTTAATAAAGTTATAATTTTTTTGATAAAGTATACAAAAAGTTTAGGGTGCGGTCATAAAAAATTCGTTGTAAATGTGACATAAAGTCCCTTGCAAATGTGCAACAAAATTCTTAGTAAATGCATTACAAACTCCTTTGCAAGAATACTAAAAATCATTAGAAAACTAACAAAATAATTTTTAGAAAATTCCCTAAAATTTCGTTAGTACGTTTACTAAATAATCTGCAGTAAATTTATCGATATACATATATTGTGATCACCCTAAAATATCGCTAGTAAGCTTACTAAACAATGTTTAGTACAATGTTTAAATAACAATGTTAACAATGTTTAATTTAAATGTGTGTTTAGTACAGTGTTTAGTACAGTTTAGTACAGTTTAAACAGTTTAAGCAATGTTTAGTACAGTTATAAAAACTAATATGGGAAACTCCCTTACAAATCTTTAGTAAATTTACTAAATAATAGTAGTAGTAAGTTTACTAAAAACTACTAGTAGTAAGTTTACAAAAAATATTTTAGAAAACTCCCTAACAAATCGTTACTGCATATACAACATAATCAATGGTAAATTTACTAAATATTCCTTACTAAACTCCCTGAACAATCATTAGTAAGTTTACTAAACAATATTTAGTAAAAGTACAGACGATGTTTTAGAAAACTCATTAAAAAATCGTTAGTATGTTTACTAAACAATATTTAGTAACGTTAACTAAAACAACTTTAGTAATTTTACATGATTTTCTTCTGTTGCGGTTACATAAAAAGTTCTAGGGATCCCAGTTTCCTAGAAAGTTCTTAGTAACCTTACAGAATTTTTTTTACAGTGTAGTGAGAGTTTGGCAGCTCACTGGAAATAATTCGTCGAGATTCCACCATGACAGAATAGATCGAAATTTCGTAAAGGTGAGCAAAGTTATCTTGACTGGTTAGGGGAGAGTGGGGATGAATGGGACAGGGGATGAATGGGACAGCAGAAATTTATATATGTTACCCAAACATAAATAATTTGATAATTTACCTCACTGTAGAAAAAATTCTGTAAAGGTACTAAACTTTTTCTTGGAAACTGGGATTCCAAGAACTTTTCCTGTAACAGTAACAGCAAAAATTCAAGTTTTAGAATCGGTTACATGGGTTTTTCCTGTTACCGTTACATGAGAAGTTCTTGGAATCCCAGTTTCCTAGAAAATGTTTAGTACCTTTACAGAATTTTTTTACAGTGCTGACTGATGGCAGTACTGAGGTCATTCAATAGACATAGTTTCAAAGCAATATCCGTAACAGAAGATTAGCTATTGTACAAAGTGTATTTTTCAAGAACCAAAGCAAGTTTTTCTGTTTAATCTTTTTAGTATTTAATTGATAGTTAACCTTCTCAAAACCTTATAATTTTTTTAAATGTTAAAATTATATAATCCCTTATTATACTTATGATGCAAATGAATAATATTGATAGTACTTACTAAGCCTAATCACTGTTTTATATAACCATGTGGCTATGGGGATGAATGTGACTGTTCCATTCATCCCCAGGGCTATTCCAAAATAAATAAAATTACACTTTATCATTACCTAGAAACCAGATGTTAAGAGGAGCAAACGAAGCCACTGTTGTGTCCTAACCGATAACACCAGAAAAACAATATTTGGGAAAAGGAAATTGTAAAAAAACAAAAACCAAGAAAAATGAATTGCCTGCCTTTACACTGTAAAAAAAATTCTGTAAAGGTACTAAACATTTTCTAGGAAACTGGGATTCCAAGAACTTTTCATGTAACGGTAACAGGAAAAACCCATGTAACCGATTCTAAAACTTGAATTTTTGCTGTTACCGTTACAGGAAAAGTTCTTGGAATCCCAGTTTCCAAGAAAAAGTTTAGTACCTTTACAGAATTTTTTTTACAGCGTAAGAAATATTTTTAGTAAAGGTATGGACAATAGTGATGAATCTGTCAATTTATCACTTCATGATGAAGATAAAAGTGATTTGAATATGATTTCAAGTGATATGGACCACCAAGTTTGCAGTTTGGATAATATAATAGAAGACGACTTTCTCCTAACAAAGATATGTGAAAAAAATATATTAAACATTACGTTGCTAGGGTTTTAAAGAACAATAATGATACTCTTCACGTGCAATTCTTCAGAGAAAAGGATAATAATTCCTTATTTTACTATACCAATTCATCAGAAATTTATTTTATTAATCGGAGGATATTGTTATGAAACTACCAAAGCCTACACTGTAAAGAAAAATTCAAGAGGTTACTAAAAATTTTTTAGTAAATTTGTATTCCACAGAATTTTTTAGTAACCATTACAAACTTTTTTTTTGGAAGTGAAACAAACATTTCTTTTGTAAACTGAACAAAAGAATTTTTTGTATAACTAACTTAAAACTTTTTAGTATGAGCCACCAAGCAAATTTTAGTATTAGCTCCAAAATTATATTTAATAATAAGCCGCAAAAAATGGCAGCACCAAACATTGCTACCTGCTCCGACAGGACTTTCATAATCTTTTTATTTAAAGAGTACTTACACTGCATACATTCAAGGGCGTATTTGGTGGCGTCACGCATCGAACCCGGGACCTTTCAGCCTGGAGATCGGTGCTATGACCACTAGGCTATCACGGCCACAGCAAATGAGTTTTAGTAATAGCTATTAAAAATATAAAACTATTAACTCTATTCGCTGCTAGCTTTTTTCTAGTAATTCTTACAGAATTTCTAGTAACTGAGTAAGATTACAAAAAAAATTTTAGTAATTACAAGGATTACTAATTTTTTTTTAGTAGATCGACCTTTTTTTTTTACAGTGTAGACCTCTGGGAACTGCCAGGACCAAAGGAGTGTTGTCATTTGATATTAGCTTCAGTCAATATGTAGTAAAATAAAATGTATCACTCAGTTTTCAAATAAAATATGTTTAGAATATATATATATATATATATATATATTTACCCTTCCCATTCATCCCCACCATGGGGATAAATGGAACAGTATGCATGCATGTTAAAAAAATTGTAAAAAATTTACAGAACAATTGTTTATTGAAATTAGTATGTCAATAAGTTGCTAAATGCTGAAGTATTCTTTAAGTAATATATTTTTTTAATTAACAACTGTATACAGCTTAAGTTATTAGTAAAAATGTAAAAATTGTCCCATTCATCCCCATACTCGCATGTTCGATAATTAGCATTTTATGCATGTTGCTGAAATTTTTCACACCAATGTATTTTAAGAATCTATTTAAATTTTTTTTGTCGAAATGATCATCAAGAGCCAAAAATTCTTACGCCTTAGTGAATTCTGGAGCAGTTTAGATAGATTGAAATATCCCCATTTTTATATCGAAATATTCTTAAGCTTAGGCAAAAATACAATAAATTCGATATCAAAAACTGTTGATGTTTCTTTTATTTTTATTTATTTATTGTTATTTTCTTATTTAAATTATACTTAATTTTTTTTTAGTTGATGGAGAAATTTAAATTTTTATTTTATTTTTATTTTTTTAGCAATTACGAAAAAAAAGTGACAAAAATTTAATTCAAATCTGAAAACTACCATTTTGTGAAATTTTAATTACCTTATCACTTTTAGATTTGTACTTCAACTAATTTAATCTATTTAAGAATCTATTAATCTTTTTGCTGTTGTTGTTATTGCATAGAGCCCAAACTCTTTCACCAATTTACTGTGTTCGCCTTGCATAGCGAACTTTGAAGGAGTTTAGATCAATTGAAATAGCGGCAATTTTAAATCAAAATATTTATCAGCTTAAACAAAAATGTAATTAATCCAATGCCAAAATCCATTTCTATGTGCATTGCTTATACAACAAGAACAACAAGAAATTTCCAAAAATCAAAACGGTCCAGAATTTTCTCTTATGATAATGGTCAATTTTAGGTAGCTTTCATTACAAAAAGTAAAAAGCTACCTATTGCAGCCGTCCGGAGGAAAGCACTTCCGGAAAATTTTGGTATATTTTCACCGATCATGACCCCCAGACCCCAAAACCACCCTCCGTTCAAATGTTGACATATATATATATATATATATATATATATATCTGATTTTTGTCATGCGATAACTAACGTATTTATGAACCGATTTGAATAAAACTTGGTATGTACATAGTACATACAATTGTCTCGACCGAGTTCGTTGGCCAGCATCATCCGCCATTTTGTTTCAAAATGGCGGCCATTTTAAATTTTTAAAAAAATTTAAAATTTAAAATTCAATGCGAAAAAATTAAAAGTTGAAAAATATTTTTCTTTTACGAATTAGAACTTAAAACAACGATCCCAGAACACTTTTTATTTTGTCTATATCTTAAAAAATGATTGAGTTATAGCACTTTGAATTTTTCTTATGGCTGACATTTTGAAACGATCTGATGTTTGTCACGTGATAACACGCGTATTTATGAACGGACTTGAATAAAACTTGGTATGTACATAGTACATACAAATGTCTCAACCGACTTCGATGGTCAGCGTCATCCGCCATTTTATTTCAAAATGGCGGCCATTTAAAAAATTTTATAAATTTTAAATTTTAAAATTAGGTACAAGAAAGTGAGAAATTGAAAAAGATTTTTCTTTTATGCATTTGACCTTGATACAAAGATTCAGAGCATTTTTTGTTTCGTGTGTATCTTATAAAATGGCTGAGTATACATATATTAATCGATTTCAGTATGAGTGTGCATGTGCACCTGAATTAAGATTTCGACCAAGTTCATAATCAGGTTCTACTAATATAACTTAATTTAAAATAAATAAATAAATATATAAGTATATGAAAGCTACCTCTTCCTCCGGCACTGCCGGAAGGACTATTTAATATGTTAAAAAAAAAAAAAGAAAAAAAAAAGAAAACAAAAAAAAAAAAGAAAAAAAAAAGAGTGGGGAAATTTATTTGTTAATTTGGTACAAAATTTCTATGGAGTTTAAATACACCAATGTATGGATTATTGTTTAGTTATATCTATTATATTAATAATTTTAATCATTTACATTATTAAATTGCACTTCACTTTTAATAAATGAGTGTACTAGATCACTACTAAATGTATAGGGTACATTTCTTAATAAGCTATTTTTTAATCTTTAATCTTCCTTAATTAATATATTGAGTTCAGCCTATCATAGACAAAATAAATGTTATTGATTTAAATAATAATAGGGTAAACTATGGTGTATGGTTTAATTTTTCTGTTATTACATTATTCTGTTTTTAATTAATTTGTTAATTTAATATTATGATATGTACGATAAGTCGTTTTTTGTTTTTATTATTTTATTATCTCCATTTTCCTGTCATATGACATATGAATACCTCATGTTTTAATTTACCACGTGCGATATCAGGGTTAAGGTAGTGCATTTGGAATTCATTCTACTTTATAGCTCATAACTGTTTTATTTTCTCCATATCCACTATAGATTACTTGGTATTTCTTTAATTAATTTTGGTTTTATGTGTGTTGGTAGTCCCAAATTCGTATTGTTTTGCTTTCTCATGGCAAATACAAAGATGAAACCACACACTCCATTTGTAGTTCCAAAGTATTTGGGACCTGAAGATTCTGCTTTGGTTCTACAAATTCCATTTGTATTCATATTATTCTTTTTTCTTCCATATTCAGTGTGATATAAGTTATTAAATTCAATAGTTAATTTCAAATGGTTAATATTGTTTACTATTAATGGTCTTATATATATATATATATATATATATATATTGATGCGTTCAATAATTATGAAAATAAAGTTTTAAAGAGAAGAGTCAAAACTGTAAAAAGTCATTTCTAATAAAATGTATTTATACAAGTAATATATCAATGTACAATTTTTTTTGTGTTCAATTTAACTGAGTAGCAACAGAAATGAAAAAATCGGAAGAAAATTACGGGAATTCTTAGAAATTTGGATGCATTAAAGTTGAATTATGTAGAGAAAATCGAAAACGTCGCATCGTGGTTGTGTTTGTCAATTGCTAATAAATTGGAATTCTAAAATAATCACGTATTATCATTTTGTTTTAATGGAAAATGAAAACACTTTCTCATTCGAAGTGTCTCGTTGCCTTGGTACCAAAGCTTAAAAGAATACAGTCGAACCCCGCTATAACGAGCTTCAAGGGACCGAAGTTTTTGTTCGCTATATCCGAACCGTTAAAAAATGTTAGAGTTGATAAAAATTTGTATATAATAAATATGTATATACCTAATATCTATGTGTTCAGAAAATGATCTATTTAAAAAAAAAAAAAACGTAAATTCTATTAAATATGATCATTAATGAATTAAATTTACTAAAATTGATTATATTAGATTGACACAATGCTAAATAAATTAACTTAAAATGAAGACAAATAGAAATACACTAAAGCGCCGTTTACCTAAACATTCGAGACCAACCCTAGCTTAGATAAATGTTAGTATAAATGAGCAAACAATTCAAGGAATGATCCTGACTATACTAAGATCTTTACACTTTATCCAGGCTTAGGACACTGAGCTCGACATATAACATAATTGTTATATGTCGAGCTCAGTGGCTTAGGATGACTAACACTAATTATTGGCGCGTGAAAAATCGTTTTATTTTTGTTTTATTTCTTCACGTTTTTATCATAATTTTTTTTTTCATCATTTTGTGAACTCCAGAGAATATAATTTTGATTAAAAGCGAGATATTTTGAGAAAAAAGCTTTTGATTATTGCTTTCTTCAAAGAAGAGGTTCTTTTCAATGCTGCCACATCTCGAATTATTCTTAAATATTTTAGTTAAATAAGTTGCTATCACAGGAGTAATGGAAAATAACTGATGGGTGGGCGTGATCACACCCGCAGAATGGCTAACATAAAAGAAAAATAATGCAGGTCTTACTACTCTTTAATAAAAAGACTTATCGTTAATTTGCACCATGTTTTACTAGCCGGAATGCTTTTTCTTACAAAATTAGAGTCGGAAATCTTTTTTCACATCAGCGAAAAAGTAAAAAGAGAAAAAAAAATCATGTTCGACTAAAAAAAAGTTCGTTATAACCGATTCTTAAGATTCCAGAGGTTCGCTGTAAAAGGATAGAATAGCATTAAATACAATAGGAAAACGGCGGGACCAAAATTTTTGTTCGTTATATCCGGGAGTTTGTTATAAAGCGAGATCGCTATAACGGGGTTCGACTGTATTCAAACACATGAAAATAAAAGAAAAGTACACAAAACTATCCTTTACGAGGGACTCAGATAAGTAAAGCTTCCATTACCATATATAAAGCTTATATTACCATATGCGAAAACCAATGAAAAACAACAGATTTAAGAAATTTACCTATACGCTGCAAAATCGGTTTGTACTTTGATCAACAAATTTTTTACTGCAAATGAACAGCAAAATGCACCTTAAGACTATCTTTACACAGTTTCAGTAAAAATTACTGTAATTATACAATGCCTCAGGCAGTAAGGTAGATCCGGTACAAATTCCCCGAATTTGGCTCCCTTAGGCCTGTATTGCGTTCTGTTCTTCAGTAAAATAGCAAAAAGCAGACATGAGCCTTTTCTTACGTAAAAGTACATAGATTACCGTATTTTTCGACATTATTTTTCTTTCCTATTATGAACCACAAAATTTATCATTTAAGAAATATTCTCCGCAATAATTAAAAACACTGAATATTATTTTTAATTATTTTTTTCATTATTAACGTTAGAAAAACAGTAAACTTCTTCGAGAAAAAATTATAGTGAAAATTGTTGTATTTTCAAAAGTTTAAAGAAAAAATATCAATATAAAATATTAATATTGGTATTATTTACGACGACCAATTATCTAATATATGTGGGATATAGTCTCGCGTATCAAAAATATCAAAAAGGATTTACTTTTAACTTTATCACTGATTTTGCCATTTATTTTTGAAAAGAAAAAAAAAGTATTGTTTCTTTCGTGAATGAATTTTGGGGATCGACTTACACACTGAATACACCGAAAATACGCCCTTTCAGGGTTAAAAAAAATTGGGCTCGACTTATACAACATATTGACTTATACCAGAAAATAAGGTAGCTAACAAGTGAAAAAAATCTATACAAGGCTCCCACTAATCCGTTTTCCTTTTCTTTTTTTTTTTTTTTTTTTTTTTTTTTTTTTTACTTTGAAAACCAGTATTATTTCAAAGAAAATTTTGTGGTAGGTTAGTGCAATAATCAAAAGAAAAAAGCCATTCTGTGCAACTATGCATAACATTTATAAGGAATATTTTTCTTAGAAAAAAAGTGCTGTTCAAAAAAACGTGCTGAGTGGCAGCCATGTTAATAATTAAAATTTGAAATGTATAAATTGTATATGTAAATGTTATTACACAGCGCTAACAGAAAATAATTTAAAATTAATAATAAAAAAAAAGATAACTTTCCACCAATAACAAAGACAAATGTTTCTTAATCTATTTCTGATCTTTTTTAAGGTTTATGAAATTATAATACAGGATTATTACGAATCAATCATCGGGTTTTGATACGTTACTAATTGCGAACTAGGAAACGTATATGTTCCTATGACAACTCAAACCAAAGAAAGTTAAATACTGTTTCGCACTTCGTATGTATCATGCGTGTAGTTGCATGGTTTCTGCGCGAACGTCATATACAAAATGGCTACTGGACAGCAGAAAGCGTTTTGTGTACTGGAATTTGCAAAGTGTGAATCCGTTATAACCGTTCTGAAAGCATTCTGGAAGGCATACAAATGCAAACCACCAACTCAACAAAGCATTCTACGCTGGTATCAACAGTTCAAAGAAATCGACCGGAACTTTTGCCTTTTTAAAAACAACCAGTTGAAAATTCTAATACACAAAATACTTTCTGCTGTCCAGTCGCCATTTTGAATATGACGTTCGTGCAGTACCCATGGCAACTACACGCGCATGACACATACGCAGCACGAAACTTTAGAATAAAGAGAAATTAATAGAGTGAAATTATAATGTCTGGGGGGGGGGGGGGTGACGGAATGTAACCCAAAAATGTAACCCTAAAATCCGCTACATTAAGTCCAATAAAGCATCAACAAAATCACGTGCTTTGAAGAGATAACATTCTTTAATGACTTAAAATCGTTTGCAACATTAAAATTTGAGCGATAAATGGTTTCATATTGCAAACCTTTTTTGAGGCTTACTTCACCTCCATCTATCTCATTCCTCCATAAGTTAGCGCCCTCTCATTTGAATTGTCATGGAAACATTATGTTTCCTAGTTCGCACGTCACGTAGTAACGAAACAAAACCCGGCGTTCTTTTGTAATAACCCAGTATAATCTTTCAGAGTTACCAACGATTTCGAGAAGCATTTCTTTATTCCGAGAAATTTCGGAAACCAATAGATTTCTGAGATTTAAAAAAGCATTTCTGAAATAAAAGTTTCTTTTTCTGCACTTAATTTTCAAACAATTTTCTTGTTAATGAGTAATTTCTACAATGTATTAATCAATTTTCTCAACACGATATATCGATTTTTTAGATGCCATCAATTTTCACGTAAACACTTTAGACCGGGAGACGGCAGCACAGATAATCAGTTCGTCGAATTCGGGATTGAAATTCTAGAATTAGTTAACCCTTTGCTCCCCAGTGGTTTAGGTCTTAAACCACCGATCTTTAATTCGTATATTTCAGTTCCCACCAGAAAATTAAAACAACAATATTTGCTTTAATCAATAATAGAACATTCCATATTTAAATAAAACGAAATTAGCCATTGAATTTTTCTGGTGTGAAATGAACTACATAATTTCTAGAACGTGTTCTGGCATGGGAATTAAAGGATTAAGCTAGCCAAGTCATATCTTGGTGGAAAATACCTAAAAACCCGATTTTAGCGATTCATTCGTAGGCTTATCTTTGTGTTTTCCTGCATCCAAAGATATGAAAATATGAAGGACTGGGAGCAGGGAAACATTATGTTTTTCCAGTGCCATCTTCCGTGATCCGGTCTGCGCTATCGTGTTGAAAAAGGTATAGGGAACTTCAATGGGTGCCAGGCCGGTTTTTTTTTTTTTTTTTTTTTTTTTTTGCAAAGTAGCGGCGATCTATATTAAGACCTAAGTCCGAAAGATGTTATTTTTTCCTGGTAATAAATAAGCTTCTTCTTCGTCCTTTTTTTTTTTTTTTTTTTTTTTTTTTTTTCTATTTCAAAAAAAAAATATTTTAGGCATATACCGTATTTACTCGTGTATAGGGCGCACGCGTGTATAAGGCGCACCCCTATTTTGCAAGTAAAAATGGCGATTTCTTAAAATCTCGTGCATAAGGCGCACCATAAATTTGATACGCTAATGAAGAATGACCAAATGAATTTCAAAAAAAAAAAAAAAAAAAAAAAAAAAAATGTCCTTCCGGCAGTGCCGGGAGGAAGAGGTAGCTTTCATATACTTATATATTTATTTATTTATTTTAAATTAAGTTATATTAGTAGAACCTGATTATGAGCTTGGTCGAAATCTTAATTCAGGTGCACATGCACACTCATACTGAAATCGATTAATATATGTATACTCAGCCATTTTATAAGATACACACGAAACAAAAAATGCTCTGAATCTTTGTATCAAGGTCAAATGCATAAAAGAAAAATCTTTTTCAATTTCTCACTTTCTTGTACCTAATTTTAAAATTTAAAATTTATAAATTTTTTTAAATGGCCGCCATTTTGAAATAAAATGGCGGATGACGCTGACCATCGAAGTCGGTTGAGACATTTGTATGTACTATGTACATACCAAGTTTTATTCAAGTCCGTTCATAAATACGCGTGTTATCACGTGACAAACATCAGATCGTTTCAAAATGTCAGCCATAAGAAAAATTCAAAGTGCTATAACTCAATCATTTTTTAAGATATAGACAAAATAAAAAGTGTTCTGGAATCGTTGTTTTAGGTTCTAACACGTAAAAGAAAAATATTTTTCAACTTTCAATTTTTTCGTATTTAATTTTAAATTTTATTTTTTTA
Source organism: Maratus speculifer (assembly GCA_964019185.1). Lineage (NCBI taxonomy): Eukaryota > Metazoa > Arthropoda > Arachnida > Araneae > Salticidae > Maratus > Maratus speculifer. The sequence continues at coordinate 240,971,307 of OZ025294.1, read as the reverse complement.
AAAAAATTTAAAATGGCCGCCATTTTGAAATAAAATGGCGGATGATGCTGACCATCGAAGTCGGTTGAGACACTTGTATGTACTATGTACGTACTGTACATACCAAGTTTTATTCAAGTCCGTTCATAAATACGCGTGTTATCACGTGACAAACATCAGATCGTTTCAAAATGTCAGCCATAAGAAAAATTCAAAGTGCTATAACTCAATCATTTTTTAAGATATAGACAAAATAAAAAGTGTTCTGGGATCGTTGTTTTAAGTTCTAATTCGTAAAAGAAAAATATTTTTCAACTTTTAATTTTTTCGCATTGAATTTTAAATTTTAAATTTTTTTAAAAATTTAAAATGGCCGCCATTTTGAAACAAAATGGCGGATGATGCTGGCCAACGAACTCGGTCGAGACAATTGTATGTACTATGTACATACCAAGTTTCATTCAAATCGGTTCATAAATACGTTAGTTATCGCATGACAAAAATCAGATATATATATATATATATATATATATATATGGTTATATATATATATATATATATATATATGTCAACATTTGAACGGAGGGTGGTTTTGGGGTCTGGGGGTCATGATCGGTGAAAATATACCAAAATTTTCCGGAAGTGCTTTCCTCCGGACGGCTGCAATAGGTAGCTTTTTACTTTTTGTAATGAAAGCTACCTAAAAAAGTCGAAACAAACATTACACCAGACCAGAAAACAAGACGAAAATGCATTTTTAGACTTCGGGCTGTATGAGAATGACGGGAAATAGGAATAAGTGACGGTAAAGTGAGCGTTTAGATAATGTCATTAGCTCTGTTGTATAAAAAACTGCAAGGAATGAAATAAATATGCAGTAATACTTCAAATAAGTAACATTTTCCGAGTTTTAATATCTTCTTTGAATAATTTCTTGTTTCATATGTATATTGTTCGACTGCATCCAACAGCAAAAAAAGTATTCCTTGTATAAGGTGCACCTATGAGTTTTGCCCTAATTTTTTGGAAAAAAAACTGCGCCTTATACACGAGTAAATACGGTATATGCCTCGATTTATCTTTCATAATGATTTTTGTAAATGATCATCTATTATACTAGAACTTTCTCAAAGAATATTTGAAATATTTTTGCGGTTTCAAACTGAAAATTTTCTATTACTGTTAAGTCTACAGCATTTAATGACTACGTGAAAAAGTCTTCAAATGTTACTCATCTATATGCATTACTTGCTCTATAGTTTGCACTTACGTCTTGACTCACTAAGGATTGATAACTATGAACAGCGTTATTCGTAACAGTGAATAAAGAACTTTTTTTGTGAGCGACGATACAGATCAAATAAATGAGTAAAGTTGAAACCCTGTGGTGGAAGAAATAAAAATTTTAAAATACAGACAATTTCGGTCTGGCAGACTTTTCGCCCAGCATTTTTGGCGAAACTCAGATTTTGGGTCGAAAGTGAGTATACTCACTTTCGACCCAAAATCTGACCCAAAATCTGAGTGAATCCTGATCTGAATGAAATCCTAATCTGAATAAAAGACCCAAAAAATATGTTGTCAATCTTTATATATAAATACCTTTGAAATCATTACTGACAAACAAATTCTAACTTACAACATCTAACCAAATCACTAATTTAAAGATGACAAGTAAATTAATTTACATGTAGAATATCTTTAACTTAAAAAATAATTTTCAAATTCGAACAACAAAATTCTGAGACTCTAATTTAAATACGACATTTATTAATATTTTACATAATAGTTAAAGAGGAAATAAAAGAAATTTTCAAAAAATTGCCAACCACATAGGATTTAGTATAAAATTGAATTTAATATTATTGAAAAACATATTTAATGATACATAAAGTCAGATAAATCGAATTAAATATAATTCAAACATTTATTGGAACAAAAAATAGAATTTGGAAAGCAAATTATGGTGAAAATGTGAAATGCGGCTGATAATCATCAGTCGATAGAATACCACATGTCGCAGAAAAAATGTTCTATTTCATGCTCTATAGGGCCAAAGGTGACCGGCAACTTGAGATTTTAGACATTTAGTTAAATATCTAGGATAATACATGAGGCATTTTCCTGAAACTTACAAGTGTGTAAGCATAGTAGTACAGCTCATATATTACCGTGAAGATTTTTTCCCGAAACTCCATAAGGGACAGTCAACAAAGTGGAAAGTAACGAATATCTTTTGAATAACCCTGTGAAAACTAATGTAGCAAAAGCGTCCAAAATATAGATTATGATTAAGTGGCTTATTGTAATGCTTAAACTGTATATTATGATTAAGTGGCTTACTGTAATAAACTGTGTCCATTTTTGTGTGGCTAAAAGGTATAGTCACAGAGAAATTAAATTTTCTATAAAAAAAATTCCAAATTTTAAGAAGTTTTTTGCTTATAATTTGAAGAGTTTCTAATATTAAAATATGTTCTTTCCAGAAAATATGACAAACTACATCGTGCATAATATCTCGTAATCAGAATTAAAAAATAATAAAATGAGCAGATTTACAGAATTATTTTTCATCGCGCATACACTGTAAAAAAAAGGGGTCAATCTACTAAAAAAACTTTAGTGATCCTTGTAATTACTAAAAAATTTTTAGTAATCTTAGTCAGTTACTAGAAAATCTGTAAGAATTACTGGAAAAAAGTTAGCAACGAATATAGTTAATAGTTTTATATTTTTAATAGCTATTACTAAAACTCGTTTGGTGTGGTCTTGATAGCATAGTGGTTATAGTAACGGACTCCAGGCTAAAAGGTCCCAGGTTCGAGACTGGCCGCCGCCAAATGCACCCCGAATGTATGTAATGGAAGTACTCGTTAATAAAGGGATTATGAAAATCCTGTCGGAGCAAATACCAAAATTTAGTGCTGCCATCTATTGAGGTTTTGCCGAAAATCTTCCGCTTCAGAAGTCTGGATGCAACTCGAAGGAAGCTCCTGCTCTTCGGGCGCACGTAATGGTTATTAAAAATATTTTTGGAGCTATTACTAAAATTTGCTTGGTGGCTCATACTAAAAATTTTTAAGTTAGTTATACAAAAAATTGTTTTGTTCAGTTTACAAAAGAAATGCTTGTTTCACTTGCAAAAAAAAAGTTTGTAATGGTTACTAAAAAATTCTGTGGAATACAAATTTACTAAAAAATTTTTAGTAACCTCTTGAATTTTTTTTTTTTACAGTGTACCTGAAGGCTATCAAAATTTCATTTGCATATTGTGAAAACGAACTAACTAAATGAGCAACTTTTTTGAAAGTCTCAGAAAGATAGAGTGAAAATTCTGAAAGTGGTCGTCGATAGAAAGATCTCAAAATCCGTTGTTCCCAAAATGAAGAAAAAAAAAAAAATGAGGGTTTATATCAAAATATAGTAGAGGGTGCCATATTGTGTATTCTATATTGAGACTAATCAATGGATATATGGATATAGCCCCTCATCTTTTTGTTTCATTTTGGGAATGACGGATTTTGAGCTTATTCTATCAACGATCACTTTCAGAACTTTGAAGCTTCGTTTTTGAGACTTTTACAAAAGTTGTTCTATACATTTAGCTAACACAATATGGAAATGAAGTTTTGATAGCATTCACGCACGAGCAGTGAGAAACTAATTAGTAAACCTGCTCATTTTTTATAGAATTTTTATTATTTTTTAACTTTGATTAGAAAGCATTGTGTACAATGTTGTTTGTCGTACTTTCAGAAAAGAACATTAAGAACTCTGCAAATTATAAGCAAAATATTTGGAAAAAATTGGGACTGTTTTTATAAAAAACCTTAATTTCTCTACCAGTATACATGCTATCCATATAAAAATGATGGACACAGTTTGTTACAATAAGCCACTTAATCATAATCTACAGTTTGAACGCTTTTGCTAGATTAGTTTTGACAGGGTTATCCAAGAGATATTCGTTCTTTTTCAATTTGTTGACGGTACCGTAGGGATTTTCTGGAAAAAAAACTCGACGGAAATGTATGATCTGCACTATTATGTTTACACACTTAAAAGTTTCAGGATAATTCCGCATGTATATTTCTAGATATTTAGCAAAATGTCTAAAATCGCAAGTTTCCGATCACATTTGGCCATATAGTGTATAATAGAGTGACAAATTTGTCAAGAAAAGGATATTGCTACCGATATAATAATATTAAATGAAAAACAATTGGGAAGCATACACACGCACATATACATACATTTTATAAATTATTGGAAGGAAAATTGTTATGTTTATTTCACCCTCTTGTAATGCGACATTCTAAACCTATTCTAAGATTCGCCATAGTTTATTCTTATATAAATAATATGCAAAATGATAGCTGGCAACTTTTACACTTTTTTACTAAAACTTAATAGTTAACTTTTCTTTAATTTATCGGCGAAATTTGCGAAGAAAAACTTTTTTTTATATATAAATCTTAGTGGTCATAAAAAATAGTACAAGTTGTCAGTTTTGGTGGTATAACTCTATTGGTCAAATCTAAAGGCAGGTTAAGATAAATGACATATTTATCGACTTTCTCAAAACCTTTTTTTTTTTTTTTTCGTCATTTTTATAGCTATATTCTTATTTTTTTTTTTTCTTTTTTAACCTTCAATTAATTTTTTCTCAAAGTTGTGAAGTTAAAAAATCTTTATTTTAAAAATGTAAACTAAGCTCCAAATTATAAACCATAACAAATTTATTTATTTATTATTGTTGTTTGGAATTTACGTAACTCCTTCCATCCCTTTTCATCTACCCAGTTCTTTCGGATGCAAAGATGAAGGAAAGATCGGGGAGCAAAAAAGGATGCCCACTCACCTGCTCTGAGATAAAGCGAGACCACCTGCGTGCCATTCATGAGGAGAGGGGGGAACCGCAAGAGGGTCGAAAACGGAACAAGTCGGTAGCTGCGTCGGTCACTGACTATCCGTTCGGTCACATTCCTTTCGCGCAAGTGGGGTTGCCGTGGCAAGTGGAAGAGCGCCAAGCGCAAAAAGGAGTGAGGTCACCGGGGAGATATTCATTCACCTCTTCTCTTTGATTCCGAGGTCGGGATCGCACGGAGATCTGTTTTCCCGAGGCATCGTTCTTTCGCAAAACTAGACGGGATGCGCAACTAGGGCTGGCAGTACGACGGACACCTGAAGTTCCAGGAACATGTGTTCGGCAGTGGTGTAGTCAAAATGGTTCCAGCAAGGGATAGAGGCGCTGATAGCTTTTTAATTTCGGAAAAGGGAGGGGGGGGGGGAATGCACTCGATCCTGTTAGTCGCTTAGTCGAACCTGTCGGTTCCATTGATGTAGTCGTAAAAATAGCTACGTTCTAAGCAGAGGGTATACGCTCAAGGCAAAGGGTATACCCGAGAGTGCGTATACTATAGTTTTCTTTAGGCATAGATGATATACGGTATTCCTTTAAAAAATCCAGAAGGTATACGGCGTATATCCCCGTGTACCCTCCACTAAATCCCTGGTTGGTTTCAGAAGTCAATCGAAGTAATGCAGGAACAAACCTCCAATTATTTATTTTATATTTCAGGAATGGCAACTGAAATTTTTTAAAGGGGTTCATCCCATTTCCACTCGTAATATGCACATGTGGCAAAGGAAGAGGTGAAACAGTTATTGTTCTCACTCTACATTTTGAAATTTTTGAAACACCCTACATTTTTAAAATTGACTTTTTCTCTTGCGATTTTGAAAAAAAAAAAAAAAAAAAAAAAAAAAAAATCTTCATAAGTAATTTAAATAATAAAATAAGAAAAGTAACAGAAAAAAAGGAATTTAAAAAAAAATTCGTCTTTTTTTTTTTTTTTTTTTTTTTTTTTTCTTTTAACGTTTATCTGTTTAAATTTTATCATTCCAGGAGATTCAACAGGCAGGGGGGGGGGGGGAAAGATGAAAAAAAAACATGATATGATTCTTCTTTTTGAAAAATGTTGATAGACCTATTTTTTAATATTTAAAATTTTCTTTTAAAAAAATGTTTACAGATTAAATTTACTTTTTCTACATTCTAATATGATTTCAGTTCACAATAATACTTAAGCTTTTTAACAATTTCCTCTATCCAGTTAATACAATCGCAATCTAAGATAAAATACTAATAATGAAGTTAAAATAGCAAATAAAGCCTTTGTGCAAAAATGTTAAAAGATAGAAAACCAACGATTAAAAATGCACAAATAAAGTAAGAAAAGGGAGTAAACAGCTGTTTCGAATCTACTATCGAGATTTTTCTTCAGTGCAAAAACTCAGCGAGCTAGACAAAACAAAACTGAGCCAAAGATTTTGCTTTAGTCTAGCTCGCTGAGTTTTTGCAAATCCCTTTTTGAAATTAATTTTTTTTGGCTATGTCTTGCTGGAAACGGAATTTGAGGATTTAAAAAAAAAAAAAAAAAGAAAAGAAAAAGAAAAAAAAAGGAAAAATTTATTAAGCGAACTTGAAAATTAATAAGCATAGAAAACTTGCATTAAGATTAATACATGATATGTAAAATAAATAAATAAAGGAAATCATAAACAGTTAAAAAAATAGCATACAGATGCTTTAAGATTTCATAACAGGAGTCCTTTTTGCTCTGCTGAATAAATGAGTGAAAGAAAGTGTTATAGTCCAAGAGCCGACAGCACAAAACCCTATGTTACCGAGCGCAAGAAAAAAAACCTTTATTTTATGGAAGAGTGGTGATAAAGAAATCTAATGATCCATGTCTGGGCCGGAAGTGAAGTGGTGCATAAGCCAAAAATAAGTACCACTAGTGGTTGACTAGTGGTAGTTTTCCTAGACTTAGCATTGTGTTTTCCTGCACCCAGTTTTCCATGTTTTCATACTTTTGATTGTAAGACAAACACAGTGCTAAGTCTACGAGTCAATCATAAGTGGTATTAATTTTTGGCTTATGCACCACTTCACTTCCGGAAGACATGGATCATTAGACTCCCCTATCACTAATCTTTATAAAATAAATGATCTTTTTTCATGTGCTCGATAACATAGGGTTTTGTGCTGTCGGCTCTCGGACTATTAGAAATAATATCAGAAAAATACAGATAACATTTTCACGATCATACTATACCAAAGCCACTTTGAAACTAGTCGGATGTGTCAATCTCAAAACTTATGCTTCAAAATTTGCTATTACAAGGCCAAAAGAATATTCAACAGTACAATAAATTTTTATATATTTCAGAGAATCACAAATAGCAAAAAATATCCAATAAGATTGTTGTTTGTTTTATTTTACTTAATAAGAAATCCGTGACAAGTGGTGCATGACTTCTCTCCAAAACACTTTCTCTTTTTATTACAATTAAGAATAAGAGATTTAATTATTTCAGGAGCAAGTACATACATTTCTGTAATGTTGAATTCATATCGGAATTTCTGAGAATTTATGTTTCAAAATAAAGAAAACCGATTTTTTCAACTTTTTTTTTCACCAAAATTAGAAAAATAAAATTTAATAAAAAATTTCTGGCGCGATTCTTGACTAAAATTAGGTGGAATAGAATGCATCCTAATGCCCCTCAAGGGGTTAATAGGTTTCTTTTAAAGATATTCTCGCACATAAATCATTCTATATAAAAATTTATAACTAAATTTTTCAAAATGAAAATGACTTTTTTCTTGAAAATAAACGCATTCATCAGGGTTGGGTTTTTTTCCGGGAGAAACCTATTTCTTCTAGGACAGTGGAAGAAACTGGAAAAAAACCGGAAGAAATGGAAGAAACCAACAGAAAACAAAACATGTTCAAAATTGAAGTGCATTAACTATGTAAAATAGTTAAACTAAAAGTATAATTGTATGAAATCTAAATAGGACAATTTAATTAATCTTAAAAAATATTATTGTTGGGAAAAAAGTTATTTTTTTAATGACAAACTTCAGGCTTAGCAAACATTTATGAGTAATGGATTTTATAACTTTAGAGATTGAAGGATGTTTTTTATTTATTAACATGCCATTTATGCAAAGAGAGAAATACAAAAGCTACCTGCAAAATCTTTATTTTACATATAAAAATACGTTATTTCATATAAAAATGCATTATTGAAAACTGCCAACATAGTAAATATACAAATTTGCAATTATTTATATTAGCATCTAGCATGCATATCTGAATACTAATTTAAAAAGACCATTTTTCTCAAATTAAATATGGTCAGGGGTATAAAAATCTAAGCGCCAGTGGGCAGTTTTTCACTACTAAATTTTATTCCTTATTTTTTATCTAAATTTTTTGCAAGAATTCTAATAAAATTTAAGTGAAGAAAAAAAATAGTGATAAAAGACTACCCGCTGCCTAGATTTTTACATTCATGTTTATGAGTATGTTAAAATGCTTTTAAACTCGCCAAGTTTTCCATAGGACTTGAAAGTTTTTTTTAATTTCATCTTTTGAATTCATCCGTTCTAAATTGAAAAACTGATTGCAGCATTCTACTGCTAGTTTTTTTAATTATTATTATCAATATTTCGCAGCAGAAAAGAAAATGAGGATTTTAATGATTTTATTTAATACAGTAATTATTGTACTATATTACTTACCTTAGTAAAATTGATGTAAATTCAAAGCACTGTTTTGTGTTTAAATGAGTTTCATTCCACTGTTGGTAAAGATCTGTATTATTTACTACTAGTTTCAAAAGTTTTAATAACTGAAAAATACATTGGTTAAATTAAAATGGATAACATTTATTTGATTTTGTGTATTTTAGATAATATTTCTTTTCTTGATTTAGCCAAAGGTTGAAGATCTTTAAATTGGTGTTATGTGATCTTGGATTAAAAACTGATGCAATTATTAATTTAGCATATAATTACAGTGGAACGTGGATAATTTGAAGTTCAAGGACCAAAAGAAAAGTTCGAAATATCCAAAAATTCGACTTAAATATATTCGCTCAAAAAGAAAAGATGAATTAAGAAAGATTAACTCCACAATGAAATATTTAACGCATAAACTTTATCTAAAGATACTTCTATATTTTTTTCGTTAAATCAAACAATTTTTACTAGCTTAATTCTTCACCATTTTTAAGAAAAAATCAAACATTTCTGATTGCTTTCCCGAATACAATCTTTCAGCCATAGCATATGATTTCAACTTATCAATTGACACAAAAATAGAATCCTTAACATTGAACCGATCTTCAAAAAAGCGTGAAGTTCATGTATATGCACCATAGCTTCTAAGGAACTAGGTATGGTCTTCTGTTGTATTTCCTTGTTTTGTTCATCTTCAGATAGTCCGTCCTCAAATTAAAAAAGTCAAAAGGAGTATTTACCGCAAAATTTGAAAGACAATCCTACAAAAAATTCGAATATCCAAATTAAAATTCGAAATATCCACATTTTTTTTACATTATTTTAATACAGAATTCTAGAGACCAGGCAAAAAATTCGAATTAAACAAGTTCGAATTATCCAAGTTCCACTGTAATTAAATTTGTATAGATTTGATGGAATTATTTTTCTTAAGATTATAGCAAGAAGACATTTATTGTATCTTACAAAGTTTTAAGTTATTTGATAAATTTATAAAGAATAACAGTTTCTTCCATTTCTTCCACTGCGGAAGAAACCTATTTCTTCCGGCCGGTTTTTTCCATGGTTTTTTCCGCGATTTTTTCCACTGCGGAATAAACTTGCCAACCCTGGCATTCATACGAGTTTTAGGAAATTGCATTCATAGTTGCCAATCCCCCAGTTTATTTATTTATTTATTTATTTACCATCTTTTCCGAATCGAAATATTCGGATTATTTTATGACAGAAATTCTGTGTTTAAATAAGCATAAGATCCGAAGTTTTCTCTTCATAGAGACGATATTAAAAAAACGGAAGAACTGGAAGATATGCTGCTTTTTCCCATTCTCGTTAATATCACCGTGTAAATAGATTTACAGGCAATTGATAGATAAATGAGCAGTTTGAGTGTTGTATTGCAAAGTTCTGTGATGATTTCCGTATTTTTTTTTAGTATATATATAAATATATATATATAAATATATATATATATATATATATGTACTCTTCCAAGTTTTATTTAATAAAAGATTTCTGGTACGAAACTGACTAAAATTAGGTGGAATATAATGTAACCTATTGCCCCTCAAGGGGTTAATAGGTTTCTTTTAGAGATATTCCCGCACATGAATGATTCTATACACATATTTATAACTAAATTTTTCAAAATGAAAATGAAACTTTTTTCGTGAAAATAAACGTTTTCATATGAGTTTTAAGAAAATGCATTCATATAGTTGCCAATCCCTCATCTTATTTATTTATATACCATCTCTTCCGAATCGAAATATTCAGATTATTTTATGACAGAAATTCTGCGATTAAATAAGCCTAAGATCTTAGATTACTCTTCATAGAGGCGATATTCAAAAACGGAAGAATTGGAGCTGCTTTTCCCCATCCACACTAATATCACGGTATAAGCAGATTTACAGGCAATTCATAAATAATGGATAGACTTGAACGTGGTAGTGCAAATCTCTGCAATGATTTCCGCGAATTTTTTTTATGAAATTTATAGAAAAAAGTCAAGTTGAATTTTGTAACTGGTTTTATTTTCGATAAAGTGCATAATTACTGAGAAATCAAGGATGGACAAGGGTTTTTTCCTCGTTTTGGTCAGAAGGCAAAAACTGCTTTTCTTCAGCGCACAGCGTCAAAACTATTTGTCAGAAAATAAAAATAAATGTTTGTATTTTATAGAAAATTTTATCTGCTTTAATTTTGTAACTGTTTTTTTTTTTTTTTTTTTTTTCAATAAAATGCACAGTTTTCGAGATGTAAACAAACCACTGATTTTCGTGACATTTGACCTTAAATATCTGGCGACGCGCACAAGAGATTTTATGAGACTTTTCAGGTAACTTTTAGAGTGCCAAAATAAAGCTTTTTGCAAATTTTCAGCTTGCTGTCTTTAATTCCGAGGTTTGTCTTTTTTTCCCTCCTTATTCGACTGGATTATATTTTCTACGTTTAATATTGACTTTTATAAAAATAAATAAAAATTCTTATGAAATGTTATTGCATTTCATGATGTAATGCTCTATATGAATGTAAATCTCCATATTGCAGTGATCGTTTAATAATGCGTCTCTGATTATGCATCTGTCAGTCATTTGTACCTTTCAAATGTTCCCAGTATGAGGAATATGAAAATAGTGCGGTTTAGATCTGACATAGTAAATCTTATTTTAAACCACCTGATTGCGTTATATGAAGAAAATCTGGGGAATAGATAAAATTTTCTCACATAAAAATATTTTATGGTAAAAAAAAAGCAGATTATTTTTTAAAAATTAGGATGATAACTAAATAAATTCATAAGACAAAATGCAATATTCTACTTTGATTTTATCATAAACTATATAATATGAATTTTCCTTAGCACAAAGTTTAATCTCATGCACTATTACTTCTACTTCCAGCTCCCGTAAGAATTATAGATTATCCCATTTCAAACGAAGTGACGTACTTGAATGAATGGAACAGCAATTTAGAAAATATTTCCTGGCGATGGCTGTAGGATTGCAAACTGAAAGTGTTCCGAAAATTAAATAAGATGATATTTATAAACTTATGACAGCTGTATTATTATTATTTGTCATTTTTTAAGTAAACAGTGGACTTTTAAAAATTCGTATGATGTAGTTTATGATGCTAGTTTTTGTAATCTGGCGAGTCACTAGGTAACTTTACAATGTCGTTTCATTGAGACTCTCGTGTGACCTCTCATCGGGAGATTCAATTACAAAGTCTTTGTGAACGTTACATTATGATAAATCACCAAATAATGTCCCATTAAAGTCATATAATGACTTTCTGTCACAAGACTTTGTCAAATGGTGACAGAGACCCTACTGTGAAGTAATCACTGTGAAAAGTGGTGAAAAGTTCCCATGTGACCACTTATGTTATTATTTATAGAAATATTGACTGAAAACTATTTCAGTTTAGCAACGGCCAAAGACACAAAAAGGATTACACGATAAGTATTTTTCTATTGTCAGTTTATAACTATCTATGCGCCGGTAAAATTACAACCAAAATTACTCGCATCAATCACCAAATCAAGAAAAAGTTTTCCAGAAATACAGCATTGAATTTGCTATTTACCGTTACTACAAAGTATCATTGGCCAATCAACAATTTTTTCTATCGATTTTAAGTCAAACTCTCATAGCAGTTTACCGCTAAAAGAATGTTTGAAACACGTAGGAGATAGTTAGAATGTACTTACTTTTAATAGCTTTTGTAGCGTATAATAGAATTTCTATTTTCTAAGCAATGACAAAAAATCATGAACACATTGAAAAAAAAAGTACAATAAGGGGTTAAATGTAGATTTTTCAGTGTTTCACACCAAATCTATTTTGTTAATTTTTTTTTTTTTTTTTTTTTTTTTTTTTTTTTTTTTCATTTGGCTATTGCCTTTTACTTCTTATTCGCCAAATCGCTAATGTTGCTCAAAAAACCAGCGAGGACCCTGCTTAAACAAAACAAAAACTACCGGAGCAAATCGTTTGAAATATAAAATATAAGATTGTTGCATAATTTTGTCGAATCATTTCAAATTTTATGAAAATTGGATGCATAGTTTAATGACAAAGATAATCAAAAGTATTATGTTACATTACGACCAGGAAAAATAGTTTCCAGCGCATTTTTATGATGTTACACTCTTTCGAACATAACAAAATTGATATGCATCTGTGAAGTATATACTAAAATATACATTCTATGCAATCTGTGGTGCAAAGAATATTTCTTATTAATTTACAAGGTTAGTTACACAAGAGTATTCCATAACATAATGGGTGGGAAATGTTACATTTTATGAAACCGATACATGTTGCTGAGGTTCACTACAAGTTTTATCCTGTATAATAGAAAGAATATAGTATTTACAAAAGATTTCAGTTACTGTATCCGTACCGTACACTATTACACCAAAATCTGAAAATTTTTAAAACTTTGTTATAGTACGAACGCACCTTACTTGCTGCGTTTGATGTGCAATTTCCGACTTGTTATTTTTAAATCGGCTGTATATCGAAAGATCAACCGATTATGAAGTAAACGTAGTATTCCTAATTTGAATTCTTCGAATCAAAGCACTAATATAGGGGTGCACAACCTGTGGCCCGCGGGTTACGAAGATACCACTATTTACATATAGAATAATTTTTCTTGTAATAATAACAGAAGCTATGCTATTAAATAAAACAAACGTCACCTTTTCAAATATTCTGGTGGCAAATAATTTTCTGACAAAAAGATTGTGCCCCACTACACTAATATATACAAAATAACTCAATGCTACTGAAATATGCAGTTTCATATTATTGTATAGTACAGACTAGTACATTATTAGAAATAAGAATATCTTTCACTTTATTATATAACATCATCTATCTCCAATCCTGAATACACATTTAATGGATATTTTGCCTATTTCCTTCAAAACGTTGAGGCACTTGACGTTTTTGCATTGTAAAGGGTTAAGTAATGTTATTTTTACTTTTCAAGCGCTATTATAACAAAATTTTTGAAGTAATTATGATAAATGTGCACTTATCGCTAATTATTGACCGTTACTAGAATGCGTGCAAAATTCAAGTGTGAAATGCTTTAAAATTCCCAAAGTATTCGTAAGTTATAGCTTAAAATGTAAAATCTATTAATATTTATATGTTTTTATCAAATATCATGTTAGATATTTGTAAATAAACATCAAAACATTGCCAAATAGAAAATCATTTTAATTTTTCTCGAGTTCCTTATTTGAAATTTATTAAAACTTGAAATTTAAACAGAAAAATTAAAAGTTTTTTTCTTTATCGCGCGGTATTTTCTAATATAATAGATTAAATTTTCAAAAAAAAAAAAAAAATGTGGCATTAATAAATAATAATATTAAAAGCAAATAAACAGTTTTCATCCTGTTCTTCGTGTTAAATTTCACTATGTATTTGAATTTGAAAATAATCACTTTGTCAAATGATACTTTCTTGTTAATGACAAAATATTACAACCTGTTTTATTCGTGTTTCGGTTTGTGTGAAAATGGGTTTGCCAGTTTCATAAATCCTAAATTTATAAAATATGTGTTTTTTACTAAAAAAAGAAAAGAAAGAAAAATGAAAAATGATTTTGAGGTCATTCAGCAGTTATGGCAGTCTTAGTGGAAAGCCCATCCACCCCAAAAAGGAGCTGCCAAATCGGATGGGATCGGTTTTTAATTCTCTTGAGGCCAAAAACTGGATAAAAAGTGAGAAAAAATTCGGTTTTTAACTGTCCTGAGTCCAAAAAACGTATAAAAATCGAGAAATTATCGGTTTTTAATTGTCCTAAAGCCAAAAACCGAATAAAAAACGAGAATTAATCGTTTTTTAATTGTCCTGAGGCCAAAAATCGCATAAAAAGCAAAGGATGGATAGGTTTTTAATTGTCCTGAGGCCAAAAACCGCAAAAAAAGCAAAGAATAGATCGGTTTTTAATTATCCTGAAGCCAAAAACCGCAGAAAAAGACACGACGAAATCAGTTTAGCCTGAAGACTGATTTAATGTGGTCTTTAGTCCTTTACTCCAGAAGTACAGCAAAAAAGACTCTTGAAATGTTTCTTCATACTGCTCTTCTTCTTTGGTGCTGCTGCTTCATCTGTACACACTGTACTTCATTTTCAACGTCCTTTTCTTCATCTGTACCAGGCTGCACTTCATTTTCAACGTCCTTTTCTTCATCTGTACCAGACTGCACTTCATTTTCAACTTCCTGTTCTTCATCTGTACCAAGCTGCACTTCATTTTCCACTTGCTGTATTTCACCTGTAACAGGATGTGTTTGATTTTCGACTTCCTCTGCTTCATTTCTAACTTCTCGTTCTCCATTCTCAACTGTTTCTTCTAAACAGTAATCCAAAAACTTCCGCATGAGCTCTTTTGTGTAAGGAATTCTTTAAAAAATAATGTCTTTTTTTTTTTTTCAATTTTTTTGAATTTTTGATCATGAACTGCTTGATCATCATATTCATGGCAATGCAAGTGCCATACGGAAAAGCACGAGGCAAAGAAAGCGATGGTAAAGTCCCAAAACATGGTGATCTTCTCTGTCGAGTAGTCAAATGCTTGATAAAAGTAGCAAATAACTCGAATAACTGTAATTTTTTTCACTTAAAATATAGATTGAAATTAGTTGATTAGAATTTCAACCTACACTTTCAAAAATTATTTTATAACAATGAGAAATTTGTTGATTCATTTTCTAATCTATTGTTTCAACAATGGGTAATGTTTAATTTTTTTCAACAATGAAGCTCATGCAAGCAATTTGATAAACATCGCTTGCAACAATAAAATTATGTGTTACCATATGAAGTAAACAAAAAATTTTTCTTCAACAATGAAAGCATGTGCAGAAATTTGAGAAACATTTGATTCGTAGAATTTGTTATTAAGTGACGTAAGAAATGCATATTGATAAAGTTAGCCAACAAAATCGCGAGGGTAATAA
Source organism: Maratus speculifer (assembly GCA_964019185.1). NCBI lineage: Eukaryota > Metazoa > Arthropoda > Arachnida > Araneae > Salticidae > Maratus > Maratus speculifer. Next base: position 240,955,741 of record OZ025294.1, on the reverse strand, counting down.
AATAGTAAAAAGTTAAAGTTTTATCCCCATTTTTTTATCCTCATTATGTTAAGGGGGAAACTGCGGCTGTCAAATCTTAGAAAACAATTTACTGAAAGAAAGTATTCATTCGGAAACTATTGAAGCGATTTCTGTATTATTTTTATTTTATTTTTTGCATTATAATTAGCTATAAATCGACCGTTTTATTTTCTGTAGCATTAAAAAAGTTTCTTCAATATCTAGACACACGGCAGGGTGTCAGCCAAGTTCACAAAATAAAAAGGCAACACACTAGCCGTGGGTTATATTACACGAATTATTTCGGGCCACTTTTGACTCCCCAATAACTTGAATTCCTATGGACCAACACATTTGCAATTTTGCATGTCATGTAAGAGCATCTTATAATTACCAAATCCTATAAATTAAAAAAAAATCTCTTACTGTTCACGAGAATTTGTCGTCCAAAAATCACTATTTTTTTTTTTTTTTTTTTTTTTTTTTTACTGACTGACTGATTGACTGACTCACTCATCAAAATGTTTAACTACTTCCAGGCAGGGTTCTCGCTGCCGCTCGCCGTTGTGCCAATCTGCGACAAAATGTTTCATTTAGCGAGTAAATGAACAATCAGTCTCGCCAAATTTCAAGGGCTCATTTTCTGCTTTTTTATGTGTAGTTACAGTTGAGATTCTTATCCACATTACTGTATGATTGTCGCTTTTCATCGTAAATCGCACGGTGGAATTTACTTTATTATTTAGAGAGATACTGGCTCAACATCAATTCAGTTTAGCAATAGCTAAAGACACAGAAAGGATTATACGATAAGTATTTCTCTGTTGTCAGTTTATCATTATTTATGCGTCGGTAAAATTACAACCAAAATTACTCGCATCAACCTCCAAATCGAGAAAAGTTTTGCTGAAATGCGGCATTGAATTTGACATTTACCATACTGAAAAGTATAACTGGCCAACGATCAATTTTTTTTCTATCGGTCATAGTCAAAATCTCATAGGAATTTATTGTTAAAAGAATGAAACATTTGGAAATTTAGGATATGTACTTATTTTTAATAATTTTTGTAGCCTATAGTAGAATTTCTATTTTCTAAAAATGACAAAAAATTATGGTATAACACATTGAAAAAAAAAAAAAAAAAAAAAAGATACAAAAAAGGGTTGAAGGTGGATTTTTCAGTGTTTCACACCAAATCTATTTCGCTAACGTTTCTTTCATTTGGCGACTTTATTTTTATTTCATATTCGCCAAATCGCAAACGTTGCTCAAAAGCTAGCGAGAACCCTGTACATAAGGTTTATTATTATTTTTACTAATCATTGTAATTCCATGTTAAATTCAAAGAAATGCATTACATTTTGTGTGCATCATTGTTAATTTGTGACTGTTAAATTAATATATATGAATGACATAGCAGAAACTTTTTAAATGGCCACATCTTACCGTTTTCGTGGGTGTGTGAGTATGTAGGGCGTGGGGGGAGGGGGAGGAGGATGAGAATTCCTCAAAAATAGGCGGATTTTGAAATAAATTAACTAATATTCGTTGATCAAACTTATCTCTAATTTCACAACGCATTGAAAAATTGCGCACATTTATCTATAATGAGCCTTGTATTTATTAGATAAGCACTTATTGACAAATATGAAATACAGTAGACTCCCTAAAATCCGCACTCCTAAAATCCGCAACTCTCTAAAATCCGCACATATTTTACGGATGTAAACAATGAAACATTCAGTTCAGATGTAGGTGCAAAAATTGATTTTTTTCAGTTTTATATCAGTTCCATACATTTTTTTATTTATAATTTTTGTTAAGTTTATTGAATTCATGTTTTTTTCATGAAGAAAGAATAATTTATTTTGGAAAAAATAAAGATATTGCTAATATCATTGGTAATCACAATCCTACCAAATATATTTATGTATCAATCAAGCTTTTTTAGTTATTAAGTCTGGCTAAACCTGAAATAAAGTTTCATTATTTTATGATCCTGATGTGAATTAATAACGTATCTTTATGAGGCAGGTTTCATTGAATAATTTAGGAAAAACACATTTCTACTTTTATAATGAATATTTAATTGTACATTATTGATTATTAACTGGACCTTTCTTTTTAGTATTTTAATAATTTAAAAAAATATCTAAATTTTTATTATTTTAGTTTATTACTTATTTTAATATTTTAGTATATTGTATGCATTCATTATACTTTTGATTTCATTATTAATTACATTCAAATTATTTATTAAAAAATGTAAACAAAGTAATGACCAGAAATCCGCAAAATTCTAAAATCTGCAAAACCTCTGGTCCCAAGCTGTGCGGATTTGAGGGAGTCTACTGTATAAATATTAAATGTGAATTTATTAATATTTATATTTATTAACAATGATTAACGAATTAACTGCTTGTTTTTTGAATAAATTTTTTTATCTTAAATTTTAGAAATTGTAATTATCTCTAGATGACATATTAAATAAGGAACCATCTTTCATTAATACAAATGCTTTTTTTAAGAGTAAATTTTTAAAAGGTTTTTTTTTTATTTATTTACCATATAAATTAATAAATAAATTATTTTTATGTATAGTATCATTTAATATTTAGAAAGAATATTTTTAATTGATGTATGATAAATATCTAAAGCTGGAAGGAGGGGGGTCTACAGAACTGTACCATTGAGATTTTTTTTCTGTTTTTAAGAATCAAGATTTCTTTGTTTACATTCATTCATACAGTGCAGATTAGAAGTCTGCAAATTACAAGTTTGCTAATAAGTAGTACTCTATGTAAAGAAGATCGATGCTTAGAAAAGCGACACTTTTATTTATTGTGATGATTTTTCTGAAACTTTGGATAAAGTAATACTGTTAAAAATGCCTTTTGTATTTCTTTAAATAAAAGTGAAAGCTACCATGTTATAGTACAAATACGTGTACAAAACAATAAACATTGATTCAGAAGATTAACATAACACTTGCAGCTTAAAAATGGATCTTTAATGAAGAATTGAGATGACACATATAAATGTATTTTGAGTGATCCCGCTGACACGAAATCAAATTATCCTTACATCATGAAGAACAGGCAAAGAGTGATAAAGTTCATATTTTTCATTTGTAAATTTTTTGCCGGACGATAGGTATAGTCTAAGCCACAGATCTTGCCAGGGGATGACTCTTAGATTGAAATACATGGGGCAATTTAAATACAGATAAAAAGCCTAATAAGCAATAATTAGTCAAGAGCTGTTACGTGAGAAAGTAAAAAAGAATTTGAAGGCTGCTGATAGCATTGGGATGGGTGTGGTAAATTGAAAGAGACAAAAATTTAAAAGTACAACTACATATTTTTGTATAACTACTGGTTTGACCAAAGTTTTGACTATCTTTTAGGCAAACTTCAAATTAAAAATCTGACACAGAGAAATTGCATAGACATATGCAACTTGAAAAGAACTGTTTAATAAAATAGCTGTGAATAATATTCTTTTCATTATTTTCTTTTCTTAGTGAAAAGAACAGAGTGAGGTATCTAAGAACATTAAAGTAATGTGTAAAAGGGAAATAAATTAGTTTAACATTTAGCTATCCAGAAAGAAACAGAACTGCACAAATTTATTTAGATAGCTAACATTAAATTTTAACTTTATAGTGATATATTAATTATTTATAAAGTATGGTATATGTGATATCATATGATATCACACTCTGCTTTAAATATTTCTTAAAAAGGCTATAGGACTATATGCCTATAAAGTTTTCTACAAGTGTGTAGATTTTTAAGGTAACAGGCTTTGAAACTTTCTCAAACTTTTCACATTTGCCTCATCCCTTTAGTGTGTTCACGCTTTGCAAAATTATTGAGATTATTAATTATATTCTTCTTCATGAACATAGTAATTAAGCTTCTTCATTGATCATTAGTTTTTCAGCAAAAGTTCTCATAAATTTCTTTATAAAGCAAAAATATGTCTTTGAGTAATGCTGACATCCTGTTGATAATAAAAACACAGATAATATTTTTTTTTTTTTTTTTTTTTTTTTTTTATTTATTTACTAACCCTAACATAATTTCTAGTTTTGTATTTTAATTTTCAATTGAAGAAAAAAATGCACTTTTGAATGCAATTTCTTTGAAAATTGTACCTCAATTTATCACATATCTATCCTTATCACATAGAACCCTGGTTACAGAAGATTAATATGTTTACACTTAAAACAATGTAAATAGTTAAGCTTATTTTTCCAGCTAAAACTCCATAATGAAATACAAACTTCACAAAATTAAGTTTAGCAGATATGTAATTAAACTATATGCTTAAACATTAAAATGTTTAGACTCTAAAATGCTGCTGTAATAAATAAAACCTTTAATGATTTCTTTGGATATTAACCCCTTTCATGCATGTATATTATATATATGTATTTATATACACCAAATATTCCAGCATATAATATGCACATTTTCTGTGTAAAGAAAGGTGAAATCGTCATGCCATTTGTAACAAATAAATACATAAATAATATATATCATGATAAGAAAAGAACATTTAAAAGCATAATAATCAATATTTTTCATGCAATCTGTGAGCAAGCCTTTTTAAGCTCATAATGTATGCAATTTTTTGTAAATAAACAGCTTATTTTTTAATGTAGGAATTTCAATTCTCATAGTGATCTGTTTATTTTATTTTTTAATATGCCATTTAAAGTTATAGTGTTATAAAATTAATCGAAAATAGGAAGGATTAGAGGGGGGGGGGGATCATCTTAAAATGTTCAAGATATGTAACAATATCTTTCCATACATATATCATATGTGTCTAACAGTTTGTAAGGATGAAGTATCTCTGTTCAAATATTCTTATATGTATTGCATCAATTTGCTATTTTTTTTCAATGTATAATATACTTTGTTTAAAATTATTGAAGTTTCAAAAATTCAAAAAAATTAAATATTTAAATCATAAAAAGTCAGTGTTTTTTTGTTCCTTTGTGGCTAAAACTTTTTCAAGATGAATGAATGCTTCATCTATATTCTTGATTCTCAAAACTCTCTTTAAAATATTACAATATCATCTTCACTTTCTATTTTGTTCTTCTTCTGCGGTTTTATTAAAAGGCTACTTCGGTCAAGCGAAAAGACCTGTTTGCTAATACTAATCCTATGAAAGAAATTTATAAAGATATCTTGATTGCATTTTAATATTTAGATTTTTTTTTTCTTACTTTGGATAGCTGGGATTAATCTGTACAAAAGACATTTTTTACTTTTTCAATTTTGTTTGCAGATATTTTAAATTGGGATGCTTTCATTTTCAGAACCGGTTTCAAAAATAAAAGCATCCCCATGAAAAAAATCTAAGTCCCCAGTAATATTTTTTACTATGCTGAAATAATACGAAAGTCAACCATCTCTTGTATTACACATTTGTTATGATAACTGTATGATAAATCTAAAATGAAACATAATATATATATATATATATATATATATATATATATATATATATATATATATATTATAACAAGAATTCAAATTATCTGATGTGATTCAATAATTTACTATTTTTTTATTTAGATGCAAGTTTTACTACACATAACATCTTTTCAATTATTTCATTACTTAACAACTTTTTTTATATTCACATATATCTCATAGTAAATTTCGTAAACTGTTGTTCAATATCAATGTGATTAAAATTTTTTCCATTTGTATATTAATAGAAATCATCTTTAATTAATAAACAAATCAGTTTATTTAAACAATTGTTAATTTTAATTGATTTATTATTTTCTTTCTCACACTAGATTTTTATCAAAGGTAGAGAAAGTGTTAGTGAAAACAGAAAAGTATCTCTTGAAAATATTTCTGCCTTACTGCAAGAAGTTGATTCTTATGAAATTTGTGCTGGAGTTTCTGATAAGTATGTTTAGAATTTTGTTTTCACAAAATGCATTCCATTTTGTGCTTTGTTTGAAATTTTCAAGTAATTTTAAATGTGCTTATTTTTGGAATTAGCAGTGAATTGTAAGTAACTTTAGCCATAAATGGGAGAAAAAATATTTTGACAATACATTCAAAATTAAGTAAGTCAAAAAGTAACTTCTTCAGCCATTAAATTTAATGTAAAGTTTATTAACTGTTTATTTTTATTATTTTGTTTATTTTCTAAAATATGAGGGTGAATTGTTTTGCATCTGGAAGAAAACAAAATAATTCCAAAAAATCATATATTGATGTTAATTAAACTAAATGTTGTTTTTTATGAAATCAAAATGTCTGAAATTATTTTAGAAAAAGGAAAATTTCATCTTGTAAAGATATTAATGAATCATAAATTTACAAAAGTAAAGTATGCTATTTAAATTATGCTATTTTTTGTGCTATTTAAATTGTCTAATTATTATATTTTGAAATTTTAAAAAAATTTAAAATGCAAAAGTAATATATATATATATATGTGACGATTTAAGGAGAACTCGAATTATTTCCACTGGTTAAAAAGAAACACACAGTCATGGCAAGCGAGGGAAAAAACAAAATAAATAAATAAATGTAGAAGATCCAATAATTAGTCATGGGCTGCTGTAAATTCATTTATTAAATTCGTAATAATGAGGAAGGAAAAGCTCCTTTTGCAAAAATTCCATCATTATTTCAGCGAACTGTCCTCATCGAAGAAGCAACCCAAGAAATCTTCTTTTTCATCTCGAGACTTCCACCTTTTTAAACTAAAAAGAAAGTTCTGGAACATTCTGTAACCTCAAACCATCATTCTTTTATGTAAACAGAATTCTTGTCCAGATACGAGTCTATTTTAAACAGACGATAAATTTATTTTAAAAAAAATATTATTTAACCAATTTATAATTGACTCAGAATTTTAAATATCTTAGGCAGACGATTTTTATAAATGATTAATTTTAAGAGAAAAAGAAAAGAAATGAATTTATTAATATGCACACATCAAAGGTTGACGTAGGAAAAATAAATAAATAGATAAAATAAAATAATGATATTTTTTGAAAGGTATGGTTTTGGAATAAATTTAATAAGACTTTCTTAAAAAGGGTTGATAAAAACATAGAAGAAATCAGTTTTATTTGGAATATTAAGAAATAAAGTTTTAATTAAGAATATTTTTAATTTAGAGCCATCTTTTTAAATTTACGCATACTGGAATAATGTTTTTTAAGGCAAATTAAGAATTTATATCATCTGCATAAGGATTAACAGATTAGATTTAGAAACAAGATTTTAATTTAATAATTTGAAGTAAGTACGGAATATTATTATAAGAAAATTAAGATAGTATAAAGGTTAGTTTTGGCGAAAAAATTTTAAATTTGTAATATATATATATATATATATATATATATATATATATATATATATATATATATATATATATATATATATATATATATATATATATATGAATTTTAATTTTTTTTTTCATTAGATTTTTATCTTAGAAAGAAATTTTGAAATTGTTATTATTATTTTACATTCCTAAAGTTATGTTAGGTTAAAAGAAAACATAGATTAACTGTTAAAACTATTACAACAAATACACCTAATATCATTAATAATATGTAAATAGAAAATTAATTTTATACCTGAAATTTCATAGAAAATATTAATCACATATATTTGGTTCAAATCGCATTATTAGCAAAAATATAAAAGCGACACTGAATCGAGTTTTCAAAATCTATTATATCAAACTTTGCAAGCAAGTGAAAAAGATAAAACTTATTTTATTTGTATATCAGAATATGCATAATTTATTTATAAGTAGGTGTAATGCCATTAATTGTATTTTAGAAATGTGTATTCATTTTTTGAGAATTTAAAATTTAATGGGAAGACAGCATGTACTTTTCTTAGAATCTGTAACATTTTTATTATCTTCAAAATCATGAAATGGAAAAGCATGCTAAATATCCATTTTAATGTAAATATAGTAGAACCTTGATTAACCAAGCTTCGATTAGTCGAGGTTTCTGTATCGAGTCGATAACAAAGTCTGATTCCCCCCCCCCTTCCCCCTTGTGAATGAGAGTTAAAAAATACCACATTTTTTTTAAATTGTGCTATCATACTATAAGATCTTATGGATTCAAGGACCATAAGTTATACTGAAAATGTTCAAGCAATAACAACTGCCCTAAAATATTTGGGGCCAATAAATAATGTTACGCTGATAGATCTTTTATTATTCTTTTTTTTTATTATTCCGTAATCAGACAGTCACTGTCAGAAAATCAAGACTTTTTTTTATACAAAATAATGTAAATTTAAGATTTGATGCAGTTAAATTTTAAAAAAGTCTCGAGATTTGTTTTATTTTTAAAAATACATCTTTTAATATTTAACTTAGTATAGTTAAGAAAATTTTTAATTTGTTCTTTAAAATTTATTACTGGTAGTTGATTTCCTTTTAAAATTTTGGAACTGTGAAACATAGCTATATTTATTATTATTATTATAGCTATATTTATTATTATGCTTATTTTTATCATTTAAAAAACGTTTTATTGTCTTTTATTTTAAGCGATTTTAAAGTCACAAACACAGCAAAGTTTTATACATAATTTTTATTAACCATGATTTCCAATAACTGAGGTACTAGCAGTCCCAGTTAGCTCGGATAATCGAGGTTGCACTATAGTTCAAAAACTCATGCCAACTTACATGAAATTAGAGTCAAAAGACAGGTTTCTTTTGTAAGAATGTTCTGTTTTTGCAAGTTTTACCATAGCAGTTTGAGTCATCTGAGAGATGAAGAAAAGTAGATATTTGATGACAATGGCTAGAATAGCACGAAATTTAATTAATTAAATAAAAATGTTAACATTAAGCACAGCAAATAATAATTGAAGAGCTTATTAATGTAAGACCAGATTATATTACATTTTCTCAGAAATTGGTTTACATAAATGTAGATGTTATGTGTTAAAGCTAAAGTTTTAAGATTCTAAATAGTTATACAGATATGAAACATTATTTATTAATATTTAATAATTTAAATAATACTCACTAGACTCCCTCAAATTTGTAACCCTAAAATTTGCACATAATTTGCAGATGTAAACAATGAAACATTCAATTCAGATGTAGGGACAAAATTTGACTTTTTTATTTTTATGTCAATTCTCCGAAAAAATTCCCGATATTGATGATATCACTGGTAATGGCAATTTTATTACCAAAATATTTATGCATTGACCTCTTCAGACCTGAGGTACACAAATGTGTACCTCCATTCTTTTCTTCATAAAAACTAAACTGTTCGAATTTTTTGCATTTTTACTTTACTTCTATACAGCTGAATGTTTTTTGCTTTAAAACAAAACCAATAAATGCCAGCACTGATGAATATTACCTCATAAAATAAATATTATTTACATCCGAGTTTCGAAAATACCTTCAAGATATTGTGGCCAAGAAAGTAAGAAATATTCATGATTATTTAACTGAAATGTTTTACAATAAAAAATTTTGAGGATTTGCTGATCATTTACTTGTTTAAAGATCTTAATTTTGTTATTGCGTAAATTTATATTACTGATAGTTAAACTGATATTTTAAGGGGATTAATACTTTTATATCCATATTTATAAAACTAAATTAGTAATCCCCTAAAGTACTGATTTCATAAAAATGACTCTTTCTGTCATCTATGCTGTCATTTCGATTATGTAAAAGCAACAAATATATATTTGTAGAGTTAGTTTATGCTCAGGTCTGAAGAGGTTAATCAAGTTTTTTGTTAAATCTAACTAAACTTGAAATAAAAATCCTTTATTTTATGATTTTAATGTGAATGAGTAATCTTTAAATTGAATATTTAATTATGCATTATTGATTATTAACTTGACCTTTGCTTTTAATTTTTTAATCATTTAAAAAATTACCTGCATTTAGATTATTTTAGTTTATTACTTTTCTTAATTATTTTAATATGTTATTATATTGTAGGCATTCATTATACTTTTGATTGCATTAATATTAATAATTGCATTCAGATTATTATTGTAAAAGTGTAAACAAAGCAGTGACCAGAAATCCACAAAATTCTAAAATCCGCTCAACCTCTGGTCCCAATCTGTGTGGATTTGAGGGAGTCTACTGTATTACTTGCGAAATTTTTAATTAAGATCATAATGTTAGGATGGAATTAGACCGGGAGGCGGCAGCACAGACAGTCAACTCATAGAGTTCCCGGCTGAAATTCTACAATTATTTAAAACTTGATTCGCATATTAGAAAGCGATCAGTCTGTCAAGTTATATCTTAATGGAAAATCCATGAAAACCCGATTTTAGCGGCTGACTCGTAGGATTACCATTATGTTTTCCTGCTCCCAGACCTCTATGTTTTCATACCTTTGGGTGCAGGAAAACACATAATAAATCAATCGTTAAAATCAGGTTTTCATGTGTTTTTTACCGAGATATGACTCAGCAGACCGACAGCGTTCTAGTATGTGAATCGAGTTTAGCCAATTCTAGAACTTCGTCGTGAACTCGATGAGGTGACTGTCTGTGCTGCCGCCTCCCGGTCTAATAAATGTATTTGCATCAACTGTAATTAATTGATTAAGAATGTCGAAATTTTAGATAAAGGATTTGTTATATAAATATTTTTTTTTCCAACAACAATGCTGCAAAAACGTATAGATATATCTTTACATGAACTCGATATTGCATAATTCAAGACTTTATTTCTATAATTTTACGAATAATTGCAAAGAGTGTCTCTATATTTCTGTGATTGTCAATAATTTTTTCTCTCTCCTTACAACATGGTATTTTATCAAAGTAAAAAAATCTTTAGCACTTTCGTGAAAATACTATCATTATACTTATCTTCAAGAAATCTCAGTTTAGCCGACAACTGTTTGGGTTTCATATCACCCTGTTTTATTCTCGATAATAAACTTTTTCACAATTTTATTTTCGTTCTTTTTGAGAGCACACGATAGCCTTGCTCATGAAATAGTATATTTATTTTTACTTTCATCTTTCATAATGTCCTATTTATTTTAGATTAATTACAGCTCTAGTTGATCTACAAAAATATTATTAAATCTAACTCTCCAGTTTAATGAAACAGTGCATTTTGAAATGAGCAAAAATCAGCCAATTTTTGTTTTGTATTACTCATTTGTTAAAATATGAAAAATAAAAATAAATTTCCACATATACTTACCAGAAAACGATTTTTCATACTTCTTAGTGTTAAGTCTCAAAAATAACCATATCATAATATATTCCAAATGCATTTTCAATTTTCCGAATTTTAACAAATTTTAGTTCATTCTCTATTCAAAAAAAATTTCTTTTTCTTTTAAAAAATGACCTTTTTTCTTAATAAAACAAAAATGTCTGAATAAGTGTTATTAATTTACATAGGGCTCCACAAAAATATTCCAATACATAAAATCATGGTGGGAAACATTGCTTTTTTTTGGGGGGGGGGGAGGGGTAGTTATATTAGAATATTTCATATTTTATGAAATAGGTATATGTAACTGAGGTTTACTAATAGAAAGCAGATAGTATTTATAAGTAAACACAAAAGATTTCGGCCACCATACTGTATCCGAAGTACTGCATACTATATTACAACACTTCGGAATACAGAGGGACCGATAGTATTTACAAGGAAATACAAAATATTTTGGCCACTATACTGTATCGGGAATACTGTATCCTATTACACCAAGATCTGAATATTTTTAAACCTTCGATATAGTACGAACGCACCCCATTTGCTAGGCATTACATGCAATTTCCAACTTGTTTTATACGGGATGACGTGTTACAAACATCTGCTTGTAAAATGTTTCTACAAAATCTGCATTCTTTTTAAAGGAAATAAAAGTAGTTTTTATAAATAGATTTTTCGAGGATTTTTTTTTTTATATATTAACAATATAGAAGTAATTTTAATAATTTCTGAAAAGGGAACCTTTTTTACGCATGGCTGTGCAATTTTCGAATTTTTAGGCTTGATATAATTTAAGAAACAGCCCTCTTATAAAAGGCTGTGTACATTTATTGACCTAGAAGAGCAATAATTCCGTTAACCCTTCCCCCTCTCTTTAATTTTTCGAAGTTTTTTCTGTAGTTTGGTAAAAATGCATGCTTTTGTTGAAAAATGAATACTTTTGCACTCTTTTAATTTGGAGTTTTTAATTAATTTCTCAAATAATCATTAGAATTTAAAAATTCTGAATTTCACATGCATTAGGAGACGCCTTGGACTATCTTCACAAAAAAATTCTTAGATTCGTACGTGCCGCAGATTTCACTGGCCATCGCAGACACACACAGATAGATACTCAGAGCGAAATTTTTTTAATTAGTATTTCTTCCATGTATATGTAATGTAAAGTGTTCCAGCCCCTTCCCCTTCCAAAAAGGGCGGGGAGGTTATGACACATAATGATTTAATAATGAACAGACATACCCCGGGATATCGCGTTTGTCTGTTAAACAAAAGGTTCCCAGTAAAAACACAGCATCACAGTTTTTTTTTTTTTTCTTTCTGGAAGGATTTTTGTGAAAAGTTTAATCAATTATTAAATCAAAAACTATTATTTTGAGAAATTGCGAAATTTTAAATTCACTACATATCATTATCTGATGAATTTGATTAATTAATTCAACAAACTTTTGCCTTTTTTTTTTTTTTTCCTCTTAGTTAAATTAAATCAGGTAATTGAATATGTTTTCCATACATACAAACATATACTGTTTTAATTACCTGAAAAGCAGTTCTTGAATGGTTAAAATTAGATTTTAAAAATATCTTCTAATTGTAATAATTTTTAAATTCAATTCAATTTTGCTGCCTTCTATGTTCTTATTCAAAAAGATCACGGATTGAATACTATTACGTACCCATCGTCATATGGAGTTCCATTACCTGCGGTCTATTCTGTTGAGCTGTCTAAATGACAGACCAGATGTCATGACCAATAAGGTTATCCGAGCGAAAAATCTCTGCTGGCTATCACCCAGGTAGCTTAACAGGTAAAGCATTGGCCTTGTAAGCCAAGTATCTGGGTTCGATTACCAGCCTGGACAATTTTTCGCTCAGTTGGAAATATTCAATTCGTACGGATTGAATAATTGTAAATTAGCGATTTAGATTTATTAATTAAAGTATAAAGTGTCTTTAAAGGAACGAGGTAGAACCCGTTGAACTTCGACGAAAGAAAATGTTTTAGAAGGAGCTGTTTCATTGATTTATAACAATATACAAAATTAGCTACAGTAAAAAATGCATCTTATATTGGTCAGTTTAACTCTAAAAGAAATATTATTTTAAGCTAAAATTAACAAAGTACTATTTCTAAAAAAGTTAGTCGGCCAAATTATTAAAATTAAACTTTAATCGCATGTGTAATAAGCAAAACACGATAAAGATAAGTTATTATGATGAAGTTATCAATTAAGGCTCTTATGCTTGATAAAAATGAAAAAATAAAAAAAATAAAATTGACGCAATCATAAAATTTCACGTGAAATTTAAACCCATCATCATTTTCATCTTCTCAAAATTTACATACGAAATTTTACTTTCTTTTCTCTCTCCTTTTTTTTTTTCCAATTTTAAGAGAAAGTGCCACATTTCTGTTGCCACGATTACAAAATTTGAACAAAAACTATAAAAAAATTAATATCTCAAAAATAAATTGAGATACAGCTTTCACACAAATTGCATTTAAAAGTACATATTTTTCTCGGTATGCCGATGTAAAAATTGAGAGTGTGCGATGTTTAGATGTATAAAAATTGCAGTACCGAAAATTGCAAAACCGAATTGCATGGGAAAGTGTTGCCATTAGCAAAATGACGTATGCGTTACGCACAGATACGTTTGGCCTTTATAATATAGATAGATATCAAATGAAACCCTGTGTGCGATCTTCGATCACTCTTACCGTCTTGTTTTGTGGTATTTTTGAAAATTCTTTCAATGATATGTCAAAATTTATTTAGATGAAATTATTTTTTAGAAAGTGTTGGTGTTCGAATCAAATTAAAAACGCATGTGTCATTGTAATGCTTCATCTTTATTTTATTTTATTAGATTTTTTTTTTTTTTTTTTTGTTCTACATCTTTAAAAAAAATAGCTAAATATTAATAAATCTAAAGAATACTTATGTATTTGACAGAATTGAAGATATAAAAATATATTTATAAAATCTTAATGCTTTTGTTTATTGAACGTAGTTATTCAATTATAAAGCGATGATAATGTTTAGATTTAAATAAAAAGAGCTAGGTTGTAAAAAGACTTATTTATATACCTTAAAATAAATCTTTTTAAAAAGGCAATTTTTTCACCTTATTTTTTTTTCTTTCTCTTTTTTAACTATTTGGTAAAATAGTTGCTGTCCTCGGTAGAGAATTGGAAAATCTAAAGTATATCTGAATCTTTTTATTGGTTGAATTCCGCAACTTATTTCGTTTTATTCGTTTACTGATTGGTCCATGTTTAATGTCCAAAAATGGACTACTGTTTTTTAGCTCACATGCTATCATAGCCTGAGAGCTTATGTGCCCGCCCGTTCTGTATGTATGTACGTTCGTTCTTACGTGCGTGCGTAACGCAATAACTCATGATAAAAATATTCGATCCGCTTGAAATTTTGTATATAGGTATATCCTGTAAAGGTGCTTACCTGATTAGTTTTTAAAGTTCATTCGATATGCATAAGAAGAGGAACGGGGGGCTCATGCCCCTCCAATTAATTGATATAAATGGGTTTTTTCATGCAGAAATATCGGTTTTCGTTCAAAATTTAGACATACGATCATTCTGATCAGGCAATTCAATGATTAGAATTAGGTGTTCATTGGATAAGTATAAACATTGGAATTTTAACCCCTCCCCTTAATTTATATAAATGGCGCTTAATTTATATAAATGGGTTTTTCATGCAGAATTATCAGATTCCGTTCAAATCTCTGAATAGTTTTGGAACTTTAATGGTTAAGTATAAAAGAGGGGTATAACTCCTCTTAAATTATATAAATGGATTTTTATTAAGAATTTACCGATTTGCTCTGAATTTTGGATGTAGATTTTTTATGTGATAAAGCATGTCCCTAATTAGTTTAGGGGGCTTAATGATTAAGTACAAAAAGGGGAAAGGGGGAGCTGTTTCCCTTCCTTTATTTTTTTTCGACGGAATTAACCATTGAAAATATAAGGCTGCAATGTACAATTAGTATGCGTAGCCTGTGAGCTCAATGCCATCAGTTTAACTGGGCAATATTCTTTTTATTACTACTACTAGCTGACCCGCCCGGCGTTGCCCGGGTCCGTATTAACAATATTAAACGAACTTGAAATTTGTATGATTTTATCATTAACTGGAAGCATGCAGAAATGCATTGTCTGAAATACGTCGCAGCTGACTTTGTGAAAAATCAGTTTTAAAAACAACAACTAATATTAAGATCTAAAAATACTTAAAATGAGCAAGGAGAAACACGGGAGGGAACATGTATCCAACGATTGCGTTAGTTTCGTGTTAAAGTGTTGATATTTACCCGTAAAAATCACTGTTAAAACACGTAACTAATTATTTTTTTCGCATAGAAATCCCAAGTGAAATATTTTGAATTTCAAACTAATTATATTACTCTTAAATCCGACTATACCGTGAATGAAATCGATACGCGATGATAAAAGATTGGTATATAGTATTATAATTTCAGAGCCATTTAACAAAAGTGTATATTTTTATCAAAGCATGCGTAATGTTGACTCTGTGGACAAATTCCTAACCGTAAATTTTTGTACCATAACCATAATCTGTCTGCGACTTAACATTACCCTACCGTAACTTAAATATAACATAAATGTAACCTAGCCGTCACTTTGAAATATCAATATAGAAGCATCATTTAAGATTTTGCTTGAAAAGTTAACATTCTTTCGTTAATGTCTTAAAATCGTCTGTACTCTGAAATCTAGATTTTAGACTAATATTTGTTATTTAAGTTTTTCGCGCATGATTTTAAAAGAATGTTTTCATAATTATATTTTATATATTGACATAGAGTTGTTAATATATTGTTAAATTAAAAACATTTTTTCATCTACGTTATAAAGTATTAAAAAGTTCTGAAAAAAAAAAAAAAAACTTTTAGTAATACAATTTTTAGTTCAAATCAAATGTTTTCAATATTTTATTTAATTTTATTTTTACATTTAATTTTTTCGAATATATCAATTCCAATTATTTTAAAAGCAAACATTTTTTAAAAATAAATGATATAATAGAAAAAAGACCATTTTAAAAAATTACTATTACTTCGTAAAATACGCTTCAGCTGTAATTCATTCCTTTCAATTCGTCTTAATACAAAATCCCTTCCACATGCTTTTGTTTGGGACATTAAAATTTGAGCGATAAATGGTTTAATATTGCGACCCTTTTTCGGTTTACTTCACCACCACCTATCTTTTTCCTCCATGGTTTACAACCGCTGTGATAAAAAATCATCATTTAAACTGACAGTTTGCCAGTCTATGAATTTTAAAGGTCTGTTCCAGCTTTTTTAATTATTTATGCGAAAATTTTATGCAACCAACCAACCATAACTAAATGAAGGGAAAAAAAGAAGAAAAAAGGCGATTTTTTATAAGAGTGATCTTTGGAATTTAATTAATTACTCAGTTAATAAATAGAATTTCGAAATTCTAAAGCTCAGGTGCATCAGGAGAGATATTGGGCTACTCTCATAAAAATTTTGAGCTTCGTACGTCCCATAGATTTTGCTAGCCATCGCAGACACACACACACACACACACACACACACACACACACACACACACACACACGCAGACAGAGCGATTTGTTATTTTATTAGTATAGATTTATTTATTTATTTATTTATTTGTAACAGGTGAAAAATGTTTCGGGTCCAATAAACCCGAGTAGAAGAGCTGGGTTAAATCCGTAACGTTTAATTTAAAAAAGCATTTTCAAATTTTGACAGTTAAATCCACAACATTTAATTTGAAAGCATTACCAAAGAACGACAACAATAACAAGTAGATTAACTGTGATTCGATGTGAATATTTTAGCCCAATTTCATTGATATGGATCGTTTGCCATATTTTAGCATTCACATGATACGAGCTGTGTTTTATCGAATTATTGCTGCTGAAAAAGATATCCCGTTCAAACCATCTACAAATGTCTTCGCCAAAAGAAGCCGCTTCTTCGCCAAATACGGCACCTGGCAGGTCGCATTAACGTGGCTGGAATTCCTGGCGTGCCAGAGATCCGCTTCTTCATGAATGAAGAGAGGTTCCGACGCGGATCTCCACGCACGCGCCCCACTGGTTTTCTTTCACGTAAAATGCTCTGGCTTGAGCATTCATCAAGTATATTCATCTTCTTTCCCTCCCCATCTTCATTTTTACCCATTTTCACTATTCCAACTGGGGCAGTCAATAAAAGGGTAGCGTAGTTTAGGCCCCTTCAAAGAAAA
This sequence comes from Maratus speculifer, assembly GCA_964019185.1. Lineage (NCBI taxonomy): Eukaryota > Metazoa > Arthropoda > Arachnida > Araneae > Salticidae > Maratus > Maratus speculifer. The sequence goes on along the minus strand of OZ025294.1, from coordinate 240,938,188 downwards.
AAAAATGTAATTTAACAAATTACACGATTATTTGGAAAATTATATTTCAAAGACTAAAATTTTAGACTTATAAATAAATTCTATATATTTGAAAAAAAAAATTATAATAATAAACATTATTTTTAGAATGTTCAAAAAGTGGTTTACGTTATAACAAAGTCCTATATTACGCACGCCATGGATTAAAAATTATTATTCCTGTACCAATCATTTACGAATTTTAAATGAAATTTCAGTTTCACAATTTTCGGCACTGCAAATTTTTAAACTTCTAAACATCGCACATTTTCAATTTTTACACCGTAATATAGAGAAAAAAAGTGTACTTTTAAATGCAATTTATTTGAAAGCTATCTCAATGTGTTTTTAAGTTATTAATTTTCTTGTACTTATATATATATATATATATATATATATATATATATATATATATATATATATATATATATATATATATATATATAAAATGTCTATGTTCTTCCCATTTAATTAATACTAACATTAAAAAGCTTGTATATGATGCTATAAATAATGGTTATCCTAAAAAATTCATATATTCTTTAATTTATAATTAGATATTACATGATCTTATAATTAATTCTTTGCATAAAAAATGTATAAAAAAAAAATTATAAAACATAAAAATAATAATAAAAAATTAAAAATGTTAAAAAGTAATAAAAATATATATATATAGGTTGGTTGGGTGGGTAGATGTTAGAGTACGGAGGAGGGTGGTGTTGTCTGGATAAAAACGCAAAGGTTAATTATTTATTTAAAAAAAAAAAATGAGAGTGGGTTATTTATTTTAACATAATTTTTAAACTGTTTAATTTACACCAATATATGGATATTCGTCTAGTTATATCTATAGTTAAATAGCTATATTTTAAATATCAAATTATTTTTAATGTTATTGATATAATTTTTGGTATTATTATTATTTTTTTATTTATTTATTATTATTATTATTATTATTATTATTTTTTTTTATCCTATATTAAGATAATGAGTTTTTACCATGTAAAGTCACAATAAATGTTACTGATTAAAGTAACAATAATGTATTTTAAGTTATATGTTAATATGAATGTTATCTCTTAATTCTAATTTTAATCATTTTATTAATTTAATTTTATGTTAATATCGATTATTATTTTTTCCGGTTCAATTATATTTCCATTCAGCTTTATCTTTTTTGTTTGTTATGGATAACTATTATTTTTACTTACTTTCAACTTCTTTTTGTAAAATATCTTTGTTCCTTGTTTAATAATTTGGTTTTTGTGTGATGGTAGTCCCAAATTCGTATTGTTTTGCTTTTTCATGGCAAATACGAAGATGAAACCACACACTCCATTTGTAGTTCCAAAGTATTTGGGACCTGAAGATTCTGCTTTGGTTCTACAAATTTCAATTGTATTCATATTATTCTTTTTTTCCTTCCATGTTCAAAGTGCTATAAGTTATTAAATTCAATGGTTAATTTCAAATGGTTAATATTGTTTACTATAATTCAATTTAATTCTTCGTTTTGGTTTATTGTTTTATTGATAAAATCCGTTGGTGAATCTTGTCTACTTTTAATGGTATTATATATATATATATATATATGTACATATATATATATATATATATATATATATATATATATATATATATATATATAATTTTTTTTGTCATCGTGGCAACAGAAGTATTCTACTTTTGGACATTAAAAAAAGATCAATCAGAAAACGAATAATATAAAAAACAGAAGTAATCTATACTAATAAAATAACAAATCGCTCTGTCTGCGTGTGTGTGTGTGTGTGTGTGTGTCTGCGATGGCTAGCAAAATCTATGGGACGTAAGAAGCTCAAAATTTTTATGAGCGTAGCCCAATATCTCTCCTGATGCACCTGAGCTTTAGAATTTCGAAATTCTATTTATTAACTGAGTAATTAATTAAATTCCAAAGATCACTCTTATAAAAAATCGCCTTTTTTCTTCTTTTTTTCCCTTCATTTAGTCCCATAGATTTTGCTAGCCATCGCAGACACACACACACACACACACACACGCAGACAGAGCGATTTGTTATTTTATTAGTATAGATTACTTCTGTTTTTTATATTATTCGTTTTCTGATTGATCTTTTTTTAATGTCCAAAAGTAGAATACTTCTGTTGCCACGATGACAAAAAAAATTATATATATATATATATATATATATATATATATATATATATATATATATATATATATGTACATATATATATATATATATATAATACCATTAAAAGTAGACAAGATTCACCAACGGATTTTATCAATAAAACAATAAACCAAAACGAAGAATTAAATTGAATTATAGTAAACAATATTAACCATTTGAAATTAACCATTGAATTTAATAACTTATAGCACTTTGAACATGGAAGGAAAAAAAGAATAATATGAATACAATTGAAATTTGTAGAACCAAAGCAGAATCTTCAGGTCCCAAATACTTTGGAACTACAAATGGAGTGTGTGGTTTCATCTTCGTATTTGCCATGAAAAAGCAAAACAATACGAATTTGGGACTACCATCACACAAAAACCAAATTATTAAACAAGGAACAAAGATATTTTACAAAAAGAAGTTGAAAGTAAGTAAAAATAATAGTTATCCATAACAAACAAAAAAGATAAAGCTGAATGGAAATATAATTGAACCGGAAAAAATAATAATCGATATTAACATAAAATTAAATTAATAAAATGATTAAAATTAGAATTAAGAGATAACATTCATATTAACATATAACTTAAAATACATTATTGTTACTTTAATCAGTAACATTTATTGTGACTTTACATGGTAAAAACTCATTATCTTAATATAGGATAAAAAAAAAAAAAAAAATAATAATAATAATAATAATAAATAAATAAAAAAATAATAATAATACCAAAAATTATATCAATAACATTAAAAATAATTTGATATTTAAAATATAGCTATTTAACTATAGATATAACTAGACGAATATCCATATATTGGTGTAAATTAAACAGTTTAAAAATTATGTTAAAATAAATAACCCACTCTCATTTTTTTTTTTTAAATAAATAATTAACCTTTGCGTTTTTATCCAGACAACACCACCCTCCTCCGTACTCTAACATCTACCCACCCAACCAACCTATATATATATATTTTTATTACTTTTTAACATTTTTAATTTTTTATTATTATTTTTATGTTTTATAATTTTTTTTTTATACATTTTTTATGCAAAGAATTAATTATAAGATCATGTAATATCTAATTATAAATTAAAGAATATATGAATTTTTTAGGATAACCATTATTTATAGCATCATATACAAGCTTTTTAATGTTAGTATTAATTAAATGGGAAGAACATAGACATTTTATATATATATATATATATATATATATATAAGTACAAGAAAATTAATAACTTAAAAACACATTGAGATAGCTTTCAAATAAATTGCATTTAAAAGTACACTTTTTTTCTCTATATTACGGTGTAAAAATTGAAAATGTGCGATGTTTAGAAGTTTAAAAATTTGCAGTGCCGAAAATTGTGAAACTGAAATTTCATTTAAAATTCGTAAATGATTGGTACAGGAATAATAATTTTTAATCCATGGCGTGCGTAATATAGGACTTTGTTATAACGTAAACCACTTTTTGAACATTCTAAAAATAATGTTTATTATTATAATTTTTTTTTTCAAATATATAGAATTTATTTATAAGTCTAAAATTTTAGTCTTTGAAATATAATTTTCCAAATAATCGTGTAATTTGTTAAATTACATTTTTTTTTCTTTGAAGGGGCCTAAACTACGCTACCCTTTTATTGACTGCCCCAGTTGGAATAGTGAAAATGGGTAAAAATGAAGATGGGGAGGGAAAGAAGATGAATATACTTGATGAATGCTCAAGCCAGAGCATTTTACGTGAAAGAAAACCAGTGGGGCGCGTGCGTGGAGATCCGCGTCGGAACCTCTCTTCATTCATGAAGAAGCGGATCTCTGGCACGCCAGGAATTCCAGCCACGTTAATGCGACCTGCCAGGTGCCGTATTTGGCGAAGAAGCGGCTTCTTTTGGCGAAGACATTTGTAGATGGTTTGAACGGGATATCTTTTTCAGCAGCAATAATTCGATAAAACACAGCTCGTATCATGTGAATGCTAAAATATGGCAAACGATCCATATCAATGAAATTGGGCTAAAATATTCACATCGAATCACAGTTAATCTACTTGTTATTGTTGTCGTTCTTTGGTAATGCTTTCAAATTAAATGTTGTGGATTTAACTGTCAAAATTTGAAAATGCTTTTTTAAATTAAACGTTACGGATTTAACCCAGCTCTTCTACTCGGGTTTATTGGACCCGAAACATTTTTCACCTGTTACAAATAAATAAATAAATAAATAAATCTATACTAATAAAATAACAAATCGCTCTGTCTGCGTGTGTGTGTGTGTGTGTGTGTGTGTGTGTGTGTGTGTGTGTGTGTGTGTGTGTGTGTGTGTGTGTGTGTCTGCGATGGCTAGCAAAATCTATGGGACGTACGAAGCTCAAAATTTTTATGAGAGTAGCCCAATATCTCTCCTGATGCACCTGAGCTTTAGAATTTCGAAATTCTATTTATTAACTGAGTAATTAATTAAATTCCAAAGATCACTCTTATAAAAAATCGCCTTTTTTCTTCTTTTTTTCCCTTCATTTAGTTATGGTTGGTTGGTTGCATAAAATTTTCGCATAAATAATTAAAAAAGCTGGAACAGACCTTTAAAATTCATAGACTGGCAAACTGTCAGTTTAAATGATGATTTTTTATCACAGCGGTTGTAAACCATGGAGGAAAAAGATAGGTGGTGGTGAAGTAAACCGAAAAAGGGTCGCAATATTAAACCATTTATCGCTCAAATTTTAATGTCCCAAACAAAAGCATGTGGAAGGGATTTTGTATTAAGACGAATTGAAAGGAATGAATTACAGCTGAAGCGTATTTTACGAAGTAATAGTAATTTTTTAAAATGGTCTTTTTTCTATTATATCATTTATTTTTAAAAAATGTTTGCTTTTAAAATAATTGGAATTGATATATTCGAAAAAATTAAATGTAAAAATAAAATTAAATAAAATATTGAAAACATTTGATTTGAACTAAAAATTGTATTACTAAAAGTTTTCTTTTTTTTTTTTTCAGAACTTTTTAATACTTTATAACGTAGATGAAAAAATGTTTTTAATTTAACAATATATTAATAACTCTATGTCAATATATAAAATATAATTATGAAAACATTCTTTTAAAATCATGCGCGAAAACTTAAATAACAAATATTAGTCTAAAATCTAGATTTCAGAGTGCAGACGATTTTAAGACATTAACGAAAGAATGTTAACTTTTCAAGCAAAATCTTAAATGATGCTTCTATATTGATATTTCAAAGTGACGGCTAGGTTACATTTATGTTATATTTAAGTTACGGTAGGGTAATGTTAAGTCGCAGACAGATTATGGTTATGGTACAAAAATTTACGGTTAGGAATTTGTCCACAGAGTCAACATTACGCATGCTTTGTTAAAAATATACACTTTTGTTAAATGGCTCTGAAATTATAATACTATATACCAATCTTTTATCATCGCGTATCGATTTCATTCACGGTATAGTCGGATTTAAGAGTAATATAATTAGTTTGAAATTCAAAATATTTCACTTGGGATTTCTATGCGAAAAAAATAATTAGTTACGTGTTTTAACAGTGATTTTTACGGGTAAATATCAACACTTTAACACGAAACTAACGCAATCGTTGGATACATGTTCCCTCCCGTGTTTCTCCTTGCTCATTTTAAGTATTTTTAGATCTTAATATTAGTTGTTGTTTTTAAAACCGATTTTTCACAAAGTCAGCTGCGACGTATTTCAGACAATGCATTTCTGCATGCTTCCAGTTAATGATAAAATCATACAAATTTCAAGTTCGTTTAATATTGTTAATACGGACCCGGGCAACGCCGGGCGGGTCAGCTAGTGAAAAATAAAACAGTAAAGAATGTCTCATTGACATTTTGCCCCTTTGCTTTTGAGAATGGTGTAATATGTAATTCTTCTAAAAAGATTGTTCTTTTATGTATACGTTCTTCATATCTATATATGTATATATATATATATATATATATTAAATACTGCTTTACTTGCACATAGTAAATATAAACAAAATATCAAGACTAAGTAATCATAAAAAACAGTTTCAAAACTATAAACTTTTTTTTTCTTTGAGAGAGGGAGAAATGACGGTGTAAACTTCATAAAATTGAAGCTACAATGCCTTTTTTTCTGACAAAAGTGTATAAATGGAGCCTTTTCCATTTTTTTCGCCCCACCTCATCTCTCTCTGTCTACTAACTTATTAGGAATTTTATAAGTATGCTGTTATAAACTTAATATCCGTTATTTACAAGAAGAAGCTGATCCAAAAGCGCGTTTCATTCGTTTCATGCGTTTTATATTTTCATTACTCCGCTAAAATCATTTACGCAGATTATACTAAAACATTTAAAAAATATATGATTTTTTTTTTTTTGGTAATTATTTCGAAACTAATTGTTGTCCTCGGTAGAGAACTAGGAAATCTGAAGTATATCTGAATCTTTTTATTGGTTGAATTCAGCAACTTATTTTTCGTTCTCTGATTGTTGCCACAATGACAAAAATGTAATAAAAACTTTAAAAAATAATAATAATTTGAAAACAAATTGTGATACAGATTTCAAAAAATTTCATTTAAAAGTGCGGTGTTAAGAATGTGCGATGTTTAGAAAGTTAAAAATCTGCAGTTCCAAAAATTGTAAAACTGAAACATTTAAAATTTGTTTTGATAGGTCCGAGAATATTAATGTTGAATCCATGTCGTACGTAATATGAGACGTTCAGAAGTCAGTCTGATTAACTACATCAAATAAAAATGAACATTTTAAACTGTTAAAGTTGTATATCTACAACTACTGTTTTTTTTTTTTTTTTTTTTTTTTTTTTTTTTTTTTTGTCGTTGGTCTAGGAATATTAATGTTTAATGCATAGCGTACGTAATATATGACTCGTTATTATTATCATAAAAATGATGTGAAAGACTGGGTGAAGCAAAACTGAATATTAAACCATTCAAATGTCAATTCTCCCAAGCTTATGTAAAATATCTTGGACACTTAGTGGGTCAAGGTCTTAGAATTGCAGGAGAACTGAAGATTCAAGCAATAAAAGAGTTTCTAGTTCCTACTACTTAAACTCAAATTCAACCTTTGTTTGGTTTAGCCGGATACTATCGAAATTATATTCCGGACTTTTCTGTAATTTCAACGCCTCTCATTAATTTATTAAAGGGAAAGGTTCGCAAGTCAACAGTTAGAATGGAATGACGAAAGTCAAAAAGCATTTAATGAACTGAAAGTTAAACTCTTTGAAAATCCTGTCTTACACAGGGTGTCCCAGAATTAATGGGATAAACTTAAAGGGTAGGAAGGGGGCATCACAAGGATTCAGAATTGCATAGTAACCCATTTTCGGAAACGTTTTCCTGGAATGGTAATCACGACGCAAATTCCAAGAAGGACAGGACAAGAATAACAGGAGAAATCATCTTTATTATCCTTAGTACAGCAAAAAAATAAGTAAAAAGAACATTAAAAAGACAACGAGCATTATCAAAGTAGGTGTTCGAAATTACGACCCTGAGCCGTGTTGCATAGAAGTGCATCTCCGGAGCAAGGAAGATCTAATGTTTCCGAAAATACCGGGAATGTCCCGAACTTCATTCAACAGTTGACACGATACATGCAACAAAATCATCACCACTTTCCAATATTATCACGGCATTTTTTGCAGAACTAAGAAAAATAAACATGTTTTCTGTCCCGGTTCGTGTCCTTTCTTTCTTGTGTTTGTGTCGTCATTACCGCTCCAGGAAAACGTTTCCGACCATGGGTTGCTATGCAATTCTGAATCCTTGTGATGTCCCCTACCGCCCCTTTAAGTTTTCCCATTACTTCTGAGACACCTATATAGTCCTGACTTTACAAAGCCTTTCATTCTTCAGTGTGATGCTTCAAATTTAGGAATTGATGTAGTGTTATTCCAGTGGAATGAAATAATGAAGAACATCCTATGATGTACTCGAGCAAAAAGTTTTCAGACAGAGAACGAAAGTTTAGTACCACCGAAAAAGAATGCGCCTTTATTGTGTTTGCAGTGGAAAACTGCGATGTTATATGGATGGCCATCAAAAGTTTAAAATCCAGACAGACCATAGCCCCTCAGTATGGTTAGAAATAAACAGCGGAACTAATCAAAGACTTTTGATTAGAATGCTAATCTGTACATATGCTAATTTGTATGACAGTTAATTTTGAATTTATTGTTTTAAATGTGTGTAAATTATTTTTCAAAAGTATCATGAGTATTTGTAAATTTATTTTGTATAAATTATTTTTACTTTTTACGGTCAGAATAAGTATGGTCCAAGGTACTTTTTTTAACTAGTGGTTCAAGAACTATAATTTAAAAAGAAACTTTTCCTCGACTAGGTCCGGAAAAGTTTTCTCCAGGTGGAGAGGAGTCTGTAAAGAACTTAATTTTTCAAGCCAACGGATAGATCGCACTACTCGTCAGATGGTCGGAAAGAAAATAACTTTCCTAAAAAACAAGAGAGATTTTTTTTTAGCAGAGTGTGTGCTCGGATTTTTTAAAGTGAAGGTGATGTGATATCGTGCCCGTAAATGTGGAATATGTATCTTCAAGAAATTCTATTACTACTTTTGTTTATTTGTTTGTGCGCGTGTCTCGTCTTTGTTAAATGTGTAAAATAAATGGAAAAAAGGGACAACAACGTGTTTTCTTTTGGAGTAACATAAATAATAGATTAGTCACACTCTCCCTGTTCCCTTATAATATATATATATTTATTTAATTATTTTCTATTATTTAAAAAGTAATAAGAAATAAAAAAAGTTTAGTTAATACCTTATATAATTTTAAAATAGAAAATAAAAGTAAATAAACAGGTTATTAGTAACTAAGCAACAATAGGCGTACTACATGTGATGCATAAAATTCCATTTTTTGAAATGTAATGCGCATATGGCATCTATGTCAGGTGTGTATTTTAAATGTGTATATAATGTGGATATTTTACATGTATGTATAAAATGAAATAAGGGAAAGGATTATATTTTAAAGTAACTGAATACATTAAGAATGACGAACATAGGAACAATGTTTGGCAATTTATCACATCCGCTTAACAAACATAAAAATATCACATTTCGTTGACATTTTTTTAAGCAATCTATGTTAAGAATAATGAAAAATATATTGGTAGAAAAAAATCACAATAACGAGGTCTGTTTTTAATGCTAGAAATATTGCTAATATTGAATATTACGATACTATTCCGCAAGTCAAACAAAAATACCATCACAATGACAGACATATTTACGTCTATCTGTAACAACATATCATAAAATCAGCAAAACTGGAAAAGTATAGGTGTAGTTTGTTATATATGTATTAATTAAAAAGGTAAAATTAAATAATAGATTCAACCGATGATTGGCGCAAGTTAATTGACATTTTTTGGCATATAATGAACTTTAAAAAAGAAGAGTTAAATTGATCCGACTTATTCCATAACCGAGTCTGCAGAAAATTGGCGTATATTGAAACAGAAGGTTTTTTTTTTTTTTTTTTTTTTTTGGATAAATTTTGATATTTTTTCGTTTTATGAACACCATGCCAAAATGTATTTTAATTCGCTATTTATTTCAACTCAAACGTGCAAATAGTTTTTATTGCAAACATTGCCTAACTTGCTATTTATTGAACCCGCTTTTTTCTCTTTAATTATTATTTAACCGTAAGAATGCAAAACTGTTAAATTTGTTATTTTTTGAATTAAAAAAAAAATATTGCGTTATAAATTAAATTATTCCTTATTTCAAAAATGAAAATGTTTACTGCAGTTTACTGTTATTAAGAAACAATTACGTTTTCATGTCTCTATTTAAATGGAATTTTTGAAAAAATATTTTAATGTAAACATTTGTTTGTTCTGTTATTTTTCATATATTCTTTGTTTAATAAAATTGTACTCGAAACTCTGTAATTTTGAAATGCAATATTATAAAAATTGTTTTACTTTCGCACCAACAATGTTAATTTGCTTGAAATATTTCATTTGACGCCAATTTTTATGCTTGGCGACAATCGAGTGATATAACGAAATACCGAACGCAGCCAAATATTTTTTTGGAGGAAACATTTAACATGTTTCACATCAAATTTATATGTTTCACATCGTTTTATGTTTCTTGTGTACCGAATCATGGGAGAAAATTTTTTTTATTCAGGAGAACCCAATTATGGAATATTATTCATTTTAAAAAGTTCTAGGTACTACTAGGTTATCCCGTCGGCCAAAAAATTTCGCCAAACCATAAGATTAAATGCCAATAATGGATGATCGTGAATGTCACATTCAATGACATTAAATACGATTCACGTGTTTAAAATGTCATTAAGTGATTTTTATTTTGACTTTTTATTAATATTTTTATTAATATTCTACTAATTATTTGTTTTTTCGTTATTAAAAATAAAAATTATGTCAATACGTATAATTTGGCTATTAGTTTGGCGATTTGTATAATTTGGCGAAATTGGTCGACGGGAAAATAGAGTAGTACCAAGTTCTACTATCCCCATTTTGATGAAACTTGCATTGTTAATTAGATAATTTTTCAAGGGCATTTTTAGTATATTTCCTATTTAATTGCTCTACATTGCTCAGTTATAATGTTAGTCAGTTATGTTGGAGTAAGTTTCTATAATCATCTGAAAACGTTATGAAAGATTAGTCTTTATAAAAACTACGGTGCTATTCTGTTATATAGTCGACCGATTTCGCCAAATTATACAAATCGCCAAACTATTAGCCAAATTATATATATTGACATAATTTTTATTTTAAATAATAAAAAAACAAATAGTAGAATCGTAATAACTATACAAATAAAAAGTCGAAATAAAAATCACTTAATGAAGTTTTAAACACGTGTATCGTATTTAATGGGGTCAATCCATTTCAAGTGGTCCAGCACTGGTCGCTCGACTATTTTTAAAAAATCTGTTTTTTTTTTTTTTTTTTTTTTTTTTTTTTTTGTACAACAACCCTAACATGATGGAAGTTCAAAATGACCATTATTTTAATTTTACTATTTTTTGTTTGTGCATGGCGGCTATCTTTGTTTCATCGTGTGCAGCGATTTTCTCAGATACTAGGATACACAAAATTGTAAATATCTCGTCTTTTATTTTCCCATATGAAATGGGGTTTGCAACATTTTGTTCAGAATAAAATAGGCTAAATAGACAGTGATAGAAAAATTTTGAAAAATAAATTTTTATAAGTGAAATTTTAGTACAAAATTTAGGATTTTTTCCAAAATCTATCCGTTTGCAAGAGGAAAATTTTCATGCAAGGCAAACTGTAAACCTTACACAATTTTTTCTGCAAATAGGTCAAAAGCGTGTGTACCAGGGCTGGCAAGTTTCTGCCAGGGTGGTTAAAACCAGCGGTTAAAACCGGCATGGCAGAAACTAATTTCTGCCAGTAAGTGGCAAAAACTAGCAGAAACTAGGAAATAGTACTACTAAGAACTTTAACTTGCAATGATTCATAATTCACACATGTATTTAATATATAAAGAGTTCAGTTAAAAGTTTAAAAATAATGATTATTAATGTTATTCAAAGTAGCAAAAAGTTTTAAAAGGATCATATAAATATACATTGTTTATGTAACAATTTTCTGTCACTTGAAAAACAAAAAATTTCATAATGGTTATCTGATGCTGTACTAATTTAAATGTTGTTATTATTGTTTTTACAATCGGATTTCGATTTAAAAGTTTTAAAAAAGAAATTTACAAAAAAAAAAAAAAAAAAACTATATTTTAACATCACTTTTCAGAGTATTTTTAAATAAATAATACACTGCAACAACTTAAAAAATATCTACTAGTATTTATAAAGAGAAATGGTTATTGTGAAAATACATAAGTAAATAATTGGGGCACAAAAGTAACAGAAAAAAAAATTTAATGAAATATCTTATACAATTATTATACAACTAGCAGGCTATGCCCGCTTCGCTGGTCAATATTTCCAAACGAACCTTGACTCAAAGAAAATGGTGATTTAAAAATTTAATTTTAAAGCAGTATAGACCACCCTGGAATGTCCTTCCGTATTGCTGAAAGTCAAGCCAACGCCACTGTAATATTGTACTATTGTAAGTCTTGGCAAAAAATTTGGGCAATTAAGCACCATCTCTTTTATTTTATCATTTATAGTAGAGTTTTGTATGAACATGAGACCGTTATGACAACAGGAATCAAAATGTTCTCGAGTCATCACACTATTATATTAGAGGGCATTGAAATGATTAGTGAGATTGATTATCAAACTCAATTAACTTTCGGATTGTACATTATCATTTCTTAGTTCTTAAAGTCCCGACATCTGAACTTGCACTATGTGTAGTTCTGGTAGCCTAGATACAATGTCATTTCATGTTACATTTTTTAATAAACGTCCTCTTCTAGCAGGTCTACTGTAGTTTCCTATCTACCTTAATCTGTTCCAGCAAGAATACATAGAGTAAAAAATGTAAAGAATTATTGACAGATAAAGAAGAGTTTTTGGTTGTTAGTATTTATGACGGCCATTTATCTACACGTGTGATATTGGCCCTAAGGAAAGGGTGCCCTCCGTGGGGGTGGCAGACGAAGAAAGGTGTTTCACTTATATATTTATTAGAACAATGAAGCATAAAAAGTACGTTTTAAAGCTCTATTATTTGAATAACATTAAAATACATCAGTTTCACTGCCTCTTCCTTTTATAAAACAGTTGCAAACATGTAGCCGTTAAATCAGAATAATCTCGATGACTAAATTTTGTAGAAAAATAAGTCTTTAGTTTACATCTAATAAAATCTTTCTACCTTCTGCAATCGATTCCATTATGATTTTTAGTGTCAAACATCAGAACTGCTAGAAACGATATTGTTACAAATGTACCAGACTTATTTCATGTTTGTCCTCAAATAAATGTGAAATTTACGATCATCCATTATTGGCATTTAATCTTATAGCTTGACGATAGTTTTTTGTTCGACGGGGTAATGAAGTAATGTCTAATAGTTTAGTATTTGACATAGTTCGGTTGATAGGGCTTATCGTTAATTAAAACTTCTACGTAATTATGAAAAACAAAATTTTCAGTTGTCGAGATTTCATGTACATTTTTTTCTTAACCAATTTTAAAGTATATTTATTTACCTTACAATTTTTTTTAATTGTAATGAATGATAAATTAATTGCAAATATTTTTTCATTATAATAATGTCATGTTTGTGTTCGGGTCCGCCGAATTATATTACGCTAATAATAATTAACATACATTTATTACGATACATCACATAACTTCACGCACAAAAAATACACACATCTCAAGAACATAGAACAGAAGAATAAAGTAGCGGATAGAGACAGCTTAATACAATAATGTTAAAACTTAGACTGAGTAATGAAATGGGGAAAAAATAAAAAAAACCCTACATGGTTTCGGTGAGCTGTTTTCTTGGTATTTATGTTAAAGTGATATTACACTTATAAACTTTGACAAAGGTTATGATAAAAGTATTATTTCTTCAATTTTATTTTTTAATGATGATTTTAATTGCTATTTTATAGAAATGTACAATGAAAGCATATTACAATCTTTTTAATATTAGAATATTAATAATTATAACGCATTCTATTCAAATATTAATGACATAATCCTAAAAAAAAAAACAGACACTGGATTTTGGCGATTTTAGTGGCAAGCACTCTTGGACGAACTGAATTTTCAGAAACCTAAAAATTTTCATGAATCAAAACACGGAATTATCGGCAGACAATTAATGACGTGAACAGTTCCAATGATAATTCCTAAACGCTGCGCGCCTATTAAAACGAAACATCAACAACAAAAAAAACATCATTGGGAACAAGAAACTGACTGTGCAGCAGGCTCTAAAATGGACGAAACTCGTCAATGCCGCGGTCACTAACGTACGTATGAGAGCTGCGCGCCCATTTAAACAAAAGAAAAAACCACTGGATATACGAAACTCGCTGTGTAGCAATCTTTAAAGTGCACGAAACCCGCTGTGCAGCAATCTCTAAAGTGCCCAAAACTCGCTGTGCAGCAATCTCTAAAGTGCACGAAACTCGTCAATGCCGCAGTCACTAACGTACGTATGAGCGCTGCGCGCCCATTTAAACAACAACAACAAAAAAAACACCACTGGATTTATGAAACTCGCTGTGTAGCAATCTCTAAAGTGCATGAAACTCGCTGTGCAGCAATTTCTAAAGCGCACGAAACTCGCTAGTTAGCAATTTCTAAAGTGCACGAAACTCGCTAGTTAGCAATCTCTAAAGTGCACGAAACTTCCTGTGTAGCAATCTCTAAAGTGCACGAAACTCGCTGTGTAGCAATCTCTAAAGTGCACGAAACTCGTCAATGCCGCAGTCACTAACGTACGTATGAGCGCTGCGCACCCATTTAAACAAACAAAAAAAAATCATTGGATGCATGAGACTCGCTGTGCAGCAGTCTCTAAAGTACATGAAACTCGTCAGTGCCGCGGTCAACGCTCTTATGAGCTTCTCTGCGCGCCCATTTAACCCCCCCCCCAAAAAAAAAAAAAAAATTACTGGATGCACGCAGCTAGTTGTGCCACAACGAAACTCGTCAAAGCTGCTGTCTCTAACGACTCTAAAACCCAAAGAAACATCTCTGGATGCACGAAAATCTCATTGGAAAAATTTCTAAAATGGACAAAACTGGTTAATGCCGAGGTTACTAACGCCGGAATCAAACTATTAAAATATGCATGGGTTTGTTCAAAAATACGCGATAAAATATTGAAATATTTTTCTAATGTTTATAAGACATAAATATTATGCTAATTTTTAATTAAGAAAAAAGTATTTTTCATATAGGCATGCTCTATCGTATTAACATTTCACATTATAATATTAAGAGTAATAAAATTATGAGAAAAAGAAAATATAAATGCACAATACAATGTAAAATACAAGGAAAAGTAACCGAAACGAACATCAATACCAAGAAAACAACTTGCCAAAGCCGGGTAGGGATTTTTTGATTTTTTCCCCGTTTCGTTATGCAGTCAAAGTTTTAACCTTTAACATTGTTGCATTAAGCTGTCTCTATCCGCTACTGAAGAATAATAAAAAGCATCATGGGAGTAAAGCATGGGAGTGAAAGTTGTAGTCCTTTTTTCACGATCTCTAACGGCTTGGTAAATACATAACAAATAATTTTACCGACACATTGAAAATATTGCTTTTTTGGTGATAGTGAAATAACTGCAGACAAAAAAGATATAATAGTAAGACTAAAATACAGATTTAACGACTGCCATGCGTATGACTTGGCGGGGGTCCGATAAGTACGCTAATTCTAACAATTTAAATATCCAGATAGACTGTAAACAAATAATGGGTACTACTTGATTATTCCGTCAAATTATACAAATGGACATAATTTTTATTTTAAGTAACCAAAGAATCAATAAATTACTAAAATGTTAATAGAAATACAAATAAACATTGAATTAAAATATTTTGATGATGTAACAATTACGTATAATAAATTTAATGTTAAATGAATGTGACATTTACGATCATCCATTGACATTTAACCTTATACTTTGGCGATAGTTTTTTGGTCGGTGGGATTATCAAGTATTACCAAATAATATAAACAAATTGTATAAACAATAATATTGCCAATAATATTTAGGTGCAGGTGTCATCTACGGATCCCGTTGGCGCGATTGCAGCAAATTGCGATTTTATGCCTCACGTGGTAATCCGGTAATAGTTGATTATTTTTGAGTAAACTATTTCATTATTTTTCTTTTCTCTTTTAAAATTATATAAATTGTTTTGTTCCATAATTATTTATTGACTTAGTTTATTATTATTATTTCCTTTCTAAAATAATAGAAAAATAAATAAAAGTAATATAAATGTAATTGGTATTTGAAAACGCAGTGTTCTCCAAATTGGCATCATAAAAAAAATCACGCCAAGGTGATGCGTGTATAAAAATGGAAAAATCTTCGCAATAATATAAACAAAAAAAAAAACGTAAACAAATAATTAAGAATTCGCCATTTCGATAGTTTTTTTAAATAACATCAAGCATAAAATCAAATAACATCAAGGTTAATTCTCCAGTCGGGCAGCAATAGTAAATTTTTTTTTCGCCTGTTTCATAATAAAAAAAATCAAAGAAAGACACCGTAGGAAAAATCGTCTTTCAAAAAAATTGGTTGCCTGTAAAGTCGGTATACGGGCGAAAGTTTTACGTGACAACGACTTTGAGTTGTAAAATAATTTTAATGTGAATATTCATTCGTATAGTAGGAAGAAGGATGAAATAATAGTAACAATTTAAAACATTTATTTATACAAAGAATTATATTTAAAACATTAATTTATACAAAGAATCTTGCACTGAATTTCATATTAACAAAATTTTATTTTTACCTTTACACATACATACGTATTTATATACAAATATACATACAATAACTTGCAATACACTGTGTTTGTTAAACACATTTTACTTCATGTTTATTGATGTCAAATGTTGAATTTTGTAAACAGCATATTAAAGAATTTTTCAATGAGCAGAATATAACTAAAGTAAAATGGCTTTCACTAATCACATATCATTAGTTTTCCATAATATACCACCGAATTACGAAATAAACTACACTTATTTTCTTTGTACTTTATACTAATAACTAATACATAACGTATTTCGTCTTAGTTTGATACTATCTAAAATTCCTATTAAGCACCGCCCCTTCCTTGCAGCGAATTCACATTCACGTTCAGAAAATGGTCCCACAAGTGACCGGAAAAAGTTAAGAGAAAAGTGAGCGCGTATCGTGAGCGGAGCGTAACGTAACGTAACGCAGTTTCTTGAAGTGTCTCCCGGCAAACCAATTTACAAGACGTTGTCACGTCAAAAACATAAATTTAATAACTTCTAATTAAATAATCTAATTTTCTGTAATCGGATTTATGATCTAAAAGTATCCTTAATACATAAACAAAACAGCGCAGTTGTCATGTACGCGCCGAGGTCGGTGCGATAATTTTTTACACTAATTTGGCGGAAACATCGTTTTCGAATACCAGTTTCATATATGTATTTAAATTATTTTCTATTATTTAAAAAATAATAATAATTAGTATTTAAATAATAAGTATAGAACAAAACAGTTTACATAATTTTAAAGAAGAGAAAGGAAATGAAAAAACATTTTATTAATAATTAAGTAACAATAGTCGTGTTGCCATGTCAGGCAAAATAACATAAATTTAGTGTGCATTAGTTACCTCGGTGTGTGTATGATATCTGTGCAAACAAAACTTCCGATAATATAATAAATGATGTCATATTTATTTTCCTTTGAATTTTTTTATATTAATTTTTCACGTGGATACTGTTCAACTAAAAATTAATTGCCGAGGAGAAATTATTGTTCCATATTTTGATTTTCTTGGCAACAGGAAATAAAATGGTTTTTTTTTATCGGAAAAATTTTAATTGATTCTGTATGAAAAATAATGAAATTTTGAGTTATTAAGGAAAATATTTGAATAAATAAATTAAAAATTAGCCTATGTTCACCGGAAATAGTGTAGCTTTCCAACGGTGAAAGAATTTTTCAAAACCGTCAAGTAGTTTCGAAGCCTATTCAATTCAAACAAACAAACAAACAAACAATCAATCAAATCTTTCCTCTTTATAATATTAGTATAGATATTGAAAGAACAAATTTATTTTTTGTGGGAAAAAATAATATACTAAAAGCATTTTATAATATAGGATTAATTTTGCTAACCATTCTTAATCTAGACTGCTTTTTATTTTGTTCTGAATGAAAGAAAAGTAAAAAAAAATTCTTTCAAGACCAGCGTTACTTGCTGGTAATGTTACTAATGAGAATGTGAAATTTGAAAAATTCTAGGACTTCTGCTACTAAGTGTTGTTACATACGGCACAAAATTTAGATTAATATCAAAAGACATTTTTCTTGTCCTTTCTTTATGCTTATTTGTCTATCAGATTCCAATACAAATTTATATTTTAATTAAAACTAATTACAGTATTTTCCTTGTTATTTATCCTGAATAAAATGTATGTAAGCAATTTAATACTAATAAAAAAGTCTTGGATTATTTCATGAAATGAGTTTATGCCAATTGTTGCCAGTTTCTGCCGGTTAAAACCGGTTGTAACCACTTTCTGCCACTGGCATGGCAGAAACCATTTTCTGCCGGCAAAAACCCAGCCCTGGTGTGTACTCATACACCAAGTCCCAGATCTGGGAGTTGATTTCTCTTTGCGAAAAAAATTCCGAAATTCGTCAAAAATTTCAAAAATCGCACTTTTTAGGCTTTGATATCTCTGGTGGGGCACGAGATAAAAATCTGAAATTCTGGCCTTTGATAGTATTGTGTAGTAGTGTTATGTACAAAAAATTTCAAGAAGGAGATTTGACTACAAGCTGAGATATGACATGGACAATATGTGAAAACAATACTGCCAAACTATTGTAACCTACTATGTAATTGTTCAACAAGACAGTCAACCTAACACAATTTTTTCTACAAATAGGTCAAAAGTGCGTGTACTCATACACCAAGTCCCAGATCTGGGAGTTGATTTCTCTTTGCGAAAAAAATTCCAAAATTCGTCGAAAATTTCAAAAATCGCACTTTTTAGGCTTTAATATCTCTGGTGGAGCACGAGATAAAAATCTGAAATTCTGGCCTTTGATAGTATTGTGTAGTAGTGTTTTGTACAAAAAATTTCAAGAAGGAGATTTGACTACAAGCTGAGATATGACATGGACAATATGTGAAAACAGTACTGCCAAACTATTGTAACCTACTATATAATTGTTCATACCTCCAAAATTTTAAATTAATTATTTATGGTACAAAGTTAAATGTTAATTACAAATATCTTCTTCAAATGCTTCTGTGTGATTTAAACAATTCAAAATGTATGCTAAGCCAATACACTATTTGTCCAGATGAACAAATCTACTAGAAATGCTATTGCAACAATTTTACTCGGAGCACATTTCAGGAAAAGTAAATTACAGACGATGGGTTGCAACTGATCGAGTTGACATGGTTTCAATTATTAAACCTAGAGAATTTCATTCAAGTTAACAAGGGATGACAAGACTTGGGTGGCTTCAAATAAAATTTTGAGAAAGAACAGCCTAATGGACTGACAACAGTAACTGGTCGAACTCATAGCATCTCGTAAATAGTGATAAGCTCTTTGTTGAGCATATATAGTATCTTTGTAAATTAAACGTTTATTATTTAACTGTTTTCAACAAACGATATTTTCTGCGTAAATATTGTAATAAAAGAGATTAATCTCATTTCTCCTAATGTACTCGTAATAGCATTTCTTAAATTTTTTTTAATCACCGTATCTCATCTTATAGTCAAATCTCCTTCTTGAAATTTTTTGTGCATAACACTACCATAAAATACTATCAAAAACCAGAATTCCAGATTTTTATCTCGCGCCACACAAGAGATATCAAACTTCAATGTGAGGAAATAGCTGCACACGATGAAACAAAGATGGCTACCATGCTCAAACGAAAAATATTAAAATTAAAGTAATAGTCTTTTTGAAATTCCCTCATATTAGGGTTGGTGTACAAAAAAAATTCAGATTTTTTAAAAACGGTCAATCAACCAAAATATTTTCGGATCCATTGAAATGGACGAATAGCATTTCCAGTATGTTTTGTTCATCTGGACAAATAGTGCATTGGCTTAGCATACAATCTGAATTATTTAAATCACGATTTAAACAGAATTTCAAGATGATCTTGGTAACTTTGAATCATCAACCATTAGTTTAATATTTTGTAGGTATGAACAAACACATAGCAGGTTACAATAATTTAGTATTGTTTTTACATATTGACCATGCCATATCTCAGCTTGTAGTCAAATCTCTTTCTTGAAATTTTTTGTACATAACACTATTACACAATACTATCAAAGGCCAGAATTTCAGATTTTTATCTCTTGCTCCACCAGAGATATCAAAGCCTAAAAAGTGCGATTTTTGAAATTTTCGACGAATTTCGTAATTTTTTTCGCAAAGAGAAATCAGCTTCCAGATCTGGGACTTGGTGTATGAATACACGCACTTTTGACCTATTTGTAGAAAAAATTGTGTAAGGTTGACTGTCTTGTCGAACAATTACATAGTAGGTTACAATAGTTTGGCAGTATTGTTTTCACATATTGTCCATGTCATATCTCAGCTTGTAGTAGAGATGGGAAATATAGTTATTTTTGGTTAACAGGTTACATCGTTCACACATTCACAGGTAACAGGTTTCAACAACCTGTTATTTTTGTAACGTATAACTAATCGATGAGACTATGCTGTCAACAGACATTTTAATTTGAGGGCCGTTAATTAAGGTATCTTGAATAATTTTGATACATAAGTATAGACGCTGTTTTGGTTCAGACAAACCTGCGCCTTTAAAATCAACATAGAGTTAAAATTTTAATTTTTGCAAGACAAAAACTTAGTATGATACTTTACGTTTCACGTATTATTATCGTTTTCTTGCACTAAAAATGCATTTTTCCTAGTTGAAAATTTATAAGTATCATAAATCAGTAAATTTTGCCCGTAGAGCTTTTTTTTGCTGATTTACTTGTTAAAACACATAAAAACTTTTTCTAAATAAAAGTTATAGGAAACTTACTGAACACTGTATAAAATATGTAGTTTCTTAACAATTTGAAAAATAATTATTTTAATGTAAATTAATATTTATATGATGCAGAAGAACGTTTAAAGCATTTTCGCAATTGTTACAATGATTCCAAAACTGACGGTTTAGATATTACCTTTTTCTAAACGATCAGAAATATCCTCCATAAAAACAATACCGTTTTAACAATGCGATTTGTTCAAAAATATAATTGATCTTCATTCGTTAGCACCTTGATTTGAAGTTCGAATTTTGACATCCCCGAATCATTATCTGTCAACGCATATTCAAAGCTTATCCCACACGAGAACGAAACATTACTTGTACATTTTTAATCAAATGTCATTCATCCCACAAATTTCCTATGTGCAAGTACGTATTTAAAATCCTCTCCCCAAAACTTGTGACAGGCCAAAAAATGACGTTGGTAGTGTAAAAGTAGCGCCCTATAAATTTCCGCGTCCGTCAGAACTGCCCCCCCCCTTCGCCCCCCCCCCTCCCACCCTTTTTCGAATGGCTGTGTCCTTACCAGGCTATTTTTCTTCTTTTTTTTTCAGTAAAATACAATTACAAAAGTAATTTTTTTCAGTTCGTATTTTCTAACGACGCAATATTGACAAAATAATAATGATAAAAAAAACAGTAATAAACGTTTTATTAAATAAAAATCATAGCGCCAGAATACCCCCCCCCCTTCCCCAAATACCATGAGTACATAGTAATATCCCTTTTAAATATTCAAACTCAAAGATTGCCACCTTTTACCCATCTAACTACATCAACGAAAGATTATGTCCCGTGCCCGAGCGATAAAACAGCCTTCTATTAACAATTAAATCCGTAAATCACTTTAATTCCATTTTTCAAACAGAGATTCCTTCCCATTAAGAATATGACCAAAGATGGCCGACATTACCTCCTTGCTTTTTAATAATCTGTAAGCGTCACATACTAACTTCACGTACTTTAGAATAAAAACACATTTTTCCCTCATTTCATTTTCAGTATTCTACCTATTTGTTTGATAAAAACAATTTTCATTATTCCAGCTATTTCTTTCAATAAATGTTGTTTTCGTTATTCTACGAACTGATTCTATTGCTTTAATCTTTGTAACTGTGAGCGTTATAAAATATTCAAACGATAAAATATATTCTGTGAAAAATCGAAGCCAGATGTTTTTAAATATCATAGAATAATCAACAACGAATAGCTTTTGAGAGATTTTATCACGTGAACTTTTGAGATAGCAAAATGACAAGGTTTCCTATGATTGGCTTCCTTGATTAGACCAAAAGAATTTTTAATGTCTTGGACAATGCAAAAGGAAAACGGGTCCTATAATTGTCTTCCTTGATTAGACCAAAAGGATTTTTAATGTCTTGGACAATGCAAAAGGAAAACGGGTCCTATGATTGGCTTCCTTGATTAGACCAAAAGGATTTTTAATGTCTTGGAATCGTAGATAGACAGTGACGCGTCAAAAAGAAAGTTTCATAGGGTTTTTTTGTACGTCGGAATTTTTTTTCTCTCTCTCTCTCTGTCTCAAAAGCGTTTTAGTGCAGTTGGGGATTTTTGCTTTCTGCAGTAATAGAAATTCTTTGCCTCAGAATTCAAATAGATTTATAAGTTGGATATATATATATATATATATATATATATATAACTAAACTTTTATTAATTTATAAATATGTATTCCTAAAGTGATTTTCAGCCTTACTATTTGTTTCTTCTTTTTAAAATGCTTTTCATACGAGGCGTTCCAAAATTAACAGGGACTTTTTGGTAATCTGTTATTGAATAATAAGCCTTTGGTTAATATTACGAATATTTATCTTGTTATGTTAAATAATGCCCATCTCTAGCTTGTAGTCAAATTTTACAACAACACAAAGTTTACAGCAATAGTAAGTTCTTGAAATTTTTTGTACATAACACTGTTAAACAATACTATCAAAGGCCAGAATTTCAGATTTTTATCTTGTGCCCCACCAGAGATATCAAAGCCTAAAAAGTGCGATTTTTGAAATTTTTGACGAATTTCGGAATTTTTTTCGCAAAGAGAAATCAACTCCCATATATGGGACTTGGTGTGTGAGTACACGCACTTTTGACCTATTTGTAGAAAAAATTGTGTAAGATATTCAGTTTTCCTTGCATGAAAAATTTCCTCTTGCGATCGGATAGATTTTGGAAAAAGTCTTAAATTTTGTGCTAAAATTTCACTTGTAAAAATTTATTTTTCAAAATTATTCTACGACCGTACATTTACCCTGTTTTATTCTGAACAAAATGCTGCAAACCCCATTTCAATTGGGAAAATAAAAGACGAGATATTTACAATTTTGTGTATCCTAGTATCTGAGAAAATCGCTGAACACGACGAAACAAAGATGGCCGCCATGCACAAACAAAAATTAGTAAAATTAAAATAACGGTCGTTTTGAACTTCCGTCATGTTAGGGTTGTTGTACAAAAAAATTCAGATTTTTTAAAAATGGTCGAGTGACCAAAAAAACATTTTCTGGACCACTTGAAATAGAGTGACCCAATTGATATTAAACATAAAAAGTATATGAAGCAAATTTACTTTTGATTCTTGAAATAATCTTTTTCTTCATACAAATGCAAGCTTATGTAGATCAAAAACATTTTTGAACTGAAGACACTTTAAGGACACTTTTACTTTTGAAACCGGTTCCGAAAATAACAATGCGCCTATTAAAAGTATCTGTAAAAAAATAAATAAATAAATAAATAAAAATAAAAAAATAAAACGGCTTATGTACAGATCGACCTCAGCTATCCAATGCAAAAAATCATTTAAAAATATATAACTACAAAAGAGATATCTTCATATTTTTTTCCATATGATCAGCACTGGCGAATGGGACTTTTCTCTTGATTGAAATAGATTCTTAATGACGAAGTATAAATAAAACAATATATCAATTTTTAATTCTTGCAAAGTGGGGTAACACCACAGGTTTTCTTTTAGTTAAAAAAAAAAATTGCTGCTATTAAGGAAAAACTTTTTATTTTTATACTTATTCATAAATTTAGTAAATCTTCGGAAATATACCTGTTTATTGTACAGTATCTCATACTTTCTCATGCTATCACATTACTTTTGCTATTTAGTTTTCGCCATAGGGTAGATGTGCCAGTAATGGACCCCCCTTAAGGAATTTCTCTAAAAAATAATTTTTTATTAATAGTTATAATTATTGTATTCCAATTTTTTTCATATTACATTAATCTTTCAACAATATTTAACTAATTCCATAGTTACATTTCCCAATAGAAATAAAAATTTAATTTTAAATAATAGAAATGTGTCTTAACACCCAAAAGCCCAGTAATGGACCACCTATGTTTCAGTAATGGACCGCCTATGTTCCAGTAATGGGCCACCCTACAAAAATAACAAATAATTGTTTTTAGGTGCGTTTTTAATTATGTAAATACGTAGCACCTATTGTTGTCGTTCAGTCCGTCCGTTTGTCCGTCTGTCTGTCTGTCCATCTGTCTGTCCGTCTGTCTGTCTGTCCATCTGTCTGTCCGTCTGTCTGTCCGCATATAACAACGCAAAAACTATCCAACCGAATCGTTTGAAATTTGAAATACATAATTATTACATAATTGTGTCGAGTCATTTCAAATTTTATGAAAATCGGATGAATAGATCAATTACAGGGAAAATCAAAAGAATTCCGTTACATTACGGTCAATGGGGAAAACAGTTTAGAATGCATTTTAATCGTTTGAAATTTAAACATATAATTATTACATAATTTCGTCGAGTTATTTCAGATCTTATGGTAATCAGATGCATAGTTCAATTACAGGGACTATCAAAAGTATTTCGTTACATTACAGTCAATGGGGGAAAAAGTTGCAAATGCATTTTGATGGTGTTACACTCATTCGAACATAATAAAATTGACATGAACTTATGACGTATATATATATACTAAAATATAAATTCTGTACAATCTGAGATGCAAAGAATATTTATTATTACATTACAGGGCCACACAAAAGTATTCCGCTACATAATGCTATACAGGGAAACATTGTTTGGGACATGTTTTAATTATATTAAACTGTGCCACATTTTATAAATATGATATACGTTGCTGAGTTGTAATGAAAATTACTTCCTGTATGTTTATAGGAACACAAAGAGTTCAACCACTGTACTGTATCCGAAGTATTGTCTACTATATCAGGAAGATCTGTATATTTTTAAAACTTCGTTATCGTACGAACGCACTTCATTTGCTACGCTTCACCTGCAATTTCCAACTTGTTTCAATTGTATTTTGCTCCAGAACTTAATGAAAGCATACTAATAAAACAAAATATTAAAACTTAAGTTATAAATTCATTACATTAAAGGATTTATAATGAAAAAAACATAAAACAAAATATTTAAAATTAAGTTATGAATTTATTATAATCAAGGATTTATAATGTGGATATAAAACAAAATATTAATGATATTATTAACTGTTTATTATTAACTAACATTAAAGGATTTATATTGTAAAGATATAAAACAAAATATTTAAATTTAAAGGATTTATAAGATAAAGACAATATTTTACTGAAATCAAGTTTAAATAAAATAAGGCATTAAAAAAAGTTTCCAATCTTCATTCATATCATTATCTAAATGATGTGCTGCGCAACTATGAAATATAAATAACAGATTTTCAATTTTATCATTCCTTTCCGATAGTCCAAACTATTCAATATGGAATTTTAGAATGCATTTAAAATGATAAATGTTCTTGCACTATCCAACCATCTTCAGATAAACATATAGCCCATCAATTTGGCACAGATTTATTCTACAATTTCACTTCAGAGATGCTTATATGGATATATTATCACAAATGGAACAATCTCATTATTTGCTGAAAAACATCCCATAACAGTGATTTGTTCTTTTTCGTTATTCGGTACTACATAATACACATCTTTAACTGATTTTGGGACCAAAATTTTCCTTGTTTTAAGAGCACAAAAGAAACCTTGTTTTAACCTTATTGAGAATTCTCTCTGCATGCTTTAGAATTCGGAAGAAAATATTAATAATATCTTGTTCCAAATATGATTTTACATTTCTGAACCAACTTAAAACAACTTCTTTTGTAACGGTACATCTAGATTTTGTCAAATGTTCTGCTTGTTTTTTGTACTAATTTTGGATGACTTTTAAAAACAACTATTTATAAAGAAATTGCCTTTATTAAACTCTAATAGGTAAAATGTAAGTATTAAATTTGATTATTTAGCAGTTCAGTTAAATCAAAATATTTTATCTCTACTGAAATAGCACTTTTTGTATTGGTCACTTGGGTGGTCCATTACTGGAAAATCACGAAATAAGCAATCCAGTAATGGACCCATCCCTCCTAAAATCTTAAAAATAAATAAAATTTTGTAAATGGCCATTGGTATATTAAATTCAATTTTTTAAATTGCTAACCAAACAAAAACATTAAATTTTTACGGAAAAATAAAAAAGATATAAACTAAGTAGGTAAAGTCATCTCTTAGCATGTTCATTATGATTTTCAGTGAAAAACAGAAAAAACTGTGAAACTTTATTTTCTGCTTCCTAATTGTTTTGACGAAAAGTGTAAAAAATTAATCCAGCTTATAAAGCATGCAAGGTGGAGTTCAGAAAAAAGTAATAAAAGATTAACTATTATTTATTATTTTTTTATAAACCAAAAAGTGCGAGGTGGCCCATTACTGGAAGGTGGTCCATTGCTGGCACATCTACCCTACCTTTTAAAAGTACAAAGATTAAAATATATATGAAACGGATCGAAAAATTAACGACGATGGTATCAGATAAGATAGCAAACAGTAATATCTCGCGGAATGCGCCAACTGAAACTGACAAGGAAGGTCTCCATTGGGGGCAAACTCAGAATTTTTTGAAAAAAATTCTAATTAAACTACTCATGTAGGTAATAAAGGATCAGTGAAAATTATCGGCGGAATTACATTATTAGATATGTAAAAAAAATAAAATAGTTTGGAATAATTGGCGTGAAAAGCTGAAAGCGATGCGGGATTTGGCGAGCAGTGCATTTCCTCGCCAAAAGCAGACGATTTTTAACGAATCTGAAAATTGATTTTAATTGACTTCACTGTTAAAAATCTGCAGCATTTATTGCAACGTCACTCCACTACTTTTATAGAATATCTCTTTTCTGACCAATGAGAATGCTCCATAGCACGGTGAATTGACCGTGTCATACACTGTTAAAAATCTGCTGCATTTTGTTGCAACGCACTCCACCGCTTGTATATAATATTTCTATTCCAACCAATGAGAAAGCTCCATCTCACGGCCAAGTAACCATTTTCTATACAAGCAAGGGAGTGCGTTGCAACAAAATACAGCAGATTTTTAACAGTGCATTTTTCAATTTGGAACAATTTTAATCAATTTAAATTGTGTTTTAAATGATAAAATATATTAATTTCATTTTGTTATAAGTACATATAAACGTATATGACAAAATTACACTTAAAGTAAAGTAAAAATGCAAAACTAAAATTACTTAAACTAAACTTATTTAAATAAATTGAACATAGAAAGTTTTTTCTTTAAAAAGTATTCGAAGCGTAAAAGCGTATTTTTCAAAATTTCGTTTTTTCGCCAACCGGAGATAAATCGCCAAATAAACGAAATTTTTATTATTTTTTTACGGACGTTATAAGGAGGTTCCGCCGAAATTTTTTTATAAACATATATAATACATATATAAACTATATGAGAAGAACATTCTGTAATTTTTTTCAGATTTTTCTGAGTATGCCCGTATGGAGACCTTCCTTGTGAGCGATCGACTCGACTATTTTTTGTGGTAACCCCGCTTCTCAAGTTAGAAGAAACTTTCTACGCATCATCCAGCAACCCTTCGTGGTTGACCCCATCTCTTTTGCATCAGAAAATGTTGCGAGTTGAGTTTAAAGATGCGCTTAAACAGTGTATGTGATCGCGACAAAATTACGATATAAGTCAGTCTATTTTACAAACAGTCTATAGAAATGTATAACAACATGTACATAAACTGTAAACCTGAAAAAGAAAGATTTTTTATAGCCTTTCTTCATGAAGAAATAATTATTATATCAAACATTTTATAAAAATAAAAATAAAAAGTATTTGGCATATAGAATTAGTAAAACTTCAATTTCCATTAGCACAGTTTGGTGATGCATATGATTTTTTTTTTATCATTACAGAGTATAAACAATTAATGTTATAACTAATTTAAGTGTTTAAATGTTATTATAAATATTTTCGGTACTTCTAGGTTATCCCGTCGACCAATTTCGCCAAATTATACAAATCGCCAAACTAATAGCCAAATTATACATGTTGGCATAATTTTTATTTTAAATAACGAAAAAAAAATAATTAGTAGAATATTAATAAAAATATTAATAAAAAGTCGAAATAAAAATCTCTTAATGACATTTTAAATACATGAATCGCATTTAATGTCATTGAATGTGACATTCACGATCATCCATTATTGGCATTTGATCTTATAGTTTGGCGATAACTTTTTGGTCAACGGGATAACCTAGAAGTACCTTATTTTCTTGCTATTAATACTGCTTTGTCTGAAATGTCAAATAATGGTGAGTAATTTGTTTGGATGCCAACTTGGACATTTTTTCGCCAAGTACTGTCAAAAATGTACCACTAAACTATATTGATGGAAATTGAAATTTCATTAATTTTTTTGTAATAGGGATTGGAAGAAAAATCTTACAATTATCTATCAAAACAATTAACAGTTTTAAATAGAAAGAGACTAAAATAAAAAAAAACAATTAAATTTGTATGCATTTAAAATGAAGGAGTCTTATTAGAATCATTGGTTAATCAAATCATTGTTATGAGCACATGCTCATTATTTAAACAAAAATCGCTACGTCATGTGGGGAACGATATGCGCAGTGGCCGATCCCGCTTGGGATCAAATTGAGAAAGCGTGATCTCTAGACGCTTGTCTATTACTATGGGGAGGTCATTTTCTAATAACTCGTTTGCATTTCGATAATTTTACACGATTTTTTTTTTTTTTTTTTTTTTTTTTTTTTTTTTTTTTTTTGATAAGTGAGATTTTTTTACACATCGCTCTTTTTTTATTTCTTCGATTTTGGTTGCAGATATATTTTATAACGTTAGTTTCACTTTCAAAACCGATTCCGAAAATGAAAATGTCATTTAAAAAATATCTACTTTCAAAATAAAAAAAGTAAAAAAAAAAACAAAACAAAACAAAAGATGAATGTAGATTCTACCATTGCAGAATTCAGTTTCGCCTCCGATTAGAAAAAAAAATCGATAGAAGTTTTTTAGAAGGGCGACCCCGTTTAGATTGCAATGAACTAACTTCATTTTTCTTGTGTTTATCAATATAACAGATAGGCGTGAAATACCCAATTGAATAGCAATTTCTCTGTGAGACATTGGAATTGCGGAATAATATAGAGATACAATTTGACGTGCTACTTCTTCATTGACTAGATTCATCAAAAACGGATTTTTTCTTTAGCTTAAACGCTTTTTTATAGACTCTGAGTAAAAGGAAATGCAATTTAACAATAAAACGAATGTAATCCCGTCGAATTCGACGAATGAAATGTTTAAAAGACCCGATCGATTTGGTTTTAAAAAAAGCAAAAGTAATTACATTATTGAATCAATATATAATAAATATATTTACAAAGTAAATGTCAAATTTGCCAGTTACAATTTTGCATTCAAATATTCGCACATCTACAGTTAAAATTGTAATATGAGTGCCGGCGGAATTCAGAAATTTTATTTTATATGCACTCACAGAAAAAAAACTTTATTTAAAAAAAAAGAAAAAAAATAATATCGGGTACTACTAGGTTATCCCATCGACCAAAAAATTATCGCCAAACTATAAGATTAAATGCCAATAATGGATGATCGTGAATGTCACATTCAATGACATTAAATACGATTCATGTGTTTAAAATGTCATTAAGTGATTTTTATTTCGACATTTTATTAATATTCTACTAATTATTTATTTTTTCGTTATTTAAAATACAAATTATGTCAATATGTATAATTTGGCTATTAATGTGGCGATTTGTATAATTTGGCGAAATTGGTCGACGGGATAACAGAGTAGTACCTAATATCGTTATGAGTAAAAATACGATGTTTTAAATAGTGACGTCATTTTCTTTTCAAATGTTCTTTAAAAGTTACTGTTTATGAAAAAGGCATCCATAATAATATTGTAATTCCCTTTTATCTGGTTGCTGAATGACATAATTTTCCTCATTTGAAATTTCTCTTATTTTGATTTAGACATTAATTTTTTTCATAAATTATTTTCTGTCATTTTATTTACGTTATTAATATAATTTCTCAGTAAATATATATATTTTTTAACTCAATTAGTGCATAATTATACGCAATCATTTTAGAAAATAAATTTTTATTATCGAGAGAAAAGCTAAACTGTGTTGCCACCATTTTGAAGAAATGTCATGAA
The DNA here is from genome assembly GCA_964019185.1 of Maratus speculifer. Classification (NCBI taxonomy): domain Eukaryota; kingdom Metazoa; phylum Arthropoda; class Arachnida; order Araneae; family Salticidae; genus Maratus; species Maratus speculifer. The sequence continues at coordinate 240,907,594 of OZ025294.1, read as the reverse complement.
AAAGCTTTTAAAATTAAAAATAAAATATAAAAATGGAAATAAATTAAAAAATAATTAAAATGGGCACAACTACAAATAAATAGCTTTCATTTAAAAAAATAATTATCAAAATCGGTTGACTAGAAAATTCAGGGCTGATGACACGACATTTTTAGCTTGTCTGAAAGAAATAGCATCGGATGCTAATAAAAAAAGAAAGAAAAGAAAAAAAAACGATGTGGCGAGGGATTTCGGCTATCCAATGCAAATATATATATATATATATATATATATATATATATATTTAAAAATGTCAAAATGCAAACTTGTTTATTAAAAAATAACCTCCCCATACATAGGAATAGCATTAGGCGGCGAGTGCCTTCGATCGCAGGATCCGCCTTAAGACTGAATTCATGAAGTAGCATCACGAAAGCCCTGATAGGCCTAGAATAAACAAACAAGAGTTTTTCTCGACCGATTGGTAGAGGTCTGCACGAGCCCGGGCCTGGCCGGGCCGGCGGAATCGTTTCAAATTTTCTAACGGGCCGGGCCGGCAGAATCAGAATAGTTTTCTCAACGGGCCGGGCCGGGCCGGGCCGACAAACAAAATAAACGGGCCGGGCCGGCAAAAAAATTGAACGGGCCATACGGGCCGGGCCGGGCCGATAAAAAAATTTTCGGGCCTGCCGGCCCGTTCTGAAGATTTAAGCAGAAACGATAAAATATGATCTATTTTCAACGCAAATGTTTTTAACGATAATAAATATAAATGTGCGTCATGAGCCATACTAGTTTGACAGCATCAATATAAAAATGTAACTTGTACAGTGTGAGATCGGCATTGGACAGTTAAATTGTGTGTAACCCGTTTTAATATATTTTTAGCTGACTCATACCGGGCCGAGATCAAGCTTGCATCATTTTTCTACATATATACTTGCCGGACCGGAACAAGACTTAATTGTTCTCAAGATCTGTAGGGCAGACAACATGATTTGTAAAATTATTAACAGCAGTAAAGAACTTATGTTAGATTAATCTTTGGATATATACTTCTTGATGGTTTTTAAATTAATTTCTCAATAACGTGAAAGTTTGATGGTTTTTAAATTAATTTCTCAATAACGCGAAAGTTTGACACATTTTCAGATTAATTTTTAATTGTAAAAACATAAAAGTGATAAGCCTGACTATTGAAGGCATTTGGAATCGAATAGCATTTTTCATTTTTGATGAATAAAATACTTGCATAAATTTGTTCAGATACAATAATTTCTCAAATGTTTGCAGGTTTTTCTCCCTTCCCATGGTATCGCTTCCGGAAATTCTATTGAAAATGCTGACTATAACAATAATTTATTTCCTTTCAGTATTCTTAAATTGCTTTTTCAAAAAACGGTTAATGCCACTTGATTATGTAGTTTCTGAATAAAGATACCTGCAGTGCGTTTCTGAGAAAAAAATGAATTTAGAAATGTATCAGAAAGGCGTATATTTGAGTTAACGAATGAATTTGGATTTAAAATCTTTAATAAAATGATATAGAAATATTTTTAGCATCCGATGCTATTTCTTTCAGACAAGCTAAAAATGTCGTGTCATCAGCCCTGAATTTTCTACTGAACCGATTTTGATAATTATTTTTTTAAATGAAAGCTATTTATTTGTAGTTGTGCCCATTTTAGCTATTTTTTAATTTATTTCCATTTATATATTTTATTTTTAATTTTAAATGCCTTTTTTACGATATTTCTTCAAAATGGTGGCAACTTAGTTTAGCTTTTCTCTCAATAATAAAAATTTACTTTCCATTATTACTTTCTTTCATCAGTGAACATGTCCTCGCATTTAAAAGAAAAAAGTTAATTGTTTTCGTAAAATTTAATCACAATAAAATGATCGCATATAATTATGCACTAATTGAGGTAAAAAAAAAAAATATATATTTACTGAAAAATAATATTAATAATGTAAATAAAATAACAGAAAATAATTTATGATAAAAATTAATGTCTAAAGCAAAGTAAGAAATACTTCAAATGGGGAAAATGATGGCATTCAACAACCAGATAAAATGATTTTACAATATTATTACGGACGCCTTTTTCATATTACTAATAGCAGTAACTTTTAAAAAACATTTGAAGAGAAAATGACGTCACTATTTAAAACATCGCATTTTTACTCATAACGATATTACATTTCAGTATTTCTTTTCATTAAGGACACTGAGATTGAGATTTTACTTTCAGATGACTTCAGTTAGTAAAAATAATGTCATAGTAAAATGAAACTAGTTTTTTTTTTTTTTTTTTTTTTTTTTTTTTTTTTTATAAATCTATTTTTCTGTAGTGCATATAAAATTAAATTTCTGGATTTCGCCGGCACTCAGATTACAATTTTAACTGAAGATGTGCAAATATTTGCATGCGAAATTGTAACTGGAAAACTTGACATTAAGTTTGGAAATATATTTATTATATATTGATTCAATAATGTAATGACTTTTACTTTTTTTAAAGCCAAATCGATCGGGTCTTTTAAACATTTCATTCGTCGAATTCGACGGGATTCCACTCGTTTTATTGTTAAAATGCATTTCCTTTTCCCCAGAGTCTATAAAAAAGCGTTTAAACTAAAGAAAAAATCCGTTTTTGATGAATCTAGTTAATGAAGAAGTAGCACGTCAAATTGTATCTCTTTATTATTCCGCAATTCCAAAATCTCAGAGAGAAATTGCTAATCAACTGGGTATTTCATGCCGTTCTGTTTGCTATTATATTGATAAACACAAGAAAAATGAAGTTAGTTCATTGCATTCTAAACGGAGTTGCCCTTCTAAAAAACCTCTATCGATTTTTTTTTTTTTTTTTTTTTTCTAATCGGAGGCCAAACTGAATTCTGCAACGGCAGAATCTACATTCAACTTGTTATAAATCTTCTTTTATTAAACAGCTTCAAAAGGTACGATGTTTTTAACTTTCTTTCTTTTTTCTTTTATTCTAAGCCATATTAATTTTTTGATGAATCTTTATTTGATTGTTGAAAGCCTTTAGTAATCAGTAATGTTGCTAATGTGTATTTCCTGTAAAATATACTGTAAAATCATTCCATAGATATGTATGCAGTATTCTTTAAAGAAATCTTAATTATATGAAAAAAATCTGAATTTTTTAGAAATCGCAGAAATTGTAACGGGCCAAAACGGGCCGGGCCTGTTTTCACTGATTTCTGTACGGGCCGGGCCGGGCCTAAGATATAAAAATTTAAACGGGCCGGGCCGAACTTTTATGTTTTATAATGGGCCGGGTCGGGCCGAAAAATTATTCCTACGGACCGGGCCTGGAAATTCCGGCCCGTGCAGACCTCTACCGATTGGGCCGGCTCAGGCATTTGAAAACAGATGAGGAAATTTAATGTGACGTATCTTCAAAAAACCTGCTATTGGCATACTCAAGAAAGTGTACTAATCTGTTCAGAATAAGTCACAGCCTAAAATAGCCAGGAGTAATTTTTATTTTGTATGGTGCTGATTTGATTCTTGAGTATAATTTTTTTTTCTTCTATTCATGAATGTAGGTTTCCTTTCAGTTCTACGCTTCTGTGTGTAACGAAGGAGATGAGGCACCCAGGGCAGACCCTGAGTTGGTTTACAATCGATCTAAAACTACGATTTTCTGCAAAAAACACAAATGCATTCGTTCCCCGGTTTTTAGTTAGCGCAGCATATTTTCCAAGAATGACTCTGTTCCGAAATTTCATTAAACATGAGTGAATAGTATTTCCATAAATGTTTGCATCAAGAATATCCTTCCTTAGAAAGCAGGGGGGGGGGGGGGGCATTTTAAACATTTTTCGAAGAGGGGGGGAAAGGGAATTTTCTTTGAGAATCCCGCATAATATAAAATGCTGTGCAGTTGCAGTGTATACCCAAATTCTTTCACAGACTTTTTTTTTATTCTTCCGCGAGTATTTTAAAATTTCTTCGAAGTCCGCGATTTTTTTTTCTTTCATGGAATTTCGTGAAACAGTCATGAAAAAAAATCGAGAATTTCTTCAAATGATCGTAAATTTTGATAAAAGATTGCAGGAAAAAAATCACGAAATTCGTCAAAAAATTGCGAAAAAAATCGGCAAAACGTTGCGGAAAAGAGTAACAAGTTTTGTTAATTGGTCACGGAAAGATATCAAGAATCTTCTTGATCAATCGCAAAAAACTATCATGAATTCCGATAAATGACCCCATAACAAATCAATTTCGTCAACCGGTTGCAAAAGAAAATAAATTTCAATGAAGGTTGTGAAAAAAAGGAGAATTCCGTACTTTGTTAAAGGGTCGTAGAGAGAAAATGCGTATTTCGTCAAAAGATCATAGAAAAAAACGCGAACATCATCGAAGGATCATACTAAAGAAACATGAATTTCGTCATCGTAATGAAAATGAAAAATGCCAATTTTTTTCAAAGGATCCCGTAAAAAGTACGGATTTCGACAAAAAATTGCGATAAAAAGACGTGAATTTCATCAAACGATTGTGGTAAAAAATTGTAACTACCGTGAAATGATCGCGGGAAAATGTTGCGAATTTTGTCCAAATTTACTCCATTGAATTGAAAATCTAAAACCGGGCTCCTTTTAAATGTCAAAAGAAAGCCGCAAAGCGAGAAGAAACGTTAAAATTCGTATAAAAATTTTCAGAGAAAAATGTTTACTATATTAAGTTGAAAGACTGTAATCATATTTCTTTAACGAATGTCAAAAAATGGCCGCGAAGCAAGAAATTCAACCAACTTCCAGATTAATGTGATATTATTTCTCATTTTCAAAGGACGTAGGACTGTGCAAGTGCATCTTTCCCCTTTACCCCGGTAATCGAATGGGGGATTTATCATTTGACATCTGCATTCCCTTCCTTTTTTGCATTGTTTCTAGACTTTAGACTCAAGAGCGAATCCAACCCTCTATTTAGAGGAGGATCATGGTTCATTTTTTTGGGAGGGAAGATCACCTCTTACTAAGAAATTTTGTATTAATTGGCTTTTCTTATAGCCAAATTTTCTATTTTTTTTTTTTTTTTGATACTTTTAGAAAATTACTTCCAGTCTTAAATTCGAAAAAAAAACTAGTTGGATGTGTCAATCCCAAAACTTTCTTCTATTTCATAAGTACATTTTAATATTAAAAAAAAAAAAAAAAAAAAAAAAAAAAAAACCTGGTGACCCCCAAAGTTACCCACTATCGAATTTCCTCGAACATTTGACCTAGCCTAATGAGATTCTGGTATCCGAAAAGCCTAAAACGCAAAATTTAATTAATATTCTGAGAAAATGAGCTTAGTAGTGCCTCATGTTGGGTAATTTATACTAAAACCTAATAAGCATCTATTTATGACAAGACCTAACAGAATCTGAAGTTTGATGGAATTTCGTCCATTAGTTCTTGAGATATAGTTATAACAAAAAAAAAAAAAAAAAAAAAAAAAAAAAAAAAATGCAAAACGTAGCACAGCAACACCATATCTTGGACAATTTATGCCAAAACGTAAAAAAGCGTCTAACTATGTTATGGTTTAAAAGAATCTGAAGTTTGATGAAATTCTGTGTATTAGTTCTTGAGATATAGCTAGTTTAAAAAAAAAAACATGTTAAATATAGCACAGCAGCACCATCAGTTGAAGGATTTATAACAAAACATAAGCATTGTGTAATTATGTTATATGTCATTTTGTAACAAAATCTGAAGTTTGATGAAATTCTGTGCGTTGGTTGTTGAGATATAGCTATCGAAAAAATCGTGCAAAATGCAGCATAGCTGCACCACCTGTTGCAAGGTTAATACCAAAATGTAATCAGCGTCTAATTATGTTATATATTCTAGTGTAACAGAATCTAAAATTTGATGAAGTTCTCTGCATTGGTTCTTGAGATATAGCTATCGCAAAAATCGTGCAAAATGTGGCATAGCAGCGCCACCTATAGGGCAGTCCACACCAAAACCTTATCAGCGGCTATGTATCTGAAGGCATCGCGGAATCTGAAGTTTGGTGAAATTCTGTGCATTAGTTCTTGAGATATAGCTATCATGAAAATCATGAAAAACGTGGCATAGCAGCGCCACCTGTCTATGTATATCAAGGGGTCACAGAATCTGAAGTTTGATGAAATTCTGTGCATTAGTTCTTGAGATATAGCAATCTTGAAAATCATGAAAAACGTAGTATAGCAGCTCCATCTGCAGGCCAATTTTCCCCAAAAACCAATAGGCATTAATTCATATCAAGGTCTAACTGAATATAAAATTTTATTAAATTTCGAGCATTAGTCCTTGAGATAGAGCGCCCACAAATTTTTTGTCACATACAGACAGACAGACTCACAGACAAACACACAGACTCACAGACAGACGGACAGACTCACAGACAGACATTTTCTAAAAATAGTCAAAACGTGTTCAGGACCTTCTAAAACGTATAAATCCGTCGAAAACCGGAAGTCGAAAATTTTCATGAATCCAATACTTTCTTCTTGTAAAGATAGAAGAAAGTAAAAAATGCATTAATATTCGTAAAAATATAAAATTTACACCTTTTATTCAGGTACAAAAAAAAACTGAAGAATTTTCCATTTTCTTATAAGAGCAAAAGATCATTCAAAAATTGAGCATTATAAAACAATTTTTAAGACTTGACAGTTACAGAAATGCTGTCAAGAGGAAGCAATTTTCTGTTGCGGCCTGAAATTCAATTTAAAACTCCACATTTTGAGGCGATTTTTTGTCTTTAACGAAGAATAAAAAAATCCCTGTCAGCTTGGCCTATACACTGTAAAAAAAAAGGGTCGATCAAACTAAAAAAACTTTAGTAATCCTTGTAATTACTAAAAAAATGTTTAGTAATCTTAGTCGGTTACTAGAAAATCTGTAAGAATTACTAGAAAAAAGTTAGCAACGAATAGAATTAATAGTTTTATATTTTTAATAGCTATTACTAAAACTCACTTACCGTGGCCTCGATAGCATAGTAGTTATAGTAACGGACTCCAAGCTAAAAGGTCCCGGGTTCAATACTGGACAGCGCCAAGTACGCCCCGAATGTATGTAGTGTAAGTACTTTATAATAAAGGGGTTATAAATTTCCTGTTGGTGCTGGTCGCAATGTTTGGTGCTGCCATCTACTGCGTTTTTGCCGAAAATCTATCGCTTCAGAAGTCTGGATGCAGCTCGAAGGAAGTTCCTGCCCTTCGGACGCACGTAATTGTTATTAAAAATAATTTTGGAGCTATTACTAAAATTTGCTTGGTGGCTCATACTAAAAAATTTTAAGTTAGTTATACAAAATATTCTTTTGTTCAGTTTACAAAAGAAATGCTTGTTTCACTTGCAAAAAAAAAGTTTGTAATGGTTACTAAAAAATTCTGTGGAATACAAATTTACTAAAAAATTTTTAGTAACCTCTTGAATTTTTTTTTACAGTGTAGGCGGAGGTAGATTTCGAAGAGTGCTCATTTCAAAAACAAAAAATAAAATATGATTAGAGCTAAACCCAGTTTAATAGTTTCATTTGGCCGCTTATGAAAAATTCTTAATTTCATTTTTCTGCAAGAACTGGTTTTATCAGAATCATCTTAAACGGAATTCAGCTCAAATGCCCATTTTGACAACATATTTTGAAATATATTCTGAATTTATTAAAAAAATCAACCAAAACAGTACATTATATAGTTCCTAAATAACAAAAAACTGTCAATTGATTGCATTTGAGAGCAAAATTGAATTTAAAAATGAGTCATAAAATAACCGATTTGTTATTTGAATACATCCTTAATTCTTTAATCATGATTGCTTCGGAAATTTTGTGCGAAATGTCCACTTTGACAGCATTTTTAAAAATATATTCTATCTTTATCAAAAACTGGCCAATGCGTCACATTATATAGTTCCTAAATAAGAGGATCTGTAAATTGGATGCGTTTGAGAGCGAAAATGGATTTAAAAACGAGTCAGAAAAAAACGCAATTTCTTATTTGAATACTTCCTTAAATTTTCAATCATGATGACTTCGGGAAATTCTGTTCAAAATACCCTTTTTAGTGGCCTTTTTTGAAATATATTCTATCTTTATCAAAAAACTGACCAATGCGTCACTTTATACAGTTTCTAAATAAGAGGATCTACCGTTTGGATGCGTTTAAAATCAAAAAGAAATTTAAAAATGAGTCAGAATATAAGCAGTTTGGATTTGAGGTTTTTTTTCTCCAACTCCTATTTTTGTTTAATTTATTTTTGCTATACGAATTGGTCCTATGAAAAACTTGTCAATATAAAAGTTGTAGATATTATTAAGAAGATATAAAATAAATTTAATTAGATTTGATAGCTTAAAAATTGACGGAGTTATGGATTTTTTTTCTTTTTTACCCCTTTTTTTCTTTTTGATTTAAATTTTTTTTTATCCGTAAAAGTTGGTCCTATCAAAAACTTGTAAATACAAAAGTTTTAGATAATTTTAAGAACATTTATAAAAAGATTAGTTGGACTTAATATCTTGAGAATTGACGAATTTAGGAATTTTTTTTTCCCAAAAACCCTGTTTTTTTCGCCTCGTGAACCCATTTCTAAATTTACCAAAAATCTGTCACGCATAAACTTTTGGCCATTTTTAAGACGTAATATAAACTTTAAACCGATTCGATATCTATTTTAATTAAGAAGTTATGGCGTTTTTTTGATTTACACAAAACCCCTCCCTATTTCCACCCCCTTGGACCGATTTTGCCCATTAACGAAGCCGAGATTTTATACCCCTTGATTTTATATATCAGTTTGGAAGAGATTGGAGCAAAACTATAGAAGTTATCGTGTCCATAAGAAAGTGATACATATATATATATATATATATATATATATATATATATATATAGAGAGAGAGAGAGAGAGAGAGAGAGAGAGAGAGAGAGAGAGAGAGAGATATTGATATATAAACTTTTTTACTGATGGTAGTTTTGGGGTCTAGGGGTCATGATCGGCGTAGATCTACAAAAAATTTTCAGAAATTCCAACATTGGTGCGAACGCAATAGGTAATATTTCATACGAAATCTACCTAAAATGACTAATCAATCACATTTGTTCTGATTAAGTGCACTTGCAAATGTCTTGCATCTCAGGAAAAAATGACTTATGGATGTATCAGAAATGACCTACTTTAAATTTAAATAGAGCTTTATTCTCGTATTCACCATTTGCCTCACCTGAGAAAGGTCGAACGCGAAAATTATCATTAGTCTGGACTTCTGCCGTTATCACGATATTCAAGTTAATCGGGAATATCATTTGAGTTTTCAACTGAGGTTTTTCTAGCTTGAGGTAGATGGTGAGTACGAGCATTAGAGAGACTGAACGATTCTCATTGTTGAGCAAGGGATAGGTGGGGCTTGTTGTACTTAAACCATTTAGTAGATCTCTTTACCTAACTAAAACTGTTGAGCAAAGAATCAAGGGCGGATCTGGAGGTCCTCAAGGGGGGAGGGAGGCGATTTTAGAAATTTGGAAACTCCAATCTGATGCACGGGTCGGCGCTCATTTTTTTAATGCGGGTCATGTTTCGTGTACTTTTTTGCTGTGGGTCGTGTTTGGGTCCGGTTTTCTTCCATTTTTTGCTCCTGGTTGGGTTAATTTCTACTTGGGTCGTGTTTGAGTCCGGTTGACTTCTATTTTTATCTGCCGTTCGAGTTAATTTCTGATTTTTTTTGCTTTTGGGTCCGGTCGACTACTACATTTTGTTGTTAGTCCGGTTGACTTTTACTTTTTTGCTGCGCTTAGCGCGTTTGGTGCAGTTTGACATACAGTTCTGATTTGGAGTTGTTCAGGATTTGGCTTTTGACCCTTTTGCGAGAAGGGTTCGGGTTGACCCGATTTTGATTGGGGAGAGTCCTTTGATAAAATTTTCATTCTTTTTCGCAATCTTTGGACAAAATGGGCTTCTGTTTCACGATTCTTTGAAGAAATTTGTCTTTTTTCCGCGATCATTCACAAAACTTGATGTCCGGTCAGGTTCTATTTTTTGCTGCTGGTCGGTTTAATTTCGACTTTTTGTTGTGGGTCGCATTAACTTTTACTTTTTGCTGTGGGTCGAGTTAATTTCTGATTTTTTGTTTCGGGTCGGGTCTCGTCCGGTTAACAACTATATTTTGCTATTGGTCGGGTTGACTTTTACTTTTTAGCTGCGCTTAGCACATCGAGGCAGATTGCCATATATTTCTGATTTGAGTCAGTTACAGATCCATTTTTTACTCTTGCGAGAAAGGTTGACCCAATTTTGATCGCGATCCTTTGACAAAATATGAGTTTTTCCGCGATCCTTTAACAAAATTTGCTTTTATCCGTGGTCCTTTGAAGAAATTCACGTTTTCTCTGCGATCCTTTCACAAAATTTGAGGGTTTTTTGCTACCTTTTGGGAAAATTCTTGTTTCTTTCGCAACCCTCTGACGAAATTCGCGTTTCTTTTATGAAGTTTGCCCTTGTTTGCGGCTATTTGATGAAATTCGTGTTTTCTGTGCGATCCTTTGACGAAACTCGCTGACGGGCCAATAATGTTTATCATAACATCTAGATTAGAGACGTACCGATCGTTTAGCTGCACGGATCGCGTTCGAGCCAATAATGTTTATCACACTATCTAGATCAGAGACGGAGCGAATGTTTAGTTTTGTTTATCATAATATCTAGATTAGAGACGTACCGATCGTTTAGCTGCACGGGTCGCGTTCGAGCCAATAATGTTTATCATACTATCTAGATCAGAGACGGATCGAATGTTTAGTTTTTATTCCGGGCGGAGCCACAACTTGGAAATTTTGTTCAATGCAAACTTCTAGGAAAAATGAAATCCAGACCAGGCTCGGTCTGGAAGAAAAAGAAGTTTGATCCCACCCAATTCTGAAAAAAAAGCAAGATTACGACACGATTTGATTCAAAATGACAGAAAAACTTACACAGTCTCGTAGTTTTAAACTGGCGCTACCCGTGCTAGGCCGTGACGAGCTCGAGCTTCGCCGCAATTTTTTTCTCTTGAGGATGCATAATGTCACTTTGCAAAATTCTTATTAGCCCAAGGGAGGGAAAGACAATTGCTCCTTCGCCCTCTCCCTCCGCCCCTTAGATCCGCCACAGCATACGGGTTGTGTCGATCTCAGATCGAGCATTTAGTCTTTATACCGGACTGAACCTGGGTTTAAAAATTTTGGTTCGTATATACCTCTAATAGGAAGTCCACGCCAGGTTTGACCTGGAAAAAACAGTGCGTCCCGATCCAACTCTGCAGAAAAAAAGACCCGACCCGATTCTGAAAGTGTGAAGACCCGATCCAGACCAAGTATAATAAATTAAATTTGGCGCGACCCGATTCGGGTCGCGCCGGCCGGTCTCGAGGTTAGGACCAACAACTTTTCCGTGCGAGTGCGAGCATCTAATGTCGTTCTGCAGACCCTTTATTGGGCTCAAGTTAGGGGGGGCGATCGCCCCATCGCTCCCCCCCCCTTAGATCCGCCATTGCAAAGGATAAATTAAAGGACATTTTGAAAATGAAATATGTATTAAATTCTTTCAGAATTTAATATGTATTTTATTTTCAATATGTTCTTTAGAAATTTTCTTCATTTAAGGGGTGGGGATATCATGACCCCCGTGACTCAACCCTTGGATCCGCCATTACTTAGACTACTAAAACAAAGACACAACACAAATACTTTCTGCTTTCATAGAGAACTTTTAAAAAAATCTCCCATAAACATAAGGCGATTTGCTAAGCTAATTGAACTAATTCTGCTTTCATTTCTCCTTCTTCTTTTTATTTTATTTGTTTTAATTTTGTAGATTTCGATTTTTAAAACTAGTTGTGTTTGGGTTTGCGCAAGCGAGGAGAAGGGGATCCCGGACACCCCCGGTCTGTTTATGTATGAAATGATATGAACCAAGTTTGTTGAATACAGTTTTATTCAACAAAGCGGCGAATTGCAAATAATCTAATTGTACTATTACTGACATTAGTTTTGATGATATAAAGAGATTAATTTGATTAGCTTGTGATCTCTCTCTCTCTCTCATCTCATTTTCCATGAGATTGTTATGCAGTGTATATGGCGCGTAGCACCATATACACTGCATAACTGCTATTAGTATACATGGCGCTACGCGCCATGTATACTAATAGCAGGAAGAAAAAGAAGTTACATGTTAGTTACATGGTTACATTAGTTAGTATACATGGCGCTACGCGCCATGTATACTAACATGATCTGTAATTAGCTTGTGATTCATATAAGTGATAATTTATTTATTTAAACAACATACATCTGATTTGTGTGCTCGACATGAAGCCTGCTTATAAATCATCGTCAATATTACAGGGACGAGATAGCACAAGGAAATTTTACAACACAAGTGCTATACACCCGGGAGCTCTCCACAAAGAGTACGTGCACCTGAGCCAGGAGTGTGATTTGAACCCCCAACGTCTTACGCTCGAAGGCGATTAGCGGCGTGGTGCTTTGACCACTCGGCCACGGAGGCCCCTTATTTATTTATTTTAGTTCTAGGAGGGGTTTTAGGATTGAACATCTCTCCTTCCTTGACTTCGATGCGGCTTGCTTTGCTTTCAAAGCGCTTACAAGGAAGGTCTCCATTGGGGGCATACTCAGAATTTTTTGAAAAAAATACGAATTAAACTATTCATGTAGGTAATAAAGGATCAGTTAAAATTAGCGGCGGAATTACATTATTAGATATGTAAAAGAATAAAATAGTTTGGAATAATTGGCGTGAAAAGCTGAAAGCGACGCGGGATTTGGCAAGCAATGCATTTCCTCGCCAAAAGCAGACGATTTTAACGAATCTGAAAATTGATTTTAATTGACTTCACTGTTAAAAATCTGCAGCATTTACTGCAACGTCACTCCACTACTTTTATAGAATATCTCTCTTCTGACCAATGAGAATGCTCCATAGCACGGCGAATTGACCGTGTCATACACTGTTAAAAATCTGCTGCATTTTGTTGCAACGCACTCCACCGCTTGTATATAATATCTCTATTTCAACCAATGAGAAAGCTCCATTTCACGGCCAAGTTACCGTTTTCTATACAAGCAAGGGAGTGCGTTGCAACAAAATGCAGCAGATTCTAACAGTGTATTTTTCAATTTGGAACAATTTTAATCAATTTAAATTGTGTTTTAAATGATAAAATATATTAATTTAATTTTGTTATAAGTACATATAAACGTATATGACAAAATTACACTTAAAGTAAAGTAAAAATGCAAAACTAAAATTACTTAAACTTACTTAAATAAATTGAACATAGAAAGTTTTTTCTTTAAAAAGTACTCGAAGCGTAAAAGCGTATTTTTCAAAATTTCCTTTTATCGCCAACCGGAGATAAACCGCCAAATAAAAGAAATTTTTATTATTTTTTTTACGGACGTTATAAGGAGGTTCCGCCGAAATTTCTTTTATAAATATATATAACTATATGAGAAGAACATTCTGTAATTTTTTCAGATTTTTCTGAGTATGCCCGTATGGAGACCTTCCTTGTTAGTGATTAGCTTTTGTCCAGAATCTTCTCTACCAATCAATGTTACATGTCACCTCTCTGATATCTGGGCTCTTTACAGTGTGCTTGTCTTTACAGAAAAGATGATCTTTTTAAAACTTACTCCATGTCCATGATATTAATCTGATTACGAGGTTATGTAAATCAAAACATTGGATATTGGATCGCGAATCGCAAAGCATGAACGAATCTATCAAATGTAAACAACCTGTCACGAGTTTTTATGTACTGTATTATGTTAAAATAAAATAGGAAAAAATGTGGGTTAATCCAAAAGAAGTTACCCTAGGAAAGTCTTTATGGTACATTGTCATTTTATTTTTACTAGCAATGTTTAAGGGTTTCTTCAAGATAAAAAATGAGAAATACCAGTCTTATTTGCATTGCAAACTTCTGATGTATCAAAACAGTATTATTTCTTCGCTGCCTATTAAATTTAAATAAGTATTTCAAAAAATTAGTTAGAGAAATCTTAATCAAGTTTTCCGTTGCTTATAATGATGCTCGAGATTAGATGTAGCATTAGGTATATTTCTTGCAAATATTCTAAATTCTAATACGTGGCAAAACAAGATGCCCAAGCAATAATTTTACGTGTTTAATTATTATGTTAAATAATCTATTTTGTTTCGATTATTATAAAATTTCTTATCGATTCCTTTAATTGTTCAAGATTATTCCACCCAACTTCCATTTCATTTCTTAAAAATAAATCATTATTTTCTAAGTTTTATTCTATTTAAATTAAATAATGTGAATCATACATTTCACATGTTGTTAATCCATTCTATCATCAATCCATTTTTGTTGGTAAAAAATAATTTTAGAAATAATTAAGATTTATATATTAAAAACTATCATGTCTAGAGCTGATATGTTAAGAACATGATAACACTTCTACTTTATTTATTTATTTATATGTATATGTATTTGATGCTAATTTATTTATAAACTTTACCTTGCCATTACCACCCAAGAAAAAAAAAATGTATCTTTCAGAAATTATTTTGTAATTTCTTTTCTAGGGTAACAGAAAGAGCAAATCCATATTTCATCCTACAACAAAGGAAAGGATATGGAACCAAAGGTTTAACGTCACTATTTGTGGGAACAATGGATAGTGTTTTTGATACAAAAGTAAATAAATTTTAATAATTTCTGAAATTATATTTCTTATATAGAATTTTAAAATTGTATATAATTAGTATATCTGAATTATATATGTAATATTCTGATTTATATTTCTGCCATTAGCCGGGTTGTTTGATGTATATCAATGAATATATATTATGATATATATATGCAGGGTGTCCCCACGGTAACTAGAATTAAACGGTAGGTATCACGCGCATCTTCCTTCTTACTGATGACGTCAGCTGGACACCACGTTCGTCTCCGAGACCTCTGAATAGTGTTGTTTATGCTAACTTTTTATTATCCGGAGCAATTTTTTTTCAATAAAGTGCTCCAATATTTCATCTTTGATGATAAATATATTTTTCCCATTATGCATATTTATAAGAAATTGAATTTTTATTATTATATTCATATATATATGTATATTTAATTTATATATACAACATGTATGTATTATTATAAACTGACTTAATTCTTTTAATTTGTAAAATATCATGGAATAAAACATACATTTATTACTTATCAACTAATGTAGCATAAATTTAGTTTTAAATATTAAAATATTTCGATAAGGAAAAAATTAATGACAACTTTAATACATTAAAAAAATAAATTATTTTTATTATTATTATTATTATTATTTTGTGAATATGTTAATAGCATTTTGAATGCCACATAGAATATTTAGGGGGGAAAGGGGAAATGGATGATTTATTAGATAAATACCATGTTGTTTGGCAGAACGATTTTGAATAGAACTTTTTAAGGTGAGGGGAGTCCCAATATTACTGTGTTTGAGCTAGTTTAAATCTTTTGATCAAGTATGCTAACTTTTAAACCAAGTAGGCAAACAAAAGGAAGAAAAAAATACAATTTTCTCTTCTGTATTATCAAACTTTGATTTTCTTTAATGGCCGGTGGAATGTTAGTAGAAAGCCTTCGAAGGAACGTCAACCTCTTCTACCATTTCGCAGGACACTTTTTTTTTTTTTTTGTTTGTTTGTTTGTTTGTTTAAGGGAAAGAGGCTGTCACAGGCTTAGGCCATATAGACCTGTGATACGAAAAAAAAAACCCTTGGCAAACTAAAATTCGTTAATCTTGAACAAATGAAACTATTGTATGCCTTACACGCATTAGACACAACTCAGTATTTTGTACATTATAAACACATTATACAAATTGACTTGGTTAATACATCATTGAATTCCTTTATATACACATATTTCTTAAATTTTCATGGATCTTTTTTTTTAAACACTGTTGTACAATTTTCTTTAAATTTGTTCTTTCTTCTTTCAGATTACACGCTTATTTATTTTTTCGTTTTAAACATATTCTACGCACTCAATATTTTACAGATTATATACATATTTTGCAAAATGACTTGATTAGTTAATATAGCATTAAATTTATTTTATATACGTTTCTTAAAAACAGAATTTTCATAAATCTTTTTGCGAAAAATTACTGTACAATTTTTTTTTTCATTTTCTTAACATTTTTTCTCTCCGTTTATATTACGCTTAAAAATTTTTTTTCATATTACGTTTATTCAAGGCTTTCATTCTAATGAAAGTCCGAGTTCTTACAAACGTCATGACTACATAATCATCAAAATGCCAGATATTTATTTTTTATTATATTTTTTAACACCTGAAAGACATTCAGTTGCTGGTTTTCTTTTTCCAAAGATTCTAAAGCAGTACATAATTTTTCATTATCACATTTACAATTTTTTGTTTTTTCTACATTTATTTCTTCATTATTTAGAAGATTTTCAGCATTACCTCTATCATTAGTTATTGATAAAAGTTCTTTCATTTCTTTGCGAACATTGCGTTTTTCTACTCGCATTCTCCGATCATCATTAAGCATGTCATGATTTAAAGCTACAGACAAATTTAAATGAGGAACTGCATCTGGTTTGAGAATAAATTTCTTGGAAAGATTTAACAGTTCGCTCTTCAAATTTCGCAAATAATCATTTTTATCAAAATGGGCCTAACACACTCGGGCTATATGCACAGAAAACGAATCGGCTCATCGACAATTATTAATCCATTTCAATCTAATTTCTCTGTCCTTTGGAAATCTATGGAACTTAATATATAATTCCTTTTGCTGTCGATCGTAATTACTACAACCAGCTATTGCACAGCAAACCATGAACAGCAAGTAAAAAATTCAATTACAAAGGAAAAAATAGCAGCATACGCGTACATTGATCTCGAAGATAACTAGCTTAACTGACCACTGACCAGTACTAAGAAAAAGGGCGAGCGTGTCAGAGATTATTGCGTTCTGGTGTCCAGATGACGTCAGAGGAGAAAAAGGCTACTGCGCATCTCCTTGTGATACCTACCGTGTATTCTAGCTACCGTGGGTATCCCTAAACAAATGGTATATACGCTAGGGGGTGATAGAACACATCAAGACGAGTAATAGTAAATAGGAAACCAAGGGTCCCAAACGTTTTCCAAAGGAGATAGCCGTCATTAAAGTTTGGGGTCCGAAATTTCAAATACACATAAAAAACAGAAAAATTGGTCGATTGATTTGCGGTTTTCACTAAAAATATTCTTTATGTTGGTATTTTCTTGAAAATAAATTATAAAGATAAATTTCGAAAAATGTCGATAGAGGGCGCTTTAGACTTTAATGTAATGAAAAACTATTTTTGAAAAATATTTTTGTGATTTTTTGCATCTCATTAAATGGTTTCGTAAGCTTAGACTTAAACTTGAATTTTGAGCTCAAAATCTGAATAGTTGGAAGCGGTTAAGTAGCACAAACTTAACTGTGTTCAGAGGGTTTAAATTTCAAATGATTATAAAAAACGGAAAAATTGGTCGATTCATTTGCGGTTTAAAATAAAACTATTCTTTAAGTCAGTATCTTGAAAATGAATTTTAAAGATAAATTTCAAAAAATTCCGTTAGAGGGTGCCTTAAACTTCAGAGTAACCAACAACAAATTTTAACCGTTATTTTTTTGTATCTAATTAAATGCTTTCCAAAACTTGTTAAATGTTTTCAAAATCTTAGATTTAAACTTAAAGTTTGAACTCAAATTCTGATTCGTTGGGAGGGGTTAAAAAGCGCAAACTGAAGTGTGTTCAGGAGTTAAAATTTAACCCCCCCCCCCCCCTCGAACACAGTTCACTTTTGCGCTACTTAAACACTCGCAACGACTCAGAATTTGATCTCAAAATTTAAATCTAAGCATTTGAAGCATTTAATGAGGTTTTAAAAAATAACGGTTAAAAATAGTTGTACGCTACTCCAGTGTCTAAGGCGCCCTCTATCGGCATTTTGTGAAATTTATCTTTAAAATTTATTTTCAAGAAAACACTGATTTAAAGAGTAGTTTTAGCAAAAACCGCAAACGAATCGACTAATTTTTCCGTTTTTTTATAGTTTTCTGTTTCGTTTGAAATTTAAACCCTCTGAACACAGTTCAGTTTGTACTACTTAACCACTCCCAACTATTCAGATTTTGAGCTCAAAATTTAAGCTTAAATCTAAGCCTACGAAACCATTTAATGAGATGCAAAAAATAGTATTAGGATGGATTATTTCGTTAATCCAAAGTCTAAAGCGCCCTCTATCGGCATTTTTTGAAATTTATCTTTATAATTCATTTTCAATAAAATACCGACATAAAGAATAGTTTTAGTGAAAACCGCAAATCAATCGACCAATTTTTCCGTTTTTTATAATCATTGGAAATTTAAACCCTCTGAACACAGGTAAGTTTGTGCTACTTAACCGCTTCCAACTATTCAGATTTTGAGCTCAAAATTTAAGTTTAAGTCTAAGCTTACAAAACCATTTAATGAGATGCAAAAAATAGTTTTTCATTACATTAAAGTCTAAAGCGCCCTCTATCGACATTTTTCGAAATTTATCTTTATAATTTATTTTCAAGAAATTACCAACATAAAGAATAATTTTAGTGAAAACTGCAAATCAATCGACCAATTTTTTCGTTTTTTATGTGTATTTGAAATTTTGGACCCCAAAATTTAATGGCAGCTATCTCCTTTGGAAAACGTTTGGGACCCTTGGTTTCCTATTTATTATTACTCGTCTTGATGTGTTCTATCACATTTCATTAATTTATTTACTCTTTCATTTTTTAAAATAAAAATTTTGTCAATTTATATAATTTGCCAGTTTGTATAATTTCATGAAATCAGTCAACGGGGATAATCAAGTAGTACATACTTTTTATATTTTCGGTAATTTCATATTACTTCTTATTTATTTTCAAATTACCAAAGTGTTTGTTATTTTCTATGTTGGATGTATATTTTTAAAATATCGCTGCACAAGATATTTTTGGTATTTCTTGATTAAACTAGTATAAATGAAATTTTGAAAAGTCATTGACTGCCTCATTCTGTAAATAAAGTACTTCTGCCTCTGACAGTGACTTTTTTAGCCAAATCAGAAAAGCTATCTATTCAAAGCATTATGTTTGAAGGTTTTATTATTTTTTTTTATGTTTACAAGAAGAAAGTATTGAATTCATGAAAATTTTCTAGTTCCGGTTTTCGACAGGTTTTAGGAATCAGAGACTGCAAAAAACATGTTTTTACAAGATATCTGTGAGTCAGTCAGTCAGTCTATCTGTATGTGACATAAATTTTATGGTCATTCTATCTCAAGAATTAAAGCATGGAGTTTCAAAAAATTTTAGATTCACTTAGACCTGGATATAAACTGGATCTGATTAGTTTTTGGTATATATCAGCCAACAGTTTGCGCAGGTATGCTGCCTTTTTCATGAATTCCATAATAGCTGTATCTCAAGAACTAATGGATGGATTTACATAAAACTTCAGATTCCATTAGTCCTTCATGTAATAAGTTTTTGATTATGTTTTGGTGTTATTTGCTCAACAGGTGGCACTTCTATGCGGTATTATTCATGATTATCACAATGGTTCTATCTCAGAAATGAATGCATGGATTTTCATCAAATTTCAAATTCAATAATTCCTTGATATAAATTAGTATTCTTTAGTTTTTAGAGTAAATGGCTCAACAGGCAGTTTTTTTTTTACTATTTCTGTAATAATTCTATCTCAAATACTACTACACGGATTTTTATCAGATTCAGTTAGAACTTGAAATAAGTTGTTACAGATAAGATTTTGGTGTAAATTACCTAACTGGTGACGCTGCTATGTTTAATTTTTCTGGAAGTATGAGATAAAAGAAACTTTTGGGATTGCCACATCTGACTAGTTTTTAAATATAGAATTGATAATTACCTATATGGAACATAATTAATTCAGAATAGACATTGAAAGATAAACTGAATAATTTCTATAAATGGTTGTATATAACTTCATTAAAAAAGAATCTTTTTTTAAATTTTCATTTAATTCAGGGCTCAAAATGAAAAAATTCATGAACCAGAACACTATATCAAAATTATTGTTGACTACACTTTTTTAACTTTTCTTGGAAAGTACAGTCAAATTTACTTTTAATCTTAAATAAATAAATAAATAAAAATGAATTCAAGATTCTAAATAAAAGTTTTTAAAAAGTTACAAAGAACGTTATGAGCTATATATATGACTAACGAAAGAAAAATTCACTCTGTCTGCTTATGTATATGTGGTTCTCTTTCATGTCTAATGAAATCTACTACATGTAACAGTCTGAAAATGTAGGTGAGGATAGTCTAAGCTGATGCAACTATACATATTTTTTGATTTTTTTTTAAGGTAAAGGAAACCTGAGATCCTTTATTTTCTTATATCCTGAATTGTTAACATATTGCTCCCTTTTTATTCAATCTTTATTTTGAGGGATCATTTTCCATTTAAATATTCTCCCATTTCTACATTCTCTAAGGCCTCCTAAGAGTTAATTTATACCCAATGCTTAATTTGGACTATTTAAAGATCTAAAGTACTACTACCTTTTAATATTCACTGTCTTTTAAAATGTTAACATATTTCTAGATTTCGCCAGCTACTTTTAAAACTAGTAAAATTCCTTTATACTTAACTGCCTTTCAGTTAAGACTCTTGTCCCCTAGGATGCAGTACAGGGCTGCTTGAAGGTTTTGTGCCTTTAATTATTAAAAAATATCTTGTTGCAAAAATCTTGTATCTTGTTTTAAAAATATCTTGTTGTGGATGCTTTTTTTTTTTTTTTTTTTTTTTTTTTTGTGTGTGTGTGCAGCATTTCTTTTCTCAAGTTCTATGGAGTCACCATTTTCCATCTTTAAATTATTAAAAGTCAAGAATTGTTAAAGAAAAAAGTGCAAACTTGAAACATGTCTTTTTTTATTATTTTACATTAATTTTGTTTTGGCAAATGTTTTGAAAATATATTTACTTTTGTAAATATTATTTTGTAAAAAATAAGTTATATAATTTTAAAATTAATGGTATTGAAAAAAAAAAAAAAAAAAAAAAAAAAAACCCTGAGACAAAACTAATGTTAGATATTTCAAATGAAAATTCAAATTCAAATTATTTTAATTGCTTATAAGTGCAAATGAAAACCTACTGAAAAAGTTTCCATGCCGAGAATCGAACCCAAGCCATCAGTATAACGCATTGACATTCTACCAACTAAACCACATAGAACGACACCCAGCCTGGAACTTTTCCCTATTACATGGTGGCAAGGCTATGCAGCACAAGATGGAGTACCAGGAATTTCCACATACTAATGTTAGATTTTTCTCTTTAATTAAATGAAAAAAAAAATTCAATTCAATGATTAACGTTTCAAGTTATAATGATTTTAAACTATCCCACTTAAAAAAATACTTATCATTTGAAATTTTTATAAGCTTTATGAGAAATTTTAGGATGTGATTTTGTTTGCAAATTATATGCTAACCATCACCAAAAAAAAAAAAAAAAAGAGAGAGAGAGAGAGAAAATCAAAATTCTAACTCAATAGATATATTTTTACATGTTTCCTAGAGCTGTTAAAATAACACTGTCTCTTGAATTGCACATAATTCAATTTGTGTCTAATCCCTTAAAACGTGATGAATTATTAAAATGGCTATAACACTGGGAGTACTTAAGATATGAAGATGCAATTTTTTGTGCTTAATTCAAGATTGGATAAGGAAAATTTTCATAATTGGAATTTTCACCTTGCGGGGATCATATAAAAATGTAATTTTTGTATTTTTTCAAATAGACCACCCTATGGAGTTGCAACTTATTGTATCAAAATTTGTACCTTTTTTATTAAACTTAGTTATTGGAAGTATTTCCTAGAAGTAATATTTAAAACGGTAATCTATTGTTTCACTAATTATGACCCAGCCTGTATATCTATTGCCATATTTAGGCCAAAATTTGCAAAATATTTTATCAAAAATTTTTTTTATTTAAAAGTTCTTTTTTTACAAAATTTTAAATTGACTGTATTTCATAGTTCAATAGATTTGATTCAGAGACTTTTTCCTGATTTTTAATTTGCTTGTTATATTGTGCATTCAAATATATATTTTTTCTTTATCTCTTGAAAGGTATGATATGAGATTGATACTGTAAATTTGTAGATTTATGCTAAACAATTAAAGAGCTAGTAATTATAAAAAGTTTCATTAGCAAAAAGATTTTTATCTAATGCCAAAGTAAATGATTTTTTCTTATGCATATGTTACATTTCTGTAAAAGTTTGTGTATTACAGTGCAGTGTATATAAAGCTGTATTATTTATTGTAGCATTGTTTATTTATTTATTTATTTTTATTTTTTTTTTTTCTCATTCACATTGATGTATGAGAATTTAAATATCTTAAGACCTTTTACGCAGATTTATTTAATCATTTGATGTTTAACGTTATGAAAATGTTTGTTGTATTGAGTTAGCTTTTCTTTTTATGTTTCTTGTAAGTTAAATAAAAAAATAATTTAAATTATGTACAATATAATCTACTTGTTTTAATTTTTTAGCCTCTGCCCTTCCGTATTTTATTGAATTCAACTTCATCTTTGAAAAATCCCCGTAAGTTTTTCTCTCTTTAAAGTTGAATTAATAGTATAATAATTATTTTAATAGTTTATATAGTTTTTTTCTATCAAGTTTAAATACCTTTTTCTTTTTAAATGACGAGGAGATTATGGTATATATGTGAATATTTTTGTTTGCACAGTATCATTCTGCTTTAACATTCCTGAAATTTACATTTTCCTGTGATTTGCATTTTTTCTATTATTTCTTTTGAAATAAATAAAACCAGTGTTTTACTGTAATTTATCATGTTTTATATGTATGTGACAATCTTTATAAAAATCACATTGAAAGAAAAGTTCTGTCTTGAAAATATAACATCAAACTTTAAGATTTTCATTCATGCTGATGATGTTGATATTTCAGTTGTTTGTAGCCATGAAGCATGATTCTAGTTGTAAAATTCGGGAATAATACCAATGAATTTCTCCTATTATCATTATATTTAATGGTTTTGTTCAAAAACATTTTTTTAGAAATGTCAAAGCTTAAAGAAATATTCTGATTAATATGAAAGTATTATTCTTAAAAGATTGAAATCTTGTAAACACTTTTTACACAACACTATTACTATGTTCCATAATTATATTTAATAATATTCCAATTAAAGATCTACATTTTCCATGATAATTTACAGAACAACACCAGCTACTATTCCAAGCACAATACTAGCACAATTCTTTACAACCATGTGGATTTTGATGGCAATGTAAACAATGAAAAAATCTTCTCTCTTAGACTGTCTGAAAGACACAGAACTTAAAAATTAATTTTTATTTATAGTATTTCTAAAAATCTAAATTCTATGCAGATTATTTCAAAAAGCAATTTGGTAAAAACATGGCAGACTGGCTTCTGAAATGTGAAGTGCTCTACCCCATATTCAGTCACATGATTTGTGCTTTTATAATTTAATTTTTTTAATTGAATTTATTTTTGATGAAACTACATACATGCATATTTAATTAATTGTCTTTTTTTTTTTTTTTTTTTTTTTTTTTTTTCTCTATATAGTTTGTATTGCAAGTGCTTTTACAAAAAATGAAGTTATGGAAAATTGGGAGTGGTTAGAAAAGAATATTCTGTCCACTTTAAGTAAGTGTAACATTACTTAAGGCTGTTCTTAAATAAAAAAAGGCGACTTTATGACATAAATTTATTTTCAAAAATGTGTGAAGCTAGTAAATATTTTCGTTCAGAAACTATCTAATCACACTCAATTTCCTGTTTTTTTTTTTTTTTTTTTTTTTTTTTTAATTCCTTTCTTTTTCTTTCTTTCTTTTTTTAATATGTCAAAGTGGGCATTTTGAACCAAATTTCTACAGAAAAGAAGAATAACCACTCAAACTAGGGTGAAAAATGTGTTTGTCAAACAGTCAAAAACACTTATAACTCAATAGCTAATTTATTGATCAAAAATTGGAAAATTCAGTTCGATTCCAAATCGCTTCCATAGTCAGATTTCCCAATTTTATGTATTTCCATTAAAAAATGAATTTGTAAAAAAATGCATCAAAATATTTTGTGCTTCTTGAGCAAGGAGATAAGAACAGCCTTAAAAATGAAAAATTATTTTCTTTTCTTTGTCAAATTATATATTTGTAAAAGTTCAGTTTTATTGTTTAGTTTGAAGAAATATTTCTAATGTAGTTTGAGATTCATTGACATTTAACATACCATGATTGCACATGATAGAATAAAATAAAAATTGAAAAAATTATATTTTCTTCTAATCATAAATGTAGAATTTTCTTGTTTGAGAAAATTTTTATCACTTCTAATCTTATAATAAATTTAGAGATCTCATTTTATCAAATTGTTACGGTAAAAATGAAAACACACCCTTTAAATTTATATGGATATGTAATCACTTATAAGACCCATTTCATTTTATGTGTATGATCTAGTTCAAAAATTATTTTTTTTTTTAATTCATGAATGATAATAAAAAAAAAAAAAGAAAGATATATTCAATAATATTTTATACATACATTCATTGTTCCTGCTGACATTTGACTAACGTTAGTAATTTGGCGAATTAAAAATAAAAAACATTCGCCAAAGGAAAAAAGTTGTAGCAAAATTCAATCGCCTTGTAGAACTAAAAAAATTTATCTTTAATGACTTAATGTATCCCACCCTTTTTTTTTCAATATGTCTAAAATAACCTAAGTTTTTATAACTGCGACAATGATTGTTATTAATCTAATTTCAACTATTTGCTACAAATGTTAAAAATATATATGTATGCATATGTATGAAAAACGAAAAAGAAAAAGCAAAAATTGAGCAATAGCAATTTGGCGAATCTAATCACTTGTTTACTCGCCAAATGAAGTATTTAGTCGTAATGGCAAGCGACAGTGAGAATCCTGCGTACATTAATAAAAATTCTTTAGATTTATAAACTATTTGTAACATTTAAAATTTTCAAACTGTTGTTTTCTCAAGATTAGTAAATCAATCTAGAATTATATTCTTAATTATCTTTCAAATTGATGGTGTTAATTATGTCTTTCATATTATTATGCTGAATTAACAAATTATTTATAAAAAATTTCAAAATTGTTTAATTTTTTATGCATTTATATTTTTCATGTATTTTTGGAAGTAATGGGTACTTTAAAATTTATTTAATTGTAATGCAATCACCATCCTGAATTAATCACCAAACAACAGGGAGCTACAGTAAAACTCTAATTACTTGAATCAATACTGGAAAATAAAAAAAGACTTATTAAATAAAAATTGAATGTATTTCTGAATAAAAATATAATTTTCATTGAACTATAAATTTATCAAGACTGCCAATATTTCCCTTGAAACTCTAGTTAAATTTAATATTTAATTGAATTTTTTTAATTTTATATATATATATAATAGTTCTAAATCGCTATTTCATTCTTTTCAAATATATTGTATTTTTCTGTATATATTGTATTTTTCGCTATTTCATTCTTTTCAAATATATTGTATTTTTCTTTTTAAGAAAATACAAAGAACTAATTTATGTAGCTTTGAAATTAGATTTTGAAAAAAAAACGAGTCAGCTTTTATTATTGTTAATATTTGATAGAAGTAAGTAAGGAATTCTAACTTCCAAACTGTGAATTTGTATAGAATTACACGCTGACAAATTTCTATTTTCATATAATAGATATTATATTTATTTTGCCAAATTGTTACTTTCTTCTGTCACCCAAACTGTTAGACGTTAGCTTTGCCACTGGCAAGAAAGGTCTCCACTCTAGCATTCTCTGAAATAATTACAAAGTGTTCGTCTCATGAGGATATTTATGTTTATAAAAAAAATTTCATCGGAACTTCAATTGAGTGTCTGTAAAAAAAATAATAAATATTTCCTTATTGACAATTTTTCATCGGTTGTTGATGGAAATACAACTTCAAAAAATACTTTTTTATATGAAATACACCTTAAAGAAAAATATGTTTTATGTGGAACTTCTTTAAATAAACTTAATTTAAATAACTTTAGTTTTGTCAGTTTTAATTATAATTTTGCCAAATTGATAGTTATATGTAATTATATTGAAATTTAGATATAAAAAGTTATGATTTGAAAATGAAATTCGAAAGTTAAATTAATTAAAATTGCTTCAAGCTCAAAATTAAGTACAACTGAACATTGTCAGTTCAATTTTGTTGCTATGAAAGCGACTTCTTAGGTACCATTGAAATGTGTTGCTGGAGCATTCTTAATCTGCCTTTCATTTTTGAATGTGTTTAAATGCTAAATATATATATATATATATATATATTTTTTTTTTCTGAATTTTTTTTATTTATGAAAATATTTTTTCAGTGATAAATAATTTCAGCAACAAGCAATGTATGCATGTAATGCAATATACACATAATATATATAATATCTGTGTTAAACTCTCTTATTGTTTAAGTATATATATTTTAAATACCATTTATATGCATTCTAAAAATCTGTTAACAACTAATTTTCAGTTACATTAAAACCATTTACTTTTGGCAAGGAAAAGTACTGCTCACAAAATCACATGATGCTTTGTCTTTTCATGCCAAATATTCAAAAGTATTTTTTTTAATGTAATTTTTACTGTATTTTTGTCACTAAATTTGACTGATCCTTTATTACATTCATAAGTAGATTAAGTAGTTTTTTTTTTTTTTTTTTTTTTTTTTTTCCAAAATATTTGAGTATGCCCAGTAAAGAGACCTTCCTTTTGAGTAGATACATCTGTGAAGTTTTGTTGAAATATTAGCCAAATTTTGAATAAAAGATTCATTTTAATTGTAATGTATAATGTGTTATAAATTCATGGTGTATAAAAATTTAGATATACATACTATTCTTCACCTCAAAACAAGACCTTTCACAAAATATTTTTCTTTTAAAACAGAATTCCTCACAAAATTCTTTATCTAAAAAAATAGACCTTTCATAAAACTTTTCCATCTCCAAATTCAATTTTTCACAAATGTAATAATTTAAAAGTAAAATCCGACCTGTTATGTTTACATATATAAAGAAAATATGTATTTTATATGCATTATTTTTCTGAAAAATGCATAAACAAGATCCTAAAATCATTTCAAATTTATAAAATTACAGCTAGAATATTTTTAGAAATATAAAAAGCTGTTCATAATTTCACAAAAACAGCACCCTATGAGAAAAATCTGGACACACCCCCCCCCCTCACTTTCCCTATGTTTGTCTGTTTCTTAAAAAAAGTACTTGTTATGTTTAATAATTACTGTTTACAAATTCATTAAATGTTACAATTAAATAGTATTTAACAAAATTTAATCTTTTGAATTATAATTTGAATTAAAATTGTTTTCTAATTTTCATAGGTGCTTTTGATGATGAAAATGAATTAAGAAATTTTGTTGCCTGTAAAATAGAAAGCTTGGTTGCTCAGAAAAGTTTTGATAGTAATCAGGATCCTGATAGTATGCAGTACAAACTTTCATCTTTAAAATTCAGCAAGCTTTTTAATATGCCTAAAGAAGAGAAGTTAGTCAATTGTAAGTTTTTTTCTTGATTTGTTTTATTGCTTCATATCTTATATCAGTCCTAATTACTACTAATGCCATAACTTTTTTTTTTTTTTTTTTTTTTTTCCCAGATTATTCCTGCTGTTTTTGGAAAAATAAATTACCTTGTCAGGGCTGGTTATATTTAAGTGTTAATCATGTCTGCTTTCATTCTCAACTATTTGGCAAAGAAGTAAAACTTGTCATTCGTTGGGTAGATGTTACAGTGAGTTTATTTACTTTGTGTTACTTAATTTTTTCCTGCATAATATATTTTTCTTTATATAATTATAATTTATACAATAAAAATTATTTTTAAGTATCATATAATGTGTTTTAATTAACTGTTGGTATTTTATAATAATATAATCATGATTGTTTGTAGATCACAATACGTTGTGATAATTTTTTGACTTGCATGCTACACAATTGCATGTGCACCTGTTGCTAAACATGCATGCATACAATTCCTAACTGTGTTTATATGATTAAAGAATGTTTTACTTTGGTGACAAAGATATCTCAATAGCCTGTCTCAACATGTTAATATAGTTTGTCTACAGATTCTGAAAATCAATGAGAAATTGGAAAGGTTTACCAATCTGGAAAAATTGGAGAAAATGTTAGTTTCGTAAAAATACTCTAAAATCTGGGAAATTTGTCGTTATGGGAATATATCTGTATTTTTGCCTTGCCAGTGACACTGATTTATTGTTAAGTGATGATATTTAAGCTAACAATAGGACACAACTGTACAATTATTGTTTTTCTCACAAATAAGATAATAGTAAGCTAAGGAAAAATGTTATACAAAAAAGCAAAATTATGGAACTTTTTTTTTTTTTTTTTTTTTTTTTTTTTTAAATTTCTGTAGTTATCCTACAATAGAAAAATATACATTTGATATTGTGATATCCCAACAGTGCATATGGTACCTTATTAAAGACGGATTTTATATGTGCCCTTAGTTCAAATGGCAGTTCACATATTTGTGAAACTTAAGCTGTGAGTGTGAATTTATTCTTAGCCTCTTAATACCCTTGGACACATATCTAGATATTTAGTTTTTCATAATTGTAATTACTTTCAATAATTAAAAGAACAAAAATTTGATAACTTATTTAATACAAAATCCCTCAACAAGAAAAATAAAAATTTTATTGTTTGGCTAATAAAAATCCACATATGTGGCCATGGGGGGCGAAGAAGTTAAATTGAATTTTTCAGTGCCCGTTTTGGAAAACGCTACACAAGATATCCTATGTTAATGTATACATAACTGACTTTTCTTTTAGTTTTTAATGTTGTTCAATATTATACATTTTTTCTATTATACTTTGGCACACTATATTTATTTTGTTTATACTTTATTTTTCCAGGAAATAGAAAAAAATGACTCTTTAGTGTTTCCAGACAGTATTACTATTGTAACTCGAACAAAACAAGTAAGTTAAAAAAATGCTTTATATTTTTTATGCATATATAACTATAGTAATCCCTTAACATTCTCGACTTTTGATTATTCGTAAAATAAAAAAAATGTGTAAATTTCAAAATTCACAAATTTTGTTTTATATAAAAAATTTTTTTACAAAGAAAACACACTTTGTTTTGTCAATTCTTTGAACTATATGACATAGTGCACTTATGTACTGTATGTAGCCTACTGTATTACTGTATGGCCTAAGTTATGGGAAGTTCAGCCCTTGTATTGATGAAAAATATTGATCGCTAATTTTTAAAACTTTTTATACCAATTTTTTTTTAATTTTCTAAAATCTCAAATTTTTATTGCTGAAAAATCTGTAAAAATTGTCAGTAAAATTTAAAACATCAACAACAATTTGTTGAAAATGTAGCACAATGTGATTCTTCGCTGGGTGAGGAGTTTTTAGTTAATAATAGAAAATGAGGCCGCAACTTTCCTTACATAAAATTTCTTAAACATAAGATCTCCCTCTACCTCAATTATAAGTTGACATTAGCTATTGCTGACTATAGATTTTGGTTTAAACCACCTAACCGGTGGTGCATCTATACTACATTTTTCAGGCAGTATTAACATGCATAAGGTGGAAGAAAGTTTTGGGATTGCCACATCTGATTAGTTTTTGTATAATTTTGGCTATGGCCAACAGATCCTCCTTGGATTTGAAAAAATTCTGCCTGAAAGAGTGGTGCAGTGATAGTGTTTTTTGTATAAGTTTTATCAATTTTTTGTAGTTTTGTTCTCCGTCAGCAGTCTGTGCAGTTATGGAAACTCGTGTCCTGCTAAGCCTGCTATTCGCAAACAACTTATGTTCAACAGAATAAGGAAAGCTATTGATTTTAATAACTATTAAGATAGAGATGAATTTGTTTTGACTCTGATTAATTGATTAATGCAGAAATTTAAGATGAAAATCAAAATTGATATAGTATGGAAATAATAATATTGAATTATTAATATCTGTGACTACTTTTTGTAATTTTAAGATGTATGAGATAGAAGTAAGACTGACACATCCAACTAATTATATATATATATATATATATATATATATATATATATATAATTTAAAATTAATAAGATATTTGAAGATTTACTTTTGAGGAGGTGTAACCTCATCTCTGTATACACCACTGTATAAAAAAACAAAAGACAAAAACAAAAAAATCTTGTAAAAAGATAACCAAGTCATATTAACTCTTTATCTACCGATAGTACTTAAAAGTACCATTAAAATTACTCATTATAAAATTCTTTTAATACTTCAATTACTTGTAATACTGTTTAGAATGAGTTACAGATACATTATTTTGTTCCAAAAACTGGGTACAAAATTGGTTATGCAAATGGTGCTGAGGGAGGGGAATGGGGATTTTTCAATTCGGAAATATTTCTATATTTATATTGTAAGAACATCCTATATGTACATTTTATAATTCTACAAAATACTAAGAAAACAATTTAAAATAAAAGATTTGAATAGAGTTATAAATATTGCACAAAATCTCTATAAATTCAAATTTAATTAATCCTTCTAAATCCTTCAAAAATTTATTAAATGATTATGTAAATCTCTTAATTTAGTGTAAACAATTTACTTAAAATGCTTTTGAATGTAAAATTTTCATGAATTCATAATTCAGTTGGTAAAGGGTTAAAACACAAAGTAAACCTCCTAGAAAAAAAAAAAAAAAGACTCCTTGAAAATTCCAGGAATAATTTTTGTTAAAAAGAGTATGAATCCTCTAAAAATAAATAAATGCTGTTCCTCTTTTCCTTTTAGAAAATTTAAAATATTACCATTTTAATTTGATGATATTGAGGATCCATGAAGGTAATTGATATCTAATTTCAATGAAAATTTAAATAATCTTAACTTTATGAGTGCTTTTAGTACTTAAAAATAGTAGTACATAATATGCATGATACATTCACATATATAGTAGATGAATAAAAACATTTGATACTGAATTATTGATATTAGCATATATTAACAATAATTAAATTAACATGTGGTTTTTGAAGATTACAGAATACATAAAAATTAAATTATAATTATAGCCTTGCAGTATTAGAAAGCATTTAAGAATAACTGTCATATTATATAAATTGAAAGTATTTTGAATATTACCCAGTACTTTTAAAACATTTTTCTTAAGATTAAATGTTTTTTAATGTTTCAAATTTGAATTTAAATTGTATCATAACTTTTTTTAATGTTTGAATTAGTCTGACCAATCATATTTAAGCCATGCTAATTAATTCAATTTAAACGTTAGCTTGCTTTTTAGACAAAAGATAGTTTTGCAGAATCAATTTACCTAAGTTTATTTGCATCAAATTATTTTTGAAAAGCTATTAAAATAAAATAAGATGAATTTAAATTCGTTAAACTCAATAATATAACTCACAAATAATTTGTGCTTTTTTTATTTCTTGCACTTTTTAAATTTTATTTTATTGTTAAAAAGAAAGAAAGAAAAAGATTATATATTGTAAGAGATTTGTCTTTATGTATTTCTGCATCATAGTTTTGTTTTATTTTAGTTTCACTTTTCCATGTTTTTGAGGCTTGAAGAAACATTTTCTTTGATGCAACAGCTTGCCAATCTTGCTATGAAAAAGTAATTTTTCATATTTATCCATTTATATATACTCATTAAACTTTTCATTTAAGCATTTAATGTCTTTGTTCTTTTCTTTCTGTTACTCATAATTCTTCCTTTTTCTAAATTATCTTTTAAAATAAATAAATGAGAGAGTGGTGATTTGCTTGAGAAAATATTACTTGTTATTGAATTAATGTTATTAAATTTATGTAAAAATAAATTTTCATTGCTTGCTTGTTTATCCATTTTATATCAGCAATTTATGCCTAATTCTAATATTTCAAGTAAAATGCATAAATCAAAAGCTTTTTTTTTTCTAAATTAGTAATTTTTTTATTTGTATATATGTTTGTTTTTTATATTATTAATTTTTAAATGGGAGATTTAACATATTTGAATATTATTACTGCATAATTTTTTTTTAAAGCACAAAATGACAGAAATAATCTCAGCCACTAGAAACATTAATTAAATGTGCCTTTAATTTCTGTAAGATGCAAACTAGAAATCTATTCAGAAAACTAGTATTTAATGTAGTTTTACATAATTATTACAAAATATTAATGTATTGGGTAAGTGCAACAGTTCTATCCATTTTGAAGATATGTAAATGTCAAGTAAAGTACAAATGTTACAGCTGATGGTTTTAGAATAGGAGAGTGGCCAATAATGCACACAACAGTAGTGTATATATAAGTAAAACATTTGTCAAAAGAACTCATGCTGAACAGGAAACAACATGGCGAGTAAAAAAGACCTCATCAGACATT
Organism: Maratus speculifer; assembly: GCA_964019185.1. Lineage (NCBI taxonomy): Eukaryota > Metazoa > Arthropoda > Arachnida > Araneae > Salticidae > Maratus > Maratus speculifer. The sequence continues at coordinate 240,874,954 of OZ025294.1, read as the reverse complement.
GTTTACTGTATGAGTATGATAAAGCCATTGCAGCAGTCACAGCTTGCTGAGTCATTTGTCAACTGTTAACTATATGTGGATGATGTGATGGGCAATAGCACATGTTAGTAGTGGTTTAGGAACGAGACAGAAACTGTAAAAGCCATTTCCAATCTAGATGCCATTAATTCTTTTTGATGAGAATCTGGACACGGCCATGTCAACAGTGGTGCAATTAGTGGAAAGATTTTCTGATGAAGCGCTTGGCTTCATTACCAAGCTCGATCAGTAGGTATCACACCAACTTATAGTGAGGCAGGTAATTCCTTTGAAGATAGAATCAGCATATTTCTTTGCTTGACTATAAAGTTAAAAAACCATTTTTGAGCCAAATTATAATCGATAATGAGAAATGGATATTGTACCGTAATGCGAAGCATCTAAGGACCGTGTTCTGATGTTGTATAGCGTATTCCAGCCACCTAAACATCCCAAAAATGTTTTGCTCAATGTATGGTAGGATGCCAAGGGAATAAACAATTAGGAGGTCTTTGAACCAAACAAAACAATCAATGCAGACTTCTACTGCCAAACAATTAGACAGACTGCAAGTAAAACTCATCTCTAAGCAGAAAGCACTCATCAATTTCAGAGGGGTTGTCTTTCATTACGATAAAGTCAGGCTTCATATTGCTTTAAGGACTGTGCAAAAATTCTTGAACCTAGCTTGGAAATTTTTATCATCCCAAGCATATAGCTTCGACCTTGCCCCTTCAATTTATCTCCTTTTTTGATCGATACAAAGCCTTTACTCACTGAATCTTCAATGATGTCGAGACTGTAAGAACAGCATTGCAACAATATTTTGATTCTAAAAAAGGAATTTTATCGGCATGAAATTCACTTACTTCCAGACTGATGGCAAGAGTTCATACATAATGATGGTGCTTGCATGAATTCATTGGTGCTTAATTTTTTGTGTTCTCTGCCTTTCTGTTTTCACTAAAAAATGGGTAGAACTTTTGTACTCACCTAACATATAATGTTATTGTATGCTACTAATGAAACTACTAATTTGTAATTATGATAATTTCTGTAATTATTAAATTCATCTCACCTTCAAGCTACCATTACATATATATACAGGGTGTCCGAAAAGTCTGGAAACGGCCGAATAACTCGAGAAATACATATGAGATTGAAAAACGTAAATATACGTGTTAAATATTTTTAAATAAGCTACTCTGTGATACCAAATTTGACCTTCGAAACTGACCCCCTGGGGGTCAGAGGGGTCCAACTTTGAAATCTTAAATTATAACCCCCATTTTTTATTGCAGATTCGGATTCTATGGATAAAAATACGTAACTTTTATATTTGATGTTTATTTCAAATCTTCGTTTATCACGGTGTAATCGAGCATATTAAATCGATACATATTCCCGCTTTTCCAACGGGATTTTCCCTAATCGGAATTGATTGGGCAGAATTTTTGACGTCAAATTCCTCGTCTTTTGTAGGAATAGCGTTTCCTGAAAATCACCAGTGGCGATTATTTCAATAGTGCTACACTGTTAAAAATCTGACCCATTTGCTGCAGCGTCACTCCACAGCTATTATAGAATATCTCTTTTGTGACCAATGAGAATGCTCCATAACACAGTAAAGTAATCGTTTTCTATAAAAGCGGTGGAGTGACGATGCAGCAAAAGGGTCAATTTTTTTACAGTGTACTTTACTGTGTTATGGAACATTCTCATTGGTCATGACAGAGATATTCTATAAAAGCTGTGGAGTGACGCTACAGCAAATGGATCAAATTTTTAACTGTGTAGCACTACCGAAATAATCAGCACGGGTGATTTTCAGGAAACGCTATTATTGCAAAAGACGAGGTATTTGATGTCATAAATTCTCCCCAATTAGTTTCGATTAGGGAAAATCCCGTTGGAAAAGCCGAAATATGTATCGATTTAATATGCTCAATTACACCGTAATAAACGAGGATTCGAAATAAACATCAAATACAAAAGTTACGTATTTTTGTCCGTAGAATCCGAATCTGCAATAAAAAATGGGGGTTATAATTTAAGATTTCAAAGTTGGACCCCCTCTGACCCCCAGGGGGTCGGTTATGAAGGTCAAATTTGGTATCACTGAGTAGCTTATTTAAAAATATTTAACACGTATATTTACGTTTTTCAATCTCATATGTATTGTTCTTCGACCGTTTCCTGACTTTTCGGACACCCTGTATATATACATAATTACATATGTAAGTATATGTATAGTACTATCATTTCAATATATTTTTTAATAGATTTTCTTAAGAAAAGAATTCCTTTTTTTTTTTTTTTTTTTTTTTAAATTACCAGATGAGTAAAAAAAGTGCAACTGTAACTTCCTTTTATAAAATTGCAACTTCTATGTTTATTTTGAATCTCTCTTCATCTGGAGTGAATTACTTATGTGCACTAACTTAAAAGTTATAATCTGAATAATGTATTGTATTTACAGTTAACTTTAATTTGATGTGTATGAAATTTTTTATAGATTGATATCTGAAGAAAATTTTGAAACAGACACTGAGCTTGTTAATAAGTTATCTAAAAATGTGCCAAAAAAACCATCTTATTTGAAAAGAGATCTAGATGCCCGTGCTCATAGTGAGGCTTACAGGTAATTATATTTTTGCTTAATATAAAGGTATAAATATTTTCAAACTATCTAGTTTAAATTATATTTACATATCTAATATATTAAATATAAATGTTTGATATTTTAAGATTAGCATATTCTTTTTAATTACAAATTATCGAATCTGTTATTGTTTACTAAATAACAATAATTTATTGCTAATAAAAGGAAAATTTTTCTGCTTTGATAGATTGTGATCAAATTATTGAATAAAATTATTTATAAAGTTGCATTTTTATTATATTATTTATATATATTTTTTTATACATCTCATTATCTCCAAAACATTTATCATGTAAATATATAAAACAATAGAATTGTTTATTTTTGGTGATCAGCGGCTTAAAAATGGATTTCCTAAACTAAAATTTTGATTATGGCTTTTGCTTTATATGTAACATATATATTTGTGATCAGTGGCTTAAAAATGGCTTTTCTAAACTAAAATTTTGATTATGGCATTTGTTTTATATGTAACATATATTTGTTACTGTATTACAGAGCAACATTCCGCTTACCACTTGAAGAAAAATTAGATGGCAGCACTGAATGTACATTGTGGACACCTTATAATAAACAGCATGTTTGGGGCAAAATGTACTTGTCAAATAACTATATTTGTTTTGAAAGTGAGGTAATTTATTTTGTTAGCTTTTATCTATACAATTTTCTAAATATAGTTATATATTTTTTATATTTATTTATTTATTTTAATGAAATAATGCAATTTTTATATATTTTTTCTGCTTACAGGTGAAGGGGTGGGGCAAAAATTCTTTTCATACAAAATTTTTAAGTAAATCTTGCAGCTATGATTTTGTTTTAAATGTTGAAACATATTACTTGAGAATAAACCCAATGACAAGTAATTTTATTTTCATATAGATAACGGTGTTAGACTGGTCTGAAAGCAGAAGAAAACAGACTAGCATGGAATCAGAGACACATTTAGAACGTCTTTTAAAACATGTAATCAAACAATAAAAATATTTAATAAAATAAAGACTGCAGGTTTTGCGAAGTGTGACGTTCCATGTATCTGACAGAGGTCCCTACATGTGTCTTTTTGGTCAAGACAAATTGGCACTGGCATCTAATATCATTTGAACATTTCTAATTGTTTATAATTTTTTTTTTCTTGTTACTAATGATTTTTTTAATTTTTAATGTAGGTTAAACTTTTGGTATCTCTTGTTATACCATTTCGAGAGATGTGTTTAGTTGAAAAGGCAGTTGATGTTGGTGCTATGAAAAATGCCCTTATTATCACAACTAAAGACAAGGTATTATAAAAGTTTTATTAAAATGATTTTTAAGATCTGCATTTAATTTTTATACTGATTTTGCATGGAACTCACTTATACATCCAAAATATCTTCTCCAGTTTATCTAGGAATGTTTGATATTTGTTATTTATGGATAATTTAATTATTATAGATATTTGATTAAAATAGATAATTATTAACTATTGATTAACTTCTGAAACTTAGATGTTTAAATTATAGAAAAATTTCATATTTGCTGATCTTGAAGATTTAGAATTTGTTGTGCAAAAAGTATCTGAATTGTTGGCAAAAGTTCCTGATGTAAAATCATATGGGTAAGTATAAACATTTTATTAAATTCTGCTTCAACTCTTGGTTTTAAAAAACTGTTAGTCAATAGTTTCCAACATAGGGTGTATGCCTCATAATATATTTTATTATAAAGGAGGGCAATCTAAAAAAGTTAATAATTAGAAGTTTTTTATTGTTAAGTTATATAAATGTATTAGGTAGCTTCCATTACAGAAAGTAAAATACTATCTATTACATTAGTATGGAAGGAAGCAATATCAGAAAAGTTGGTATATTTTTGCTGATCATGACCCCCCCCCCCCCCCCCAATACTCCAAAACCATCTCCGTGACTGAGTATATATAGAGGACATACCAAGGTTTTGACAAAATTCATTGGCTAACTTCATCCATCAAATTGTTTTGAAATAGTGGCTTAAGTTAAAAAAATATATAAATTTGAAACTCAAATACATATACAGAAAAATTGAAATTAAAAAAGCTTTTACCTTTAAGTATTTGTCATTGGTACAAAGATTCCGTAGTATTTTCTGTTTCACCTCTATCTTAAAAAATGACTGAGTTATAACTGCTTAAAATTCTAAGGTGGGTGTCATTTTCAAAACAATCTAATTGCTGTCATACTGTAAAAATAATATTTATAAAATTGATTTGAATATGAATGAGCATGTGTACAGGACATATCAAGGTCTCTACTGACATCATTGGCCAATTTCATCTGCCATCTTGTTTCAAAATAGTAGTCCGAAGAAGGAAATAGAAAATTTTCAAACTCATAGAAATGTACAAAATAATATGATAATATAATGTATTCCTTCAGGTATTCAATCTTGATAAAAGCATTTTAGAGCATATATGTATCACATGTATCTTAAAAAATGGCTGAGCTATAGCAGTTTGAAATCCTAAAGTGGCTAACATTTTGAAGCAATCTGATATTTGTCTTCGTGTAGTGCTCATATTTATGAACTGATTTGGATTTGACCGAGGATTTGTACAGGACTTACAAAGATCTTCATTAGTCAGTTTTAGTTACCATCTTGTCTCAGACATTTTTCAGAATGGCAATCACTTAAAAACTTAAAATTCAAAAAGATTTAGAAAGAAATTAGATTTTTTTTCTTTTAAGTATTAGGATTTGGTACAAGGATTCTGGAAGATTGTTCCAGATCATAATTTTCTGAGATTCTGATAAAATTTCTATATTGATAAAAACTGTAAATTTTTTACTAATCAGTTTCTATGTATTTTGGCTTTGTATGTTTCAATAAAATTAGCCAAGTTCTTAAAAACAAGGAAATAAAAAAAATGAAAAATCCTATTTCTCTTTCTTCTTTCTATGTTTTTTCCCTGTGAGAAAATGGAATATCCCTTTTTTCTTTCTTCTTCCAAAAGAGAAATGGGATATTTCATTTCTAGATAAGGGAAAAATGTGATCATTTACATTGTTTGTTTAAAAATTTTGTCTTTTTTTATTATTTATTTATTTATTTTTAATATCAAGAGATTCCACTTCTTTTTCTTTTCCATGTTTTCTGCATGTAAATATCTTTTTAGTTTGAAGGAAATATTATTTTGATCATTTGACAACAATTTAAAATAACAATCTTTTCTAAAATATGCAAAAAAAGTCTGTCAAAATGTTGCAAATTTGAATTAAAAATGGAAATAAACCTCAAAAAATGAATCAAATTAAAAGACAAATGCATTATGTAGACTGGGAACTTCTAATGTATAAAGTAATCTAAAAATATTTAAATTCCTATGTATAGTTTCTGTTTCTATAAAACTCTTTCATCAGTGTGTTTATCAAACATTTCTTTATAATGTTACTGATTTTCATATTTTTGTGTGCAGTAGTTTTCTTAATATTAGCAAAGAAATACTCTGGGTCACAAAAAATACATTGTCAGCGGCAGTGACAGTGTTAGTGACTGTTTTTTAGAATAGAGAGAAACTGTTGATGCCTTTTTAAGTTTTAGCTTTTGTGAATAACATTACCTAGTCTTAATTTCTTAAAACATGTCATATCAATCATAACTCTGTCTTTGCTGTGATAGGTTGCTGATTTTTTTTTTTTTTTTTTTTCCAAAAACAGCACAAGTTTTGTTGAACTTCACCGGCTTTTTATTAAAATACTGCAAGTACTTTTGTTAGGCAATCATTTTTTTTTAAACATATAACTGAGTTAATATTATTATGTATCTATATATATTTATTTCATGTTTCAAATGTAAAGCTGGTGTACCAGTTACCTCATCAATTTTTAAGAATAGGTTAACTTGGACATGTATCCCAATAGTTATTAATTAGATAGTTTTTGAGTTTTTATGGAAAATTAATTTCTTCATTGTTTTCATATTGCTTACAATAAAGAAAATTATATAATATCTTGTTTAAATTACATAATAATTTTTTTAAAAAGCATATTGTGGGTATCAAACCTAATTTCTTTAGTGAGATAGCCAAATTTTGAAATTTTACAATACAAATGAAGAGGTGTACATAGATCAAAGTAATATTATTTGAAAATTATCGAAACCAATGAAAAATAGATCTGTTTGATATAAAAATAAATTCTCCACCCACAGGTTTACTGGTCATATCGCTCTTCAATTGGAGTAAATAAAAAAGAGAAAGGAGTACTTATGTAGCCATTTGTTCATAGATTTATCTTGCTATTTTTTTTCCCTAGAATATTCATGTAGCTTTAGTACTTATTACCAAAACTAAAGTACAAAAGTGCTTACTTAATTCCTATGCTTTTGGTATAAATAAATCTAATAATTTCATATTTAGTGCTTTTTTTAGACCAAAGCTTTCCCTTACAACAATCTTTAGTTGATGCACAATGTACATGATCTGCCTGATTTAAATTTTATTAAGAAGTTTATACTTTTTCAAATAGGACCTGATACACCATATTAAAAATACATAAATGTGTGTGGATCATAGACCCTCCTAATAGGGCAACTAGACCTACAAAAAAAAAAAAAAAAAAAAAAAAAAAAAAAAAAAAAAAAAAGTTAAACACATATATTTTTTAATTTTAGACATTAAAATTTAATTTTTTTAACTTCTGTCTCATAGAATGAACCTAACTGAACACATATACAGAGGTCCAAACTTTAATTCAAATGAACATTAACTTTTGGAAGCTGAATTGCCAGAATCTCCATAGACACATTGTAAAATCATGGCCCAGTTGCCCCATGTAACCCTAATAGCATCTATGAATGACTTTACTTTGATTATTCTTTTTTAATTTTCAAAAAAAAAAAAAAAAAAACTATATGAATATTTTTTAAATATTTTCTTCTTGATAAAAAATATCAGTTTCATTAACATTAAAAATTTAATAAATGTATTTTCAAAAAATGAATTTTTTTTTCTGTGATGATTAATGCATTAAATAAAATTTAAATAATGCGTAGAATGTTTGTACATCTTTATTTACTCTTTTGAATTTTGAGCTATTTAACCATTTAAACGCGAATGTTCCCAAATGGGAACATTGCATTATTTGTAATATAAAACATATATTTTCCAACATAATAACGATGTCCTTATTTTTCCTATAAAATATTAGGTTGATTTAAACTTTTGACCAAAAAAAAAATATTTTTGTTTAAGCATTTATCATAGATATAAGGAATATGTAAATTCATTAATTTGCATAAAAAATATATTATTTGCTTTTATTGTTTTCTCTATATTACTTACATTTGACTGCTAGAAATCTAAATGTTTTTGGAATTTGAGAAAATACTCAAGAACAATATACAATAGCATATAGCGGAAAGTAATTTGTTTTATTTGCATAGGTTGTCAATCAAGAATCATGTTCCAAAATGCAAGCACTGCTGAAAACAACAACCAAAAAAACTGCAGAAACATTTTTTTTTTTTTTTTGTTATTTTTAAAATTTGTATGCATAAATTAAAACATTTGAAGCCATAATATAGGAAAAACAAAATTATAATTACTTTGTGATATTAATTTGGCATGTAAACGGTTAATAGCTTCCCTGATTAATTCCCAAGTTATCTCAAGTTTGTATATATTACAATTAATTATTATCCTTAGAATTCTCTAGCATGGCATAATTTTTCACTATGATTTGTTTTATGATTTTGCTCAGCCTGAAGCTTAAAAAGGAAGAAAATATTCTTATATAATAAATTATATATAACTAAATTATGTGTAATAATTGATTGGCTGTTTTCCAAGTTTTGTGATATGATGAAGCGCAATGATGTGATTTTAAAAAATAAGAAAGCTTTTTTTTTTTTCTTAAAAAAAAAAAGCTTTCTTATTTTTTATACTTGATTTATTTTTTAGAAAATTTTGCAAAGTAATTATAATTTTTTTTTTTTCTTAAAAAAAAAAAATTGGTAAGGAAAGCTGTTAAATAGAACATGTATTCTTATATTCTAACAAAATTTATGTATACATAATTATTTAAATTAAATTTTAATGAACGCATTTGTCTAATTATTTCAGTAATAGCCTTGTTCAAAAAATCTTCTTTTCTTTTGCTTTAGTTATGATTCAACATGTTCCATTAGCAGTCATCCAGATTCAAATAAAGAAGGTATTCTCTTTTTAATTTAGTTTTGCTTTTGAAACATTCCCCATTTTTTTGCATTTTTTTGTTCTATATTTATAATATTATAATGTGTACTAGAACAAAATTAAAAATTTCCCTAATTGATATTTCATCATATTCATTTATTTTTGACTTCTGATTTAAACATTGTATTCAAACTGAGGTTCTTAATTGTTTAAAATATTTCTGTTTGTTAATTTTACTCAGATATCTAAAAAATAAATCAAGTAAAAAAATGGAAACTAAAATTATTTAACTTAATTACAGGCCTAAAAAGTTAATGAATGAATGTTTTAAATAATTGATTTGTTCTGTATTATAATTGCTTTATCTTGATGTTTTCTTGGAGTTTCAATGAAGATTCACAGCTGTGTTATGCATGCTTTACTTTATAAAAGTAAAATCCAACATGATTATGCTGAACCAAATATTGCACTTTGGGCTTTTTGGGATAAATTGAATTACATAACCAGTGATCTATGTTCATTATTTGTCATATATTTATGTATAAAATTTGAAATATAGCTGTGTTATGTATTTATTATCATTAAAAGGATTTTAATTGTATAGCTATTCACAGGAAGTATGCTTTGAAATTTACGTAAATGATTTTAAAGTTTATTAAACCTACTCTTCATTTTATCAAATGATTCAACTCTTTAATTTAAGAAAGTATCATGGGATTTATTCATAGAATTCAAAAATGAAAATGATTGAAAGTGTATGGACACTTTTAAAAAGTTCTGTATGGAGATTTCTCCTGATCATAAAATACCACTTTTGTGAAAGGAGAAATAATGCTTTTATACTCATTTGATTTTGAATTGATTCAAAATGTCTTTTTTAATAAAGTTAATGCAAATAACACCACTTTCTTATTTGCTTATAAATCTAATAATCTAAATTTGAAATTTAAAATTAACTGGTTTATTTAAAAAATTGTTGTAAACTGTTTTATAAAACAGTTGTAAAATATCTTTCTTTTGCATTAAGCTGTTATCAGATTCACAAACTTTATACGCGACAAACTTTCCAGCCGGTTTTAACCCCAACTTTTTCCCGCTGAAAGAGAGAAAAAGATTACAATTGTCTTTAAAAAAGTTGGAGGGAAAGCAGGGAAACCAGTAGTACTAGTACCAGCCGTTAATATTTATTGTTTATTCGTATCAATCGCTTATCTCTGATTCGTTGAAATGTTGGATGAAAAGTCCCTGCTAGCGCAGATTTTTTTGGAACAGAAAAAAAAAGTTGGGAGGACATTGCTGTTTGCAATCACACTGCATGTTGTGAGGATATTTCGCAAAAAGTTGGAGGAAATCAAGTGTTGGCTTAAAAATCTCCCAAAATGTTGATGAATCTGATAGCAGCTTAAGTTATCATATATCAATTTTGAATTTTCATATGTAAATACTTTTTGCATAAACACAAAATCTTAATATATTGTTTTATTGCTAATACCATGCCTAAACCAATGTTAATGCATCTAACTCGTAATATATATAGATATATATAATAGTTTCCCCGCCCAGTGTTGCTTGGGCCCGTAATAATATTCTTAAATGAACCTAAAGTTTGTATTGTAGCTCCATACAGAGAGGGGTGGGGGGAGGGGGACATAGAGTGTGCATATTACCAGGTTTGACTCTTGTTCAGTTGGAAAATTGTGTACAATAATTGGAAAATTAAATAACAGGTTAAGGTTTTGAATTTTTAATTGTCTCACACTTTAAAAACTTTTATTTAAAGATAATTGATGAATTCAATTAAACTTTAATTATATGTTCAATTTTTAAAATTTTTATTTAGCTTTAGATGAAAAACTAATTACTAGTGTATCATAAACTGTAATTCTGAAAAAGAAATAATAAAATTGCAATCAAATGCTACTATATAGATTTTTTTAAAAGGCTCTCTCAAGAAAATATATTTTCTAATAGAATAAAATCTGTTTGTAACAGAATTGTACAACAAATTGAGAAAAAAAAAAAAAAAAGATTTTAGTCCCCCCTCCTCAAAAAATACAGTTAAGCTTTGCACAATTTAAAAATCCTCCATAAAAAGGAATTTTTTATTGGTCGTGTGCATTTCCTACTAAGCTGATTTTATTGTATTTTACTTTGGATGGGGATCCTGCATTAAAATTATTACCATAACGTGCAGACTCTTTGTACGCCAAGTTAATATCATTTTATATCTTTAGACAGTTTTCATTTTTGTGCCTCTAACAAGAGTTTTTGTAAGTGAAAGAATTGTTTTTATAAATAAATATTGAAAAAACTTAAAATTTAAAAAAAAGGGTACTTAAATTGATTAGACAATGTAAAATATAGTTTATTATTATTATTATTATTATTATTATTATTATTATTATTATTTGATTTATTTGTGTGCAATTTTTTCTCAAATAATTCAGTTGTTTTAAAGTTAAGAATAATTCAAAACTGTTAAAATTGTAAGAAAAAATGGGTCATTTTCAAAAAACTAATACATTCTATGTCCCCCAACTTTAAGAATTTTTAATAACTAAAATAAAGTTTCAAAATAAAAAATTAAGCATCCACATTACTTTCTTGACTGTTAAGAGTAAATGTGGGCAAAATATTATCAGAAATTAAAAATAATATTAGTATAGGTATGGTTTCAGTGTATCAGATATAGCTAAAGAGCCATGTCCCTTCTTCCCTTTTTACTTTTTCAACTGCAGTAAAATGATAAATCAAGAGTCAAAAATTTTAATTTTTTTAGTTGTGACATTTGTTGTATGTCTTATCTGTAGCATAGACAATATATTTTTTAAAACTTGTTTTTTTTATATATAAAAATGGAACAATTTTTTTTTTGTTGTCGCCAGATTTTTTCCCTCTTTTACCATATTTTTGTAAGAAATTATTACTACTAAGGTGACAACACAAGGTTCTGCAGTTCTTTGAACAGTCTATTTTTACATGAGGCCACCATTTTTTAAATTATTAAGTAATTTTCACCGTGGTGTTGAAGTTAAGCATTTACAAGATAAGGATGTTTTATTCAGTTTCCCCCCTGTTACCAACTTATTTATGTGAAATTTATCTTTTTGATACTTTTATAAATTTTTAACCATAAGATCAAATGGTGCTTCTTAATTAAAAAGGCTTAGTTTTTCTTGTTTTTAATTCACTTTGTGCTGCTAAAATTATTTGTAGTTTTTTCTCCTATGTTACTGTTCTCCTCTGTTACTATGCTTATAGTAACAGAGTGGAAGAAAATGTAAATGAGTAAGAAACTACTAAAAAAACAAGTTTATTTGAACATTGTTCTTGAAGGCTGCACATTCTCCTTTCATGTTCTTAGAACAGAATTAAAAATATGCATTTTTCTTTTTAAATATAAAATAGTAGTTTTTGTGGTAAGCTAGTTGCCATAAACATTAGGCTTTAATTTTCTCAAACAAAATGCTTCTTTAATTGTAGTCATTTATATTTATGAATCAATACTACTTATTTATGAAAAAATGATGCAGCATGAAATACCACTATTTTCGAATATTAATTTTTGTAAAAGCCTTTAATTCTTGCTTGGTCTGTGTCAAATTTTAGGATATTTTATAACACATGAAAAAAATGTATTAAAGAAGAAAAGATCATTATTTAAGTAGAAAAGAATTTATAAAAAAGATACACTGTGTCAAATACTATTATTAATGAATAGTAATTTCTGTAAAAATCCTTATTTCTTGGGTTAAAGCATCATCCAAATGGCACGCGAATTTGTTAAAATTTGAAAATCTAAGGCGAGCTGTTTGAAATTGAAACACAGAGTTGTAGTATATATGATAAAAATTTATAAAAACAATGCCACGAGAAATACCAGTATTTTCGAATAGAATTTTGCAAATATCTTAAATTCTGCCTTGATCTGTTTGAAACATTGAAACTTCATGATAGCTTATAACACATAATAAAAAATTGCCTGGTCTAATCCCACTATTTTTGAATAGTATTTTTTGCAAAAATCTTAAATTCTTTCTTTAAAGCACCACTACCTCGACTAATATATGATGAGATTTTTTTTTTTAAACTAAGCAGTGCGTTTGTCATAGCACATGATATAAATTTACAAAAGAGAATGCCCCGCCAAATACCTTTATTTTCCAATAGTAATTTTTGTAAAAATCTTAAATTCTTGCTGGAAATGTTTGAAACATTAAGATCATATACAATACATGATATAAACTTATCAAAAAGTATGCCACATCAAATATCATTCCACTATCAATCAGCGTTCCATTTGGTTACTTTTTTTTTCCACTCTGTTATCGTGAATTTAAGCTGGTTTATTTCACTAAAAAATTTATCAATCATCATTTTGAATAATTAATTGTGCAACTTTAACTAATATTTTATTTATGTAATATTTTTTTATAATTTAACTGAAAAAATGTGAATGCACATTTAATTGAAACTTATGATTTTTCCAAAAAAGTAACAGAGAGGAGGAAATCCTTTTGTATTTTACAAAAATAAAAATAATCATAACAAAACAACAGTTAGGATTTTCTGAAAGTTGCAATCATGTAATTAAAGAAAATGTGATATTTACTGTTTTAGGTGTTTTATTTTTTTAAATAAAAATTTTTGACTGTTGGTAACAGAGGGGAACATTTTACTGTTGCAAGTTCATGCTTTATTTTTTATTTGACGTTCCAAATCAAAAAGTGAACTGCTGTTTTCAGTTTTATATACAATAAATGTTTTAGTACCGTCTAATATTTTTATAAGTTGTATTTAGAATTTTTTTAATTTGTGAAAAATTTCAAAAATGTACAAGTTTTTTTAAAATGACCCATATGTATTACAAAATTTCTTTTATTTAAATATTTTGAACAATGAAATCTATAAAATACAGCATCTTTTTAATTATAATCCAAACTACAACTTAGTTTTATTGAGTTTCGAACCAGAGATCTTTCATATAGAAAACTGAGGCATTAAACCACTACGCTGCAAATAGTTGTAATAGTCTGTAAATTAAGGTTCCTTATCAAACGGAAATGTTTTTTTAATTTTCTTTTTTTTTACATCAGTGTTATTAGCTTAGCAAAATAGATTATTATTGTCCAAATTTTTAGAAATTGTAATGGATCATAAATATAACTAAAGCCAAGCCTTTTTTTTCAAATTTCATTAAAAAATATGCATATTTGAGAAGAAAACTGTTTAGTCAAAATTGAGAGAAGCCGCAGAAAAATCCCTTGATTTTTAATTTTTTTTGTCAAAGCTTTCACATATTTTATTTTGTGAAAAATGTTTTTACTCCTCCAAACATTTTGAAATTTTTATAAGTGATGTAAATCTAATCTATTGAGATTTTCCTAAAAGATTATATTAAAATATGGAGGTTTAGTTACTTTTAACATGAAAAAATATCTTCTTAATGAGCTTTAAAGTGACCTGAATTTGATGGTAAATTTGAAAGGATTAAAATTCATATATTTGCTAATTGAATTATCTTTTTGAAGAAGGTTTCAGCTTTATAAGCATATTTTGGTTTCAGCTTATAAGCAAATTTTGGTCAGTATCTTTAAATTTGCATCATAGAGGGGCATTGCAATAAAAAGAAAAAAAAAAAATCAGACAAACGGCCTTTTTTTGAAAATTTCCTTTTAAAGGGTTAAATGTTACATTAAAAAATAAAATTATTACTTTATCTGAAACATGAAAATCTGATCTTTCGCATTGTGTCTTTCAATTTTAACTGTACTGAACAGTTTGGTCAATTTAAATTAAAACAAAACAATAACTAGTCGTTGGGGGTCACCGTAATACTTACCCATCATATATATACATATATAATATATGAAAATAATACATTCGAAAACTATTTATAAAATGGATTGCAATTCCAAAACAAAATTTAAACATGTATTTATATTTTTATTGTGCATAGTAATGATGTATTAAAGAGTTGCTGATGAATCTCTTTCGATAAATTATACAACATGCCTAACTACTCAAGTAATACTGAAAAGTGAAAAATAAACATCCTTATGACTCCAAAAATAATAATCTTATTGACTAACAGTTTATTGCATCGGATTAAGCGTCTCATTTCCAATTAAAATATATCTTTGAATTGAAATTTGAATGAAATACAGAGTCATGAAAAATCGAAGAATGTGGCAAACACGATTACGGATATCTCGGCAACTAATAATTCGATTAACTTCTTTCTTTATGCAGAATTTGTGTTATTTTATTGCCTTTTACAATCACTCCTTTAAATAAAAAATTTCAAAAATTTTTATTTACCTTTCACCAGAACGAATTTTTCGAGAGTCAAAAAAAATAGTTCCGGATAATCGAGGTTATTGATATTAAATAGGCTTCGACCCATTCTTACATACTAAGTACATACGAAATTTCAAGTCTCTATCTCAATTCGTTCGGGAGGTAGAGCAATTACAGACAGACAGACGGACGGCAAAATTTTTTTTAAAAAAATGTTTTACGAAATCTCCAGTGTCAAAAACTTGTAAATCCGTCAAAAAAAAATTTTCGATTTTCAAAACGATTGCAAGATTTACCCTATACTATGTATGATGGGTAAGTAAAAAACAAACAGAAAGCAGTCAAAAATATTTCTTCCCTGGTTTCGCTGTGTAAATGTGTTTGTGTGCATGTGCAAGCTTTTTTGTTCCCCCTCCTTTTTTTTCTATGAAAATGCAATTTATTAATTACAAAAAATATTATTAAACATTTTAACATAAGAAATTTATGAATGTTCTTACTTTTTATTCATTACAATATAGTTCACAAAATTTATGCGTAAGTGTTTCGAAAAAATGTTCTCAATTTTACTTTCATATGTATTTTCCATTTGCTGAATGGCATTCTTGACTTCACACATGATTAAATTTTACTACATGTAATATTTAATATTTTGTGTTTTTGTCTGTGAAGACGTAGTATGTGTGTACATTTGGGGTTATGGGGGGAGTAGAGCAAAAAGTTCAAAATATTTTCTTCACATCTCAAATTTGCACCCTTGCTTGTCTACTTCTATCCTCATTGCATTCAGATTTTCTGACCTCTGTGTGCATGATAGATTTCCATGTTTATGGTCAGTAAAAATACATACACACACACGCACAGACATCTTTCTTTTATTAATATTGATATTGGAAAAAATATTGGTAATTATAATCAATCACCCACTTACACCAAGACAAAGAAATGGCTGATTACTAATGCCTCCCTCTCCCAAATAAAATAAAATAAAATAAAAAATACTGACCTTTGTTGGCTGATAATTTATGAAAGGATTCTGAGCATTGGGAAATTACAATATTTCCTTTGTAACTAAAAATAAACTATGGATATATGTAGAGAGAGATATATTTAAGTGACATAAATACATTACGAGAGCAAACAATTGACAAGTAATTTTAATAGACATTGTTCAAATAAAAGTATGACTTTGTTATAAAAAACATTAACCACATGCACTTATGTGAGTGTATAAAGGCTATTTTAACAGAAAAATTTCAGAATTTGTAATTCTGTCAAATTTGAAAAATATTGAGATATTAAATCTCCTTAACATTTACTTTTCTTTAAGTTTAAATATTAGTCTTCATTTCTTTCATCTTTAGCCTAAATTATGCAAAATTTAAAAAAGAATAAAGTATATCAAATCTTTGATATTTAATATTAATATTTAATTTTGTTTATATGTATAAACAATTGTAGAGTATTATAGAAATACATTTGTTTCTTCTTAAGAACTGTGCTAATTTGTTTACTCTCTCTTGTTCTTTTTTAAGAAAATGAGAAAAAAATATGGAGTTTGCAACCTCCTTTGTGCACTCTTTTTGGCAAGTCCATTATATCTAAGGAAGATCAATTGAAATTGAATATGTGGGATAATCATTTTTCTGAATATGGGAGGTAAGCTTTTCAAATTTATGTTTAGAACTTGTAAAATGATTGTTCATTTGTTTCTTTTGTTTCCTTCTTTTTCTAGATTTCTTTTTCTTTTCTTTTTTTTTTTAAGCATTCTTTAAAAATAATTTTTTTTTTTTTTTTTTTTTTTTTTTTTATTTAAGAGGTGTGTTATGCTACCGGACATGCAAAGACAGAGAGTTGGTTTTAAAAGGAATTCCAGTTCAGTTAAGGGCAGAATTATGGATGCTATATTCTGGTGCTATTAATGAGGTATCCTTGCATTAGTTTTATATTATGTCTAAAATAAATACAGCATAGTCATTATTTTTTTGGGTATCTTTTAATATCATACCTAATAGATAAAAATAAGTTATCCCACTGTTATTTTCAAAAAGATTTCTTACTCTAATTTTTTTGGCCAAGAATTGCTTGAATTTCCTGTCTAAATTGAACATGTATTTTTGTACAAATCTAAATTTTGTTTGCAAGAGCTAAAAGTGAAACCTGAAATATAAAAAATACTTTGTTTTAATGTAATTTTAGATTTTGCTCCTGGACAATAAGAAGTAGAAATAAAATAAATCTCTAAAAATACTTAATAGTGATTAAGAAGATCATAATCATTATAGTTAATAATGTATTAAAATGAATAAAATTTAATTATTTCCTAATTCATATTTCATTAAACTCATTTATTTTCTTTTATTTTAATATAAGCTTCAAACTGAGATATTTAATTATTAAAAATGTTTCATTGTATTGTTTATACTTAGGTGTCTAAAGTATAAGTTAATAATGTTTTCACTCATTCCAGACTAAGGAAAAATATGTTTTAAAACTTATAAATTAAAATGATGAAAAATTTTTTTAAACATAAAATATTTTGTCTATTAAAAGTATTTTTTGGGATAAAATATTGGAAAAAAAAATTTAAAGATGTTTTTAAAAATGATTTTAAAGATGTTTTATTTTAGATCAGACCAAAAAAAAAAAAAAAAAAAAAAAAAAAAGAGAACTCTTATTTTAGCCTCACTCATGCATGAAAATTTTTCGATCAAAAATTAAAACCTGACATTACCTTTATTCATCATTTTAACAAATTGTTTAATAACTTCAAGTTTTATGTGTAAATGAGATAAATATATTTAACTTGTTAATTAGTGTCTGGTGTTCAACATATTTCATGCCAGAAATGTTTTCTTTCACAGTGGCCATGTTTTATGCAGAAGTGCTTATCTCTTGTCTGGCAATCCCATTCACATAAGAAACAGTTGAATTTTGTGAAACCTAGTTATAACCCAGTCAACAACATTATAACTTTTAGATTGTCATTTATGTTCTACTGATGATCTTAATGCATTTTTTGCAATAAAATTTGAATGTTTAAGTACATTTCCTTCATATGACCAACATGATCAGTAAATATTGAAGGTTTTCCATTATAAAATAAAGCCAAACTGCATTTTCACTAATCTTAGAGAGCCTTTATTTTTCAGGTCTGTGTTCCACATGTAGACAGACAAATTAATCATCGAGTATTATTGTAACACACCAGGTCATGCTCCACCAAGAAACACTGAAATGTCTCCTTGTCTCTTTCTAGAAAAGGAAAATTTCTCACCATTTTGTAGTAAATTAAGGGGGTTCTGAGCCTTGCAATCTGTGCTCGCTAACTCTCCATTCTGACTATACAGCTTCTAAAATCATGGTAATGTGTTTTAAAAATATTATGAGATTATGGAAGATTGAATGACATTATAACAAATGTGACTATCTTCTGTAATCAGATTTTCATGCTTTTCTATTTAAGTGGGTTATTACTTTCTTCTATCTTTACAAGAAGAAAGTATTGGATTCATGAAAATTTTCGACTTCCGGTTTTCGACGGATTTATACGTTTTAGAAGGTCCTGAACACGTTTTGACTATTTTTAGAAAATGTCTGTCTGTGAGTCTGTCCGTCTGTCTGTCTGTCTGTCTGTCTGTGTGTCTGTCTGTATGTGACAAAAAATTTGTGGGCGCTCTATCTCAAGAACTAATGCTCAAAATTTAATAAAATTTTATATTCAGTTAGACCTTGATATGAATTAGTGCCTATTGGTTTTTGGTGAAAATTGGCCTGCAGGTGGCGCTGCTATACTACGTTTTTCATGATTTTCAGGATTGCTATAGCTCAAGAACTAATACAGAAACTTTCACCAAACTTCAGATTCTGTGACCCCTTGATATACATAGACACTGATTAAGTTTTGGTGTAAATTGGCCGGCAGGTGGCGCTGCTATGCCACGTTTTTCATGATTTTCATGATAGCTATATCTCAAGAACTAATGCACAGAATTTCACCAAACTTCAGATTCCGCGATATCTTGAGATACATAGTCGTTGATAAGGTTTTGGTGTGAACTGCCCTATAGGTGGCGCTGCTATGCTACATTTTGCACGATTTTTGCGATAGCTATATCTCAAGAACTAATGCAGATAACTTCATCAAATTTTTAATTCTGTTACACTAGAATATATAACATAATTAGACGCTGATTACATTTTGTTATTAACCTTGAAACAGGTGGTGCAGCTATGCTGCATTTTGCACGATTTTTCCGATAGCTATATCTCAACAACCAACGCACAGAATTTCATCAAACTTCAGATTTTGTTACAAAATGACATATAACATAATTACACAATGATTACGTTTTGTTATAAATTTTTCAACCAATGGTGCTGCTGTGCTATATTTTACACGTTTTTTTAAATCTAGTTATATCTCAAAAACTAATGCACAGAATTTCATCAAACTTCAGATTCTTTTACACCATAACATAATTAGACGCTTTTTTACGTTTTGGCATAAATTGTCCAAGATATGGTGTTGCTGTGCTACGTTTTGCAAATTTTTTATTATAATTATATCTCAAGAACTAATGGACGAAATTCCATCAAATTTCAGATTCTGTTAGGTCTTGACGTAAATAGATGCTTATTAGGTTTTAGTATAAATTACCCAACATGAGGCACTACTAAGCTCATTTTCTCAGAATATTAATTAAATTTTGCGTTTTAGGCTTTTCGGATACCAGAATCTCATTAAGCTAGGTCAAATGTTCGAGGAAATTCGATAGTGGGTAACTTTGGGCTCACCACATTTTTTTTTAACATTAAAATGTACTTATGAAATAGAAGAAAGTTTTGGGATTGACACATCCAACTAGTTTTTTGGTTATCATACCTCATCCACTCGCTGTCATGACAACAGATGGCTGTTTTTAAGATTGATAAGTAAAATCAATTACATATTTGAAAATTGTATGAAATGGTTAAGTTAAAAATACCACTGCTTCTTTCAATTTTATAACAAGGATATGCACAATATTCTTCCTTTGGGTTCAGGATGAAAAAATTCAGTCTGCTTAGGAATAACATTCAGAACCGCAGTATTGAAAAACACTGTGTTTTGTTTACACTTTTATTTTATATTTCAAACAAATTTTAGATATTTTTAGAAAAAGGTATAAATTTTCCATGAATTCTTTTCTCTATTTTAATGCACCATCATGCTTATTTCATGCTGTTTTTAAATTGTGAATTGTTTATTTTTATTTATAAACATATACAAATTTTCTAACATGTATTTATCTAATAGTAATTTGTACAAAATAAATCAAAAGTATTTTGTGCATGCATTTATCTCTATTTATGCTGCATTAAATGAAGAAATATTTAAACAGATCTGCTAGTCATACTATTTTTACACCATATGATTCCCAATGTGATGTCACATGAATAGTCCATATGAAAATCAGCTTAAATGTATCAGGCATGAGATTCTTCCATGGATCCATGATTTTCTGCTTTTCAGATTTTTTATATCTTCAAACGATCATGGGAAAAAGGCGTATTTTTTTTTTTTTTTTTTTTCGTCAAAAACAAAGAAAGAAAAAAACTCCACTATTTTTGTCACAAAATTGCAAAAAACAACGCTATTTTTGTCATAAGATCATGGAAAAATGCTATTTTCATCAAAAAAAGCATGGTTTTTGGCAAAAAATCGCAAGAAGAAGAAAAAAGATTTTCGACAAAAGATTGTGTAAGCTGCTGTTTTCGTTGAAAGATTGTCAAAAATTGCTATCTTGGTCTAAAGATTGTGAAAAAATGCTATTTTCGACTTAAGATCACAAGAAACAATTCTTTTTTTTTTTTTTTTTTTCCTCAAGACACTGCAAAAATTTGCGATTTTTGTCAAAAGGTCTCGTAAAACTGCTACCTTTTGTTAAAACATTGCAAAAAAAAAAAAAAAAGATTTTTTACAAAATATCGTGAAAAAAATACTTTTTTTGTCATACGATCGCAAAAAAATGTTATTTTGAGTAAAAGATCTAAAAAAAAAATGCTATTTTTGGCAAAAAATTGTGAAAAAACAGCATGAGTTTCATCAAAATGCCGCAAAAAAACTCTATTTTTTGTAATATAATCACAGGAAATTTGCTACAATATTAATGTTTTCAATTTTTTTTTTTTTTTTTCAGCTAAGTGGTAAGTTAAATATTAACTTACCATGTTTTTAACTAATATTTTAAATGAAATATTAAAATTTTAATTTGACAACTAGCTATGATTGCTGTTAATTTAAACGAAAATATTGACGATTTCATTGTGAATAAAATAACCTTATTGATTGTCCTACATGCTCACTATTTTAAATAATTTCTCATTTTCTAATTCAAGCACTTTTCCTCTTTTTTTTTTTTTTATGTTTTGCACTCTGATGCCTGATTTATATTTATATTTTCTTATCTTAGCTTTTTTAATTTCTTATCTTTCTTACTTATTTTTACAAGAAAAAAGTATTGTTGTCATGAAAATTTTCAAATTTTGCTTTTCATTGGATGTACATATTTTGGGGGGTCAGAGAGTCTGAAAAACATGTTTTTACAAAATGTTTGTATCTGAATGTGACATAAATTTTGTGGGCACTCTTATCTCAAGAACTTATTATCAGAAATTAATAAAACTTTAGTTTCAGTTAGTCCCTGATATAAACTGGCGCTGATTTATTTTTGTGTAAATCACCTAATAGGTGACACTACTAAGCTGCATTTTTCACAATTTTGGCAACAGAACGGCAAGAACTAAAGCACTGGTTTTTATAAAATTCAAATTCCATTTGTCCTTGATATAGTTTGATGCTGATTAATTTTTGGTGTAAATTGCTCAGTAGATGGCACTGCTAATGTGGCATTATTCATGATTATTACAATAGCTTTATCTCATAAATCATTGTGCAATTTTTTGCCAAACTTTAGATTCTGTTAATTCCTGATATAAATTACAGCTATTTGTTTTTTATGTAAATTACCCTACAGAGCTATTAGGCTGCATTTATCACGTTTTTCACAATAACTGTATCTCCAGAATCAATGCATGAATTTTTATCAAACTTTAGATTCAGCTAGTCCTTGACATAAATTGGTCCTGATTAATTTTTGAAGTAAATGGTGCTGCTATGGTTGTTTTACGATTGTGCAATGTTCTATCACAAAAATTAATCCACATATTTTCATCAAGCTTTAGCTTCAATTAGAAGTTGACATATAGAGCTTTGCAAACCACATATATTTGTTACCATGTAACGGTTATTCTCTAAAATACGAAATACCGAATCATTTCTTTGAAATATCACTCATTAGTAGTTACCGTCAATACACCACCAAACAAAATGAAACTGACTTTAAACGCTGTTTATATATACGTTTGTGCAAATCATGAATGGAGCCAAACAGTCGATGCGGTAAAAGATGCGAATTTGTGTTCGGACTCTGGCAATGGGCACCAGTTTGAGTTCTTTCCATATCACAGTATGCGTATCATTTTGTTTGAATGCATCAGTTATTCTCAAATCTCAACTGATTTGGATTTCATAGGAACTTATTGATTTATTTATTTCTTTTAATATGGAAAGAAAAACAACTAAATTCTGAACATATTTTTCTGCAGTATCAAATGATAAAGCAAAATGTGATTTATGCCAAATGAAGTATTCAATTAAGGAGGGTTCAACAACAAATTTAAACTAGTCGTTGGGGGACCACCGTAATACTTACCCATCATGGATACGCATAATATAAAATATGAAAATAAAACGCATGTAAACTATTTATAAAATGCTTTGCAATTCCAAAATAAAGTTTAAACGCATATTTAAATAGTTTTAATATACATAGTAATGCTCTATCAATGAATTGCTGATGAGCCGATTTCGACAAATTATATAAAACTCCAAAATACGCCAGTAATACCGGATTGCGTAAAAGAAGCATCCTTATAGCTCCAAAAAAAATAATCATATTATCTAACAATTTATTGCGTCGGAATAAACGTCTCATTTCCAATTGAAATATATCTTTGAATGGAAATTTGAATGAAATACAGGGTCATGAAAAATCGAAGAATATGGAAAACAGGATTACAAATATCTCGACAACTAATAATCCGATTGACTTCGTTCTTTATGCAAAATGTGTGTTATTTTATTGCCTTTTACGTCCCCTCCTTAAAATAAAACATTTCGGAAATTTTTGTATACCTTTAATCAGAACGAACTTTTCGAGAGTCCGAAAAAAATAGTTCCGGGTAATCGAGGTTATTTATATTAAATAGGCTTCGTCCCATTCTTACATATTAAGCACATACAAAGTTTCAAGTCTCTATCTCAATTTGCTCGGGAGATAGAGCGGTTACAGACAGACAGACAGGCAGACACACAGACGGACGGACGGACGGACGGCAATTTTTTTTTTTTTCTAAAAATATGTTTTTCGGAATCTTCAGTGTCTGAAACGTGTAAATCCGTCATAAAAAAATTTTCGATTTTCAAAACGATTGCAATACTTACCCTATATTACGTATGATGGGAAAGTAAACTACTCGTTGGAGGCAACCGTAATACTTACCCATCATGGATATGCATTGCACAATAAATGAAAACATAACGCATGTAAACAATTTATAAAATGCATTACAATTCCATAAACGTATATTTAAGCATTTTTAACACATAATCATGCTCTATTAATGAATTTCTGATGACCTAATTTCGATAAATTGTATGAAAAGCCAAACTATTGAAGTAGCACTGAATTGCGTAATAGAAACATCCTTATAACTCCAAACATAATAATCATATTCACTAACGGTTTCTTGCATCGAATTAAGTATCTCATTTTCAATTAAAAGATATCTTTGAATTGAAATTTGAATGAAATACAGGGTCATGAAAAATCAAAGATTGTGGAAAATAGAATTAGAAATATCTCAACAAATAATTATCCGATTGATTTCGTTTTTTATGCAAAATTTGTGTTATTTTATTGCCTTTTACGTCCACTCCTTAAAATAATAGATATCGAAAATTTTTATATACCTTTCATCAGAATGAATTTTTCGAGAGTCCGAAAAAAATAGTTCCGGATAATCGAGGTTGCTGATATTAAATAGGCTTCGTCCCATTCTTATATACTAAGCACATACAAAATTTCAAATCTCTAACTCAAGTTATTCGGGAGATAGAGCGGTTACAGACAGACAGACACACAGACGGACGGACGGCAAAATTTTTTTTTCTAAAAATATGTTTTTCGGAATCTCCAGTGCCCGAAACGTGTAAATCCGTCAAAAAAAAAATTTCAATTTTCAAAACGATTGCAAGACTTACCCTATACTACGTATGATGGGTAAGTAAAAAGGAAAAAACAGAGTTGCTTTCATAGCAGTCGAAAATGATTAATGAGCTTCCTTATTTAGAATCGTCAATAAAAGTCGTAGTTAGGCTTGGATGGAACCCACATCTTGTTCCGAAACAATAGCGCATTAATGGTACAATTAGCTGAATAAAGATGTAAGAATTTTCGAATTCTATAGACTTAAATAAACTAGTCGTTGGAGGCCACCGTAATACTTACCCATCATACATATGCATAATATAAAATATGAAAATAAAACATGTGCAACTTATTTATAAAATGCATTGCAATTCCGAAATAAAATTTTAATGCATATTTAAATAGTTTTAATGTACATAGTAATGATTTATTAATGAATTGCTGATGAGCCAATTTCGACAAATTATATAAAACGTTAAAATACTCAAATAATACCGGATTGCGTAAAAGAAACATCCTTATAACTCCAAAAATAATAATCATATTAACTAGCAATTTACTGCGTCGGATGAAGCATCTCATTTCCAATTAAAATATATCTTTGAATTCAAATTTGAATGAAATACAGGGTCATGAAAAATCAAAGAATGTGAAAAACAGGATTACACGTATCTCAGCAACTAATAATTCAATCGACTTCGTTCTTTATGCAAAATTTGTATTATTTTATTGCCTTTTATATCCACTCCTTAAAATAAAAAATTTCGAAAATTTTTATATACGTTTCATCAGAATGAATTTTTTGAGAGTCCGAAAAAAATAGTTCCGGATAATCGAGGTTACTGATATTAAATAGGCTTCGTCCCATTCTTACATACTAAGTACATACAAAATGTCAAGTCTCTATCTCAATTTGTTCGGGAGATAGAGCGGTTACAGACAGACAGACAGACACACAGACGGACGGACGGCAAAATTTTTTTTCTAAAAATATGTTTTTCGGAATCTCCAGTATCTGAAACATGTAAATCCGTCAAAAAAAATTTTTCGATTTTCAAAACGATTGCAAGACTTACCCTATACTACGTATGATGGGTAAGTAAAAAAGAAAAAAGTAGAGAATTATCTATCATATATGATAGATTGTTTCCATCAAAACTGTTGTTATCGCCATCATTGACCGAGCAGCCTAGTAATAATGATGAAAGTGTTTCAGAGAGCTCAAATTTCAGGTTTGCTTTCAGTGTATTTTTTTCCTATAAAAATATTTTTGCACACCTATTTATATTTTATATTTGAAAACATTTTTCTGATAAAGACGAATTTTTAGATTGCTTGTAATGTATTTATGTTAAAGTTTATTTTTCTTTTCTCATTTTTTGTTGATTTTAAATATATATTTGCTGTTTGTTTTTAAATTTCTTATTTGAAGAAAAAAAAAAAAGTACTTTAAAATATAAATAAAAATTTTCAGAGATAATAATGTAATAATAATGTGATCACATAAGAAATTAAACATATTGTTTTTAAATATTTTTAAATTATTCTAAAAATTAAATTATCACTACACATAATTACTTTAAATGCAAAATTAATAAGAAAACATGCTTGCAAAAACATTTTATTTGTGTAATTATATTTCACAATTTTATTGTATGAATTTTGTAAGCTTTCACTTTTCCTAAATTGCTTTCTCCGATTATTCTTTATTTTCATAAGTAATAAATTCTTACAATTTAGACATGTTATACTCAAATATGCATCGTATTTTAGTTTTGTTTGCCTTTTTTTTAATTAAAAATTAGAAGCTTAATTAAATGTATGTTTTACGGACAGATGGCAGCATAAAAGAATATGTGAAGATTAAAAAAATACGAATTCTTCCAAAAACTCATGCTCTGTATGTTACTAGATTTCTTGCAGTGTTTTAGTACATACAATGAGTTTTAATAGTTGATTTCTGAGCAGTAACGAGTAACAAATACTTTCAAGCGGGTAGTGAATTTAAAAATAACAACATCATATGGATATTTATTTAGTTTTACAGCACTATTGACATAAGTTGCTATTGATTAGATTTTGATGCTAATCCCTTAACTAGTGGCATTGCTATGCTTCATTTTTCTGGAAGTATTAATATGTATAAGATAGAGAAGAAAGCTCTGGGATTGTCGCATCCAATTAGTTAATATGTGATATTGTTTTCAACATTAAGGGGTGCAATTTACCACAAAATTGTTTTAAAAGATCAATTTTGTTTTTTTAATATTAAATCAAAGCTTGTTTAATTCTGAATACTTTGACGCCTCATTTTTATACATATAGCACTTATATCGTAAGGTATTGTGATTTGTTTATTACATTCTGTGCAATTAACCATACAAATTAAAAAACTTTAAATGGCTTTTTTTTTTTTTTTTTTTTTTTTTTTTTTTTTTTTTTTTGTACTTGAGATAAAGATATAAAATATTTTTATGTGTGTTCTTTATTATATGTGTGATAAATCTTCTCATGGAATTAGCCATCAGATTTTTTGTTATTTTTAAAAATCTGTAGATACAAGCAATTACTTTTATTAATTTAACCTAAGAAGAAATTTTATATTAAACTTGTTGAGTTTCTACCTCTATGTTGGAGGTGTTAACAAACAACTGTCTTTTTTCTTTCTGCATCTATAATTTCAGAATACTTCTGTCTTTTACTATTCTTTTTTTGATTTTTTCAACCACTACAGTCGCTTCCACCATTGACTTTTAGCTTAAACCACAGCAGTACAAATCACTCAAGCTAACATTATATTGCAAAGTTTTTATTTTTTGTTTAAAAACCATTGTTATTCTAGCTAATATTATTTAGCAGAGTTCTCCCCAGATAGTTTCACATGGGTGATGGACCCTGCCTGCTCTTAATTTTAGTATCTTGCTTCTCATTTTAAAAAATTAGCACTCTTTTTGCCCCAGCTGAGGGGAAAAAAAAAAAACTTTACTCTTTTGTTTATTAAAAAAATTACTTGCATAGCAAAAATTGACTCATTGATATTGTTAAAATAGCATCCTGTCTATTAAATATTTAAAGTAGTTTCAGAAATCAAAAGAATGTCTTTAAAAATTAAAGTTTCCTCAAGAATCCAAAGCATGCTCTTCGAAACCCAAAAGTGCCCTTTCCTCAGAAGCCCTATCCATTTTAAAGGTGAAGAAAACTCTGATATGGAAACATTTTTTCTTTCTTTCTTTCTTTCTTTATTTATTTTTTTTTATTTATTTTTTTTTTTTTTAACAAAATGTTTAATTTTTTTTTCTTTATAGATGGCTGTTTATCCTGGCTATTATGAATGGCTTGTAGAGCAGAGCTATGGAAAACCTAGTATTGCAGCTGAAGAAATTGAGAGAGATTTGCACAGATCCTTACCTGAGCATGAAGCTTTTCAATCGGAGCTAGGAATTGATGTTCTTCGGCGTGTTCTAACTGCTTATGCTTGGAGAAATCCTAGCATTGGTATAAAAAATTTTTTTTTTATTTTTATTACTTATTGCAAATTTGCAACAACAATTCCAAATATTCTATGATTTCAGTTTTATGAAACTTAATTTAAATTATTTTATTAATTTTGGCTGTTACCTATTGCTATGTTTTGCTGTAATCTAAGTTATAAAATACTATGCTCAGTCTGAATTGGATTGTAAATGATTATTTTGTAAAATATGTCATCCAAATGAAGTGTAGTTGAATCTAGCTTTTAAAAGCTTCATAGCAGTGTAATTTGATTTTATATTTACGTTCAACATGTATAACGCCATGCAAATACCAGTTTTGAATTCATGAAATATAAATTATTTTACATTTATGTTTTTTTTTTTTTTTTTCTTTGTTTGAATATCTCAAAAATCCTTTCCTGTTTATGTTACGATATGTTTAAACCTTTTAATGAAACTAAATTATCATTACTTAATAAAGATCTGCTGAGAGCTAATATTTACTTCATTTATTTTGTTACTAAGACATTATTGGCTAAATTAAAAGAGTTCTAAAAATTAATTACTAATTCTGAATATGTTTCTAATCAGGATTTATTACTGTCATCCTCAAGTGTAAAACACTGCATACTTCATAAGGAAATAACCTATTGCATTTTCATTCTCCCCTAAATTGAAATTTCTGAAAAAATTTTGGTGCTTTATGTTGATTGTGATCCCTAGAACCCAAAACCATCATCAGTTCAAAACTTTATATTACTTTTTTATGGACACAATAACTTCCATAATTCTGCAGAATGAATCTCTTCCAAACTGATGCAAAAAAATCTCAGCCAAGTTAGTTAATGGGTAAAATCAGTAATGGGCAATGGAAACAAAGAAAAATGTTGTAGAAGGGGGGGGGGGGGACCTCATAATTTCTTAATACATATTGTATCAGTTTAAAGTTATTATTACTTATAGGAAAAGAATCAAAAATTTATGTTTGACAGAACTTGGATGTCATTAAAAATGGTCTCAGGGGGCATAAAAAATAGGATTCTAAGAAAAAAAAAAGGGGGGGGGGTAATTTTCAGTTAGCCAGACACCAGTGTTACATACCGTATATACTCGCGTATAAGTTGAGAAATTTTAGACAAAAAAAGAACTTCAAAGTGGGGTGGGGGTCAACTTATAAGCGGGACCAAAAAAAAAAAAAAAAAAATCTATAAATAAAATATCGGAAAATAGTTTGCTAGTGAATCAGTGCTTCAGCACCCCATTGTTTGTGGAGTACAAAATCCAAAATTTGGAACCCTTCCAACCTCGACAATTCTGAATTTAAAATCATTTTTAATTTATTTTTCAAAAAAATAATTTACCCTACCCAGTTGCAAAGAACAAAAAAAAGTGTGTGATTTATGACAAGAACACTTTTCCAATACTGAAAAATAGAGATAAGCAAAATCGTCCATTCTAAGGAATCTTTCACCGAAAGAAAGGAGTCATTCAAAGTAGCTCCGAAAAAAGGACCGATTCCGAGAAAAATGAAACATATTCCACAATAAAGGAATGAGTCCAAGAAAAAAAAGGAACAAATCCAAGAAAATGAAACGACTTTGAAAAAAAAAGGAAGGAGTCCAAGAAAAAACGGAATGAATCCGATTTTTCTTCGTCATTCTCAGATTCCAATGTATGACATTAAGCATAATTTTTCGGATGATACATTTCAGAACGATTCTGAGGAATTGTTCCTTTTCAAAGTTGTTTCATTTCGGAACGAGTCCGAGGAATCCTCCTTTTTGGAGCCGTTTCATTTCGGAACGATTCAGAGGAGTCGATCTTTTACTGAACGAGTCCGAGGAATCAATTCTTTTCAGAGTCGTTTCATTTCTGAACGAGTCTAAGGAACTGCTCCTTTTCAAAGTCGTTTCATTTCGGAACGAGTCCGAGGAATCAGTCCTTTTCGAGGGAAAGTCAATCAGTCCCCCCTTTTGGAGAAGGGTCGACTTATACGCAAGTTTTGAATTTTTTCTTATTTTTAACAACATAAGTTAGGGGGTCGACTTATACGCGAGTATATACAGTACACACATATACATCTATGTATATGTATACATATGTGTGGATATATATACGTATACATGCATATATTTATAGTAAATACATACATATATGTATAATTTACATACATATCCTTATATATATTATAAATGTGAAAGTGTGTCCGAAAAATTGGAATGTGGCTTTAAAACGGATGGATTAATGTCTTTGAATCTTTGCATATGGATAGATTATAGAAGTGGAATGAACATAGGCTAATTTTTCTTTATTTTATTCAAATATTTTCCTTAATAATTCAAAATTTAATTATTTTTCATACAAAATCAATAGGCATTTTTGAGATAAAATTTAACCATTTTCCTTTCCTGTTGCCAACAAAATAAAAAATTGGAATAATAATTTTTCAGCGGCAATGAATTTTTAATAAAAAACTTCCACGCGAAAAACTATAATAAAATAATTTAAAAGAAAATAAATATGGCGTCATGTTTGAAATAAAAATAAAAGGTGTATTTTTTATAATATATTTAACAAGGATATTTGTTTAGTTAATGGGAATTTTTGTGTAAAATATGGCGACATAAATTTAAAAAGAATGAAAAAGAATTGTATTTTTAATAAAATCGTTCACTTATGAAAATGTGACGTCATAGTTGAAATAAAACAGGTACTTTATAGCAGTCGTTAAAAATACAAGGAATATGATTATCAGTAGCTAATGGAGCGAGATAAATAATGACGTCATATTTAAAATGAATCAGAAATATTTTTTACTTATATTAATTAATAAGTTATAAGTTACATACAAATGAATATTTTTATTCAAAACTCATACTTATCAATGGAAGAAATTTTTTGTGGGGAAAAGACGGAAAATAAAACTACTGATTAATATATTTTGGCTCGATTTTTTAACACTTTCAAACAAAATTGAAAAGTTATTATGCTTTCGGTTTGTCTGTCTGTCTGGTCGCTTTCTAACTTTAGTAAATATACTCCAATTTCCATAAAATTTTTGGACGTTCTTAACGTTTACCTAGCACAAATACCTATTGAAAATAAAGTTTCTACCATGATTAGTTAATTTACAGGGATTGTCAGAAAACTTCCTTACATTACGACATTATGGGGAAAATCGTTTTAATTAAATTTAACGATGTTACGCCCTGTGAAAATATTCAAATTTATATGCATTTACAAAGTGCACTAAAATATGCATTTTGTAAAGTATGTAGTGAAAAGGACACTTATTATTCATTTACAGGGTTACACAGAAGAATTCCATTGCATAAGAATAAAGGGAGGAACAGTTTCCGACATATTTTAATTATGGTAAACGATTTCATGTATAATCAAATTGATATACGTTGCTGAGGCTTAATGTGAGCTATTTCATGCATAATACGAAGTGCATAGCATTTACAGAGACACACAAAAGATTTCAAATATTATATATTCTATTCAAAGTACTGTATATGATGGATGATGACTGTTGCATGGATGAAATGCATTTTGAATTATGATATGTGCTTTTAAGTTTCGCTAATTGTATGCATATTAATGGAGAGTATAAATGGTAATAGTATAAATAGTTAAATTTAGATATACAGGGTTACACAAAAGATCTCGAAAAGGTTACTGAATATTAGCATAATTTACTTAAAGGTTGTTTTTAAATAAAATATGCATTTTTATTTTGAACTGCATTTAGTGAACTAAGAAATGTTTGTAGTATATATATAAAATGATATACAGGGTTCCGCAAAGAACTGGATACAAGGTTGTCTTCGGATGATAATTTCTGAAAATGTAATTTAGGTAGTAATAAGAAATATTTTTGTTTGAACTAAATTTTAGAAAGATACTTTCGTGTATTAAAGGCACTTGGAAAACTACAGGGCTGAACAAAAGAATTCAAGAATGTTTCTATCTATTAGTATTAATCGCTGAAAGGAAAATTTTAACCAGCAAACAAATTAGCAAATAGGGATAATCAGAGGTTTTTTACCATAAATTCGCGATAAAAAGTTAATTACACATGCTTTTCATCATCGAAATTTTTTGCTGGATTGATCAATTATTTCTTCTTTAAATGTTATGTGAACGAAGTCACAGGTAACTGCTAGTTTATTTATATATACAGACATGTTACTTTTCCGCGGAAACGCGGAATTCCGCTTTTTCGGCACCGAATTTTATCATTCTCGAGTTCGATGCAAATCTGCATTAAAATATGTGGACCTTTTTTTGTGTGTGTGTGTGTGGGGGGGGGGGGGCGTGCTAGCAAGCGAAGTACAACAAAGCAAGACTTCGAATGAACCAGCGTTTGACAGCTTTCTCCTTCAAAGGCGCGCCACTTCCTCTTTCCCGTTGTCTATCACGCATATAAACCGCGCATCAAAGCAGGAGAGATCGTCTGCTCTTTCTCTCTCTGAACTTTGGATCGTACCATGAAGATAGATATAATAGATCTATTATTCTATCTTCATGGATCGTACAGCGCACATCAACGAAATGCCGGAGAAAAAGAAGATGCGTAAAGCCTTGGTCAGGGGTGAATCTCGTCCGAAGATTTAAGGCATCCTATTCCGAAAATTTGAAATTGGGTTATCAGTTCTGCAGCAACTTGTACGGTTTTTGCGCGTGGAAAAAACAATCGCGAAGAAATGCAAATTTCGTGAAAGGATCGCCGAAAAAACACTCATTTCGTCAATATTTCGTGGAAAAACGACGATTTCGTCAATGTTTTTTGTCAACTAACTTTGTTAAAAGATCGCTGAAAAACTGTAATTTCCTGTGCGGATCGCGGAAAAAACGGCAATTTCACCAAATATCGCAGATAAAAGGCTAATTTCGTCTAAAGATTGCGGATATAACGCCGATATCGTTAAAAGATCGTGCAAAAAGACGTCATTTTCGATAAAAGATCGCATAAAAATATTTTGTCAATAGACCTTCGGGGGGGGGGGGGGGGAGGCCGATATCATAAAAAAAACAACGAGAAAACGCCGATTTTGTCAAAAGATCGCGGTAAAACCGCCGATTTCGAAAAAAAGA
Organism: Maratus speculifer; assembly: GCA_964019185.1. Lineage (NCBI taxonomy): Eukaryota > Metazoa > Arthropoda > Arachnida > Araneae > Salticidae > Maratus > Maratus speculifer. The sequence continues at coordinate 240,841,939 of OZ025294.1, read as the reverse complement.
TCGCAATAATTCGCCGATTTTTCTGAAATATCGCAGATAAATCGTTGATATCGTCTGAAGATCGCGGGAAAACGCCGATTTCGTATGAAGATCGCGGATAAACAACCTCACGGGGGGGGGTAACTCGCAGGACCCCCCCCCCTCCCGCCGCCGATTTCCGAAAATGCCATATGAATTTCCGAAAAAAAATTCAGTTAGGAAATAAATCAGTTAAAAAATGAATCGAATTTATATCATTAAATATTTTTTTTTATTCTTTGATATTATACATGATAATTTATTGACCAGTTCTACATATATTTAAGGAAAATCTTTGGAAACTGTTTACAAATAAGTATACAAGTAACATTACAAGTAAAAAATTTCTCTAAAGTGCTTTAAAATTAATTTTTTTTATTTTCATAATATTGAAATTGTGTTATCTTTACAGTATGCAATCTAAATTATTTTTAATTATAACATTTCAACACTCATTTGTATGACCATATATTTATATATTAACTTTGATTTTTTTTTTAAGGGTAGGGGGGGGGGGGGTATTGCGTGAGGCCGTGAAAGTTCAGCTTTTTTTTTTCTAAGCTTGTACCATGTCTGTATATAACACTGGTGCCCGGCTAGCAGAAAAGTAAAAAAAAAAAAAAATGCCATAACTTTGTCAATTTACATATCAAATCCACTTAAATATAATTTTTTAAATATTATATGCAACTTTTATATGAACAGGTTTTGATAAGACCAACTCTTACCAGGGGAGAGGGAGAGAAAGAAAAGAAAAAAAAAAGGAGGTGAATTAAAGAAGAAAGAAATTCATAATTTTGTCAATTCACAAGATATCACATCCACTTAAATTTATCATAAATCTTCTTAATATTATATATAACTTTTAATTTTATCTATAACTGTTGTAGTAACAAGTTTTTCATAAGATGGATTCTACTAATGGATGATATTATTAAAAATGTTCTGAAGGATGAAAAAAATGGTGGTTGAAAAAAGAAATTATCATATTAACAAATTATCATATTAACAAAAATATGATATAAAAAAGTTGTCAAAAACAGCCAGTGAAAATTGTTAAACTGGGCAATTTTTAGTTTTGTTGTTGAAATTAGTACTTAACTTTGAAATCTATCTGTACCTGTAAGCCGAGCATTCAGGGATTTTTTTCAGGGAATATTCCCTTTTTTAATTATTATAAATAAAAGTTATGTCTTACTTTGAGGAATATTTTCTGAGGAAATTTTTTTTTTATGAATTTTGGGCAAGGAATTCCAGATATTTTGAACATAAAAATTATATTATGTAATCCAATTTTATGAAAATTTGGTAATTTTCTGTTTAACCCCTTCGGGACGAGCAACCGGTATATGTGCTGGCGTTGTTGGCACTCACATCCCGCACAATCGATATACACAACATCGCTTTTGGCACTCAGATCACGAACGACTAGCATTCATGCCGCGTATGTGGAACGTTATGTGTCTAACTGTATACAGTTCGAAAAAATTATTTTAGTCATTTTTGAATATATATTAGGAAAGAACACACATTCATTTAACTAGAAAAGCACTTGAAATCGATGAAGAAATATTTTTTAATCAATGTTAATTAATTTTAAAAAATATTGCAATGAAAAGAAAGTAATTATTTCATCATCTATTTATGTTTCTGAGTTGTGATCTTTTCAATATCATAAACCTTTTACGTGTGTAATAGAAGTCTATCTTTCATTTATCGTGCTTGGTGGTGCTGGGGAGGAGTGAATAAGCTGATGAATGCAAATATATGATATGTGCTGTACATGTGCTTCTGACTAAGACTATATTACTTAATTCGTGTTTCTGCTCTTTTTTCCTTTGTTCTACTTTTATCTCGATAGAAATAACTTAGTTTTGGTTGACGGATGCATATTTTCTAAAGGTTATCTTTCTTTTCCCTTTTTGCCTCAATTTAAAATTGCTTATTCGTATGTATTGCTGACCTCTGAAACTTGCTGATTAAAAATGAAAGCTGCTCTGCAATTTACACTTTTATTCTAGCACATTTATTTGAGCAGTAGAAAATAAAAAAAGAAAAGAAAGAAAAGGAAAAATATAAAAAGTGAGCAATTGTGGGATTGTACTGTATTAAACATTTGGAATAGTTTCGGCAAAGCATGGTTTTAAAAGACTTGCTTGTTATTTATTTTTTTTAATCTTCTGCAATATGATATCTCGTTTCAAATTAATCTATTTAAAATTGCATCATCAATATCTATGTACCGTAATTCATTAAAATGAAAAAAAAAAATCTATACATTTGACAAAGAATAAAATAAAGGAGATTGTGAAAAATGTGTAGTCTTCAGAAAGTAAAAGTTTGAATGTTAATGATTATAACATAATAATTTAACGCTGACTATTTTGATAAATGAGCATATGCATTAAAGTGAATATGCCAAATTATTTGTTAATTTTGCTTGTTCTAATTCAATTCATTTTTACTCATACATATAAATTTCCATTTTCAAAAATACTTTTAACATCAATGACATTTGCGATCAGTTTATTTTAAATTAATTTTAATTCCTTAATTAGTTTCCTTAATTTTTATTTTTTATTATTCAATACATTTAATTTCATAAATTTAATTTTTTACATAAGATGTAAAGAAAAAGGAATTAATATCAACATTTTCTTTGATGAATGTATTTTAAGTCCTTGTTCAAGTTCTCATTATTATCAAATACTTTTTATTTGATATTTCTTACATTGCTATTGCATTATATATCGCTATAACATTATGCATTGCTATGCATTTTTAAATTTTGATTACAAAAATATTTTTAACATTTAATAACTTTTAAGCAATGTATATTTTAAAGTAAAATTCCATTTTATTTATTTTTATAATTAAATACTTTTTATTTGAATGCCGTTTTTATCATTGATTATGTATTTAAAGATATTTTTTGAATTTTTAAAAATATTTTAAATTACATTAAACATTTTCAAACTATTTTTTATGTATATCTGCATGATTAATATTAAAAAGTATTATGCACTAGTTGCTTATAAGCTTAATTTAACTGTTTTTATTAATGAACAAATCAGCTTTTTAAAAGACTTATTTTGTTTAAGAATTGCATTAAAAACTATTTAAAAACAAAGCTATTTTTTTGCAAAATTATTCTGTTTTTCGGCAAAATGTTTCATATGTTTCTAAAATAAAGGCTAGTAAGTCTTTTGTAATCATATTATATTATTTTTTAATTTAAAAAAGTGGTTAAAATAGGCATTATAAACGTTTAAAAGGTCATTTTATACTAAAATATTGGAGAAAATACCCCATTTTTTTGCGTGAATGTACATAATAACAATTTACTTCATGTATGATAATTTCAAAAGATTATATGGAAAAATGAATTGTTTATAATTTTTTAAAGAACACTTTACAAGAGTTAGGCTTAGCTTTGCAAAATCCTTCGTCCCTGCAGAGGAAATCAAATTCTCCCGCTTCGTCCTGAGATGCGTGCTTTTGAATGCACGCGCCGTCACGAATGGGTTAAAACCTGTTTTAATGTCAAATTTATGTAATAAATAATAATTTTTAAAAAAGCTGCATTTTCCCCCCTTTTTGTGCAGTGGATCTGTAACTTATATTGAAGTATTAACTGATATAGTAAAATCTGTGCAATCAGACCCTTTCTGTGGTAGTCGTATCTTAAAACTTGTGTGGTGTTTTATTCCCAATATTTTAATAGTTTATTTTTACTGATGATTATTAATTTATTTATATTTATGTTGTTTTATTACAGTTTTTGTATTTTGTTTTATCATTTATTAAAATATTATATACAATTTAAACATGATGATTGTATTGTTTTTTATTAATTTATATATTAAAAAAACAATGTGTTGATAATAAATATTTCTTTATAGACATTTATGAGTATTTTTATGTGATATTGTGAATGTTTGGCAAAGAAACAAATAAAACTTACCATTCTTTTACAATTATGATACTATTAAATCTTGCAGCTATTTTAAATGGTTTATTTTAAATATGTAAATAAATAATACAGATTTAAAATTGAATATTTTTGAGACCCTTTTTTAAATTCTGGTTTGGTAAAGGGCATAATCATATGATCTTTATTTCATAAGAATTTATTAAAAATATTCACTTAGCAATTGTATGTATTTTTATTTATCAGGTTACTGTCAGGCAATGAATATTGTAACCTCAGTATTACTGCTGTATGCATCTGAAGAAGAAGCATTTTGGCTTTTGGTTGCAATATGTGAGAGACTTCTTCCTGATTATTTTAATACTAAGGTAGTGGGAGCACTTGTGGATCAAGGTGAATTTGTTTTAATGAATTTAGATGCATTTTTTTTTATGTAAATCTAAAAAGTAAAAAATGGAGAGAGACTTTTCTTTTTTAGTGTATGTGTATACATTTTCCAAAGAAGTTTTTACATCTAATGTAAAAATAATTAAAATTTAAGATTTTTTTTTTTTTTCAATTGTGTATATATATATTTTACCCTTTAATGTTAAATTCTGATAAATAATGATTAACAGTTGGCCTTTTAAATCAATGAATAAATCCAAATTCCCTTAATGTTACTATTCAAAGTTTTTTATATTCCCTTTATTATTATTATTATTTTTTTTTAAATAAGTTTGTCTAGTTAAATTGTTTTTGTTCTGGTTATACTCTTGTTATAATTTGAGTAATTTAATTACAATAGGGTAAGATCCAAGGTATGTGAACCTCCCAGTGGCAGAAATTTTTGTAGCTGTCTGCAACAAACTATTAAAATTTCATAATCTGTCTGTAAATTTTACATGTAATTTTAATGGATAAATAATACATTAAACCATCATCATCTAACTTCTTGTAGGATTTCTAAAATGGGAAGGATAAGCAAAACCGTACATAGACAATAAAGATGCTTTTAAAAACCTTTGGCAGCTTCAGGGCTGATTTCTTATTTTTTGGAGTTGGGACTGCTTTGATTTTTATAAATGTTTTTAAAATGTTTAGCCCAGGGTAGTTTCTAGTTAATATTTTGACTAGAATAGGGTTCTTGAAATTGTATACTTTTTTTTCCCCCTCAATTTTACAATCATGTACACTACATACAGGAGTCACATTCACTCAGAAAAATCTGGGTCAGTCAAAAATTGATTTTGGAGCAGCAAAAAAAGAATTTTGTGGCAGAAAAATCAGTTTTTGGAACACAGGGATGTAAAACCTGCGCCAATTGCGCCAGACTGCGCCGAAACCGCTTTTCTGCGCCAAATTGCTACAAAACAGCTATTTTTTTCAATTTTGCGCCAAACCTGCGCCAAAAGGCACTTACTGCCAAAACGAAATTTAGCGCAATTTCGTCGATCCAGGAAACAACAACAAATATTTTTTCAGGCTATTAATTTCGTCGAAAAACAAAGAAACAATGCAAAAAATCTCGAAAAACGCGCAAATTTCGCCGAAAAATTGCCAAAAACATGTGCATTCGGTCATGAAAAACGTGATGTTTTGTGGAGTTTTATCGTGACTCCGCAAACGACTGTAAGTTGTTTTTCCCGCGAGTATCCTACGTTCATTTTCATCGCAGCCCAGGCAGAGTTCGGAGCGGAACGTCATGTGACGTACAGTGCGCGCGTTGGGGGAGAGGAATGAACCTTATGCATTCAACCTGAGGTCGAGGCTAAAATTCGTCTGCTGGCGGTATTTACTGGCGGTGTTTAGCATAGCAGTATATGGAGTGTGATTTATTAATGCTTGTTTCTGAGAATTAGCGAAAACGAATTCTTTGTTGTTGCAGCTTGTTGCTTAATATATTGTAATATAAATTTGAAATTGTTGTTTTGCTAGCCAGAAAATTCTCTAAATTTGTAAATTTCCTGTTAAAATGTATTCAGAACGGCTGAAGTCGTCTGCTAGCAATGTTTGCGCCTGCGCACTGTGGCATTCTGGCGGTGCAGTGACTAGAATAACAGGTTAGCATACCGCCAGCTCTGGCGTGTGACGTCACGTGCATAAGGTCCATTAGAGCAGCCGTAATGTGTTTATTCCATTGACTTTCCAATTAATGGGAGTTCGCCTCTTATTTCAGGGGTTATTCTCGTCCGAAATTTCCGAATATTTAAGGCATCCTCTTCCGAAAATTTGAAATTGGGTTATCAGTTCCACATAGTTGCCAACTTGTACGCAGTGGCGTAGCTAAGGGGGGCGTCGAGGCCTAGGGGCGCCAAGTTGAGAGAAATTGTTATATATCCATATTGGAGTGGGGGCGCAAAATTTCTTGCTGGCCCCGGGCGCCAAAAAACATAGCTACGCTACTGCTTGTACGGTTTTGCGCGCGGAGAAATGCAAATTTCGTGAAAGGATCGCCAAAAAGCACACATTTCGTCAATATTTCGTGGAAAAACGCCGATTTTGTCAATGAACTTTGTCAAAAGATCGCTGAAAAAACGCGAATTTCCTCTGCGGATCGCGAAAAACGGCAATTTCACCAAATATCGCAGATAAAACGCGGATTTTTTCTGAAGACTGCGGGAAAACGTTGATTTCGTCTAAATATTGCGGGTATAACTCCGATTTCATCAAAAGATCACGGAAAAAACGCCGATTTCGTCAAAAGATCGCGGGGATAAAACACCGTTTTCGAGGGAAGATCGGTTAAAAATGTAAATTTCCCTAAAGATCGTCGAAAAAAACGCTGATTACATTAGAAAAACACGGAAAAACGCCGATTTCGTCAAAAGGTCGCGGAAAAATTGCTGCTTTCGACAAAAGATCGCAATAAATCGCCGATTTTGCTAAAATATTGCAGATACCCACCTCGCCGGTTGGGAGGGGGCAGGGCCGTAGCTAAGGGGGCGCTATGGGCGGCTCAGCCCCCCCTAAAATATTTTGAGCACCCCCTGGAAAAGATTCCAAGGTCATTAAATATATTTCTGTTTCGAAAATTCAAATGAAATTCTGTTCAAAAATCTAATTTTGTTTTGTGATCCTTTTACAGTTTTGTAGAATTACGAAATTGTATCTAAAATAAGTAATTCAACACTCCCTCATCCTATTTGTACATAGGAAGCTAACATGATGTTTAATTTTGCACCAGTTATATACTCAAAATTTTTACCATCCTATACTTTTCTTAGTATAAAATGAAGTTATTACAACAGTTTAATAAAAAACATAGTACCTATATAGTGTAAATTTGCGCTAATTTATCTTTCTGTGTCAGAAAAAAAAGGAAAAAAAATTATGAGCCCCCCCCCCCCCCTTATAGATCACTTCTATCTACGGCCTTGGGGGATAGGTAACCTGCGGACCCTCCCCTTTCCCCGCCACCGATTTCCGAAAATGCGATGTGAATTTAGGAAAAAAAATTTCCACCCAGAATAGCCATTGTCTTTTGTATTGTATATATTTTCTGTAAATTAAGTATCTTCCTGTTCTGTATCTTTCCCGTGTTTGTGGTAAATTATTTCGCTCCTCGACGAATCCTGCCGATAGACGACAAAACCGAAAGCAGAATGAAAGCGCGTACGAAAATCTGCTACATGTTTGTCAAACAATCGCAAAAAAAAAAAAAAAAAAAAAAAAAAAAAAAAAAATTGCTATTTTGTCAAAAAATGAACAAAACGCAGTCAAAGGAAAACAGTATGTAATTCACTTTTCTCCGGGAGGGACTTCTGTCGCTCTGCGGGAGACATGATAGAGTTCCCGGGGGGGGTGACATTTCATTGCTCCGGGGGGATGTCCCTCCCCGGGCCACAACCTGTATTCAACACTGAAGGAAAAAAACGTAAATCTACATAAAAATCGGGAAAAATGCTCGAATTTCATCAAAAAATCATGGAAAACACGCGAATTTTGTCAAAGGATCTCGAAAAAATAAAACATGAATTTTGTCCAAGGATTGCTAATTTTGTCATTTGAATTTAACCAGTAGATGGGGGAAAAACACTCGAATTTCATTAATAGATCATGAAAAATTTGTCTATAGATCGCGAAAAACATGCACATTTTATTGAAAAATCACGAAAAACACTTGAATTTCATCAAAGAATCTCGAAAAAAACATGAGTTTTGCTAAAAAATCGTTATTATCATCAAAAAAAGAGTGAACAAAACACAGCCAAAAGATCGTGGGGATAAAAACGTTAGTTTCTGAAAAAGATCGCGGAAAAAAAAAAAAAAAAAAAAAAAAAAAAAAAAAAAAACGCAAACTTCTTTAAAGGATCCCGACAAACAAGCGTATTTCGTCAAAAGATCACAAAAAAAAAAAAAAACCATGCAAATTTTGTCAAAAATTGCAATAAACACGCAAAATTTTATCGAAAGATCGCAAAAAATACTTCTTTCGTCAATATATTGCATAAAACACTCTAATTTCACCAATAGATCGTGAAAAGCACTCGAATTTCATCAATAGATCGCGAAAAAAACGCGAATTTCGACAAAAGATAATGCAAATTTTGACTATAGATCGCGAAAAGCACACACATTTTATCAAAAAATCACGAAAAACACTCTAATTTCATCAAAGGATCGCGAGAAAAATGCGAGTTTTGTTAAACAATCGTTAATATCATAAAAAAAAGAGAATAAAACACAGTCAAAAGATCATGAAAAAACGTTCATTTCTGTAAAAGAAGGCGAAAAAAACATTCATTTCTGTAATAAAAGGCGAAAAAAACTTGCAAATTTTTCTAAAAGATTCCGAAAAACAAGCGTATTTCGTCAAAAAAATCCCAAAAAACAGGCGAATTTTGTCAAATGATATTTAACTTCGTCATAAAAAGAACACAATATGATCAAAACATGATCAAAAGATTTTGGAAAAAAAAAAAAGAGTTTATTTCTTTAAAGATCGAGTGGGAATTAAAAAAAAAAACGAAAATTTCATCAAAAGGATTGTAAAATCCATAAATTTCATCAAAAGATCTCAGAAAACGTACAAATTTCATCAAAAGGTCGTAAAAACCCCGCAAATCTAGTTTTTAAAAAAACCGCACAGACAGGGTCAAAAGTTTGTGAATTATGTTAAAATATCACAAAAAACTGCAAATTTTATTAAAAGGTCTGAGACGTGTGGAGAAATTTAATCTGAGTATTTATTCTTTCAAATGTAAAAATATTTTTCAAGATAGCAATTATTCTAATTGTTAAGAGTTTATTAGCATTAGAATATTTCAATCTGCTCCTTAAACAGCTTTTATTGCTAAAATGTTATTATTATTTCTATTATTATATATATATATTTCTTTTTTTTTTTTTTTTTTTTTTTTTTTTTTTTTTTGCTGCTACAAAATCCGATATTTACTGCTACAAAATCTGATTTTTGCTGCTACAAAAACAGCTTTTATTGCTCCAAAATTCGATTTTTGCTGCTCCAAAGCTGCTACAAAATGGCTTTAGCGCACTTTCATCCCTGGGAACAGAAAAGTCTTCTTCTGACAATAACTTCTTTATATATATAATTTTTTTTTCTCTACATTGACAAAATTTGCATTTTTTCATAATTTTTTGATGAAATGTGTAGTTTTATCATGATCTTTTGATAAAATGTATAGTTTTTTTTGTGATTTTTTTTACAAAATTTTCTGTTTTTTTTGTGATTTTTTGATGAAATCTGCCTTTTTTTTTTCACACTTTTTTTTGACAAAACTTGCTGTTTTTTATAATCTTTTGACAAAATTTGTCATTTTTTCATGATTGTTTGGTGAAATTTGTTTGGTTTTTATAATTTTCTGATAAAATTTGTTGTTTTATCACAATTGTTTTTCTTGACAAAGTCAGTTTTTGGCACATAAAATCCATTTCTAATAATAACTTCTTTTTATTTATTTTATTTTTTCTGCCCCATTGACAAAATTTGCACATTTTCGATAAAATGTGTAGTTTTTTCACAATGCTTTGACATAATGCATAGTTTTTTCACGATCTTATCATGAAATCTGCCATTTTTTGCAATCTTTTGGCAAACTTACCATTTTTTTTGCGATCTTTTGACAAACTTAGTTTTTTGTGATCTTTTGACAAAATTTGTCATTTTTGTTGCAATTTTTGGGTGAAATTTGTTGTTTTTATCGCAATTTTTTTTTACAAAAATTGCTAATTTTTCACAGTATTTTTGAGGAATTTTTTATTTTGTGATCTTTTGACAAAACTTGTCATCTTTTTGCGATATTTTGCCAAAATCTTTTGCTTTTTCACAATTTTTTGACGAAGTAGTCGTTTTTTTCTCCGATCTTTTGGAAAAATTTGCATTGATTGGTTTCATGATCCATTGACAGAATTTGTGTTTGTTTCACGATCCTTTGTTGAAATTGCTGTTTATTTCATGATCATTTAATGAAAATCGCTTTTTTGTATGATTCTTTGCTGAAACTCGCATTTTTTTCCACAGAAAAATTTTGGACATTTTAAAAAATTCATTTCATTAGTGCAGACAAAAATTGTCCATAAGAGATTTTCTTTTCTGCGATTATGTCACTGTATCGCAGTGTTTTTGCCACTGGGGTGGACCTCAGTAACAAAGAGGTTAATAAAATATTAATAAATAAAAATACATATTTATATTTTCCTCACTTTTTCTATTTTTTTTTCTTTTAATGCTTGTTATGTGATTCTAATTTTATGTAATTCTACTTTATATTAAACACAATTCGAAACATTTATTATTTATTTCTAATTATTCCATGCACAATTTTAATTTGAAAAATTACTATTATTTAAGGTGTACTTGAATATTTAACAAGTGAGTATTTATCTGACATTCATGCAAAGCTTGTTCCTTTTGGAGTTCTGTCAATGATCTCCTTATCATGGTTTCTTACAATTTTTCTGAGGTATGTATATACTGTTTATGTCTAATAAGGAGAGGACCAACTTTGATAATCACAGATTTTAATTATTTTTATACATGTTAAAGGACAGAGGTCCCTTAGTTTCAGATTCAGTGGATTTTATACAACACTCTTTAGTTCTTGAGAAACAGAAGGATATAATTTGTAGTATAATTTAAATTTTAACTTAGCGAAAATGGTAATGCTATAATCTTCATAGTGTGATCGGTACCCCATCAGTTTCCTGGCTAGTGGACCCGGGGTCGATACCGGGCTATGCTTTGTTAGATTTTTGCTTTTTTACTTTTTTACAAATATACTTTTAATTTAATTATTATGATCAAAATTAAAAATTTTAATATCATGTGTTATGTATGAACTCAGAAGCAGGGGTCTTTGTTACTTCTCTTAAAATTACCAATTAAAATTATGGAGTAGCAAAATTAATTAAATGCCCAAGCCTTAAAAATCCCAGCATCCAAAGCACATGCATAATCGGCCAGATCGCGTAGTGTAAATAAATAAAAAAAATGGACTTTTCAAAAATAAAATACTACTTACCTTTGACGATAATAGAGAATCAAAACCAATAAAAAGTAAAGAAATCTCTCACGCATCATGTTGTAGACAAAATGAAGTAAACCTTACTTTCATATGAATATTTTTTATTTGCAATTTATAAGGTTGATATGATATTATGTTAGGTCCGGACCTTAGGACATATGGAAACACAATACAGCAAAATATGAGAACTAAATTCCATTTAAAAATTTTATCATCGTAATTCGTGATAAATTTAAAATGTTCTATTATTAAATTAATGTTTGAAAGTTATATTGTCCCAGCTATTAATGTTCTTATGTACAGGGATGAAAGACTTCCGCCTTTAGGCGGAAATCCGCCTTTTTAAAGATGATTTTGGCCATTCTCTGGATCGATGCAAAAATGCAAAGAAAATATTGCGGGTAACTTGGGGGGGGGGGGGGGTCCGAGAAGCTTCCGTATAACCTCTCGACTTTTCTCTTCACCCACTAAATCGCCGCTGATCAAAGTCAGCGGTCAATTTACGTTCAGGAGCTTCAGATACAGTACATTTCGCGGGGCGAAAATCTATTTTTAGAAAATGGGAAGTAAGGCTGCAGACACACAGTTTTTTTTTTTTTTGCGGTTAGCAGGCGGCGCATTTGATACGAATGAGTTTGTCAGTTCAACTTCAATCCAAGAGTAGCACGGGAATCATTCCTTAGGGATCTCCCCTGACCATTGTATCGCCCTCTGTTTCCATTGTCAGTAAACCGCAAGTGGGAGAAAAGAAAAGGGAGTTTCGGGAATAAAGTTTAACTTAGTTATTTCTTCCCGGTCCTTTGTGAACGGGCAACCGTGTTTTTTTTCTTTCTTTCTTTCTTCTGTACTTCAAGTAAGCAGTGCTCATAAGTCATGGGTCCATAGGTCACTGCGACGCTGAACAGAAAGAAAATATTGGGAGAGGTATGATTTAATCCGGATTAATGCGCTTTAAAACAGTGAAAAGTGTTTCGCTACTAGTTTTTCAGTTGTTTTGTTTTTCAGAATAACTATTATTTGATACTTGAATTGTTAGTTTTTCTGCAATGATAAATCACCGTTTAAGAAAAACTTATTTGAAGAAATATTTTAGATATTTTCTTTCAGAAATCATCAGATCAGGCAGGTAGCCCGATTTCACTGGGGTCGGGTTGATATCAATTTTTTTCGTTTCGGAAGGACATTAAAAAAAAATTCTTTCTTAGGATTATCATTAGCGAACTGTGTAGTTTTGATCTAATACTTTTTTTTTTTTTTTCCGGGAGGCATTATAGAATTCCGGGGAGGGGGTAATGCCCCTCTAATATCAACATTGTCCGTGTGAGTAAAGTACAGTGCCGAAATTAACAGGCAGGGCCAAATGGGCATGTGCCCCGGGCTTTAGAACGCAGGAGTGCCAAATGCAGATTTTGTGTGTCGATTTTTCTTAGGTCTGTATTCTCTTGGCCAAAACATAGAAGAATCTAAGGATGATATGAAATAAGGATCCTACATAAAACGGATTTTTTTCCCGATTCTTTCTGATTTCGTTTGCAAAATTTTAACGAATCGATATTTCACGAAGCAAATTACGTAATTTAATATTACATATTTTAAATTTTAAAGTAAGTTGGCTATTATAAAATTAGTAAAATTCTCTTTGTAAATACACTTTGCAAAGGATGTGATGCCAAAAACCATGTTTGTCCCGGATGCAAAAAAGGCTATTTCGGTCCTGGGGAAGGAACCCTTTAATTTGTCACTTTAGAATATTTGGTATTTATAATTTTAATGCCTATTAAGTCTTTAATCACAGTGTAGCGTATGCGCAAGGCCATAAATTATTGTAAGATAAAGCATTTCACTTTATGCAAACAAACACAGCACTGCACACATATTTGAGAAACGATGCTTTCAAATTATTTTTTGGAATTCGTATTTTAGAATTTTCGGTGTAAAATAAAATGCTTATTTATTTATTACTTATTGAGAGAATTTTATTGAATAAATTCGGGAAGAATAGTGACATATATTTTTGAAGGATTTATTTTAAGGACCCTGTTTTTACAAGCAGGGTCTTAATTTTTATAATTTAAAAGTCATGTTGCTTTTTTTGTAAATGCAACTGACAGCAAAGATTTCTTACTTATTGGCTGAATGGTTCAGCTGTCAAACATCTGTAATCGGCGCCCACTTCTTTTAATTTATATTTCCTCCCCTCCCGCTTTCTCTTTGAGAGCGAGAATTTTGAAGATGTCCGCAAATCTTGTTTATGGTACTTTTTTGCAGTTTTAAGCGTATTTCCCTTCAAACCCTAGTGGTGATTCTCGTCCGAAATTTCCGAAAATTTAAGGCATCTTCTTCCGAAAATTTGAAATTGGGTTATTAGTTCAGCATGGTTGCCAACTTGTACGGTTTTGCGCGCGGAAAAAACAATCACGGAGAAATGCAAATTTGATGAAAGGATCGCTGGAAAAGTATACATTTCGTCAATATTTTGTGGAAAAACGATAATTTCGTCAATGTTTTTGTGAACGAACTTTGTCAAAAGATAGCTCAAAAACGCGAATTTCCTGTGTGGATCGTGAAAAAAAACGGCAATTTCACCCAAATATCGCAGATAAAAAGCTGATTTCGCCTGAAGACCGCGGGAAAACGTCGATTGCGATAAAAGACCGCTTAAAAATATTTTGCCAAAAGATCGCCGAAAAAAACGCCGTTTTGGATAAAAGACCGCTTTAAAATATTTTGTCAAAAGATCATTGAAATAAAAAAAACGCCGATTTCATCAAAAGATCACGGGAAAAACGCCGATTTTGTCAAAAGATCATGAAAAAAGGGCAGATTTCGTCGAAAGATCGCGGGGATAAAATGCCGTTTCCGAGAAAAGATCACGTAAAAAATGCAACATTTGTCTAAAGATCGTCAAAAAACGCCAATTTCATAAAAAAAACCGCCCTCCCCCCCCCTCCCCGCCGCCGATTTCCGAAAATGCGGCGTGAATTTTCGAAAATTTTTTTTCACCCAGAATCACCTCTGGTACTAAGGCCACCTGTTTTATCAAGGAATACACATTTATTGTGTGATTTTTGAAAAAAAAAATTCTATTTTTTTTTAATGAAACTTCTTGTAATTTCTTATGTTTATTTAAAATTTAAAACTGCACTGCAATCTATAAAATGTCGTCATTAGATTCTTTTTAACCATTTGAAAAATGGTTGTTGTTTTCGGGAGAATGGACCCGATGATGTTACCACTTTTGAATGATGTTACCACTTTTGAATGATGTGGTCACTTTTGAATTTAAATTAATTTCTTTACTTTTAGAAGAGTTTTTATTTGAATTTAAATTAAATTCTTTACTTTTAGAAGAATTTTTATTTGAATAGTAAATTAAAATGGTTAAAATCATTGTAATAAAGGAGAAAACTAACAAATTTAAAAATGGGTAGACGGAAATTAACAGATACGGAAAAAGCCGAAGCCAAAGAAATGAATGAACGTGAATATCGCATTCAATGATATTAAACACAGTCAACATGTATAAGTTGCTTATTAGTTTGGCGATTCGTATCATTTGGCGAAATTGGTCGACGGGATAACTGAGTAATACTGTATTTGGTTTGGCGCAAAAACGTCTTTCAATGCAGAAAATGATAAAATCAAAAGATTATTGAGCCGCTGAAAACCAATTACGTGTTGAAAGGCGATCACGAAAAAGGAAGCAATTTAATGCCGAACCGATTAATTGTAAAACATCATGTCGCCAGGGCGACCAATCCACTAGCCATGGCGTTTTACTATCGGTCGGTTCTAACCAGGAAAATTTGAGTGCCAATAGTGATTCTAACAAGCCGGAAAATGTTATAGCTATTACTCTTGATTTTCCACCACCTAAAAAGAAAACTAAAAAGCAATCGGCTTGGGAAAAACTGGGAAAAAACTTTTTTGATTCGATGTCTGATGGACCCATTCACAGATGCATCTGCTGCGATCGATTTTGGTTTAAAACCTCCATCACCAAAATTCTGCTCTGTAAAATCAAACAATATATGCCAAAGTCTTACAAGTATAACAGTATATGCCAAAGCTGTATTTTAATAATGATTACTTTTGCACCAACAATGTTAAATAGTTTGAAATGTTTCTTTCGTCGCCAACTTTTATGCTTGGCGACAATAGAGTGATATAACTTAAACGAACCGTACCTTCAAATTGCAGCATGTATAAAGTCATTTATAGCAGTGGCACGGATAATACACAATAAAACAACTGGTATTTAGCTTAAAATGATAGATGAATGTATCGAGTGAAACATTTTTCAAATGGTTGGGGTAATTTCTTAAATTACAATTTTTTTTTTTTTTTTTTTTTTTTTTTTTTTTTTTTTATATTTGGCATCTGAAGTCGAAAAAAATTTTCCTCCTTTTTTTCCTTGGTCCACTTTCATGCCTGTATGTAGCGTTCGAGAACGAGTAGTTGGCTATGTATTATTTCACGAAATAATATTGAAGATATTTAATATCTATCGCTCAGGAATTCAGCTTCTTTCCTACTATCGGTGCACTAGGAACCTGGGCATCGTCTGTCACATTGATGGATCGGCAGACAGGATAGCAAATTTTAAAAGTTCCTTTTCTTAATCCTCCCGGCGAACGGCAATCCGGAACATGCAGTCACGATCGAGCATCTGGACACTGGACATCACCAAGGATCACTGCTCTAGGCATTCATACCCGAACAAAGCATTTTTTTCTTTTTTCTTGGAACGACACTTAGTTTTGAAGAAATATTATTTTGAACATGTAAATTCTGGACATCCAAGTTTCTCGGCGGATTTCTTCATAATGCCCCGCCGATACGGGAGAAAAACTCCCGCATGGGGAAAAACACTTTTACAACCGTTGCACGCAGCTGCAAAACCTTAGAATAATTGAAATTTCAGATGCTAGCCTCGCAAACCTGCTCTAACTTAGCCAATCAGAAGCGTTCTTGTTGCTAGCGTCTTCTAGAAAAATCTAGGATGACTCATCGTTCTACGTCACTGTCCTCTCATGACAAAAAATGGCATCTAATTTGAAGGGAAGAACACATTTTTCCACTGTTATGGCAGACCGACTCATAGCGGGAATATTTAAAAGATCAAAACATTGAAACATACAAAATAACATATTTCAGCAAATACACAATCGTTTTTGGTGTTAGTTATGTCAAAATAACCAGAAAAATTTTATCTACCTATTGAATATAGATAGTATTCTAAAAAAATTGGAAATAAAAATATTTTATTTCTTGCATAATAAAACATTAAAAAAAAATGGTGCACGTCATGTAGAACAAAATATCTAATTTTTTTTATATTAAAGATTACATTATAAAGATAGATTGATTTGTTATTTTTAGTATTAAATTAAAAGTGAGAAATAGATGATATCTTGAATTTATATTGTGTAAAACTTTTAATTTTAAAAGACTGGGATATTGAATTTTTTAGTTATCGAATGTTACAAATTTTAGAGATATTGTTTTTTAAAACAATAAGAAAGTTATTAAATCGTTATTTTGAAGAGCAACTATTTTCGAAGGATTGTTTTTAAGGACTTATTTGATTTTTGAAAGATCGTTTTTTGCTGTATGAAATTTTGAAAAGGAATATTTTAATTAAATTTTGAACAGAAGTAAATACATGAAAATTAAATTTTAAGTATTTTAAATTTTGAATGCTAGATTATTTAATATGATGTAACATCATGCATTAATTATAATGCTAACATATGTAAATTTTTATTTATCATTTTTTTGTTTTTAAACTACTTTTAAAAATTTCTCATCATTTAAACAGATTTTTTAAGAAATGGATCTACGATTAGACTAGGCGATCAAACCATCATCTTGTACAATTTTTCTTTCATCCAGCATATTTATTATCAAACTATATAATTATTTTTCCATCACAATAGAAACAGACGATATTTCAGATACTAAGATTGTTTATTAAAAAATCATTATTTTGTAACAAAATTTACGATATTTCAATGCATTTGTGAGATCACTTTTCTGATTTTCATTGAATCCCAACACTTCACATTGATTTTGTGAACAACAGTTTGCTTCTTCCATTTTTACACGTTTATAAATAGTTATAGAATATACTCACTTTTTCTGTAAAGATTTTAAAGAGAAACCTTTTACCAAACTAAACAAGAAATAAAATAATTTGTTCTGTGGTGCCATCTAGGTCGAATGACATGTATCTTTAACAAAAAATAAAATTAAGAAAATAAATGTGAAAGAAAAAAAAATCCATTGCATAAACAAATGTATTGCAGATTTAAAAACCCCTTTTACAGCAAAATTATGTTGTAATTTAATTCTTATGCTTAATTTTAGCATAATTATGCTTCTTACTTAAAAACAGTGCAATATTATTTACCTTTTTGGATAAGGCAATACCTAAGTGTTTCTTTAAAATCACAAGTTGACACAATTAATCAATATCATTGCACTCGCAAAGAATATATAAAATGCATTTTAAAGGTGATTTTAAAAAATTAACAGTTCTATGATGTTTTGTACAACAATGTAATTATGAAAAAAAAATCCTATCAAAAACATGAATGTGAAAAAATGCCAAGTTCGTAAAAGGTTTCGCTAATAAAAGAAGTGAGATCTAACTGCAAACCAAGTTCTTTCGGAGCTCCTTAAATCATAACTCCTGTCATGCATAATATTATTCAATTGCTTAAAATAATTTGTTATGTTACTTGTTATTCAATAGAGAGACTTAGCAAGTTTTCTCTTATTCAATTTTTTCTATTTAATTGATCAGAAATTAAAGTTGATCCCTTCCTTAACTTATCAGTACCTTAACTTCAATATACTTATTCGAACACTCGATTGACTAGATCTTTGTCAATCAGATTCTAGATTAAATTATACTCCGACTCAAAGATTAAAGTTAGTAGCTGAAAACTTGCCAAGTCGCTCTATTGAATAACAAGTAACATAACAAATCATTTTAAGCAATTGAATAATATTATGCATGACAGGAGTTATGATTTAAGGAGCTCCGAAAGAACTTGGTTTGCAGTTAGATCTCACTTCTTTTATTAGCGAAACCTTTTACGAACTTGGCATTTTTTCACATTCATGTTTTTGATAGGATATCATTATTTTTTATCAATCACTTTTTTTATTAGTGAAACCTTTAACGAACTTGGCATTTTTTCACATTCATGTTTTTGATACGATATCATTATTTTTTGTCAAATAAGTAGGTATTTGTTTCCTTTTTGAAATAAATAAACTTAATATTAAATTAACTTTATTTACTATTCATTAATCTTACAGCGTTTTCCTGCTTTTATTCACTGTTTTTTTTAAGTCAAATTTAAAAATTTTAACATTAGGACTGCTTTTGTTCCTTTAAATTCCACTAATAAGGATGTTTCTTTTACGTGATTGGGTACTACTTGATTATCTCGTCGACCAAAAAAAGTTTGTTGCCAACTTGGCGATATATCATCAAATTGACGACAAAAATTACGCGCCAAAAAAGATGCTAACTTGGCGCTATTTCTGGTATTTCGCCTAATTCCCATAGACTCCCATTGTAATATGGTAATTTATCCAATAATTTTGTTAGAGCAAGGATTGTCGCCATCATTTTGGCATCTTTGTTTTCTTTAAATCGGTTCGCTAACTACCCAAGATTGCTTAAATATTGCTATTTAGAAAGTTTTTAGAACGCTTTTCGCGCATTTTTACCCTTTTTAAATTTTGTATTTGTTAACAAATGTTCTTAGTGATCATTTATATCTTATAATTAATGAACATGCCAAATTTTATGTTTTTAGGCCCTTAACATACAGACATCGCATTTTTAGAACGCTTTTTGCTCTTTTACACCCTTTGGATTAGTAAAATCGACATAAGATATAGCCTATATTGGAGCAAGGACTATCACCATTATTTTGATATCATTACTTTTAAGATCGGTTTGTTGTTTGCTGAAATTGCTTAAAAATCCCAATTTAGAACATTTTTAGAACGCTTTTCGCACATTTTCACTCTTTTTGAATTCCGTATTTTTTATCAAATGCCCTTAGAGATCATTTATATCTTATAAATAATTAACATGCCAAATCTTATAATTCTAGGTCCTTCAGTAACACGAAAGTTGCATTTTTAGAATGTGTTTTGCTTCTATCCACCCTATTTTGGTTAATGGTATACGCATAAAACATAGCCTATGTTTGAACCGGGGCGAATACCATCATTTTGGTATCATTAAGTTTGAAATCGGTTCGGTGGTTTCAGAGATTAGCCCCGATACTCGCCAAAAGTGTCGCCAACTTGGCACTATTTCTGATATTTCGCGAAATTCCCATAAACTCTAAAATGCCAAACTTTATGTTTCTAGTCCAGTCCCTTAATATACAGACATCGCATTTTTAGAATGTTTTCTGCTCTTTTACCTGCTTTGGGTTAGTGTAATCGACATAAGATATATCCTATGTTGGAGCAAAGACTGTCATCATCATTTTGATATCATTACTTTTAAGATCGGTTTGTTGTTTGCTGAGATTGTTTTAAAATTGGTATTTCGAACTTTTTTAGAACGCTCTTCGTGGATTTTCACCCATTTAAATTTGATATTTTTTAGCAAATGTCATTAGTGATCATTTATATTTTATAAATAATTAACATGCCAAATTTTGTGCTTCTAGGCCCTTCAGTAAAACAAAAATCACATTTTTAGAATGTTTTTCGCTTTTGAACCCTCTTTTGGTTAGTGGCACAGACATAAGATATAGTCTATGTTTGAACCGGGACGAATACCATCATTTTGGTACCATTACTTTTGAAATCGGTTCGGTAGTTTCAGAGATTAGCCCTGATTCTCGCCAAAAGTGACGCCAACTTGGCTCTATTTCTGGTATTTTGTGAAATTCTCATAAACTTCCATTGTGATCCAATAATTTATCCTCTAATCAACCATTAATGTTTAATTAATGGTGATTTCTGATTTTTTCCTGGTTATAGATCCAATAACCTACCTCCACACCAAATTTCAACCTCCTAAGTCACCTGGAAGTAGTCAAACATTTCTATGAGTGAGTGAGTGAGTCAGTGGTAAAAACAGTGATTTTCAGACATCAATTTCTCGTGAACGGTAAAAGATTTTTTAAAAAAATTTTAGGATTCGGAAATTAGAAGATGGTCTTAGACGACACAAAAAATTGCAAGTGTGTAGGTCAAATAGAATTTAAGTTATTGAGGGGTCAAAAGTGGCTCGAAATGCTTCGGGTAATATAACCCACGGCCGGTGTGTCGCCTTTTACTTTGTGAACTTGGCTGACACACTGCCGTGTGTCTAGATCAGATTTTTTTGTAAATAATTTGTTTTAAAAGATTTTCAAAAATGGCAATTGATGCATAATTTGCAATGATGTTATTAAATTATAAATACAAGTACATTTATAAAACAAAAAATATCACATTCTGCATGCTCCAGCATCGAGCCCAAGTTATTGAAATAAAAAGCATGTGCCGTACCGATCAGGGTATGACTCTACGAAAAAAAATTGATACAAAGTAAGTACTTTATTAAAATTATATCAGACCCCCCCCCCCCTGTTTCTTGAGAATAACAAAGCATTGTATAAAATCCGTTGAACCTGAGACTAAGGGGATTATACCCTACAACATATAAAAAAATAATCAAAATCTGTGATTATCAAAGTTGGTCCACTCCTTGTAAATTGTGTATTGTTTAATTATACTTTCTTTGGTCACTTCACTAATAGTTGACTCTTATTATTATAGTGTTATACGTTTTGAATCTGCAGTGAATATTGTTGACTGTTTTTTCTATGATGGGGCAAAGGTATTTTTTTATTAATTATTATTATTTCTGTTGTATTTACAAGGGGTGGTTCAGAGGTCGGGAACACAAAATGCAGTAAACATTTGTGTATTGATAGAGTATAGTTAGTATATAAATATATGAAAGCCATAAAGTGCAATACCCAGAAGCCCTGAAAAAATAAGCCTCAAAATTTACGTTACAGTTGATAATCAGATAAATTACTTCCTTTGATACGTTTCTCAGAAGCATGGTTGGCAGTGCACTGAATTCTGAAATATTTTCTTTGACTTTGAATTCCCATCAGACTCATTTTACATAGAAAATTCTTTTATCTGTATCCTATACAAAATTGATGAAATATGTATAAGCATTGAAATTTGTGAAAAATATAAGTTTTGTAGCAAGTACAGTTTTAACTATGAAATTTTGCACATTTGAATATTTAATGAAAAGTTATAAAAGAAAAAAGAAAACAAATTTTTGCTGCTATTTAAAGCAATTTACAGTTATTTAAATGGATAATCTCTTATTTTTCACAGAGAAACAAACTGAGGGATATAAATCAATGATATATTTTATTTTACTTTATTGTCAAAATGTTTCAAAAATTTCAGTATATTTTAAAAATATATTTTTAAAAATTTTTAACTATGGGATTTTTGATTTTATAACTTAAACAAACATCTATGTAATAAATATTTTTAGAAATTAAAATTATCTTTTATGTTGCTGTTGCTTAGTATTTTTTCTGCATATAAATACAGTTTAATCTGTGGAATTTTGCATGCTTGTATGTTTATTATAAAATAGGTAGATAAATAAACTAAAACAACTTATTACTTCTATATACTATAAAATTTTGCTGTTTTTAAAATTTGTTTACATTTGTAAAATACAGGCCGATTCATGGAGTTCCATTCTATCATAAATCATAGTGTTGTGTCAGAAGGATTAGAAAGCTTGACTCGGCGCTTCACTGTCTTGAACTAAAACTTCATTTATTATTCTTGTTCACATACATTGTAGTCATGACTCTGCCATAGCCCCCTAGAAATCATGTTTTTTGTCATTCATATGATAATTTTATCCAAGTCCAAGTCATCTCAAATATCTAAAAAATTTAGCTCTTGGGAAAAGCACAGGAATTTTATTAAAAATTTAAGATATTTTCCAATAGAGGATGAGTTGGTAAAATATGGGCATAAAGTTACTTTTAATTGGATAAAGACTTTATTATTAACCCATTAAATATAAACATACAAATCTTTTTGGTAAAATGATTTTACAGTAGGGATGCACAACCTGTGGCCCGCGGGCCAAAAGTGGCCCGTGATGGGTTATCGTATGGCCCGCGAACTTCGTCAATTTACAAGAAGAAAAATTGCAATTTTTGTGCAAAACTCGCAAAAAATATCTTAAATTTCGTCAGTTTACCGCGGGAAAATATAAAATTTTACCAGTCACTTAAGAATCGCAAATTTCGTAGATCGGACACGGAAAAATCGCAAATTTCATTGATCAAGTGCAGAAAAATCGCACATTTATTTCGCTTACCAGGTATGAAAAAATTGCAAATTTTGCATACGAGGTTAAAAAAAAAGCAAATTTAGCCGATTGGACACGGAAGAATCACGAGTTTTGCCGATAAGGCACAGAAAAATAGCGAATTTTGTCGGTCGGACGCGAAAAATCGCAAATTTCATTGATCGCCCAAGAAAAAAAAAAAAAGTCAGATTTGTTTATTTTGCACGAAAAAATTTGCAAATTAAATTCAACATGTTTTTTTCGGTTTATTGCTTGAAAAAAACGCGAGTTTTGTTGATCGCACTCGAAAAAATCGCGAATTTGCGATGATGTGCGGAAAAATTGAAAATTTCGTTGATCGGCAGCGAAAGAATCGTGAGTTTTGTAAGTTTATCAGGAGAAAAAAATTGCGCATTTAATCTTGCCACATAAAAAAATGCAGATTTCGCCAAAATTAGTTAAAAATCGCGAATTTCGCTGATTGGGCGCGAAAAAAGCAGTTTCGTCAGTTAAAGGCGGAAAAATCGCAAATTTTGCGATCGGACATGGAAAAATCGCGAGTTATATTGATCGGGTTCCGAAAAATCACAAATTTGTTGTGAAAAAGTTAATCTTTCATCTCTATATCACCTAGGTCTCGCGTCCCTGAGATGTATTCTTTGTTTTCCTGCTTAGCACATCGATCGCGATATCGGCGATGCGCGATATCTAAGGTAAACAATCTCTCATGTTTCTAGTTCCTTCTATCTTCTTACGTAACTTCCGGTTGCAGGAAGTGTATTCATTACGTATGTATTACATCATCGCCACGTGCCGCTCCTGATTGGATGCTGAGACTGCACATGCTTTGCGCATGCTTTGAGCTTCTTGAAAGCAACTATAAATACTTCTGAAGAGCTGAGTCTCATCTCTTCTGTTTTGTTTTACAATGTGGTGATGTGTACTGCAGTATGTCACTAGTTTATGCCCTTGCAAGTAGCAAGGCCTAGTTCATCTGTTATTATGTTTTTAATTAAATAAATAGTTTAGTTTTTAACTTAGCCATTTTTATTCAGAAGACACTATTTTTGTCTTACTTTACACTTTGAGGCCTGGTGGTTTCACCAAACCACCCTATATTTATCAAGATCCGGTTATGGGCCGAATGTGTTTTAAATTTAAGGAATATAAATATTTAATTAAGTAAAGTGAGATAAGATAAAATTTGACTCTGATTTATTGGCAAGAATGCTTGAGAAGGGGGGCCTGTGACGCCTTCAATGTTGACTCAAGACAGCTGTTGTTTTGATAATGCGGTCGGCAGATGTTTTGATTATGCACCTCATGAAAAAGCTCCATTTTGTTTCTTTTTCCTGGTGAAGATTAAATGAAAGTGTTTATCAGATAGATGCAAGGCAATTTATCTTTTTAAGTGGTGTGCTTGCAGCTGATAACGATGTGCCGTGAAGTTGTTTACATTTGAACTGCTGATAACAAGCTTGCTGCCGGTGATGTTTGTGTTTACTTGTGGTTCATTACAGCTGTTAAAGAAAGTGGATGGTGTTTTTCTCCATTTTGGATAGTTGTTTTAGTGTGAATTATTGAGTGCTTACGGTGTGCCAATGGAACTTACTCATCATGATGGAAGTTTTTTTTTTTCAGATAGACACTGAATAATTTGGATTCAAGTTTATTTTTATTTGAACTTTAATGGCTTACTGCAATATATTATTTTATTGAATTAGTGAATAGGACTTTTTGGGACTTTAAAGATTTAAATATTTTACTTGTTTGTTGAATTTTTTTTTTTTTTTATAAAAGTTAAATTTGTTAAAATTTAATGTTGTTTAATTACAGGTATTTAAATGAAATAATTTGAATTTAAAAGTTTATATTTTTGATACATTGTGTATAATTAAATGACTAATTACTAAATATTAATTAATTTTAATTAATGAAATTACTAGTAGTTTATGAATGTTGTATTTTAAAGTATATACTATTGTTGAATGGTTCTTTTTAATATTCTATTGCAAATTTAAGAGTTTTCTAACATTCTTTTATTACATATACAATATTGTTAAATATTTTTAAAGTGTTTTGAAATATATTTGAATTTTTTTTTCCCTAAGTACAAAATGGAATTTTCAGTTCAAAAGCTGAATAGCAATAACTATTCCACTTGGGCAGAGGAAATGCAGGTCTATATGATGGATCGTGGTGTTTGGGAATTTGTAGAGAAACCAGATCTTAAACCACCTGCTGATTTGGCTGGGAAGGAACTTAGAAATTTTGAATTGCGTAGAGATAGAGTTACAGTTATTTAAATGGATAATCTCTTATTTTTCACAGAGAAACAAACTGAGGGATATAAATCAATGATATATTTTTATTTTACTTTATTGTCAAAATGTTTCAAAAATTTCAGTATATTTTAAAAATATATTTTTAAAAATTTTTAACTATGGGATTTTTGATTTTATAACTTAAACAAACATCTATGTAATAAATATTTTTAGAAATTAAAATTATCTTTTATGTTGCTGTTGCTTAGTATTTTTTCTGCATATAAATACAGTTTAATCTGTGGAATTTTGCATGCTTGTATGTTTATTATAAAATAGGTAGATAAATAAACTAAAACAACTTATTACTTCTATATACTATAAAATTTTGCTGTTTTTAAAATTTGTTTACATTTGTAAAATACAGGCCGATTCATGGAGTTCCATTCTATCATAAATCATAGTGTTGTGTCAGAAGGATTAGAAAACTTGACTCGGCGCTTCACTGTCTTGAACTAAAACTTCATTTATTATTCTTGTTCACATACATTGTAGTCATGACTCTGCCATAGCCCCCTAGAAATCATGTTTTTTGTCATTCATATGATAATTTTATCCAAGTCCAAGTCATCTCAAATATCTAAAAAATTTAGCTCTTGGGAAAAGCACAGGAATTTTATTAAAAATTTAAGATATTTTCCAATAGAGGATGAGTTGGTAAAATATGGGCATAAAGTTACTTTTAATTGGATAAAGACTTTATTATTAACCCATTAAATATAAACATACAAATCTTTTTGGTAAAATGATTTTACAGTAGGGATGCACAACCTGTGGCCAGCGGGCCAAAAGTGGCCCGTGATGGGTTATCGTATGGCCCGCGAACTTCGTCAATTTACAAGAAGAAAAATTGCAATTTTTGTGCAAAACTCGCAAAAAATATCTTAAATTTCGTCAGTTTACCGCGGGAAAATATAAAATTTTACCAGTCACTTAAGAATCGCAAATTTCGTAGATCGGACACGGAAAAATCGCAAATTTCATTGATCAAGTGCAGAAAAATCGCACATTTATTTCGCTTACCAGGTATGAAAAAATTGCAAATTTTGCATACGAGGTTAAAAAAAAAAAAAAAGCAAATTTAGCCGATTGGACACGGAAGAATCACGAGTTTTGCCGATAAGGCACAGAAAAATAGCGAATTTTGTCGGTCGGACGCGAAAAATCGCAAATTTCATTGATCGCCCAAGAAAAAAAAAAGTCAGATTTGTTTATTTTGCACGAAAAAATTTGCAAATTAAATTCAACATGTTTTTTTCGGTTTATTGCTTGAAAAAAACGCGAGTTTTGTTGATCGCACTCGAAAAAATCGCGAATTTGCGATGATGCGCGGAAAAATTGAAAATTTCGTTGATCGGCAGCGAAAGAATTGTGAGTTTTGTAAGTTTATCAGGAGAAAAAAATTGCGCATTTAATCTTGCCACATAAAAAAATGCAGATTTCGTCAAAATTAGTTAAAAATCGCGAATTTCGCTGATTGGGCGCGAAAAAAGCAGTTTCGTCAGTTAAAGGCGGAAAAATCGCAAATTTTGCGATCGGACATGGAAAAATCGCGAGTTATATTGATCGGGTTCCGAAAAATCACAAATTTCGTTGGTCGGAAAGGGGAATATCGCGAATTCTATCGACCTCACGCGGAAAAACTGCAAATTTCGTCGATCAGGCTGAAATAAAATCGCGAATTTCGCCTATCCAGTGCAGAAAAATCAGGAATTTTGTCGATCAGGCAGAGAAAAATCGCGAATTTCGTCGATCAGCTTCGCAAAAATTACTATTTCGTCGATCAGGTACGTAAAAATTGCGAATCTCGTCCATTGGATTTATAAAAATAGTGAAATCCGCTGATCTGATATGGCAGAATCGCGAATTTTATCAATAATGCGAGGAAAAATTACGAATTTCGTCGATTAGCTTCGTAAAATTCGCGAATTTTGCTGGTCAGGCGCGGAAAAAACATGAATTTTCTCGATCGGCCTAGAAAAAATCGCTAAATTTGTCGATCAGGCTCGAAAATATCGCGAATTTCGTCGATGAACCTCGAAAAAAATCGCAAAATATGTCAGTCAGCTTTAAAAAATCGTGAATTTTGCCGATCGGCTTCATAAAAATTGCTAATTTTCTTACAGGGCTTGGAAAATTTCTCAGTTTTCCCGATCGACTTGATAAAAATCGCAAATTTTGTCGATCATGCTGCTGAGACAAAGTCCAGCAAATTTCAGTCCTTCGAAGTTAAATTCAGATAAATGGAGTAGAATAATTCAAAGAATGTGTAGGTTCGGAAGGCGCAAAGAAAAATCATTTATTTAAAGAATCAAAGTGGTGCCGCGTTCAGTAACCACAATACAAAGTATTTTGCCAAAGGCATTTTTGTTATGCACAGATGTTAGCTGAAAGAAGGGAGTTTAGACCCCATACATATACATCTATTGACGAAAGTATCGCTAGCCATTGTAACTTAGATCAGGTGAAATAAGAATTTTAAGCACAATTGTTAGTAGCAAGAAAGCGAGAAAGGTTCTCTAGTATTGTCGAAACATATACCTGTAACTGCGTCAATTCGATAGTTTATTTATTGCACGGGAACAAATTTCAAAGCAGATATCCGTACATTCTTCCGACACCGCATAAATATCTGAAAAGATCAAAGGGTGTTCCGCAAAGGGAGGCTGGATAGTTACATTATCTGGAAAGATGAAAGGTTATGCGAAAAGGGGCGAGCAGTGGTATTTACCTTCTAATAATAATAAAGGGGTAATATTAAAAATATAGAATATAGAAGTATTAGGGAATTTATGAATGAATATGAAAGTATCCAATCCCAGAAAGAGTTAGAGGAAAGGGAAAGAAATCGGTTGGATAATGTTAATATTAATATGGAAATGGGTGTCTTTATGATAATACGAGAAAGATAGAAATGGGAAGCAGAGAGTTAGGTTAAGCAGAGATTCTTTTTGGAGTAAAGGGATTGAGTAGCTGAGATTTTAGTGAGTGAAGGAAATTTTCCCAAGGATTTGATTCTAGGAGAGTGAGCTGATACAGTGATGATATTCAGGATCTGGTTTTGGGGTAAGCGAGCTCATGTTTTCCGAGCACTTAATATTTTACCAATTTTCTAAAATACCTATACATGTTGAGGCTTTCCATCTTTACATTATAGCATTAATATTTTTACTGCAATGCAAACTTACTTGAATATATCATATCAATAATTTGGACATGTATCCATAATTAATTTTCTTTCAATAAATCTCTCTTGTTAATTACAGTTTGATTCTTTAGTGTATAATTTCTATTTCTTTGTTTCGGGTGAATTAACGGACCTGATTACTTATCCCTTTCACGACTCGGCCTTTTATATGAATATGTGTAAATATCATGAATATCTATCAATCAATCTATGGAAATATAGAAATATTGAATTTCGTAATAATTAATTAATAAAATCAAGGTAATAGTAAACAATCACCCGAACAATGGTGACCGTGCCAATTAATACTTTTAAGTATTAATCATTAAGTATTAAACCTACAAACGAAAAAATAGAATATAAATATGAAATTAATAATAATAATAAAAAAATCTCGTATTTGTTTGCATTGCATATTATAAAAGGTAGTAAGAATAAAAAAAACATCAATCTAAGTATTGGTGTATTCAAGCAATGATTCTTCAAGTTACAAACATTATTTTGTATAATATTCAATGTTTCATAAATAACAAAACTATTTGAAAATTGTGTTTAAGAATATAGTTTCAGATTTATGTTAAAATAAAATAACAATTATTGATACATTGGCTCTTAACAAAATATTATTTTTAATTTTGTTTTCCTCTTATATGTGATTATTATTTGAAATCTATTTATTCCAGTATCTACTGTAACATTCGGAAAAAAAAAAAAAGAGCCTTAAATTGACTGAGAGTTGTTTAAAAATTTTTTTAAATACTTTTTGAGTTAACGCTTTTAAATTATTTTCATTTATTACACTTCATTTTATTCTTAATAATTTTGATTTTGAATTTATTTATCATACCTAAATTATTGTTAATTTTATTTTACATTATTACAACCTTGCTCTCATTATTGAAATAAAAGACTAAATACTAAAAGGTAAAGCATAAAAGCTTATGTTATTTTGTTGAAGTATATCTATGATATAAATAAATATAAATAAATAAATAAGAATAGCAATTATTAGAAGGGCAATATCTTATATTTTGCATGAAATTATTACATTTAATCATATTAATGTAAAATATTATGTAATGTGTTTATGACAAATGTCGAAAAGTATATGAGTATTAAACTTTTACTTTGTATCACTATAACGTGAAAAAGGGGATCTAGATTAAATATTAGAAAATTTTAAACAAAAATAAATAAATAAAAACAAATAAATAAATAAATAAATAAAAGACATAAAATATTGTCTTAAAAATGGCGGACGAGGAATCAGACACGCTTATTAGAAAATTAGCAGGTTTTCAAACTGTTATACCTCAATTTGATAATCTTTCGGCAATCACCCCGAAATATTTTATCGAACATCTAGAAAATATCACTGATATAGCAAAATGCACTAAACCGGAAAAATTACTTATTTTAAGATCACGAATACGTGGATCTGCTTTAACAAGCCTAATTTCCACTCCAGATCTCTATCAAGAAAAAGATTATGACGAGTTTAAAAAGAAATTCTTGTCGTACTTCGACACACAATATAGCTTAGGAGCCCGGCAAAAACAGTTTTCTAACTGTAAAATGTTGCCGAATGAACAAGTGAAAACATATGCAGCAAAAGTTGCATTAGCCACGGAAAATTTTTTCAACGCTCCAGATCTAACGAATGACGCCATTAAAACTATTTTTGAAAATACTAAATTAGGAAAATTTATCGATGGCCTTCTTCCCCATCTAAAACAATCAGTAATATTGAAAGATCCTAAAACATTTCAAAGCGCGGTTGAATTCGCCCAAATGTTGCAAGCTAATGAAACCCCAAACGATTCTCAAATACTAGAATCTGTCAATAATGCAATAAAATATTACGATAAAAACGAAATAAAAGACATCCTCGAAGCTCACGCATCAAATACAATGGAAATGATAAATTCCTTAACGAAAGAAGTTGAACAATTAAAAATGCACACGCGGCAAGACTCGCCACGAGCACATAACAATCATTCCTTTAGACCCTCACACAGACGGGGTGTGGGTAATTCAAGATACACACAAAATAGATATTATACTCAGAGAAACATCCCCAGCTGTGGAATTTGCAATAAATCGCATTTTACTTCCGAATGTTACAACAATCCGGCGAACAAAACTAACTTTAGGGGGAGATTTAATACATTTAGAAGGAATGGCAGGATCTCTCATACAATGCGGGGCAACAATAGAGAAAACAGATCACAAACATCAAGAGATTTTCAACAAAGCAGACATACTTCGGAAAACTTTTAACGGGGGCCCTCTCTTCTGTCCCCCCAAAGCGAGACGGCTCCCTTGCAAACAAAATATTGACAGGACAGAAAAAAACTTTTGTTGTAAACACACAAGCAGTGGAGTATAGTAAAAATGAAAGGAAGATTACTCTGCCTGTAGTTAACTTAAAATTAGCGGGAATTACAGTGAAATCTTTGTTAGATAGCGGCGCTTCAGCAACGCTCTTAAATAGTAAAATTTTCAGAATGATTCAAAAAGATGATAGAGTTAAAATTCTAAAAATTGACGCTCAAATTAAATCAGTGACAGATGGAAAATTAGAAATTACCAATTGCATTTCAGTACCTATAAATATTGGAAATAAACACTATCAGCATAAATGTTACGTTGTTAATAATCCCTTATCCGATTACTATGATGCGATAATCGGCTATGATTTCTTAAAATCAAAACAATTCACAATTTGCTTTAAAACTGATAAAATAAAAGTGCAAAATACGGAAATTGATATCCACGATGCTTCAACAAACCCAGTAATTAATCAGACGACTTATGCATACTTACCAAAACATATTGTTTTACAAGCAGGAGAATCGAAGGATATTGAATTCGCATTAAATAAAACAGTAAAGAAAGGAGATTTAATTAAAATATTTTCAAGTTTAAAAAATCCAAACATTAAATTTGTTAATATGTGTAGGGTGGATAACGAACGACGAATAAAAGTAAATGTCTCAAATCTTTCTGAAAAACCTATTCCCCTGAATAAAAACACAAAGATTGGTACGATTAGTAATAATTATGACACAAGAAATATAGAATTAATTAAGCAACTAAGAAGAAATGAATTAAAACCTTCTGACTTTAATTTAGAACACTTGGATGAAAACATAAAAAAACCTTTGCTAGACTTACTCTTCGAATTTGCGGATATTTTTAGCAAACGCCTTTACACGATAGGAAGAACAGAGGCAATACAACCCACTCTCGAAGTCGATGCTACAAAATTACCGTCAATTAAGCCATATAGACTCCCAGAAGCTCTTCAAAAAGAAGCAAATAGACAATTGGAAGAATTGGAACAGGCCAACATTATAGAACGTTCCAATTCATACATTAGTTCTCCATTACTATTAGTAAAAAAGAAAAACATAACAGAGAATCCAAAAGACCAGAAATATCGTTTAGTAGTCAATTACCGCGAATTAAATACTCATGTAAAATATCCCAGATATAGGCTACCAATAATACAACACTTACTAGACAAATTAAAAGGGAATAAAATTTATACAACGCTCGACTTAAGCAATTCCTTTTTCCAAATTCCTTTAAAAGTTGAACACAGAGACTATACTACATTCAGTACCCCAAAAGGAAATTTTCGATTTGTCACATTGCCGCAGGGTTTAAAAATTTCAAGTGAGCATTTTGCAATGTTAACAGATCAAATATTATCGCCATTATCTGAATTAAAAATCAGTAACTTCATAGATGATTTTGCATTGGGCGGGTCAAGCGCGGCAGAAATGTTACATAAATTGCGTCTACTTTTTGAAAGATTTCGATTATTCGGTATTACATTAAATCCTGAAAAATGCTATTTTATGCTGCCCGAAATTAACTTTCTAGGACATAAATTAAATGCAGATGGCATAAAACCAGTGGAAGAAAATATAATCAAAATAAAAGATTTTCCCTCGCCAAATACAGTTAAAAAAATTAGACGATTTGTGGGATTAGTATCATATTACAGAAAATTTATAAAAGATTTCTCGAAATTAACTGCCCCATTGACAGACTTAACAAAAAGAAATGCACGCTTTAAATGGACTAAAGAAGCACAAACGTCATTTGACAAGCTCAAAGAATACCTTTCACAACCCCCGATTCTAATTCACCCCGACTTCGACAAAGATTTCGTCTTAAGTGCAGATGCGTCGGACAATACACTAGGGGGATGGCTCGGACAAGAAGATGCCAACGGCATAATACGCCCAATTGCTTACTTTTCAAAGAAACTCAACCCAACACAAAG
The DNA here is from genome assembly GCA_964019185.1 of Maratus speculifer. NCBI lineage: Eukaryota > Metazoa > Arthropoda > Arachnida > Araneae > Salticidae > Maratus > Maratus speculifer. The sequence goes on along the minus strand of OZ025294.1, from coordinate 240,809,342 downwards.
AAGATACACGATATTGGAGAAAGAATTAATGGCTATCGTCTGTTGTATATCCACGTTTAAACATTACTTGTATGGCAGACATTTTATTATACGCTGTGACAATAAAAGTTTGACGCAACTTTCTAAGCTAGAAAATCCGGGAAACAGAGTGGCGAGATGGTTCATGTTTCTTGCAGATTACAATTACACCTTTCAACATGTGCCCTCATCAGAAAACATTATCGCAGATATACTCTCACGAGACTATTTTAATACTTCCGAAGTAAATGCAAATACTTCTATTAAAAACAACACTGGCAGTAATAATAAAAATAAAACACAGGAAATGGGGAAAATACTATCAAATTTAAACAATAATAATACGGAGTGCGTAACTACAAAGAATTGTGATAATGAAAAGAAAACAAGCACAAATCAGCATTATAAGGAATCAAATAAAGTAAAAGCCATCAAGGGTTTAGAAAATCTGGGAAATTCATGTTTTATGAATGTTGTGCTACAAAGTCTAACTCATTTATCACAATTAACAAATTATTTATCGCACGATACTATTGATTGCGATATCAAACAAAATTGTATGATATGTTCGCTAAAAAGGCACTTACAGGCTACTGTTACAAGTGCGGAAAAAGTTATTAAACCAGTAGAGTTATACGAGAACCTAAATAAAATAGGTACACAGTTTCGACAGAACGAGCAAGCAGATGCACACGAATTTCTTCGTCAGGTCATATGCCGCCTACAAGAAAGTATAAAGAAACATACAAACCAAGATACAATAAATAATAACAATGCAAGTCCGATAAAATCCATATTCGAGGGTAATTTCCGTAGCGAGGTGAAATGTTTAAATTGTAAAAAAAAAGTATTAATTTTGAACCTTTCATGGATATTTCTTTAGACATTGCGCAAAACAGTGAATCACTCGAAGATTCATTACAAAATTTCACGAATCCAGAATATTTAACAGAATACTATCGCTGTTTTAATTGCAAAATAGCTAGCGAAGCAAACAAAATGATGTCTATTTCAAAAAATCCTGAAATATTAACAATTCACTTTAAAAGATTCGAGTTCGCAAACTCACGAGAAAACAAATTATCATCATTTATTTCTTACCCCGAAAAATTAAATTTGCGCAAATACATGTCTAATGTAAGGAATAAGAAACCAATTTGGTATGAACTTCACACAGTTATCGTGCATTCGGGAAATCTTATTAGTGAAGGACATTATCATTCATATGTTAAGGGAGAAAATGGAAATTGGTATTTAACAGACGACACAAAAATAAAGCGCGTAAATATATGCGAAGTTTTAAGACAACAAGCGTATATCTTAATTTATACTATTGCAGGAAAAGCTAATAATATGTCTAATTTAAATTTACGTATTATAAACGCTATTCAAATAGATCTGCCTTCAATAAATGAAATTAAATTAGCCCAGAAAGAAGACAAAAAACTTTCAATAATTATAACCGCTTTGCAAAACGGAGTCAAAAATGACAAGCAACGTTTTCCTGACTATTTTATAAGAGATGATTTATTATTACACAAAGCTTCATTACCAAGAATTAGAAAATCAATTAAAGTGGAGCAGATAGTCATTCCAGACAAATTCAAACCACATATTTTGACGGCAAAACACATATCGCATTTCGGATTAATAAAAACATACAATGCAATACGTGAAAATTACTTTTGGGAGAATTTATATTCAGACACGAAACATTTCATTAAATCTTGTAAGCAATGTGCAGCATACAGATCTCCGAACAAATTGCCCCCAATTCCCATTCAACGCAGTTATATACCCTCGCAGGTGAATGAATTTATAAGTGCGGATTACATCGGTCCATTTCCAAAAACTGACAAGGGCAATCAATATATTTTAACGTTCCTAGACCATTTTTCTAAATATATGAAGTTATATGCTGTGCCGAAATCAAATACATATTACTCAGTCGAATGTCTTATGGATTTTATTAGTACATTCGGAGTACCAAAGCATTATTTGACCGACAAACAAAGTTGTTTTACATCGGAAGTTTTTAAACATTTGTGTGAAAAATTCGGTGTGACTAAATTATTTACTACACCACAACATCCAAGCGGAAACGGAGCCTCAGAAAAGATAAACGCCAATATTAAGAAATCACTGGCGATATTCGCAGAAGATACAGGTCAATGGGACGAATACATTGGATATTACTCTTTAATTTATAACAATAGCGTTCATTCATCACACGGTGAAAAACCGGCATACATTCAGTATTCGTATGACCAACAGCTGCCGAATGATATCTTAAGAGAACAACAACCTATTGAACACATTTCATATGCTAATTTTGTTCGGAAAAAAGCTTCACAATTAAACTATGTACACAACAAAGTTAAAGAAAACCTATTAAAATCAGCTACACTTCAAGAAATTTATCAACACAAGAAGGCTAGACACAGGAACTTTACCCCGGGACAACAGGTGTTTTTACACAATAGAGACTGCGATAGGTTCAAACTAGCAACAAAAAACGAAACAATGTAGGTCCTTACACAATAAAAGAAAAACACAATGAAGTCAATTTTACAATATACGACCCAACAGATTTAAACGGCAAGGAAATGAAAGTCCATTCGCAGAGATTAATACCATTCACACAAAGAAGACAAGAACTAGATCTGTTCAATACAAAAGTAAAAGCGAACAGTTCTCCCACATCCCACACGTCAGAACAAACGGATAAACCAAATGCCCAATTTGATGACTTGCCGAATATCCATCTATTATGGGAACCCAATTCTTTAAAACCTGTCACAGGCACTATTCAGAGTATCCAAAGCGAAGGCCCTATAATAGACGATATTCATCCATTATCTGACCACGAACAAGCATCCCCTATCAGCGCAACTTCTGGAATGTCACACATTTCATCAACGCATTCAAGCAGTACAGACGACACTATTATATACACACCTCCAAGAGAAAATATATCACAATGCCAAAGATACGATTTAAGACCAATAGAACCCCGCTATTTAGCTAATAGATTCATGAAATGGGCATTGGATGTCACAAAAGATTAGAGTCCCGTAAACATTCTCAACCTTCTTTCCTCAAGAGTAACAGGTGTTATGACTTCGCAAACAATTTCCAAAACGTTTTTCTCTTCAAAAAAAAAAAAAAAAAAAAAAAAAAAAAAGGGGGAGAAGGAAAGAAAGTGTGTGGCAATTCACATGGAATTATTTAAATGCCACGTGTTGAAAAAAAAATGCTATTTTCTCTAACCTCTTTTCAGGTTATTTGAATTTCCTGTGTATCATCCTGATTTAATATGTATAATCTATCAATTCAATTATGAGGATATAGTGTTCAGGATATATATATATTTTGTGTTTATATTAGCACGAAAATTAGTTAATTACTTCTTTAACAGGGAAGTATAGAGGAAATCTATCAACTAATTATTCTTTAGAACATTAAATTGTTTTATCAATTTTATTTTCCATTAACTAGGGGGGCCCCGCCCCCCTGCTCGCTATGCTCGCCAACCCCCCGCGTAATCACTTCGCGATTCCAAATTATTGGCTACCCCTGCTTGTTGCGCTCGCCATTACCCCATGGTATGAATAAGCAGTTGCAGACCTTTCAAATGATGTGTCACACGACTGGTGTTGTAAAGAAATTAAAAATGTGCCCCCCTGGGGGGAAGAGTGGGAGGCGACACAAAAGACATCCATAATATGAATAAGCAGCTGCAGACCTCTCAAATGATGTGTCACACAATTGGTGTTGTAAAGAAATTAAAAATGTGCCCCCCCTGGGGGGCAGAGTGGGGGTGACACACAAGACATCCATAAAATGAATAAACAGTTGCAGACCTCTCAAATGATGTGTCACACAATTGGTATTGTAAAGAAATTAAAAATGTGCCCCCCTGGGGGGCAGAGTGGGGGATGACACACAACACATCCATAATATGAATAAACAGTTGCAGACCTTTCAAATGATGTGTCACACAACTGGTGTTGTAAAGAAATTAAAAATGTGACCTCCCCCCTGGGGAGAGCAGAGTGTGGGGGTGACACACAAGGCATCCATAATATGATTAAGCAGTTGCAGACCTTTCAAATCTTGTGTGTAACACGACTGGTGTTGTAAAGAAATTAAAAATGTGTCCCCCCTGGGGAGCAGAATGGGGGATAACACACAAGACATCCATTATATGAATAAGCAGTTGCAAACCTCTCAAATGATGTATCAAACGACTGGTGTTGTAAAGAAATTAAAAAATTGGCGAAATATTACAGTTATCGCTAAGTTGGCGTCACTTTTGACAACTAATTTTGGTCGCCAAATTTGGCGATATATCGCCAAGTTGGCGACAAACTTGGCGATTGTTGGCGATGGTAACCTTTCCTCTCTTTATGGTAACCCATACGGCGAAGCATAGACGGAGTCCTTTCCTGATTGGTCTATTCGACTCATGGAAGGAGTGGAAAACCCGGATTCGTTAGTTCCGGAAATCTTCCACATCAGCATCATTCCAGGAGTCATTCCTTTTAAGGCTAGTTTTTTTTTTACTATAGAAGGATACTCTCAATTCTCTATCTTCAAATTTATCTTCAATATTTGTAATTAATTAAAGAAAAAAAAAAAAAAAAAAAAAAAGGCTGAAAGATAAAATTTTAACTTTCAGCAAATGGAAAGAGAATTAAATATTCTCTCTTCAATTTTTTTTATATAATAAAGAGGTAATATTACATTCTGAATTTAGATTGAGCAATTATTAAGTGCTTAATTCCAAATATTATATTCAACACAGTTGAGATGATTAAATATGATTTAAATTTAATTATCGAGATGTACATATATCAAATTAATATTGCATCATTGTATTATATATATATTATCATTTTATTATAATGATCATTCAATGCATTGCATTTAATCAAATATAAAGTTGTATATACACATTTAATTATATTGCTTTATGAATATAATAATGTATTTTCTCAATTAATTACTTAATGAATTAATTGTATGGTTCAAGATATGTTTCGATAATTAAATATTACAAAATAATAATAATAACAATAATTAATAAACTTTATAATATTAGCTAACTCAAATACTGTAAATATATTTTAATGGCATTACTAATTATAGTAATTTGCATTATCAAAACAATTATCTGATAATTTGGATACAATTCTGGAATTACCATGTTAATGTAGCTAAAATATGGTACTTAGAGTACATTCTATTCATTAATACAAATTCGTCACAAAAAAAAAAAAAAAAAAAAAAAAAAAAGTGGGAAATTTATTATATTTCAATTGTTTGAACAATCATTATTTTGAAATCATGTTTTAATTATTAGAATATGTAGGATACACATATTATTAACATATTATGATATATACTCTTAATTATTAGTACATTTTGGCTAATAAAATATTAAGCCATAGCATGTATAGATTTCATACGCAAATTGCTGAAAATACATGATAAAGTGTCTCCGAAACTTTTCTTTCCCTTATAAATATTATAGAGATAAGAGGCACGAATACTTCAGATTTTCACTGGGATGGTTGTTTAGTAACAATAATAAAAACATATTTTAAGGCTTTATATTATAAGAAAAATCACTAAAGAAATTTTAATTAAGAAATTAATAATGCCAAAAGCTTCATATCAAAAAAAAAAAAAAAAAAAAGTTATTTTAATCAAATAAACTAAACAATTTGTAAGTTATTTTATAATATAAAGATAAATTATAATTCAGACTTTTATATTACGTGGCAGCTCTAGATGATTTAAATTTGCAATTAAATTTTTTTATATATATAACAATAAGAAAATAAATAAATAAATAAATAGATAAATGGAAATATGTAAGTAAAAGGAGAATTCATAATAAATAAATTTCGGAATGAAACTCTTCTCCGTTACTCAAATCGAAATTTATACACATAATTTTATATTTTATTTTATGCAACTGATTATTAGTAAAGACTGGTCTTACTTATTTATTTAATAATTCTTCATAGGATTAAAGAATTAAAAGCAAATCAACTAGAATAACCATAAATATTCCTTTTAAACATACAGAATATGAGTAATATCATTGGTACCTTGCAATTAATAAAAGATGACTATTTATCATGATCTTTAAGCTATTTCAAAGCGTTTGTGGTATTTATCCTTGCAAAATGGCCAATTGTAGGGGTAAAGATTGCAAGCTCTAATTAGATAATAATAATAATAAAAATAATAATAAGAAGAAGAAGAAGAATTTTAATTAATGTTTATAACATTTTGAGAACAATAATTTCCTTTTACAAATTTTATTTCCTTCAAAACTCACTTGAAATATCTTTGTTCAGCGATTCAATTTCTTTCCTTAAATCAGAATCATTGCTTGAGTAACGAATGCTTGTATTAATTTACGTATTGAAAATAATCGAAAATATATGTATAAAAAAAAAAAATAACAATGATGGTAATAAATTAAAATTTTCTCTTTAAACAAATGATTTAAAAATACATCTTAATTATTACTATTTAATTAAATTTTGTTTTTCTTTTGCTCGGAAAATAAAGTAAGAGCCCGTTTATTTCAATTTCCAGCTCTGTGTCTCAACATGATGTTGGAAATAGCCACACCATCCCGTCAAAGACACAAAAATGGACTGCACTGCTCCTTTAATAACGAATTTGAGTGCTCCAAAATAGCAAAAAACGTTTGGAGCAAATTAGATATACCGCCTACTGCCTGTCATTTCCATGATTGCAGCCAGTGTTTGGTAATCAACGAAACATATATCATAACAAAAGATTTACAGTTAGTAACACCAACATCCTTTATACTTAGAAACTCGCGTGAAAGCACAGACTCGAAATCCACAGCCTATAACTGCTTGACAACAAACGGACAATATTGTGAATGCGACGAATATAAATGCCAAGGCACTAAAGAATTTTGTAATTTACACCCATGTGTTAATAACAGTGACTGCTATTGTGAAATGACTTTTGAAAAACTAGACCTTTTAGCAATTCTGCCTGAAGAGATTATTTATAATCCAGATATACTCATTGTAGAAACTTGTTATTTTGACAAGCGTCGCACTTTCTCAACAAAGAAATTTCGTCGCCACCTGTTAGAAGGGGAGAAAGCTACATTTTCTCAAAGAAATTTAACGTTTACGTTCGAAGATCCCATACTTCATCTTCCTGACGCAGGAAAAGTAATATTGCGCAGCGAAGATTTTGAACATGTCTTAAATGTCCCTGAAGATAGACTTATACATGTTCCCTTCGAATACCTTGCTTATAAAGCTGACATACAGGTAACATATTTACACCCTACGGGGAAAATTGTCACAGGACAGATACATGTGACAGGAAAAACAATATGTCAGCTACGTCATTGTTTCTTGTGCTATGACGCAATTAAACATTTTAAGTGCTATCCACCTATCATTCAATACGCGATGTTTATATTATTAATTATACTTATTGTCATCACTCTGTGGTGTGTGAAAATAATTCTTAAAAGTTTTAAATTCATAATTTCTTCAATATTTTCAATATTATACGGGCTAAGTAGACTACTAAAAATCTTAGCTCGTTGTTCATTACTTTTGGGTACCTTTATAGGATCTACATTACGAGAGATTATACAGAACTGTTATGCAGCACTGGAAAGAAATGCCATTCAACGGGCAAACATTCATACTTTACCACTTGTCCTACTCATGTGCACAGGTATACTTATGACAGCTTCAGCAGACTGTAGCACTCATACAATCATAAAATCAGATCTCAAATCGTGCGAAGTCCTAAATGACGGTACGAAAAACTGTCAAATATTCACGACAGCCGAAATATCATTGAGATCCTTATCAGCGGAAAATTGTTTGTGGTTTTCAGATGAACACGACAATCATCTATTTACATTAAAAATAAAATTAGATTCAGTATCGTGTATATTCAACAAAGAGCGACTTTACTTCACATTCCCTGTTACCGTCAAACAAATAAGCCAAATATCTTGCATTTTTAATAAATATTGCGGTAGGGGAGTTCATTGCATAAAAAGATACGTTGGTAAAGGAGGTATCCACTTTGAAGCTGAAACGTCTCACAGTAGACAATTTCCGGGTTTTTCCGCATGTTTAAGTGGCTCAAGTGGAAATGGATGTTTCATAGTCACTCGACCTTCTTGCAATTTTCATCGAGTATGGTACGAACCAGACCTATTAAACAGTTATGAAGTATCTAAACTAACAGGGCATTCATGCAAGTATCATGTTTCAGTGACAAACGTCGAAAATAACACAATATCGCGTCTGTCCATTTCCGATACAGCTTTCACGCCAAATGGCATAAGAATTGCAATACTGGGAGCATATGATCAACCACAAATATATTTAACCGACAAATTAATTCAAAGAGTGGGTAGAGAAGAAGAAGCGTATCTGGCACCTGCATGCGATCGTAATAACCCGCAAAGTAACATGATCGGTGCAATTCAAGCAAACACTTCATACACTACAGATTTCATTTTTGCTCCCGATTTCACACAGTGTGACTATTTTGAAGACAACCTGAGGTGTGTAACTTCACCAGATAGCATAAAAAGGTTACAAGCATCACAGGAATATGCCTTGCCTCTGCAGAAAAATATACACCTTTTTTCCATAAATGAGGGCATGCTCCAATCAACTCAGCTTCTATCATCGGCTGTTAGAGTTCAATTGCATTTTAGAAATTATAAAATACAAGTACAAACATCCACCATATGTCCACAATTAGTTGGAGAAAGCATAACTGCTACAGGATGTTACAATTGCCCCATTTTGGCTCGTATTACATTTAGGGCACATAGCTCCTGCCAACAAGGCATTGCATCGGTTGAATTACAAAAAATTAATATTCACACAAAAGCAATCTATCTAAAACTAGAAGAAACCACACACATTATAAAATTCCAGGCTGAGGAGAAATGTGCCACCGAAAAGTTGTGTCTAAAGACAACATCATTAATACAATGTCACTCTTTTAAATACTGCCTCGATGAGCCATCGGTTGAACTATTAAACCTTAACACGAATTATACACGAACTGTAAGTTCTAGCTCACCATCTAATATGTGGGACTGGTTAAATATTCCAAATATGAACTCTTCAATATTTTTTTTTAAACTGATAGGTTCTGCTTTATTCATTATATGTTTAATCATAACAACACTAGCAACTCTTATATCATGCTGCTGCAAAGCAAGATAAAAGTTTCACATGTGTATTTCTACTATATAATAAAATGTTAGCTAAGCAGGAAGTATACTTATTTAATTTGTTTTCCCTTTCACTTTTCCTTTAACTTATGTACTAGGAATAGAGGGGAATATGATACACCAATTATATTAAACTTTCTATTTATGGTTATATATGTTTGTTGTTTCAAAATCATGCGAACTCAGTTCACAAAAAAAAAAAAAAAAAAAAATGTCTTATTTTTTATTTAATACTTCCTGATTGGTGTAGTTTTATATGTGTATGTTGTATTGAATTTCGTATAGTTTGCCATTATTCTTTTGTTTTGAAATTATTATTTCACATCATGGGAATGCCTCATCATGTTGCAGTGTAAGTTAGTGAATTTTTCTTTTTTTTTCTATTTTTTTCTTTTACAGATTTTTCGCATATTGCTGAGACAAAGTCCAGCAAATTTCAGTCCTTCGAAGTTAAATTCAGATAAATGGAGTAGAATAATTCAAAGAATGTGTAGGTTCGGAAGGCGCAAAGAAAAATCATTTATTTAAAGAATCAAAGTGGTGCCGCGTTCAGTAACCACAATACAAAGTATTTTGCCAAAGGCATTTTTGTTATGCACAGATGTTAGCTGAAAGAAGGGAGTTTAGACCCCATACATATACATCTATTGACGAAAGTATCGCTAGCCATTGTAACTTAGATCAGGTGAAATAAGAATTTTAAGCACAATTGTTAGTAGCAAGAAAGCGAGAAAGGTTCTCTAGTATTGTCGAAACATATACCTGTAACTGCGTCAATTCGATAGTTTATTTATTGCACGGGAACAAATTTCAAAGCAGATATCCGTACATTCTTCCGACACCGCATAAATATCTGAAAAGATCAAAGGGTGTTCCGCAAAGGGAGGCTGGATAGTTACATTATCTGGAAAGATGAAAGGTTATGCGAAAAGGGGCGAGCAGTGGTATTTACCTTCTAATAATAATAAAGGGGTAATATTAAAAATATAGAATATAGAAGTATTAGGGAATTTATGAATGAATATGAAAGTATCCAATCCCAGAAAGAGTTAGAGGAAAGGGAAAGAAATCGGTTGGATAATGTTAATATTAATATGGAAATGGGTGTCTTTATGATAATACGAGAAAGATAGAAATGGGGAGCAGAGAGTTAGGTTAAGCAGAGATTCTTTTTGGAGTAAAGGGATTGAGTAGCTGAGATTTTAGTGAGTGAAGGAAATTTTCCCAAGGATTTGATTCTAGGAGAGTGAGCTGATACAGTGATGATATTCAGGATCTGGTTTTGGGGTAAGCGAGCTCATGTTTTCCGAGCACTTAATATTTTACCAATTTTCTAAAATACCTATACATGTTGAGGCTTTCCATCTTTACATTATAGCATTAATATTTTTACTGCAATGCAAACTTACTTGAATATATCATATCAATAATTTGGACATGTATCCATAATTAATTTTCTTTCAATAAATCTCTCTTGTTAATTACAGTTTGATTCTTTAGTGTATAATTTCTATTTCTTTGTTTCGGGTGAATTAACGGACCTGATTACTTATCCCTTTCACGACTCGGCCTTTTATATGAATATGTGTAAATATCATGAATATCTATCAATCAATCTATGGAAATATAGAAATATTGAATTTCGTAATAATTAATTAATAAAATCAAGGTAATAGTAAACAATCACCCGAACAATGCGAAGGAAAATCGTGAATTTTGCCGATCAGTTTTGTAAAAAACGCGAATTTCGTCCACAGGCTTCCTAAATATCGATAATTTTGTTGATCAGGTGCAGAAAAATCGAAAATTTCGTCGATCAGGAAAAATCACGAATTTTACCGATCATGTGAGAAAAAGCACAAATTTCGTCAATCGACTAAATAAAATTCGCGAATTTCGTCTACCGGCTTCGTAAAAATCGCAAATTTTGTTGATCAGGCGCGGAAAAATTTCGTCCATCGGCTTTCTTTAAAAATGTGAATTTCGCCGATCGGCTTCGTAAAAATCATGAATTTCGTCGATCGTCTTCTTAAACATCGAAAATGTTGTCGATTGGCTTTGAAAAACTTGCGAGTTTCGTCGATCGGCTTCGCAAAAATCGCGAATTTTGTCGATTGGTTTCGTAAAAATCGATAATTTTGTCGATCAGCCGCAGAAAAATCACAAATTTTATCGATCAGGCGAAAAAATATCACGAATTTCGCCGATCAGCTTTCTAAAAATCGCAAATTTCGTCAATCGGCCTCGTAAAAATTGCGAATTTCGTCGATCGATTTTGTAAAGATCACAAATTTCGGCGACCGGCTTTGTAAAATTTGTGCATTTCGTCGATCGGTTTCGTAAAATTCGCGAATTTTCACGATCGTTATCGTAAGAATCGCAAATTGTTTTGGTCATGCATAGATAGCTGCAAATTTTGTTGATCAGGCGTTGAAAAATCAAGAATTTCAGTGATGAGGCATTGAAAAATCTTGTTGATTGGCTCCTTCACTCTGCTTCTTTCATAAAGTTCGCATTTTTTTCGGCACCAGCCACTTATCTTTGTTTTTAGCACTTTTAATAAAACAAAATTTTCTCTCCTGAATAAAGTCAAGTAATATTATTACATCTTGAGAATAATCCTTGATATATCTGTTATATATACAAACACAAAAACTGCTGATATATCCTTACCAAGTGAATTCGATATTTTCACTGGTTAAACGAACCTAAAAGGGTATCCCCCACTTCCTTTGAAAAATATTTTTTATCCGATTATAGACCACAGATCACCTTCGTAAGCGAATTCTCTCCATGCTATTGATGTGGCCCTCAACCACCCAGACGTATTTGTAAGTGGCCCTTCTCTTGAAAAGGTTGTGCACCCCTATTTTACAGTCATTAATAATCATTAATATGCTTATGATGGATAACTTCTTTTAATATCATTTCAAATACAGTAAAAATCCATAACGGACACTCCCGAATAGCGAACACCTCTATTTAACGGACAGTTTTCCAATCCCCACTCCCAAAACCTAAATTTTTGTATGTTTAACCTCTGAATAACGGACATTCCGAATAGCGGACACTATTTTCGGCGATAAAGAATAAAAAATATTTCTTTAACGAGTAAAAAAGAAAAAAGAATTAAAAAAGACTATATTTATCAGGGCAATGTGTCTCAAATTTTGTGATCACAAATAAATGTAGATTGTGGTCTGGGGAAAATCACCCTTCAACATTCTGTGTTAAATTCAGGGGGGTGTTGGGGTGGGACATCTTCCAAAACATTGAAATGTCCTCCCGGAAGGTTTTGAGATTTTGTGCTTTCAATGGTTAAAAAGTGCAAATCCGCTTTCCCGCCCGGAACTCTATAATGTCTAATAATGTCACATTGAAAAACAAATTACATGTAATCGCAAGCAAAAGGAAACTTTTGCAACAGATTTTTTTCATAAGAATGTAATAAACAGTGGATAAAGGTTGCACAATTTTATTTCAGTTTCAGTTTTATTGTTTAAAAAATAATTCTAATTTTTAATTAATCATATAACAGAGGTTATAGGGCTTTTAAAAGTCAATCCATGACACATTAAGCATTTCTTAGTGATTTTTGTATCTTTGAAGTTTTCCCAATAGCGGACACCTCTGAGTAGCGGACAATTTCTGCGTTCCCGGAGTGTCCGTTATTTAGAGGTTTTACTGTATAAATTATTTTATTGTTATTATTTTATTTTATTTTACAGCAAAATAAAATATGTATATAAATGTTTTATTTTTTATTTATTTATTTATTTTTTATTTATTTATTTATTTATTTATTTATTTATTTTTTTTTTTTATTCTTCTGTTATGTTTATGTGCTTAAAAATTAATTCTGAAAAAAAATATTGAAATGCTAAAAATAGTTATTACACAGGCAGTAACTACAAAATCAAGAATCTGAGATTTAAAAAATCATATTAGAAATTTTTTTAAATATTTTTTCAAAAAATCATTATTATTATTATTATTTAATATTTGTTTAATGAAAGGAAATGCAAATAATCTATTATAGATTTATATCAAGTATTTTAATTTATTTTTCAATGAAAAATTGGAGATTATTAGTTTAAATAACTGAAAACAATTTAAAATAGCAGCAGAAATTTTGGTCTGTAGAAATATAAATTGCCTACTTTTAAGCAGATTTTGTATGAAACACTACCTATTGCATTTTTCTCTATGTTGAAATTTCTGAAGTTTTTTAGATCTACACTGATAATGAGCCCCAGAACCCAAAAAGCACCCCCAATTCAAAACTTTATGCATACTATATATAGAAATCGATAGATAATCTATATATTTATATCTATATTACTTTTTATAGACATGATAACTTCCATAATTTTGCACAAATCTCACCCAAACTCAGAAAATCTCAGACAAGTTCGTTACTGGGCAAAATTGGACAAAAGAAGTGAAAATGGCAAGGGGTTTTGTAAAAACAGATAAAACCCCATGACTTCTTAATTATTATATACATTGAATCAATTTAAAGTTATTATTACTTCTAGGAATTGTGAACAAAAAATTATGTATGACAAATTTTTAATACCAGTAAAGATGAGCCTGGAGGGGTGGAAAAAAAATAGCGTCTTCGGAAGGAAAAACTCTTAACTTCATTAATTCTCAAGGTATAAAATCCAATTTAATTTATTTTAAATCTTCTTAATGTTGTACAATCTTTATTAACAAGTTTTTGATAAGATCAAATTTTACAAAAAAGAAAAGGGGGGCGGGGGATGAAGAAAAAAAATTCATAACTTTGTCAATTCTCAAGATATTAAATTCACTTACATTTATTATAAATCTTCTTAAAATTATCTATAACTTTATATTAAAAAGTGTTTCATAAGACCAAGTCTTACAGAAAAGAAAAAAAAAGTGGAGTGGTTGTAAAAGAAAAAAAAAAAAAAATAATAATCACATTAAATGATTTTGATAAAGCCAACTATTTTTCGTAAATTTCAATGATTGCATATTTTTTCAGTTGTAGTTTGAAAATAATATGTAAAACTTTTTGCCGTGAAAAGTAAGCATCAGAATGGGATTTAAAATCAAGAAAAAGATTTTTAATCTGTAAGTTGCCAACCATGTTCCTGAGCCACTTGACAAAGCAGGGTTGAGTTTCTTCCAGGGCAGTGGAAAAAATTGCAAGAAACCAGTAAAAAACAAAACATGCTCAAAATTAAAATATATTAACTATGTAAAATAATTTAAACTAAAAGTATAATTATATGAAATTTAAATTGGAAAATTTAATTAATATTAAAAGAATATTATTTTTGAAAAATTAGTTTTTTATGACAAACTTAAGTTTTAGCAGACATTTATGGGTAATGGATTTTATAACTTTAGAGGTTGATGGATGTTTTTTATTTAATAATATGCCATTTATGTAAAAAGAGGGGGGGGGACTACCTGCAAAATGTTTATTTTCATATAAAAATACATTATTTTCGTATAAAAATGTGTTATTGAAAACTGTTTTACACAGTAAATATACTAATTTCTAATTAATTATATTAGCACCAAGCATGCATATCTGAATACTAATTTTAAATGAATTTTCTGAAAATATCTATGGACAGGGACATAAAAATGTAAATACCAGTGGGCAGTTTTTCACCACTAAATTTTATGTTATGTTTTGTCTAAATTTTTTTGCAGTAATTCTAATAAAAATTAAGCAAAGAAAATAAATAAAATTTAGTGATAATAGACTGCTCACCGGTGCCTAAATTTTTATACCCATGTCTATGAGTATGTCAAAATGCTTTTAAACTCTTCTGAAGTTTTCTGTAGAACTTTATTTCATCGTTTGCTTTCATCCATTGATTACAACCGTTCTATTGCTTTTTTTTTTTTTTTTTTTTTTTTTTTTTTTTTAAGTTACATTATACTTTGCTTCAGTAATGAAAATGAGGATTTTAATAATTTTTTTTGACATAGTAATTATTGTGCTATATTACTAATAAAATTGATGTAAATTCAAAACACTGTCTTTTATTTAAATCAGTTTCATTCTACAGTTGGTAAATGATCTGTACTATATACTACTAGTTTCAAAAGCTTTAATAACTGAAAAATATGCCGGTTAAACTAAAATAGATAACATTTAATTGCTTTTATGCATTTTAGATAAAATTTCTTTTCTTCATTTTGCCAATGGTTGAAGATTATTAGACTGGTGTCATGTGATCTTGGCTTAAAAACTGATGTAATTATTAATTTTGCGCATATAATTAATTTAATTTGTATAGATCTGATGGAATTAATTTACTTAAGCTTGTAGCATGAAGACATTTATTATATTTTATAACGTTGAAAATTATATGGCAAATTTATAAAGAATAACAATTTCTTCCAACCAGTTTTTTTTTTTTTTTTTTTTTTTTTTTTTTTTTTTTTTTTTAATGTGGAAGAAACTTGACAACTCTGTGACAAAGTAAAAATATTATCTGATTATAAATTCAAAAGTAAACTTTGAGGCTTTTTTTTTCTCAAGATGGATATCAGCCTGAGTATTGTACTTCTTGGCTTTTTTATATTTATATACTAAGTATACTCTGTCAATACCCAAACATTCACCACATTCTTTATTGTCAGTCTTGGAACCTCCTCTTGTTAGTTTTATTTAATGCCTGTATAAGTGTCCTCATATCACTTTGTATTTTTATCATGCATTCTAAAAATGTAAAATATTTACTTTTTTTTTATTTAATAAATCTGTTTTAATGCATTTGGTAACAATTTTCTCAGAAGTCATTATCAATGAAAAGCACCTTTTTGTGCACTTAGATAATGTATTTTATAGTTAGAATTATTAACTCATGAAATTTCAATAAATATGTCTCAATCATACATTAGAATTCTATTGATATATATATATATATATACATATATTTCCCCCTGACAATGGGGAGATATCTATTTAAGGAACAAAATTACTTCTCTTGAATACTGGGGGTATTCATTACAGGGTTCCCAGCATCATGGAAAGTCATGGAAAATCTGGAAAGTCATGGAAAATCTGGAAAGTCATGGAATTTCAAAGTAGTCATGGAAAGTCATGGAAAATGTAAAATATGTAGAAAAAGTCATGGAATTTACTAATATTTAATAAAAAGTCATGGAAAACTCTGGGAAAATAAGATTAAAATTTAAAATTATTTCATTTTCAGAAAAATGTTACTATGTTTTTGCATTAGATGGCGCCTCTGAAAAATTTCCAGAAGCAACTATTGATAATTTCTCACTAGATAGCACCATGCAACCAAACCTCTTCAAAAGTTGAAATTAATTAGTGAAGCAATTGATAGTTGTAAAACTTCAAGTGCTACAGCTTCAAATATGAATTCGTATTTGTTAAAGGATGATGTTTTAAAGGCTGAGAGTGCTTTTGGGCAATGCATGCTGTCACCAAAAAAAATCTTACAATTCATGCTTAAATATTGCTGAAGTTTTCCAAATTATGTTTCCAGACAGTGCCATTGCAATGCAATTTAAACTTGGAAGCTCCAAAGTACCTTATTTAGTTTCATATGGCTTAGCATCATATTTTTTGAATAAATTAAAGGATCGTCTTAAGATATGTACAGGTTATATGATTTCTTTTGATGAAGCCTTTAATAAAATTATCCATAAAGGACAAATAGATTTAGTAAAAAGATTTTGGGATGAAAATTTACAGCATGTTTCGACCCGTTACTTAAGCAGCGTTTTTTTTTTGGGGGGGGGGGGCAGAACTACTGCTGATGATCTATGGGAAAAATTTATTGAAGGATTGTTTTCATTAACATTCTCTAAACTACTTCAAGTCTTTATGGATGGCCCCCATGTAAATCACTGTTTTTTACGCAAATCAATGGAGACAAGTTTGAAGATGATATTTCAAACTCTGATGGGAAAAAAGTTCTTGACCTTGGTACTTGTGAGCTGCATGTAGTCCATGGATCTTTTAAACATGGCTTGAATATTGTAAAATGGGATTTGAACAATTTGTTGACTCATATGTATTTCTTGTTCAAAGACTCTCCTTTTTGCTGTGCGCAATATACAGCTATAACAAGCAGTGAAATATTTCCTCAGAAATTTTGTAGCACTAGATGGGTAGAAAATGTACACAGTGTTTGGGTAGAGCTCTAGAAATTTTTGATAATGTTAAAAAATTTGTTGAAAATAACAAATCTCTTGCAACTAAGCCTGCTATGACAGTTATACAAGCTGCCAATGATCTTTTAATTAAGTGCAAACTGAGTTTCTTTAAAACTATAGCTTCAGAATGCGAGTCTTTTTTAAAGAGATTTCAGAGTCCAAAGCCTCTTTCTCCTTTCTTATATGAAACCCTGCATGACTTAATCAGAAAACTGATGATGAAATTTGCCAACAGTGATAAGTTAAAGGCAGCGCTTACTACAAAACAATTATTTGACATTGATTTAAATCAATTAGAATTTTTTTTTTTTTTTTTTTAATCTTGGCTGAAGATAAACAATTTGCAGAATTGGGGGCTGTTATTAAGCTGTGCCTAATTTTTTCCCATGGAAATGCTTCTGTAGAGAGTGGTTTTTCAATTAACAAATCTTTGGTAATTGAAAATTTACACAAAGCCACTCTTGTAAATCAGAGGCATGTCTATGATGCTATTAACACATTCGCTGCCGATAACTCCTCCCTCTGTGTTAAATGATGGAGAATTTCACGCACCAGCATGTGACTGGCAACGAATGTGTTAATGAATCGGGTGGTCTGGAAACTATAGATATTAATTCTAACCTCCTTTCATATGCATGAAATAAGCACAAACAGTACAAAATAGATTTAGAAAACAAGAACAAAATGGAAAAGAAGCTAATAAATGAAAAAAGGCCGGCAAAAGAACAAGAAAAAAAAAACTAAAGAATTGCAAGAAAGAAAAAGAAAAATTAGAAAAGCTGCTGAATTAGAAGAAGAAGTAATTGAAAATGAACTAAATTCACTGAGGGGGGGAAAAAAAAAAAGAAGCATTGTAGATATTAATACATTAATTTTCAAGTGATCAAAGTGAAATATATTAATATTCAGATGTTCAAAAGTTTATCGAAAACAAAGCTTCATTTTATGTAAATGTTTAACTATTTAATCAAAATCTTTATTTTTCTTTTTTTAGTTATTTTTTGGTTATAATGTATTTTCTTTTATTTGTTGTTTCATAGAAAGTTTTAGTCAGTTTATTTCAGGAACAGATTTTGGTAAATAATTTTAGCATTTAATGCAATATCTTTTCCTGCTTTTGACAACAATATCATAATAAAAGTTTCTGATTTTTTTTTTTTTTTTTTTTTTTTTTTTTTTTTTTTTAAATATATTGTTTGTTATTAAGTTTTATGTTACTTTTAAAAAATCTTTGTAAATATTTTAAAATATATTCTTAAATTACTTGTACTAATTAATACATAATTTTAAATTTTAATACTTTCAAAGTAGACTTTGTGTATTCGCATTTGGTCATGGAATTTTTTGAGATTTGGTCATGGAAAATCATGGAAAGTCATGGAAATTGCCAGACAAATTTTGCTGGGAACCCTGTCATACATTTTTTAGATAATTTTTATATTGCTCCCAGAACTATTTTACATAAAATATTTGTATTTTAAATGTTCAATTTGGTAACCCTTATTTTAAACTATCTTTTTACACCATAATTTTCATGCCAATGATTAATCTTGTTGCTTTGGAAAAGGCATTTTGGCCTGTTACTCTTGGACAGCTTTCCAAGAGTATTGTAAGAGATTCATGAAAGGATGTAGGTTGACATTTTGATAATGTGCTTTTTTGAAAGTCCCAAAGTGCAAAAATCCATGAGATCAGGAGATATGGCAGGTGAATTAATGAAGTGTATAAGCCTGGTACTCATTTCTCAGTCAATTGTTTCCAGGAAATTAAGTGGTTTGTGATTGCTTTATACTGATGAAATTTAACAGATTGATAGCTCTGGGGTTAAAGAGATGGTATTTCATGTTTGAAAATTGTTTGTAAAATATGTTTGATAGTATATGGTGTTGGTCTTAATATGCTTTTACCACTCTCTACTGTTTTTTGTTATATGCAAAGCCAACCCCTCTTTTTTACAACAGTCTTTTAAACAGACCCAAGCTTCATCTCTTGAAACAGTACTTTTTCATTTTTCATTTTTTTTTTTTTTTTTTTTTTTTTTTTTTTTTTTTTTTCTAAGATAATGCTTCTTATAAAATATTCTACATTGTGTTCTAATTTCGGCTAAATGTCTTGGAGAAAGACAATGAACATTGTGTTTTTGGACAAATTAAAATCAGTGTTAATGATTTTTTTAACAGTTGAGAGCTGATACTAAGCATTTAAATGATTTATCAACAGTCCTTTGACTAATAGAATTTTCTTTTACAATAAAATATCTCACCATTTGCAATATTAAAAAAAGAACCTGTTCTTGGCTGTATAATTGGGAAAAAAATTCTACTTGAAGCCAGATATTTTCATTTTTTTCCTTCTTATTGACAATATTGCATACTGTGGATTTAGGTATAGAAAAACTATGCCTTTTATAGGATTTTTTTACTAATAAAATATGAACAATTCTTTTTAGAAAGTGCAAAAATATAGCCTACTATCTATCAGTTCTTTAAAGGTGCCAATTTGCATATAAACAAAAATTTCACTTGCCAGATGAGAATTTATGTTTTCAAAAACATATTAGTTGTAACAAAATAATTTTTGCATGCAGAGTTCATTTTTTTTTCTTTAATCAAAAGAAATTCATCTAAAAAATTTACAAACATCACTGTAATTCCATTTTTTTCCCTCTTCATTATTTAGAATTTTGTAATTTTGCGTCCATACTCAGGGACTTTCATCTTAAAAAGGTAGTTAACTACTGGGACCTTTTCTGGGAGGTGGGGAGGGGGAGGGTCTTTTTGCATTTATATTTCATTTGTGACAAGTTTCTGTTACATTCAGGTCCAATATAACATGTTCTTTTATGCTTATAATCATCTATTTTAAAGATTCTTAACTTGTAATTGTAGTAGAAAAAATAAGTTTTTAAATTATGATTTAATGCAATATGATGGAAATAATGTCATAATTATTGATTTTTAAAAGAAATTAGTAGAATTGTGTATTTTTTAAATGTTTTTCTATGTGCATTATTGCAGGTTGTTTTTCAAATTGCTTTGAAAGTTCTTGAAGACAATCGATCTGAATTACTTTCATCTAATGATGATGGTGAAGCCATGACAGTTTTGAGTGATTATTTGAATGGTGTTTTTAATGGTGATGATGAATATTCATCTTTTATTTCTTATCAGTCTATATCACCGGAACATGGAAAAAGGGTATGTATGTGGAATAGAGAATTTTTAATATTTAGTATGAATAAACATTCTGTGAAACATCTCATATATTTATCTAAGAATATACTTAGTTAAAGTTTACTCTCTTTCACATTTGTTAATATCATTTTGTGTCATTAATATTTTCAACATTCTAAATGAGTTAATTTTATACTAATTATTTTTTTATATAAATTATGTTATTTTTTAATTTATTTTAAATGCTTTAACAGTTGTAGCTTTGAAATGACTAAATTCTAGCAGCTCTGATTATTTCTTTTTTAAAAAAAAATGAGATAAAAATGTAATTTTTCTAATGATAATACTACAGTTAGAGCCATCTAATCAAATAACTCTGGTAGAATGGATATAAGAAGGTGACCTACCAAGTTTTTGTATTTTGTGGGGGAAGAAGTGGTAGTAGGGAGATCATCTGTGAGTTCTATTCTGATAATAAACTTAAACATTCAGCTCAAAAATCAGAAATAACTGATTATAGTTTCCTTAGGTTTTCGAACTTTCTTTCCCCTCCAAATGATTAGGCAATCACTCAACTTTGCAAGGACAAAAAAAAATATGATTTAACTTTATCTATTTATATGCTCATTATTATATAATTAATAGTATTATAGCTGAATATTATGTAATACTTTATTAAAATTTATTTTTCTCATTTATGTTTTTTGATGGAATGTTTCAATTATAATTTGTAAGGACTGAATGTCTTTAATAATCAAAGTAATATAACTAAAATTTTTAGTTCAAAACAAAAATGTTGAAAAACTTCATATTTATAAAAATGAGAAATTTGAAAAGGACGCGCTCATAGTCCTTTTTTTATGTAACCCATGTACATGTAAAGGGGAAATCCAGCTCTGAGCATCAGCATCACTTACATCTGGCAAATAGATATTGTAAGGAAGGAACTAAAAGTAAAAAAAAAGCATAAATATTGCCTCTCTTCTTAAAAGGCATTTTCATTGTTCCATACTTAAAAAGTGAAAACAGAACCATTATAAGATCACTACTGTGTCCGTCAGTCTGTCTATCATAACCATTGTACTTGTAAATTATGGAACGTAAAGTTCAAATTTGGGGCAGTAATAGAGACTGTTGACTTACATTTTTGCACATTATTAAATATTCACAAATATATTTAGGGAAAATATAGGGGGGCTAATTAAATTACTTGGGAAAAAAAATATTTTCTTTGCACATTGTGTGGAGTATTGTGTGAAAACTTTCGTAATGCTAACTTCCAAAATATATTTCTTTTAATTTCGGTATTATATTTTCAAAGAAATCCTCAAAAATGTTGTGTAAAAAAAGTTTCCATTTATTTCAGAATCTACAGAAACTAAAATTATGAATAGACATTAAATTAAACCTTGCAGGAAAACTATAATGATTACTGTAGGTCACATAGTTTTGAGAAAAGTGCATTTTTCTGTTACACTCAAATTTCATCTGTTGATAAAGATTTTCAGAAAAGAATGGTCGGTAATTATCAAAGATACAAACCCTTAAAACATGGACGATTTAGATATACATAATGACATGGGTGGCATACTCTATTTACCATCGGCTTTTTGATCTAGATTACAACTTTTAATGATATATTTGTGTAGTTCAATGTCCAGTAACTATATCAAAGCAATAAAAGCCAAATTGTTACAAACAGACTAATTGAGTAGATCTCTCAATACGTTTCCCATGTGTTTTAAATGTTAATTAAAAACCTATCTGGAAAAACAAGGCACAGGCTAAGGTGGCATTACAACTTTGTGATCCCCTTTCAAAGCACACTGTCAAGTTTAAACTTTGAACTAGGGGTTTTTTTTTTAGCTACACTGCAAAAAAGAAATGATTATTGCTATGTTGAATTTACTTTTATGAAATGCCAAACAATGTTTTATTTTGCAGTACTTTTATTGTCAGTACATATTAAGTTCATAAAGAAAAGAAAGAAAAATTAGGATAGGATTTTTAAAAATAGCAATAATAGCAATACAGTGGGGCATTGGTTAAAACACTGTTCGGTTTATAAACAGATCAGTTTATGAACAGATTGGTTAACAAAACTTCTGCAAGATATTTTTATGTTCATATAGCGAACATTTCACAAAACAAAGGGAAGAAAAAGCAATTCTGTGTTTCAGATTTGCTGAGCTATATTTAATTGCATCTATTGTCGACTTAGAGAACATTTTAACAGTTATATATGTGTGGCCTAATTAATTCATGAGCTACCAGGAACTTGAGTGGTATATTTTAGTAGTCCAAATTACAATGAACTGATTAGAAATATTATTTTTTATATTTTGCCTCTCTTAAAGAAACATTTTTAATTTCAAATTAATTATTTTAATTGAAATTTAGTTAAAAAATTATTAACAGGCTTGAGGGTTCACTTGAGTTTTATAGGGTCCCTACAGTAAACATTATCTTTTAAAGAACTAAAGAATGAAAGATCAAAGTGACAGGTTGATATGATTTAACATCATAATCAATTAATGTAATCCTAAAAATTTTATAAAGGGTTTGTCATTTTTTTTCTAATGCTCCGACATGAATAAAGCTACCAATATATGATCTGTCCATATTAAATAAGGACATGCATATGTATTAACTCCTTTATAAAAGGAAAATATATATTATTTTTTATACATTAATTAGCTTTAAAGAATGAATTATATAAATCATCATGCAAGTCAATACAAAACTCTATGATCTTTTAACGAATAATTTGGTTAGCAAATAATGTATTGGAACGAATTTAGTTCCTTGTCTCATCATCTATTGTATCTGTTATTATTTAGGTTTCATATCGCTTTGAATTTTTATGGCATACCGTATACAGTCATCATCATCATCCGTTTTCGATCCACTGCTGGATGTAGGTCTCCCCCAGATTTTTCCAATGTTTTCTGTCTAATGCTTTCGTCATCCAATTTACACCAGCCACTTTTCTAATTTCGTCACTCCATCTTACTTGGGGTCGTCTTCTTGGTCATTTTACATCTCTAGGATACCACTGTAGTATATTTGTGCTCCATCTATTGTCTTGTCTTCTTGCAATGTGTCCAGCCCATTTCCATTTTAGCTGCTTGATTCTTTCAAGGATGTCAAAAACTTTTGTTTGATTTCTTATCCAGGAGACTCCCTTAAATCCGCATCCCTAAAATCCGCGAATGCCAGAAATCCGCACATTTTTTCAGATGTAAACAATGAAATTAAAGATGGCGCTGAAGTCAGCAGCTATTGCAATACAAATAATTCTTTAACTATATATATTTTTAAATCCTTTTCAACTTCTTCTTCTTTTTTAAATGTCAATTAAAATTCAATGTGCTATTCAAATCAGTGTCCTTCAATTTAAATTCTGCAGTGTTAAATAATGTTCTTTAGATGTACAGTAATCGATATTTAATCGAATTAATCAATATCGTATCGTAGTTGCAGAGTAATATAACTTTCAGTGACCATTTGGTAGAGTTTGCAATTCGCGTGGCAGGATAATTTTTGCTACATAAAATTATTATTTCAATAGTTCTATTACTATTTTCGTATCCCTGCTAGTTACGAAATGAATTTGAGATTTACATCTGGTTTACTAATTACGATGTTCGATATTTAATCGAAATAATCATTATCGTATCGTAGTTGCAGCGCAATTTTTGCTCTATAAAATTAATATTTTTTAACTAATCAAGCTTTTTTGTTAATTAACAAAAGCAAATATTTTTCTTTATAAAAAATAGTGATTTTTCCTTATCATTATTTATATTTAGTATTGCATCTTAATTATTTACTTTATTTTAATATTTTTCTAAAATTTTATTTTAATTAATATTTGTAATAATAACTTGGTTTTTAATTATTTATTTACTTAAATGTTTTACTAAATTATTTTAATGTTTCAATTTATTAAATGCATTGAATACAATGCTTAACTACCAATCAAATTAATGTTTCAAAAATGTAAACAAATCAATGACCAGAAATCCACAAATTTCTAAAATCCGCACAATCCCTGGTCCCAAACTTTGCGAATTTGAGGGAGTCTACTGTATTTCCATGTATAAGCTGACAATTTTTGGACATTTTTTTTGGCTTAAAAGTGGGAGAGCAACTTTTACATGAGTATAAGAATTTTCAAAATTTTATATTTTAAAATGAATGAAAAAATGTGGTAAATACAAAAAAATTAAAAAATACTTACAAATTTCAATAAAAAATTTAAAACTCTATTTTTTTTTTTTACAATGAAAAAAGCTACCAATTCTCATGCATTAGTGAAATCCTTATCAGAATTTTCAAGCAGCTCATTACAATTGCTTTCTTTCATTTGTATATCAGTGTTAATATCAACAGTGTCTAATTCATTATCATCACTACTGCCCTCTTCTTCAACAATGGCAGCATCTTCAGTTCCATCCATCACATCATTGCCGTGACATTTTTTTGGAGCATCAAATGCAGGGGTGTCGCCATGGGGGGGAGCCCCCCCCCCCTTCCAGTATGTGTGAAGTTGGGAAATTTGAGCTTAGAGTTGGGAAAAATCTAGATTTTTGAAAGACTTTATTTTTTTTTAATAATTGTAAAAAATATATGAACTTTTTATTCTTTCGGAGACTATGGTTTAGCAAACAAGTTAAATTATCAAAAGAAATCAACCAGACTCAATTGGTCATTGTATTTTTCTGTTCTACGAAAACATCATACACTTATTAGACCTAAATGTCTCTGCTCCTGTGTATCAATATTTGACTCTAAACAGCCTTCTCTGCTCTTTTGTTTCCTCCGAAACTTTGTTCATTTCTGGAAAATTTCAAATTATATTCCGTGACTTTTATGTTATTTTTGTATGAAAAGCCATAATGGTTCATATACTAGAAGTCTGTTCGAGCCTGGGCTTGGTCAAGGTACTGGCATGGCCCGTAGACAGAGCAGGCAAAATGAAAGGCAAACTTTCAAACAGAGTGCATCCACCAGTCTGATATAAAAATTTAAAAGAAGCTCATAAAATTTGAATTATTTTCAATAAATATGAGTCTCACAAGAATAAGTAGAAATGTGCTGCATGAGCCGACTTTATTTTGACAACATTAATACAGAATTATATTATGTCCAATATGTAGAGAACGTCATTGGATAGTTAATCATGTTTGAGCCTGAGCTTAGCTTTTTTAAAAAATTTCTGAAACATTTTCTGACTCATTTTTAAAAGAAAAGGCATAACATTGACAGGCCTGAAGTGATTGGATTGAAACAATTTGGAATTGAATAGTATTTTCCATTTTTTGATAAATAAATTACTTATCTAATTACAGGCAATTATTTTCACACAATGACAGGTTTTCCTTCTTTACTTGTTTCTTTAACCTTTGGGGTAAAAGTATAATCTTTATCTCTTTTTCTTCTGATCTTTATTTTCATGCTAAAAAAATAGCAATAAATCTAGTTGTGGTGGTTACTCGATAACCCCCCCCATATGTTTTGTTTAATTCATTTTTATTAGCCATTTTATTTCTTATTACCTCCTTTTTATTAATGTTCTCAATTTAAATTTTATTTCGATTTCGTTTCTTTTCTTTTCGTCGCCTGTAATGTTTTCTTTCTTACTTAGCTTTCGAATGTTCCAAGCCGGTAAAATCCTGTTCGAAGTCATTCCTTCCGGTTTGGAGATCCTTCGAGAACTTTCTGGCTTGTTCTATGGGTGGAACTTCCGTTTATTCGGACACTCCCCTTAGCCTATCAAATTAGTTTCCGCAGGTGACGTATTTTAAGCCTTTGAGTGCATGGCCACCTGCTTTGGCCTCCCTTCTTTACGTGTTTATCAATTCTGTTCGTATTAAATTCATATTTCTCCATACTTTGTATCGTAACTTGGCTTAATTTTCCTCACTCCCCTCTTTTGTACGTCGCCAACTTGGCGTATGCCTTATTTACAGTAACCCTAGTTCTTTTCCCTCCTGTCTCTCCGCCGAGAGGTCAGTTGCGCTGTTAGACTCCTGCCGTAATGGATGCGGCTGGTTGATCTGAGATTTTTAGTGGAATTCCGGGGCAAAGGGTGCTCCCCGATACAGTTAGATGGAACAGGTGTTGATTCTTAAAAATGTCCACCCCAGGAGTGTTCGAAAAATTGATTTTTTAAGGCGGCGAGTAGCAAGACATCATTCCTATGCATCCAGAAAATGATTCTGAGTGTTACTTCTTCCTGGTTACAGATGTTACGTAAGATTATATCATCATTTTTCTCCATATCTTGTTCATCAAATATCTCTACTTTGTGTTTTTTTCTTACCCCTCTGAAGGAAACATGCGAAGGTCGACATTCTCATCCACGACATGAGTTTTTTCATTCCTAAAGTAATTATTTCATTATATCATTATTTGGCCCAACATTATATATAAATTTTGAAATATCACGGGGCGTTCCAAAGGAAAATATTGTACATCTCTATGAAAAATTTTCGTCTGATATAAATATATTTAAAAGTACATATCGTTGATTGATGTTTAGAAAGAAAAATAATATTATCTTTTTTTGTCATATCATGAGAAATTTTTCTAATTCATACTGTCAAGACATATAAAATGTGTTATGAAAGAGAATGTTGTTTTTAGAAGATATCAATTTTATAATTATCATCTGTTGTGAAATTGTTTCTATAGAGTACATGATTAATATGTACGAGTGCAAAGAAATACATATCTGTGAAGAAATATTTATAGTCGTGAAAAATAAATAAGTTTTCATGAAATAAAAATATTCATCCTCAAAAATCTGTCTAAGTTTTAGTTCCTGTGTATGAGTCTGGATTAATTGTTCTTCAAAAGCCAAGGACCTCACAGGTAACTTTTACTTTTTTCAATTTTATATTTTTATAATTTTGTGCTTGATTTTTATCATCATCGATAAAGATTTCTCTATTATTTTAAATGAAGCAATGATGGTCATGTTTGGGTCGTTTGCCGGCCTCCATTCTTCACAATGTATTAATCACTTTCACGATCACTTTGGCCTAATTGTGGGTAGAAAACAAAATAAACAAGTGTTTCTCCTCCCATCTCTTCTTCTCACACCCACTAAAGTAAACACAACAGTTATTATTTTCTTTGGTGCACTGACCAAAGCGTGTCCAACATTCCATGACCATCCGTTTTTCCTTTGCTACCATCGTATTTTCCTTATACATATATATATATTGTCGTCATTACCTTCATTTATATCTTCATTATTAAAATTATTTCTTCATGCAATGATTAATATTTTATAATTATATGTTATTGAGAGTGGTGCAGTAATTAATTGTAATATATATTGATTCTATACTGAAATAATATTTTTGTTTTCTGGAGCAGTGCATCATATATATAACATAATTTATCCATATATTTTTCTTGCCTTGGTATAATTTGCAACTAATATATATACATTATTTAACGGAGGTGCTAGTAAAAATTATTGTTCATGCTAAGATAAATTATTTTTCTTGTCATACATCTAATAATATATGTTTTGAGCCATATCTTTATATATAAAAATCTTCTGTGCGTGTGTATGTAATTGAACTTCTCCTAAACGACTGGACCGATTTTGATGAAATTTTGTGTGTGCGTTCCAGTAGATTCGAGTATGGTTTAGATTCACATTTCGTCGAAATTGATTCAGTACTTTTTTAGTAATTAGGCAAAAACTAATAGTTAGTGATTTTTCGCTAATTAAAAGTGCTATATATATTAAAGAAAGTCAGGATTTCGTATTATTCATAGCACAAAAAAATCTACCATACCAAAAATCTTGAAAATTGTGGTAAAAATACTTCTTATAACATCGAGTGCCACTAAAAATGGATTTTCGAAAATTCCACCCCTACGATGTGTAGAAAAAAGAACGAACTTTTAAAAAATTCCATAAAAATTGGTTTTTGTAGTTATTTTTCAACTTATAACATATTTTAATGCATTTTTTCATTCTGAATCGAATGGTACTAAGGAAATTCGTTTAAATCCAGTAGTTCGTGCGATAATTCACATTTTCCTAATTTGGCGGTGTCTTCGGCGCAAAAACCTGAAATTTTCAATGCTCATCTTTATATATAAAAATCTTCTGTGCGTGTGTATGTCACTGAACTCCTCCTAAACGATTGGACCTATTTTAATGAAATTTTGTGTATGTGTTCCAGTGGACTCGAGAATGGTTTAGATTCACATTTCATCGAAGTTGATTCAGTACTTTTTAGTAATTAGGCATAGTTAGTGATTTTTCGCTAATTAAAAGTGTTGATTAAGTTCGACGAATAGAGTGCGGACGGAATGTCTGAGCGGTCTAAGGCGGCAGATTCAAGCTCTGCTTCTTGAAGAAAGAGATCGCGTGTTCAAAGCCCGTTCCTGACAAACGTGTATGCTTTACAATAATATTTCCTGTATTATGTTTTTTATTAACCGATTTCAGAAAATCGTTAACTTTTAACTAAAAAAAAAAAAATAAACTTTTCTGTCAAAAATTGAACCTTCGAAAAATACTGAAGAGTGAAAAATAATTTCCTCACATAATTGTAATAAGAAATTAAATGAACAGCGTAGTGTTTATCGCGCGTATTACTATATTTACGTACATTTTTTTGATTTTCTGGAGTCGGTGCCAAGAGGACAACGTCTTTCGGTGACAGGACAACGTCTGTCGGGTCCGCTAGTCTTTATATATAAAAATCTTCTGTGCGTGTGTATGTAATTGAACTCCTCCTAAACGACTGGACCGATTTTGATGAAATTTTGTGTGTGCGTTCCAGTAGATTCGAGAATGGTTTCGATTCACATTTCGTCGAAATTGATTCAGTACTTTTTTAGTAATTAGGCAAAAACTAATAGTTAGTGAATGGTACAAAGCAAATTCGTTTAAATCCAGTAGTTCGTGAGATAATTCACATTTTCCGAATTTGGCGATGTCTTCGGCGCAAAAACCTCAAATTTTCAATGCTCATCTTTATATATAAAAATCTTCTGTGCGTGTGTATGTAATTGAACTCCTCCTAAACGACTGGACCGATTTTGATGAAATTTTGTGTGTGCGTTCCAGTAGATTCGAGAAGGGCTTAGATTCACATTTCGTCGAAATTGATTCAGTACTCTTTTAGTAATCAGGGTAAAACTAATAGTTAATGAATGGTACTAAGCAAATTCTTTTAAATTCAGTAGTTCCTGAGATAATTGACATTTTCCTAATTCGGCGATGTATTCGGCGCAAAAACCTCAAAATTTCAATGCTTATCTTTATATATAAAAATCTTCTGTGCGTGTGTATGTAATTGAACTCCTCCTAAACGACTGGACCGATTTTGATGAAATTTTGTGTGTGCGTTCCAGTAGATTCGAGAATGGTTTCGATTCACATTTCGTCGAAATTGATTCAGTACTTTTTTAGTAATTAGGCAAAAACTAATAGTTAGTGAATGGTACAAAGCAAATTCGTTTAAATCCAGTAGTTCGTGAGATAATTCACATTTTCCTAATTTGGCGATATCTTTGGCGCAAAAACCTTAAATTTTCAATGCTCATCTTTATATATAAAAATCTTCTGTGCGTGTGTATGTAATTAAACTCCTCCTAAACGACTGGACCGATTTTGATGAAATTTTGTGTGTGCGTTCCAGTAGATTCGAGAATGGTTTCGATTCACATTTCGTCGAAATTGATTCAGTACTTTTTTATTAATTAGGCAAAAACTAATAGTTAGTGATTTTTCGCTAATTAAAAGTGCTATATATATAAAAGAAAGTCAGGATTTCGTATTAATCACAGCACAAAAAAATCTACCGAACCAAAAATCTTGAAAATTGGGGTAAAAATACTTCTTATAACATAGAGTGCCGCTAAAAAGGGATTTTCGAAAATTCCACCCCTAAGATGAGTAGAAAAAAGAACGAACTTTTAAAAAATTCCATAAAAATCGGCTTTTGTAGTTATTTTTCAACTGATACCATATTTTAGTGCATTTTTTCATTCTGAATCGAATGGTACTAAGCAAATTCGTTTAAATCCAGTAGTTCGTGAGATAATTCACATTTTCCTAATTTGGCGATGTCTTCGGTGCAAAAACCTCAAATTTTCAATGCTCATCTTTATATATAAAAATCTTCTGTGCGTGTGTATGTAATTGAACTCCTCCTAAACGACTGGACCGATTTTGATGAAATTTTGTGTGTGCGTTCCAGTAGATTCGAGAATGGCTTAGATTCACATTTCGTCGAAATTGATTCAGTACTCTTTTAGTAATCAGGCAAAAACTAATAGTTAATGAATGGTACTAAGCAAATTCGTTTAAATTCAGTAGTTCCTGAGATAATTGACATTTTCCTAATTCGGCGATGTATTCGGCGCAAAAACCTCAAAATTTCAATGCTTATCTTTATATATAAAAATCTTCTGTGCGTGTGTATGTTATTGAACTCCTCCTAAACGACTGGACCGATTTTGATGAAATTTTGTGTGTGCGTTCCAGTAGATTCGAGAATGGTTTCGATTCACATTTCGTCGAAATTGATTCAGTACTTTTTTAGTAATTAGGCAAAAACTAATAGTTAGTGAATGGTACAAAGCAAATTCGTTTAAATCCAGTAGTTCGTGAGATAATTCACATTTTCCTAATTTGGCGATGTCTTTGGCGCAAAAACCTTAAATTTTCAATGCTCATCTTTATATATAAAAATCTTCTGTGCGTCTGTATGTAATTGAACTCCTCCTAAACGACTGGACCGATTTTGATGAAATTTTGTGTGTGCGTTCCAGTAGATTCGAGAATGGTTTCGATTCACATTTCGTCGAAATTGATTCAATTCTTTTTTATTAATTAGGCAAAAACTAATAGTTAGTGATTTTTCGCTAATTAAAAGTGCTATATATATAAAAGAAAGTCAGGATTTCGTATTAGTCACAGCACAAAAAAATTTACCGAACCAAAAATCTTGAAAATTGGGGTAAAAATACTTCTTATAACATAGAGTGCCGCTAAAAAGGGATTTTCGAAAATTCCACCCCTAAGATGAGTAGAAAAAAGAACGAATTTTTAAAAAATTCCATAAAAATCGGCTTTTGTAGTTATTTTTCAACTGATACCATATTTTAGTGCATTTTTTCATTCTGAATCGAATGGTACTCAGCAAATTCGTTTAAATCCAGTAGTTCGTGAGATAATTCACATTTTCCTAATTTGGCGATATCTTCGGCGCAAAAACCTCAAATTTTTAATGCTCATCTTTATATATAAAAATCTTCTGTGTGTGTGTATGTCACTGAACTCCTCCTAAACGACTGGACCGATTTTAATGAAATTTTGTGCGTGCGTTGAAGTAGATTCGAGAATGGTTTAGATTCACATTTCGTCGAAATTGATTCAGGTCTTTTTTTTAGTAATTAGGCAAAACCTAATAGTTAGTGATTTTTTGCTAATTAAAAGTGTTTAATAAGTTCGATAAATAGAGTGCGGACGGATTGTCCGAGCGGTCGAAGGCGCCAGATTTATGCTCAGCTTTTTGAAGAAAGATATCACGTGTTCGAACCCCACACTTGACAAACGTGTATGCTTTACAATAATATTTCCTATATTATAATTTTGATTAACCGACTTCAGACAATCGTTAACTTTTAACTAAAAAAAGAAAAATAAACTTTTCTATCAAAAATTGAACCGACTTCAAAAAATACTGAAGAGTGAAAAGTAATTTACTTACATAATTGTAATAAGAAATTAAATTAAGATCGTAGTGTTTAATCGTGCGTATTGCCTTATTTACATACATTTATTTGATTTTCTGGAGTCGGTGCCAAGAAGGACAACGTCCGTCGGTGACAGGACAACGTCTGTCGGGTCCGCTAGTTATATATATATATTTTTACATAAAATTTTTGGGTCTTATATTCTTCATATCATACTAATATGTTAGTATACGTTTTCTTCCTTTTTTTTTAACATATAAAAATGGTTTATGACGTATATGAAAGTCATCAATATTTTAAATAACGGGTCAATTTATATATATATTATTCATCACAAGACCAACCAATTACCAAATTTATCATGTCATATATTGAGCTCTTAGATTAATTTTTGTTTCTCTCTTCATCATGCCACCCAAGGCAAAATTAAATATTGCGATCCAACCCTTCGACGGTAACCCTCAGACTGTAGAATTCTTCTTCGATCAATTATCTGACATACAAGAACTAAATAACTTTACAGACAAGGAACTTTTTGTTCTCTTTAAATCAAAACTTGAAGGCACTGCCTTACTCTTCTTTCTTGAAACTCAGTCTCAGTTCAAGAACTCTAACTTTAATGAAATTCGAAAAGCATTTATAGACTATTTCTTACCCACAAAAAAGTCTGTTTCTCTCAAATCCTTACAGAACTTAAGTTTAGATTCAAATGAATCGGTTAAAAATTTTGCTTTTCGGTTGGATAAACAACTTCGACTTGCTTACCCAAAATTGGATCTTTCTGCTCTCAATTCATTAAAGTTCACTCATTTTCTTGAGGCTTTGCCTAAACAAATCAAACGCAAAATTTTAGAAGAAAATATTACATCTTTCGAGTTAGCTCTTGAACGAGCAAATTTTCTTCAAGACATTTATGACTCTCCCCCTAAAAAATCTTATGAGAATTTTAATCAGGCCTATTGTTTGGATTCTGAAAAAGTCCACGATAATTCTAATAATGTTCTTCATAAAACTCCTGTAAAGCATACGAAGGATAAAGTTTTTCACAATTCTCAAGCCAACTACTCTCCTTTACAAACTCAAAAGGACAATTCTCATGCTTCTCGTAATTTTCAAAGAAAAGCTAGAACATTTTCGCCTTCTCCTCCGAGACAAGAGGCTACAAATAAACGAAACAATAATTTTCATCAACGTAATTTTTACCGGAAACGTCCTTATCAACCCACCTTTGACAAATATTCTCACAAAAAAAATTCTACATCCTTTTATCACAGACGAGATGTTGCACAGTGGGCGTTCTGTGGGAAATTCAATCATCGTATGGATACATGTTACAAATTTAAAAATATTATTAATTCGTCTAACCAAAACTCTTCAACTCAAATTTCGTCTCACCCTCACAGAAGGAAAAGCCACACCTCTTCTTCTGAAAATAACAACAATGTTTATCATTTAAACAGATAAGGGAGACTGGTTCTACTGACCGCCTTCTCTCCCGTAATTCTCGTTCAGGGTCAGTACACTTTGACAACAACAACAAACAACAACAATTTGACAAACGCTCTTCAGTTACCTTAGTGTCATCCACAGCTGTCCAAACTTCTCCTATGACATCTAAATTTAACAAATCTTCCTGTTCACATAGTTCTTTGACATCTAAACAAAATCTTGAAATTGATGATGATGTACAAGAAAGACATGTCATCTGCAGCTCATTTAATAATTCATATGTTCTTCCATGCATACTCATAAACATTCAACATAATGAAATTTCAACGTTAATTGATACGGGATCAAGTTTGTCTCTCTTGGATGAAGAATGCTTTAATAGCATTAAATCCAGGCTTCATTACAAATTTTTATCCAGGAATGTATCGGTGTCTACCATAAATTCTAAGGTTTTCTTCAAAGGATGCATAGAAATAGCATTTAAAATTGATAATTTTTTTTTTTCATCATGTTTTTTTACCTTACAAAGATACAAAATGTTCATTTTCAAGCCATACTTGGATTTGAGTTTATCAACATACATTCTATTACCATATCACCCAGCTTTAAGTCTATTTTAATTAAGGACAAACACATTCCTTTTCAAAGTTATAATGAATATCCTACTTGCTATTTTATGAATTCTGAATATAATTATGTTAATTCAAGTGTACCATATTCTTTAGATGTACACAAGATGCCTTGTTATGAAGATTCTATGTCAAATAATCTAAGTAATGGTATTTATTCTGATAATATATGTGCAAATTATGATGACACAAATTTACAATTAGTCAACAATTATACAACCTATCCTTATAATTATAGTGTTCAAAATAATGGTTTGTTTACAAATAATATGGCTCATTCTGCTATGAATTTTCATAATCCTTGTATTGATGGTAATTTTACTTATTATTTTCCAACTGATTATGGTAATGTGGTAAACTATGTATCTAATGATAATAATATTCCTGGCAAGAATTTCTCATCTCAGAATACTAATGATGGTAGCTATGTTGGTGAAAAGCAAACTCATTTAAATTATGGTAATAAAGTCTTGGTGAATTCCAACATGGTACAATTACTTAATAGAGAATTAATACCTCCTAATTCGTTTGTTTATTTACATGTTAAGTATCTCAATCCTCCATCTGAATATTTTGTTTTCAAACCCAATTTAAAAAATAAAGGCCTTGTGTTACATCAATCATTGCACTCAAAATCTTCAATTCAAAATGATTTATTTTTGGTTGTATGTCAGAATATATCAAAGCTGGATATTCATTTAAATAAAAATTCAATCATTGGTGAATGTATCAATGTAGATGAGAAAGATATTGAGGAATACTCTTTTGATTTGGATTTTGAGAGCGATTATTGTAATTTAATTTTACCATCTGAAGAGATTAAAAGAAAACGTATTCAAGAATTATCTCCAAATGACTTTGATTTAAAACATTTACCTCCTCATGAAAGGGACTCTTTGACCAAATTATTATGTAGTAAAGCTTTAGCTTTTTCAAAATCTCTTGACACTTTAGGTCATACTGACCTGGTCAATCCTCAATTTACAATGCTAAATTCTCATCCAGTAAAAACCTTACCTTTTCCCGTGCCACAAGCACTCGAGCAAGAAGCGCTTGACCAGATTAATCAAATGTTGAACGCCGGCATTATTGAGAGATCAAATTCATCTTGGGCATGTCCCATGCTTCTTGTTAAAAAGAAGAGAACTGATATGTCTAAGCCTCAAAAGTATCGTTTGGCTCTCGATTTAAGATTGTTAAACTCCATAATAATTCCATCTTCATATCCTCTTCCTAGAATTCAAAATCTATTGGTACAGTTGTCAAAATTTAAATATTATACCACTCTTGACTTACCCTCTGCATATTGGCAGATTGCTGTACCTAAAGATATGCAAGATAAACTTAGTTTTACTACTCCATGGGGAATTTTTACCTATTTACGTTTAGTATTTGGCCTGAAGACGGCCGCCAGCACTTTCCAACAATTAATCGACTCTGTTATTCAATTATCTCAAATTGATTCCTGTTATGCATATCAAGACGATATTGTAGTGGGTGCTAATTCATTTGAAGAAATGTCCATGAAGCTCACAAAGCTATTAGACACTCTCATTGCTAATAACATTACTCTGTCTCCTGAAAAATGTGCATTTATGCAAACAAGTATTAACTTTTTGGGTTTCCAACTCACAGATCATAAAATTCTTCCTATTACAAGTAACATTTTTAAAATCACTTCTTTTCCAACGCCTAAAACCAAGAGGCAAACGAAAAGTTTTATAGGTTTGTGTTCATTTTATAGGTCAATTATTCCAAATTTTGCTAAATTGATTACTCCTCTCATTGAAGTCACCAAACCTAAAAATAAGTTTTCTTGGAAAACTGAGCAGGAAAATGCATTTAAAAAATTACAAAACATATTTTTTCAGAAACCTATGCTTAATCTTCCTAACTGGAATGAAACGTTCTATGTTAATACAGATGCCTCAAAAACAGCAATATCAGCTGTTCTTATGCAGAAATTTGATGGTGAACTAAAACCCATCTCCTATTATTCCAAAACTCTATCTCAATCAGAAAGACACTACCCTGCCATCAAACTGGAACTTTATGCCATTTACAAAGGCATAACTGCTTTTAAATACTATATTTTTGGTCGACCCTTTATTCTATTGTCTGATGCAAAGCCACTTAATAATTATAAAAAAGCTACATCACCTGCTGATATTACTACTCGTTGGATGTTAGAACTGTCAGAATACTCGTACACATTCCAACATGTTCCAGGCAAAGAAAATGTCTTAGCAGATTTTCTGAGTAGAACTCCTCACATTCCTACTGAAGATCTCAATAATAATCCAGATCTTATTTCTTCACAAGAACCTTTACCTATTGTTGATAATCAAAATGATTTACATAATGACATTCCTCACTTTCCATGTGGTTTAGTTGACAAAATACACCACACATGTCATCTTCAGAGTGATTCTTCACCTCCTAATAATGATAATAACCAAGATCCATTATTAGAAATTCTTGATCACACCATCTTCTCTGAACAACAAAAGGACACAAAAATCAAACAAATTTATGAAGATCTTAAAAATAATAAGAAATCTAGAAGTTTAAATGGCTACTATATTAATCCAAGTAATGAGTTACTTTGCTATAATGGTCATTTCTCTTCAGAAGATATCGAGCTACACAAAGCTGTTTTACCTGTGTCACTTAGAGCAAAAGCCTTAAGAATTGCTCATATTACTCATACTGGAATTCATAAAACCATTGTTAATTTAAAGAAAAGATTTACCTGGAAAACCCTTGTTTCAGATACCATTAATTATGTCAACTCTTGTGAAATTTGTTTAGTAAACAAAAATCATAAAAAAAACACTGCTCCATACTTACCTGCACCACTCCCAACAGCTCCCAATCAAAAAGTCTCTATGGATTTACTCGGCCCATTGAGAAATCGTCAATATGTGTTGACCATGATAGACCATTTTTCTCGTCATTTAGAATTATATGCCTTGAATAATATCAGCGCTGAGTCTGTTACAAAAGCTTTATTACATTACATTTCCACACATGGAAAACCCGAATTAACTCTCACTGATCATGGCTCTCAATTTACTAGTGACATGTTTTCTTTCTTTAATAAAAAGCTTGGCATTAAATTAGAACACAGTTCTGTAGCCCATCCCCAGGCCAACGGATTAAGTGAACGAGTCAATTCTCAAATAAAATCGTCTGTGAATACAATGGCTTCACAAGGATGTGATATACCAACTGCTCTAAAAATTCACCAATCCATATATAATGCTACACCTCATCCAGCCACAAAATTCACTCCAAATCTTCTTCATTTTGGAAGAGAAATAAACGACATTTATTCCAATTATAAAACTCAAGTTTCATGGAAAATTCTCAATACTGCATATGAAATTCATAAATTGATGGATGTTATTGAAAAAATATACTATCAAGCTTACAAGAATAACGAATCGTCTAGACAAAAGGTGTACCAAAAATCCAGAGAAAAATTAAAGTTTTCCAACATCAATGTTAATGACATTGTTTACGTAAAATTTCCCAATGTGTTTAACAAAAAAATACAAGGCCCATATGTGGTGAAGAAAATAATTTCTCCTGTGCTCATTCAAATTCAAGATTCCAATAATAGTCATGCTTCCCCTATGTTGATTCACACTAATCGAATCTTGAAGCTTCAAAAGAGAAATGAAGCACTGCAACATCCTTCAGTTTCTTCTAAAAATGCATCACATGATCAATCAGCTGTTGATAATGCATCTTCCACTCCTCTGAGACAACACTCTCCTACCCAGGTTTCAAATCATGATGCTGCATGTAACACATCTCCTCAAATTCTTTCTTCTTCTAAGTCACAACAAACATCTTCATGTTCCAGTAAATCAGTACTGTCACAAGCTCCTCCTGATAGCACTCATACTGGTGTTAAAAACAAGTCTACTCAATATAAAAATTATGATCTTCGCCCTCGCAATCATAAACTGTATAAGAAATAAACTAACCTTCTTTTTCCTTTTTCAGGATGACTATTGCTTTGTAGTATAATCAGTCGATGCTAGCCAGACTGATATTTCAGTAAGAAGAATCACTATGTAATTTTTTTTTCTTTTCTCCAAGCTGCAGGCAGCTGTTATTATTTTTTTTTCTTCATTATGTAAGTCTTCTTCTCCCTGATACAATTCAACAGTCATCCTCTTGATGTATGTATGGTTTTCAATAGTTTTATTATTTAATGCATTTATCTCTAACTCATAATTATTACAATAGATATATAATCTCAGGTATGCCATACTTTTAAATCTTATAAAGTCTTTAATTACAATAGTTGGTGCTGAAATTGAGAAAGAATTTGTCTTTTTTATATTCTCGTTATAATATTATGTCATTATTTAAAGTTATTTTTGACAAATGTGTATTCTAATATGAAAGGTGAAATTGTAATTAATATAGGGTAAACATAAATTGGAGTACTCCTCAAATTATTTTCCCTATTGTGTCTTCTCTTTACAATGCATGCATGCTTTAACATTTAACCTCTATTGATAAAAAAAAAAAAGAAAAGAAAGTGCATGATAAACTTATATATACTAATATTTCTTCTCTTCTTGGTGAAATATAGAAAGTGAATGACTCACCATAAGTAGTATATAATATTTTTTTGTATACTTTTGAGTGTTTATACTTTGGATCCAAAGATGTTGAATGAGTCATTATATATATTTATAAAAAGCAAATACTTGATATATGACAAATGCAAAAGTGATCACTTACTTAATTTTTTTTTTTAAATGTTTGAAAATTACAAGTAAATATGTTCTAGATATCTTCTATATAGAAATTTTGACATAATTGATTTTTGTTTGAAAATTGACATTATCAAGTCATATACAAGATTCTCATATTCATATAAATTTCTTCCTTTTTCAGAATATTAAACATCTTATGTTTTATGTTTATTTTGAATGAAGTATAGTATTAAAGGTATTTATGCAATTTATTGTCAATTTATTTTGAAAAGTGTTCAAGAATATTCCTTTATGAGAGTGTAAAGATTCTCTCTGTGAAAATTGTTACATTCATTTTGAAGATATTTTTATTGAAATATAACATTATACTTTTGCTACCA
Organism: Maratus speculifer; assembly: GCA_964019185.1. Lineage (NCBI taxonomy): Eukaryota > Metazoa > Arthropoda > Arachnida > Araneae > Salticidae > Maratus > Maratus speculifer. Next base: position 240,769,745 of record OZ025294.1, on the reverse strand, counting down.
ATTTAACATATGCCATTCTTTTGCAACTTATTATTTTATTTTCTGTAAAAATGTGTTATTGAATAATGCTAAGGTTATTCATTTAAGATTTATTGAAAGTTTAAAAGGCTATGTGGTGATATAAGTAAATTTTTTTTATGAGAGCCTAACTAATCTCTTTGCACCATTTATATATATTTTTTTTTTGTTCAATTGTCAACTTACAAATTCATTCAATTTATCATGTGTTATTTGAAACCATATATTTTATATATAGTTATTGTATGATTCATATACAGTTACAGTATGTTTCATTTTGTTGACAACTAAGAATATAAATATACATATTATTGTATAATCCAATATTTTGACATATGCTAAAACATTCTACTATTATAAGTGCATTTTGCACAGCCTAACAAGAGACTCGTCAAACTTAAGGACTGTTGTTTTGCACATAGACATAGACTTTAAATTTTTTTATATATATGATAGATACTTCTGGAAAAAAATTTTGTATACCTTCCATGTTAACATATAAGGATTACTATTATAACAATAAGTATTTTTTTTTTATTATTTGAACAGCATGTAAAACAGTTATTTATATTCCTATAACTATTTCTGATACATTTATTTTGTGTAATTATTTAGTATATTTGTACATATGTCAGAAAATATTGTCTCGATGAAAAAATTGTCCATTTTTTTGTCATCTCACCAATATTTTCTTTTGGGGGACCCTGGGTAATATGTGGTGGTTACTCGATAACCCCCCCATATGTTTTGTTTAATTCATTTTTATTAGCCATTTTATTTCTTATTACCTCCTTTTTATTAATGTTCTCAATTTAAATTTTATTTCGATTTCGTTTCTTTTCTTTTCGTCGCCTGTAATGTTTTCTTTCTTACTTAGCTTTCGAATGTTCCAAGCCGGTAAAATCCTGTTCGAAGTCATTCCTTCCGGTTTGGAGATCCTTCGAGAACTTTCTGGCTTGTTCTATGGGTGGAACTTCCGTTTATTCGGACACTCCCCTTAGCCTATCAAATTAGTTTCCGCAGGTGACGTATTTTAAGCCTTTGAGTGCATGGCCACCTGCTTTGGCCTCCCTTCTTTACGTGTTTATCAATTCTGTTCGTATTAAATTCATATTTCTCCATACTTTGTATCGTAACTTGGCTTAATTTTCCTCACTCCCCTCTTTTGTACGTCGCCAACTTGGCGTATGCCTTATTTACAGTAACCCTAGTTCTTTTCCCTCCTGTCTCTCCGCCGAGAGGTCAGTTGCGCTGTTAGACTCCTGCCGTAATGGATGCGGCTGGTTGATCTGAGATTTTTAGTGGAATTCCGGGGCAAAGGGTGCTCCCCGATACAGTTAGATGGAACAGGTGTTGATTCTTAAAAATGTCCACCCCAGGAGTGTTCGAAAAATTGATTTTTTAAGGCGGCGAGTAGCAAGACATCATTCCTATGCATCCAGAAAATGATTCTGAGTGTTACTTCTTCCTGGTTACAGATGTTACGTAAGATTATATCATCATTTTTCTCCATATCTTGTTCATCAAATATCTCTACTTTGTGTTTTTTTCTTACCCCTCTGAAGGAAACATGCGAAGGTCGACATTCTCATCCACGACATGAGTTTTTTCATTCCTAAAGTAATTATTTCATTATATCATTATTTGGCCCAACATTATATATAAATTTTGAAATATCACGGGGCGTTCCAAAGGAAAATATTGTACATCTCTATGAAAAATTTTCGTCTGATATAAATATATTTAAAAGTACATATCGTTGATTGATGTTTAGAAAGAAAAATAATATTATCTTTTTTTGTCATATCATGAGAAATTTTTCTAATTCATACTGTCAAGACATATAAAATGTGTTATGAAAGAGAATGTTGTTTTTAGAAGATATCAATTTTATAATTATCATCTGTTGTGAAATTGTTTCTATAGAGTACATGATTAATATGTACGAGTGCAAAGAAATACATATCTGTGAAGAAATATTTATAGTCGTGAAAAATAAATAAGTTTTCATGAAATAAAAATATTCATCCTCAAAAATCTGTCTAAGTTTTAGTTCCTGTGTATGAGTCTGGATTAATTGTTCTTCAAAAGCCAAGGACCTCACAGGTAACTTTTACTTTTTTCAATTTTATATTTTTATAATTTTGTGCTTGATTTTTATCATCATCGATAAAGATTTCTCTATTATTTTAAATGAAGCAATGATGGTCATGTTTGGGTCGTTTGCCGGCCTCCATTCTTCACAATGTATTAATCACTTTCACGATCACTTTGGCCTAATTGTGGGTAGAAAACAAAATAAACAAGTGTTTCTCCTCCCATCTCTTCTTCTCACACCCACTAAAGTAAACACAACACTAGTTTTTTTTTTTTAATGCATAAGTATTGTTATCATTATACGCACATTGCATTGTATAATTTTAATTGGAAATTAGAACAATATTTTTCAAGTTGGGAAATTTTTAAATTCAGGCCACAAATAGGATATTTGGTGTTTATGAACAAAAAGTCGTAAAAGAATGAGTGGTATCCAATTAAGCAGATTTCAATGCACGCTCAAGACAAAATAAGAGTCATCAATAATTTCAGAGATCTCATTTTTTTCTTATTATCTATGTACAAAATCATTTTAAGATTTCATTTGCTGAATTTTTCATCATCGATTTTGAACATTGGCTTATATAGGAGTATCCAATTTTGGATGATTTTTCACTGAAAAATTGAATACTCAGCTTATACACGGAAATATATGGTACTCATTCATACTTTTTTAGTATATACACTATATCCAACTTTATGTTGTATAGTTTTTACAAAGTCTTATTATTCTTTTTAAAAATGATTTTTTTTTTAAACACTCATTGTCATAAAAATTTGCGCACCAAGAAAAAGTCGTCCAAATGAAACAAAATTTTACATGCAATAAATACTACTGTAATATAAGTAAATGATTAGAAAACCAAAGAAAAAGGATCATTTATTCCAGAAAAAAGTACAAATGAACGGAAATTTTAAAATTCTGTTGGACCCCCTCTGGTACAAATACACGATGCGATACGAGCAGGCATTGGGGCATACAAATTCCGTATGATGTCTTAAGACAGCTCTTTCCACAGTTGCTGTAAACGCGCCTGGAGTTCAACTAAATTCGTAGGGTGTCCAACTTGCCGTCCCAAATGATCCCAGATATGCTCGATTGATGACAAATCTGGTGATCGAGCAGGCCAGGGAAAGGTGGTAATGTGGCGGATGCAGGCTTGTGACATTCTTGCTGTGTATGCCCGAGCATTGTCTTGCTGAAAAATGGCTTCTGGGAGCTCTGCCATCAGTGACAACACATGTGACTGAAGGATGTCCTGGACGTACTGCTGAGCTGTTATTGTGCCACGGATCAATATTATTGGTGACTATTATTGGGTGTATCGTAAACAATAGCACCCTATACCATTACTCCAGCTGTAGGAGCGGTGTGTCGCTGTAAAGCGAAGGCAGGATTGAGGTGTTCACCACTTGGCCTCCACACACAAACACGATTGTCATTGCTGCTCAAATTGAATCTAGACTCGTCACTGAAGATGACCTGGTTCCATTCCGGCACAGTCCAATCCCATCGTTCGCAACATGACTCCAAATGGAGGCGTTGGTGGGTGGGTGTCATTGGCAGCACACATAATGGGTGCTGCGAAACCAGATGTCCTTCAGCCAGGCGCCTTGCGATGGTTCGGAAAGACACAGGGGTCTGTAGTGACGATGCTGCCTGTGTTTGGATAGCGGCCAGTGAGGCAGTTGGTTCTACGCATGCGTTTCGTATGATGTGACGGTCTTCTCAACAACTGGTCTGTCAAGGGCGTCCCGAGCCTGGTCGCCATGTAAATGACATCTCTTCAGTCAACTGGTCCTAATGCCTGCTCACAGTAAAGTCAGAACAGCCTACTTGATGAGATATTCGCTGAGCTGGCCACCCAGCTTCTATCATCCCGATGATTCTTTTCCTCTCCAGCTCTGACAGCTGCTGATCAAGTCTTCGATGGCTGCGTAACGGCATGTCTACTTCAGCGTTTCCTTTTTTAAAAAAAAGGTACACTCAGAAAAGTTCAGCTTACCAGTTTTATACTCCAAGGAGGACGAAGTTTAACGCCCTCTAGTGGCATTACGCAATGCATAATCACAATGCACTTCTAATCACCTGCATATCTCCCTGATATGTAACTTTATGCCAAGTTTTGTTGCGATCTCACAATTATTTCTTGGTGCACAAATTTTTATGGCAATGAGTGTAATTCACATATTTATTCTCTGGAATCTCTAAGTATGAGTAATACTCATACTTGACTGTATTTAAATATTAGGAGATACAGTAATCTCTCAGTTATGAGTCTCTTCTTTTATACATTTCCTGCAGTTATACATTGACTTTATAAAGTCACAGATATAGATATGTAATGATAATTCAATTCATTTGTCTGTCTCCCTCATTTAGATATCGTTTTTTGGCCAGTTCCTTGTTCTGATGCATAAATGAGACATTACTGTATTTGAAAGTAATAAAGAAGGCTATCAAACTTCAAATTCCCTCCCCCCCCCCCCCATAAAAAAGAAGTTTTTATGTTACACCCCTGACACTATCAAGCACACAGCATAGAAATATGATGAAAATCGATCATAACTGAAAACCAATAGATATTTTACATTTAGGGTACTTTCTTAAATTACCCCCTACTACACTAAAAAAAATTTTTGATCCACAGGAAAGTACTTTTGTATTAGATGCATGCCAACAATCAAATGTTAAACATTTCATAATTTATTAGCCTTTGTATTTATGATTATTTTTGTGTTCAGGTATATAGTTCATATGTGTTGCACAGTTATACATGTTACATAACTATGCTTGTATTAACATAATGTTTTATTTGCAGTTGGTATTTGTGAAGTTTTAATTTTGTTTGGCAATTTATTATGGAATATTACATAGAAACAAATTATAAATTTTTTACATTGTCCTAAGTAGAACTAGGTTGATCTTCTATAATTTGTTTTCATGGAGAAAATGCTTTTTAAATATTCAAGCTTGAAAATTATTTTAGAAGCCATAAAAAATCAGTACATTGAGGTATGGTATTCAAAATAATTTGTTTTCTTTTCGAAAGTGTAGAAAATAAAATAGGGCAATATTTAGAAATTAATAAAATTTCTGGTCAGACAGTTTATTGTTTCTGTCAATGTTACATACACATGGACATGTTTTTGCTTTGTGATATAGATATTACAATATTAAAGAATTCACCTAAGAAATTTTTTTACATTTTTATTTAATCTCACATTATTTTATTTTATTATTTTATAATAATTATTATTTTTTTAATAAAGAAGTTGTGATCATTAGTTTTTAACTATTGTAAGTTTAGAAATATAATTTATATTTAAACCAGATTAAGAAAAATAAAAGCTGTTTAAGAAATATATATGTTTAAATATCATCTAAATTGGCAGATAATGTTAGAAATTTAGAACTTATAAAGTATGTTTTTGTGTTATTTGATGGTGAAATTAATATAATTATGCAATTTTTAAAAACAATAACATTTGCTTCGAAACAAGTGATAATGCATCAAAAGTCCAATAAAAATTGCTCCAGTTTTTAATTTTTTAAGACATAAATTTACTAAAATGCAGAAATTTACACCTAAAAAATGACTGATGAAGATTTAGTTTTCAAATATACTTTGTGCTTCACTGCTGTATTTTATGGTGATGTTTCAAGTTTTTTTAACTGTCATCTGTTTTCAGAAATTTTGTAATTGTACAAAATCGTTTACTGCATTACACAGCACATACATTAAATGGATAATAAATATTTAAATCAAAACAGCAACAATACAAATGAGAAATACAAAACATATTTGAGTTCATTAATATTACAACTCTTCATTAGTGCAATGTGTGATAAAAAGAGGGCAAAATGATTTCTGATATCAAAGTTTTTATCCACATCAAAACCCTGGTTACTAAAAAAATATTATATGTATTATTATGTGTGTGTGCATATACATACGTAATTTATGAGTATTTTATATAAAATTATGTTCTCTATTTTTAGAGAATTCATGTAACAAAGCTCATTAAGGAAGCTTATTCTCGTTATGGATTTATTACAAATGCTACCATAGAACAACTAAGGATGAAACAAAGATTAAGAGTTGTCCAGGTACTTTTATATTTATGTAATTCTAAACATTAATATTTTGTGTTATGTCTATGAGTATCATTATATTTAAAAATAAAATATGTTATGCATTGAACTTGCTACTCATGTTCTTTTTATGTTATTATGTGTTTAATGTTATTTTTTATTGTTTGCATTAAAGAGAAAACAAAAGGCTGCATTGCATTAGCTCTATAGCTTCAGTGGTGCATTTGCATTGTATAAAACATTTCAATTTTTGTCAAAAAATAAATAAATAAAATAATAATAATATATTTTAAACCAAAAAAATATATAATATTAATTTAACTTTTTATAATAAATAGAAATCAAATTCACAATATTGATTCAATGGTAATTATGAAAATTACATGATTTTAATTCATTTATAGTAAAATGTTGCTTTTTTATTTTCAGTGAAGATAAACAATAACATTTTCATAAATTTTAGAGGTGATATTATCTGTTGAAAGTGTATTGTACTTTGATTATTTGCCCTTAGAATGGCAGAATTAGTAAAATGAAAAATTACATTATTTTAATATCCTTACAGAAAAATGTTTTCATTTTATAAATTAAAATGTTTGCTTACTTTTAAAAATTTACTTGCTAAAGCATAGTAGGGTCCTTTGATCTTAAACATGATCCATTCAAATTAAAAATATTTTATCTCTTCAATTATAATTATATTATGGTATTAATTAATGTATAATAGTTTCCTTTATTCCTACTTTTCTCTCTCTTTTTTTATATAACAATTGTATAACTGGATTATCACCATTTTTATTACAGAAATTGTATTAGTTTATTTAAAAATGGTTATTTGGAGAATTAATTTGAAATTTTAGCACTATTATGACATACTCATTAAGGTTGTATCAAATAATAATTTGCCTAATGTTGAAAATTCAATCAAATTTATAGACCAAGTAATAGCATTAAAATGTGTATATTTCGATTATATATATCTAAGGACCAGGGTTTGCTCTACCAGAAATTGGTGTTTCTTTTAATGTAAAATGTTTACTAGCAAGTTATGACATAAGGAAAATAACATAGTCTTTAGGGACCTGATTTTTGTTTATTTTCTAGTATTTTTTCTTAAATAGGTCTAACTGGATTCAGAGAGGCTAGTCAGCACAAATGTCCTCCAAAATATCCTTTCTAAAACAGAGGTGCAAACCTTGGTTGGAAAAAGACACAAGAAATAGTTTGCCCACATATAAAAAGACATAGTTTACATTATTCCCAGCAGAAAGCACATATGTTAAAAAAGTGAAAACTTAAATTTTATTGGTTATTTGGCTATTAATTGATGATTAGGAATCAGGATAAAACCAGGATTCAATTAGAGTTCACAAATGTTAACCACTAATGTCTGCAGAAATTTAAAACTGCAAATTTTATCCTAAAGATGGTTAAATTTTGAAGTAAAAAAGTAATAATTTGACTGAAAAAATTTTTATCATGGGCAAAACAGCTCTTTAAGCTTCAGAATTAAAATAAGAAACAATAGCTGGGAATTTTTAATAAATTTTTGAATTTAGAAAAGAGTTTGATATTTCTTCTTTCATATCCCATTTCCCCTCTATAAGGAGAGCCACAGATCTCATCAGCAATGTCTTCGGAATTCACCTGATTAAACTAGCCCATTATCAAGAGTAATATATACATACATTATAAAATATATATATATATATGTGTGTGTGTCTATGTATGTATATATGTATTGTTTTATATGACAATATGAAAGTGATGAAAAAGGGGTGCATTAACAATGAATTAGAACAAGAACATCATCAAGAAACAACATAAAACAATCTCCCTGCTCAGGGGCGTAAACCACCCTTGTTGTGTAGGGGGGGTGTAGCCTCATAAATTTCCGACTCCAAGAAGGAAAATTTCCGAGTACTAAGAAAAATAAAATACCGACTATTATACATGTACGTATATGTATGTATGTGTATATACACACATATATATAATGTCATGCATTAAATTCATGGAATCTTTGCAGTTTATGAAATATTGTGTTATTTTGTAGTCGTCAAATCCAGTCAACTTGCATGAAATTCTTGATAATAGCTAATATCAGAGAATTTAAATTGAGAACACAAAATGGTTGTTTTGCAGTTGTACTACTACATATACAGTCAGAGCGTAAGTTTAGCAAGGCAGTAGATTTGATAATCCGGTGATTTCAACATCTTAAATGGAGCGAGTTTGTTGTTCTAAATCGTTTATTTATCAAACATGAAAAATTAAAATGAGTCTTACATATGAAAAAAATTCGTAAAGCCTTCATTCTTTGGAATGAATCTCTATGTCATACAATATGAATTTCAAAAGAAAAGTTAGAAAAATAAAGAATCGTAGACAAGAGATGATATATGTCGAAATACTTGAAACAAGACATAAATCTAAGCTCCTAAGCCACTGCATCTGCTTTTTGTTAGATTCGCAGACGACGACAGATATTGACGTAGTACAGGAACAAGCCAATCAGTGAAAGAAGCACTTTTAGAGATGGGCAGCTAAGCTAATGACTCGAGAGGGTAGTGGATTAAGGAGCCTATAGCTCGTAGCGTGGTGTTTTCGAAGTAAAAAACCTAGCATCGAAAAGATGTGGGAACATAGATTCCTGGAATTAAGATTGGAAATAAAAATAACAAAATGACTTTTCAAGCATTCGAAAATAAAAACTAGCTTCGCTCTTAATATTAAAAATTGGGCAACTGATAAAATTTTTAAAAAACTAAAAACTTTAGATTTAGATTTTAAATAAGATGTTTATTAATAAACGCGTTTTTAAATTAAAGGGAAACTCAATCGAAACAAATATTAGGTATTATTAAGAAATGGGGAAATAAATGATATGCCAGAAATTCAGAATAGTTTAGATGAATATTTCGAAATGAAATTTAACACACACACACATATTGTTACGAATTTTGTAAATAGTTAGTGTTTGTACTGTAAAATAATGTAAATAATCTTATTAAGCTCCATTCCTTTACTTATATTAGTTTTTGTTACATTGTCTCTGTTATCAAGCAAACTTGACCATTATTTTCAGTGTATGTCTACGGCAGATTGGCGAAATAATGAAGATATCGCCAAGTTGGCGTCACTTTTGGCGACTAATTTTGGTCGCCAAATTTGGCGATATATCGCCAAGTTGGCGACAAACTTGGCGATTGTTGGCGATGGTAACCCTACCCTCTTAATGGTAACCCCCCTTTGATATACTGATACATTGTTTGTTGTTCCGTGGATTTTTCGAGCAGTTTCTAGAAACTTCGGCGCATGCTACGAGCCTATATATAGGAGAGCCGATACGAGCTGTTGTTGTTATTATTTACCAGTCAGTCATAGAGTGAACTTCTAGGTTTAAGCAAGTTTGCTTGATGTATTGAGTTTTATCTACGTTGTTTTGAATGTGATATAGTGTTGAGACATTGTATAAAGAGTCTCTGCGACCTATATTTGTACTTGTTCGATAGATTTAAACAGTTATTTTGGAATATCTTGTAATATTTGTGAGTTTCGAAGACTCTGTTGTTCTGAAGTTCTGTAAATAAATTATTTTCTACTTTTCTATACGCAAGAGTTTGAAGTTGTCTAACCATAAGATCAAAAGAACCCAATATACGCTACAACATTTGGTGTCAGGAGTCGGGATCTTATGGCGAAAACAAGAACAATGGACGGTCAACTGAAAGAACTGTTAGAAGCTATTAATGGAATAAAGGCAGAATTGACGAAAGGCCAAGAAGAGTTGGCGGTAAAGATGAATAAAGGCCAAGAAGAGTTGGCGGAAAAAATGAATAAAAACGAAGAAAGAATGGAACAGTTGACAAATAAAATTGATAAAGGCCAAGAAGAGTTGGCAGAAAAAATGAATAAAGGCCAAGAAGAGTTGGCGGAAAAGATGAATAAAGGCCAAGAAGAGTTGGCGGAAAAGATGAATAAAGGCCAAGAAGAGTTGGCGAAAAAAATGAATAAAAACGAAGAAAGAATGGAACAGTTGACAAATAAAATTGACAAATGCCAAGAAGATGTGACTGAAAAGATTAATAAAGGCCAAGAAGAAATGAAGAAAACTTTAGAAGAAAAGTTCTCATCGGTAGAGAGAAGAATAGGCTCGGTAGAAGAGAAAATGGCGGAAGTAGAAGAGAAAATTCAGAATGAAGTTTGTAACTTTGAAGAGAAAATCAGTAACGTTGAAGAGAAAATCAGTAACGTTGAAGAGAAAATACTAGGTGAAGTAGATGAAAAGCTAAATAAAAAAGTACAAGATCTTGAGAAGAAACTTTCAGCGTCTAGTGGTAATTATGAAGAATTTAGGAATCCGCCTGCTTCTCCCGTGCACATTAAGCTGTCGACATACGATGGAAAGAGTTCCTGGCAAGTTTACAAGACCCAATTCACTATTGTAGCTGAAGCGAACAAATGGAGTGACGAGGTGAAAGCTTGTCAACTGGCAGCATCTTTAAGAGGAGAAGCCGCCGACGTGCTGCAAACATTGCCCGATATGACGCAACTCAATTTTGAGACTCTAAGTTGTGCACTTGAAATGAGATTCGGCGAAAAATTCTTCAAGGATTATACGAGAATACAAATGAAGAGCCGCCATCAAAAATCGAGTGAAACCCTTCAAGAGTTTGCCTCGGAAATTGAACGACTTGCAAATTTAGCATTCAGTGACTGTCCAACAAATGTACGGGAAATGCTCTCACTGCAATATTTTGTAGACGGAATAAAAGATCCAGAAGTGCAAAGAGCGGTACGAATGGCAGATGTACAGGATTTAAAGGCTGCACTACTATATGCCTTAAAGTTGGAAGCAGCTACACAAGCCAGCCGAAGAGATCGTCATTCAGTCCGAGGGGCAACGGTGAACAAAAGCTCAGACAATGAAATCGACATCTTGAAAGAAATTAGGAAAATAAATCAAGAGCTTGAAGCTTTGAAATACGGAAGAACAAGCTCAAGAAGACAGAATCTCACGTGCTGGGGATGCGGTGATACAGGACATCTCCGAAGAAATTGCCCCAAAATCCACGAACGTGAGATAAATTCAAAGTCAGCAGGGAAACTAAATTTTGGCCATCTCGCTGGGCGGAGGTTGCCAGAGAATGAAAAGCCCCACCTGAAGATCCTCCAGATATCAAAAATGAGCGGCGGTGATAACGAATTATATGTGATAGGCTTTATTAACGGAATTCAGTGCCGTATGATTGTCGATACAGGAGCCAATGTGACAATAATAAGAGAAGATTTGGCTCGAAAATTGAAATGTAAACTCATCTGGACTCCACCATGCGTTACCCTGCAAACTGTGACGGGCGACAAGATTGGCATATATGGAAAGGTCAATTTAACTATCAACTTTGGAGGAACGAAATATTACCATACGGCATATGTGGCTGACATAACAGATCCTTGCTTAATCGGACTAGATTTTCTGAAGAAGTTTGACTTCAGACTTGAATTCAAAAATAACAAAATGATCTCAAAATTTGAAGAAATAAGTCTTTTTGGATTAAATAACGAAATTGAATGTAAACAAATAGTAATAGCCAAAGAAGACATTATTCTAGATCCAAGAACAGAATTTTTAGTTCCAGCTGAAATTAAAAATGAAACTAATTACCGATTTGGCCATATAGATTATCCAGTAGACAATAGTACACAAGCAGGAGTATTGGTGGCTTCTTCTGTAGTAGACCTCTCGAAAAAGACCATTCCAGTCAGAATTGCTAACATCAGTGATAAGACGAGGACTATCAAGAAAGGAGAGGTGATAGCATCATGTGCTCCTGTGACGTGCGTAAGTCAAAATTCCTATCACTCTCAGAAATCTTCAGATAATTTAGTCAAGGATTTGTTACAAAATACGGACTTAGATCCAAACCAGAGAGATGCTGCTGAAAGTTTAATTAGAGAATTCCAAAGTTTATTTTCCCAAACATCTGAAGACTTTGGACGAACTAAAATGGCACAACACCGAATTGACACGGGAGATCACTCTCCTATTAAACAGCACCCTAGACGATTACCTTTTGCCAAGCAAGAAGAGGTGCAGAATTTAATTAAAGATATGGAAGAAAATGACGTCATCGAACCATCGACAAGTCCATGGGCGTCTCCCATTGTATTAGTAAGAAAGAAGGATGGTTCAACAAGATTTTGTGTAGACTACCGCCGACTGAATGACGTCACTAAAAAGGATAGTTACCCTCTACCAAGGATCGACGACACTCTCGACACACTTGCGGGCAACACTTGGTTCTCGACTCTGGATCTGAAGAGTGGTTACTGGCAGGTAGAGATACATCCCGACGACCGCGAGAAGACTGCCTTCACAACGGGACAAGGATTATGGCAATTCAAGGTAATGCCTTTTGGTCTATGTAACGCACCTGCAACTTTCGAACGGCTTATGGAAACGGTTCTCTGGGGGCTGTCGTATGAAGCATGTCTTGTTTATTTAGATGACATCATAATCATAGGAAAATCTTTTGATGAACATCTGAACAACCTCAGGCGGGTGCTACAAAAATTAAAGGAAGCTAATTTGAAGTTAAGCCCTTCGAAGTGCAGTTTGTTTCGCAATGAAGTCGCCTACCTTGGACACATCATTTCGGCGGAAGGAGTTAGGACTGATCCGGAGAAGATATCGGCCGTGAAAAATTGGAGTCGTCCAGCAGATGTTCACCAGCTTCGAAGTTTTCTAGGATTATGCACCTATTACAGAAAATTCGTCAAAGGCTTCTCGATGATTGCAAGACCACTTCATAAATTAACAGAAGCCAATCAAAAATTTATGTGGACACAGGAATGTGACGCTGCTTTCGAAAAGCTTAAGGAGGCCTTGACATCCACTCCAATTCTGTCGTATCCTCAAATCGATAAACAGTTTATACTTGATACGGATGCAAGCAACGAAAGCATTGGCGCTGTACTGTCCCAGGAAATCGACGGCCAGGAGCGTGTTATCGCCTATTTCAGCAAGTGCTTGTCAAAGGCCGAGCGAAACTACTGCGTAACAAGAAAAGAGCTTCTTGCTGCAGTGAAAGCCATAGACCAATTTCACCACTATCTTTACGGTCGAAAGTTCCTGATCCGAACTGATCATGCTTCTCTAACTTGGCTATTGAATTTTAAGAACCCTGAAGGCCAGATAGCCAGGTGGATACAAAAGCTTCAAGAGTACGATATGGAGATACGCCATCGAAAAGGCTCATCACATGGAAATGCAGATGCTCTCTCAAGAAGACCCTGCTCAGAGAATTGTAGATACTGCGACCGGGCTGAGAAGAAATTTAATGTCAAAGGTCCTATAGTAAGACAAGTTACAACTGGGTCTACATCATCGCAAGATCCGTGGAGTGACGAGAGCCTGCGTAAAGATCAACTTGCTGATCCTGAAATTAAGCCCATTCTAGAGCTGAAAGAGGAGTCCAACAGGAAGCCCAGCTGGCAAGACATGGCCCATTACCATCCTACGACTAAACGTTATTGGGCTCTCTGGGATTCCTTACATTTGAAGAACGGCATTTTGTACCGAAAATGGGAGTCTGACGATGGAAAGACATGTAGATGGCAACTACTACTCCCTAAGTCGAGAATTTCTATAGTCCTTCAAGAACTGCATGGTAGTCCCACAGGAGGTCATTTTGGTGTAATGAAGACCCTGCAAAAGGTTCGAGAGCGTTTCTACTGGAATAATGTTCGCAGTGATGTAGAGAAATGGTGTCGAACTTGTGACACCTGTGTAGCACGTAAAGGTCCAAAGAGGCGCACCCGTGGGCGACTGCAGCGTTATAATGTAGGAGCTCCTTTCGAACGAATAGCACTAGACATCCTGGGTCCTCTTCCTAGAACATCTGATGGCAATAAGTACATCCTCGTTGTCATGGACTACTTCACTAAGTGGCCTGAAGCCTACGCCATTCCTAATCAAGAGGCGGTAACAGTAGCAGACATACTAGTTCAACACTGGGTTTCCAGATATGGAGTTCCTCTTCAAATCCATTCCGATCAAGGAAGAAACTTCGATTCGACTGTGTTTAAGGAAATGTGTGGACTACTCGGCATGGACAAAACTCGAACTACACCCCTACATCCTCAATCGGACGGCATGGTGGAGCGTTTCAATCGTACCATCCTAAATAGCCTCTCTCTCCTGGTGTCTAGAGACCAACAGGACTGGGACAAGAAATTGCCTCTTTTCCTGCTTGCCTACAGGAGTGCCACTCATGAGGCCACTAGTTACTCCCCTTCTCAAATGCTCTTTGGTCGTGATCTTCGTCTGCCTGCTGATCTTTTGTTTGGCCGTCCTCCTGATGCTCCTTCATCGCCTGAGGAATATGTCGATAAACTCCAGGCGCGGATTGAGGAGATTCATCGTCTAGCGAGGAACCGAATCGGACTGGCAACGGAAAAGATGAAGACACGGTACGACACAAAGGCAACAGGACATGAGTTCAACGAAGGTGACAAAGTTTGGTTGTGGAATCCGATCCGTCGTAAGGGACTGTCGCCAAAATTACAAAGAAACTGGGACGGTCCTTACATAGTCGTCAACAGGCTGAATGACGTCGTCGTACGCATACGAAAATCGCCACACGCCAAACCCAAGGTCGTACACTATAACCGGCTAGCCCCTTATTTTGGCCAAAGTGATTAGAAATTCAAAACTAGAATTTTAGACCATGGTCATGAAAGTCACTTTTTGTAAATATGTAAATAGTAATTAGTTCTTATTTATGTAAATTTTATTATTATTGTTATTATTTATTTATTTATTTATTTGTTTATTTATTTTAAGTGTTCTCCTCTGACTCAAGGATTGCACTGCCCGGGACGTGCAGTCTTTGAGGAGGGGGTAGTGTTACGAATTTTGTAAATAGTTAGTGTTTGTACTGTAAAATAATGTAAATAATCTTATTAAGCTCCATTCCTTTACTTATATTAGTTTTTGTTACATTGTCTCTGTTATCAAGCAAACTTGACCATTATTTTCAGTGTATGTCTACGGCAGATTGGCGAAATAATGAAGATATCGCCAAGTTGGCGTCACTTTTGGCGACTAATTTTGGTCGCCAAATTTGGCGATATATCGCCAAGTTGGCGACAAACTTGGCGATTGTTGGCGATGGTAACCCTACCCTCTTAATGGTAACCCCCCTTTGATATACTGATACATTGTTTGTTGTTCCGTGGATTTTTCGAGCAGTTTCTAGAAACTTCGGCGCATGCTACGAGCCTATATATAGGAGAGCCGATACGAGCTGTTGTTGTTATTATTTACCAGTCAGTCATAGAGTGAACTTCTAGGTTTAAGCAAGTTTGCTTGATGTATTGAGTTTTATCTACGTTGTTTTGAATGTGATATAGTGTTGAGACATTGTATAAAGAGTCTCTGCGACCTATATTTGTACTTGTTCGATAGATTTAAACAGTTATTTTGGAATATCTTGTAATATTTGTGAGTTTCGAAGACTCTGTTGTTCTGAAGTTCTGTAAATAAATTATTTTCTACTTTTCTATACGCAAGAGTTTGAAGTTGTCTAACCATAAGATCAAAAGAACCCAATATACGCTACAATATATATATACTGGCAGCCTTTGCCCGCTACGCTAGTCATTTTTCCTAAAAAATTATTGAATCAAATGAAATAACACAAATAAAATTTAAATAAAACTACATTTTCTTAACATCTAATAAACTATCCATTATTGTTGTCTTATTCGTATAATTTTACATTTTCCCCTTCAAAGTCGATGTTGGCGATAGAATAGACAAAATAGCTCTAAAATCACTGAAGTACTGTAATTAATAATTTTTTGGTAGGTTTGTTACACTGAATTTCCCGCTCCTACCTAAAATTTGTACTTAGATATGTTGAAACGACCTAGAACTTACCACCATCCCATTAAACATCATTACTTCAGAATTTCCAAAATCAATAAAATATATGTTTAAGGGTGTATTCCGATCCTAACTGCCTTTTTTCAGATTTATTTTTAGATTCATTTTTGCTCTCAAATGCACCAAACTTTCGAATTCTCTTATTTAGAAACTATACAAGGTGCCATGATTATAAATTCCTTGATAAATGCAGAAAATGTTGCAAAAAATGCTGTCAAAAACAGCATTTTGGACCAAATTTTCTGAAGCGGGAGGTCTGCGAACAAAAAAAAGGGTCACGCTGAGAAAATAATTGCTTATAAATCAAATTCTAATTAAATCAGCGAAAAATTACATCACACGGCACCTTGTACGTCACTTCAAAAATCCCCTCAGCAAGTTTCATGCTTCTACTTTTAAAAATGTGTTTAAAATTGTATCTGAAAATTTCGAGCCGTTGAAGATGGAAAATAATTTTTTCGAATACACCCTTAAGCATATTTTAGTAGATTAATTATTCTGAATCTCATCACTATCTAAAACAGAAATATTGCGAAATGATCTAAGAGTTTCAATACCCCCCCCCCCCCTCTTTAATCCTCTTAAAGGCAGAGGAATTTCTAAAATCTCTGAAATGCATGTTAAGTTACATTTAAATTAGCTTGCTATCTTGAATTCCATCCCACTACTTAAAACTGTTGCCAGGATATGTTCAAATGTTTTAGAATTTTTGATTCCCTTTAACTCACTTTGAGGGCAATTTCTGAAGTCCCGAAATGTGTGCTCATTTTTTTAGTGGTTTTATTTTCATTAATTCCACACTTCTACCTAAAACGGCTGATGAGAAATACCTAATATTCAAAAATTTTTGACCGCCTCTACCTTTATAGAGGAAGAATTTCTAATACACTAAAATACATTATTAATATTTGTTTAGCAGATTTACTTTCTTGAATTTCACTTTCCTACCTAAAACGACTGTAGAAATATGTCCAGTTGATCTATAAAACGATATCTCAACAAAATCGAATTACAAAACTTTCATTGCATTTTTTGTTCTTTTTATTTAGGAGGTGCCATAATTGATACAGAAAATATTGAATTATTAAATATATACAAAAAATATTCTCAGCAGTAGCAACATATAACGATTAACGGCCTTAACGATTTCATGCTATATGATCATAAGCTAGTATACTAATGGTTTAAGCAGAATAGAGTTAAATGTTAAGAAGATTATTTGTAAGGGATTCGTAGGAATGCCCATCGTGGCGGAAGCGTAGTTTTGTTTTATAACTGATACATGGGAAGGGTTCTAATCGTCTGAGTGTGCCAAAGTATTACCTGGAAGAGAAAACAATGTTATATCTCTTTAATTTTTAGCAATGAATTAAAATCTTTTTGCCGTTTCTTTTATTTGTAAAATTTAAATTTGATTGCTTGGGGACTACTTTAAAGACAAAAATTTGTCAAAGATATGTTTATTATTATTATTTTATTATTTATTTAAATTTATAATTCTTTCTAATGACATACTTTCAATCTGTGTAAAAATTTGGTGTCATCTATGTTTTTTTCGATTAAACAAAATGTATTTCATAATAATATGAAAAAAAAAAAAACAATCAAATATAATTGATTAAGAAAAAAACCGAACGAATTATTTCTGATAGAAATAAAGTCATAAAGATTGAAAAATATCCAGATTAATTCGGGGTAAAAATTCAAAGTATTTGTGTGTTTTCAATTTTCGTCCATCTATTTTTATTAAAATTACATAAAGTAAACAAAATTCACATTAAAAAATAATTAGTAGAAAAAATAAAACCATAATTATTTTCGATTAAAAATTAAATTTGTGTAGCTTGGAAAATATCTAGATTGATAAGGATAAGCACTAAATATTTGCAATTCATTTTTGAATTTTCATTAGAATAAAATTACACCTACATTCAGTAATATACTTTTCTAACTAAATTTAAAGGTAAACAAAAAGTAGAAGTTTCAACACTTCAATCAGCATATCTAAAAATTTCCACGCCAAAGTAAAAAAAATTTCGACAATACTGCAGAATCTCGATATTTCGAAGTCAAAGTGCACAAAAAAAATTCGGAATATCAAGGTTTTTGATTAAAATTTGAAGGTTTCATATAATATTAACATCTCTGGGATATATATCTGAGTATATTTCGTTATATTGAGGTTTTAGAGTTCACAATATTCGACAAATCAAAATTTGTATAGTTTTATCAAAAAAAGAAAATCTGAAATATTTCCGACTAAGAACAAATTTATGCAAGTTTCCTTTGTTTAAAATTGCTTTTTTTTTCTTCTAATTAAAAACTACATTAAAAAAATTTCGCCAATTGATAAATTTTTATAATTTATTATATATATATATATATTGTTTTCGACTAAACGTATCTTTTTCCAATCAAATGGGAATTTTTCCGACTGACTTTTTCATATTTCCAATTTGTAAGTTCTTATAGGTAAATACCATTTCACGGACTAAACATAAGTTTTTCCTATCGAACAGGAAATTTTCCAGCTGATTGTTTCATTTTTCCAATTTGTAAGTCATTATAGTAAATAACTTTTTTCCGACTAAATTAACATTTTTCCAATTCATAAGTCCTTATAGGTAATTACCATTTTTAAGTCTAAACGTAAATTTTCCCTATCGAACGGGAATTTTTCCGACTGATTTTTTCATTTTTTTTTTTTTTTTTTAAGTCTTTATAGTAAATAACATTTTTCCAACTAAATGGACATTTTCCCGACTGATTTTTTTCGTTTTTCCAATTTATTAATTTTATAGATAATACCATTTTTTGGATTAAACATAAATTTTTCCTATCGAACGGGAATTTTTCCGACTGATTATTTCGTTTTTCCAATTTGTAAGACATTATAGTAAAAAACTTTTTTCCGACCAAATGAACATTTATCCAATTTGTAAGTCTTTATAGGTAAATACCATTTTTAAGACTAAACATACATTTTCCCTATCGAACGGGAATTTTTCCGACTGATTTTTTCATTTATCCAACTTCTAAGTCTTTATAGTAAATAACATTTTTCCGACTAAATGGACATTTTTTCAGACTGATTTTTTTCGTTTTTCCAATATATAAGTATTTACCAATTATAAGTATTTACCAATTTATAAGTATTTATAAGTATTACCATTTTTCTCCCAACCAAGTGTATTGTTTTACCAATAAACACGAAATTTTCCAACTGATTTTCTCAAGGGGTGTGGGCCCCCCCCCCCCTTCCGGGATTTACGCCCCTGTCCCTGCTCCTCGGAAGGTGAAAGGAGCAACATGTATAAAAAAACTTTATAAATGTATCCTCACAGGTTTTGGAAGGCATGACAGACCTGCATACTCCATTTATATAAAAATGTATAAGCAAAATAACTTTAAATAATAAAACCAAATAATAACTAACAACAAAATCATGAACCAGATCAACTCTTAATGAAAAAATATTTTTAAAACTTAATAAAATAAAAACAAACAGTAATAAAATGTCTTAAATAACTTGATAATAAACAAAATAGACATGGAGGAAAGCCATGCCCCCACCTTGACCTATGAGGAAAAAGGAAAAAAGAGAGATACCTGTTAAAAATTTCGCACTTCCATACTTACACAAGGAAGAACAAATAGGCCTACGATAGTAACTGGCCAGAGTCAAATACTTAACTTGTCATTCCAATATCCAATATTTTCAAAAATGAGTTCCAGGTCTGTTTAAACTAAAAAGTTGAATCACATCACCCTGCTGACTTTCCATAAGGACTTTCATCAGCAAATCTTCATATATTCAACTTCCTGGAAAAAACCTCCATCATGGTGTGTGGCCTTAGAACTGTTGCCACTTCGAAAAACCTTTCTTAAATAAATTGATATGGATAAAAATTATTGTAAAAAAGATTTGCAGTAAATTAAAAAATCTGTGAATATAAAATTTCTTTCATCCTGCAAATTTTATAAAATCTGATTACTTGCCCCAAAATAATATTTATTAACACCCTTTTATTTAAATTTGAATACCAGTGACGCATTGAATGGGTTTTAAAATTAAAGAAATTCCTTTTATCAAATAACTTAATCTTTAAATTACTGTTATTAATATTTAAATCAAGATCCAAAAAATTTACATGTAAACAATTATCGGAAGCACTATTTAATTTTAAACAAGATGGCTATATATATGATTGATTCCAACAACATATCATCGAAGACGATTATGTCATCGATATATATTAAAATTCTGAAAGACTTGTTTGAATTTAAAATATATTTAAATTCATAGAAAAAAAGAAAAAGATTAGCAGCAGAACTTGAAAAATTAGTACCCATTCCAATACCACATGTTTGACTTAAAAAAAAAAAAAAAAAAAAAAAAAAAAAAAAAAATGGAACCGTTAAATGTAATAAAAATGTTATAAAAACAAAAATTACACAAACTCAGAAAAAAAATCCCTTTTAATACCCAGCTCTTCCTCAATATGGAAAGTAGAGGTCTGCACGGGCCGAAATTTCCAGGCCCGGGCCCGGCCCGAAAGTTAAAATTTCAGCCCGGGCCCGGCCCGGCCCAAACGATAGAGCCATTGGCCCGACCCGGCCGGCCCGAAAGTTAAAATTTCGGTCCGAGCCCGGCCCGAACGAAAAAAATAATGGCCCGGCCCGGCCCGAAAGTTAAAATTTCGGCCCGAACCCGGTCCGGCTCAAGTGAATTTCTACAGTACATTGATCTTTAATCTTATGGAAGAGTTCTGACCAAAAAAAATTATATTAGTCTTTTTTTTTTTCCGTGTTTATAATCTCCATTTATGCAAAAGTGCCGTAGGCTGCGATATTTATGCTTTTAAATGAATCTTTGTTTGTTGTATGTAAATGTTTCGGTTATCACTAGTATTATTAATCCATATTCCCTGTAATGGAGACAAAAAATCGAAAAAGCGGTATATGGTAAAATTTTTCCAAAGACAAAATCGCTTTGGAACGAAAAAAAATGCATTCCCTTCTTAACAGATGTAAATGTTTAATATATTTTTTTTTCTCCCGTACTGTTGTATTCATTTTGCATGGATGAACATTTTAAAAGACACTTTCAGTTTTCAGTTTTTTTTTTTTTTTTTTTTTGTGTGTGTGTGTGTTTAATTCTATTTTAAAACGCCTAGTAATCTACGATTCTTTAAAAGGAATAAATTCTAATGTTTAATTGTAGAATAATGACGGCTTAAAAGTATATGCCTTTTTTTGCAGAAATTTTTGGAATAAGCCAAATATTACTGATTTATAAAAAGTCGAGAAAAGGATTTTCATATAGGAAGATTCAATAGGAACTGATTATTTTGGTCCATGAAAACTAGGAAGAATGGAATCAGTCTCGGCTTCGTACGGAAAAAAAAAGTTAGGCCCGGCCCGATACTCCAGCAAAAAAATTAAGGCTTGAGCCCAGCCCGGCCCGAAAAGATTAGTGACTAGGCCCGGCCCAAAAGGATTAGTGACTAGGCCCGGCCCGAGTCTTCAGAAGTAAGGCCCGAGCCCAGCCCGGCCCGAATGCCATTATTGGAAATCGGCCCGAGCCCGGCCCGTGCAGACCTGTAATGGAAAGTATCAAATAAATCCTTTAAAGTTTTATATAACAAATCAATCGGAATATTAGAAAAAAGATTTTCAAAATCAAATGTATGCATACTAGTGGACGTTGTGGGTGTTTTCAATTTTTTTAAAACTTCAATGCTATTGTCAATACACAAAAAATAACTATTATTTTTAAATTTCAAGAAACCATAAATTCGCTTTTAAAAATCCTGCAACTTAACATTAAAACTTTTTCCAATTCCTCTTGAATTATAGCATATGAATCTAAATTTTATAGGAGGGATACATTTTATAGGATTTGGTGTTAAAAATAAAAATGGAAAACTATGAAAATTATTAATGGGAAAATTATGTGCATACAGATTTTTAGCTTTTCTAGAATAGGCACTAAATTTTTTAATAATAGCATTATGGTTCCGATTATATTTTTGATAATATTTAGTATCATTTAATTCATTTTTAACTTTTTCGATATAAAATAATTTTCAAATAATTGCATAGTTAGATGAAGCTTTATCAACAGGAACAATAACGAATTTATCTTGTAAAAATTGAATATAACTGCAATCTTCCTTACTGAGACTATATGTGTAATCACTATTATTTAATTTATGATCAACAAAAAATTGTAAAATTACTTAATATATGCCACTCCCATTGATGAAAAGCCTCAAAAGATTCATTAAATTTATAACATAAATTCAAAATAAATGTAGATAGTCTCATTTAAATTTCAAAAAAGCATTATTTTTATTATTATTATTATTACTAGCTGTTCTGCCCGGCGTTGCCCGGGTTCATCAAAAAATAGCAAGAAGGCTCTGTTGTAACAAGATCCAACGACGATGTATTTTCTGTTGTAATCATAACATTTCTTTTCATTCAATCTGTGAAGTCTCTGTTCTTCGTTCTCTTCATATAATTTTCTTTTCTTATACTCATCATTTCTGGACAATCGCTCTCGACGCTTTTCTTCTGATTCTTCGCTGAGAATCTTTCGATTTATTAATCTTTGCTTACTTAATCTTTCTCTTCTCTTTTCTTCAGTCTCATCGCTGAGAATCTTTCGATTTATTAATCTTTGCTTACTTAATCTTTCTCTTCTCTTTTCTTCAGTCTCATTTTCTCTTCTTTTTCTATTCTGCTCTCTTTTCTTCGCCAGTCTTTCTTCTCGGTGTTCTGGGGTTTCGTTTGCATATCTTTTTTTATTGTTAATGAAGAGGTCTTCCATTTGTTCTTCCATCTGTTCTTCCATTTGTTCTTCCATTTGTTCTTCCATTTGTTCTTCCATTTGTTCTTCCATTTGTTCTTCAATTATATTCGACGATTCACTGTTTGAGAGCCTATCTGTCCTTTTATTTATAGAAGTTCAAAATGAAAAAAGATTTTCTTAGCAGACGATTTTTTGTGATAAATACATTATCTGTTTTATATTTCTTCTGCTTTATTCCTTTTATTTATAGAGTTCAAAATGAAAAAAGATTTTCTTAGCAGACGATTTTTTGTGATAAATACATTATCTGTTTTATATTTCTTCTGCGTTTACCTAAGCTGTGTAAAATCTCTATAAATAAAAGGAATATAGAGGATGAGGGCCTATCTGTGCCTCAAATAATTATTCAATTATTCAATTAATTATCCTCGGAATTCCTTTTATATATATAGATTATTATTGTTTGTTTGTTTGTTTGTTTGTTTAATTTGAACTTAGTACCAAAACCCATCAAAAATTGCAAACTTTTATTTTGTATAATGTCTAAATTTCCAGTTACAACATAACATGTCCATGATTCTCATCCACATAATTTGAAAAATCCAACCTACAATTTCAAGAAACAGCATCATTATGTGTAAAAGCTGTGTATCTATAATTAAAAAGCTTCTTACTTAGAGGTATAGCATAATTACAGGCAACTGCAATGTTAATATTCTTAATTGGAAACAGAAAATGAAATTGTTTAATAAAATTGCTGATTTTAAAATCATCAAATGACTTTTGCAGAAAATTAATTGTGAAAAAAACTTTTGTAGAATCAAAATTTGAAAAAGATCTCAATCTAAAACTTAAAATACCAAAGAGCAAATTCTTATATTGCACATTAGAAATTTTACATCCCCCAAAAGCCTTCTTTATCTTATCAAGTGTTTTCAATTTAAGATTAAAAACATCATTTTTAACAATTTTAACATTATAACCGGCTATAAAATTCTTTTCATTATTTTCAATCCATTCAGAAGGAACCATACAATTTAATCTCTTAGAAAAAACGTGAGAACCTCTTTTAAATCTATTGATAGCATTAGCATTATTAAACAAATTACAAAAACTATAAATGTTATCAATATTTTTAATATTATAACCATTTAACTTAGTATTCAGATCATATGGATAAAGAGTTCTATATTTTAAAATAAATTCTTTTTCTACCTTTAGTCTATCGTCCTGATTTTCTACATGTGCTAAAATCTCAATCTGAATATTATCAAAAGAATGTAGCTGTGCAAAATTTCAAAAGATGGATATTGCAAATTTTCCTTATAAACATTAGACCTGTGATTGTTTATGCAAATATTTAAACATCCAGAAGTCTCCCCTACATATGCCTGAGAACAAAACAAACATGTAATTTTGTAAACCACATTATTAAATTTTCAAAAAGTTGTAAATCCTACAGGAATATTATCAGCATCAGCTTGGACACGACTCACCAAACATGTTTTTCCTCTAATATCTCTACACTTAAAATATCTCATAATTTAATTATTTTTAAAAAGTGATGTTTTTATATTGATTTTTTGTAGATGCTTACTGTGGTGCTTATATAACTGAATAAAATTTAAAACATTCCTAAAAAGAGAAGAGGATTGTACTATGTTCTACTATATTAAGAAAGAAATTGTTTATCACAAAACACATTCATTTTCAGACAGATTACACGATTTATCATGCACACCCAATTTTTCAAAGATATGGTTTCCATTCCAATAATGTGTTTTTTTTTTCCTTCCCCTCTTTTTATCTTTTTCTCCTCCTTGTTTCGACTTTCCTGGAGTATTTGAGTATTTCTTCTTATGTGTGTGAGAGATCGACTCCACGATTGTGTTTCAATCATAGATTGCACATCATCATTGACAGTCGAGCTGTGGGGGTATGCCCTCTCTGACTGTCTGCCTCCCCTCTGTTTAATCTATATTTTTAATGTGATTTTATTTGATTTTATGGTCACATTGGGGAGTCAAGGGTTTCCATAATTGAGAAGATGCAGGATTTTTTGTAAGATGAGCTTTGTTCTTCAGTCTAGAAACATTTAACTTTGATAGGTGACACAAGTGTGAGACAAGATGAAATGGCAAAATGATTTTTATTTTAAAATTTTACCTGGAAGAATAGGGGGATGATAATTCTGATTCAATCAAGTGCTTAAAAATTAAATTTTTGAGCATATATTGGAATAAAATAATTCTTTATTTTGATTCCTCTGTCTTCCAACCTCCAACCCAGGAGGTGAAATGGTGGTTGAGCAAAAATCATATCTAAAGACCTGCCGGTTTTTTTAATTTTGCAAAATGGTAAAATTTTTAGCACAGTCATGGATAAAAAAATTCTTAACTAAAATTTTGACCCATCTGTTAAGCAAAAACTGTACCTCAAGATCTATCAGATTTTAAAAATTGTAATTTACAGAATATGTATTTTTTTTTTTTTTTTAATCATAGGCACAAATAAAATGATTCTCAATTGAAATTTTTATCCCTGCTTGTCTCCATAGATGCAGACATGTTTTAAAAGCATTTATAAATTTGGTTAGTCTGTCTTTAACTCATATAAATATACTCGGATTTGCTGCATAATTTATGTTATTGAAGTTTACTATGACATGTTTGGTATTGTAAATGAAGTATATAACATTTGTAAAAAATTGAATGCTTTCAACTTACTGATGAAAATTGCCAAATTTGAATTTTTAACTATAGTATGAGTTTCCTAAATGAACAAAACTTTTACATACTATGGTACTATGTAATATGCATACAAAACTGTAGATTATATGTAAATATAAAATCCTGCACAAAAAAAAAAAAAATCTGTAAATGATGATTTATGAAAATGTGTTTTAAAATTGTTTGCTTAGACATAATCTTTTCCTTTATGGAGGAGGGTGGTTTGTCATAGTATTCTGAATATGTTCCATAATGCTTGATGCATGATTCTCCTTCTTGTTTCTGTCTTTCTTCTTTCTTATTTTCAAGCATAGTTGAAATGTTTATATGACTTTGGTTTGTCGATTATATATCTGGCTGCACTCTGACTCATGAAAATTTATCTGGATCACCATTTAATTGACATATATTATTGAGGTTTATCATGCATGTTTGGTATTGAAAATGAACTGCATAATATATATATTTCATTTACATTGACACTCAAAAGAATTCCATTATGTTATGTTCTATGGGAGAAAATCCTTTGTAGTGTATTTTAATGATGTTAAACTATTTTAAACATATTGAAATTGATGTACATCATTGAGGTGTACTGCAAGATGATTATTATAGAATATGGTATGCATAACCTTTATCGTTCCTTTACAGGAACACACAAAAGAATTTAGTTACACTGTACAGTCTGTAAGCAATAGTTGCTGAAAGTGCATTTTCAATTATGGTATGAGTTTTTAAATTTAACTAATTTTTTGCATATTATTTGGTGTGTATAAGCCCTATAGATCATATACAGGACTGCACAAAAGAATTCTAGTACATTTCTACTTATTGATGAAATTATTAAATGCGAATTTTCTCATTATGTCATGTATGTGCTACCTAACTGAACTAAATTTTTGTATACTATCTAGTATCTACAAATCTATAGAATCATGCACACGATAGCACAAAAGAATTTAGATATTATTCGAACTGTTGATGGTGAAGTCAAAAATTCAGTTTAAAAAAAATGCATGTATTTAAAATTATTTGCTTAGACATCTTTCACTTTATTAAATTGTGAGGTTTTATTACAGTTTTCTGTATTTGTTTCATATACATGATTTTCTTTTTTATTTCAAAACAATTCTGTACTTTTCTTTGGACAGGAACTAGAAGATACAAATCGTCGTAACATCGTCCGTAGTGTTTTCTATGATGATCTTGTAAAATCAGTATTTTCTCAGGAAGAAGTAGATGAGGTTTTTACTTTTATAAAGGTGGGTAAACAGTTCTCTACTGAAATCCTTTGCATTCTACATGTCAGCTTTTCTCACTTATTTTTATTTTATTTAAATACATCTGTTACTTATTTTACTGTATTCCACATGATAAAAATTTTGAAACAAATCCTTAATATCTAATTTGTTTATGCTTCAAATTATTTGTCTAAGAATAGTTCAATTTACTCAGGGATGCCACTTTTCCGCCGAAAGGCGGATTTCCGCTTTTTTTATTTTTTAAGAATTCTCGATTTTCGTTAAGCGATCACGAAGTAAAATAGCGATTTTCGTCCAACGATCGCGAAAAAAAATAGCGATTATCGTCGAACGTTCCCGAAATAAAACGCTAATTTTCGACAAACGATTGCGAAATTACACAGCAATTTTCGTCAAGCGATCGAGAAATACAACAGCTTTTTTCGTCAAGTAATCGCGAAATATAACGGTGATATTTGTTAAAAGATCGCAAAATAACACTGTTATTTTCATCAAACGATCGCGAAATATAGTAGCAATTTTCGTTAAAAGATCGTGAAATATAACAGCGATTTTCATTAAACGATCGCGAAATATAACGGTGATTTTTGTCAAAAGATCGCAAAATAAAGCGGTCGCGATATAAAACAGCAATTTTCATCAAACGATCGCGATGTAAAACGACGATTTTCGTCAAATGATCGCGATGTAAAACGACGATTTTCGTCGAACGATCATGATGTAAAACGGCGATTTTCGTCAAATGATCGTGATGTAAAACGGCGAATTGCATCAAACGATCGCGAAGTAAAACGGCTATTTCCGTCAAACGATCGCGTTGTAAAACGACGATTTTCATCAAACGATCGCGTTGTAAAACGACAATTTTCGTCAAACGATCGCGATGTAAAACGACGATTTTCGTCGAACGATCATGATGTAAAACGGCGATTTTCGTCAAATGATCGTGATGTAAAACGGCGAATTGCATCAAACGATCGCGAAGTAAAACGGCTATTTTCGTCAAACGATCGCGTTGTAAAACGACGATTTTCATCAAACGATCGCGTTGTAAAACGACAATTTTCGTCAAACGATCGCGAAATAAAACGGCGAGTTTCGTCAAACGATCGCGAAATAAAACGACATTTTCCGTCAAACGATCTTGAAATAAAACAGCTATTTTCGTCAAATGAAAAAAAAATCGTGGGAAAAACAAACAAAGAAAATTAAAAAAAAAAAAAAACTTGCAAATTTTTGCTATTTACTCCTGGAATAATCATCAAATCTATTGCTGGGTTACTTAAATTGATTTAAAATGATGTGATACATAAAATTCCTCACTGAATTTGTTGCTGGATTAAATTAATTCATGTAAAATACTGTAAACTAAAGACAAATCATTTTTATTTACTCTTATAAATTAAGTGTTTACAAAAAAAAAAAAAAAAAAAAAAAAAAAAAACAGAGCTGCAATTTTTTTAAAATTTATTATAAACTATATAGTTTACAAAATTCATGCATAAATGTTGTGAAAAATGTCATAATTTTACTTTATGCATAATTTCCTCTTTTTGGCTATTTTCTGAGTGGCATCCCTGATTTACTAGAAAAGTGAAAATCCTTTCAGCATTATGAAATGCATTATCATGTTAAATTTTATACACCAGTGTTATAGTGTATATTAAAAAGAGATCACATGCATTTGTTTGTATTTCATATTATTATATAAGGATCTAGGAATAATTTAATTCATTAGAAAAGTATAAGTGTAAGTAAAGCAATCAATTTTAATTGGAAATAACTAAATTATCACAAACTAAATAGCTTGCTTTTTAAATCTTAATACAGTAGACTCCCTAAAATCCGCTTCCCTAAAATCCGCGAACGCTAGAAATCCATGCATTTTTTTCAGATGTAAACAATGAAAGTAAAGATGGCGCTGAAGTCAGCGGCTAATGCAATACAAATAATTCTTTAAATTTATATATTTTTAAATCCTTTTCAACTTCTTCCTTTTTTTAAATGTCAATTAAAATTCAATGTGCTATTCAAATCAATGTCTTTCAATTTAAATTCTGCAGTGTTAAATAATATGTTTCTTAGGCATACTATGATCGATATTTAATTGCATTAATCATTGTTGTATTGTACTTGCAGCGTAAAATAACTTTCAATGGCCATTTGGTAGAGTTTGCATTTCGCGTGGCAGGATAATTTTTGCTATATAAAATTATTATTATTTTAAAAATTTTATTACTATTTTCATATCCTTGCTATTTACGAAACAAATTTGGGATTTACATTCAGTTTAATAATTGCGATGATCGATATTTAATCGAAATGATCATTATCGTATCGTAGTTGCAGCCTTATTTTTGCTGTATAAAATGAATATTTTTTAATTAATCATTTTTTTTATTTATTAATAAAGGCAAAAATTTTTCTTTATAAAAAAGGTTAATTTTTCCTCATCATTATTTATATTTAGTATTGCATCTTAATTATTTACTTTATTTTAATATTTTATTAAAATTTTATTTATTTATTTATTTATTTATTTATTTATTTATTTTTTTTGTAATAATAACTTGTTTTTTAACTATTTATTTATTTAAATATTTTACATAATTATTTTAATGTTTCAATTTATTATATGCATTGATTGCAATGCTTAACTACCAATAAATTAATGTCTCAAAAATGCAAACAAATCAATGACCAGAAATCCGCAAAATTCTAAAATCTGCACAACCCCTGATCCCAAGCTTTGCGGATTTGAGGAAGTCTACTGTATTTTACATTCATGCAAGATATATTTTTTAAGTACTAATTTTTCAACAACTGTGCAAAGAAAATTGTACTATGTATAGAATAAAAGTTGGGATTGTTTTTCTGAGATGTTATTTTAAACTTAATTGAATTTATTAATTGTAATTCATTTTACTTTCAATATTATTTACATATTTTATAAAAACACTTAAAGATTATTATATAAAATATCCAATATGCATGACATTTCAATTTGTATCTATAATTTATTGTTTTACATTTAATAAAAGTAGTGTATTATTATTTTTTTTAATTTTGTACCTCAAAAATGTTTAAAAATTAAAAATTTACTCATAATGAGTAAATGGTTGATGGCCTTTTCTGTATTTTTTTTTTTTTAAAGGCAGAATCATTTATTTACATTTTAAAATAAATATCATTAGTAAATAATTTTTTAAGCCCAGTAGTGTAGTGGTCAGCACATCTATTTAGTACTTTACAGGTTCCAGGTCAATTCCAGGCTGCATACCAGACAAGGTTCACTCAATTTTTCATCCCTTTGGGGTTGATAAATTAAGTTCTCAGCTTGCTTGGGAACTAAACACTGGGACTAATCACCAGGCTGGGATATATGCTGCATAACACCTCTGACTTATAACAAAGATTCTAATTACATGAATTGTAACTCTGTAGTTTTAGTTTATAAATGTTTATAAAAAAGAGTAATAATTAAGGTGAATTATTTTTAATTATTGATAATTATTATGCTGTTTTATTTTATAATTGTTTTCTGGAAATATTTTATTTTTTTGTTTTTAGGAGGAGCAGCTTCAACAGATGTATTGGAGTCCTACTGTCACTTGTAATGGTCATGAAAAATATGATCCCACAATGCCTTTTTATGAACAGTGTTTAATTGATTATGATCTCTTTAGGATTTTTTTCAACCTTTTGCCTCCTTGGGGAAGAGGGGAGAATGCCAAAGTACTGTGTACTCGCATATTTAAGGTATATTTTATTGTTAATTTAAATTGTTTGTTATTTTTCTGTTATTTTTACTTTCTTCTATCTTCAATAGAAGAAAGTATTGTAATCAAAATTTTTTTCGACTTCCGTTTTTCGACGGATTTACACGTTTTAGGGGTTGGAGATTCCAAAAAACATGTTTTTACAAAATGTCTGTCCGTGTGTCTGTGTGTCTGTCTGTATGTTGCCATTCTACCATCAAAAAGTGTATGAAGTTATGCATAGAATTGAACCAAATTTTTTGTGAATGTTTTTGGCTGTGGCAAGCAGGTCCTCCTTCAGTTTTGGAATATTCTGCCGGAAGGAGGCGCTGCAATCGTGATTTTTGTGTCATTTTCAATATTGTACCAACCAAAAGTATATGAAGTTATGCATCGAATTGAACCAAATTTTTTGTGTATGTGTATGACTATGGCTAGTTGGTCCTCCCTGAATTTGAAAAAAATCCGCCGGAAGGGGGCGCTGCAATTGCGATTTTTGTGCCATTTTCAATATTGTACCGACCAAAAGCAGAGGCCTTGCTAAGGGGGGGGGACAGGGGGGAGCCTCCCTCCCCCCCAAAAAACATTCAAAAATGTTGTTACACTTGGCAAATTTAATTAAAAATTTTAATAAAAACTGAACATATTTCCTATTTTTGATAGAACTTGCAAAAGTTACAACTCTAATTGGGAATATCATTAAACTTTTTACAAATAAGAAGTGTATTTCATTGTCTAAGTGTGGTAACTTGGCAAAATCATAAAACGAGTTGGCAGATATGAAAATTTGACTTGGCAATTTAAGGTCTTCTCCCCCACCAATAAAAAGTCTTAGCGATGGCCCTGACCAAAAGTATATGAAGTTATGCATCGAATTGAACCAAATTTTTTGTGTATGTGTATGACTATAACTAGTTGGTCCTCCCTGAATTTGAAAAAAATCCATTGGAAGAGGGCGCTGCAATCGCCATTTTTGTGCCATTTTCAATATTGTACCGACCAAAAGTATATGAAGTTATGCATCGAATTGAACCAAATTTTTTGTGTATGCGTATGACTATGGCTAGTTGGTCCTCCCTGAATTAAAAAAAAATCTGTC
This sequence comes from Maratus speculifer, assembly GCA_964019185.1. Classification (NCBI taxonomy): domain Eukaryota; kingdom Metazoa; phylum Arthropoda; class Arachnida; order Araneae; family Salticidae; genus Maratus; species Maratus speculifer. The sequence goes on along the minus strand of OZ025294.1, from coordinate 240,737,917 downwards.
AAAAGGGGGCGCTGCAATTGTGATTTTTGTGCCATTTTCAATATTGTACCGACCAAAAGTACATGAAGGAATTGGACGAAATTTTTTGTGTAAGTGTATGGCTATGGCTAGTTGGATCGCCCTGAATCTGAAAAAAATCCGCCGATGGGGCGCTGCAATACCGAATGTTATGCCATTTTCAATATTGCACCACATAAAAGTGTACAAAGTTAGTTCTAGAACTGAACTAAACGTTTTGTATATGATTATTTTTTGGTAAGGCAAGTAGGTTCTCCCTGAATTTGAAAAAAAAAAAAAAAAAATCTGCTTATCATTTTATTGTCCATCGGCTCGTGCAGAGACGGAAATTCGTTTTTACTCCGATTAATTGATTGAAGCAGAAATTTAAGATGAAAATCAAAGTTGGTAAGGTATTGAATTAAAATTATTAAAGCATTAAAATGAGTAACTATTTTTTTTTAATGTTAAAATGTATGTATGAGATGGAAGAAAGTTTTAGGATTGGTACATCCAACTAGTTTGATTAAGTGTATACTTTATTATTATGTTTTATTTTAATGTAAAGGGTAGTTTTTTGCAGTGAAGTTTTGCAATTGGCAACAATGTTTCTAGTTACAGTCAGTTTGACAGCTGACAGACTATTTGTACTCAATATGTTTCGAGATTTCACCATGAATAGACTTATGCCAAACAGTGTTTGCAAATTGTGCTAAATACCATCAGTTTATTGTGGGAGACATTCAGTGAGTGCATAATTTTGTTTAATGGATCTATAAACAGTCGTGTGATTTCAAACCAATAGATTATTTTTTGTAGTGATATGTGAAATTGTTATTCTATGCGGATAAACCATAGGCGTTAGACCATTTGGAAATCAACATTTGCCTCATTAATTATTGCTCATATTGTCTAGATAGTCGAAAAAAGGTCAAATAATTGAACTTCCAGATTGCATTTTCATTTGAATCAGCCATGATGCCTATATGTCTGAATTATTTTTAAATACCTATGACATAAAATTATTTATGTAATAAAACCAATATCATAGCTACTAACATTATCTTTATGTGTATTAGTTCATTTTAAATTTGTACAGCTTTAAGGGGAAAAAAACACCCTTTTTAACTTAGGAATTTGTAATCTATTTTTATCTGACATATTTATGTGAAAAACTTAGTATTTTAAAAATAACTGTCTCAATTTAAAAATTCAATTATTTATTGAGATAAACAATTAAGAGTTATATTTTGTCATCAAACTTTCTGATGTTTTATTTGATTGCAGCAAAATTTATCAATTAATTGAATGGTAATTTATTAAGTTAATGGATTTTAATTATTCAGTGTGTAAAAGTTAATAAACAATAAGAATATATTTTTTAAATATGTTATCAGCATTTATATGCTATCATTATATTGATGCTGTAAAAAAATGATTTTGAATCTATTTATATGTACTTAAATTCTTGAATTTCTTTATATAAGAACTTATTTTTTTATTACGCATCAAAATAATTACTTTGTTTCTGAATACTACTTTTTATACCCTTGTAATTATTTTTTTTATTCACTCCAAAAACAACTGTTCATGCATATAGGTAGGTTTTAAGAAAGATTTTAAGCTTGAAAAAAAAATTTAAGTTTAAAAAAAATGTATTTATGCTATTGATTTTATTTGGTAAAGATTTATTGTTGGACTGAAATTCCATACTTGAATGCATTTGTCGGATTGATTTTTTTTTTTTTTTTTTTTTTTTTTTTTTTTTTTTTTTCTTTCTCTTACCAAATTTAACATTTTGGCAAAATATTTATTTTTCAGAACAAAAGTATATTTAATGCTAATTTTTATTTTTCCAGCAAACAATCTAACATGTTTTTAACAAACAAAATATCCAAAGCAAAGAACATTTAACAGAAATGGAAACACTTACCAATTCAGAAGCAATGTGCAATAGCAAATGTGCTATGGAATAAATAGTCGAAATTCACAATCTTAGAAATACACAAATTCATCAATAATGGTTTTGAATTTGTCATTAACTACAGTTTTACATTTGTGAATAACTCAGATTTGGAATTCATCAATAACTCTGGCTGGAAATTTGTTAACTTCAATTTTAAATTTGTCAATTATTCTGGTTTTAATCTTCTAGTCCAATATATTAAGATTTCTTTATATGGCAGGAAAAGGTAAGTTCAAATTAATTATTAAAACAGAAATCACCTAATATTCCTTTAGTTTTATTTTTAAAATATTCAAAACGAATTACCATGATGAAATAAAAATTGCCTATGCTTGGCACCGAAAAATAAATAAATAAAAATAATAAAAATTAACAAATGCATCCAGTTGTGGAATTTTTTCTCTATGTATTTATACCCAACTATCCATATTCTTTAAAATACACATTCACTTTAATAGAAAGAAAAATGTATATCTTACTTTTTATTTCAGTTAATTGATGACAATCAAGACAATATGATGAGCTTTTTGGAGTTCCTTCAATTCCTTGCCATTGTGTGCCGAAATGATATTGAAACCAAACTGAAACTTCTGTATTTGTGCCACCTTACTCAATCCCCTGATGATGTTCGTAGTGAAACTACTTCACTTTCAGGTAGATACAAAGTTTTGTTGAATCTGTTTATCTAAAGTTGATAATAACTACTCACCAGTTATGAGTTGGGGATTAAATTTTGAAATTAGAAAATTAAAAAAAAAAAAGTCTCAATTGACCAGATTTTTCTTCCCCCCCCCCCCCTCCTTGACTAAATTAACTTTCTGTAAGCAAAAGAATGTTCACACTTTTAAATAAGATATGAAATGTTATCTACCTCTTCTGTAATTTGATAAATGTAATTTTAAAAAATGTTCTCATAAATGTTTTTATGTTTCTTAATTAAATAGATAAATTTATAAACAAACTGAATCCATCCAAATAAAACTTTAAAAAATTATACAGAAAAATTATTAATTACAGTGAAAGCCCAAAAATTTGGATTAATTGAGACCAGACCCTCGCCGGATTAGAAAAAAAAAAAATTAGTAAAAAATGAAAAAAAAAATAAAAGATACTTGCAGAAAATCACTTTTATGTTTAATTTATTGATTATTTACAGACCATAAAAATGCTTAATTTGTAATAAAAAAAAATGTTTGTAATTTTTTGCTGTGCCAATTTTCTATACCTTTTGCGAGCCGCATGGTCAGGCATCCGCTTGAGCATAAATAGCTCGTTGGGTGTAGTTTAAATAAGAGTTTAAATAAAGAAGCTAAAGGTATTCTTCCAAAAAGATTTCAGAAAAAAGTTTTTTTTATTCAGAATATGATGATGAAACAAGTTAATGTTATGGAAATTAGCCAAATCACTTCTCAAACTTGAAAAAAAAAATGACCAAACCGATTTGGATTAACAGGGTCCAAATTAGCGGGGCTCTACTGTATTAAATTTCTTTAAAAACAAAGTTAGTTCATAAAAATAAGCTTTAATTTTTTTTATTGATGATATTCTTTTTGGCATAAATAAAAGTAATTCTAAGAAATTTCTATGCATTGCCTTTTCAGTTTTCAAATTATATTGATGTACATTTTCCTTATTAATGAGTATAGTGACAATGACTAATAAATAAACATATGTACATACTGTGCAGAACTCTAAAAAATGTTGCCTTCTAGCTAGAGCCAACTAACAAAAATTTCTTGTTTCCAAATTTTCATTTCTATTTTTTTATGAGTTTAGGTTATTCTTTTTTTATTGATTTTCTGTCTCAACATTATTTTTCCTTATTTATCTTTTCAAATTCAAAATTAAATTATTTCAATTAAATTTATTTACTGTCTATTTCCAAACTAAAATTACCCATTTTATATCCTGCATTTAACCCTTTATCTACTGCATTATGAATTCATGAAAGTTTTACATTCTAAAGCATTCTACGTAAATTATTTAAACCAAATTAAAAGATTTACATAATCATTTAATAAATACAGTGAAACCTCCAAAAAAGGGATACTCCGAATAAGGGACACTCCGAATAAGGGACACCTCTATTTAAGGAACAAAACTTCCGGTCCCAGTCCCTTTGTATAGGACGTGTAATGTATTTACCTTGAATAAGGGACACTCTATTTAAGGGACATTTCAAAGTGAGATTAAAAGGACTGGCTTTTGAATTTCAGATACTGAAGTAGTCTGAGATGAAAATGAAAATACAGATTTTAGTGAACTTATTAAACTGACAGACAGTCATGTTGATACAGAGGCATAAGACACAATTGACAAGCATTTATTAACCCACAATTTTGATTTGACTTCAGTGCGTTTATCCCCATTGAAAGTAATGCTGAAAATTAAGAGGATGATTCTGAAAGTGGACAATAAAAGAATATTGTGAAATAAAGAACTTTACAGATGTTTTAAGGCTATTCTCGAATCCAAAAGGGCAAATTTTAAGACAAAAGTTTTAATTTATTTTTATTCAGAAATGCCTGAAACTAGCAGGCTTTATTGTTCAGTGTCAACTATGTTAATCGAACTCTTTTTGCTGTTTTTTCTTGTTCAAAAAAAACAAACTCAACAGATCTTTTTCAAATGCAATAGATCTTTTAGATGATATTGTCAACCGAAGTATTTTGAACCGAGTTTATACGCGAAAGACGAATATGTACTCAAGAAGGGATGAAAAATGTCTGTCACGTGATCAAAATCACTTATAACTCAATAGGTAATTTATTCAAAACTTGAAAATACAGTTCGATTCCAAATCGCTTCCATAGTCAGAAGTTCCAATTTTATACCTTTCCATTAAAAAAAGAATTTGCAAATGTGTCAGAACGTTTTCTGCTTACTGAGCTGAGTAGTTGGATTTGTTGCCTTAAAATACGCAAAACAGTTAATCAGGTCTTTTTATATATATATATTACTGCTGATAATGAAGAACTAAAATCTATAAGTATGGTAAATGAACACTTGAAAAATTTATTGTGAAAAATTGAAATTTGAAAAACAATAATTTTTGATTGATTACTTCAAGTATGATTCTTTTAAATGTTTTTATACTTTTTGCATGTATACAGTTTGTATAAAAAATACAAATCAATAATTCTACAAATCATTTAATGATTTAGTAATCAATTAAAAGTTTTAATTAATTCTCTATACCTTTTGTGTCTGATTCATGTAATTTATACGCTTTGAATACATTTAAACTTCATGTTATTTTCATATCTTTCAGGACGATTAATTAAAAAATAATAATAATAACTCCGAATAAGGGACACCTCTATTTAAGGGACAAAAGTTCCGGTCCCAAAGGTGTCCCTTATTTGGAGGTTTCACTGTATATGAAGGATTTAGTAGGATTAATTAAATTTGAATTTACAGGGATTTTGTGCAATTTTTATTACCCCACTCAAATCTTTTATTTTTAACTAGTAAATATGCAGATCAGGAGCCTCAACGTCAGCTTTGCACATAATTTTTTTAAACACACTTTGGGTAATATTCAACTTCCTAGAAACTGTAGTTTAAAATTTTCAAATTACGTAATTATTTATAAGAATAAAACAAGAATAAGAAGTTTTCAGCCATCAAAAGCGTTAAATTAAAGATTTAGTTATGTTGGGATATTCTGGAATTTTCATGATCTATTATTTTTGTTTTTTTATTATAACATAGCAGATTTCTTCAGGGGGGCAGAGCCCCCCTGAACCCCCTGTACTCTCATTAAATTTAAATTTGTAACTTTCTATCAAATTCCTAGTGGTTATCGTATATCTTTATACATTTTGATTTATAAGGATAAGTAACGGTTTTAATAAGCATTTTTCATTATCCTCATACTTCTACATACCTGCCCACCACAAACATTTAAATCTAATGTATCAGGAATTTTTGAAAGTGTAAACTCGGTAATCTAGGGTTTTACAATTTTGTTTCCAAAAAAAAAAGAAGTTTTGATTGCATTTTGTGACAGTTATTGCTGACAGACAGACAGAAGAACAGACTGACAGGTGGAAAACAATAAATTTTGTGTTGCCAAAATAAGCATTCACTGAAGTTTCGGCAATGACGTCATTATTCATGAGTTATTATTATCCATTCTTCTTGTATTTTTAATGACTACTATAAAATACCTATTTTATTTCAATTATGACGTCAAATTTTACCATGTGAAATATTTGTTTAAAATATAATTTTTTTATTTCTTTTACTTCTAATTATACCCCCATTTTTGTCAGAAAAATTCTTATTAACGAAACAAATTTCTGTGTTTAATATTTAACAAAGTACTATATTTATTTTAATTTTAATTCTGACGTCATATTTATTTTTTCTTAGTTTAATTTTTCGACTGGAAATTGCTCAATTGGAACTTATTGCCGTTGAAAAATTATTCCAGATTTTGATTTTTTTTGGCAACGATAAAGGAAATTGGTTACATTTTATCTAAAAAATCACTATAGATTCTTATGAAAAGGAAGGAAATTTTGAATTATTAAGGAAAATATTTGAATAAAATTAATAAAACATAGCCTATGTTCTTTTCTGGGCTATGTTATATTTATACGCAAGGATACAAAGACATTAATTAATTCATAGTTTTGACGTTGACTTCATTTAAATTTTCGTACACGCATTCAAATTTATAACATTGTAAAAATAAGGATTAGGATGAATGGTTGCTTAGCAACCATTAAGAGAAAACAAAGAAAATGAAATAAATACATTTGAAATAAGTAAATCTCTAAAACAAATTAGTTTATATTATTGGAACACATTTATAAAAAATCTTCAATATTTACAGTAATAATTTTAAAAATCTGACAAATGCGTAGACAAAATTTCAAAATAATACGAAAAATTTAACCTGTAAATTTCAGTATCCATTTATCATTGAATTCCATTAATGAAATGTGTCATTTTCTCTCAAGGAAAAAAAAATTGCAAATCATTGGATTTGCCATCGAAAAGCATTATTGCACAAAATAAAATATTCTATATTTTCCGAACGAATGAAACAAATCTAACAAAAAACTGTACAGTTTAATCCCAGTGCCTCACTAACATACCCACTTAATTTCAAGCCAATTGGATGCTTTTTGTGTTAGTTATCTCGGAACAGACAGACAGACACACAGACAGAAACCAAAAAAATTTTGTGTCTCCAAAGTAAGCCTTCACTGACGTTTCAGCAATTATTTTCTTAGTATTTTGTAGAATTATAAAATGTACAAATAAGATGTTCTTACAATATAAATATAGAAATATTTCTGCATTGAAAAATCCCCATCCCCCTCCCTCAGCACCAAGAAAGCTAAAAGATGCAAGGACCAAAGAAATCATCCTTTGAAAAATATTTTTGTTTTATGTAACCAATAATGCTTTTGGAACAAGATAAAGTAATGTATCTATAACTCATTCTAAACAGTATTACAACTAACTGACATATTAAAAGAATTTTATAATAAGTTATTTTAATGCTACTTATAAGTACCGTCGGTAGATGGATTAATTTACAACTTCAAAAATATTAATGTTTGCCATAATTGTTAATCTTCATTAATTTCATAATTGAAAATAATATTTCCATTAAATAGTTTTAAGTTTATTTTTCCTCAAAATTTTCTAAAGCTTACAGTTCATTTCATAATTTTATCTTAATGAAGAATCCTTTTATGGTCCATGAACTGTTTTATTGTTGTGAGATCTGCACACTCCTGTATAGAAGTTTTTCAATCTGCCCCCACCACTATCTTACACCAGTGTAGAAATTTCCTAAATCGATTTATCATCCATCTAACATTGCGAATTAGTGCTAAATTGCAATTTAACCCTGATTTTACCCATTAGAATATGAAACCTATCTTTTAATTTTTAGTAACAAAATAGTCTTCATGCAGCCTTCCTCTTGTATTAAGGGGGCTCAGGGGTTGAAAACTTTTCAAAAAATCGATTTTTTTTTTATGATCTAATTTGATTATTCATTTAATTCTTAACTCAATGCAAAAAACCGCATAAAAATATTTGCATTTTTAACAGAGTTATAAGCATTTATGTATAAACACTTTCATAGCCGCATCCATATAATTTCAACTTTAAGTCGCGTTTTCTCAAAACTTAATTTTTAATGACTAACACCAAGATTTTAAAAAAAAACTATTTGATGGAATGGCTTAATTTTTTTTTTTTTTTTTTTTTTTTTTTTTTTTTGCATGCATATAACCTTATTATCTAGATTATGAATTAATATATTTTAGATAGTTTAATATTTTGAGTATTTTTAATGGAAAAAAAGTTGTATTTTTTAGGGTTTTTTTAAATTTTCAACTTTGAGAGATTTTTTAATACTGTTTTTATTAAGTGATAGTTATATCCTTAATTCATAATCTAGATTATGATGTTATATGCATGCAAAAAAAAAAAAATTTAAGCCATTCCATCAAATAGCTTTTTTTAAATCTTGGTGTTAGTCGTTAAAAATCAAGTTTTGAGAATACACCACTTAAAGTTGAAATTATATGGATGTGGCTATGTAAGTATTGATACATAAATGCTTATAACTCCGTTAAAAATGCTAATATTTTTATGCGTTTTTTTGCATTGAGTTAAGAATTGATTGAATAATCAAAATAGGTCATAAAAAAAAAAATCAATTTTTTGAAAAGTTTTCAACTTCTGAGCCCCCTTAAACTTTTAATTTTTCATATAACTTTAAAAAGAGGTATATTTTACACACACACACACAAACTGAATACCTCAAAAATTGCTTTATATTTTAAAAATTAGTGACCTATTTTAATACATTTTATAAACTCATTCTTTAGGAAATAAAATTAAAAAAAGGGTTTTTTCATTGCGTCTGGTTTGTTTTGGATGCTACAATCTAAATTACTTAAGAACAGAGGGGTATAACTTACCCTAACACATTCAAATAGTATTTCATTGCTAACAACATGTATACTTTTGTTTTTACAAACACAAAATTAACAGAAGCAGATTCAATGATGAATTTAACTGTTCATTTACCATCATGAGAAAAATAGTATTAAAAAAACAGGGGGGGGGGGGGAATATGAGAAATAAGATGCAATTTCGTTTCTTTTTAACTTTTAGATTATAATAAAATTTGTTTAACAGGAATACTGATATTCATATAGTGGATGGAGAAGGATTGAAAGGTCCCATTTCCGATGCATCAATTTAAGACCAATATTAAAATCAGATTTCCGATGTAAACTTTAAATCAAATTAAGACCCAGGCCTATTCACCAGTAACAGTAAATTTTACAATGTACTTTTCAAGTTTTTGTTTCGAATTATGAAAGAATATGTGAAAAATTGAATGATGATATTTCATAAACCTTGCAGTTTTAGAATGTTTTTATTTATTTGTTTAGAAAATAATTTGGACAGAATCTAAACTTGTAAACAGCCGACTAAACATATTTTTACTGATTTTAAAGTTTTAATTTACACTTTTTTAGCAATTAAAATTTATAATCTTCCTTTTTTTATGATAATTCAGTTTGACAAAGAATTGATTACACTGGTTTGCATGATTTATATACTTTTGTCGAAATGTGTAATTTTTCATAGGTTCTAATGCACTGAGTACAGGAAAACTGTTGTAAAAAACTTGTCACATCTAGTTTTAAAAATATTTATTAAATACTTAAAATAATATTAACATAAAATATAAAAAGAAAATAAATTAAAAATGGTTGATTTTACTCTTCTTTTTACAACTTACTTGATCTGTTTCTTTTAAAATAGACCAGCAGTAGTCTCTATCATACATTTGTCTCAAAAACCTTTGTGTCTGTCTTCAAAGTTTAAGGTCTTGGTGAAAACACTCACCTTGCTTTTCACTCATGGCACCCAAGTTTTCAGAAAAAAGAATCCAGGTGTAAATGGAGAAAATGTATCTTGAGAGACATGTTCACACCCATTGCATGATAGTTTTTTAATAAAACAGCAATACTTTTTTTCATAATTTTCTGAGTATCCATAAACAACTGTCCCCCCACACACACACACACACATGGATATTGTGAGAAAAAGGCTTTCTTTGTCCCAATTTGCCACATGTTGCAATGTGCTCTCTTCTCTTATATCAATATTTTTCTTTTTTTAACTTTAAAATTAAAGATTTGCAAAACATCTTTACATGTTGATTAAGAAATGAAGGTCAATTTCAGATTCAACTGTACAGAATACATAAGAATCACTAAAAAGATGATATAACCCAAATTTTGCTGGCTAGTGTAATCTAATAACATTTCAAAATATGTATCATTTTGTAAAGAATTGAGGCTCCATCATTTTACTTAACAAAAATTCTGTTTATTTTTTCTTTTTATATGTTTATTACAAATTATATATTTTGAATTAATATGTCAAATGATTAAAGATTTCAAATTTATATTGCAATATTACTTTTACTCTCAACCTTTTTTAAATATATCTCACAAAAAGTTTTTCTACTAAATATGTAAATGATCCCTAATTTGCAGCCAAAAAAGTGTCCCAAATTTAAATGGTTATTATTCAGTCCATTTTAATCATAGAATAACGGGACTTTTTTTTTTTTTTTCATCATACCTGTCAGTGTAACAAGGAAATTTTACTAATAAACTTATAGGACCGGGGGACTGTATAAAAATTTTAATTTTATATATTTTTAATATATGCTTTCATTCATCCAAATTGGTTGTAAAATACTTGTTTACCTCATTAAAAACATTTTTGTAATTGGAACTATATGTCTATAACTAATGATTTAAGAATTAGTCGTTGGGCACCCTTAATAGAACATGTGACATGATAGATTTTTTTTTTTTTTTTTTTTTCAAAATACTGTCTTCCATTAGTAAGAGTAACAAATATGTATTTCATGAAAAGTATATAAAAAATGTTTAAATTTGTAAACCAGTGTTATTTTTTAGGAGAACCTGAAGAGGCTGCAGAAGCTGAAGAATTTTTTAGCAGCATTGACAGCAATGCATCACTCCCTAACCAAGCAGAAAATGCTCACTCATCTTCCCTTAAAGTGCCAGCTGCTTCTACATCTTTCACTGGTTAGAACTTTTTAAAGATTTGTTTATTAACAAATTTATCAAACATATGTCGCTTAAATGATATTATTTGTGATAGATATTTATAATAAAAACTATACATAATATGCAATACATTTTATAATCAAAAATCCCAACTAAGTCAGTTAAAGAAAAAAAAAATTTAAATATTCAATGGAGTTTTATATTTATTATTTGTGTAAATAAAATACTTTTTGCTTGAATTGAAGATACACCACATTGCCAAAAAACACCAGGCACTTTCAATTTTACATATTTTGTTGAATATCTGGAAAAATACTTGAAAATTTTTCTAAAACTTAAAGATCATAAAAAAAAGAAATTATCATCATGTAAAATTAAAATGCTTGAAATGACCTGTAGCTATAACACATGTCTATGTTTTTTGTTTATAGCATACAGACATTTCAAATAAATTTAATGACACTTTTAAGGCATTTGACAAAGTACGGGAAACAACATACTTAATTAAAATACAGGTGTATTAAGGATGAAATAAAAACATTTGTATGAAATATTTTTTAACTGCACATATGGTAATGATGACAAAAATGTTTTTTGCATAATTTAATAGTCAGCTGTATAGAGCAACTCATATAGAAAGTTCATTCGAATATAATGAAAATTCAGAAAGATGCCAATGATATAATGAGCTGAATCTCAGTATTGAAACATTTATTCCTAAGCTATGTGTGGACATGCATTAAATACAAATTTCTTTGTTAAACGCCAGTTAATAATAATAATAAAAAAATAACAATTTGTGGAAAATTCCTTGTGATTTAACTAACTTTTAAAAAGTAATTGAAATTCAGCTCACTATATTGTTTATATCTTTCTGTATTTTCATGACATCTGAAATGATCATCTGGCATTTCAGACTGGCATTGAATTTTCATGACCGTCTGGCTTTTTTATTTGTGTTGTTTTATGTGATTGACTTTTAAGTTATGCTAAAACTTTTTTTGTTATTTTATGTAAAAAAATATTGTTTTTGGAAATCTTTAAAATTTAATTGCATTATATAAAAGCAGAGTTCTTCTTTATGAAGTCCATGCAATAAAATAAAGTTCTGACATATTTAGTATCTTTTTAGGATGTACTAACTGGTACTTCCATTATCATGGAATTGTCCATATATTTTTTAGTCAATTTGTTGTTGTTTTTATAATTGTCTTTGTGACTAAATTTTTTTTCTTGAAAAATATGTTTGCAATCAAATTCTTTATATTCCTGGAATACCCAAAGAATTTTTTTAATGTATCTCTATATATTGAACAAAGTGCCTAAAATAAAAAAAATATGTGATGATTTTGGCCATATAATGTATATGAGATTAAAATCTCTCCACATAAGAACTATTAATAGATTTTTATTCATTGTATAAGTATGCACTATAAAACTTGCTAAGTTTATCATCATTATAAATTGCCTATCTGAAAAATATATCATTAAAAAAAGGGGGAAAAATCGATCGTCCTTTTTATTCTAAGGAAAGTAGCATTAAAGTGAATTGCAAAAATAAAATAAGTAATTTTTAAGAGGAAAAGAAGTTATTTTTTGTTTCTATATGGGAACGCGAACAAATAAAATTTTCAATTTCAGAAAGTTTGAGTATGGGCTGGAAGGTCGTAGGGGTGATTCTGAGTGAAAAAAAAATTTCGGAAATTCACATCGCATTTTCGGAAATCGGCGGGGGAGGGGGGAGAAGGAGGGGGGGAATTCCGCGAGTTACCCCCTCCCCTCCCCCCGCGATCTTCAGACGAAATGAGCGATTTATCTGCGATATTTTAGCAAAATCGGCAATTTATTGCTATCGATTGTCGAAATCGGCGGTTTTTCTGCGATCTTTTGACGAAATCGGCGTTGTGCCGCGTTTTTTTTATTATGAAATCGGCGTTTTTTGGACGATCGATAGACAAAATTTGCATTTTTACGCGATCTTTTCTCAAAACCGCGTTTTATCCCCGCGATCTTTTCACAAAATCGGCGTTTTTTCCGTGATCTTTTGATGATATCTGCCTTTTTTCAAAGGTTCTTTTGACAAAATATTTTAAAGCGATCTTTTATCGAAAACGGCGTTTTATCCGCAATCTTTAGACGAAATCGACGTTTTCCCGCGGTTTTCAGACGAAATCAGCGTTTTATTCCGTAAGTTACCCCCTCTCCACATCGATTATCCGCGATCTTCAGACGAAATGAGCTATTTATCTGCGATATTTTAGCAAAATCGGCAATTTATTGCAATCATCTTTTGTCGAAATCGGCGTAGTTCCGTGTTTTTTTATTATGAAATCGGCGTTTTTTGGACGATCTTTAGTCAAAATTTGCATTTTTACGCGATCTTTTCTCAAAACCACGTTTTATCCCCGCGATCTTTTAAAAAATCGGCGTTTTTCCCGTGATCTTTTGATGAAATCTGCCTTTTTTCAAAGGTTCTTTTGACAAAATATTTTTAAGCGATCTTTTATCGAAAACGGCGTTTTTTCCGGCGATCTTTTATCGAAATCGGCGTTATATCCGCAATCTTTAGACGAAATCGACGTTTTTCCGCGGTCTTCAGACGAAATCATTGTTTTATTCCGTAAGTTACCCCCTCCCCACATCGATTATCCGCGATCTTCAGACGAAATGAGCTATTTATCTGCGATATTTTAGCAAAATCGGCAATTTATTGCGATCATCTTTTGTCGAAATCGGCGTTGTTCCGTGCTTTTTCATTATGAAATCGGCGTTTTTTGAACGATCTTTAGACAAAATTTGCATTTTTACGTAATCTTTTCTCGAAAACGGCGTTTTATCCACACGATTTTTTGACGAAATCCGCTTTCAAAATATTTTTAAGCGATCTTTTTATGAAATCTGAGTTTTTTTTCCCGTGATCTTCTGATGAAATCGGTCTTTTTTCCCCCCAATATTCTTTTGACAAAATATTTTTAAGCGATCTTTTATCGAAATCGGCGTTATATCCGCAATCTTTAGACGAAATCGACGTTTTCCCGCAATCTTTAGACGAAATCGACGTTTTATCTGCGATATTTGGTGAAATTGTCGTTTTTTCGCGATTCGAACAGGAAATTCGCGATTTTCAGAGACCTTTTGTTCGTTGACAAAAACATTGACGAAATCGTCGTTTTTCCACGAAATATTGACGAAATGTGTTCTTTTTCGGCAATCCTTTCACGAAATTTGCATTTCTCCGCGATTGTTTTTTCCATGCGCAAAACCGTACAAGTTGGCAACTATGCAGAACTGATAACCCAATTTCAAATTTTCGGAATTGGATGCCTTAAATTTTTGGAAATTTCGGAAGAGAATCACCCCTGGAAGGTCGGTATAAAAATCGAGCCCAAGCCGATCTCGAACCCAGGGTTCGGGTCAGGAGCGTGCAAAGAAAAAACTGCACCTGGGGCAAAGTCCCAATTTGGCGCCACCTCCCCTGAAATTTTTTTTGTGACAGGCTAAAAATGTCGTTGATAGAATAAATTTGGCACCCTCAAGATTTCTGTGACCAAGGCGACTGCCCCCTTCACCCTCCCTTTCGCACGACGCTACTCAGGCTGAACCTGTCTCATTTGTAATTGGAGTGCATTTAACAAAAGTGATAGGTTACAGCACTTGTACATCTTGATTGTTTTGATTGCATGGCAGTTCGAAAATTGATAAAAACTGGGCTCATTGATTATGCAAAAGCCAAAAAGGTTGGAAATAACATGGTCTGTCTCTTTCATTCTCTGAAAATTGGAGTTAAAATTTTCATCATTTCATCCCTCTATGGTTGAGATGCCAATATTTTACCTAACTATACTTACAGAATTTGAAACAGGCCATATTTACATCTCTCGCAGCTATGTTAAATATCCACCTCAGTCCTGAGACAAATTTAACGCGGAACTACAAATGCCAGCTTAAAATTATTATAAAACATCTCCAAAGATACCTCATTCAATGTATTGATGCATCTAACATGCATACATCTGTTTAAAGGTGTAGATGCAATTTGAACAATTCTAAAATTATTTAAATTAATTTAGAGGGCTTTTTCTAGTGTCACCTCCAGGCGACATCAGGACCGAGGAGAATATTTATTCAACCCAATTTTTTATTTTATTCTTAATAAGAAATTATCTGCCACAGCTTCATTTTTAGTTTAATATATTTATAAAGAAAGATCATTGAAGACACTCTTTTTGTAAAAAGTCAGTTGCATCCATCATTACATCTATCAAAAATTTTGAATTTCTTATTATGGCTGTTTATTGTAAATTTTTTATTGCAGATTTGCATGTTATTTTGAAATTGTAATAAAATTTTCTACTTGTGATTTTCAGATTCTTTCCGAGCCAAAAACCTAAAGCATTTTTTATTCAGTTCTGAAGAGCAACTTCCACCTATGCTTCAAGTAAAATATTCTGATTCTTATTATTCAATTTAAGAATTCCTTAATTAAGGAAATAAGTTGTTCCATAAATATTTTATTTTTTGCACCTTGTAATTAAAAAATTTACCATTAAATCTTTTGTTAATAGTCCAGGCAATAGATTTTATCTTGCAAAATTCGTGATAGTTCTGGAAAAAGGCCTACTTTGTTTTTATCCGCTGAATCCAAATTTTTAGCTTCTAACTAAAATTTCCCCCAGCAACACCCCCAAATTTTGGTAAAATGCTGCCAAAATAAGTTTTTTGTAAAACAAAATTCAAATTTTTTATTGTTTTAGTGAAAAAGTATCTAGAAATTAAGAAAGCAGACAAAATTTGCAACAAATAAGATAGATTACTTTATGATGTAGAATGAATGGAAAGGGAGAGCTTGCCTCTCAACATTTGCTGCATGAACTAAGCTATGCAATTCCTCTTAATCACTTGCATCATTTGCGTTAGCTCTCCTGTTTTTCCTCCAAACTTCTCACATAAGGCCTACTTTGTGTTTTCGAGTCATTGAATCCAAATCTTAACTTTGTACCATAATCCCCCTCCCCCAAAATTTTGGTAAAATGACCTTCAAAATATTTTTTTTAATTGTTTTAGGGGGAAATTATGTAGAAATTCAGTAAATAGACAAAATTTGCAACAAATTAGATATAAAACATTATAACGTAGGATGAATAGGAGAGGGGGGGGGAAGCCTGCCTCTCATCATGCGTTGCAGCATTACGTGCACTAAGTTATGCTATTCTGCTTATAGTTCAGGCAATAGAGAATTTTACCTGGCAAAATTAATAGTAGTTTTAGAAATCAACATACTTTCTGTTTTGTTCTTTTGGTTGCTGAATCAGAATTTTTAACTTTTCGCCAAAATTTGAGGGGGAAGGGGGGGAATTTTGGGAGAAGTTAAAGTTTGGATTCAGTGACCTTGAAAAACACAAAGTAGTCTTTATGTGGAAAGTTTGCAAAGGAAACGGGAAAGAGAACTCAAATGATGTGAGTGTTAAGCATGTTTTGCAGTGTCTAGATTAATTGTGTTGGTTTTTAGAAACTATAAAAAAAAAATTTGACTTTTTTCTTGTGTAATTATCCATAAAGGATATGGGCATTTTCTAGAAAAGGTTAAATAGATGTCCTTTTTTATCATTAATTTTTGATCAAGATAAGCCCGGACTAAAGCATTTTCTAGCCATGTTGAATTTGCAAATTGATTTAACTATCATTATCTTTTCAAATTGTTTGGAATATATATTATAATATCACAAATTACATGACTGTCCTAAACAGGCACTAGGCTGCTGGCCACCTCATATTTCATATGTCTATCAGCCTCTTTTTTTTTTTTTTTTTTTTTTTTTAATAATTTTTTTAATAAAATTGGAAATTAAAATAAAATAAAAATTTTTAGAGAGATGAGCTACCCTCTAAAATATGTAATATTTATTAACATTCAAAATTTCATTGCTAATGTAAATAAACTGCTTCAGTAACAATTGAATTGATTGTGATTTTTATCATTCAGTGACAATAAGCACTTCAGTTGTATGCCGATATTAAAATCAGAAAAGACTTTTGACACCATTTTCTTATGAACAAATGAAGTCCATCTTCTTTGAATTTGGAAATATTCTGTAGGAAAGGAGCATTGTGATTGTGCTTTTTGTATCATTTTCTCAATTCTTCGTTCTATTGTTCATTGGCTCATGCAGAGATGGGAACTTGTATCCTGCTAAGCCAGCTATTTACAAACAGCTGATGATAACAGAATAAGGGAAAACTACTGATTTTAATAAATGTCATGATCCACATTAATTTGTTTTTACTGTGATTAATTGACTGAAGCAGAAATTTAAAATGAAAATCAAAGTTCATATAGTATTGAATTAAAAACACTAAAGTATTAATATCTGTAACTACTTTTAGAAATAGTAAATGTACGTATGTGATAGAAGAAAGTTTTGGGATTGATACATCCAACTAATTAAAAATAATTTCAAGATTGTCAAATTTGGTACATTTGAACTTCAAACAAAATTTTGTTGTTGTTGTTGTTGATTGTTTCAGGTCATTAATTATTTTGTACACTTTTGTCTTGTTATCTCTAATAAGTAAAAAATTAAAAATGTTTTATCTTTATGGGATTCTCTGCATACATGGACTTTTTTCTTTTACTATTGGCTAATTACATGAAAACTTGCCATGTCTGTCACATACGATTTTTGCCTACCAGTATTTTAGAACAGAAAAATGCGACTTATTTTATCGGAAATATTTTATCAGTTGAATGGGACAAAGGAAACTTTTCAAAAATAACAGTGGCGAACAAGCAAAGTGATTTTTAGCTGTGTGATAGACATGACAAATTTTCATGGAATTAACCTATTATATTCTTCTGCTTAATGATAAATGAATTAATTTCATTTGTTGAACAAATATTTTGCTCCATTCAAAATAAATCCTCACTATATTCATTGTCATACCCTAAATCAGTGCTATTATGACACAAGGACCACATGTGACCTACTAAGACGGGCAGATAATTAAATATATACACAGGATGATTCAAAAAAACGTCGAGAAATTGATATGACAAATCAGGCATACGACAAGGATAAAAAAAATCACATAGGAATATAGGGCCGCAAACCACTTATTGAGTGACAAATACAGGGTGTTTCATCCTAACTCAGTTTGGGTTGACAGTAATAAATTTCAGAAAACTGAAGTATATTATAATAAAACATTTAACAAACATTCTCACCTTTGTTTTAAATGTGATAACACCAAACAAAAGTGGCAGAAGTTTGCATTATGCGTACCAGCAATATGCACTTGGCACCTCATATTTCGGACTGTGATAATTAGTTTATACAGTATCATCGATTGCTTCAGCAATATGTTTTTCCAGATCTTTTCGTAATGTTATCGCATTTCACACAAAATAAGGTACATATCGTTGCATTTTCATTACAATATTTTTATTTTCCTCGAAATTATTACTTTCAAACTGGTTGTAGCTAGAATGAAACACCCTGTATTTGTGACTCAATAAGTAGTTTGCGATCCTATGTTCCTATGTGATTTTTTATCCTTGTTGTATGCTTGATTTGTCATATCATTTTGTCCATGTTTTTTTTAATCACCCTGTATAAATATATGCAGTATACATTTTTTGTGAAATGTAATTTTTAAAGATCTGTCAATTGATTTAAACCCCTGATTGCCAAGCAAAAGACCAAAATTATTGCATATAAGCTTTGAGAGTTTTAATCATAAATTAATTTTTTTAACTGATTTATATCTGTAGAATTATATTAATTTAAATAATATTTCTATTGTAGTGAAACTTACAGCTTAGTGAACAGATATGTCAGTTTGTGTCAGTGAAAAAGTCAAAAATCTGGTGTAATAAAAATAAATATAAAACATCTATATTTTATTTTTCAACTTAATAACCTTGATACTGAAGAAGATTGCTGCAAGTCTTGTCTATAACATTTTTATCTCACTTCATGAACAACCGTAGTTAGCTAAAGGAACTTATTCATGTTACATTTAACAGAGAAATAACATTGGTTAAAATAATAATAGTAGTTTATTATATTATATAGATGTTGGGGCACAGACATGTGTAGACAAATGTTGCCCTCTGTAGATAAATGTTGCCCATTTCTACCATATTTGTCTCTTACAGCAATTTTAAGACATACCACTGCCCTAGATAAGTCTATATTTTATAATTAAACATTTGTTGTTGTTTATCTATTGATTTGTAATGTTTGCAGGCTTTTAATTTTTGTTTTTTTAGTTCAGTGGTTAGTTACAAAATAATAATTTAAATTTATTTTAGATTTTTTTTTCTCCCCAGGAACAATTTATTGATTTGTGGAAATCTTTGTATGACATGTTTGTAATGCATGATGAAGAACAGAAAGTATACCACTGCATTGCTACTGTTGGTAAGATAGCATTATAGCTTTATAAAAAGATACCTGTTCCAAAAGGGACATTACATGCAACAGTGAAATAATCTTTATTTTAGAAAGCAATTTTTTTGTAACTTTATTTAAAAATTGTATATTCCATTGATGCTCATGAACTTTAGTTAGATAATAATAAAGATGTATGATTTGAAAGTGTTGACAGTATAATTAATTATATTCATGTCACAAAATCTATATAATGACTGAAGTACATAAATACAGTTAACTTTTTTCTTGTAATAATTATCCAGTGCCCAATTATATAAGTTATTCAGAAAAAAAAAAAAAAAGATTGTTTGAATAAAGATTTATTAAAAAGAACCGTGTTAATACGCATCTAGGAATAATGCAAAATATTCCTCAAACCTGGGAAAACCTGACAAAATGACTGGCTACTCTGGGAAATAGAGGGTATTTGCTGTTGTTTGTGTGCTTTATATCAGATCTGTTGTCATCCCTTCAGTCATTAGACACCCTTTTAACATTGTAAGGTTTGGAAAAATAAAGGGCTTTTTAAATTGATATTGACACTTAAATCCTTTATGTTATTCATAATACTTTGCAAAGCGGTAAAGACATAAAATCATAAAATGGAAATTAAATTCTTGCAACATCCTATCAAGTAGACTTTATCTCTGTTTTACACAAAACAGAGTTTTGTTTTGTTTTGTTTTTCCTTTAAAGTTCTGTTCATATAGGTAATGTATAACTTTATTTTTGGTATTACTTTTTACTTTCTTCTATCTTTACAAGAAGAAAGTATTGGATTCATGAAAATTTTCGACTTCCGGTTTTCGACGGATTTATACGTTTTAGAAGGTCCTGAACACGTTTTGACTATTTTTAGAAAATGTCTGTCTGTGAGTCTGTCCGTCTGTCTGTCTGTATGTCTGTCTGTCTGTCTGTATGTGACAAAAAATTTGTGGGCGCTCTATCTCAAGAATGCTCAAAATTTAATAAAACTTTATATTCAGTTAGACCTTGATATGAATTAGTGCCTATTGGTTTTTGGTGAAAATTGGCCTGCAGGTGGCGCTGCTATACTACGTTTTTCATGATTTTCAAGATTGCCATATCTCAATAACTAATGGACAGAATTTCACCAAACTTCAGATTCTGTGACCCCTTGATATACATAGACGCTGATTAAGTTTTGGTGTAAATTGGCCTGCAGGTGGCGCTGCTATGCCACGTTTTTCATGATTTTCTTGATAGCTATAGCTCAAGAACTAATGCACAGAATTTCACCAAACTTCAGATTCCGCGATACCTTGAGATACATAGCCGCTGATAAGGTTTTAGTGTGAACTGCCCTATAGGTGGCGCTGCTATGCTACATTTTGCACGATTTTTGCGATAGCTATATCTCAAGAACTAATGCATAGAACTTCATCAAATTTTAGATTATGTTACACTAGAATATATAACATAATTAGACGCTGATTACATTTTGGTATTAACCTTGCAACAAGTGGTGTACCTATGCTGCATTTTGCACGATTTTTCCGATAGCTATATCTCAACAACCAACGCACAGAATTTCATCAAACTTCAGATTTTGTTACAAAATGACGTATAACATAATTACACGGTGATTACGTTTTGTTATAAATCCTTCAACTGATGATGCTGCTGTGCTATATTTTACACTTTTTTTTAAAAACTAGCTATATCTCAAGAACTAATGCACAGAATTTCATCAAACTTCTGATTCTTTTACACCATAACATATTTAGACGCTTTTTTATGTTTTGACATAAATTGTCCAAGATATGGTGTTGCTGTGCTACGTTTTGCAATTTTTTTGTTAGAACTATATCTCAAGAACTAATGGACAAAATTCCATCAAATTTCAGATTCTGTTAGGTTTTGACATAAATAGATGCTTATTAGGTTTTAGTATAAATTACCCAACATGAGGCACTACTAAGCTCATTTTCTCAGAATATTAATTAAATTTTGAGTTTTAGACTTTTAGGATACCAGAATCTCATTAGGCTAGGTCAAATGTTCGAGGAAATTCGATAGTGGGTAACTTTGAGGTCACCACGTTTTTTTTTTTTTTTTTTTAAATATTAAAATGTACTTATGAGATAGAAGAAAGTTTTGGGATTGACACATCCAACTAGTTTATTTTATTTTGTGGAAGGGGAGTGTCGTGATATTGGTTTAAAAAATTTTATTAATTGTTGACATGGAAAAATTGTACATCCCAAAAAGTACATCAGGGGATTCTCAGGGAATTTTTTGGTGGGAAATGTGTATTAACCCTGCATACCATCTGATTCAAAATAAATGTAATGGCAATTATTTCTACTGTTTGTGGTGGAAACATACTTCCAATTATAAACAGAATACTGACCAAATACATATTTTTAATATGGCATTTGTTTTATAGGTGACTGTATTCATATTAAAATATGAGAATTAATTTTTGTACACAGTCTTCCTTTCTTGTAGCTTACATTTAGAAAAATGTTGCCCTGCACCTAAGAATTACATTGGGAAGGGGAAAAAAATCAGTACAACTAAGTTATGATACTTTGAATTTTATGAATTTCCAATGTCTTCCTGGCATTGAAAATGAAGAGATGAGTTTTTCTTGCCACAAAAGTAAAAATTTTGATTAATGTTCTCTACATAAGAAATTTAAATTTTTTAATTTTGTGGTCTTCAGTTTAAATGCATTTATAGTTAGGATTATTTTAGAGGATTATTTTATAATAAGTTGTCTTACATGTGATGCTTGCAGTAGTTAGTTTCAAACTTCAATTGTCACAGTATTTTAAACATGTTAGTTTTGCATTGTAAAATAGCAATACTAAGACAATCTCCTGTTGATAAATTTTATTGACTTCTAATTGAATTTTTTAAATTTATTTATTTTTATTTTATTTTATTTTTTTATTTATTTTTTA
This sequence comes from Maratus speculifer, assembly GCA_964019185.1. Lineage (NCBI taxonomy): Eukaryota > Metazoa > Arthropoda > Arachnida > Araneae > Salticidae > Maratus > Maratus speculifer. Next base: position 240,715,494 of record OZ025294.1, on the reverse strand, counting down.
TTTTATTTATTATTATTATTATTATTATTATTTTGTCCCAGTTATGTTATTTTAATATTTGGAAACCCCTTTCTTACAATTTTGCATCTAGTTTTATTTTGTTTATATTGCAGGTACTTTACTTCTCCAAATAGGGGAGATGGGCTGTGTTGTTCAAAGTTTTGAAGATCTGGAACTCTCTGAAGATAGTGTAAGCTTAAGTAGTCAAAGTGCAAAGTCCATAGTTCAAGATGACAAACCATATTCATCTTTTCCTGACTGTAGTGAAACCATAAAACATTCCGAGAGTACTACTACTATGGATTTGAAATCTGAAGACTGTGCACAGAAAGATTGGAGTATCACTTTCAAACAGTTTCAGGGAACTCTTTATACACAGCAGTTTTTAATTTCCCAGTTTGACCACAGAATTAATATTTCTGCTGAAATAGAACAATATCGAAAACGGTGCTTTGAAAAAATGATTACTTCATAAAGCAATTTTTCAAGCTTTGAATAGCCAGCACATTTTTAAATGCTATATCCCTATTTTTATATAAGTTATGGAAAATGTATTTATATTAAAAAGATCTTTACAGAAATAGTGACTTGTTTCTGATCTTTTCCTTACAAGCAAATTTGTTAAACAGTCAGAGAATTTGAACTTTGTTCATCTGTATATTTTTGAAGGAATCATGATCTGAATTACAATCTAAAAAGTATTTACATAATGTAGATATAATTTTTATTTTTTGGATAAAGGTTTTTTATTTTATATTGTTTAATTTTTATTAGTTTGAAAGTGTTTTGCAACAAACTGTTCATTCATTGAAATATTTTCACTCTCTTAAAAAAATATATATAATATTTTTTGTTGTACATTGATAGTTACTCCTTATTTATCTTTTTAGATATTTATCAAAGTAAATAGCTACAAAGGTTTTTTTTTTTTTTTTTTTTTTTTTTTTCAGAAAAAGGTGCATTATTGAGGGAAAAAAACCTTATATTAATTCAAGACAAAGACTTGAAAAAAAAAAAAAAATACTTTAGTATGAGATTTATAACAACTTTGAAATGATTGGTGATCAGCTTTGAAATTTTAATTCTGGTAGCATTAATTAATTCTTACTGTTCTTTCTTCGGTGTCTTAGAGTGTTTTTTGTAAGCTTTGTTTAATATTTATTTTGTTAAAGTTTTAATTTTCTAAGGATCAATAAATAATAAAATTGGTGTTAAATTTTTACTATGATAGAATTTTTTTTAAGTAATAAATTTTAGACTTTTGATACATTTGTAGTTTTTATGCTTCTCTGTCATGAAATGAATCTTTTATTGTTCTTATCTGAAAATTTCTTACTATCTAGTTATTGTGAATAATGTATAATATTCCTCATCTAATGTTTTTTTTAATGCTGCATTTTGAAATTTAGAACTACATTCCTTTGGTCTGTTTGTATAAAAGTTTAACTTGGCAAACAATTTTCTTTAGCATTTTAGCTAAAATGCTTAAAAGTATTTTAGATTTTTCCAGTATCTTTTAGACTTTTACTTTGGTGAGGAGGGAAGGAGAATATAATGATTTTTAGTTTTAAGTACAGTCTTGCCTCCCCCCCAGCCCCCCACTACCTTAAAAAAAATCTCCAAATCATCATAAAAAAATAATTGGTCAAGTGCAAGTACTACTCATGCATTATTAACTGTATTATTTTATTTAAAAAATCTTTGATAAAAGAATAATGAAACTTTGTAAAAAACTATATATCATAGGGTTGGGTGTAACCATATATATTAGAAAAATAAAAATGTCTATATAATAAACTTTCAAAGAGATAGAAAGCCTAAATGATATCAGATATTGCTATTCAGTATAACTCTTTTTTAATATTATTTTAATCTGCTTTCTGTTGTTTTTTATTATTTTATTAACTTAATTCGGTACTTACAGTAAAAATAGTGCATATTTAAACTTCATTTGGCATTTCATAAAACCAAATTAATAATAACCAGTAATAATCTTTTGTTTTTACAGTGCATCTAAAATAAAACCCTTATTTAAAGTTTAAAATTGGCATTGTGCTAAGTGTGCTTTGAAAGTGTGTCACAAATATGCAACATCATCATGTTCTGTGCCTCATTTTCCCAGATAGATTTTGACACTAGAAAGGCTGGAAATTTCAGTCAAGTTTTATAAAAATATTTCACACCAAAATTTTGATTTAAAATTGTTTAAATTTTTTTATTTAACCTTTTTCTTCTTTGTATCATTTAAACTTTTTTTCATAATACAATTTCCGGTTTGAACCAAAATATATTCAAAATGGCCTCTCTCAGCCATTCTAGTATTAATTAACTTTTAAAGACATGAGAGGTTTATTGAGAGATCCGCTCAATGCAAAGTAGTCGTGAATCCCATAGTATATATTGATTAACCCATTAACATCCAAGATCATATTTTTAGATCAGTAAACTTAGTGGCAAGATAACATCTTTCACGTAAATATGAAGATAAATATATTTTCTCTTTCACAAGACAAATTTCTTGATAAAATAACATAAAAAATACTCTTTTAAAAGTGATTGGAAATGTAAAATTTAATTTTTTACAAAGAAAATAATTTGGGCATTAATAGATTGATTCTAGTTAAATTAGTCTATTTTTAACAATTTGACATTTTTTGTTTTTATACTGCTACTGGGCAATGCATAAACAAATATATCATTAAAAGTTTTTAGCTAGGCTTTAAAAGCCGATGGCACATAGAGTATGCTGCCCCTATCATTATATATGTCCAAACCGTCCATATCTTTAAGGGCTAATATCTCGCCTAATTTCTGGCAATTCATTTTAAAAATCCTTATCAGCAATACTTTTATAATTTTGTCACAGTAGTTGCCTCCAACACTCTTCAACACTTTTGCCGAAAATCTAAATTTGTGTGGAATGGAAAAATGTTCTTTTCTCAAAAACTATGTGAGCTAGGATAATCATTATAATTTCCTTGCAAGATTTAAATTACTGTCTATTATTTATAATTTCTTCATAATTTTAATTTCAGTAGATTTGGAAATAGATGAGGGAGAACATATTTTTTCTATGCATTTTTGACGATATCTCTAAAAAATATAATACCTAAAATTAAAATAAATGTATTTTTGAGTCCAGCATTACAAAAACTTTCACACGATATACAAAGAGAAGATTTTTTTTTCCCAAGTAATTTAACTACCTTCTCTACATTTTCCCTAAATTTATTTGTGAATATTTAAAGATCTGTAAATATGTGGGTCAATAGTCTTTATTACTTCCCCAAATTTGAACTTTCCATGTTCCATAATTTATGAGTAAAATAGCTTTGACAGATACAGAATGATCTTATGATTTCGTTTTCACTTTTTAAGTACAGAATCCCAAAAAAGTGAAATAGCTGTTTGGCTGATTTTTTTCTGTTTTTAGTTTTTTTTTTTAAATCTGTCTTTGTACTAAAATTGTAAAACACTTAATTTTAGAATCATATTAGGCATTTTAAGTATATTTTGCCTTAGCATACCAAATGAGGTTCATTCAGTCAAGTAGTTCAGGATCTATTAAGGTTTAAAGTTTGGAACTCCTACTGTTAGACATTCATAATCATTGCAAAATAGATTCCAATGTGGATAATTGTTTAAGTATAACCAAAAAATAAATAAATAAATAAATAAATAAAATAAACTTGGTGGAATGAGCTGTAATTTGACATTTGCCCTGCTTCTAAAAACCTGTTTCTGTTTTTAAATAATTACAAATGACAGTTCATGTAATTTTTTTTTTATTATTTTTAAAAAATTTATATTTTTGAAGTAATTTTGAAATGTAACCTATGAATTTTTAACAAATATTGGTTTTTTACAAACTTTAAATATACAAATTCAAAATTACTTTTCATTCTGTCACAAGTAATTCTTGAGTTATAAAATTATTTGCATTGCAATCTAATTTGCAATAGGTATAAATAAATTTAGCATTAGAAATTACAAACTTTAAGCCTTTATAATTCTTAAACTACTGAGCTGAATGACTTCTTACATTGTACCTTAATATAATACTTAGTGAAAAAGATAATATAATGCCAAAAATTGGAGTTTATACTGAAAATTTGAGAGTTTGGTGCAATTTCAATATGAAAATGAGTTACCCTAAGTTATTTTATTTTTATTGTTATCCCGAAAGCAGAATACTACAAAATTTGCGACGTACACGACAGAACAGATGCCTGAGCTGCAGAACAATTCTGTTCTAAAGTGGGGGGAATCTTCGGAACAACTGCGCATTTTCTGAGAACGGGGAAAACGCCGTGCCGTGTCGTAAGATGTTTTGAACAACACTATCTCGGAGCTCTCCGATGTTTTTAACCAACATTTTATGCATAGAGAAAATTTGTCAAAATATTTTTCATCTAAAGTTATCCATAAAACTATGAATCGGGGCTCAAAAAATAGCGATCCCGGGGAACGCAGAAATCCTTTCTGGGAGCGTATATTTTTTCACTCAGGGAACCGTCCAGGAACCTAACAAGTCACCGTGGCCGCCAGCGATGCCGGATGTGTTGTAGCATGTAAATTATACAAAAAATAGCTCTTATGTGTCCCGTGGGATGCGTCATTTCGTCAAAATATGACAAAAAAAAAAAACTAATTTCATCAAAAAAAAACCCTGATAAAACAAGATTTTGTCAAAATATCGTGGGAAACAATGCAAAATTCATCAAAATTCGCGAAAAAACACTATTTTTGTAGAAAAAATTACCAAAAAAAAAAAACAAGATTTCGTTAAAAAATAGAAAACAATGCAAATTTCATCGAAATTGCGAAAAAACAGCAAATTTTATAAAAAAATATCAAGAAATGTCAGATTTTGACAAACAATTCCAAAAAACCGGTAAATTTTGTCAAAAAAAATCCCAGAAAAACGGTAAAATTTGCCAAAAAATCGCAATAAAATGGCAAATTTCGTCAAATTCCTTAAAACAGCAACTTTTTTTCAAAAAAAACCATGATTAAACGGCTTATTTCGTCAAAAAATTCGTAAAAAAAAACCACTAATTTCGTTTAAAAAAAAAAAAAAACATTTTGTCAATATATTGCAGAAAACAACGCAAAATTCGCGAAAAACATCAAATTTCGTCAAAAAAATTGCCAAAAAACAATCATTTTGTAGAAAAATTACCGAAAAAACAACAGATTTCCTCAAAAAAAAAAGCAGAAAACGACAAAAATCTCATCAAAAATCGCAAAAAACGACAAATTTTGTCAAAAAATTCACGAAAAAACAGCAAATTTTATCAAAAAATATTGAAAAACGACAGATTTTGTCTAAAAATCATGAAAAAACGAAAAATTTCACCAAAAAATTGCAATAAAATGGCAAATTTCGTCAAAATACTTACACATAAATTTTTCAGGGAACCTATACTTTTCATCTGTGAACTTGTATTTTTCATGTAGGTTCCCAACCGGGAACCTTAAAATTTTCAGAATTTTCAAGCCCTGCTATGAATTCTATGTCACTGCCGTGGTATTAATTCAGTGTGTATCAAAGAATGACAATGTAAATATTTGAATATAAAATTATTGAAATATATCCTTTTCTGATTTAAAATTTGATTGTATTTCATTAATTTCTAAATTGCATTGCAATGTACATATATTTAAGTAATTTTATTTTGGTACAATTCAGAAGGTAAATTGAAAATGTATAAATTTATCTTGAAGAACAATTTTGCTCAAATACGTTTGCCTTGCAGAACATCACAAAGTATTCTGCTTTGGGGATTGTAATTATTTATTTATTTATTTGATAAAAATTGATCCAGTCAAATGATGAATTTCCCTTTTGTTTTTGCCAATTGTAAATTTATGAAACATACATCTAAAATTACAAATTAATGTTAATTTCATTTTTGCATGTTATGCATTTTAATATAAAATTGGAAATTTTCAACCTATTTTATTTTCTTTTTTCACTTAAAAACTTTAGTAAATTTTCACAAAATGAGAAAAAAAACTTATAAATTTAAATCCTGGTGTGAAACGTTTAAACATAATGTATTCATACAGGAATCTTAAGAATACTCTTATAAAGTGAAGTAAATGCATCTGTAGTCAGGATCATATTAGCATGTGCACAGAATGCATAGTCCCATAATTTAAAAACTCAATATATATATATAATATATATAAAAGTTTTGTAATTTGCATAGTATTTTGTTAAACTATGGCAAAATATGAATGCTACATCATATAAATAATCTCTTTTTTTTTCTAAATTTAGGTCTCCTTCAGAAATCGTTAAGACGATTTAGACTAACTGTATCAACAGTACAAAAAAGAAGTCAAAAATAAGTGTGGCAATCTTAGTGTTAAGTCAACTCAGATGCTTAAAAAGTACTTATAATGAGTCATAATCCTTGTTTAATTTCCATCAAAGATGAAGGAACATAACATTAAATTTTAAGAAACTGTGCATAAACCAAAATACGTATAAAGAGAGGTAAAATTCAGAGGTTCTGGTGTATTCTACATCCATTCCCGAGTTGATGTGGTTTGAGGTTAAATATAAACCTACGTGGTACAATGACTATTTAATCATCATTAGTTAATCATTATTTCGTTGACAGACCGAAAAGATCGATTGAAAATGGGGAAAAGTAAGCATTGGAGGGCGAGGTATCAAGAGGTTCAGAGAAAGCTCATTAAAGTGCCAAAAAAACATAAAGCCCCCCCCCCCCCAAAAAAAAAAAACCTGTTTCGGCCATATATTGAATGCAGAGAGAAGTCTTGGATAGGATTTCCTTCCCATAACATCAATCAGCCACCTTATGTCTTTGTAAACTAGCAAGACATATTTTGGTCTTGAAAAAGACCATGAGCAAGTCTTATCTAATGATCAGGAGATGTTCATAGTTTGGCAGTCAGGGTAGAAATGAGAAAGGGTGGGAAGTTTTACTCTTTTTATAAACAGAAGGCAGGGCTAGAGCGATGGTCTATGGAGAATGAAGATGAATTTAGCAAAAGGAAAGTAAGGGCAAGGCCCATTTTGAGATGAAAATTCTTGTGGTCCTTCTTACTGTTTCAGAATATTGAAAAAAAAAAAGCAAATTAAAAATGTCCTTTTCAATTTTTTTTTTTTTTTTTTTTTTGAGAGGTTATTTAGTTTGGAAAATGTGCTACATTCTGCACCATTTCAGAAAGTTCAATATGTAAAGAGACCTAAAATGTATTTATTTCTTTTTCATTGTTATTATGAATGTACAATCTGTCTCAAAAGTTCATTCACATACAAAATAATGATAATAAAATTAGAAGAAGAAGCATGTGAAATAACTCTATAATAAATATTCAGTATGTAATTGAAATGAAATACATTGCATATATTAAAATAGTTATTTAAAATATATACCTATACAAACATTAACAAATGTTGAATTGATTTCAACTAACCAATTATTTTCACCAAGTAGTACAAAAGTAAATGCTCAACTTCTGTTAGTTATTTAAGATGTCAAAAGCTACACAAAACATAAAAATGGAAATTCAAAAGATTTTTATAATGAAAATAAAAATAAGCTTATTATTGAAATTCCTAGAAATTTAAATCACTCAAAGCAAGAATATACCAAGTACTTGTTAGAAAAAAACAATTTTTATCAAAACTCAAGACACAGACAGCTACATCTAACAATTGTTTTGACTGATCGAAAATTTAAAAGGTTGATCTCAAAACAAAATATGTCCATAAGTCAAATTAAAAATAATCTTGGTGTCTTAAAGATTGTTCTGGCTAAAGGACACAATATATTGACACATGACATAAGAGACTGCAAGAACATTGTTTTAAAAAATGTCTTTTAAATCAGGCTTAAAATCATATCATAAACAAGCCAAAAAGGATTTGATTCGTAAGTATTAGAGATGAGTTCAGGCTCTCTTTTCACCACTCTGATCTGTCCATACCCAGTGATTTTGAAATTGTGCTTACCCAGGCATGAAACATTTTGCATCATCAAAGCATGAATCTGAACCGAAAATCTGAAAAACAAAAGAGCATATCTCTCTCTCTCCTTTTTTTTTTTTTTTTTTTTTTTTTTTTTTTCAAATGGAAATTTGCATTCAGTCTTATTCGAAGAGCAGTTTGGTATCAAATATATATACTTCTTTTAAAATATCTTTATATTTTTTTCTTCCAATAAGCAAATCTGATGGATGCATTAATAAAGTTCATTCACTATTTATATGGCTGAGAACCAAACAAGGTTTTTCTATTTCCTATAAAAGCTGTACATCTTAAATAATAGGTGATTCTTTCCTCAAAACAATCTTTTGAGAATCTTGTGTCTCTGAAAATCAGTTTAGATTAAAAATTCCATGCTGTTATCTGAAAGATTTGATACCTGTATGTGAAAAGTGGAAACACTGCTTGATTGCTTTCTATAAAAATGTTAATACATGCCATTTATAACTTCTTACGAATGAAAGTGACTTTGTGAATATGCAGAGCATAGCCATTACATGAGCAGAGTTCACAATAAAAAAATACATGATAGATCTCTAAAGAAATAAAATAAATGTTTCTATTAGAAAAAAATCCTACTGTTGTGACTAAACTTTTGTGATGGAATTCTGTCACTGAATATCTGTACTATTATATATAAATGTAAAATTCTATTATTTAAAAAAAAATCACTCTTCAGGTTTTGTTAAATGAAATGTATTTTTTTATAAGTAATTTAATCTGATTTGTGGTTTTCAAAATATCTAATTATGATTGTCTTTAAAAGTTATAAATAAAATTTTTTTCACCTTATATGTTAATATATAATATATGCCAGACTTGTAAAAAGTTTGTGCCTAAGATCCATAAAAATTATAGCCAGGTCCTGCCTGTAATAAGCCAAGTAAGAGCAATTTGTAAGTATTTATGTTGCCATATTGCAGTTATACAGCATATACAATCATCTTTCTTCATTGTAAAATCCATTTGCATCAAATATTATATTTGAACAACATTATAATTAATCCAAATTATGTGTAAAATTTTCAAGTAATTATTCTATTACCATGTTGTTTTTTAATCCAGTATTTTGTAATTTAGTAATTGAACGTGAGAATTGTTTAAATTCTGATATTAATTTCTAATTCTGTGTCAGCTAAATTAAAAAATTGGCAGAATATATAAATAATTACATTACACAGCTAAATGTGAATTCTATGCATAACAATATTTTATGTACTGTAAAATTTATGATATTTACAGGAAGATTTAATATTTCTGCTGTTAATTTTATTTATTTATTTATTTATTTAACCCAAAATAATATTTTTGTTTTTGAGTAAATTGTTTATCACATTAAAATTGTGGTAATATAAATAGTGTTAATTACTTTAATTTTTTTTTTCCTCTTAACTTTTTGTACCACTCTAAAAAAATCATATTGAATGAAGATCATCCAAATAAATGCATTAATAATAATTAAACTGGAATTATATTTTTATCTTTCATTGTAGGAATCTAATATCAAGCATCTAATGTGTCACCTGTGACTCAGTAAAAAATAGAACTAAATGTTTTCTCTTTTAAAAAAAATAAGTGATTGGTATTTAATGTTAAGTGTTTAATGTTTTTCATCTTTTATTACTCTTCATTTGTTGTTTATCCATTCTTAGTTCTATATTTATTGCCCTTTGGCACTGTCAATTTTCATTCACAGTTGGAAAAGTTCATAACACTATTGGGAAAGAGAGAAAATTACTATGTGGTTTTCAGCTATGACTTGTAAATGGTGAAGATGATAAATTATGTAATACAAAACAAAGTGGTACTGTGGTACTTTATTCAACAATTGAACTTATCTGAAATCACTTCTCAAATCCTGAATTCCAATTAAAAGTTGGATAGTTTTGTTTTTTAATAATATATTTTATCTGCTTAGTTTTGTCTCTTTGTTTTTATTATACTTTGGAAATTTCAGTTTTATATTTGATACATAATACTAGTTGTACTAAATTTTATAGAAGCTCAAATATTTTGCTAAAATTATTCTTTTTTTTTATGGGGAATTTGTATTTTTTCTGTCTTTTTTAAGATATCACCGAATTATTTAACATCTGAGATCACACAAATATTTAATCATTTTACAATGTGTTTACAATTAATAATGCAAGTGAAGTGCCACTGTGCTCTTTCACATGACAATCACTCATTTCATTTTTAAATCTTATTTTAAGCTATGGGCAAAATGGATGCATAAGCTGAGAAGGGGGGAGGGGAATTTAAAAACAAAGCAGATTAAAAGTATTAAATAATCATTGCAAAGAACGTATATTTATTTGTCTGTTTATTTTTAGTAAAGCAATATCAGTGTCTCATATATTTCTGTGGTAAAGGTGGGGATTATCAACAATAGTTTTATATTAGATTGCTAAATTTAGAAACATAGCTCATTATTGTTAAGTTTACTTTGGTTTGCTAAAATTTCTAGATCTTCAAAATATTTTACATTCAAATTAAAAAAAAAAAAAAAAAAAAAAAAAATGTTAAAACCCAGCCTTGTGTTTTTAGTTCAATTGTTTTGAGATTTTTTTTAATAGCTTTGAATTGATTCAAGTAATATTGATCCAGTTCTTCATTTGTCAGATAACTTTATTGCTTTCATTTTAGCCTTTATTAAATTTAATTTATTAAATATTGTTGGTCTGTATTTAAATTTATCAACAAATAATATACTAATATCTAATTAAACTCTTTTTCACATTTAACTCAGCTTAATTGTATGCATGTAAAACATATTGCTATTGTCTTAGAGATATTGATTTTTCATTATATGTTGTCATACTGCCTTCATAACTATTTTTATGTTTGTATATGTATATTGTATTTGAAATGTGTTGAATTTTATTAATATATATTTGAATCGTAACTGTGATGAGTTGAATAAGAACATCTAGTCATGACTTCAATAAAGTATATTTTTTGTTATCTATTTGTTCTTTGTTTTATTTCTTATAAAGAACTCAATTTTGATAATCTTTTTTTTTCTCTCCATCGTTTTTTAAAATGTTAACACATTTAATATCTAAATACAACAAAATTTAGTGTAGTGATTCCAGTGCAAACCCCATCCATCTTATCAGTCAGTGATGGAATAATGTTAGACGTAATTTCAATTTGAGATGTGCATGAAAAAACTTATCTGCCTACATACAAATCTACTCTTCAAATCAGTGGCACAGCCAAAGGTGTGGTTTTGGGGTTAAAACCCCTCCCCGAGCTAAATAAGATCACAATAATTTCCGCTTATATGAATCAAAACCAAACTTAATATTTAAACGTTTTGGCACATTTTGGAATTCGCCGCTTTATTGAATCAGATTTCATTTAATAAAGTGTTTCAATTAAATGGCAAAAATTCTACTTAAAATTGTGAAAGTGCATATTACATGGATTAGTTAGTAAAAATTGGTTATTTGAACTAAATCACTTTTTTGAGATACATTATGCTAAGAAATGATGATTTCCTGCCACACAGATCCTCTTTGGGTTTAAGTATTATACAGTGAATATTCTACTTAGTACTAATTCTATTAACCGGTGATTCAAATAACCAGAAATCATTTTTATCAGAAACTCAACCCCCCTCCTTCCCCTAGAACCGAATTCTGGCTGTGCCACTGCTTCAAATCGCCTCTGTTCAGCATATTTTTCTATAAAGCATTCAAAACTAACAAAATTTCAATCATTTGCTGACAAGTTATTTTTAAAATAACCTTTAATTTTGCTAATGCAAACTTTGTAGTTAGTCATTCATTTTTTAGATTCATTTATAAAAGCTTAAAAGAAAAAACTTACATGGATTGAATATTTGAGCTTTGTATAGTATTAATCTTCAAATTTTGTGTAATAGCAGTTCATATCAAATCCTCATTTTTAATTCTGCTAATTTAAACAACCAAAAATTATTATTAAAAAATAGTTGTCCAATTATGAACCAATTAGTTTTTGCTTTCGAAGTAAATTTTTAGCTAGCTCAATTTTCTGCATGTTGATTTCTGAAATGGATAAAGCATGAAAAGTAGTCTTTTGTTTATGTATAATTTACCTTGATGAAATTAAATGATTTGATAAACTGTCAATCCATTTCTCTTTTTTGCAAATTTAATTACTTTTGAACAATGCATAATTTAAATTTTTATTACGGGTGAACAGCTTGATTATAGAATATTAACATGCTTGCATTTAAATAAATATTTTTGTGTTTGTATCTAACTAATATTGTAAGAAATACAAAAAAGTTTATATACTATTTAGCGATATTAAGGACAGTGGTGGAGCCAGAATTCGGTTCTAAGGCGGGTTTTGAGTTTCTGATAAAGGTGATTGCCGGTTATTTGAATGGCCGGTTAATAGAATCAGTACTAATTAGAATATTTACTGTATAATACTTAAACTCAAAGAGCGTCTCTGTGGCCGGAAATCATCATTTTTTTTTTCTTTTTTTTCTTTTTTTTTTTTTTTTTTTTTTAGCATGAAGCATCTAAGAAAAGTAATTTAGTTCAAATAACCAATTTTTACTTAACTGATTCATGTAATATGCACTTTCACAATTTTAAGGAGAATTTTCACCATTTAATTGAAACACTTTATTAAATGAAATCTGATTCAATAAAGTGGCGGATTCCGAAATGCGCCAAAACATTTAAATATTAAGTTTGGATTTCATTCATATAAGCAGCAATTATAGCGATCTTTCTCAGCTCTGGGAGGGGTTTTAACCCTAAAACCACCCCCTTGGCTGCGCCACTGATTAAGGAAAACTTACCTGAAACATTAAATTCAGGGTCCGATTAATAAATAGACCTCCGAACTAGACATTTTTAATCTTATGTAAACAAGATGGTAGAACAGACGAGAAATTACAGGTATTCTTTGATATGAAAATGGAAACAGTCATGGATGTGATTTTAATATATATTTTATTATGAAGTTGTAATTTTGCCATGATATATTAGCTAGAAACAAACTCTAAACTATTTATTTCTGATGCAAAATAATGATTCATGTCTGATGGAAGTGAAGTGGTCCATAAGACAAAAATTAATATCACTAGTGATTGACTCGTAGGTTTAACATTGTATTTGCCGTACAATCGAAGATATGAAATGATTGTACGGCAAACACAATGATGCGCCTACGAATAAACCAATAGTGGTATTAATTTTTGGCTTATGCACTACTTCACTTCTGGCAGACATGGATCATTAGATTCTCCTATTACTACTCTTCCATAAAATAAAGTTTTTTTTTCCCTTGTGTTCGATACCTTACTTTTTTGTGCTGTCGGCTCTTTGACTATCTCTTATGAATAACTACTTTAATCTTATTGTTTAATCATAGGTAGATCATTTTTACATTTAGAAAAATGTTCCTATTGCGTATGTTTGTTGTGTTTGGTCCAAATAAACTTCATAGTTACAAACTTCATAATAGGACATTTGTTGCAGCAACTGGAAGCCACAAAATTTGTGCATACACTAACGAACGCATACACTAACGCTTTTTGTCTGCTCGGCAAGGGCGGCGCGAGAGTTTGCCCGACGTGGGGGCACTGTATCCCCGACGTGGGGGCCAAGTTTATAATACATATTAGAGGTACCCGCGTATTGGTCCGGGTTCTAAAAAATGCGTGGCAAAAATTTTAGGCCCAGGATGGATCCGGTTTGTACGAAATAGATTAATGTTCCGGTCGACATTTAGAAAATCTGCCTGATTATACAGTCTGGAAAATACAAATGCATACATATATAACCTAACCAAAAAAAGGTTAAAATCTCGGCCCGCCCGACTCCATTTCTACAAAACGTGAATTTTTACTTCGATACAGTTATAAAATATTTTGGATGAGGTGTGTCTGATAAAAAATAGTCTTTTTAAGAAGTGCTCTAGGCGGCAATATTTATTTATTTTGAATGAATATCTATTTGCATGTAAATGTTTCAATTATCATTCAGTTATCGTTAATACTTATATCATGTATTGGAGACTAAAAAATCAGAAAAATGCCACACAGTAAAATTTTCCAAGACAAAGTCGCATAGCAACCAAAAAAAAAGAGCGAGTTATGGTCGAGTTGTTCTCGTAGCAGGTGTAATATATTATATTCTTTTCACATGTATTAGTATGTTCATTTTGAATCAACATATTTTGCGTTTAAGGGGACTCCTCACTCACTTGAGGACACATGCATTGTCATGTTAAACACAGATTATTTTCAAATTTCTCGTTTTAATTAGAATATTTTTAAACAATTTTTTTTCTTGCATGAGACACCTGAAGTTGCTCTTTAATATGACTTTTTTTCGCTTTTCGATTTCAGTAGCAGATTTTTTTTTAAAGATACTTTTACTTTCAGGTACGGTTTTGAAACTGAAAGTATTTTTTTGGGGTCATAGGCAGGTTTTACTGTATTTTAATTTTATTGCCTAAAAATCTACTATTCTTTAAAAATAATAAATACTAACTGAAAATGATGAAGTTTGATAAAATTCTGTGTTTAACTTTTTGAGAAATAATTCTCCCGGTCTCACGGCACACCTGCCAACTTAAGCTTTTTAACAATCAAATAAATGTATTATAAAACAGAAAATTATTTAGAAAAACTAGTCGTTGGGGGCCACCGTAATACTTACCCATCATGGATATGTATATGAAAATAAAACATGTGAAAACTATTTATACAATGCATTGCAATTCATAAAAAAAATTTAAATATTGTTAATACATAGTAATGCTATATTAAAGAACTGCTGATGTACCAATTTCGGCAAATTATATAAAACGCCAAACTACTCAAGTAGTACCAAATTGCTTAAAAGAAACATCCTTATAACTCCAAAAATAATAACTCTATTAACTAACAATTAATTGCGTCGGATTAAGCGTCTCATTTCCAATTAAAGTATACCTCTGAATTGAAATTTGAATGAAATACAGGGTCATGAAAAATCGAAGAATGTGGAAAACAGAATTACAAATATCTCGGCAACTAATAATCCGATCGACTTCGTTCTATATGCAAAATGTGTGTTATTTTATTGCCTTTTACGTCCATTCCTTAGAACAAAAAAATTCGAAAATTTTTATTTATCTTTCATCAGAATGAATTTTTCGAGAGTCCGAAAAAAATAGTTCCGGATAATCGAGGTTGCTGATATTAAATAGGGTTCGTCCCATTCTTACATACTAACCACATACAAAATTTCAAGTCTCTATCTCAATTTGTTCGGGAGATAGAGCGTTTACAGACAGACAGACAGACGGACGGCAAAAATTTTTTTCTAAAAATATGTTTTTCGGAATCTCCACTATCTAAAACGTGTAAATCCGTCAAAATTTTTTTTTCGATTTTCAAAACGATTGCAAGACTTACCCTATACTACGTATGATGGGTAAGTAATAAGCTTTTACGTGGTACTTATTTCATTTTAATTTGACTTGTAAATATGATCATTTTGATTTTTGGAAAAAAAAGTGTATTTTAATTTAAATCATTAAAATTGTAAATTTTAATTATTAAAAACAAAGCATAACAAAACCACTGTTTAGTGTTGCATGACAAATTTTATCTGCATTAATTTATTTGAAGATCTAAAAAAAGTATGAAATTGGATTAAATTTTGTGCGTTAGTTTTTTATACATAATTATATCGGAAATCATGAAGTTTCTATGTGTACTTCTATACATAATTTTGTACCAATCCTGCAGAAAATAAAATTGTAAATTTTATTTAAATAAAAATAGGTAAATAAAATAAAAACCCTTCTAAATACGCCATTTTCAATTTGCTAAAATATGCATTACCACAATTGCCAGTATTAAACTGGAAAAAACGTGAAGGGAAGTTACCTAAAAACATATGCATATGCGTTTTTTAAAGTTGTCCTATTTTCCGTATTTTTTATTAACAGGATCGGACTAGATCTCGACAGGTCCAAATAATCGAAGCTCTACTGTATTTATTGCTGAATGCAAAAACATAAGTGAAAAACTTACATAAACATTAGTTAAATTATTATCATCAACAAAAATACGAATTCTGAGTATAAAGCAATTTTAAAATTAAAACACTCGGGTAAAAATAGCAAATGACATATAAACGCAAATAAATTAGAAATCATTTGGACTTACTCTTATAAAAGTCTTGAAACTTTTTATATACAGCAGCGACGCAAATTAAAGTTGATATCTTCGTAAAAAGACAGAACTCATAAAATGTTTATAACTAGTAGAAATGATAATTATAATGCAAAATTCTATTTTTTTACAAACAAATTTTTTCTTTTAAACTTCATTGCAGCATTGTTTTTACGATTACTGTCTGATTAATAATATGATTTTTGTAAAAAAAAAAAAAAAAAAAAATGCATTAAACAGAAGAATAATAATTTTAAAAATCTTATTTCTATATATATATATATATATATAAAATACTACATCATGAAAAAAAAATAACTCCTTATATCTGTGGTCAATGGACAGTTGACGAAAATTGAGTACTGCACCTTTTTAACTCTGAAATGTCCTTCCGGTCTATCACAATGCAGGTGTTTTTTGGTTTTCAACCATTCAGCAAGAATACGTCTGCTGAAGCTAAACAATATTTATCAATCTCTTTTTTCCGGTTGTCGAAAAGTTTGTTTTATATTAACTTGCACATCAGAATTTGAAAACAAGTCAAAAGAGAATGTATGTATTTTCTTTTAGTGAATCGCAGTTGTTATCTGCGGTATAAAAATCCTAGATTGAAATCTAAGTAAATCGAAAAATCTAGTGCAAAGTGTTACTGCTCAGTTAATTGAACAATCTTTTGATTTAACAAAAATGTAACTTTAGATATTGTAGGATTTCAGGTAGTTTTAGCATTATATTGATGAATTTTCTGCATTTTCGAGAAAATGTGTAAATTAAAACAGATTTTGTAACCTATAGTAGTAATAATAAAAGCAATACACCTTCAATTTCCATTTTGTTTTAGACTGTATATTAATCGAATGCAGAAAGTGCGACGTATCAAATTTTGATAATATACAAAACTTAAATCTGAAACAAAAACTTAAATACAAAATTCCCAAATTAAAAACAAAAGATAAATGTAAATGAAGTGAAAACTTGTAAAATAGTTGGAAATCTAAAAATGCGTTATTTTAATATCAGCAAAAATTATCAATGCCGAAATAGCCCTGTGATTTGAAGAGACTTTTCTATTATTTTAAGCAATTTCTGCCTTCTTATTCGACATTTTTTGAAAATTTTGATCTTAGATTTTTGTTTTTTTTTACGTATATTTAGATAAATCGAATTTATAAATTCTGTTCTAATACGAAAAAGTACTAAACAGCATAGCTGCCAAAACACCCATGTAAATTGACGAATATATTGCTTTAGATGTGAGTATTTCAGGTAATTGGTGATTTTTATGTATTTTTTGCGGGAGGGGAGGGGTAAAAATAGTAAAATTAAAGCGCTTGAAAGCAAAATTTAAAGCAAAATTTTCTATTTTAACGGAATATCAAGGGAAAAAAATAGTTTAATTCACGGATTATTTTGCGAGCATAGAGTCCTCCCCGGATTGGGCTATACCCGAGCTGAACTGGTTAATTCTATATCCATTCAACCTAAACCAGTTTTAAAAAAGTAAATGACCCGAACTCGACAAACTTCGACCTAAAAGTATTCAATTCGAACTTAATCCAACTCGAAATGCAAGAGAAAATTGAAAAAAAAAAAAAAAAAAAATCGAACTTAATGGAAAAATAGTCTACAACAGTGGTTCCCAAACTTTTTGGCCCGCGGAGCCCTTTTTCAGAAAAATTTCTAAGGCGGAGCCCATCAATCCTACGGTACTCTATAGTTTACAAATTGGTATTTTTTATGTCTATGGAGCAATGTAAGATTTGCTGGATATGTGAACATGGGTTTGTGAACAATTTTGTGACATAGGTTTTATTTTATTTTTATTAAAAAATGCATGAGACTAGTAGGTGTTGTTGTTCAGAAACAATCTAATCGCACTCACTTTTTTGTTTTTATGCAAACGTAATATATCTTTTAAAAAAGTCGTCAAAGTTGGCGTTTTGAATTGCTTTTATCAACCAAAGCAGAAAAAAACTGTCTTACAATGAGAAAAATACGCGTGATCAAGTAATTGAAATCGCTTATAACTTGATATTTAATTTAATTAGCATAAAATCAAAAACAAAGTTCGATTTAAAATCACTTCCATAGTCAGGCCTTCCAATTTTCTATCTTTCTGTTAAAAAATGAATTTGTAAATGTGACAAAACGTTTTACAATTGTTGAGCAGAGCAATTAACAGTCTTAAGAGTTTTATTTGAAATTACTACTATTGGACACAAAAAATTAAAAATAAGGACTAAAACCACCTTTTTTATATTAAAATATCTTCCTTCTACAATCGAGATATGTCCGCTAAAAACAACTAAAATTATAATTAAAAATTTTGTATTTCTGAAAGCTTTTAGCAACGGAAAAACAAATTATTCTTACCCGAGCGATGTTTGAGCACTACTGTTAAAGAGTTAATAAGATCCATTATAAAAATAAAAAATATTCTTTTGGGATTTCCTGTATGAACCCAGAATTAAAAATAAATTGTAACCCTGTCTAGGTCATGCTTTGCATTGGAGCTTACGTGAAACTGTTATTTATGGCGACAACCACACACTATAGAAAAAATTGTAAGTTGTACAGATTTCGTTTACAAAAAGAGACTTCTGTATAATTCCAAATAGGCTAGAAGTAAAATGCGTTGGCCCAGTCGACTATGAGTAATTATGTAACATGTTTTCACTATTCCCACCCACCCGTATAAGAATAATGCGATTACGGATTCTTTTTTAGTTCTTTACGTTTCTAGTACTTCTAAACATGCAACGAAAATAAAACGTCTCTGAGCTTCTTCTTTTGAACCATTTATTAAAAATACATTAAGAAGGACATCATCGTTTTAGTGTTTAAGAGGTGCACCATTGTTCATTTTTTGGGAGATGTTTTATTTGAAATATTTAGCAATTCGTTTTAGTTTCGAAAAAAAATTTCTCTCACCATTATTTTTGCCCCAAAAAAGATATAGTGTTAAGAAATCCCCGCGTTAAAAGAACTGCAACTAGTTCAAACACTTCACTGACAAAACGGGATGTATGGGTGGAATTAATCTTATATCAGGGCGAGTACTCATCCATGAAAATTCTAAGCAATGAGTGGCTCTGAGAAAAAGTTTAGATTGTTAGTGTAATGACAAATGTAAATAATTAATATATTTTTTTAATTGTTACAGCTTTATTTCTGACAGGAATGTGTAGCATCATAATACCAATATAAATAAAATTTTAAAGAGGTTTTGTTAAGTGATACAAGATGTTAAAAAAACTGCGTTTTCAGAAACATACATAGTTTTAAAAATAAAGTTAGACTATGCAAAACAACATAGAAAATTTAAACAACTAAGAATTAATAATAAATAAAACAAACAGATTAAAGAAATTAAAGATACAATGAGGAAAAAACTATACACAGAACGTATACAAATATTAAATTATTATTATGGGGGGTTTATTAAATGACACAAAGTGTTACGACAACAAAGAGGCATTTTAATCGACAAACTTTGTTTTACTATGAAAAAAAGTATAAAGAATTTAAATATACAAATAACCTAAAAAGATTAAAGAAATTAAGGGAGACCCGTACCCCATTTTCGGCCAAAAATCATCAAAAGTT
The DNA here is from genome assembly GCA_964019185.1 of Maratus speculifer. NCBI lineage: Eukaryota > Metazoa > Arthropoda > Arachnida > Araneae > Salticidae > Maratus > Maratus speculifer. The sequence continues at coordinate 240,695,686 of OZ025294.1, read as the reverse complement.
CAAAAAAATTTTTATCTCAGAAAACGATAAAATACATATTTGCGAATATCCATGCAAAATTTCAGAACTCGGGGACACTTGGAACAGGTAAAAAATGAGCTTTTTTAATTGTACTCACTATAGAGTTTAAAGGACTAGCGGCCATTTAAAACATGTTTTCCTGAAAATGACTTTTTTCATATTTTGCCTAAGTTCAAAGTACTAAGGCTCTGTGGTAAAATGATTTAGAAACAAAGTGTTTATGTTTTTAGAATCTTAAAAAAAAATTGCAACAAAAGTAAGGAGAGATATTTTTTTTTAACTATTTCTGAAAATTTTACACAAATTGATAAACATGAAAATTATAACGAATTTAAGGAAATTTACCATGCATATTTTTATTCATTTTTTTTTTTTTTAGCCGATTAAAATAGAAAATTAAAAATATCTCTCCTTAGTTCTTTTCTATATACTATAACACTTTTTAAGAAATTTTAGTAATATTAAAATATTGAAAATTGAATGAGGAGTAATACTTTTAAAAAGTGTATTTTTCGACAAAAAAAAAAAAAAAAAAACATAAAAATCCCCATAAAAAATATACTTTTTAATAAAAAGTGAATTTTTTTGCTAATTATTCCTTACAAAAAAATTCTTAAGTAGTACACCAAAATTCATTACTTTAAAATCAATAATAAAAATTTTGGGTTTTTTCTTACGGGTCTCCTTTAAAGCTATAAAAAAAGTAAAATCACATTAAACGCAGAGGCATAAAATAAAGTAGTTAAAATTAAAAATATTATAGATAGTATTATATACAAGATTATGTACATGGATACATGTATAATGCAGGTTTTTATACAATTTAAAAACATATACTATTTTTCAACCCAGTGATTGATGCATTTATTTTTGACACACACACACGCACACAAATTCCTACGTACTTTCGTCCCATGGAATTTTTTCCCTTTTTTCCCCATACAATATGCTTATTTATTTCATGTTTTGTTTATTTTCCTGGAACACCGCGGAGCCCCTGAAAAGTATAGGCGGAGCCCCAAGGGCTCCGCGGAGCACACTTTGGGAACCTCTGGTCTACAATAATACCTCCAATATCAATTATATATTTTATGTAGAAAAATTAATGTATCTATATATGCACTCATTGACATTCAAATAATATAATTTCACATTTTAAAATATATTTCAGCGATACTTTTGAGAAATGAGGTAGAATCGAACACATACGCTAAAACAATTAAAACTAACCCGACTCGAAAAATAGATGTCAATCCGAACCTCTTCGAAAAAATATTAACTTTAGCCAGATCCGACTCAAATTGCCAGTCGAGTTGGGTTTAATTTTCCAAGGTGATGCAGGACTCTACCCGAAACGCAATCTGAGCCCGACATCTCTAAATTCCTATCTGAACCCGAAATATTTCAAGCTCAACTAGACCCCAACCATAACTGATGAAAAAATATATCCATACTTACTGTAATGCAATTATGTAAAACTAAATCTACAACTATACCTCCAGTATCAGTTTTAACTTTTAAGGGTGTTCTTAAATCAAAAAGAGCAACTTTGTAACATATTCTTTAAGGGTGTATTCGAAAAAACGCTTTTCCACCTTCAACTCAACAGCTCGAAATTTTCCGATACAATTTCAGACACAATTTTAAAAGTAGAGACATGAAACTTGCTGAGGGGATTTTTGAAGTGTCGTATAAGGTGCCGTGTGATGTCATTTTACGCTCAATTCATTAGAATTTGATTTATAAACAATTATCCTCTCAGTATGACCCTTTTTTTCGTCAACAGATCTCCCGCTTCTGAAAAATCCGTTCAAATTGGCAACTTTGGCAGCCTTTTTTGCAATGTTTTCTACATTTATCAAAGAATCGACCATTACGGTACCTTGAGTACTTTCCGAATAATACAATTTGCCAGTTTCATGCATTTGAGGGCAGAAATGAACTCAAAAATAAATCGGAAAAAAAGCAGTTTGAATCGAAATACACCCTTAATTTATTTTTGTTCAGAAATGCTTGAAAATAGCAGGTGTTGTTATTCAGAAACTGTCTAATGGCACTCATTTTTCTGTTTTTTAAAAAACACAATAGATCTTTCATAACAAGCCTTCAAGTTGGACGTTTTTGAGCACGTTTCCCGACGAAACAGAAAAACCTGTCGAAAAAGAGGAGAAAAACGGGTAATCTCGTTATTGAAATAGCTTATAACTCGATAGGTAATTTAATTGTCATAAAATGGAAAAATAAGTTCGATTCGAAATCGCTTCCACAGTTAGGCATTCCAATTTTATATCTTTCCGTTAAAAAATGAGTTTGTAAATGTGTCAAAACGTTTGCCACTTGTTGAGTGGAGCAGTTGAGCCCTTAAGTAAAAACTGGTAAAGTATATATAAACTCATTAACATTCAATACATAATTTTTCAATTTAAAATAAGTTTTGCAAATTCTTTTGAGAGATCAATCTTGAATCAGGAACCGTAAGTGTCAACATTTAACCCGAACCTGAAACAATTAAAGTTAACCCAAATGGAATTCGACCCACAGCGACAAAAGATTAAATTCAACCCGATCCGATACAGATTGCGAGTCATGTCAGGTTCAGTTTCCCCGACCCGATGCAACATTCTATTTGTCATCCAAGACTGCCCGACTAAACTTTAGTGTAAATTTTATCTTTTTTGTTAAAAAAATATACATGTGTAGAGTCATTCATATATCACCCTGTGCAGTCATATATATAGATTTTTATTTTAAGAAATTCGATATTTTTTTGGAAAGATCGGGTTTATCTGAACTTAATCTGCGAGAATCAAAATTCATTCACCGACTCGTACCTAGAATAATTACTTTATTCAATCTGTGTTTAATTTAAAAAAAAAAAAAAAAAAAAAAAACTTTATATATTGACCCAATTTGACGGGGTCGAATTTCAAAAGTCAAAATATTTTCCCCGACGAAATCGAATTTTGACCCCGATGGGGGGGCCAGGTATGCCCGACGGGGGGGCATATGCCCCCCCGGCCCCCCCTCTGGCGGCGCCCTTGCTGCTCGGAGATCAAACAACACGAAATACACTGACCTCCAAAAGTTAAGGTACAACATGTTTTTCGAAGCTAACCAGAAAAAAAAATGGCAGTCAGATTAAACTTCATAGTTTATATGAATGACAATAACAAGCTTTAAAAAAACTTGCGCAAAAATTATTTTATAGAAAAGAATAGGAATTTGTGAATGCCATAAAAATATGCAATTCCGAAGCTTCCGTAATTTTGCATCTAACTAGGGAACTGCAAGAAGTGTAAGACACCGATTTTGATGAAAGTGGTATCGTTGGAAAGATCTCATCGTGAGCAACAAAAAACTCAATGGAACTACCCGTCGCAAATGATTCGTTTTCGAGATATCCGACAATTTATGTCACGCAGCTAGTGCACACTTAATGGGGAACCGCAAAAAATTTTAGTCTCGGTATTAACGAAAGTGGTATCTTTGAAAAGATATCATCGTGAGGATTAAAAAACTCAAGGGAATCACTCGTCGGAAATGAGCCGTTTTCGAGATATCCGATAATTTATATCACGTAGCTAGTGCATACTTAATGGGGGACCGCAAAAAATTGTTTTCTCGATTTTGATGAAAATGGTGTCGTTGCAAAGATATTATTGTGAGAAGTAAAAAAACTCAATAGAACTACCCATGTGAAATGAGCCTTTTTCGAGATATCCGACAATTTATGCCTCTTAATGCTGTTTCCCAGCAATGTGCATTAGCAATGTGACACAAATTGTCGGATATCTCGAAAACGTCTCATTTCTGACGGGAGATTCCATTGAGTTTTTTAATCCTTACGATGACATCTTTTCAACGATATCACTTTCGTTAAAACCGAGACTAAATTTTTTTGCGGTCCCCCATTAAGTGTGCATTAGCTACGTGACATAAATTGTCGGATATCTCGAAAACGAATCATTTGCGACGGGTAGTTCCATTGAGTTTTTTACTACTCACAATAAGATCTTTCCAACGATACCACTTTTGTCAAAATCGGTGACTTACACTTCTTGCAGTTCCCTAGTAAGTTTTATTGTATTTGAACTAGTGTTGTCAGTTTTGTTCACAACAACCAGTAGAGTCTAGAAATGTCTAGAAGTCGTCATTTGCCCGATTCATTAAGGTAGCGGGCGGTAGGATAGATGGAAATGGGCTTGTCACAACTGCTAGACGGCTCTTTGTGTCTCGCAGTGTAGTCAAACGACTCTGGGATCAGTATGGTGAAGTGGGGTATGCTGAGCTTTAGCCAATTGGTAGGCCTCCCCACCCTGCCTGATCCTGATTCTGGGATCAGTATAAATCCAAAGATTCTGTGTCCAGAAGACATGCTCAAGGTCACCAATGTGTTACAACACCTGTAGAAGACCGGTTTCTAGCTCTTTTGGCCCGAAGGAGAAGACGCAGTATTGTACCGCAGCTCATTGCATATCACTTTGCAGCATCAGGGAGAAGAATCTCCTCTACTACGGTGCGAAGACGTCTTCACAATGCAGATCACTATCCAAGGCGACTAGTTGTGTGTGTCCCCCTCAACAGATGACAGAGAAGGGCTCGCTTATGTTGAGCAAGAGAACATGATTGCTGGTCCAGACAACAGTAGACTTCTGTACTCTTCACAGATGAGTCTAGATTTACATTCACATGTGTGCCCATATACCGGTGCTATTGGCAATGGTTTCATTCTAATGGATGATAATGCAAGACCACACCAATCTGTGGTTGTTCAGCATTATCTTGAGGATCACTGTTTGCAGAGTATGGAATAGCCAGTTGATTCTTCAGACTTGAATCCGATTAGAACATTAGAATATTTTTGGTACTATCTTGGAAGACAGGCTTCGGCTTTAAGTCCTCCTCCAAAGTCATTGAATGAGTTGGAACAAGGCTTACTCCATGTCTGGTCAGCGCTACCTATTTCGGCGTCCAACAATTTAATTAACCTCTTCAGTCCCTGAGTACCCAAATGGGTACATCAGTTTTGTCCCATTTTATTAATGATACTCAAAAATAAATGAAATTTCGATACAAGAATAATATGTTTCGAATTCTAAGATTCAAGCTAATGAAAATAAAACAAAAATCTCGCTCTGAAGTCTCACGAGAGAAGAAATAATTCAGTAATAATTAAAAATACTGTAATAATCGCCAGTAGCGAAGAGGTTAAGAGCATGGAAAGGCGTTGCCACCAATGCATTCAAGCCCGGGGTGGACATATTCCGAACTAATTTTTTAATGTTTCTGTCACTTTACTGCATAATACTGCGATGCACTGATTTCTCCAAGAATGGAATTTTACATCATGAGTGCTCTTTTGTTGTAATTTTATTTATACATTTAACTTAAGTAAATTTCTATGTCGCATTTAATAAATAGCAGTTTAGCGCACATTTCCTCCAAATTTGTTGTTTCTATATTCATTTATGTGCAAATTAGACACAGAAAACCAGTTGTACCTTAACTTTTGTAGGCCAGTGTAAATAAAACAAAAATAATAAACTTAAAGTTTTAAAGACTTTAAATTTTATGGGCTTGTTTTCCATCAAGATATGACTTAACTGACCGATTGCATTTTACTATACGAATTGAGATTTAACGAATCCTAGATTTTCACCTGTGAACTCAATGAGTCTATGCTGCCGCCTCCTGGTCGATATTACAATTAAGTGACAAATAAAGCAGGAATTTTTAAACTTTATGTATTGTAAAGAAAAAAGAAGCAAAATATTGGAAGAGGGAAATTTAAATGAAGTATTGATGACATAAATGTGAATTGTTTATGAAATTTATGACTGATTATGTGGTAAAAAATAAACCAGAAAAGTTTAAAAAATGGGTATTTCAAAGGTGTTTAACTTTTGGTACTGTGTGTGTGGGAGTGTAGATTAAATGAAGACTAGGAGGTATTAGGTTCTTTATTTTAGATAAAGACTAGGAGGAATGGCATACTAGTGGGCCGCTCCTTTAACCGGAGTCTCTAATTTACACGCAATCTTGTAACATGAAATCTTGAATTGGGTCTCCGATGCATACGGCATCATATAGTAAACACGGTGTGTACGCACTGCAAAATCTTGTAAACAAAATAAAAATCTCGAACCGAACGAACCTCTGATCAAAACCTCTAGGTGGGGGGGTACTCCCAGCTTACTAGAAATTGCTATAAGATTTCGACTCTTAACCGATAGGAGAAAAAAATGACCGGACAACACTTTGCATAGAACTAATAAATAGTATAATACCTAATTTCAACTCGGTATTCCATCAAAACGTTTCTTCATTTGGCGCTTGATGCGGGTAATTTTGTTTGTGTAAAGTGCAACGTCGGAACCGGTGCATAGATAGTTATTATCTGAGAATAGAGGAATACCTATCATGTAATCCTTTTTTATTTTTGACTGTTGCTAAACCGAATTGGTTTTGAGACAGTATCAATAAATAAAGCAATGTAAATACCACGGTACAATCAGAGCACGATCAAGCTGAAGTCGGTCCCAGGGCCTGTTAAAAAGTTGCCCCCCCCCCCTCTAATTGCCCGTTTTTGGTGACACTTTCAGAAAAAAAAAGGTTTATTTGATGAGTTGACAAAGTTGTTTGAGTAAAAAGTGCCTATTTTTTAAAATAGGCACTTTTTACTAAGCTTCTAAAAATTTCATTCAAGCATTCAGAATATTTAAATTATATATTTTATAAAACAATATTATTTGAAAAGTATTTGATTACGGAAAAAAATCAGCCACACAACTTGTAGTTCCCTGAAATTGGTAGGCCCAGGGCCAAGACGACATCAATCGTTCAGCAAATCTGATAAGAATCTCAACTGCATTAGAAGTCATACAAAAAGGGCAGAAAATGAGTACTCGCAGTTTAGCGAGTCTGATTGTAGTTTTACTCGCCAAATGGAACATTTTATCGTGATTTGGCGGATTGGCGAGCGGCAGCAAGAACCCTGGGTTCAATTAGGGCATTAAAATTGAGCGATTACTGGCTTTGTATTCAGTGGCATAGCTAGCGGAGGCGGTCCGCTCCGGGTGTCACCCAATCTTTATTTGCATTTACATATGTATAATCTTATGATATTTTGGAAAAGAGTTCTGAAATAAAATGAAAATTCTAGCGCGTGATGCAACAGAGTTAATTTTCTTTTCTTTGAGAATACGAAATTTTTCAAAATAAGACATGCAAAAGCGAACAAAAACCAACCTATCCAACTAATGGGTAGCAAATAGACACTTTAAAAGAAAGATTTATCCGAGGATTTATGTTATAGACATCGCATTCATTCGCATTATGCGGATTATGGGTTCAGTGATGAGTCGTTCCTTTAGTTTTTTTAATGCAGGAGGACAAAAGGTAAATAAGAAGTGGTATGGTTATTTGTTGTAATAACGTAGAATTGTGGTTGAAAAAATTATGACGGATTGGGGGGGGGGGGGTGACACTATTTACATCCGCACCGTGTGTCACCCATTCTAGCTACGCCAACGCCACTGTTTGTATTGCAAATGTTCCTGTTTGACACATATTGCATTTGATCCAGATAATTTTTTTCCTGTTAGCAAAACGAGATGGATCTTGCTTTCATGAACCTAGATAGAGGGAAGAAGAAGTAGAGGATAGAAGTCTCTCTATCTAGGTTCATGCTTGCTTTTTTTGACAAATTTTCGCTGATTGTAAAAATGTAGACTTCTGATTCGTTCCGCTAACAACGAAAATGTGTCTAATAAAAACCGACCAAGATAATTTTTTTTGAAGTCATAAAACATTCTTTAAACAGTTTTGGTAACCAAAATATCGGGAATTATAGTCTATTCTTTCTTCTTATCTATCTCATAATTTCTTTGATACTTTTTTTTTTTAGACTTTCATGTCTGGATTGGCGATTCAAGCACTCGAATACGCTGTCTGGTGGAAAAAGATGTAACTTCTCGCTTCAGGATAGTGCTTTGCAAGTGCATACATGTATTTTAAATTAATTCAGAATGACTATTCTTTTGCATAATTTCAAACTTCCTGTGACATTTGTGTTCTGTCTTATATGACGAAGTAAAAATTATCCGAATTTGAATATCTAAAACTTTCAAGTGCATTTACAATAAAGAATTATTTTAATGGCGCTTTAGCATTCGTTAAAGGGAAATTAAAGGGACAATTATCTTGTACCGAAAGCTTCGAACATCGCCTCTATAGGCCGTTTTAATTCCCAATAAGGAAAGGGCAGCTGACGTCACTGTGGACCAATTACTGTGGATAAGGGAGAAAAACCAGTCCGTTCTTTAACGACTGACACTGCACGTATGAACTCCGGGAATTTGATTGGTCTAAGTTTGCCATTGCTTAAGTAAGTATGATATGATTGGGCTACGTCGTCAAGATGATTCCTACAATGATCGCTATGACAAAAAATGTAGCGGTAGATTGGTTGACAGAAGCGTTTGTTTGTAAACATGCCCCTTCCTTATACAAAGGAACACTGTTAAAAATGTTAAACTTTTGCTGCATCGTCACTCCATCACTTTTATAGAGTATCTCTATTTTGACCAATGAGAGTCCTCCATAATACATTGAAGTATATATGAAGCTTGTATTTTCTATTGGGAACTAAAACGGCCTATAGAGGCGCTGCTCGCAGCCTTCGATACAGGATAACAGTCCCTTTAATTTCCCTTTAACTAATGTTAAAGTCCCATTGAAACAATTCATTATTATAAATGTATTTAAAAGCTTGAAATTCGTATAACATTTACTTCATCTTATAAGACAGAATACAAATGTCACAGGAAATCTGAAATTGTGCAAAAGAATAATTATTCTGAACAAATTTAAAACGCATGTAATGCAATAACCTTATACGGCGCGTTATCCTGAATGGAGAAGTTAAATATTTTCTCCACCAGATGGCGTATTCGAGCGCTTGAATTAGAGGTCTGCACGGGCCGAAATTTCCGGGCCCGGCCCGAACGAAAGAAATATTGGCCCGGCCCGAAAGCTAAAATTTAGGCCCGAGCCCGGCCCGGCCCGAACGAAAAAAATAATGGCCCGACCGGGCCCGGCCCGAAAGTTAAAATTTCGGCCCGAGCTCGGCTCGGTCAGGAAAAAAGTTTAAAATTCGGCCCGAACCCGGCCCGGCTCAAGTGAATTTCTACAGAACATTGATCTTTAATCTTATGGAAGAGTTCTGACCAAAAAAAATTATATTAGTCTTTTTTTTTCCATGTTTATAATCTCCATTTATGCAGAAGTGCCGTAGGCTGCGATATTTATGCTTTTAAATGAATCTTTGTTTGTTGTATGTAAATGTTTCAGTTATCACTAGTATTATTAATCCATATTCCCTGTAATGGAGACAAAAAATTGAAAAAGCGGTATATGGTAAAATTTCCAAAGACGAAATCGCTTTGGAACGAAAAAAAAGAAAATGCATTTCCTTCTTAACAGATGTAAATGTTTAATATATTTTTTTCTCCCGTATTGTTGTATTCATTTTGCATGGATGAACATTTTAAAAGAAACTTTCAGTTTTCAGTTTAAAAAAAAAATTCCGTCATAATCATGTTTTTTTTTTTTTTTTTTTTTTTTTTTTTTTTTTTTTTTTTTTGTGTGTGTGTGTGTGTGTGTGTTTAATTAGGATGAGCGAAGCGAATCCTCTACTATCCCACTTAAATTACATTTTGTCGTACACTTTACAAAATAACTATTCAGTATTTTAACTTGAAATTAAACACAAAAATAAATTATGATCTGTAGGTTTGCAGAATATTATTTTTTTACAGATTAACCCTTAAAATAATTATTATATGCATTAATTTATTTTACATGTGTTTCCATTACGGACGCATTTTTGGAAATAAAAAATAAAACATGTATATTTTCAGAAGAGCCGATAAACCATGGAGTTAGAAATTACAGATAGAATCATAATTAAATAAATAAATAAAATGTATTTTCTTTAACCCGACAAAATTATTTACACTGATATGAGACTTACGTATATTAAAAGAATTATATTATGATATTATATTGAAAAGTGGCAACAGAAGGATTGTAAACAAATAAAATTAATTGTTAAATTTGTTATGTAAGGAGTTATTCGAATTCGAAGGTTGAAATTGAACCAAATGTAACATATATATTATTATTTTGGTATATGCAGTATTATTTTTAAATAGTTTGCCGTTTAAAAACAATTTATTAAATGTATTAGTTTTATTATAAAAAAATGCCAAGAAAACGTACAGTTACTGGTTAAAAAGAACGCGAATATGTTATAGCTTTAAGGCAAGAGGCTTGATATCAGCGTAAAAACCCTTGTGTCACAGGTTGTGTGGGCACACGTGTCATATACACACCACATTGGCGCGATTTTTTTCCGACGCAAATTTGGCAAAAAGCTCGTTTTCGAATACCAGTTACCATATACATTTTTAAAAAGGGAATAACAATAAATTTTAAAAAGTTTAATTAATATCTATAGAACAAAAACAATTTATATAATTTTAAAAAGAAAATAAAAGTAAATAAACAATTTATTAATAAATAAACAACATCCGGGTTACCATGTCAAGATAAATAACGACACTTTGCCGCCAATTAAAGTACCCCGGTGCGTATATGACATTAGCGTTTAATATTTTACCTGTTTGTTTTTTAGTAATTAAAAAAAAGGGGTCAATTTGTACAATTTGTCTAATATTTTGGCGATTTGTATTAATTGACGAAATTGATCGACAGGAGAACCAAGTAGTACCCATTTTTGTTAAAAGCCAAGATGGGAAAAAAAATTCTTTAAAAAAGAGCTTTTAGTTGAAAATTAAAAAAAAATGTTTGAACGAATTTTGTTTTGAAAAAATATATATTTATACCAGTCTTATACCATAAATAAAAAATTTCGAGGAAATTCTTAGTTTTGTTGGCTGAATTTACATTTCTAAAGTTAAAATGCGCCAAAACATAAAATAGCGTTTTTTCTTCATAAAGATGCAAAAATAATAGGTGGGCATTTCCATGAGCATTTGTCGTGTAAGTCACATTATTAGTAACTTATAAACTGTTGGCCACCGTTATTTTCGAAAGCTTTGCATGGCCTTATTCAATCAATAAAATAACTCTGGTAAATTAAATCACATTTTTTCTTTCTAAAATACCGGTTTCCAAAATCATAGTATGTGACTTACACGACATGTGCTCATGGAAATACCCAGGTACTACTTGGTTATTCGGTCAACCAATTTTGCCAAATTATACAAATTGCCAAACTCTTGGCCAAATTAAACAAATTGACGTAATTTTTGTTTTAATAACGAAAGAACAAATAAATTAATAAAAAATTAATAAGAATACAAATAAAACTTCATATTAAAAATCACTTGATAATTTAACGAAAAAGTGATACGAGTTAAATGTTACATGGACGTGACTTTTTATCACCATCATTGGCATTTAATCTTTTAGTTTGGCGGTACCTTTTTGGTCGACGAGAAAATCAAGAAGTACCAAATAATATGATAAAAATATTGTTACTTCCAAATAGTTATCTAATGCAATAATGCTTCGCGAATCCAAACAAAGCTGGCTTTTGCTAGTTTTATTTTAAAACGCCTAGTAATCTACGATTCTTTAAAAGGAATAAATTCTAATGTTTAATTGTGAAATAATGACGGCTTAAAAGTATATGCTTTTTTTGCAGAAATTTTTGGACAAAGCCAAATATTACTGATTTATAAAAAGTCGAGAAAAGGATTTTCATATAGGAAGATTCAATAGGAACTGATTATTTTGGTCCATGAAAACTAGGAAAAATGGAATCAGTCTCGGCTTCGTACGGAAAAAAAAAGTTAGTCACGGCCCGATACTCCAGCAAAAAAATTAATGCCCCAGCCCAGCCCGGACCGGCCCGAAAAGATTAGTGACTAGGCCCGGCCCGGCCCGGCCCGAAAGGATTAGTGACTAGGCCTGGCCCGGCCTGAGTCTTCAGAAGTAAGGTCCGAGCCCGGCCCGAATGCCATTATTGGAAATCGGCCCGAGCCCGGCCCGTGCAGACCTCTAGCTTGAATCGCCAGACGGTGGAGTGACGATGCAGCAAAAGTTTCAAATTTTTTACAGTGAACGCTTCCCGTCACAACTTGCAGGCATAATTTTTTTCCCAACTAGGTTTTGCCATCCAAACTGTATCTTGCAATCTGATTGGCCAGAGCTTGCAGCATGAATTCGACGCTTCTTGGCGGGAATCGTGCTTGGCGAAAAACACTTCTTTGTTTTAGTTTTCTGTTTCTTATAATGTAAGATTTTTTTTTTTTCACAAATTCACTGTCATCATATGAAACTGGAGCTTATCAGAGCCAATTTCCTAAAGTTTCCCGATTTTTTTTATTTATTTTTTATTATTTTTTTTTATTTATTAGAATGAATCTCGGTAAGTTACGTTTATTTTTACTTTGCTCTATCTTCAATAGAAGAAAGTATTATAATCGAATTTTTTTTTCGACTTCCAGTTTTAGATCGATTTGCACGTTTTAGAGGTCAGAGATTCCAAAAAACATGTTTTTAGAAAATGTCTGTCGGTCCGTGTGTGTGTCAAGTGGCGTATTCGGGGGTGGGCTGATGGGTCTGCAGCCCCCTTTGAAACTTGAAAAAAAATATGAAACAAGTTGAATGTAGATTCTGCCATTTCAAAATTCAGTTTCGCCTCCGATAAGGAAAAAAAAAAATCAATAGGGTCTTTTAGAAGGGCGACCCCGTTTAGATTGCCATGAACTAACTTCATTTTTCTTGTGTTTATCAATATAATAGCAAACAGAACGGTGTAAAATACCCAATTGATTAGCAATTTCACTCCGAGTCATTGGAATTGCGGAATAATAAAGAGATACAATTTGACGTGCTACTTCTTCATAGACTAGATTCATCAAAAACGGATTTTTTTTAGTTTAAACGCTTTTTTCATAGATGCTGAGAAAAGAAAATGCATTTTAACAATAAAACGAGTGGAATCCCATCGAATTCGACGAATCAAATATTTAAAAGACCCGATCGATTTGGTTAAAAAGAAAAAAAAAAAAAAAGCAAAAGTAATTACATTATTGAATCAATATATAATAAATATATTTCCAAACTTAATGTCAAGTTTGCCAGTTACAATTTTGCATGCAAATATTTGCACATCTTCAGTTAAAATTGTGATCTGAGTGCCGGCGAAATCCAGAAATTTTATTTTATATGAACTCACAGAAAAATAGTTTTATTAAAAAAAAAACTAATTTCATTTTTAATGTGACATTATTTTTTCACTAACTGAAGTCATCTGAAAGTAAAATCTCAGTCTCAGTGTCCATAATAAAAAAAATATTGAAATGTAATATCGTTATGAGTAAAAATGCGATGTTTTAAATAGTGACGTCCTTTTCTCTTCAAATGTTTTTTTTAAAAGTTACTGTTATTAGTAATATGAAAAAGGCAACCGTAATAATATTGCAATTCCCATTTATCTGGTTGCTGAATGACATCATTTTCCTCATTTGAAATTTTTCTTTAGACATTAATTTTTATCATAAATTATTTTCTGTTTTTATTTACATTATTATTATTATTATTTCTCAGTAAATATAATTTTTTTTACCTCAATTAGTGCATAATTATACGCAACCATTTTATTGTGGTTAAATTTTACGAAAACAATTAACTTTTTTCTTTTAAATGCAAGAACATGTTCACTAATGAAATAAAGCTTCTGACTCGTGGAAAGTGATAATGGAAAATTAATTTTTATTATTGAGAGAAAAGCTAAACTGAGTTGCCACCATATTTAAGAAATATCGTAAAAAGCATTTAAAATTAAAAATAAAATATAAAAAATGGAAATAAATTAAAAATAGCTAAAATGGGCACAACTACAAATAAATAGCTTTCATTTAAAAAAATAACTAGAAAAATCGGTTACGGTTGAGTAGAAAATTCAGGGCTGACGACATGACATTTTTAGCTTGTCTGAAAGAAATAGCATCTGAGGCTAATATAATTACAAAAGTTTATAAAGATGTAATGAAATATGAGATGATAGGCTTTTTCGGGGCAGAATAACTTTTCGTTTGAGGCAGGTTTGTATTAAAAAGTATTATTTCGCAGGTTCCTTTTCGCAGGTTTGACTTAAAAAAGTATTTTAAAAATCACAAGAAAACTGTTTCAGCCAAATTTTTGTTATACACAGGTTATAAAAACTTTACTAAATAAGACGAAAATCTTTTTAATACAAAGTATTTGCAGTCCCATGCGATTCAATCTTAGCAGGATCTGTATAATTTATGCATTGTTTGTTATGAAAAAAAATCTGTTTAAAGCGGAAAAGTTGTCTTTCTTATGATTCCCTCTTAGAAACTTTTACTATACCTCAGCACCCTCCGAAATGATAAGTCTAGATATGCCACTGTGTGTGTCCGTATGTCCGTGTGTCGCCATTGTACCATCGAAAAGTGTATGAAAATATACGTAGAATTGAACCAAATTTTTTGTGTATGATTATTTTTGGGTATGTCAAACAGATCAACCCTGAATTTGAAAAAAAAAAAAAAAATCTACTGAAAGAATGGTGCTGTGAAAATTATTTCTATGCTATTTTCATTATTGTACCATGGAAAAGTGTATGAAGTTATGTACAGAATTGGACCAAATTGTTTGTGTACGTTTTTGGCTATGGCCAGCAGATTTTCTTTGAATTTGGAAATATTCCGAGGGAAAGATCACTGTGATAACGCTTTTTGTATCATTTTCTTCGTAGTTCTATTGTCCATCGGCTCGTGCAGAGATGGTTGTTCTTATTAATAAACTTTGTAATCGAATGGTGTTTTCAATTTTTTTGGTAAAAGCAAAAGATAATTTAGAAAATACTGTCAAAATTGGTGTTAAAAAATTTCAAATAAGATAACGAAGTTTATTTCTGAAACATTTATTTGACAATCGCAATAAATGTGAATATTATATAATATTGCATATAAATATTGTAATATACAATTTAAAAAAAATCGGACAATTGCCAGTTTAACTCGTATAGAAGAAATTACGTACTACAAAGTACAACCGTGTACAAAGTTTAAACATGGTATTTTACAAAGCGCCCTTCGAAAGCAGGTCGAAAATTTATAATATCGCCTTGGTCCGTGGCGATGTTTCCTAGATAGGTTTCTAATTGATAACATAGCAAATTGACTACATTTTAAAATGACTATTTTTATAATAGCGAGTTTTATTTCTTTATTTCAGATTAATTAGAGTTTTTTTTTTTCTTTTTGAGTAAAGTAACTACATTGAGAGTAGTAATTTAAGTTTGGCAAACAAAGCTATTTTTAGTATTCTGTAATGCAAGAATTTACAATCATTCATGCATATGTTTCAAAGTTGAAACAGACTCTAATGAATTGAAGATACTAAGCTAAGGAATATAAACTCACCATCATTAAAGTAATTTTTAGTATCCAACAAATATAACAGCTTTAGGCAATTATATAACTGAATCTTCAACCTTTTTCAGTGAAAGAAAATGATAGGGGTTTTTAGCAGATGTTTCTTTTTCAATGGATAGATACTGTGTTATATTTCAACAACATATTCGAATTTTTTAAGATGCTTTGTTTAGAAGAAGTCCATTTTTAAATGGCTAAATACTATGGTATATTTAACAATATATCGCGTTTTGTAAGCATTAGGTTATTTTTCTTTAAGTAACATCATAATGCCAAAAAAAAGTACAAATTATTTGCTTTTAGTCTTTTTGAAACTAAAATAAAAAGCGATTTGAGAATCATTTTCAAAAAGGAACATATTAATTTCTTTAGCGTATTCAGAATAACCATTCGGATGTTGTGTATAAAGATATGTGCATACAAAAAATGAAAAAAAAAAAAAAAAAAAAAAAAAAAAAAAAAAAAAATTGTAATTTAAGAAATTACCCCAACCATTTGAAAAATGTTTCACTCGATACATTCATCTATCATTTTAAGCTAAATACCAGTTGTTTTATTGTGTATTATCCGTGCCACTGCTATAAATGACTTTATACATGCTGCAATTTGAAGGTACGGTTCGTTTAAGTTATATCACTCTATTGTCGCCAAGCATAAAAGTTGGCGACGAAAGAAACATTTCAAACTATTTAACATTGTTGGTGCAAAAGTAATCATTATTAAAATACAGCTTTGGCATATACTGTTATACTTGTAAGACTTTGGCATATATTGTTTGATTTTACAGAGCAGAATTTTGGTGATGGAGGTTTTAAACCAAAATCGATCGCAGCACATGCATCTGTGAATGGGTCCATCAGACATCGAATCAAAAAAGTTTTTTCCCAGTTTTTCCCAAGCCGATTGCTTTTTAGTTTTCTTTTTAGGTGGTGGAAAATCAAGAGTAATAGCTATAACATTTTCCGGCTTGTTAGAATCACTATTGGCACTCAAATTTTCCTGGTTAGAACCGACCGATAGTAAAACGCCATGGCTAGTGGATTGGTCGCCCTGGCGACATGATGTTTTACAATTAATCGGTTCGGCATTAAATTGCTTCCTTTTTCGTGATCGCCTTTCAACACGTAATTGGTTTTCAGCGGCTCAATAATCTTTTGATTTTATCATTTTCTGCATTGAAAGACGTTTTTGCGCCAAACCAAATACAGTATTACTCAGTTATCCCGTCGACCAATTTCGCCAAATGATACGAATCGCCAAACTAATAAGCAACTTATACATGTTGACTAAATTTTTATTTTAAATAGCAAAAGAAGAAATAAAAATCACTTTATGATTGTTTAAGTACGCGTATTGTGTTTAATATCATTGAATGCGATATTCACGTTCATTCATTTCTTTGGCTTCGGCTTTTTCCGTATCTGTTAATTTCCGTCTACCCATTTTTAAATTTGTTAGTTTTCTCCTTTATTACAATGATTTTAACCATTTTAATTTACTATTCAAATAAAAATTCTTCTAAAAGTAAAGAATTTAATTTAAATTCAAATAAAAACTCTTCTAAAAGTAAAGAAATTAATTTAAATTCAAAAGTGACCACATCATTCAAAAGTGGTAACATCATTCAAAAGTGGTAACATCATCGGGTCCATTCTCCCGAAAACAACAACCATTTTTCAAATGGTTAAAAAAAAAAAAAAAAAAAAGATGTACTACTTACGAACTGAATTTTGTTGTGCGTAAAAATTTTTTAGCAGAAATTTCAAGTGGAGATTTAGGTGATTGACCAACAAATATTGAAAATATTTTTAAATATAAATATTTCAGAATTACATCATAAGCCGGAAAATGGGCTGGAGAAACTGAAATTTCAAGCGAAATTTAGACAATCGATTACTTATTTGTTATTTCAACAAAATAACTAACTAAATTAAAAAGAAAAATTATTGTTGATTTTTGCACTTTTTCTAAAAACACTCTCTGAAATTCGTATTTCCACAAAATTATGCAAAGTTTAAAATCTGTAATTATTTCTTTTTTACATGATCTCTCCTATTTTTTATTTTATAGCACATTATTACATCTTCTACAATTCCATAACTACTGACAATTTTATTCCCTTCTCTCCAAGCACATAATCTTTAGAGCATACAGAGTTTCATAATTATAAGAATTATTAAATTTAAAATCATTAAGAAAGGCAAAATTTGTAATTTATTAGAATAATTACAAATTCGATTAAATAAATTAATACCTAATTAAATCAAATTATAAATTTATTGGAAATTTAAAATAAAAAAATACAATATAAATTTAAAAAATAACAAATTTATCAACATTTTTTGGAATTTTTTTCTTTTAAATTTTTTATAATGTTGCTAATTTGTGGTTACAGTAAATAATCTATACTAATATTATAAAGAGGAAAGATTTGTTTGTTTGTTTGTTTGAATTGAATAGGCTCCGAAACTACTCGACGGATTTGAAAAATTCTTTCACCGTTGGAAAGCTACACTATTTCCGGTGAACATAGGCTAATTTTTAATTGATTTATTCAAATATTTTTCTTAATAATTCAAAATTTCATTATTTTTCATACAGAATCAATTAAAAATTTTCCGATAAAAAATAACCATTTTTCTTTCCCGTTGCCAAGAAAATGTAATCTGGAATAATAATAATAATTAATTAATTAATTCAATTAGTAATTATGGAACAAAACAATCTGTATAATTTTAAAATACAAAAGAAAAATAATGAAATAGTTTACTGATAAATAAACGACTATTACATGACTGGATTACCCACGTGAGGCATAAAATCGCAATTTTGTTGTAATCGTGCCAACGTGATCCGTAGATGATATCTGCATCTAAATATTATTGACAATATCATTGTTTATATGTTTGTTTACATTATTTGGCAATATTACATTATTTGGCAATACTTGATCTCCCATCGACCAAAAAACTGTCGCCAAAGTATAAGGTTAAATGTCAATAATAGATGATCGTAAATGTCACATTCTTTTGACATTAAATATGTTTTACATAATTGTTACGTCGTCAACTAATTTTAATTCGATGTTTTATCTCAATTTCTATTAATATTTTAGTAATTTATTAATTCTTTGGTTATTTAAAATAAAAATTATATCCATTTGTATAATTTGGCGAAATTGATCGACGGAATAATCAAATGGTACCAATTGTTTGTTTACACTCTATCTGGTTATTTAGGTTCATAGAATTAGCGTACTTATCGAGTCTCCGCCAAGTCATATGCCAAGCAGTCATTAAATCTGAGTTTTAGCCTTACTATTATATCCTTTTCATCTGCAG
Source organism: Maratus speculifer (assembly GCA_964019185.1). Taxonomy (NCBI): domain Eukaryota; kingdom Metazoa; phylum Arthropoda; class Arachnida; order Araneae; family Salticidae; genus Maratus; species Maratus speculifer. The sequence continues at coordinate 240,676,827 of OZ025294.1, read as the reverse complement.
TTATTTTACCATCACTAAAAAAGGGTACTTCTAGGTTATCCCGTCGACCAATTTCGCCAAATTAAACAAATAGCCAAACTATACATGTTGACATAATTTTTATTTTAAATAACGAAAAAACAAATAATTAGTAGAATATTAATAAAAAGTCGAAATAAAAATCCCTTAATGACATTTTAAACACGCGAATCTCATTTAATGTCATTGAATGTGACATTCACGATCATCCATTATTGGCATTTAATCTTATAGTTTGGCGATAATTTTTTGGTCGACGAGACAACCTAGAAGTACCTAAAAAAGAAATATTTTGAATGTGAAGGAAAAATCATTATCATGAAAAAATACTTGCAATTAATTTATCATTCATTCTAATTAAAAAAAAAAAAACGGTACTACTAGGTTATCCCGTCGACCAAAAAATCATCGCCAAACTATCAGATTAGATGTTAATAATGGATGATTCTGAATGTCACATTCAATGACATTAAATACGATTCACGTGTTTAAAATGTCATTAAATGATTTTCATTTCGTCTTTTTATTAATATTTTTCTTAATATTTTACTAATTATTTTTTTTTTAGTGCATATTTTAGTGCATTTTTTATGCTTAATTGAATGGTACTAAGCAAATTCTTTTAAATCCAGTACTTGGTGAGATACTTCACATTTTCCTAATTTGGCGATGTCTTCGGCTCAAAACCTCAAATTTTGAATCCTTATCTATCTATCTATCTATATATATATATATATATATATATATATATATAAATCTCTCCTTTAGGAAGTTCATCGGATGGTCTAAAATAATAATATGTTTCACCATATCTCAGAAGCAAATTCAGGTAGAAGCAATTCAAGTGGAATTCAAGATAAAAAACCTACTAAAAAAATTTTAATTACTTTAGTACTTTTGTAATTTGTCAGTTATTTAGTCATTTTAGAGGTATTTTGTCGCCAAAATGAACTTTGAACTGACCAATGTAAGATTACATAAAACAGACAAAAATTGTGGGTATTTGATTCGATATTAAGATTGTTTATTTAAATATATTTCGTTTGATTCAAGATTATTTTAGAGAAACTGACCAGAGTAGCGGGCGGAGGCTGCTAGTCTTATATAAATCTCCTATCTTCAGAAATTTTAACTTTGTCATCTCTTAATCTACATAACCTTCCTCATGATTCTTTAAAATCCCTATTTTTAAAAAAATTCTTCCCTTTCTCCGCCCATCCTATCTAAATTCTCTACTTTTAGGATTTTCGCCAAGCACAATACCTTCCCGCCAACAAAAGTCTCTTTGACGCAGCCAGCTCTGACCAATTAGATTACAAGATGGCAAAACCCGGTTGGAAAAAAAAATATACAACTTGCAGTCGCAAATCCTGCTCGAATCCTGCAGAACGCCTTTCAGGAAAACACTCCACCATTGGCCGTGTTCAGCTGTTACGCGCGCGCTCAGAAGCCACGGACATGGAGTGGGTACCTATAGTGGACGGGATGTGCGTTCAGTACTCGCTACTGTGCCACCGGTAACTGTAACTGTGTACTCTATAACAAATGGAGAACACATTGACGTCTAATATTTCTTGACGTCTTGTATTTCTGATCCATGGGAGAACAGATCACGGCACGGAGTACGAAGCAGGAGGGGAAAGTAGTGTTAAAATTTTGCCATGCGGATTTTTTGACGATAGGCGGCGAAACCGCTGCTAGCAGGCTGTCGATCAATGCTTCTGCAATGCTTTTCAATGGGAAAAATGGTCAATTTTAAAAATTCTTTTACGAAAAATCTGAATATTTAGAAAGTTGTAGAAATAAAAATCTGGTTAATTGAAGTTTTCTTCACAACATACATATTTTTTTTATAGGTATTTGGCGCTTCATTTTCGTTTTTAAGCCATTTAAAATACGAGATCATTCTGACAAAAATCAAAGGGCAGGCCATTTAAAAACATTGAATATCGCGGATAAAAATGACTGTTGTAAATTAGTTGAATATCGCAAAGAAACAGACTTATGATTTTTAGAAATTAAGCATTAATCAAATATTTTGGAGTAAATTTTAATTTCGCGTATAGTTTTTATAACCTTAGACCATTTAATAATCCATAACTTTGGATATTTATGCAATCAATGCATGTAGAATTAAAGCTAATTTTTATTTTAATTATTTGGAGCAACTGCTTATTCATATTATGGATGTCTTGTGTGTCACCCCCCACTCTGCCCCCCGGTGGGGCACATTTTTAATTTCTTTACAACACCAGTCGTGTGACACATCATTTCAAAGGTCTGCAACTTCTTATTCATATTATGCATGTCTTGTGCGTCACCCCCCAGGGGTGCACATTTAAGCTATTATATAGCTTTTATCGCGGGCTTTGAGCGTGGCCAGCGTATCTAGAAATTCCGTAATAAAGAAAAAACCCTAACTTTTCCGACTAACGTCGTTTCATTTCTGCAGACTTCTCATTTATTCAAAAAAAAAAAATTGTTTTCTAATCGGTCATCACGCTCAAAAAGGGTAACTTGAATTAATATCAAAGAAAAAGAAAAAACTTGAATTAATATCAAAGACAAAAAAAAAACTGCATAAATAAAAAATAAATATATAATTATAATTGCATAAGTTGATAAAAATGCTATGCAATAGCTTTACCGCGGCAGTCCCCGAGTGCCACACGTATTTTTTTTTTTTTTTTTTTATTAAGATCTGTGCATTAGTTCTTGGGATACAACTGTTGCATAAATCTTAAAAAATGCAATATAGCAGCGATACATATTAAGCAATTTACACCAAAAACTAATCATCATCAATTTATATCAGGGACTACCTAAATATAAATTTTCATTAAAATCCGTACTTAGTTCTTGAGATACAGCTGTTGCGTAAACCGTAAAAAATGTAGCATAACAGCGAGTGTCACCTGTTGAGTGATTTACACCAAAAACTGATCAGCATCAATTTACTTCAGGGACTACCTAAAACTAAATTTTAATTGGAATCCGTGCGCTAGTTCTTGAGATTTAGCTGTTGTGTAAATCATAAAAAATGAAGCATAGCAGTGACACCTGTTGAGCGATTTACGCCAAAAACTAATCAGCAATAATTTATATCAGGGTCTTACCTAAATATAAATTTTTATTAAATTCCGTGAATTTTTTCTTGAGATAGGGAACCCACAAAATGTCTGTCACAGACAGATATTTTATAAAAGCATGTTTTGTGGAATCTCTGACCCCTAAAATGTGTACAATCCGTCGAAAACCAGAATTCGAAAATTTATACGAATCCAATACTTTCTTCTTGTAGAGATAGAAGGAAAAAAATTGGTGCTGGTAGGAAAAATTTGATGCTGCTCCCTCAATCTCCTCGGACGGGGCGATCCCCCCCCCCCCTTGCCTTTTACATGGGCCTGAATGTCCGGATGGAAAAGATGGGGATTTAAAAGCAAAAATTCCTGAATGAGCTAAGAACAATTTTGATTAATAGATTTATTTTTACTGCACAGTCACAAATAAAAAATAGAAGCAAAGTTTAAAAAAATATATATAAATACGTGTGGCACTCTGGGAACTGCCGCGGTAAGGCTATTGCATAGCATTTTTTATCAACTTATGCAACTATAATTATTTATTTATTTTTTATTTATGCAGTTTTTTTATATTAATTCAAGTTTTTTCTTTTTCTTTGATATTAATTTACTATTATTTATACTTTATACTATTTATTTTACTATTATTATCCTTATTTAATATTACACTTTTTGAGCGGGATGACCGATAAGAAAACAATTTTTTTTTCTATTAATGAATAAATGATAAGTCTACCGAAGTGCCAAAATTTGCCGAAATGAAATGAAGTTAGCCGGAGTGCTAGGTTTTTTTTTCTCATTACGGAATTTCTAGATTCGGTCGCCGCGCTCAAAGCCCGCGATAAAAGAAATGCAACAGCTTAAATGTGCCCCCTTTGGGGGGATGTAACACAAGACATGCATAATATGAATAAACAGTTGCAGACCTTTCAAATGATGTCACACGACTGGTGTTGTAAAGAAATTAAAAATGTGCCCCCCTCTGGGGGCAGAGTGGGGGGGACACACAAGACATCCATAATATGAATAAGCGGTTGCAGACCTTTGAAATGATGTGTCACACGACTGGTGGTGTAAAGAAATTAAAAATGTGCCCCCCTGGGGGGGCAGAGTGGGGGGGTGACACACAAGACATCCATAATATGAATAATCAGTTGCTCCAAATAATTAAAATAAAAATTAGCTTTAATTCTACATGCATTAATTGCACAAATATCCAAAGTTAGGGATTATTAAAATGGTCTAAGGTTGTAAAAACTATACGCGAAATTAAAATTTACTCCAAAATATTTGATTAATGCTTAATTTCTAAAAATCATAAGTCTGTTTCTTTGCGATATTCAACTAATTTACAACAGTCATTTTTATCCGCGATATTCAATGTTTTTAAATGGCCTGCCCTTTGATTTTTGTCAGAATGATCTCGTATTTTAAAGGGCTTAAAAACGAAAATGAAGCGCCAAATACCTATAAAAAAATATGTATGTTATGGAGAAAATTACAATTAACCAGATTTTCATTTTTACAACCTTCTAAAAATTCAGATTTTTCGTTAAAAAAAAAAAAAAATAAATAAATAAATTAAAAAAAATAATAATAATTAAAAATGACCATTTTTTCTATTGAAAAGCATTGAAGTAGCTAAAAAAACAGCCTACTACCTATCACAGCCCCCTCATTATTTACCAAAATTTCACTTTGTATTTTTGAAGAGTCATGCGCATTAAGTTTCCCCTCCTGTGTCTTACTCCGTGGATCACGGATGTAATTATTTGTGGTGCCAATTATAAAAATAATCTGTTACAAATGAATGTGAGCTTGCTGGCCGAATGGTCAGAGTGCTGAGCTTGCACCCAGACGATACGGGTTCGAGACCTACGCGGCCCAAAAGTTGGTTTGTTTTTTTTGGTTGCTTTTTATTAATAAATAGGACATTTTTATTAAAGGTAAATTTTATATTTATAATACAGAAGCACATGTATTTCTATTATAATAATAAAATACTTATTTAATTACGAGAAAATGAGATTTTTGCGGAGAGAGTTTTAATATTCTAATTATTCTTTTAATATTCTAAATATCGTTCCAAAGTGATTTATATATATATTAAGCAAATGAAAAAAAAAAGTTTTCTGCGAAAATATCCGTATACGCATAAAATAATTATTATTGTTCTTCTTCTTCTTTTTTTTTTTTTTTTTTTTTTTTTTTTTTTTGAAAATTTTAGAAGTAAGTTTTTATTGAGATTAGGATGCAAATATAATGCATGCGTGGATATTTTACGGTGTTAAAATCAAAATGGAAAATATTATAAAAGCAAAATGTAAAAGATATACATTTTTTTAAATTAAGAATATCTGCATACATATATTTTAAAGAGGTGAAATATTTGGAGTTTGCCTTCTAGTTTTGTAATGAATAAAGTATGATTAGAATGTTTATAATTTTTCTATTGAAAGTATAAATAAGTGTTTTGCTTATACTAACATAATTTCGGATGTCGTTTGTTTCTCATATTTTATGACATATTTTGGCCTGTTATCCACACGGTATTAAAATATACAATCATTAAATAAGAAATATAGACATACTAAAACTTCTTCTGAAAAATTATCTAACTAACAATGCAAATTCCATTGAAATCAATCCAGTATTATAGATTACAAATCAATCTTGTAATATGTGGATACACGGCCATCGCTAAGACTTTTTATTAATGGGGGAGAAAACCTTAAATTGTCAAGTCAAATTTTTATATTCGCCGACTCGTTTTATAATTTTGCCAAGTTAACGCATTTTGAAAATGTAATACAGTTCTTATGTGTAAAAAAATTAATAATATTCCCAATTAGAGTTGTAACTTTTACAAATTCTATCAAAAATGGAAAATGCATTGCAGTTTTTATTAAATTTTAATTAAATTTGACATAAAAGTTTTAAATTTGCAGAGTGTAACAACATTTGTGAATGTTTTGGGAGGCTCCCCCTGTCCCCCCCCCCCTTAGCTAGTCCCCCGTGTGGATATCTCAACCTTGGTTTATCAACAGCATTCTATTTAATACGAAAAGTATAAAGCAACTGATAAATGATTTTTAAATAAATAAAAATAAAATTATTAAAAAACTTAAATCACCAATTGTTAAATTGTATCAGTCAACCTACCAACTTTTACTATCAAACAAAGTGCAACCAATAACAGATAAGCACAAAACGCACAATCACGTGATCAAATCGTCCGTCAGTTTTATTTGCGTCGCGCGCGTCAGCTTTGAGCATGGTTGGTTGTCATATTTTAAATGCTGATCGGGCTTAATTGCATGAAATAGGTCACGTGATACTTTCTGGAATATTTTAAATTTTATTTGAGGGGTCATAGGTATGTATTTCCGTTACGAGAATCATGTTTTGAAAGGATAAAGGGATATAGTATTTGTATTTACCAATTCTGAACCATAAAAATAATGCAATAATTGAATAACTTTAAAATTCTCTTCTTCGATAGCACATACTCCAAGCAGAATCTTCTGAGCGCGCGCGCACAAAAAGAGTGTCTTTTTGAACACGGCCATTCTACCTAGGACGTGTTCATCACAACTTACCGGTCACTTATCGATTGTAAATAAGGTCAAAATAAATATCAAGGCGAAGTGTGACGTCAGCTACAATTCAACTGGATAGTTTTCATTGGTTCCACAATTCGTTGTCGTACTGCCCTACAATCGCTCGGTAACATTGGTTACTTTGGTAAGTTGCGCTGAAGCTGAACACACCCCTACTATCATTCTTTACTGCTTGGTTATTTTGGAGCATGCGCAATCAACTAGCATGTGTGTAATATTTTTTAAGATTGTCTTGTCTGTATGGATTAAAAGGAGTATGCGTGAAGTGTTATGTTGTTGATTCACGTATTAAAAAAAGTGAAACATTATTTATTTTAGAGTGATAGAAAATATTTTATTAAAGAAAATTGTGATTTTTTTCCAATGGAACTTCCTTTTGTTTACAAAGTGCTGTTGGGTTATTTTAATAAGGAACGACATGCTTTAAATTGTTATCCGGTAAGTGATCATAAAAATCCCAAATATGTTTCTACGTGATCTATAATTTGAATTATTAATTACCTTGAAAGGCTTACCATTTCACAGGAACTTTTAGTTTAAATATTTAATACATTATTTACTAATTAGTAGTTTTATTTTAGGTATCGTTTAAGCGTGATCCAATTTAACTATTTTACGGTTTACTGCATACTCCCTTATCTAAAATATTTATATCAATATTGTTTAGCGTTTAATTATTTAATTTTGAAACTCATTTTCGAAAAATCAATATCTAAGCCATTTCAATGAATGTTATTTTACAATATTTTTTTTACTATAGGTACATTTATTTTATGTAAAATATATATTTATATATAATGCATTTCTGTGAACAGAGAATAAATCTATTTAACATTTCTTTATAATTTATTAGTTCTTCTTGATTTTAGCCCAATCAAATGAGCTATATTACGTTTTTATGCTACTATTGCTATGTAATATGCTATTATTGTGCAGTGCAAGTACTAATCTATTCTTTAGCATGCCCCTGTAAACTATAAATACTGAAGGGGAACATGGTGAAATACTTAAATGCAGTTTTTAGAATGAACAAATAGAAAGTGTGTTTGAAATTTCCCATTACATATATAATTTAGGTACTCAGTGCTGTAATTGGAAAAAAATATTTGTGGGAACTCGCCTTTTCATGGAGAAGATGTTGTTGGTACTGGATTTTTGCTAATTTAAAAGCCAATTTAAATTGTTTAGCCAAAGGCTGACTTTCTTAAAAATTAACAGTTATAATTATTATATTTTTATAGTATTGTAGTTTATTTTCATCCAATAAGGATAGAGCAGCTGATGTCACTCAGGGCAGAACCTCTGCCCCCTGAATACTTGGCATGACCCTTGTTACAAAAATGTCGGTTGCCGAAGGCAGATTATTTTCAGCATGTATGTGTTCTCTTTGTTTTGGTACTAATATTTTTTTCCACTTTGTTTTTCGGAAATTAAACAAGTCCAAGAAATGTTTTGTAAAATTAAATACTGCAGTCAAAACTTAAGGGGCTGTACACATTTTAAAAAAATCAATCTTCGGCAGTCACCATTTTTGTGTCAGGATTCAGGCCAAGTACTCAGACAGTGATGACAGTACGATAGCTTCAAAACATCTGATTAATCAAAATATCTTTTTTCTTGGTGAGAGAAAATGTATCTGCTTAAAATTAGCATAAATTATCATTTAGCTTGCAAAAGAAATAGTTTGCGTTGCATATAGATGTGTGTGTGTGTTTTAAATAAAATAACAAATCAAAAGTTTCTGGGAACGGAGTTACCACACATCACATCCAATCACAGCACTGTGAGTACTGTCTAGGGGTGTCAAATTCTAATTATGCCCCAAATGCAATTTTCTCTTTGCACTAAAATGATTGCCAATCGAGAAATTCTGCTTTTGGAGTAATAAAAACTATATTTTGAAGCAGGAAAATTAGTTTTTAGAACAGAAAAATTCACTTCTGGCATGAACTTTTTTTTGTGTCCCTTTGACAAAATTTGCATTTTTTTTATTTTTTGCAATCTTGATGACATTTTTTGTTTTATCGTGATTTTTTGACAACAGTTGCCTTTTTTCAGGATCTTTTCATGAAATTTTTCGCTTTTCGCAAATCTGTTGACAAAGTTTTTCTTTTCTTTCTTTTTTTTTTTTTTTTTTTTTTAATTTTTTGAAGAAATTTTGCTTTTTTGGGATTTTGTGACAAAATTAGCCCTTTTTTGCGATTCTTGGCAGAAATTAGTTTTTTTGTGATTTTTTAACGAAGTTTGACGTTTTATCGTGATTCTTTGATGAAATTATGTGTCCTGTGAGACGTTTAAGAACTATCTTTTGCGTAATTTATGTGCTATAGTGTATCCACATCATTGCTGAAAAGCTGAGTTTTTTCAAATATGGGACAAGAAGGGTGCTATTTTTTTGACTGAGCGACAAGAGGGGTGCTAGTTTTTGAATGAGGGACAACAGGGGTGTTAGTTTTTAAACTAAAAGGCGGTAGGGGCAGAGCGCCTCCTGAAACCCTCTGGGGTAAACTCTGCAAATGAATCTTGCAGCGGTAGGGTAGACAAAAAACACTATAATTCTGGAATTAAATATATACTATACACATTTCTATAAGAGCACAGTCTCAAAAATGTTTGTAGAGTAAAATGCTAGAAACTTTAATCGAGCCTATAATAACACTAAGAAAAAACATGGAAATCAGCGATATTGCTATGTTTCTTTTAGGAAGTGAAAATACGCTATGACTTATTTTGAATGACTGAATTTAAATTTTATAAAAAGTACAAAAAAAAGGTAAGTATAATAGTGATCAATCCATTCAGATAGTTCCAGAAAGATAGTCTAAAGGTATAGGTCTGCATGGCCTGTGGCCCATACCTGACAGAATGCTTCTAAATTTTCTAATGGGCCGGGCTGACAAACAGAATAAACGGGTTACACAGTTTCAATAAAAGGTTAAATTACACAGTTTCAAGAGTTACAATGTTTTTTAACTTTCTCTTTTTTTTCTTTTATTCTAAACCACATTAATTTTTTAATGAATCTTTATTTGAATGTTGAAAGTCTAAAAATCTAAGTAATCATTAATGTTGCTAATGTGTATTTCCTGTAAAATGTAATGTAAAATCATTCCATAGATATGGTTGCAGTATTCTTTAAAGGAATCTTAATTATAAAATAAAAATCTTATTTTTTTAGAAATAGTAAAAATTGTGTCGGGTCGGGCCTAAAAATAAAAAATATAAACGGGCTAGACCAGGCCGGAAAAACTTCGGGCACAGGCCTGGAAATTCTGGCCTGTACAAATTTCTATCTGAAAGTGCTTTCATAGATGGAAATCATGCTCAATTTTTTTTTTTTTGTTTTTTTATTTGTGCTTGAACTTTCATGCGTATGTATTTCTTAAATGTTGGGGGAGATAAGGTGTTTATTTTTCTGTTGCTTCTTAATCATTAAAAAGATCTATTTCAATACTTTATAAACAATAACTACAAATCATGCAAATATGCATGATTAAATTTTTAAAATACATTTCTAGTTTCAGAGTTTCCCCCAGGTTTAAAAAGGGGCAAGACGCTACTTTTCTGAAAAGGGCACTTTTTATATTCTTCAGGGCAGTGGCACCGACTTCCGGGTCTGCTGCGCAGATCCTGAAAAATATCTGCAAAACCTGCAACATCTTGGCAGACCCTGCAAATGAAAAATGCAGGCATGAGATTTTTTTCGCGGATGAGCGATTTTCCACTTTTTTTTTGATTTTTTGCTGCTTTTTGCAAGAGTAATTTGTTCTGAAATTAAAAAAAAAAAAAAAAAAAGTCATCAATCCAAAAATTTGGAGATAAGATCGCGAAAATCTCAAATTTCGTCAAAACATTGGTTAATAAACATGAACAGTGTCGAAGAAGAGCGGGGGAAAAATTGCTAATTTCATCAAAAGATAGTGGGAAAACGCCTATTTTGTCAAAAGGTCACGAAAAAATGTCAATTTTGTGAAAGGATCATGAAAAAAACATGAAAATCGTCAAAAGATCTTTGAAAATTTCGTCAAAAAGTAGCGTGAAAAACGCGCATTATGTAAACAAATGAAAGAAAAAAATGCGAATTATTTTCTAAGATAGTGAGACAAAGCGCAAATTCTGTTAAAGAATTGAGAGAAAAATGTGGATTTTCGCTAAAGATCGCAGAAAAATGTGAATTTTTTAAATAATAGCGGAAAAAATGAATTCTTTCAAAAAATCGCAAAAAAAAAAAAAAAAAAAAAAAAAAACCCCACAAAAGCCGAATTTTTCAAAAAGTTTCGAGAAGATAGTGAATTTTGGCAAAAGATCGTGCAAAAGACGCGAATTTCGTTCAAAGATAGCAGGAAAAAAGTGAATTCTGTCAAAGAATCGTGAGAAAAACGCAAATTTCGGCAAAAGGTTTCGAGGAAAAATGCAAATTTCGACTAAAGATCACGAGTAAAACGCAAACTTTGGCAAAAGATCAGAGGAAAATCGAGAATTCTAGCAAAAAAACCTCAGAAAAATCACAAATTTTGAAAAAGATCACAGAAAAGACGCAAATTTTGTTAAAAAAAAAATAGCGGGAAAAACACTAAGAATAGCGGTAAAAAACTAATTTTGTTCATACATAGCACCGAAGAAGCTATTTTTCTTTGAAAAAATCTTGAGGAAAATGGAAATTTTGCAAAAAAGATCACAGAAAAAGACACTAATTTCGTCAAAAAATAGCAAGAAAAACACAAAGAATCGCGGAAAAACTCAAATTTCGTTCAAAGATAGCAGGGAAAGACGCGAATTTAGGAAAAAGATTGCGAGAAAAAATGCAAATTTTGACAAAAGATCGCGAAAAAATGCTAATTGTGGCAAAAGATCAGAAAAAAATCGCTAATTTTAGCAAAAACCTCAGAAAAATCGTGAAAAAGACGCAAATTTCTTAAAAAATAGCTGGAAAAACGTAAAAATTGCGGGAAAATCTCTACTTTTGTTAAAGATAGCAGAGAAAAAGCTATTTTTCTTTCAAAAGATCTTGGAGAAAATGCAAATTTCGGAAAAAGATCACGAGAAAAACGTTAATTGCGGCAAATGATCACGGAAATTCGAATTTTGGCAAAAGATTACGGGAAAATATACTAATTTTGTCAAAAAATAGCAGTAAAAACGCAAAGAATTGCGAAAAAAACTCAAATTTAGTTCAAAGATAGCAGGGAAATTTTTTTTATCAAAGAATCGTGGGAAAAACACGAATTTCGGCAAAAGGTTCCGAGGAAAAAGGCAAATTTCGACTAAAGATCACGAGATAAATGTAAATTTCGGCAAAAGATCGCGAGAAAAATGCAAACTTCGGCAAAAAATCAAAGGAACATCACGAATTTCGTGAAAAAAATAACTGGAAAAAAGTAAAAAATGGCGGAAAAACCTCTAAATTCCTTTAAAAATAGCAAAGAAAAAGATATTTTTCTGTCAAAAAATCTTGAGGGAAATACAAATTTCGCAAAAAGATCACGAGAAAAACGTAAATTGCTGCAAAATATCGCGGAAAAATTTGAATTTTGGCTAAAAAATCATTGAAAAAGATGCAAATTTCGTCAAAAAATAGCAAGAAAAGCGCAAAGAATCATGGAAAAAAACTCAAATTTCGTTCAAAGATAGCAGGGAAAGAAAAATTTTATCAAAGAATCGTGGGAAAAATGCGAGTTTCGGCCAAGCATCACGAAAAAAAACTCTAATATCGGCAAAAAGATTGGGGGAAACGCAAATTTCAGCAAAAGATCGCGGAGAGAATGCAAATTTCAGCAAAAAAAGGGAGAAAAATGCAAATTTCGGAAAAAGATCGCATAAAAGAATGCAAATTTTGGCAAAAGATCGTGGAAAAAAAAAGCTTAGCTTGCCATATTTATTAACTGATATTTTGATTAAAGCATGGGAAAATGTGCACTGCAAAACTACCAAAGATTGCTGTGTAAAATTATTTGCATAAATTGTTGATCCCCCCCCTCTTCTCCTTGAAACAATGTAGCATTTGAACAAAAGTATATAAAAAAATTGTGAATAATATAATCTTATTCAATGTAGCAGATGTCTAAACACAAGCTATTTTAAGTAATTTCTCATTTTCCCGTCTCACGCGCTTTTCCTCTTTTTAAATCTTTTTGCGACCTCATGCTTGAAAATGTGTTTAAAATATCACTTAAAACCCACGCCGCTGACCTTTTTTCCTTTTTTTACATTATTATTCACGACTATACCGATTATCGGAGAATCGAATCAGTTGACCGTCACATCACATATACGTATTGTGATCAAGGGTGCAAGTTTTCCGTCCAACAAGACAGAATTTTGATTTTTTAAAATTCCCAAAGATGGAAAAAGAGTGAAAAAATCTCCGAGGACGGAATAAGAGTGGAAAAATCTCCAAGGATGAAAAAATAAAGTGTTTTTTAATTTTTCAGGATTCACATAAAAATGTTTAGGAACCGGACTTAAAATAACTCCACTTTTTGGCAGACCCAGCTTTGGAACCAAAGTTGGCTCCTATGCTTCAGGGCACTTTTTTGGTTTTTAGGGGCACTTTTATAGCATTGAACCTAGAATTTAGTGGTTCTAAAAATCGTGGGAATACAGAAATTTCATCAAAAAATCCAGAAGAAAATCCAAAAATTTCATCAAAAAATTGAAAAAAAAAAAGAAGAAAAAAGGTAAATTTTGTTAAAAGATCACGAAAAAATGGCAAATATTGTTAAAAGATTGCAAAAAACGGCCGATTTTGTTAGAAGATCATAAAAAAAAAACAGGTGTTGTTAAAAGATCACTAAAAAAGGCAAATTTCGTGAAAAGATTGTGAAAAAAAACGGCAAATTTGTAAACAGAATTGTGCGGGGGGAGTTGGCATCAAATTCTAATTTTGCCCCGAGTGCAATTTTCTCTTTGCACGAAAATTATTGTGCCTCAGGAAATTCTGCTTTTAGAGCAATAAAAACACAATTTTGAAGCAGGGAAATTAGTTTTTAGAAAAGAAAAATTCATTTCTGCCATTAATTTTTTTTTTTTTTTTTTTTTTTTTTTTTTTTTGTGCAATTCAGACTGTTGACAAAATTTGCATTTTTGCAATCTTTTGACGAAATCTTCCTTTTTTTTTTTTTTGATATTTTGACGAAATTTCGCGAATTTTTGGGAGAAATTTGCCGTTTTTTGCGGATTTTTTGACAGAATTTACTGATTTATTGTGATTTTTTGACGAAATTTGTCTTTTTTTTGTAAATCTTTTGACGAAAATTGACGTTTCTCGTGATCTTGTGGCAAAATCTTCCGTTTTATCGCGATTTTTCGACAAAATTTCTCGGGTTTTCACGATCTTTTGAGGAAATCTGCTGCTTTTAAAGGGATTTTGTAACGAAATTAGATATTTTTTCGTGAATCTTGCCGGAAATTTTTCGTTTTTTCACGATTTTTTAACGAAATTTGCCATTTTTTGCGATTTATTGACGAAATTATGCCTCCTGTGGGGCGCGTAAAAGCTATTTTTTGCATTCTGTCACCGATTTTTTGTGAAATTTACATACTATAGCGCGTTCGCATCATCGCTGAAGGTCTGCATTTTTTCAAATGTGGGGCAAGAAGGTTATTATTTTTTTGAATGAGTGACCAGTGGGGTGCTAGTTTTACGATGAGGGGCAAGAGGGCAGATTTCATCAAAAGATAGCGAAAAAATGCAACATTCGTCAAAGGGAACCTCTCTTCCCTTCCTTCCCCCAAAAATAATATTACGGGGAGTTCATTTTTCTGTTCAACAAACTAATTTTCCTGCTTCAATATATTTTTTCTTCTTTGCTGCTCTTAAATCAGTTTCTGACAGCTCCAAATCTTTCTGAGTGAGTGCAATTCCTGAAAGCAGCCATTCATTAAACAAAAAGTATCCCTTTAATCAACAAAGTATTCATTTTTTAAGAAAGTCACTTTCGATGAATTTGACTTGCCCCTTTTATTAAAGAACAATAGTGATACTTCTTTTTTTTACACTTAAATAAGTATTATTTTATGATTAAATTTGTATCTTGCACATTTAATATACAGAAAAATAATATTAGTTATAAAAATTAAATATAAATTTATTAAATTAATTAGAAGTTTTATTAATTATTATTAAAACAATAATTAGACCTGTGACAAAAATAATTAGCACCGGTAGGGGGTAGGGAACTTACCGCCAGTAAAAAATTGACAGCATAAAAGTTTTTTTTTACACATTTTGCAGAATTATTCTGAATTGTTGATAAAAATTGCTTCAGTGATATTTTTTTATGTCTATATTCTAATAATTCTTTAAATAGCACATAACATAATGGTGGATTTAAAAAAAAATTTCTCCCTCCCATACAGCCAAACTCCCCTCCATTTATAAATGTTGGTAGGGAGACTCCCCTCCTTCGAAAAATTGAATTTCAAGCCCTGTAATGGGATTTTATTTCTAAAAAGTATAATAACAGGAAACCCTCAAAAGGGTGCTGCGTTGGACAGCGCTGCTTTGCACTTTTGACTGTTTGTAGCAAGAAATATGATTGACTGGTGCTTGAATGAGGGGTTGATATCTCCCAGGTATGAATGTCCTAGGTGTGAAAGACACGCAGCTGAGAGTGAATAAGAACATGAATGATGGTTATGAATGATGTTGTAGAGTGGAAGGTGGAGATAATAAGCATGAAATAATTCAGAGTGTAAGGAAAGGTACGTGGTCTTGAATGACAGGGACGCGTTATAGCGCATGAAATATGCAAGAAATCGGCAGCAGAATGCAGAAAAATAGCTCTTACGCGTCCCACAGGATGTGTAATTTCATCAAGAAATCACAAAATAACGGTGACTTTTGTTAAAAAATCTCGAAATAATGACTATTTTCCGGCAAATTTCGTCAAAAGATTCGTGAAAAAATGGCTAATTTTGTCACAAAATCTAAAAAAAAAACAGCAGATTTTTGAAAAGATCGCAAAAAAACAACTTTCATCTAAAAATTGCAATAAAACGGGAAATTTTGTCAAAGAATTCACGAAAAGCAGCAAATTTTGTCAGAATAGCGATAAAACAATAAAAGATTGTAAAAATGACACCAAATTTCATCACAAAATCTTGAAAAAATGGCAGATTTCCTCGTAAGATCATGAAAAAAAACCCGGTAAGTTCTGTCTAAAAATCGCAATAAAGCGTCAAATTTTGTCAAAAAACAACATAAAACAATAGATTTATCAAAAGATCACGAAAAATGGAAAATTTCATTAAAAAATTCGCAAAAAAACAAATTTCATCAAATGATCGAGATAAAATTTATATTTCGACAAAGGGACACGGAAATAAAAAGTTAATGCCAGGAGTGAATTTTCCTGTTCTGAAAACTAATTTTCTTGTTTCAAAATTGTTTTTTTTCTTTTTCAAAAAACAGATTTTCCTGCTTCATAATCCGATTTTGACTGCTCCATACCTTTTTTAGTAAATGTGACTCCAGAAATTAAACAAAAAGTACCCCTTTACTCAACAAAAGTATTCTTTTTTTCAGCAAAAATGTCTTTTTCAATGAATCAGTCTTACCCCTTTTTAAAAGAAATGCTAACAATAGTGACACTTGTTATCTTCTACACACAAATAAGCATTATTTTGTAATTGAAATTGTATCTTGCACATTTAATTTTTAAAAAGTGATGATAATTTCTCTTAATAGTTTAAAAGGAATTAATATTGGTTTTAATTTTTTATTTATTATTGCTATTAAATTTTTAGTTATTTTTAAAACAATAATTATTGCATTTTATTTTTCTTTTGCAAATGAACAAGTTCAATTTTTGCGTCGAAAAGTATGACTTATTATTTGTAGGGCCTGCTTTTGTAAAAAATGGACTCAGAATTTTAGAAGTCCTGGGTCCCAGGGACCCAGGATTTTTAATAAGTCCAGCAGCATCACTCAATGAGTAAAATGGATGGTTTATGTAAGATTGTGAAAGTGTGCATGTGGTTGGAAAATCATGTGGTTTGGTGAAAGTATTGTATGGAGAAATATTGCATGGCTGATTTGAATGTAGCATGTATTACTGCAACTGATTGGTATTCTTTTTGTAAGGAAGTATGTCAGACTGTGATTATGGAAGTTAGTGATCGTTTAGGTGACTTGGGAGTGATGAGAAGTTTGTAAAGATGAAGTGTGAAAGGGAAATGGGTGTTTGGAGGTATTGAAAGAGGGATGAATATATGTATTTTTTTGTATTGTTCCAAAGTGAGGTAAAGAGTATTTACTTCCTGTGATTGAGGAATGGGTATTGCTGGGGACCATGATCATTTCAAATTATTGGAAGGCCTATGATTGTCTGGAGGATGAACGATATCAGCAGAGGCGGATTACCCATTAGGCTGAGTAGGCTGAAGCCTAGGGGCCCAGAAGAAAAGGGGGCCCGGTGCTAAAATTTTCCTTATATAAAGAACAAGAAAATATTCTTTTACACTGGTCGGACATTAATACAAAAGACAAAAGATGTGCAAAATTCTTTGTCATAATCTTTTATGTTTTAATCATCAATGATTTATGAGTTACTGAAGCAAGCATGTGTTTTAATTTTTCCAGTATATACCACTTTGAAGGAGTGAAAAAGCACCCTCAGAAAGTCAAGCCTAGGGGCCCGGGTGGTAGTTAATCCGTTTCTGGATATCAACATGTAAACGTAACCACAGTCTGCATTACATGCACCCTGAGACTGGCACCAGCACAAATTCCATAGAAGGCACCTGGTCGGCCATCAAATGTTTTTTGCAGAGTATCCCACACAAAACATAATATTTTGAATCTTACTTAGCTGAATAGGATATGGAAGAAGAAACACAACCACTCAATGAGTGAAGCGACTTTCTGACAATTCATTCTCAACATCATAGGTGTACACTCTGTGGCCAAGGGATCCTCCACCCACGGAAAATCAGTAATTAAAATTAAAAAAAAAAGCGGAGGGGGGGGGGGTTGCAGCTCTTCTAATAAGAGCAAAACATTGGCTCTAGGTTAATAATTTTTTTTTTTAAATAATTTTTTAAAATACATATTCTTTTAAAAAATGTATTTTAGTAAAATTTTGCATTTTTATTTTACATTATTTTTGTTTATTTTGATTGCTGCAATCTTAGATAGTGCGTTTTTGCATAGTACTGTTTCTAATTTCCACATTTAATAGTCCTTTTAACTCTTTTAGATGCACTTATATGTTCTTTCTTCCTGAAATTTTGTGTTATATTCATCATGAATTCTTTGCTCGCTTCAACTATTAATGGAGGCTTTAATAACCAGCAGGTAATATATATATATATATATATATGTGTGTGTATTATTATTATTTTTAAGTTAAAATTAAATATTTTCTAATAGTAATCAGATCTGCTTATGTTTTCTGGATGGTTTACATCCAGAGCTTAAAGTGACCAATACATTACAATATTTGGTGTGCAGTATTAAAAATTTGGAAAATATTGATTTTGAATTTAAAAATTACATAATTCATCTGATGAATGTTTGTGCTAACTCTTCATCAGCAGCAAAAATATCTTCCAAGTTTGATTTCATTCACAATAAGCTACAAAGTCAAATAAAACATTTAAAAGGTTTTTATATATCTTTCATCAGAGCGAATTTTTTGAGAGTCCAAATAAAATAGTTTCGGACAATCAAGGTTACTGATATTAAATAGGCTTCGTCCCATTCTTACACACCAGGGCCAAAACTAAAGGAGGGCACGTGTCCCGGGCACCACCAGAACAGAAGGTGAAGGGGAGCCAAATTAAGATTTTGTTTGGTGTGTTTGATACAAAGAATGCATATATGTGGAGGGTAAAAGGGGAGGGGGTGCCAAAATCCATGTTTGCCCCGGGCGCGAAAAAGGCTAGTTATGGTGCTGTTACATACTAAGTACATACAAAATTTTAAGACTCTATCTCAATTTGTTTGGGAGATAGAGCGGTTACAGACGGACGGACGGCAAATATGTTTTTTGGAATCTCCAGTGTCTAAAATGTGCATATCTGTCAAAAAAAAAAAAAAAAAAAAAAAAAAAAATTAAAATGATTGCAAGATTTACCTTATATTACCTGTGATGGGTAAGTAAAATAAAATAAATAAAAATTCAATAATCATAGGGGACAAAATTCACTACAAGTGATTTAAAAGTTGTGACGAACTGGAATTACCTCCTGAACAGCAAAAAAAAATTACAGTGGAACATGAAAGTGATAGGTTGCCACAAATTCAAAAATCACAGCAAAATTAAATTATTTAGGCTAAAAGTTTAATAGTGAATTTCTTTTACAAATCTTTAAAAAATGCCACAGAACACAAAAAAAACTGTAAAAATCAGAAAAATTCTATAAAATCACATCTGTAAACATTATTGTAAAGTTTCTTTTATGGGCTAAAAGATTAAAGTTGGATTCTTCTTACTATTATGGAAAAAAAATCACCATAAAATTACAAAAAAATTGAATAAAAAAAATGTTATTGTGATTTTTTTTATCGTAAAAATATTCTGTTATTAAAGTATCAGTTTTTGACCAGGACTGTTAAAACCAGTTTTAAGCATGGTTAACCATCACCTTTGTTTAATATCAATTCAATGCTGCCAGCACTTATTTTAGTCATTACTGATGCCGAAAAATCGTTAACATTTTGTTTTTGTTATTTGTGTGACTAAAAATTAAGAAAATTTATTTTTATTATTTCTAATAAAATATTTCTAACTATGGTAATTAAAGTGTAAAAATATAAGGAAAACTCCTTATATATTCAGGGAAAGTATTGGAATCCTTAAAAAAGGTAATACAGAATCTGATACTTTAATAATGGAATATTTTTAGGAGTAAACAAAAAAATCACATTAACATTTTTTTATTCAATGTTTTCTTGAATTTTATGGTGATTTTTTTTTTCCATACTAGTAACAAGAATGCAATTTTAATCTTTTAGCCAAAATGGAAACTTTACACAACAATGTTTACACATGTAATTTTATAGCAATTTTCCTGATTTTTAGAGTTTTTTGTGTTCTGTGGCATTTTTTAAAGATTTGTAAAAGAAATTCACTACTAAACTTTTAGCCTAATATAATTCAAATTTGCTGTGATTTTTGAATTTGTTGCAATCTATATCACTTTTTCATGTTCAACTGCAATTTTTTTGACATTCAGAAGGTAATTCCAGTTAGTCACAACTTTCAAACTACTCTTACAAGGAAGGTCTCCATACTGGGCATACTCAGAATTTTTTGAAAAAATTACAAATTAAACTACTTATGTAGGTAATAAAGGATCAGCAAATTTAGCGGCGGAATTATAATAGGAGATATGTAAAAAAATAAAATACTGTGGAATAATTGGCATGAAAAGCTGAAAGCGATGCGCGATTTGGCGAGCAGGGCATTTCCTCACCAAAAGCAGACGATTTTATCGAATCTGAAAATTGATTTTAATTGACTTGCAGAATCTGCAATATTTAATGAATTTAAACTTAAACCATAGAAAAATTTATTATTTTTTGTTATTATTTTGTATTATACATGTTGCTAGTTGCTATAACTATTTAATTTTATTATTAAAAAAATATTTGTGTGTATCATGATTTGCAAATATCTATTTTAAGTTATAGGAAACCTGAAATTTCTTTTCAATAACTCAATTTATTTCTTTTATATTTTGAAAGTTACTAAAATTTACTTTCCCTCTAAGTTAACTTTTAAGATTTTGTTTTAGTATCGGAAATATTAAACCATTTTCTGTTTTTGTTTAAAATAACGGTTTTGAGAATGAACACATATAATGTTGTTTTGATGCTATTTAAAGAATATATGGAAAGGAATATAAGGTTGACAAATTTTACCAGGGCCGTAACTACCGCCGGGGCAACCGGGGCACTGCCCCGGGGCCCCCAAGCCTGAGGGGCCCCAAACTGATGTTTAAAAAAAAACTATTGATTTTAGTTTCTAATCTAACTTCCTATAAAATGCCCAGCACAAACCTATAAGTTAGTAATAAAAAAAATCAAAGTGCTAGAGTAGAGGTTTTTGCATGCCCGTCAATAAACTCCTTACGCTTGGCATGCAAAAGCAGTTCTAGAGCAGCCAGCAGAATGTGGAGTCGAATGTGTCATGTCGCATCAGCATGTTTGCTGAACCCACCGAAGCTAGTATAAGGAAGAAAATATAGACTTCTAATCATTTGAATAATATAAAAAGCATCTAAAAAATTCTAGAAAAACTTTCTTCTTATCTATACTAATAAGTTAACAAAACGCTCTGTTTGTGCATGTCTGAGATGAGTAGCAAAATCTACCGCATGTAGAAGTCTGAAATTTTAGGTGAAGATAGTCCAAGACAGATCCTGATGCACCTGAGGTTCAGATCTTTAATATTTTAAGGGTCAGGGGCCCTGGGCCCCATATAATTTTTATGCGCCAAATTGTTAATAGCTTGACTCCTTTTTATCTAACCTTCTTCGTTTTAAGGCACCTTTCTCCTTTTAGATATTCTCTCCTTTCTACTTTTCAGTTATGACCCCTGGACCCTTGGGGCCCGTTTTAGGGTCCCTATAAGTCTTTGTGATAATAAATTGTTAATAAATTGCTTCCATTTAATTCGATCTTCATTTTTGGGATACCTGTTCCATTTAGATATTTTCAAATTTTTACATTCCATAAAGACACTGGGGCCCCAAGGTAATCATAGGGCCAACCAGGGCCCCTTGATTTTTTTGCACGCTAAACATTTATCACTCCCTAAATTTCTCACCTTCTCAGTGCAAAATTTTAATGCTGAATCTTGGACTCATAAGTCAGGACCAACACCCTGATATTTTTATTCGGGCCTGGGGCCCTTTTTGGGAACACTTACCCAAACAATTAGTGCATTTTGAAAAAAAATTATTATTACGAATAATTTATACTCTATGCTTAATTTTGACTAATTAAAGGTCTAAAGAGCTATGTACTAAAACATTTTAACATGTTTTTATAGTAGGGCACTAGTTGTATTTGTCAGTTGGCCCCTATGGGGCCCTCTATCATAGCTCCCTTAAAAATTGCCGGATTCACTAGCTTTTTTTTTCCTAACAACTTTTTATGTCCTCCAACTACGACATGAACAACAAAATTCCTTAGACTTCAGCTACCACTATTTATGAATATTAATAGCTTTCTTAGGGCCCTTGGTGCACTTCTTTAAAAATGATCCAAATTGCTTTCAATTTTATTCAACATAGTTTCAGCGTCTTCCCATTGTTTTAATAACTACAAAAATATTTTTATACCCAACTACATGCGAAATAAATTCCTGGCCTTTTGGGGCCCGGTACAGGCCCCCTTGAAGTTTTTGTAATAAAAAATTGTTAATAAATTGTTAATAAATTGCTTCCTTTTAATCTGATCTTCATTTTTAGGATTTTTTATTCATTTAGATATTTTAATGTTTTGACATTCCATACAAGACACTATGTTCTCCTGTGGAATCATAGGGCCCAGCTCAGGACGCCTGAACATTTTGTGAAATAAACATATTTCACTTCTTATATTTCTGATCTTATTAGTGCAAAATTTTAAAGTTGCCTGCGACTCTTCTTTCAGGACCAATCCAGGAAATCTGATGTTTTAATTCGGACCCTAGGGCCCATTTTTAAACATTTACCCAACCAATTGGTGCATTTAAAAATTATATTATTCCAACGAATAGTTCCTAGTATATGCTTAATTTTGACTAATTAAAGATTTAAAGCGCTATGTACTAAAATATTTTAACACGTTTTCATATTAGGGCCCTGGTTTTAACTGTCAGTTGGTCCCTACGGGCCCCCATATTATAGCTCACTTAAAAATGGTCCAATTCGCTAGCTTTTTTTTTTTTCTAACAACCTTTTATGTCCTCTAGCTATTATGAACATGAACTACACATGAACAACAAAAAATTTTCTCAAACTTCAGCTACCATTAATTTTGTTTATCAATTGCTTTCTTGAGGCCCTTGGTGCAGCTTCTTTAAAAATGAACCAAATTGCTTTTAATTCTATTTAATATAGTTATAGTGTCTTCCCATCATTTTAATAACTACAAAAAATATTTTTATACCCAAATACATGCAAAATAAATTTCTGGCCCCTTGGGGCCCGTTGAAGTTTTTGTAATAATAAATTGTTAATAAATTGCTTCCTTTTAATCCGATCTTGATTTTTAGGATTCTTTATTCATTTAGATATTTTAATGCTTAGACATTCCATATAAGACAGTTTGCCCCCTATATAATCACAGGGCTCAGTCCAGGGCCTATGAACATTTTGTGAGGCAAACATAGTTCACTCCTTAAATTTCTCCTCTTCTCAGTACAAAATTTTTAAATTTGAGTCTTGGACTCTTCTTTCAGGAACAAGATTCTCATATTTTCGTCCGCGGCCTAGGATTCTTTTTTTAAACATTTTCCGAATCAATTTGTGAATTTCGATAAAATTTTATTCAAATGAATAATTCATACCCTATGATTAATTTTGACTAATTGTAGATCTAAAGAGCTAAGTACTAAGACATTTTAACATTTTTCCTGTAAGGTCCCTCTTTTTTAATTGTCAGTTGGCTTTTTTTGGGCCCTTATTATAAATCCCTTAAAAATGGTTCAATTAACTCGCTTTTTTTAAACAACTTCTTAAATCCATCAACTATTAAGAAAACGTCATTGTCTAGCTACCACCAATTTTGAACATTAATCACGTTCTTCTGGCCGTATGTGCAATTTCTTTAAAAATGATCCAGATCGCTTGCAATTTTCTTTAACATAGCTTTAGCGTCCTTCCATTACTTTAATAACTACAAAAAATATTTTATATCCAACTACATGCGAAATAAGTTCCTGGCCCCTTGAAGATTTTGTACCATAAATTGTTATTAAACTGCCCTCTCTTAATCCAATTTTCATTTTTGGAACTATTTTTTCACTTAGTTATTCTCGTGTTCTTATATTCCATTTAAAAGCCTGAAACTCCCTATATCGTCCCAGTCAGGGACCTTGAAATTTTTGTTCTCCATGCATATTTTACCCACTCATTATCGCACCTTCTCAATGCATAATTTTAAAGTTGAGTTTTGGACTCTTTTTTTTTTTTTCAAGACCTACACCCTGATATTTTTATTGAAGTCCAAGGGCCTTTTTTAAAGTATTTACTATTTTTTGTGAATTTCTTTAAAATATTATTCTAACGAATAATTCATATCCTATGCTTAATTTTGACTAAATGTAGACCTAAAGTGTTAATTGTTTGTTTAAGGTTATCATAACGGGTCCCGGGCAATGCCGGATAGGTCAGCTAGTCTATTAATCTATATATATATATAAGAAAGTCTGGATTTCGTATTAATCACAGCACAAAAAAAACCGAACCAAAAATCTTGACAATTGGGGTAAAAATACTTCTTATAAAATGGAGTGCCGCTAAGAAGGGATTTTCGAAAATTCCACCCCTAAGAGGGTTTAAAAAAAAGAACGAACTTTAAAAAAATTCCTTAAAAATGGGATTTTGTAGTTATTTTTCAACTGATAACTTATTTTAGTTTATTTTTTCATGCTGAATCAAATGGTACTAAGCAAATTCTTTTAAATACAGTAGTTTGTGAGATACTTCACATTTTCCTAATTTGACGATGTCTTCGGCGTAAAAACCTGAAATTTTCAATCCTTATCTATATATATAAAAGAAAGTCTAGATTTCGTATTAATCACCGCGCACAAAAAAATCTACCGAGCCTAAAATCTTGAAAATTGGGGTAAAAAGGACAAAGACTTCTTATAACATCGAATGTCGCTAAGAAGGAATTTTCGAAAATTCCACCCCGAAGAGATGTAACAAAACAAACGAAATTAAAAAAAATTCCTTAAAAATGAGATTTTGTAGTTATTTTTCAATTGATAACTCTTTTTAGTTTATTTTTTCATGCTGAATCGAATGGTATTAAGCAAATTCTTTTAAATACAGTAGTTCGTGAGATACTTCACATTTTCCTAATTTGGCGATGTCTTCGGCGCAAAAACCTGAAATTTTCAATCTATATATATAAAAGAATGTCTGGATTTCGAATTAATCAACGCACAAAAAATTAATAAGATATAAAAGTTTAGTTTGATTCAAAGTTTCTTTAGAAAAACTGACCAGCGTAGCGGACGAAGGCTGTTATTAAATACATAAAATCGAAAAAAAAAATCACAATCAATCTTTCAAAAAGTTATTAAACAGAAATGAATGATTAAGTTACATATACTCAAAAATGAACATAAACAAAACGATCTTTAAAGTATTCAACCAATCAGAAATCTGTATTTTCTACCCTATGTTAGCTTCAGTGGGATCGGCAAAAATGACGTCGCCGCCAAGTGCCTTTCGAGTAGATTTGTCCAATTGTACGTTTTTTAGTCATTTTTGGGCTTATCATACTATGTACGTTTAAACAGTGGTGTGTGAAAAAAGAAACTGTGCCCGGGGCAAAATTTCAATTTACCCTCCCTGGGGGCCCCCCTGGAGGTTTTGCCCCGGGGCCCCTAAGTTTATAGTTACGGCCCTGTGTTTCTGACCTCTTATCCAGAGAAAAGTCAAAGAAGACTATTTGTCCAAGATCCCAGAGAGACGAACTTTTCTTATTTTCTGAGTCTTGATTTTTATATATGATGCTCAGGGAACTATTTCAATACTTTATATGTAAGCTCCCAGACCAATTGTATGGGCCAAACATCTTCCCAGACATAGATAAAGTGTCGCTATGAGTATGAGCGCGAGCGTGATAATTAGATAGTTTTATAACATAGCTTCATAAAACTTATGTTATTAATGGTCTAATGGAAGTTTTAGATAATAATTAAGCAATATTTGAATATTAATATCATTTTTAAAAGATTAATTAAAAGATACATATTTTGATAAGTGAAAATATTGGAATAAGTAATTCAAAATATTGGAATATTTCAAATTAATTCCCCTTTAAGTATTACCAATTCATAATTGACATTCAATAAAAAACATTGATTAAATTCAGACGATTTTATTTAAAATCAGTATTCTTTTTTCAGTTTATTTGCTTTATCATCTTAAAATGGATTACTTCTCCGTAAGTTGAGCTGAACGCGCTTCTTTTGTACATCTGGGAAGATGTTTGGTCCATGCAATTGGTCTGGGAGCTTACATAAAGTATTGAAATAGTTCCCTGAGCATCATATATAAAAATCAAGACTGAGAAAATAAGAAAAGCTCGTAGTGTTTTTACCTACCTTTGGTACCTGGTACCCGTAAATTGGCCGTCGCGTCGGTCCAAGCTAGCAGGTATCACTACGCTCATAGCACGTACTAACACTACTTTATCCAATACATTTTACTTGTGAGAAAATAAGTAACGTCTGGGGGCCCTGGGATCTTGCTCTATATCATTTGTTCGTTAACGATTACTTCTAAATACTTCTGTGTCGTACCACCTACATTCCATAAGACAATAAATTCTCTTCTGGAATTTCTTTTCATACTTTTAACTTATTCTAATCTAATTGATTAAAAAAATGTTTCCAAAACTCAAGTAAGTAGATACTAATATGCAAGTAAATATAATATCAACAGAAAGTAAAATTAAACCATAATTTACACTAAGGAAGCGTCTCATTTATATCAGACATTGGCATATGTTTTATGAATCGCTTTCTCTGATCTTAAAAGAAGTAAGGACAAAACGAATGTTAAATGTTTGTAATGTTTGTTAACTGTGAAAAAATAATTTTAAAATTATGTTTGAAGAATTAAAAGAAATGGTAGTCTAACCTTGATTTAATATTGCAGAGGCGGAATGTTTAGGTAGGGTAACTAGTTTTGAAGGTAAATGATGTTCGAAACATCCTTTAAAAACGTTCACTACGGATTAACAAGTTATTTGAAATTAAATTAACCTAACTTAAACAATTTATTTTAAAAATGACATTTTAAAAAGTTGAAGATGATTGATAACATTGATTTTTATTATGAAAATTGCTTTTAATCTGCTAACAGCATCTTATTTTTAAAATATCATTTAAATTAAAAAAATATCTTAATACGTAGCTGAGTTTGTATGCTGAAAGATTAAAAAACAACAATATACATGTTTCATAGATCACATTTTTCTATTTCGAGAAAAGTAAAGAGAAAAATACAAAAACGTTCAATGGAAAATGATAGTGACAATTTTAAAATTATATATGAAAAATTAAACAGCAACGAAAAAACACACATCAGACATGGATTATAAAACATTTCCTGCATGAACAGAATTTGGTTAAGAAATTTTATTTTTTCACACACTATATTACCAAAATAAACAATTTTCTAGAAGTCTGACTAATATAAAATAAGATTTTTTGATGTACGGTAGTAAATGAGATCATGTAAACACCTGCTTTTTCATAATCTGGAATTTTATCAATTTTGTTATGAATCAAAATAAGTCTAAAAGAATATTTTTCTGATATAAAGTATAACAAGCCAAATACAGCTTTATCCAGATTGCATCAAAAAGAAAATATTATGATAAACTTTGACAAAACTAAAATGATCATTTCAACATCAAATCATTACTCTTCAATTGTCTGCGAATCCTTTGAAAGTTTGCTTAGGAGTGATACTGTTTGTAATGACGTCATTTCTTATAATAATCCCACATTTTGGTATAATATCCTTGGTATTTCGATGGACTCCTCGTAATTTTGTTTGCGCACGCGGATTGTGTTTTAGTTTTGCTTTTTCGTTTTCTATTCTAGTCAATTATCTTTTTCCGTCCTTTGAAAATAGATGCGAGTGCATTCGAAAGATTTAAGGTACATAATAAATAAATAATATCTATTTTTCAAAGCCTTTTAAGTAATTATGTGTATATTTTAAGATTTACATTAATAACAAAGTGGACAAGACATTGGTATTAATACAGTGATTTGACTCATTGGACGGATACTATCACCCCTCTTATTTTGTAATAATAATTTAGACACTTTCTGTAGAGGCCAAATAATAAAAAACTTTTAAAAGTAAAAGGGGACAAGTTGGAAATTGCGCGTGAATCGTAGCAAATGAGGTGCGTTCGTACGATAACGAAGTTTTAAAATATTCAGATCTTGCTGATATAGTAGAGCGTACTTTGGATACAGTATAGTGGTCAAAATCTTTGTGTTCCTGTAAATATGCAGGGAGTAAATTTTATTATACTTCATTAACGTATATCTTATTCATAAAATATGAAGTAGTTTAATATAATTAAAGCCCGCCCCAAACAATGTTTCCCCGTATAACATTATTTAGTGGAATACATTTGTGTGGCCCTGTAATTTAATAATAAATATTCTTTGCATCACAGATTGTACAGAATGTATATTTTAGTACATACTTCATAGATTCATGTCAATTCTATTATGTTCAAATGAGTGTAACACCATTAAAATGCATTTGAAACTTTTCCCCCATTGATCGTAATGTAACGGAATACTTTTGATTGTCCCTGTAATTGATCTATGCATCTGATTTTCATAACATTTGAAACGACTCCACAAAATTATGTAATAATTATGTATTTTAAATTTCAAACGATTCGGTTGGGTAGTTTTTGCGTTGTTATATGCGGACGGACAGACGGATGGACTGAGCGACAACAATAGGTGTTACGTATTTACATAATTACGAACGCACCTAAAAATGGAATAAGAGATTAAAAAAAGGGTAAAAAAAAGCACAAAATAGAATTTAAAGACGACCTAATTGATTGAAAACTTGCTTAAAATTATATTAAGAGGCATAAAAGATACTAAAAGATAAAGCGTATGTAAACATTTTTTTTTACATAAACACTATCTTAAAATAGTGAAGTTTTAACTTTAAAATGTCTATTTTATAAATAAAGACATTTCCATTTATCGCTGGTAACTGTAAACTGAAGCAAAAGATAATATTTTTAATCATTGTAATTTATTTACTCTTTTTTACGAAAAGTAAATACATAACAATTATTATTTAAAAATTATAAATTACTAGAGGACCCGACAGACGTTGTCCTGTCACCGACAGACGATGCCCTTCTTGGCACCGACTCCAGAAAATCAAATGTACGTAAATATGGTAATACGCACGATAAACACTACGCTCTTAATTTAATTTCTTATTACAATTATGTAAGGAAATTATTTTTCATTCTTCAGTACTTTTTGAAGTCGGTTCAGTTTTTGATAAAGTTTATTTTTCTCTTTTTAGTTAAAAGTTAACGATTGTCTGAAGTCGGTTAATCAAAATTATAATACAGGAATTATTATTGTAAAGCATACGCGTTTGTCAGGAGTGGGGTTCGAACACGCGATCTCTTTCTTCAAGAAGTTGAGCTTAAATCTGGCGCCTTAGACCGCTCGTACATTCCGTCCGCACTCTATTCATCGAACATATTCAACATTTTTAATTAGCGAAAAATCACTAAAAATTAGTTTTTGCCCAATTACTAAAAAAGTACTGAATCAATTTCGACGAAATGGGAATCTAAAACACTCTCGAATCCACTGGAACGCACACACAAAATTTCATTAAAATCGGTCCACTCGTTTAGGAGGAAATCAGTGACATATACACGCACAGAAGATTTTTATATATAAAGATAAGCATTGAAAATTTCAGGTTTTTACGCAGAAGACATCGCCAAATTAGGAAAATGTGAATTATCTTACGAACTACTGGATTTAAACGAATTTGCTTAGTACCATTCGATTCAGAATGAAAAAATACACAAAAATATATCATCAGTTGAAAAATATCGAAAATTCCACCCCGAAGAGATGTAACAAAAGAAACGAACTTTAAAAAAAATTCCTTAAAAATGGGATTTTGTAGTTATTTTTCAATTGATAACTCTTTTTAGTTTATTTTTTCATGCTGAATCGAATGGTACTAAGCAAATTCTTTTAAATACAGTAGTTCGTGAGATACTTCACATTTTCCTAATTTGGCAATGTCTTCGGCGCAAAAAGCTGAAATTTTCAATCTATATATATAAAAGAATGTCTGGATTTCGAATTAATCAACGCACAAAAATTAATATGATATAAAAGTTTAGTTTGATTCAAAGTTTCTTTAGAAAAACTGACCAGCGTAGCGGCCGAAGGCTGTTATTAAATACATAAAATCGAAAAAAAAAAATCACAATCAATCTTTCAAAAAGTTGTTAAACAGAAATGAATGATTAAGTTACATATACTCAAAAATGAACATAAACAAAACGCTCTTTAAAGTATTCAACCAATCAGAAATCTGTATTTTCTACCCTATGTTAGCTTCAGTGGGATCGGCAAAAATGATGTCGCCGCCAAGTGCCTTTCGAGTAGATTTGTCCAATTGTATGTTTTTTAGTCATTTTTGGGCTTATCATACTATGTACGTTTAAACAGTGGTGTGTGAAAAAAGAAACTGTGCCCGGGGCAAAATTTCAATTTACCCTCCCTGGGCCCCCCCCCCCCCCCCCCGGGAGGTTTTGCCCCGGGGCCTCTAAGTTTATAGTTACGGCCCTGAATTTTACAAAAGAGGAAATTCACTTAAAAAATTTCATAGTCGAAATTTTAAAAGAATATGAATGTGAAAGACATATTGATATAGATCATTAAATTATTATTAAGGCATATCTCTCATCGAACGCAGTATTGCAAAATTCCGATGAAAGTGAACTCTCTGGTGTATTATCTTGTGTATCAAAAGATACAAATATAAAACCTGTATCGTTGGATTTTAAAAGTGAGGCCATAAATTTCTGGCGTAATGAGTATTCGGGAAAATCAAATTGCAGTTTCAAAAGTATGCAAACGATGTTTAAATATGTAAAAAGCTTACGTGGATTATACAAATTGGAAAAGCAACTTAAATATGTAATATTGCTTGTAAGAAAAATGGGAAAGAAATAAAAAAAAATATGTATTTCAAAACGTTTCCAATCCGGAAAAGAGGTTTCCGTAGCAACAATGTCTAATCGTCTGTGTCATATTTTTCAGACTGGATCAATTTTAATCAATTTAAATTGTGTTTTAAATCGTAAAATACAATAGTTAAATTTTATTATAAGTACATATAAGTGTATCTGACAAAACTATACATAAAGCAAACTAAAAATACAATACTAAAATTATTTAAACTAAACTCATTTAAACAAATTGAACATAAAGTTTTTTCTTTAAAAAGTATTCGAAGCGTAAAAGCGTGTTTTTCAAAACTTTGTTTTTCCGCCAACTGGAGATAAATCACCAAATAAACGAAATTTTCATTATTTTTTACGGACGTTGTATGGAGGTTCCGCCGAAATTTTTTTTATATACATATATATAAAGATGAAAATAAGGAATTTTGCTTAGTGGCCACTGGCCGGTAGGTTAATTTTTTTTAGTAGCCAGTTATTGGCTAGTGAAAATAATTTCTTTAGTAGCCAGTAAGTACATTTATGTCACTGAATTAATTTAATTAATTTCATTTCATTTAATTACAAAATATATACGAGTTTAGAATAAATAAGTAATATATGAACTAGATAAAAATATTTTAATTTATATTGTTTGGAATAAACTTCAAATACTAATTTCCAATCCATTTTAAACTTTTTGTTAAAGTTAACAGCAAAATTTTATGTAACATGCATATGTAGTTAGCTAAATAAGTCCAACTATGCTTACGCACTTTTGTAGCTAACGACATAAAGAAACCCCTACCCTCTTCTTTATAATTATTGTCTAGAATTAAGATGTGACCAAAAAAAAATGGTTATTCACAGACTAGCACATTTGACTCAAAATAAAAAACTGAAATTCACAACAAATTTTCTAAAAAATAAAGAGGGGGGGGGGGGTGAGTATCCTGAAATTAATATTATACGTTTTCTCCATAATCCTTTGACATAATGTGCATTTTTTTTCTTTTTTGTGATTTTTTTACGTTTGTTTTCGCAACTTCTTAACGAAAATTGCGTTCGTTATCGCGATTTTTTGATGGTATTTGCGTTTGTTATCGCGATATTCTCACGATATTCGCTAAGAAACACATGGAAGCGTGTTTCTTTGATAAAATTCACATTTTTTGAGTTCGTTTTTTGACGATATTCGCGATTTTATGATGGTATTCGCTTTTTTTCACATGTTTTTATGATAAAATTTGCGTTTTTGCGTTCGTTTTTATGTTTTTTGACGAAAATCGCGTTTATTATCACGATTTTTTTTACGATAATCGCGTTCATTATCACGATTTTTTGACGGTATTCGCGTTACTTATCGCGATTTGTGACGATATTCGCGTTCTTTATCGCGAATTTTGACGGTATTCGCGTTTGCTATCGCGAATGTTGACGGTATTCTCTGACGATAACTGCATTTTTTTGCGATTCTATCGCGATATTTGCGTTGTTTTCGTAATTCTTTGGCAATATTTACGTTATTTTCGCAATTCTTTGACGATATTGCGTTTTTTCGCGATCCTTTGATGATATTCGCAGTTCTTTGACGATACTTACACGAGATTCGTGTTCTTAAAAAAATTTTGACGATATTCGCAATTTTTTCCACAATTTCTTGACAAAAAACCTTTTGGAAAATCCTGCATTTGGCCGGTACTTTCTACATTTTTAGTCGCCAGTTTTTCACATTTAGTCGCCGAGTGGCGACTGGCGAGTGCTTATTTTCATCTTTACATATATACCCATATGAGAAGAGCATTCTGTATTTTTTTCAGATTTTTCCGAGTATGCCCGTATAAGACCTTCCTTGTTAGTAAATTTCGTCTCCTATCAATATTGAATTTTTATTTATTTTATTTTTTACATTAAATTTCCCATATTGGTGAAAGGAACCACGTTTAATAATTTACCAAACTTAGTAACAACTTTCTTTTATTAAAGAAGTTTGTTTGAAATTCATATGTTTAACTTTTCACGACTCTTTCATGCAATTTTTAGTTTTTTCACTTTCTGTAGCATTTTCTTGACATACATAAATAGTCCAGGCATTAAGTGCTCAAAAAGAACAAATAAATGCAAGTTTTTTTGTAGTTTTGATTTTTGGTTCCCTTTATGTTTTTTGGGTCGCTAAACACAAATCTGGCATTATCCAACAAAATTTATCCCTAGAAACACGTTTTTTTTAGCAAAAAAGTTACTTTTTTTATTTTTTCTAAATAACTTCAAAATTATGCATTTTACATAAAAGTCATCAATACATAAGTTAAAGAGCACAAAATTTCCTACATTTTATGTTTGAAAAGTTTTTTTCTCTGATCAATGATTTAGCTGTGAGAGAGCTGCAAAAATGGGTGTGAAAAGGAAAAACGTGAATTACTGCACCGTACGTCGATGAAACATGAAAAACAACCATTTTTTACAAATTTTCTCCACTTAATAATACTAAATATATTTTTGACTATATTTTATTAATCTGATGGTCATTGTTTCTTTCATAATTAAAAAATAAATAAAAATGAGAAATCTAGGTCATAAATCTTCATTTGCTATTACAAAATAATAATAGTAATAATTTCTTAATTTGACTTTTAAATAATATAAATAAAATAACTAAAACATGCTTTAACTGGTAACAACTGACATGCACTCCACTTCTAAAAGTTTGTTTTATCCTAAATAGGGATGCACCGAATAGTGATTTTGGCCGAATACTGAATGCCGAATATTCGGCCGACAGGTGAACCGAATACCGAATATTCGGCTAGCCAAATAGTAATTGTTGGGCCGAATACCGAATATTCGGCTTTCCAAATTCTTTTTACATTTTAAAATTTAAAGGTATTAAAATGTTACTTTTTAAAACAGTTTTACATAATATTTAATAAAAGAAACTTACATTTTGATAAACAAGAGCTTTTTATAAGAACATTTAGTATTGAAAAAAAATCTGCCTTGAGTTATTAAGCACAATTATGAAACTTTAATTAATAAAATTTTCTACGAATCAAAACAAACATTTTAAAATCAAATAATGAAAAAATGGCCGAAGAAAAATTTTACAGTCTGATAATTATCCTTTTTAAATAACTCAAGGCAATTTTTTTTTCAATATAAAGTACAAATACTTTCAACTTAATTTTGAATAAAGGCATGTTTGGCTCATAGTTCTTTTCTTATGAATAGTGGTATTTTCCACCTTTCCCATCATATCATATTTTACAGAAATCAAAGCATGTGAGTTGAAAATATGTTATCTTATTTATTGTTAATATAATAAACGAACACACAAGTTTTGACTTGGAGTGAGATGAAATACAATGTACTTATGACTCAATAAGTTGATTATGATTATGATTTCATGAACAAAAATTGTCTGCCTTGATAACTATTACTAATCTCAAAAGTTTTTTTTCTTTTAAAGGACTTTTATTTGGGGGAAAGCAAGAAACAGATTATTTACTAAAGAAAATTTAGAAACTTCTGCACATAATTTATTCCCTTGTACTCCTTCCCTTGTATTCCCTTCACTTGTATCTGCACTAATTTATTCCTAAGGAGAATTTTAATAAATCACCTTTTTAATCCTTCTCATGTTTAATTTTCTTAAGTTATACTTTACAAACAGCAAATAAATAATGTAAAAACATTCTATTTTATTTAAAAATGATTTTGTTTCTAATTGTTTTAAATATAAATTAAAAAATTGACAGTTAAAAGTAGAAATAGTGAAAAGTTTTTAAAAGTTTTTATTAAGTATTGAATGGCCGAATACTTTGATATTCGGCCATACCGAATATTCGGCAGGCCGAATAATTTCATATTCGGCCAAGCCGAATATTCGGCTCAACCGAATAGTTTAATATTCGGCCTAACTGAATATTCGGTAACATGGCCGAATACCGAATAGATACCGAATATTCAGTGCATCCCTAATCCTAAACAGACTATTTGAGAGTAGGGGGCATCTCATCAGTTGACACAGACGTAAGTTACGACGATCTTCATCCTTAAAACGCAGCTGTATGAATCCCATCTGCACTTTCCCCCGTGATTGAAGGGGTGCAAGTGTGAAATAACGTTGGTCAAGCGCCCACCCTCGCATCCCATGTCCACATTCAGTGGAATACTAACACCCCTCTTCCCCACCAGTCTCCCCTCTGTTAGAAATATGCGTCGCACAGATCACTAGCTTATCAGGAGGACAGATTCCTCTCAGTTTCTGTATGCAACCTCTTACTTATAATTTAGTAATTCACTGTTTGTGTCTATAGTGAACATCTAAAGTGATTTTGCATGATGTCGGTATGTTTTATTTGTGACTCTCCTTTAGAAGAGAGGCCATCAGTGAAAGTTAGTCGAGGTATTGCAGCGTTAATCAAGGAAAGTACAGAAAGAAAGGATGGAAAGGCAGTTTTCCTAAAGGGCAAAACCTCAGTAGATATGCATGTTAAGTGTAGAAAAGCATATGTAAATGAACGAATGATTACTGCTTATGTGAAGAAGGTTGAGGAACAAAATGCTAGCACTTCTCAAATTTTAAGATCATCAATTCCTCAGTTTAATTTTTAAACTAATTGTTTTATATGTGGACTGTGCATTTTGAAAGAGTTCATTGCAACACAAATGAAAAATCCACCAAGCGAACGCAATACTGTATACAGTGTGCAACGCATGGGATTCAAAAATACAATTCTGAAAGCAGCATGAGCTTGCAATGATGATTATGGGCAGGCTATAATTCAGCGCATCGAACCAGTGAATGATTTGATCGCAGCAGATGCTCAATACCACATCAAATGTTTTAAATATATTTATGGGAAGAGGAAGGTTCAAGAATAGAAGAAACGTGATCCATTTGCCGAGGCAATCGACAGAGCAATGCAAAGTATATACGATTACAAAGAATCGGAAAAAAAAGTCCATTGTGTTTTTCAAGACTATAGGAGCGAAGATACTGACTAATGCATGGTATCGGCAAACATGTAAATCTGATCGAGATGAGAAGTTGAAGCAGCTGCAAAAATTATTTGCAAAGATATCAGATTGCAGGTGTATGACACTCAAGAATATCCTCCACCAGATCATTTTCTAGAAGAGAGTGAAGCTGTAATTCCTGAAACTCTTGACTATTTTTTAGAAACTCTGATTGTAAGGAGAAAACGCGAAAATACTCGAAAATGGAAAAATAAATGCAAAGCTCTTGCTCACAGCATCATCACTTCTGTGAGGTCCAAATCTTTTTTGTCTAACCTACAAGTTGAACTGGCATTTATAAGAAGATTCATTTGTAGATTATTTATATTCATTTATAAGAAGACTGGATCCCAAAAGTTGATGAAGTAATAAATTCAATGGGGTTTTATAGTTCATACCAGGAAGCGGTATGCTTCGAGATCTCATCAGCTATCAAACCTGAGATTTAAATAAACAAAGAAGGATTTTGTCAATTTATTTATGACAATGCCGATTTTAATAGTTAAACAATTGATGGTTATAACACTTTCCATGTGATGAGTAGTATGTACACGGTAGCCCCAGTACCCTCAAATAAAAGAAAGTGGAAATAGTACTTTGTTTTTTAAGTAAATGTACTTACTAATGTACATAATTATTTATAATTAAATAATAATTCATAATGAGTCGTCGTTTTTATTGTTAGCAACTTCATTGTAAAATATAGTCGATCATAAAATCTTCAGTATCATTTAAAGTCAATCTTTGCGAAAAATGGTCAGTTTTCATGTTAAATTTATGTACAGTGCCATAATTCCTATTTTCCGGATTTTTTTTTGATTTTCACATCCACATTTTGAACTTTGAGAACTTTAAGAACTGGAATCCGGGTCAGCTTTTATATGTTAAAGCCTGTTTTAGTTATTTTATTTACATTATTTAAAAGTCAAATTAAGAAATTATTACTATTATTATTTTGTAATTGCAAATGAAGATTTTGATCACAAATATGCTCATTTTTATTTATTTTTTAGTTATGAAAGAAACAATGAACATCAGATTCAGAAAATATAATCAATAATAATATATTTAGTATTATTAAGTGGGGAAAATTTGCTTAAAATGGTTGTTTTTCATGTTTCATTGACATACGATGCTATAATTTGTTTTTCAGAATTTTTTGCTTTTCACATACTATTTTGGGACTCTCTCACGGCTAAACCATTGATCAGAGAAAAAATCTTTTACTACATAAACTTTAGGAAATTTTGTGCTCTTTAATTTATGTATTGATGACTTTTATGTAAAATGCATAATTTTGAAGTTACCGTATTTTGGGTGTATAGCCCGCACTTCTAAATTGAGAAGTGCGGTAAAAAATGTTCGTGTATAAGCCGCGGAGATGCATCAGTGTATAGTCCGCGGGCTATACACCATTTACGAACATATATTTCAATCAGGGTTCGAAGTTAGAAGCCATTAAAGTATATACGCGCGTATAAATCGAGAAATTTTAGACAAAAATAGAACTTCAAAGTGGGGGGGTCGACTTATACGCGACACCTTAAAAAAAATCTATGAATGAAATATCGGAAAATAGTTTGCTAGCAAATCGGTGCTGCAGCACCTCTTTGTATTTGTAGAGTACAAAATCTAAAATCTGGAAACTTTCCTACCTTGATAATTCTGAGTTAAAGGTCATTTTTAGTTTATTTCTCAAGAAAAAAAAAAAAAAAAATCTACCCTGCCCTGTTGCAAAGAATAAAAAAAAAAGTGTGTGATTTATGTCATTTCGGAATGATTCAGAAGAGTTGCTCTTTTTTGGAATGATTCCAAGAAATCCTTTCTTTTCAGAGTCGTTTCATTACGGAATGAGTCAGAGGAATTGCTCCTTTTCGGAACAAGTCCGAGGAATCGAACCTTTTCGGAGTTGTTTCATTTCGGAACGAGTGCAAGGATTTTGCCCTTTTCGGAATTTCGGACCAATTCCGAGGATTCGAACCTTTTAGGAAACCTTTCCAAAAAAGGATCGATTCCGTGATTTCGTTCCTTTTCAGAATCGTTCCAAAAAGGACAGATTCTTTTTTACAGACTTGATTACAGTCTTGAATCGTTCCTTTAGTTCCACTGCCGGAATCACTCCT
The DNA here is from genome assembly GCA_964019185.1 of Maratus speculifer. Classification (NCBI taxonomy): domain Eukaryota; kingdom Metazoa; phylum Arthropoda; class Arachnida; order Araneae; family Salticidae; genus Maratus; species Maratus speculifer. The sequence continues at coordinate 240,639,029 of OZ025294.1, read as the reverse complement.
TTTGAATCGTTCCTCAACAAATGACACATCTCTACTAAAAAACTGAATACAGTTAACGTTAAAACGACTTATTCAGCAAAAAGTAAGTTTAAAATAAGTAACATGTTATACTGTTGTTTTTACCCTCTCAAATCAAGAGCAAACTGCATTCGAGCATCATTATTTCTCGCTGCCGGTTAGTGCAATACTTGGAGATAGTTGCGACAATTCTTCCAAATCCAGAACTAACTGTATTTAAGCAGTAAAAAAAAAAAAAAAACTTTACAAACATGAGAGAATTCTCTATATTTCGCGGCATAGTGAAAAAATTTTACAAATTTCAATGTTTTTTTCAAATTTTTTGAGGTTTAAGAGTTGTAAAAAAAATATCATGATTTCCAATTTTTTAAAAGAAAATCTTTGTATAACCCACACCGTGTATAAGCTGCAGGGGCTTTTTCGAAGGTTTTTTTCTTGTATAAGCCCCGGACTATATACCCAAAAAGACAATATGTAGAAAAAATGGAAAAAAACCACGTTTTTTACAAAAAAAAAAAAAAAATAAAATAAAAAAAATAAATAAATAAATAAATAAATAAAAAAAAAAATAAAGTTTTTCCGTTGCTAAAATTTGTTGGATAATCCCAGATTCGTGTTCAGTGACCCAAAAAACATAGAGAACCAAAAATCAAAACTACACCAAAACTTGCATTTATTTTTTACCAAATGCCTGGACTAAAAAGGAATTCTGCTTCCCTTTTTTCACCCCTGTTATTTTTGACAGTTTTTTAAAATATAATTATAGTGAAGATCTTTTGCATTTCACAGCAATTTTTCAACAACAATAACAAAAAATTACCAGTTAGTTAAAAAAAAAAAAAAAAATACTTTGGCCCCTTTTCCCCCCAAAATTCTCAAAAAAAAAAAAAAAAAAAAAAAAAAAGAATTTAAACAATTTTTATAATTTTCAGAAACATGTTTACTGATTATTTTTAAAACACATTAATTTTTTTAATCTATTGTGGAAAGTAAGTCACTAATTTCATCAATGAATTATGAAAAGAATCCCAAATTTTGTCAAATGCTCTCTAGTAAAAAAAAAAAAAAAAAAAAAAAAAAAAAAAAAAAAAAAACTTATTAATTTAATCAATTATGTGTTGAAAAAAAATCGTGAATTTTGTTCATTTGTCATAGGAAGAAAATAAACTTTGTCAATCATTTGCATTTGGAAAAAATAATATTGGATTATTTTTATATTATATAGATTTCTTTCTGTTGCAGAAAAAAAAATCATAAATTTCATCTGTTGCTAATCTTAAAAAAAAATCCAAAATGCAAATTTCATCAATTTTTTATTGAAAATGTTGCAAAATTTGTAAATCAGTCTTTTAAAAATATCCTGAAATTCTTCAATTGGTTGTTTATAAAATGTGAAATTTTTTCAATCATGCACAAGAAGAGAACTGCAATCAGTCATTAACAAACTTCACTTTTTTTTTTTCTTTTGATCACTGAAAAATATTGCAAAATTTGGCAATCTGTCATTCATAAAAGTTGAAATTTTATCAATTGGTAAAAACTTCACAGAATTATATCAATTCAGAATTCTTCACTGTGTATTCATACCACCAATTTATGTTGCTGGACTGACAAATACTCAAATTAGCTTCCTCTCTGTAAAGAACGCTAGACTGCTGCTCATCTTTAGTGATAGGATATTTGGGATAATAGCAAAGTGTGAGGGAATGATGGTCTAACATGGGGAGACTTATAATTGATTGAGTAGACTACATAATTACAGTAAAAAAAAATATTTTTATTATTTTTTGTAAGGTACCATTTAAGAACTTTATTTTGCTTAGGGTGTTTTTAATTATTTTTATTTCTGAATGGAAAAAATCAGGCAGTAAAGTATGGTAGTATGGGTAGGGGAGAGGTGAGGGAATGATATTTGCATGATATATCTTACATTTTTAAATATTAAATTTGTTTATTTTTAAATTTTACGCCCTGCCCCTAATAAACAAACTTCAGACCTTCTAATAAAAGTATAAATCAATAAAAATAAAATGAAATTTAGAGCATTTATATGGCTGGGAACCACTTTTTGCACTATTGCAGAGAATAACCCTACTGTTAATGAAATTTTATTTTTTTAACATGAATTCATTAATTTTAAGAATCTTTTATATTTAAAAAGTAAATTATGTAATCTTTACTTTAACTATTTCTGTATGTATAAGTGCAAATGCTATATGTTAGGATTCAAAGAATACATATAAAAATGTTAAGTATACAAATAATATGTGTGTTAGGAATTAAAAAAGTGCTCGATAAATAAAGCTGTCTGTCATTTGGAAATGCAAGTTATGGAGGTTTTACTGTGTGTTTTATGTATATTGCACACAATTCACTTCTATTACTGTAATCAGGGTTATTTAAGCCACTTTCAAAGTTAAAAAAAAATCTGTCTGTACAATCCTAGAACAATTCCAGTTTTGGTGATTTTTCTACAACCTCATGTATGCCAACCTAAAGTAAAACAACCTAAAAACTTATGTGATTGGTCCATTTTCTTTACTTCAGCCAGATTAGTATTAAAAATATAATGGCATAACACAGAGTTTCCCCCAGAGGGTTTCAGAGGGGCGCTCCGCCTCTCCTGCCCTTTAGTTTAAAAAATAGTGCCCCTCTTGCCCCTCATCCAAAAACTAGTGCCCCTCTTGTCACTCATTCAAAAAAATAGTGCCCTTCTTGCCCCATATTTGAAAAAATGCAGTCCTCCAGCGATAATGCGAACGCGCTATAGCACGTAAATAACGCAAAAAATAACTCTTACGCGTCCTACAAAATGCGTAATTTCGTCAAAAAATCACGAAATAACGACTATAATTTTCGGCAAGATTCGCGAAAAAATAGCTAATTTTGTCACAAAATCCCGAAAAAAGGCATATTTCCCCAGTAGCAGAAAGTTATGGTGGTGTCTGCGACAGTAATGCAGTAGGATGAAAATTGTCTGCGGGAGAGGGGGGGGGGTAATTTTCTTATGTACATTATAAATATCGTTCTTACTGATTAATATTATAAAAAGACAACTATATTCCAATAAAAATATAACTTGAATAAGAAAATAGCAAAATTAATATTTTTTGAAGAATTAGATTAATAATGAATATGTAAAGTGGTTCTTTAAGTTTGAAGTTAAGGCTAAATCTATTTAAAATTACATTGACATATAGTGTACAGCTATTGAAAACAATGTATAGTTTCTTACCTTGCCTAAGTATTCAAATCTACAGAAGAAATAAATACAATGATAATAAAGGGGAAAAAAATCATTTACATTGTCACATGTGAAATAGTGATAAAATGAAGAAAACAATTCAAATTCCATTGAACAGTAGATGCTATACTGCCTCCTTAAACTCTCAATACATTTGTTTCTTTGTTAAATCATAATAAAATGTTAAAATAAAATATTGAAATGTGTTAATTTATTTTTATTTATTTATTATTATTATTTTTATTTATTTATTTATTATTATTTTTTTTAAGGGGACAAAAATCACTTAAAATATCAAAATCTTAAATTTTATTCAAAAAGGGTGCACATTAAAAATTTAAAGTCACTATTTCTTTATCATAAAATATATATGTTATAGTTTTATAGCAGTGATACTTTGAAAAACCAAATATTATGAAAAAGAAAATTCCGAATGATAATTTTATAAATACACTGGATGTGTACCTAAAATTTTATTAAAATTTGCAGTATTAATTTATGGTAAAAAAACGAATTCTGATGCAAAAAAAATCCGTTTTTGGAAAAAAAAAAAAAAAAAAAAAAAAAAAAAAAAGGGGGGGGGGGGACAGCAACATTAGTTTTTGGAGAAAGAAAGAGAAAATACACAACTTTTTGTGCCCCTTTAACAAAATTTCATTTTATTGTTGTGATTGTTTGACGAAATATGCAGCTTTTCCGCGATATTTTAACGAAATTAGCCTTTTTCAAGATATTTTTAACGAAATTTATCATTTTTTCGCGATTTTTTGAAATCTGCCTGTTTTTTACGATCTTTTGACAAAATCTGCCATTTTTTGCTATTTTTGATGGAGTATTTCGTTTTTTCGCGATCTTTTGGTGAAATTTACCATTTTTTTCGATTTTTTAAACGAAATTTATTGTTTTTTCATAACTTATTGATGAAATCTTTCCTTTTTTCGCGATCTTTTAACGAAATCTGCCGTTTTTTTTCAATATTTTTTGACGAAATATTCCATTTTTACCCGATTTTTTGACGAAATTAGCCTTTTTTCCTCGGACTTTTTAAACATAATTTACGATATTTTCGCTATCTTTTGTCAAAATCTTCAGTTTTTCTACGATATTTTGATTAAATCAATCTTTTTTCACTATCTTTTGTTGAAATCTACCTTTTTTGCGATTTTTTTAATGAAATCTATCATTTTTTTCGCGATCTTTTCATGAAATTTACCTTTTTTTTCACGATTTTTTAAACGAAATTTTTTTTTCATGACTTATTGATGAAATCTCTTGTTTTTTCGCGATCTTTTGATGAAATCTGTCGTTTTTTACGATCTTTTGATAAAAGGTACCGTTTTTTTTCAAGATTTTTGGCGAAAGATACCATTTCTTACGCGATTTTTTTTACGAAATTAGAAGTTTTTCATGATTTTTTTTAACAAAATTTACTATTTTTTGTGATCTTTTGTCGGAATCTGTAGTTTAAGCAGTCTTTTGATGAAATATGTTGGTTTTTCTCGCGATCTTTGGATGAAATTCGCCGTTTTTTCGCGTCCTGTCCAATTTTTTTCCCCCCAAATATTTTTTTTTCTTTTCCAAGTTGGCAAATTTGTCTGCAAGGATAAAAATAAATCTGCGACACACGTCGCGCGTCACACACTTTCTGCTATGGGGCATATTTCCCCCAAAAAATCATGAAAAGATGACAAGTTTCATCCAAAAATCTCAATAAAACGAAAAATTTTGTCAAACGATTTGCAAAAAAGGGCAAATTTTGCCAAAAGATCACGAAAAATGGAAACTTTCGTCAAAAAATCGTGATAAAACAGCAGATTTTGTCAAAAGATTTGCAAAATAATGGCAAATTTCGTCCAAAAATCGCAATAAAACGTAAAATTTTGTCAAAAGATTCGCAGAATACAGCAATTTCGCCAAAAATGCAAAAATTTGTCAAAATATCCCGAAAAAACGGCAGTGTTCGTCAAAAGTTTACGAAAAAATGCAAATTTCGTCGAAATGGCACTGAGAAAAAGTTAATGCCAGAAGTGATTTTTTCTGTTCTAAAAACTAATTTTCTTGCTTCAAAATTCTGTTTTTATTGCTCCAAAAGCGGATTTTCCTGCTTTACAATGAGGGGCGTGCGAAGAGAAAATTGCATCCGGGGCATAATTAGAATTTGACCCCCCCCCTTCCAATTTTTTCTTGTGACAGCCCAAAAATAACGTTTGTAGTATAAATTTGGCGCTCTCTAAATCCCCTCACAGAAACGAATCAAATAAGAATCTGAAAATTTTTGAGTTTCGTAAAAGAACCATCGAAAAAACGCGAATTTCGTCAAAGGATTGTGGAAAAAACGTGAATTTTGTTACATGATCGCCGACAAAAAGCAAACATTGTCAAATAACCTAAAAAAAATTTGATTTTTTTTTTTTTTTCTAAAGGGCCGCTGAAGAAACGGGAATTTCATCAAAGTACAACAGACAGAATCTTGAATTTCATCAAAGGGCCGCAGATAAAACGCTTTTTTCTTTGCGATCTTTTGACGAAATTCGTCATTTTTTTGCGATTTTTTGATGAAATGTCTCTTTTTTCGAGATTCTTTGTTAAAATTCATATATATATATTTTTAGATTCCTGCACGAAATTTGTGTATTTTCGCGATCCTTTGACAAAATTTGCATTTTCACTGCAATCCTATAAAGAAATTGCTGATTTTTTCCCCTCTAATTTACGAAAATGATTTTTCTTAGTTATTAGTCAAAATTTGAGATATATTTAATGTAAGATTTTTAGAGTTACGACCGACTTTTTTTTATTTTCGTAAATAACTGAATTAGTTTTTCTTAATTTTGGAAAAAATATGACAGAATCACAGATTCTGATCATTCATGATTCTTTTTGATCCTAAACAAGAAAAAAAATTAAAATTCACAGCAAATTTTCTGAAAGATTACAACAGAGGTGGCAATTCTATTCTCGTTACGAACTATGTGCTTTTTTTTCACGCCCCTTTTTCGAAATTTACTTTTTTTTTTTCGTGTTTAAACGTAACAAAATTGGCAGTTTTTTGCAATCTTGTGACGAAATTTGCTATTTTCGTGATCTTTCAGCAAAATTTATCATTTTTTCGCTATCTTTTCACGAAAACTGTCGTTATTCACGATTTTTTAAGCAAAAACTGCCGTTTTTTCACAAAATTGGCTGTTTTTTCGCGATCTTTTACCAAAATGTTCCTTTTTTCAATTTTTTTGCGAAATTTTTTAATTTTTTTTCTCTTTTTTTTTTTTTTTTTTTTTTTTTTTTTTTTTGCGAAATTTCTGTTTTTCCACAATTTGAATTGCGAGATTCAACTCTATAAAAGTGCCCTTAAAAATAAAAAAAAGTGCCCTGAAGAATGTAAAAAGTGCCCTTTTCAAAATAGTAGCGCCCTGCCCCTTTTTAAACCTGGGGGAAACTCTGCATAACAAATACATAGAATGAAAAATCCTATATGTATACATGCTGGTCATTGCAAAGAAGTTAAGAATGTCATTGTAATTTATTAAATTTAAATCAAAATATATATTCTCTCACTGTTCACTTTATCAAATAAATCCTAATTATTATTATTTAAAAACAGGTATCTTCTAATGGATCAGCATCTTCTGTATTGCTATCATCCATTGACTTTACAGTGACTGATAGGATGACAAATTATTCTTCTAGTCAGCAAGGCAAATCTCTTATTAAATTGACAGATACGGAAGATATTTTGTGTAATGGACAGAGTAAAATAAAAAATTATGACCAAAATAAAAATAAGATAGGTAAGTTTGATTATTGTTTAAAGTTATTGTTTAAAATATGCTTAAAAAACTTATGTTTTCTTAAAGTTGGAAAATGAATACTAAGCGATATTGATAATACCTGTGCAATATATTTGCATAAGTATCAAGAAATAAGAAATAATGAATCTTTTCTGGTTGAATGATATAAATTTTGTATTTATCTTATTTTTTCAGATAAATATTCATAATTTTATAAATTTGATAAAATTGACAAAATATCTAATTTATTTTGACATTTTTTATGCCTCCCTTTTTTTATTTGCTTTTGTCGTACATGTAGGCTTTCTGTCAGTGTAATTAATAAAATGAATAGTCATTTTACTCTATGGAAAAATTGACTATACAAAGATATCCTGGCTTACAAATATTTCTGCTGCTTCTGAAGTTTATGGCCTACAAAGATTTTTGTTTTATGAACTCTGTTCTCAAACACTTTATTGAGTTTGTGCTTTAATGTAATGTGTAGCCAAGATTAATTTTAACTGTACAGAATTGCATCTTGGTTAGTGAAGTTTTGGCCAACAAATGAGTTAGAAACATCCTTCTATAGTAAAAAAAAACTAGCCTTAAAAGGAATGACTCCTGGAATGATGCTGATGTGGAAGATTTCCGGAACTAACGAATCCGGGTTGTCCACTCCTTCCATGAGTCGAATAGACCAATCAGGAAAGGGCTCCGTCTATGCATCGCCGTATGGGTTACCTTAAAGAGAGGAAAGGTTACCATCGCCAAGTTTGTCGCCAACTTGGCGATATATCGCCAAATTTGGCGACCAAAATTAGTTGTCAAAAGTGACGCTAACTTGGCGATAACTGTAATATTTCGCCAAATTTTTAATTTCTTTACAACACCAGTCGTTTGATACATCATTTGAGAGGTTTGCAACTGCTTATTCATATAATGGATGTCTTGTGTGTTATCCCCCATTCTGCTCCCCAGGGGGGATATTTTTAACTTCTTTACAACACCAGTCGTGTTACACAAGATTTGAAAGGTCTGCAACTGCTTATTCATATTATGCATGTCTTGTGTGTCACCCCTACACTCTGCTTTGCCCAGGGGGGGGGGGGGGTCACATTTTTAATTTCTTTACAACACCAGTTGTGTGGCACATCATTTGAAAGATCTGCAACTGCTTATTCATATTATGGATGTGTTGTGTGTCCTCCCCCACTCTGCCCCCCGGGGGGGGGCACATTTTTTATTTCTTTACAACACCAATTGTGTGACACATCATTTGAGAGGTCTGCAACTACTTATTCATATTATGGATATCTTGTGTGTAACCCCCCCCCCCCTCTGCCCTCAGAGGGGGCGCATTTTGTAATTTCTTTACAACACCAATTGTTTGACACATCATTTGAAAGGTCTGCAACTGTTTATCCATTTTATGGATGTCTTGTGTGTCACACCCACTCTGCCCCCCAAGGGGCACATTTTTAATTTCTTTACAACACCAGTCGTGTGACATATCATTTGAGGGGTCTGCAGCTGCTTATTCATATTATGGATGTCTTTTGTGTCGCCTCCCACTCTGCCCCCCAGGGGGGCACATTTTTAATTTCTTTACAACACCAGTCGTGTGACACATCATTTGAAAGGTCTGCAACTGCTTATTCATACCATGGGGTATTGGCGAGCGCAGCAAGCAGGGGTAGCAAATAATTTGGAATCGCGAAGCGATTACGCGGGGGGTTGGCGAGCATAGTGAGCAGGGGGGCGGGGCCCCCCTAGTATTATAAAACTTAAAAAAAAAAAAAAAATAAAAAAAATAAAAAATAAAAAATAAATAAATAAAAATGCCAATTACATTTTTTAAAAAGTCTTGGTATCTTACTTTGGACAAAAATAAAAACTTGAAGTTTTAAGTTTCATAGTTAATTTAATTTAATATTATTTATATTGAAACATGTAAACTTTTTAATTTTCATTTTAAGCAAGCTTTCCTAATTTAAGTTTTTCTCTTCTAGAAAATTTTGTTGGTGTTAATGGAAATAAAGAAAAGTCTGAAGACTCAATACCTGTTCCGAAAGTTCAGTTATTTTCTGGTAAAATTTCTGCAGAATGGATCCAATCATATAAAATTGGTGCTGGCTTGAATAATTTAGGCAACACATGTTTTATGAATACTGTTATCCAGTGTCTTACATATTGTCCACCTCTTGCTAACTACCTTTTGCATGACAATGACCATAGTTCCAAGTGTAAGTAAACATTCATTTTAAAATTTGTTTTAAACTAACTTCAGGGTCATTCCATGTCAGATCATTCAAACCATGGCACCCACCATCGACAATTTTAATAAAATTAAATGTATTTGTAGAATTTTTAAGGCAGATCCCAAAAATATCATTCATATTGAAATTGATCAAATAGTTTGTGAGTTATGAGCTTTTAAATGTGTCCTAAGATGGCCAATTTGCCACCCTTTTGAATAGAACATTTGACAACATAAGTCTATTTATTAACTTCTTTCAAATTTAAGCTAGAACTTTGGTTTTTGTTTGTTTAGAATAAAGTAAAGTATTATTTAAACAGATTTTTGTCCAGCATATTCCATTAAAATGCTGTTAGAAAATGACTTTTTGTCATTTTTTTAATTAAAAAAAGGTGCAATTTCAATGGTTGATTTCCTCCATTGCTTCTCCTTCAATTTTCTTCAAATTGCATAAATAGTTTGCTCAAACTGTACTTATGCCTAATTTGAAAAAAAAAAAAAAAAAAAAAAAAAAAAAAAATAAATAAATAATAATGGGTGCTTTACAGGTTTTTTCATTAAAGAAGAATTTCAATTTTACTGACATTTCAAAAGCAACACCTTAATTTGTAAGCATATTGTGTATTAAAAATTTAGAATTTAAATTTTATATGTCAAAATGTGCATCTTTGATACCAAAAGGGTGGGGGAGGGGCAGCTTTGACAAATCATTAAACATTGCTATAATAAAATAATAAAGTGCATTTGAAAAAATAAAATTTTTAAATTTTTATTATATTTTCTTTTATTTTTCCCCTTCCTTTTGGGAGGTGATGGGGGATTTAGCTTAACAAGTTAGAAACCTGCTGAAATATGGAAGATTCTCACCCTTTTATTTACCTTATTTACTTCTAAACTAATAAAATAGGTTTTAATATATACATATAAAAACCCAGTTATAAGCACCCCTCCCAAATTTAACTGCTTTTGAAGAAAGTGATGCAGGCTTACAATCAGGATTTTACGGTAAAAGGGAAGGGGGGGAAAAAAAAATTTAGCTGCTTCATGCATTAATGAATTTTCTCAAAAGTGGTGTTTTCAAACAAATAACAGGAATTCATTGTCATTATTCAATCGAGTGAAATATAGACGTTATATTTTGGGTGGAAAAGGGAAGGAGAAATTTTAAAATCATTTTAATGTAGCATAAAATTTCTAAAAATGGTAATTTTATTTTGACAAGCCTGTTTTTTATGTTTTAAGTCTTGGATTACTGATATAAATTGTATTATTTTTTGTTGTTATTGTCATAAAGATTCCCAAACTAATTAATATTTTATTTTAATCATTCTAGGTACAATTACAGGTTTTTGTATGATGTGTTTACTACAGAGACACATGAAAAGAGCAATTGGGAAAACAGGAGAAATTATCAAACCATTGGATATATACCAACGGTTAAAGTGTAAGTAAAATATTTTTCGTTTTTCTTCTTTATCTTATTAAAAATAATTAACATATTTGTAACTTTTTTCTGTTATAGTAATTGCTAAACACTTCCAGTTTGGCCGTCAAGAAGATGCACATGAGTTTCTTCGATATGTTGTTGACCATTTGTGGAAAGCTTGTTTAACTCAAGTGAATGGAACAAAGTAAGTTTTTTTGCTGAATTACTATGTGGAGTTATGTTAAGCAATGTACACTGTGTTTATTATGCTATTCAAGTGTGCTCTCTTTTTACCTTCTCATTTTAAATTTATTAGTAAAGAGTTTTATGTTTAGTAGTATACTTAATACACTGACAGAAAAAAAATCCCACCACCAATAAAGACTTGTGTTAGATAAACGAGATTTTGTAGGCGTGTTTATACATCTGAAAGATGACATCGATTCAAATTTCACGCTCCGTGCATTAGTGTGGTGCTAGTAGCGCCACTCACTATTTTCAAGGCAGGTTTGCTTTAAATGCGTGCTGTAAAGTTCGTGAGCATTGTTTATCTTCAAAATTTGATGAATTGAGTTGAGGTTAACCAAGAATGCTTTTAAGATGATGAAGAAGCCATTATCTCAACAAGTTAGAAAGAGGTCGTATAATAAGGCTACGAGAAGGTGGATTTTCTTTTCGCGATTTTGTAGAAAGACTTGAATGGAATGTATCCTCTGTGCATGATTGTTGGGAGCAGTGGTCAAGAGGTCAAGAGGTCAAGAGATTATACTGCTTCAAGAAGACCAGGTTCTGGGTGACCACATGTTACGTATTTTTTTACATACTTTCTACTGTGATTCTGCTGCTACTTTTGACTGATCCTTTATTACATACAAAAGTACTTTAATTGATATTTTTTTCATAAAATTCTGAGTATGCCCAGTATAGAGACCTTCCTTGTGAGAGGGAAACCCATCATATTCAATGTATGGTTGTAGCACATGGTACTGCGTCTGTGACAGAAATTCAAGTTGCAGTTGCTACCACAGTGACACAACGAACTGTTAGAAATGGCTTACTTCAAGGACAGCTCCGAGCAAGGTGCCCTGTTGCATGCATTCTACTGACTCCAAGTCATTGCTGTTTGTGACGCTAATGGTGTCAAACCAGAGCTCATTGGAGGATAGGGTGGAGATCTGTTGTGTTTTCTGATGAAAGCAGGTTCTGTCTTGGTGCCAGTGACGGCCGTGTGCTGGTCAGAAGGAGGCCAGGGGAACGCCTGCAACCAAACTGTCTGCAGCCTAAACATACTGGACCTACAATCTGGAGTCATGGTCTGGGGAGTGATTTTCTTGATACTAGAAGCACTCTCCTGGTTATCCCAAACACATTGATTGCAAATTTGTACGTCAGTCTGGTAATTCAACTTGTAGGGTTGCCATTCATAAACAGCATTCAAGAGGTTATTTTTCAACAGGATAATGCTCACTTTCAAACCGCTGTTGTAACACAACATGCGCTACAGTGTGTCAAAATGTCACCTTGGCCAACAAGATTACCAGATCTGTCACCCATCGAGCACGTATTGGACGACAACTCCAGCATCATCTCCAGTCAGCACTGACCGTCACAGTATTGACACAACAAGTACAAGAAGCTTGGAACACCATACCACAAAGTGACATTCAGCACCTGTATAACACAATGCATGCGCTTGTGCAGCCTTGCATTCAAAATTCTGGAGATTATAGGGGCTATTAATGTAACAGCATTTAACATCCGAAATGCATTTTATTGAGCTTAAATTAACCTGTGATCTTGAAAATCTAATCAATTAAACAGAATTTCATTACCCTACAGTAAGTTTTTCTTAGTGTTGGGATTTTTTTTTTTTTTTCCCCGTCAGTGTATGTTTTTCTCAATGTATTTTTTTATGTAGAAAATAAAATAAAATCTACTGAATTTTTATTACATTTAAAAATGTTTGGCTTTACTAAATAAAGTTGAGTGCAATTTGATTTTTTTTTTTCTGTTAGAAGTAGCAATGTATGAAATAATACTGCCTGAGTGTTAACTAAACATCAAAGCTACATTAGGTCCAATTCACCAAAGTCCAAATATCTTTAATCTCTATCAATTTCCTATTTTTTTTTTTTTTTTTTTTTTTATCTTACAACTCAAACATAGATTATTTTCCTTTTATTAAAGGTAAAAAGTGGCACTAAATTCTTAAAATGCATTAAAATAATAACACAACTGAAATTGTATGAAAAAATAGAAAATAATGTACTTGCCAAGTAGTTTAAGAGAATTGGTCACCCAGCTTCTGTTTTCTCCTCGCTAATGTAAAGTCTATGGTCATTTGATGCATTTGTATGTTTAAAATATATCTTCAGGAAATTAATATTTTTAACTTCTATTTTTTGTGTACCCTTCCTAAATAATGTCTTTTTTAGTTTTCAAAATATTTCTAAAGTATAAACTCAATTTTATATGAAGTGTTAAAATTTTACTTACAGTTCCCCCTCTTTTATAAAATATTAAATCCAGCATAGATTTTAGAAATATTTTGAAAAAAAAAAAAAAAAAAAAAAAAAAAAAAAAAAAAAAAAAGACATCCTATAAAAGAGTACACAGGAAAGAGATATTAAAAATATGAATTTCCCAAGGAGATATATTTTAAACATACAAATGCATCAAATGCTCATAGAATTTACAGTATGGAGGAAAATTTTGAAGCTGAATGACCAGCTCCCTTAAGCCTACAATTTTGTTTATGAGCCCTTTGTAGTGCTTTTATACTTAGATTGCTCTTTTAAGCATCTTACTCTTTTGTTTTGTATATCTGCTTATGCCAGAGCTGCAAAAAAGTTTTTCAGACTCCCAAATGCTTAGACATAGTTAGTTGCCACTTGTAGTAATAATGCCCCCCCCCCCCCCCAAAAAAAAAGGCAGTTTTATGGTGTAACCTATGTTTTTATGTTCATGATTATGCACACTATAAAGTAATTTTCAAAATTTTTAGTGTATCTTTTAAATGAATTAAATTGGGAGAAGTTAATTTGAATGCATTATTCAATTATTTGTTATATTTTACTACACAGTAATAATATAATTTTAAATTAACCTTATGACCACTTTAGGGATGCTGTGACTGGCTATAGCTATATCAATTTTGTATTAATTTGAATAAAAAAATCATGTAATTTTATTTGGGTAATTAGTATTAATTGCTTGTTTAAATTGATAATTATTAATGATTTTTTCTTTATACTTTTCTTCCTACATCACATTACTAAAATTAAACTCAAAAGTCTTGCATTTTATATTTAAACTTATTATTTTGTAGGTTAGATTCTGCCAGTAAAGAAACTACAGTAATCAACAAAATCTTTGGTGGTTACCACAGGAGTCAAGGTAATAAATGCTGTTTTGTATATGTGAATTAAGTTGAACTTTTTTGTTATTTTTCATAAATGAAATTTGTATGATAATTATAATATATTAAATAACAGTGTGTTGTAAAAATTAAATGTATTTAATCTTTATAAAATATTATCTAAATATTTTGTATTTAATTATTTGATATTTTTAATTTTCATATCTAGTTATTTGTCTGAGATGCAAGAAAAAAAGTAACACATTTGACCACTTTATGGATTTTATATTAGATATTAAGGTAAGAAAAATATTATTATTTTTTTTTTGGGCTTATAACTTACATTTAGTGTTGAATAATCTAGGAGTGGTTTTGTTCTAAATTTTTTTGAAAATTTAAGACATTTTGAAGTTCTGAATAGTTTAGAAAATTTTGAAAAATCAGATATCAGTACAAAAATTCATACATTAAAAAAAAAAAAATAAAGTCACAAGTTTTGACAAATGGTCCTAAAGATTTTTCCCTAAAGAGATTTCTGTTATCTCTAGCTAAATAGTCATTCCTATGGCAAATAAGTATGATTGATTTCTCAAATTGTTAATGGTTGAGGGCTAGGTAATGCTGACAAATGAATAAGTTCACGCTTTCAGTTAAGTGATTATTTTTCATCTGGTAACTGTTTTGTGAATTATTAGATTAGTATAGTATAGTGTGAATCACAAGTTGAAACAATAATGCCATTTATTAACACTAGGTTCAGTAAAGAGAGTTTTTAGATTTCTTGACAAAACATTAATGGCTGGCAGAAAGAAAGATCCAATGTTCTATTATTTTATAGAAAAAAAATACTGTTACAGTAAAAAGTGTAATAAGTAATAGCAATGTGCAAACTATGCAGTACAGAAATAATAGAGATTGTGGCAATAATGTAAACACAAAGAAGTCTTGCTTGCAGTCTATTTGATAAAGTTTACATTATTGAATCAAAATCAGTTGGAATGCACATGTACATTTAGCATTATATGCTGCATTTATTGTGCTTTTATATTTATTGGAGCAATACATGTGAAGTACTAGGGAATACTGAAACAAAACAATGTCAGAGTCCAGGCTTGAATAATTAATTAATTTAATTACGATCTTGGTTAAATATGAGGTTATGTATAAAGGGAGAATAAAAGAGTGTAGCTTTTTAGCCGAATCATAGTCGTGATATCTGAGATGTGTGCCTCTTACAATAGTCAGTGCATAACTACTTCTACACTTATATTTTACATGATATTTTCTCAGCGCCAAATGTGCTGAGTTATTTATTTTTTAATTGGTGACTCTTCAAAAACGTCGCAGGCTGACACAGGCTATGTTCGTGGGAAAAACCTGAGTCAGTGAGATTGAAACTAGGAGCAAGCTTGTTACCATATGCTTGCTATATTGACATACATTAATGAAAAATTAATAACCTTCAATCAACTAGAAATTTATGCACACAATACCCATAGATATATGTACAATAATTTAAATTTAATAGTAGAACAATGTAATTTTAAGTAAATGGTATATTTGTTTGCAAAAAATTTTAATTTTAATTTAAAATATCTCAAATTTTATCTAGGAAGTGTAATGAAATTAACTGAAATATGTAAATCTATACATAAATGATAAATAAATGCATGTATGCAAATATATACACAATTGATATTAATAAAAAAATCTGATATAAATAAAAATAAAATCTGATTTAAATCAAATTAATCAGTTTTTTTTAATCATGATTTTAACATCTCTGTATTAAAATAATTAACTAAACTAGTAAACTAAAAGGATAAAAACTAAAATAATTTAAAAACTGATCAAAATGTTAAAAGTAAAGGTCAAGTAAATAATTAATGATGTATATTTAAATATGCATAAAAAATGTGATACATTTTCCTTGAATTATTATAATTTCTTTGAATTTCCTTAAGGGTGTTCTCAACAAGTGCAAAATGTTTTGACACATTTACAAAGTCATTTTTTAACAGAAAGTAATAAAATTGGAATGCCTGACTATGGAAGCGATTTTGAATCGAACTGAATTTTCCATTTTATGATAATTAAATTACCTATCCAGCTCTAAGCTATTTCGATGAAGTGATCACTCATTTTTCTCCTGCTTTTTGACTGGTTTTTCTGCTTTCGTCGGGAAATGTACTCAAAAACGTCATCTTTGAAGGCTTGTTATGAAAGATCTATTGTGTTTAAAAAAAAAACAAAAAATTGAATACAATTAGACAGTTTCTGAATAACAACACCTGCCATTTTTATGCATCTCCAAACAGAAATAAATTAAAGCATGTGTCACAAAGTTGTCCTTTTTGATTTAAGAACACCTTTAAGAAAAGAACTCTATTAATTCACAGCAAAAACATTGTAACAATATCCAAGAAAGCTTGATATATATATATATATATATATATATATATATTTGGTAAAAAAATTGTAATTACAACAATATCTTGATTTGAAGAAAAAAAAAACTATTTTTATGGAAAACTATGAGTTCAGTCATTTTATTAAGAATTATATATTAAAATGCAAATCGGATAAAATAAAACTGAAGAAACTCCTGCATCTGGAATGAAAGTTTCATTGTTTGCATCTATAAAGAAGTGTGGATTTTAGGATTGTAGATTTGAGAGAATCTACTGTGCTTATTTCGCTAAAATCTTAAGGTAAAGCACAAATAAAAGAATACAAATTTCATATATAAAGCAGTTTTATTGTGTAATTTCTGCAGTGAATTTGCATGTGTAAAAACATTCATTACTGAATTTATCAAATTTCCTTTTATCATTCAGATATGGTTATAATAGATTTCTGAGAGAATGGAGAACAAGTTTGATTTGTTACATAAATTCTGAGTTTATTCTATCATCTTGACACATTGTTGGTTAGCATACTGGCAATGTTATCAATTTGTGCATTTTTTTAAATTCAAGATATCTACTAGATTGTTCTTACATTAATTTTTATTTTATTTATTAACAAACATTCAATGATTAAACAAAGCAAAAATTACTGTTGAAGCATTGAGTATCAACAATGTGTTAATAAAACTTTAAAATTATGCAAGTTTTCCCTTTTTGATTAGTATATATTTTTTTTTCTCTTAAGATTCACATAATTTTCTGTTTTTTAAATGCTTTTTTCTTTTCAGCGTTGAATAGTGTATTTATTTCCAGTTGCTCCTGATATGAGCTTTAACAGTAGTGATTAAATATCAAGCTGTATAATAAATTATAATTTCTTCTTCTTGTTTTTGAATATAGCAAAATGTAATGTCTCTGGAAAAGGCTCTAGAGAAATTCATTCAACCAGAACTTTTGCAACAAGAAAATAGTTATAAATGCCCTAAGTGTAAAATGAAGGTAGAAGCACAAAAGAGATTTACAGTGTATCAAGCTCCTCTAGTGGCTACATTCCAATTGAAAAGGTATTCTTGTTAAATGTTATTTTACAGATGTGTGTGTGTGTGTATATATATATATATATACACATACACACACATACGTAAATTATAAAACTAGGAAAATCCATGCTTTGTTTGGATTCACAAAGCATTATTTCATAAGATAAATATTTGAAAGCAATAATATTTAAAAAAAAAATGTTTTTGCATTTGTATTAAGCACAACTGTTGTTTTATGTTTTGGGTCATTTTAATTTTAGAAATGTAAATAGTAATTATTTCTTAATAGACCTCAAATAGTAATTACTTCTTAATAGTCAATATGTTTCATTTTGTTCAATTTTCAACCTTTGAATTTAAATAACCCTTTATATAACAAATTTAAAAATTTTATTGTTTGCAAGTTTTTTATTGCCATTTAAAAAAAAAGTATTTTGAAATGTGATAATACCGACTGTATAGATGATATTGCATAAGAAGAATAAATTTTGTATTTGAATTTTTAACACTGAAAAATACTTTTATAATTGAATGTCTGTTACTGAATTTTTTGCAAATTTTAATTCATTAAAAATATGTTAAATTTTCAGAAAAAGAGTATTCTAAAAATTTAATAAAAGAAATCGTGAAACATCATATGATTTAAAAGGACAAAGCATCAAAATACATGCCATTT
This sequence comes from Maratus speculifer, assembly GCA_964019185.1. Taxonomy (NCBI): domain Eukaryota; kingdom Metazoa; phylum Arthropoda; class Arachnida; order Araneae; family Salticidae; genus Maratus; species Maratus speculifer. The sequence goes on along the minus strand of OZ025294.1, from coordinate 240,620,832 downwards.
CCAAACAAACTTAATAAAATATTCTATTAAAATGTATATTTTCTATTTCTCTCAAGTAACATACATTTTAAATATAAGAGAGTGTAATATAGTGAGAATATATGTTCTTTTATGGTTTGAAGTATAAATTCTGCTGTTATTTTCAATATTTAAAATATGGTCAAACCTCGTTAACATGAACACGCTTAGTGTGAATTACTTTTAACATGAGCTGTTTCACAGTCCCCTATAAAAACAAATACAAAGATTTGATACTGATAACTAGAATTACCGTTAACATGAACAAAATTTTAATACCTTTTGAGGTTCATGTTAATGAGGTTTGACTGTATTCCATCTTTGCAAAATCCAGATATTTAGTTTTTTATTTCCCTTATTTAAATAATTTAAACAAAATGAGAAATATTGATGCTACGATAATATTTATGACTTTATTCATTTTTACTGACTCAATATTTTTTATTTACTGTAAGAAATACACGTTTCATTATTGTTTACAAAAATGAATCTGTATAATGGAAAAAAAAACATATATATAAAAAATAAACTTTTTAAAATCATTTGATAAGAAAATTATATTGTCAGAATCTACAGATCATATTTTATTTCTTTCAAGTCGAAAAGTGTTTCTTTCCTTAATTAAATTAAAAAGAAAAAAAAAAGTTTAAAATATTTTGGAAGAATAATGAAAATATATTTTAATTAATCATGTTTCCATCTGTAATTACTAACATCATGATTCATTTTTTCTTCTGAAAATATGTGTTTGTCACTTTTTCAAAAATGCATCTGTAATGGAAAAACATGTAAAATAAATTAAAATAATGAATTTTTTTAACCTCTTTAGTCCTGGAGTACCCATTTGGGTACGTTAAAGCAAACGGCAAAATTGCCCCCAAAAATTTATAATAAATGCATAAATTTCTGTTATCGCTATTCAGATACATCAGAGTATCTTATATTATCAATAGATATGCTACACATTTAAAGAAAGTGGAACCATGTAACTTTGAAAATGAGACATTTCCAAAATGGATGACATAAGTAATTTACCAACGACTTCACGTCCAAGTATGTGAATTATACAAATTTGTGAGTGAATTAAAAAAAAAAAATATTGCATTTTTTATAAGTTATACTGTTTCAAGAATGATTTGGAGTTGTTTATAAATGTTGTTCATATTTGCATGGATGTTGAAAACATCTGTAAATATGTTGTACCCATTTGGGTACAATGGGTCTTTACTATACATTTCCTACTAAAGAAACTCATTTTCTGTGTAACTATTGTGCACACTTAGTTATTAACAAAATTTTTAGGAATGAATAAATTACTTGGTTTAGTCTTACAAAAAAGGTTAAAATTGCTTTTTTCATTTTTTAAAATATTATGTAATAACATGCTGAATTTATTGCTAAATTATGTCATACTTTTTAGTAACTTTAAAAATTTCTAACACGTTTGAAATGTTGTACAGTATTTAGTATTCTACAAGCCTGCATGTATTAGTCAAAAAAGTCTTCACTCAAACCATGAGTGACAAATGCAATGCAAAGAGAAAGGGTGTTTCTTTTTGCGATCAAATTTATACTTTGCTGATTCTGTAATACATTCTTCTGATACCGAAGATCGCCTATGGAGAGTACATACTTTACTAAATCTAGTCAGAAATGCCTGTCTTAAAATTCCTAGGATAAAATTTAACTCAATTGAAGTGCAAAAGATCCTGTTTGGGGGGAAATGTGGCTACCATTAATATCTTTCTTCAGAGCCCAAACCTCTGGAATATAAAATTTTTGTTCTTGCCTCAAGTAATGGTGTAGTACTGGATTTTCTCTTGTACACAGGAAAAAAATGCCGTTATTGCAGAAGATATGAAAGACTTCCAGCTTGGTGGAGCAGTTGTCAAGAAAAAAAGAAAAGTATAACTGAGGGGGTACCCATAAATGAAAGTAGAGTTATATTCACTGACACATATTTCACTGTAATGAAAACAGCTGAATGTCTTCTTTCAAAAGAAATTCCGTGTACTGGGATAGTCATGACTAATAGAATAGGTGATGTTGCAAACAAAATACATGCTATGAAAGACAGTGCAATGAAACATGGTGAATGGACTGAGTTTACTAGATCAGATAATAAAATAGTGATGTTGAAATGGAAGGACAAGAAATATGTGCATATGATGTCCACCACATGTGGAAGTGAGTCCAGTGATACATGCGAGCACTGGTGTAAAGATTAAAAAAACCCCAATGTTCCTGTAACAAAACCAGCTATAATATGAATGGATAAAGCACATATGGGTGAAATCAATCTAAACGATAGGTTCAATGATGCTAACACGCAAATAGCCAGTTCAGGTCTCTTCTGACTTTTTCAACTTAGTTACGGTAAATAGTGGGTTTTGTATGTTAGAGGTTACAGATCCTCCAATACTCCGAAAAGAGATCAAATGAGTTAACTCAAATTTTGTCTTTACATTGCTGAAGTCTTTATAAAATGTGAAAATTAAAGTCTGCTGTTGGAAGACCACAAAAATCATAGCAATCATCCAATGAATCTGCATCTTCTAAAAAAGGAGAATAACCATGTCTATTCCCAATGAGGTTCGCTATGATGGGTTTGGACATTGGCCAGAATCTGTTGCTAGGGTACATCAATTTCGATGGCGCATGGAAGGATACATAGGAAAATCAAGAGTAAAATGTGTGAAATGTAATCTATTTCTTTTTCTTCAGAATAATAACTATTTAAAAAAATTCTATAATAAATGATATATTATTAGAAGATTATTATTACAAGTCATGTATAATGCTACGAGATATGTATAGTATATAGCGTATAGTAGCAAGAGGTGTATTACAATTATTACAAGATAAGTGTAATATTTTGGGCAATACATAACTTTAGATAAAAAATCATTTAAGTTGTTTAAATTGATATAGTAAATAGGTCTATTTATTGTAAAACAAAATTGGTCTTATTTAAAGAATGACATTTTTATTCAATTGTGACCTGATGTACCCATATGGGGACATGAATTTTAACTATTTAAAAATTTTAAAAATAAAAAACTAATTTTATTTTTTCTTTTCTAAGCCTAAAAGTGCTATAATTTGCTAATAAAATAATTTTTCTATGCAGCAGATTTTTCTCGGGGCTGAAGAGGTTAAGGTTATTCTGAAAAAAGATAATATTGTACAAGTCTACATATCATAAATTTTGTTTAATTTCAAATCAAAATACTGAATAACTTTTTTTTGTAAAGTGTATGACAAAGTGTAATTTGTGTAGACTAGTAGAGGATTCGCTTTGGTTGTTAATTAACATATAGTCAGTTTTTTTTTAATATATGGACATTTACGAGAAATGCAATGTGGAATTGTTTTATTCATTATTTAAATTATGTAATTTAGAGAGATTTTACTAAATTTGAGGTGTAAAAATAAAAATTCAGAACTATAAATTCCACAATTTGTTTTTACTCTGGCTTTACGTACAGTGGCTCACAAAAGTGTCTGTACACATAGGAATTTCAATGAAATAGTGTTCTATCCATTAACTAAAATTAATATTTTAGAATGGGTATTTAAGACTAAGATCTATGACTCATTCTTAACAAAACTACATAAAATATTTTAAAAACATAGTAAAATTTTATTTTGAAAAAATCTTCAATCAAAAAATAACAAAAATGTTACCCCACAAAAGTTTTCATACACTTTAAAAAATTGCTGTATATTTGTAAATATTGTAATATTTCACTAAAGCTGTACTTAATAGGATATTATTTAGCACCCACAGCAGTTTTTTAAACACCTGGGTATAGATTTAATTAGTATTTTTGTAATTTCTGCATGAAAGTTGATTCCTTCATCGAACATTCCTGTTTTTATTTCGCTTTTCCTTTCAATGCTGTGTCTTCGTAGTCTAACTTCCAGTTATCTCCAAATTTGTTTTACTGGGTTTAAATTCAGCAATTGAGTTGATATTTTCAAAACTTGTGGACAATTATGGAGACACCAGAAGCGAATGTTGGGAGCCATGTGCTTTGTATCATTATCCTGATAAAAAACAAAAGTTGTTTCTGCTACCCATATTTTGGGCTGATAATTTTAAATTGCCTTTTAAAATATTTGAATAAAGATTGTGATTTATTATGCTATCAATATATACCAAATTACCTAATCCTGATGTTGCTATGCACCCTCACACAAGGACAAATCTACTACCAAGGTTAACCGATCCAAATAAATTCTTTGAATCAAATTCTTATTTTTTTTCTCTCCGTACTATAATGCACCTATTGGAGCCAAGAATGGCATACTAGTTTTTATCTGTAAATAAAACATTATTCTAATATGATTTGGGTTTATTTATAATTGATTTTGCCAAAAAAAAAGCCTAAGCTTTCTGTTTTTCACCCTAACAAAAAAATTTCTGCCGGCAGAACGCCTCTATAATGCAGCTGGGCTTACTACTCGTCAAACAGTTTCATGTGAAAATGAAGTAGAAAACTGTTTCATTAAATTCTATAAGCAACTTTTACAGCACTTAAATGGGGATTTTTTATGACTTTTCTAATTATAAGTATTTGATCTCAGTGCATTAACTTAGATTGACGACCTTTTTATACTAGTTTTCAATAAAAAATTTTTCTATAAAACCTTTATCTCATACTTTACCATAGAATGGAATAAATTAACCAATTTTGCAATATTTCGAATTGATTTACTACTATTAGGAAGAAAAATAACTAATTTTTGAATGCTATTAGGCTTGACATTACGATAACAAACCATTTTTTAATTAATAAATAGAATATTACAGACCAATTCTGCAAAATATAAAGCCAAGAGATTTTTTAAATGTCACCACGATGCAAAAATAAAAATAAAGTGACAAACAGTATTTTTAATAATGAATTTATTCGAAAATGTTTCTGTGTACGAAGACTTTTGTGGCATGTTCTTTCTGTGGCATCTTCACTTTTCATTTTTAGATTAAAAAAAATCCCTTAATGTTAAAGAAAAAGGTTGTGTGTTATTTAGAATAACTTGGAGATAATATAAAAAATTGCTGGACTTCATATAGGAATTTAATTTCAGGGAAATTTCTTTTTAGTACAAATTTTTAAAATGTGCGAACACTTTTGTGAGCCACTGTATTTAATAAAATGTAACTTTCATAACATGTATATAATGTGCAAATTTCCGCAGGTATTTTCTCATTGTTAAAAAAAAAACCTATTTTCTGGAACATATTAAATTTCTAATTTTATTTGTAACTAGTTGACCTGCTTGGGTCCATGATGGTAAGTGAACTTCAAATTTGAATAGTTTTATACTTTGATTTTGTCTGAAGTATCTACCTGCTCAGTGGGTGAAAATGGACAAGAAGCTGCTGATTGTTATGATTTGTTATGTAATTTTTTTCCATAATTTTTGGAAAATTGTCTGAGGTAATAATGAACAAAATAAAATTTTAAAACATGTTTTACAGAGGAAAAAATGAGTTAAGAGCAGGGTTGGCATTTTTGCCAGGACAATGGAAAAAACTGGAAAAAACCAGGGAAAAAATGGAAAAAACCGGCAAAAATGGAAAAAACCTATATGTCTTTAATGTGTAATAAAATCTGCACGCTAATAAGGATAGTAATGGTATAAACAATTAAATTTAACAGTGTATTATTTAATATTTTAATTTCATTTGCTAATTAATTAATACTAAATATTTTAAATCTTTAAAAAATAGGTGGGATTCAGTCTTACTTAGGAATTTAAGAACAAAATAAAAAATTACATATCTAATTTTTTTACTTTAAGTCAGGGATATGTTTAGGAAAATTTTAGGTCCTTTAAAGGACCCTTCACAAAATTCTTTAACCTCAAACAGGATTCTTCATAAAATTATTTGTCTCTCAAATCGACATTTCACCTTTAAACTGAACTTTTCACAAATTTAATCATTTTAAAATAAAATCTGGCCTGTTAATAAACATTTGAACTCACCAAAAAATATATTACTTAGCTTCTCTATATGTGAAGGGTAGAACCTGTAAACCTGATAATTTAAAATTCACAAAATTGTCTAGAATTTTCACAAAGATGAGAAAAGTCTAGACAGACCCCTGTAAGTAAAGTATTTTATCAGTCATTAACATACATACTTTTTTAATTATCAAAAGATTTTCACTTTCAAATATGTCCAGCAAGCAGTGCTGCTATTAAAAGATTTTTCTCAAATTTTTCATTTGTGCAAACTGAGATTCGAAATACTTCAACAGATACTCTTTCAAAACTTGCTTACTGTTATGCCATGCTAAAGCAGCAAAATTTAGGTTGTGAGGAAGATATTGCTGAAATATTTGAAATTTAATAGTTTTCTGCTTTAAATATAATTTTTATATTAAATTAAATTTAGGTTACTATAACTGTTTCTTCGAATTTCTAACATATATAAACTATAAATATAAATGCTTTACTCAGTCTCAACAGTTCTATTATGTGAATTAATAATTGTATAAACATGAATAAATGAAGTTTCTATTTATTTATATTAAAATTGGTATTTTTTTCATTTATAACCTTGTTATAAAAGTTAGTATTCTTTCATAAAGTGCATAATTATACTTATTTAACTTAAAAGTTAAAATAAATTAAGAATAATATTGATTTTTTAATTAAGTATGCAGTTTATTTTTTCTTTTGTGAAATATTTTTTTCTTTCTGGGGAAAAAATTTAAATGGACAGCCTATTTTTGCCACTTCTTTGGCAAAAACCTATTTTTGCCGGGACGATTTTTACCAGGTTTTTTCCGTGGTTTTTTCCACCTTCGGCAAAAACTCGTCAACCCTGGTTAAGAGTGGGGGTGCTTAGAAGTGTACAGGTCAAAATACAGGTGTACAGGTGTGTACAGGACAAACAAAGTGGACAGGATATATATATCACAGAAAAATCAATTTCTGCCTCCCCTCCCCCATGGCAGGAAGGAATTCCTCTTAGCATCCAGATATACTTCAGATTTCTCAATTCTCTACCAAGACAACAACTATTTTTCCAAATAGTTAAAAAAAGGTTGAACATGGAGTTGAACTTGTGAAGTCAGAGTCTGGAAGCTCACATGCAACCACTGAGCCATAAAGCTGCAAGCAATGTTTATAGTAATAGGTAAAATGGGAAATAAATGTTAAACTTTGACCCCCCCCCCCCCCCAAAAAAAAAAAAAAATCTCAAAAACTAAGGCCCATTTGAAGAAACCCTTTCATCAGAATAATTAATGGTTTGACCCTTACAACATACTTTGAAATCATCAAAATCTGTGTGCACTATGTTTAGTGGTCCCCTTGTAAGGTATGATATCTTGTTGATATAATCAGATTTGTAAGTTATTATTTTTGACCAAGTTTGAAGAGTTGAAAGATGGCTTGCAGCAATGGCAGCTTGAAGTAATAGCATCAATTTAAAAAATGCATGAATAAGGATTTTTTTTCCTTGCACTTAATGTTTTACTTTTTCATGAAAATAATCAAAATTGATCAGGCATATGAGAAAATATTTATATTGCTGAAAAGGAAATAATTTTGGAAAAAAGAAATATTTATTGAATAAATAACTTTTAAGTTTTATAATTTTGTATAAATGATGTCAGCTAGAAAAAAGATAATTTTTATAAATAAATAATACTTAGCTGAGATTTAAAAAAATAAAATATAAATAATTAATATTAATTAGGCTGATTAATAATAATCTAGTGTTTAAATAGAAAAGTTATAAAAATTATTATAACAAAAAAGAAATACTTTAAGATGTGTTTTGATAACCAGATAAAAGTGATATTTCAAAGGGTCAGTTATATTTACTTATATTAATTATACTGTATGTATAATTTATTTCTATCTCATAAAAATTAATACTATTATCTGAAAATTTAATGTATATTTATACTTTTTCTATGGTATAAGTATTATATTAATTTTATTAGGTAGGTATTATATAATAATTTAGAAATATTTTGTTTAGATTTGATTACAACCGATCATTTGGTGGAAAAATAACAAAACAAATAACTTATCCAGAGAAGTTAAATCTTCGTCCTTACATGTCTGAACCACAAGTATGTATAGGTGACATAATATTTTCACCTTAAGTTTTACTTATAGCTTATTATTTTATATGGTGATGTTTTTTTTTAAATATTATCTTGCAATTAATTAATAAAATTTACAAATACAGCTCTTGTGATTAAAATATTATTTTATGCATATTTCTAATTTAAACAAAGTCCTGGAATGATGTTTTTTGACATGCAATTTTAAAATTTTTCACTGATTTTATTTGAAGTAAGCTGTGACAAATAACTCAAAGGGGGAAAAAAAAGTATGTTTTTTGTTTAGAGCATTATTAAATGTCATAAAAAGAAAAATATATAGTTATTTAAAATATAGGTGATAATTGATTTAGATTAATTAAATAAAAATTAGTACATTTTGAGATTTCCTAAAAAAAAAGGGGGGGAGTAGTAAATTTTATAGCCATGTGAATTAAAGTAGTGGAATGAGTTACAAACATGTACATTGCAGTTGTGAAAAATATGTGTTAACATGAAAAATATACCCTGCTCCTCCCCCCCCCCCCCCAAAAAAAAAAAAAGAAAAAAAAATCACCTGAATTTTGGAAGTTTTCCTTCTTTTTAGATATACATTTACACATATATTTGTTATTTTGTCTAGCACCTGGACAAGGTTTGCTAGGTGTTTAGGGACCTTTTTAGGGTCCTTTTATCCCTTTTTATTTGTAAAAGGGTCAAAATTACAAATGCCCCTTTTACGTATTAGGGCATTTGTAATTTTTTTAGGCTACTTCAGCACATTTTGTTTTTTATACTTTTTCGTTAATATTTATTAATTTTCATGGATAATAAACAAATTATCTGTTACCTAAGTTGCACCTCAAATAAAGACAGAATTTCTATGGGGAAGGGGAGCAAAACTTTTCATATTTTTTTCAGTTATACCTTTTTTTTTTTTTTAATTCCTATCAAAGAAAGGTAGTATGCATATACATGAATTATTATTTTTATGTTTAAATTAAATTCCTTTGCTGTTTGCAAATAATATTTTAAAAATATTTGTTGTATAATATACAAATTATTTTTGATAATGTAGAATTTTTAATAGCTGAGTTACTTCTAACAATTTAAGTGTTTTTCACAAATGTATTCTTTTCAGGGAGATCCAGTATGGTATCGCTTAAATGCTGTTCTAGTTCATTCTGGAGCTTCGTGTAACTCAGGGCACTATTATTGTTATGTTAGAAATTCTAATAATTTCTGGTATATCATGGATGATTCAAGAGTAAGAATTTTAGTAATACCTTTGAGAATTTGATTTTGGAAAATTGTTGAACAATTGAACTATTAAGTGCTTTTGAGTTTTTTATAAAATGTGAACAAATGCCAAATTTTGATTGAATTGCATTGAAAAATTGTGTATTACACAGAAATCTTTAAGATATGAGTTATTCAAATTTTTAAAAAGAAAATTTTAAATACATTCTCTCCTTTTTGAATAAGCTCATAATCTGTCAAAACTTACTTTTGCAATAGGCTACAGTGTTTTAAAAATTTTGATATCTTAATTTTTAGTGTGTTTTCTTGAATATTCTATATTAATAATAATGCACAGATTTTAAATTTTTACTTGCAGTGAAATAAAATCTAACATTTGACCTTCTGCATACTCATAAATGAAGTTTGTAATATAAAAAAGCTGCTATTCAAGTTTTTTGCATTTCACAACTGCAAATTTTAAATATAAGGATAAATATTTTAACTGGAAATTCTATTTTCAAATAAAGTTTATTGAAACAGGGCTTGAAAAATGATGATCCTGGAAGAACTCATAAATCATTTCTGGGATGTATATTTTTACACTCAGGTTCCTGGCCAGGAACCTAACAAGTTGCTGTTGCTGCCAGCAATGCTGTGGATGCAATATAACACATAAAATCAAAAACAAAGAACCAAAGCAAAAAAATCAAAGAACAGGTGCCAAAAAAACCTCTTAAGTGGCCCGTGGAATGCATAATTCTGACAAAATATTACAGAAAACCCCCAAATTTTATCAAAAAATCAAGAGAAAAAACTAACATTTCATCAAAAAATCTTTTTAAAAAATGGCAAATTTTGCCAAAAAATCATTTTAAAAAAATGGAAATTTTGTCAAAAAATCTCAAAAAAAAGGGGGGGGGGGCAAATTGTTGTCAAAAAATCTTGTAAAATGATAGTTTTTGTCAAAAGATCATGATAAAATGGTTGATTTTGTCAAAAGTCGTGAAAAACAACAAATTTTGTCAAAAAATCATGATAAAACAGCAAATTTCGTCAAAATACTCGCATATAAATTTTTCTGGGAACATATATTTTTCATCTGGGAACCTTAAAAATTTTAAAATTTTCGAGCTCTGATTGAAAAATGCAAAAAAAGTAAAAACATACCTTTATAAATACTAATTAATTTAAAAAAAATCGATTTGTTACAAAAAAAAAAAAAACCTAATTAAATATTTTCTTTATCAAAAATGAGGTTATTTTGTAGTATTTAACTCTTAAACATACATACATATATATATATAAAACCATATATGTATATACGGGGAATTTTCTCATGATGTCACAAGATACATGATTTTTCTTCCTTATAAACATTACACATTTAAATGTTCCCACATTTAAATATACAGTCCTGGACAAAATTATAAACTCAGAAAATTTTTAATTTGTTTACATCATAATATAAATAAGATTAGCTTTACACTAATAAAATAATTATGAATATTTATAATAAGACATCTAAAATTAATGTAACTTATAAATAAAATGGAGTAAGTAATTTAAATAAGAAAATACATAACTTGAAAAAAATAACATTATGTGAAACCTGGACAAAATTATAAACTCAAAGTTATGATTTTCTATATTCTGGCACTTTTGATATAAATAAATGCATTTTGTGATAAAAAAACTAATAAATGGAATCATTATGAATCAATACATTTCAATACATCAATACGTGTTTTGATTTTTTTCATAAAATGACATTATGTGTAACCTGGACAAAATTATAAACTCAAAATTATGAATTTCTACAATCTAGTATTTTGGATTTAAATAAATGCATTTTGTGATAATAAACTAAGAAATAAAGCTATTAGAAATGAATATATATCAATACATGAATGCATTTTTAAAATTTTTAGTTAAATAATTTTGTTAAATATGGTTTATTAATATGGTTTTTGTATATAAAATGAAGAGGTCGGCGTCCAAAGATACAGAAAGAAATCGAAGATCTATGTGACGAACAGCATTTGGTACTGGAGCTCCTTCTAGCCAAATTGTAAATACTTTAAAGCTAAATGTAAGCTCTCGAATTGTCAGACGAATTCTTCAATGAGCGCAGAATAAGAAATGGAAGAAAATGAAAGCTGAGCCAAAACTTGAGCCCCATCACATGAAACCCAGACTTCATTTTGTACAACAGCACATGTCTGGACAACATAGTAGAGCACACAATCATCTGGTCAGACAAAAAGAAGTTTAATTTATACAGTCCAGGTGGCATAAGATACTATTGGAAAAATATCAAGCCTGAAGAACGACATATCTTTAGTCGAAACTTTGGTGAACAATCAGTGACAATGTGGGCTAGTTTTTCTAAGAAAAATCTAAGAAAGATCACTCTACATTTTCTTAATGGAAAACAAAAAGCAGAAGACTACCAGTTAATCCTGGATGATAATGTTTTGCCCTATGGGCCATTGATTGCTGACGGAAATTGGGTATTTCTGCAAGATAATGCAACAATATATACTCTGCTAAAAGTCCAAAGGAATGGCTGCAGCAATAGGTATGTAAATGTCTTGAATGATGTGGTAAGCTTCCCCAAAATTAAAAATTCTCACTCCTTAGTCAATGACTTATCAAGTACTCCTTATTTTCCAAGCATTTGGAAAACTTTAATTTAAAACTTTTTTTTTACCCCTTGCTTTTTAGTTTTTGTTTTGTTTGTTCTCCGGTATTGTCGCTACTTTCCACCCTGTTGTTCAGGCTGCTTACTTTTCTTCTCATTGGTTGCTTTTCTTAAGGCAGGATCGTTCCTGTAGCAGGTATATAAGCCTGCGTCTTTCTGTCTCTTTACTCAGTTTTGCTTTTTTTAGTTCGCTGAGTTTTGCATTGATGAAGAATCTCGATAGTAGATTCGAAACAGCTGTTTGCTGCTTTTTCATACTTTATTTGTGTATTTATAATCGTTGGCTTTCTATCTTTAAACATTTTTGCACAAAAGGCTTCATTTGCTATTTGAGTTTATAATTATGTCCAGATCTCAAATAATGTTATTTTACGAGAAAAATTAAAATATGCATTGATGTATTGAAATGTATTGATCCATAATGACTCCATTTATTAGTTTCTTATCACAAAATACATTTATTTATATCAAATATGCCAGAATATAGAAATTTATAGCTTTGAGTTTATAATTTTGTCCAGGTTTCACATAATGTTATTTTTTTTAAGTTATGTATTTTCTTATTTAAATTACTTACTCCATTTTATTTATGAGTTATATTAAATTTAGATGTCTTATTATAAATATTCATCATTATTTTATTAATGTAAAGCTAAGCTTATTTATATTATGATGTAAACAAATAAAAAACTTTCTGGGTTTATACTTTTGTCCAGGAGTGTATCTATCATTATTTAATATGTATATTATGTTGTAAAAGTTTGACATCTAACAACTTCAAACTCACTGAGATTGCTGAGTTTTGCAGGATTCCCAGTGGCATGTAAAATCTGGAAGTCAGGAAAATTAAAAAATATATAGGAAAGGTCTGGGAATTTACAAAAATTTTCTAAAAAGTCATGGAAAACCATAGAAGAAAAAAAAAAAAAAAAGAAGAAACGATGCAAAAGTAATCAAACAGGGCTGGCAAGTTTCTGCCAGGATGGTTAAAACCAGTGGTTATAATCTGTTAAAACAGGCATGGCAGAAACTAGTTTCTGTCAGTAAATGGCACAAAACTGGCAGAAACTAAGAAATAATATTAATAAATGCAATTATTCATAATTCATAGATGTATTTAATATGTAATGAATTTAGTTAAAAAATTAAAATAAAGATAATGAATGTTGTTCAAAGTAGCAAAAAGTTTCAAAAGGTTTTTCAAAAATTTATAAATATGCTTTGTTAATATAATAATTTTCTATCACTTGAAAAACAGAAATTTTCATAACCTAATCTGATGCTGTATAAGTTTAACTATAGTTATTACTATTTACGGTTGAATTTCTATTTAAATAAGAAATTTACAAAAAATTCTATAATTTTTTAACATAACTTAAAAATTATCTACTACTACATACAAAGAGAAATGGTTCTTGTAAAAAAAACATAAGTAAATAATTGTAGCACAAAAATAAAAGAAAAAAAAATGGATGAAATAATTTATATTCTTATTTTAAAATATTGAAAGAACAAATTTGTTTATGAAAAAATTAATAATATAATAAGAGCATTCCATATTATAGGATTAATTTTGCTAATCTTTCTTAACCTAGACTGCTTTTTAATTTGTTCCAGATGGAAAAAAAAAAGTTTGAAAATATTCTTAAGACCAGCATTTACTAGTAGGTAATGTCATTATTGATGATGTAAAATTTGAAAAATTCTCATTTTCACCATTATTTGTTTAAAAGCGATCACCCATTTAAGGCAAGACATTTTCTAGGACTTCCTTGGTGAAGTATGTTTCTGAAAAAGGAGTATTTTCTTGTTCTTTCTTTATGCTTAAATATCAATTTTGATCCCAAATACTTAAGGTGAAATAAATAAGCTAGCATAAAAGCTAACACTGCAATAAATGAGATTTGAATCTTGCATTTGTAAGTCTCCATTAAATTTTGATCATTAAATAAAATTAAAAAAATTTTATGAGCAGCTGCAATAGAACAGTCATGTTCTTTACTTTTATCTAAAGCAACAGCAATAAATTTTAGTATTTGTAACAAGTATTTAACTTCTGTGTAAATCATGATATTTATTTACAATTTTAACAACTGCTGTGTCCTTAATGCATAGTTGCCAACTTGTACGGTTTGGCCGTACAATGTACGGATTTTGTTACAATTGTGCGACTGTACGACCAGTATGATCGTACGGTTTTGCTCACGGAAAAACTATCGCAGAGAAAAGCGAATTTCGTGAGAGGATCGCAGAAAATGCACATATTTCATCAAATTTTCTCTGAAAAACGTCGATTTTATCTAAATTTCACAGAAAAAATGCCAAATTTGCCAAAAGATCACAGATTAAAAACGCTGAAGACTTCAGAAAAACGTTGATTTCATCTTAAGATCGCGGGGAAAACGCTGTTTTCGTGAAAAGATCACTCAGGAATGCAAATTTTTTTGAAAGATCGTAAAAAAAAAAAAAAAAAAAAAAAAAAAAAAAAAAAAACCCTGTCGATTTCATTTAAAGATTACGTATAAAATGCCGATTTTGTCAAAAGATCACAAATAAAATGCTGATTTTGTCAAAAGAGCACGGAAAAATGGCGATTTCACCAAAAGATTGCAGATAAAACGCTAATTTCGCCAAAGATTCCAGATAATTAATGCCTGTAGGAATAGTTTTCCCACTTCCTCATCTGCTGCAATCTTTTAGAAAATTTGCTGTTAATTTAATCTCTGCTACCTATTGCAGATCATCCAGGACAGCTTTTTGGAAACATGTTCCCAAAGTATGAAATTGCAAAAGCATTTTCTTGTGCAATCTCATGTTTTTATTTTGGCAATATATATATATAAATGTAGCATAGAAGATATTGTAATGAAATATTACTTTACTTTTCTCATTGCATATGCATTTTTACGCATGTAAGAATACATCGTAAAAAATTGTAAGGATTTCAAAATTGACATGTTGGCAGGTATGTTAATGTCATTTTCATGATTTTCATTGTTCTGCAAGTATGGTTTATTCTTTGTAAAAGATTCAAAACTATCAAATTTTAAAACAAATTTATTTATATTTTAATTTAAACTATTTACAATATTTTATTTGCAATTTATCCTGAATAAAATGTATATAAGCAATTTAATACTACTGAAAAATTCACAGATTATGTCCAGTGTTCTCGCTGGCATTTGACCAACATTAGTAATTTGGCTAATTAAAAATAAAAAACATTCGCCAAATGAAAAAACTATTAGCAAAATAGATTCGCCGTGTCGCACAAAAAAATTATCTTTAATCATTTAATGTACCTTTTTTTCATTTTGTTCTAAAATAACCTAAGTTTTTATAATTGCGATAACGATTATTTTTAATCTAATTTAAACTATCAGCTACAAATATATTAAAAAGATGTATGTATTAAAAATATGCATATATTAAAAATATGCATATATTAAAAATATGTATATATGCGTATGTATGAAAAGCAAGAAAGAAAAAGCAAAAATTATGCACTAGCAATTCGGCGAATCTAATCGTTTGTTTACTCGCCAAAGGAAGAATTTAGTCGCAATTTGGCGAAATGGTGAGCGACAGCGAGAACCCTGATTATGTCATGAAATTAGTTTATACCAGTTGTTACCAGTATCTGCCAGTTAAATCCAGTTATAACCACTTTCTGCCACTGGCACGGCAGAAACTATTTTCTGCCGGCAAAAACCCAGCCCTGAATCAAAATTGTGAAATTTGTCAAACAAGGAATAAAAAAAAAAAAAAAAAATTAAAATTTAAACAATGTTTGAAAGAAAAAGTCTTTAATTTTGTTGGAGGATTGCAGAAATAATGAATTTCAATGTGTGCCTGTTTGATTATGAAATTTTTAAAGATTTTGTCAGGGAAAGTCATGGAAATTGCCAGACATGTTTTCTGGAAACTTTACTTCACAGAATATAATTTTAATGTTAGAATGATACTTTTCAATTAGATGTGTGCCAGTGTTACATACACATATATATCTATGTATATATATGTGTTATACATATACGCAGTCCTGTCACATTGATGGAATCACCTATGAAAACCCAGAATAATTACCCTTCTGGTAGATGCCATTATTCTGAGGAAAAACAATTTGCATGTAGTGGTGGACATAGTCTGCAAGGACGCTTACTTACGGTGGTTACTTGACGGAGATGCTTAATTGTGTTGATCCTTCGTGCCTTCCAACAATGATGAGTGTACCCAGAGAATACCACGAAAATATTTCCCAGACCATAATGCTCCCTCCTCCAGCTTGGACTCTTCCGACAATAGTTGAAGGGTGTTTGATTTCAGACATTTTACGCCATATATGCAGATATCCATCTGTCCAATGAAGCATAAAATGTGATTTATCTGAAAAAGTCACCTTTGTCACTCAGTAAATGTCCAGTTGCATTCCTAGCATGCAAATTCTAGACTTTGTTGCCAATGAACAACAGTCAGCATAAGTTCATTAACCAGATATGTGCTGTGGAGGCTCATATGAAGCAACGTTTTCTGAACCGTCATTCAGTAGACATTGTTCATAGCCCCTTGGTTAATCTGGGTGGTCAGTTGCTCATCTGTTCCATGACTAATCGCCTAAACGCACCTCCAAAATCATTGTTCACCTCTGTCATCTACGGCTTGTGGTGCACCACATTTGCCACATCGCTGATTTTTGATAGCACCATTTTGACATGAACAATATATTTTTATCATGGTGGCATGTGAACAATTTAGAAAATTAGCTGTTTTGAAAATGCTTCCTTTCTTGGCCCGGAAGCCAATGATCATGCCCTTTTCGATGTCAGATAAATTGCTCTTTGTTTCTGTATTATGCCAATGATTGTTATGTTTTCTGATTCCCTCGGACATGTTTTATATATATTGCACTGCAATGTGCTGTCACCTGTCTTCAGTTATTGGTTATTTCACTTAACTAGATGATCATATTAATATGAATGGACTGTGTATGTTTATGTATACACATATGTGCATGTATATACATATATGTATGTGTAGCACTGGTGCCCAGTTAACCGACAAGTACCAAACAAATTTAGCAGTTTTCAAACTGAGTAAATGTAAGAAGTACAGTTTTTATTATTATTGCTCGAATTCCTTGAACACTATTTTTTCACTTATTTTACTTTTACATTCACATTTTTCTTTTAATTGTATTTTTTCTGAATCAACAAAACCAAATAAGTTTAGTTAAGTTTTCATAGAATCATGTATAGTTTCAAGTACAATGGAATTTTACGATGGAAAATATTTTGCTTATTGCACTGTATGTTTTTGAGATATTAAAATTTATCATAAAGACAGAGGTGATATAATTAAACACTCAAATAACTTGTGCATAAGAAACTATATTACATTTTTTTAGTTTTTCATATACTTTTAATGTGTTTTTAAGTGGCTTAAAATTATCATGTAAAAGTAGTACTATTTTAAAAATTCACATGTTGGTAGACATATAGAATAGATACATATTTTCAGGGATGAGGAATTTTACAAAAATCTTACCAGCCAAGGATTTATTTCACCAGCCTGCAAGATACAACATGCACACAGCTGAAAATAGTTATGACAAAATCGCACAAAATTGCTATCATTACAATACATTTTCATAATTCTTTTTTTCCTATAAAATTAAGAAATATATGCAACAGAGGTAAGCTTAATATAAGATAGAACTTAGTACCATATTTACACTGTAATAATTTGGAAAGTTAAAAGATCTAGATTGAAAAAGTGTCTCTGATAATGTCTCTATTGCCTACAGTTTTTCAAACACTAAAATTGCAGTTGCCTAGCCAGAAAATCCACTCACCACTGGTGAGCAAAATGATGTATTCCCCCCCCCCCCCCCTGCATATGTTTGACAGCATTTAATAAATAGTATAAATAGCATGTAACTTTAGGAAATAGTATATGATTAATATAATGTACAGGGATTGTTTTAACATTTACCTTTTATTTTACTTAGGTTCATCAAGTAAGCTTGAATCAAGTCCTAAATCAAAGTGCATATGTTCTGTTTTACATTAAAATGGAAGATTCTGAAAGAGCTTCCTTAAAGGTATGGATTACTTTGTAATTAATATATATGAGGTGGAACCCGTCGAATTTCGACGAAAGAAAATGTTTAAGAAGGAACTGCTTTATTGATTTATAATAAATCTACAAAATTGCTTACAGTAAAAAATGCACCTTATATTGATCAGTTTACCCCTCAAACAAATATTATTTTAAGCTAAAATTAACAAAATACTATAAAACTCAGTTGTCCAAATTTTTAAAATTAAACTTCAATTGCATATAAAATCAGTAAAATTTAATAAAGATCAGCTATTATGATGAATTTATCAATTGAGACTCTTATTTTTAGTATAAATGCGAATGAAAAAAAAAAAAAAATTATTCCTAATTGACACTATCATAGAATTTCATGCGAAATTAAAACCCGTCATAATTTTCATCTTCTCAGAATTTAAACACGTGCTTCTCATATCCGTATTCGCCATGTTTAAAAAAAATTGGTATTTTAATTTGATCATTTTAAAATCACCTTAACTCAAAACTTGAAGTTATTTAACTGATGAATAAAAACGAAATAAAACCGAAATCACGAAATTTTACAACAGACGATATTTTTTGCAAAATATACGCATTAAAAATTTTTTTTTTTTTCAATTTTAAGAGAAAATGGAGTGATTCCATTGCCACAATTACAAAATTCGCACTAAAAACTATAAAAAATTTAATAACTCAAAAACAAATTAAGATACAGCTTTCAAACAAATTGCATTTAAAAGTATATATTTTTCTCTATACGATGGTGTAAAAATTGAAAATGTGCAATGTTTAGAAGTATAAAATTTGTAGTACCGAAAATTTAAAACCTGTATTTGCATGGAAAAGTGTTGCCATTCACAAAATGACGTATGCGTTACGCACAGATACGTTTGGCCTTTATAATATATATATATATATATATATATATATACAGTAGACTCCCTCAAATCCGCACAGCTTGGGACCAGAGGTTTTGCGGATTTCTGGTCATTGCTTTGTTTACAATTTTTAAACAGTAATTTGAATGTAATTAATAATGCAATCAAAAGTATAATAAATGCTTACAATATACTAAAATAATAAAAATTTAGATAATTTTTAAAATGATTAAAATACTAAAAGCAAAGGTCAAGTTAATAATCATTAATGCACAATTAAATATTCATTATAAATATGAAATGTGTTTCCTAAATTATTCAATGAAACTTGCCTCATAAAAGTACATTACTAATTCACATCAGGATCATAAAATAATGAAGCTTTATTTCAGGTTTAACCAGACTTAATAACTAAAAAAGCTTGATATAAAACATAAGTATATGTGGTAAGATTGTGATTACCAATGATATCAGCAATATCTTTATTTTTTCAGAAAGAAGTTTATTCTTTCTTCATGAAACACATGAATACAGTGATATTAACAAAAATTACAAATTAAAAAATGTATGGAATTGATATAAAACTAAAAAAGTGAAATTTTGCGCCTACATCTGAACTGACTGTTTCATTGTTTACATCTGTAAAATATATGCGGATTTTAGAGAGTTGCAGATTTTAGGAGTGCGGATTTGAGGGAGTCTACTGTATATATATATATATATATATATATATATATATTAAAAATAATTGTATGCATCATATTTAAAATTGATGGCTGTGTTTATCATTTTATTACTTCTCTGAAAATCTTAAAAACATCATACCTCGGAGTGGTTTGCTATTTCGCTTTATATCGTACATATATATATATACATATATATATATTTTTTTTCTTGTTGTTTATTTATTTGAAAGTTGAAATCAAATATCTTCTTGCATGTTATGTTGTTTACACAACTGTTTTCAATTTTTTAAGCTGGCAAAATGATAAAGATCTGATTGTACTAACAATTAGAATCCAACCCAAATCCCAAAATTTCTGCTTAAGGCCAGTCTAATACGTTAAGAGAAATATATATAAAATGAAACAATTGTTTATGTTTCATAGTTATATTTCCTAAAATGCAGAAACTTGGGTAGTTAAGTTACCTTCAATTATTCATATTAATCTATGTACATGAAAAATATTAGAATTTGTAAATTTGAACTAGTTTTTGAAATTTTTTTTTCTAATTATAATGCTTTTTTTCTAATAATGGTAACTACTCTATTTTTGACCAAAAAAAATAAGGGGGAAAGAAGAGGAAAAGCTATAAGGATTATTAAATTTCATCTTTTTCAACATACTCAAATAGAAATCAAAAGTATCTTTTATTTTAATTATATTGACACAAGATTGTGATTAAATTATGATTTTTAGAAAGATTTGAAAAAATAAAAATAGATTTGTGTTATGTTGTTATTTTAAAATTAAAATTGAAAAGTGAAATTTTTAAAAACAAAGAAAATTTTAAAGTAATTGATTATGTTAAAAGCAGAAAATATGAAAATTGCATCAAAATATTTACACATAAATATCAAAGATGTACAAAAACTTTAAAATATTAAAACTATTACCCGTGAAATGCATTTAAAGGTAGTAATTATGGCATGTGTAAAATTCTTAAATATTAAATAATGTGATATTTAAAGGGCCTAAAATAATTATATGTAAGTTATCATACACGAAAAATTTTCAATGATGAATATTAGTTTAATTAAAAAAGTTCAATTCATATTTCCAGATAATATATGTACTTGTGAATCTTAAAAGCAGACTTGCCAAGTCTCCCGATTTTTAATCATTCGCCCGATCTCCCGCTTATCTACTAATTTCTCCCGATTTCTCGCTTTTCTGCAAATTTTTCCCGGTTTTCTACGATGTATGAAAATTTTGTCATCTTCGTTTCCCGTTATTATATAAAATAGAACCAGCCAACCAATTTATCATAACGAATGAAGCCAGAAAACCACTTCTCTTCAGTGATTGGTTAGTGGGTTTGACGTCACATCGTGACGAGGTGTGGTTACGGCGCAACTGCCCAATAAACGTGAAGTGTCGCAGGTTTCGATAGATAAATACTATAAGCTATTGTTATGATTGTGTTAGCTGCTATTTTGAATGTTGTCGATCACATGGACCGAAATCGCGTTTAATTTTTTATTTCGTGATATGTTTTGCAATTTTTTTATGAAGAAAAGAAGCAGATTTCTTTTTAAAAGAAATATGATGCGTCTTCGTTTACCGAAGAATTTGAACACATTGTGCCGCCATCAGAAGGAAGTTTATACGTTGCGGATTTAAAACGGCTATAAAGAAATATAAAGCTGCTCACCGGGCCCATAGGGGTCTAAACAACAACAAATTTTATATGCCAGATGTTCTTTTTTGATTTTAAAATTTCGCATGGTGGCAGAGCTGATGTTGTAAAGCATATTGGAACAAAAAAGCATCTGGATAATGTAAAACAATCTAAATTGACTAAAAAACTTTCATTTTCTGTTGATGAAACAGATCAACGTACTATTAAAGCGGAATGCTTTTTTACTTCATTTTTATTGGAGCACAATATACCGCTGAGTGCTTCCGATCATGCTTCATAACTTTTTTAAAAAATGTTCCCGGACAGTGATGGACAATAAAACAATCTCCTGATTTCTCTGCAAAAATCTCCTGATTTTTGACTTTTAGAGGTTGGCAAGTCTGTAAAAGTGAAAAAAAGTTTAAAATAAATAATTACAGAAATGCACTTGATAGTGAAAATTACGTCTTATATTTAAACAACTTTTAGTCAGGAGAATTTTAATGTGACATCACATACAACTACCAAATTTGTTTATATATTACTTCACTCGATGCAGCTAAATGTATGCATAAATACTTCCATTTTATTTTGTACAAATTATTATTTAGTAAATACATTTTAGAAAATTCAGATATTCTTATTAATTAATATAAACAATATACATTGTGAAGTATTCATGATAGTGTATTAATACAGTAAAACCTCTAAATAACGGACACCTCGGGAACGCAAAAATTGTCCGCTATTCGGAGGTGTCCGCTATTGGGAAAACCTCGAAGATTCAAAAATCACTAAGAAATGCTTAATGTTTCATTAATTGACTTTTATATGTCCTTAAACTTCTAGTATATGATTAATCATAAATTAAAATTAATTTTTAAGGAATGAAACTGAAATAAAAATGTGCATACCTTTATTCACTGTTTATTACATTCTTATGAAAAGAAATTTGTTACAAAAGTTTACTTTTGCTTGTGATTACATGCAATTTGTTTTTCAATGTGATGTTATTGGATATTATAGAGTTCCGGGCGGATAAGGGGGGGGACTGTACTTTTTGACCATCAAAAGAATAAAATCTCAAAATTTTCTGGGAGGATATTTGAATACTCTGGGAGATGTCCCTCCCGGGCAAACCCTGAATTCTACACTGAATGTGAAGAAGGGGGGGGGGGGGGGAGATTTCCCAAAGCTCACGATCTTAATTTATCTATGATCACAAAATTTGAGACACATTGACCTGATAAATTTAGAGGACTTTTATACTTTTTTTTCAGTTTTTTTTATTTTTATTAAAAAATACTTTTTGATTCTTTATTGCCGAAAAAAGTGTCCGCTATTAGGAATGTCCGTTATTCAGAGGTTAAGCATACAAAAATTCATGTTTTGGGAGTGGGGATTGGAAAACTGTCCGTTAAATAGAGGTGTCCGCTATTCAGGAGTGTCCGTTATGGAGGTTTTACTGTATAAAGAAAATGATTTATGAATAAACTATTTCTGTTCCTGAAAATAAAACAAAATATAAGTTTAAAAATTTTAAAGTACAATTCTTTTCAATACTGTGGTTGTAAAACCTATTTCAAAACAGATGCAGTTTTTAAAACTTTGAAAGTAAAAGAAAAGTTAATGAAATTTGAATTGTTATAAAAGTCAGAAAGAAAATGACATTTTTACCTAAGCATTTATACTAGCTGATTTTCAAATGTTTAATTGATCCTATTTATCAATCCAGGAAGCAGCCATTAGTTGTTATGATAACGATGGATCTGAAAAGCATGACAAGCCAATTACAGAAGATGGTTGTCATTATATTGATGATATTATTAATTCTTAAATAACCTGGTGATATTTTAAAAGCAGGGCACATTAAAATGTTTTTAGAGGCTGTGAAGTCTGAACAAGGATTGGCAGGCATAGCTTGCAGGAGGTAGAGCCTCGTAATAAATTAATAAATAAATATAACCAACCCAACCCTAATCCAATACACTTGAACCCGAATCTGAAGTGAAAGAATATTAATTCATATTTTAATAGAATTATGGAAAAATGTTTTACAATTATATCACTAATATCAATGCCATCTTTTTTTGTATAAAAATGTATGATTCTCACTCATTAATATTCAAATATTTAAGATTTTTGGGAAAAATCAGATCAATTAAATCCAAAGCACTTAAAGTCAATCCACTTAAATCTGACTTGAATTGCAGATTAAATTGGGTTATCCAACCCGTTGCAGGACTTTATCTGCAATTTTAAGTTATATTTAGACAAGTGATTTTATTTATTTATTTTCTTTTTGGTAAAATAACTGCTATTTTGTTTTATGTAAGCACTAAATGACATGGCTGTATCCATTAAAAAATCGCACAAAGCATGGAAAAACTCTAAAAATTGCTGCAAAAATTAACATGTTCGCTGCCGCTTACATAAAGATGTGATGATAGTTAATACCGCACTGTAAAAGTGGGTTTTTCCCGGGAGCCGATTTACTTTTTATAACAAAGAATCAGTGAAAGATTTTCCTGCGCCAGCATATGACTGGCTATTAGACATCACCCCACATCAAGTGCTGGCATGTGAGTGGCCCCTTAATGTTGGTGCCATATCACGCACTGGCACATGATCGTCAGTGAATGTGTTAAGAAATTGTTATACAAATTCCAAATAAACTTTTTTGAAAAGAGAACAAAATTTATTATGCTAGATTAGAAGGCTGAAATCAGATTCTTTATACTAATTTGGAAAAATCCCTGCAATACAAGCTAAAAATTCAAAAATTGCATAAGATAAAATTAACTATATTGAGTACATATAGTAAACTTGTTCAAATACTTTGTGAGATAAATTCTCAGTTTCTAAAATTTGTATTTTTATTTTCTTTTTCAGCTGTTTTGCATCGTCATTTATTAAAACTCATTCATGGACGTTGCAGCGCAATGTTTACTTTATCAATTGCTTTTCTCTATTAGCGCATTTTCTTTTTTGCCAGAGCGTGTTTTTTTTACAGAGTCATTTCCTCTTTGAAGTATCTCTTTTATTCTGATTGTGCGCATGCACCATTTGAAGTCTTTTGGTTGTCATGATGTCACATAAGCCTCGCCTCTAAAAAGGTGGGAAGTTTCACTTTGCAAATCAGAAATTCTTTTAAACTGCCATTTTTCATTTGTTTTCTTGATACTTTGTCACTGTTTTGATTGCCTAATCACTTTAAATCTTTACACTTAATTACTTTGTTCATCCCCATACTTTTTGTTTAAATACAATATATCATTAATTTTAAATTCAGAATTCCTTCTGATACGATGTTGTTCCGACTCCACTTTAACAAACTGCAGACCTTGGCCTGTCATTTGCTCTCACAATAGTTTAATTAGAAATGGGAGTTGTCATGTTGCCAATTAAATATTGTTATAGATGTAAAAATATGCATCATGCCATAAATAGTAAAGTTATTTTATGTCGCCTCTCCTTAAAATTAATGTAAAATGACTAATCAATGCAGTCAAGATTTTTATAAAGAGAATTTCCAACTTAAATAGATTAATGGTGACCAAGAGTAAAGCCCTCTCTTGAAAATTTTTCTTGATTAACAATGCTATATAAATAAAATTCTTATTTTCATTCAAGTTGTGTCATCATTTTTTGCACGCCATCATGTTTTATTAAATACAAAACATGGAAAAAGTTCTATATCCTGTTCTTTTTTTTTTTTTGGGGGGGGGGATTTTTTGGTGATAAATGTTTTGATATGGTTGTTGCAGTCTTCAGTGAAGGTTGTAATTTTTTAACACAACATGTGATATTTTTTATTTTTTTGCATGGTAGATTATAATAATTCTTTGTTGAAATGAAATGCAGGGTTCATACAGACTCCTTAGAAACTACTTAGAAATGAAAACATTCCCAAGTGACTTAAATAAACAAAATACTCCTTAGAAACTCCTTAAATTGTATTGCGGTTTTGCATGCAAGCAATATTGCTGCTGCTGGGGGGGGGGGGGGGGGGGGGAAGAAAAAAAAATCCGGGTTATAAAACGCACGATTGTAAAAAAATTATATTTTTTCGTGTATGTTGCATTAGCATTTTTTTTTTCTTTACCTTTGAAATTTTTTTCAAAGATGTATGCATTATACATAAGTATTTCGAGTTTGATTGATCTCTGTGTATATGACCATTGGTCACTGCATAGGAAAGTTGATTCTGTATTTTTTTATTTAAACTTGCAAAATCACCAAGATTGTCAATTCTGTGCGATTTCAGCACCAATAATTAGATTATAATAGAGAAAAAATTGTTTGAAATGTTCTTCTCTCCGAATGGGGCATTAAAAATTGGGGTGTGCAAATGCATGTCACGTAAATAACAACAAAAATGGCAAGTCCTTAAAATGTTTTAGATTCCTTAGATTTTTTCTGTACTCCTTGGATTTTTTCTTCCAAACTCTGTATGAACCCTGGAAATGTCATGGTTAATGGTATTATATGGTTAATGGTATTATTTATTTTTTTGTTAGGAATAAGTAAATATCATGTACAGTAAAACCCCGATAATTCGGATTAACTGGGACCAGACCCAATCCAGATTATCGAAAATCCAGATTATCCGGAGAATTCGAAACAAATGAAATAAAATAAAATATATTTACAGAAAATCACCTTTATGTTAAACTTATTGAATATTTACAGACAGTAAAAATGTTTACTTTGCTCAATTCTTCCGAAAAGATTTCAGAAAAACTTTTTTTTAATTCAGAATATGACGATTAAACAAGTTAATGTTATGGAAATTAACCAATCGCTTCAACAAACTTGAAAAAAAGATGACCAAATCGATCCGGATTATCCAGAGATCCAGATTAACGGGGTCCGGATTTGCGGGGTTCTACTGTATTTTAAATGAAAATTGTGTATTTTGAATAAAAGGAATGAATGAATGGAAGCATCATATTTGATACTGCTTGATTATTTTGTTGGTAAAAAACTATAACCAATTATATGATTAAATGCCAATAATGGATGATTGTGAATGTCGTATTCACTCTGCATTAAGCACAATACACATGTTTTTTTACATCAGGGAGTGATTTTTAATTTTTGATTTGTATTTTTATTAATGTTTCACTTATTTATTTGTTCTTTCATTAATTAAAATAAAATTATGTAAGTTGGTGTAATTTGGCAAAATTGGTGCACATTGTAATAAGATAATATTTTATATTGTAAGAGAAATTAATAAAAAGCAAAAAATATGGCAGGAGCATTGTTTGGCGATTTATTCCCTGCATCCATCTAAGATAACTTTACCAAATTCTTGATTTCTCTGCCAGAATCTACCGATTTGGCAAAGGATTGAACAAAGAAATTATGAATAAAAGTAACTTCATAAAATGCTTGGCATTACATTTAAGGGCAACCAAGCTGGTCGTCAAGGCGGCTGGTATATGTGATAAAAATTTCATAATAGACACTCCTGAATGGCAGACACTAGTCCTGAGTACCTCTGTATTTGTATGTTTTCATTTCTGAAAAACAACCATCATAGTGCATACTGT
Source organism: Maratus speculifer (assembly GCA_964019185.1). Classification (NCBI taxonomy): domain Eukaryota; kingdom Metazoa; phylum Arthropoda; class Arachnida; order Araneae; family Salticidae; genus Maratus; species Maratus speculifer. Next base: position 240,593,921 of record OZ025294.1, on the reverse strand, counting down.
ATAAGAATGAATTGACAGAAAAAATAATTAAAGAAACGTTTTTAAAAGAAAATTTTATTTTCATCTTCATCATTGAAATTAACACTTTCATAAACTTAATTTTCACAGTCCTTTACTTCATGTTTTTTTATATCTTGAATTGTATGATACCTTATTAATCTTTAGTGTGCATTATACCATAAAATTTTATTTTCTACTGTAAGTAAAACACTTTTTCAAATTAAATTCTCTTTATAGTTTGAAATAAAAATATCTGAAAATCATTTTTGATAATTTCTTTTTAATGTTTATTTGTACAATTTTAATCTTATGTTATTTTTAATTTTTTTCTTCTTTTTTTTCAGAAATGCCTTGACACTAAAAATGCATTTATAAAAGGAACTATTTCAAGTAAGTGTACTTTCCTTATTTTGATTTATAACTTACTAATCTGTTTAATTTGGCCTTATATCTAAAAAATTATTTCTTCTTTCTTTAGATTCACCATTCCGTAAAGTATCTGAAGTGAATAATGTTATCAAACCTATGCCTTTAAGTGAAAATAATTCTCCTTTCTCTAATTGCAAACCTCATAACTCACCTAATAGTGTTAAAAAGTTCAGCTTCTCTTCACCAAATAGAGAAAAAATATCTTTTGGCTTTCGAGCCAATACCATTTCTACAGAGCTCAGCTCACCTAAAAATAAATCCACATCATCTGAACCTGTGTCTGTTAAGCAAAGTGGATTAGTGCCTTATATAGAAGATTCTTCTGAGTCATCAGATGCAAGTGAAAGTTATCCATCTCAGAATAAGTCAAATAGCATTGCAAGTACCAATAGCAAGCATCTATCAAAAATTGGCTCTCCTGATAGTTATAAAAAATCACCACAACTTGAAATCAAGACTAAACTTTCAAAGTCTGTTTACAGTACCCCTTCTTATAGTCCTATGAGTAACTCAGCACTTAAAATAAGTGCTACAGAACCTTGGATTGTGATGGATCCCCCTCAAACTCCAATTTCATCTAGCTCAAGCTCTACTGGTGTGAATTCAACAACTGATTGGGATGTTATTGAAGCATCTGATCTTGCATTAAATACTTCTTCCACTCTAAAGGAAAATAAGAATGGTAGTATAAAAGAATCTTTAAGTTCACCAAAATTATCTATGCCTGAAATATCTCCTTCAAAACATTTCGATAAAGCTAATGAAAGTTATTGTGACCTCCCTTCAGATGGACAAATGTCAAATGGTCACAAAATTAGCCCTTCTGCAGAAAACTATGATTTTCGAAAAATGTCAAAAAATAAAATCTGTTTTCCAAACGATGAAGAAACCGTCTCATTTAAAAGGAAATATTCTGACTCTAATGCAAAAATTTCTAAGGACTCCCCTTACTCTGAACATAATGAAAGCAGATATAGTCCATTACCTAAAAAAGTTAAGCATGCTGAGAACTCTCCATTCTTAAAATCGGAAACTGATGTAAGAAATTTAGAGTCTAAAAGCAAAAACTATGATAGCGGTAGTGCCAGTTCTACAGTACAACATAAACATTATAATTCTAATTGTGATAATAATTCTAGGACATTTAATGGTGTTTTACATTTTGATAAGTCTACAGCCAGTCCCAGCAAATTCTCTAATAACAGTCCCATGGAAAATAACAGAAATAATCATTCAAAAGGTATTTATCTTTTTATTAAGTTGAATTTTCTGTTTATTGATAATTATAGTATAAGAAACATTTTTCGAATATACATTAGTTTGGTAGTAATATTTCTCATTTTTTTTTTCTCATTTTCAATTTAGTATTTCTTTTTTTTCTTCTTTACTTTTGTATATTACACTTTTTTAAAGGTGGGAGATATAAATAATATCATATTATATTTGTTGTTCTTACATTTGTCTTTTCTTTTATCTTAAAAATTGTTTCTGGTAATACATTATTGATAATCTATGAAAAAAGTGCATTTAAGTGCAAGATTTTTTTACATACATTGTACTAATGGGCTCTGTTCCCTCCAAGATATGCCTGACAACCTCTATTCTGGCTTTACTGCCACTAAAAACATAGAAATTTGAACTTTTTAAAAAATATTAGCATGTTACAGATGTCTGAATGATATCACTTTAAAGGCAACTATCTTCTGTAATCATTTTGTCATGCTTTTCCATTAGAATGGGGCATTTTTTGATTACAATGATTTCATCATTTCTGTCATAACAAATGATGGCTGTTTTCAGGCTTGATAAGTCAGATCAATTATATACTTACAAATCAGCTCATATAAAAAGTTTAGGTTAAAAGTGCTGCTATTTTTTTAAAACTTTTATAATGACACGATGGAGAATATTCTTCCTTTAAAGACTGGGAGATGGCTGCACAAATCATCATCTCTTCAAGTTGATGCATCAGTTCCAGGATTACTTAAAATTCTATTCCCACATTAAAATGCAACTAGTCTGCCAAGTCATATCTTAACAGGAAACAACTATAAAACTGATTTCAGTGGTTTACTGATAAGTTTACTTTTCAGTTTTCCTGATCCCAGTCACCTATGCTTTCATATCTTTGGGTACAGGATAGTACAATGACAAACCTACCAACAAAAGAATGAACTACTGAAATTGTGTCTGCAAGGCGTTTCCGAAAAGATGACATGGCAGACCAGTTGCATTTTAATATCAGGTTCATCACAGACCTGAAAAACATGAAAATATCACGGAATATTGATAAATTGAAAATATCATGGAACTATCAGGGAAATTTAAACTAAACCTGGAAATTCACTGAAACAAATGTTAATTTCCATTACAATTGTGGTAATCTGGAAGGAAAAAAAATGTTTTTAGCTCTCTGACTCAGTCTATGTTAGAAACTTGTTTGAACTCTATTTTTATACCAGACTGTAGAATTAGGCTGATGGTATGAACTTTTTTTTTTTTTTTTTTTTTTTTTTTGGGGGGGGGGGGGGGGGGAAGCCTGAGCTTATCTTGAAGATAAAAATGAATGATTTCGTGTTCCTGATAAAAAATGTATTATTGACTAAATTTGATATTGTGACTCTTTCTGAGATAATGGGAAACTTTATGTCCTAGGCTAAAAAAATCCAAATTAAGCATTAAGTCAACTATGAACATTTGAACTTTTTGTGAAAATTTCTTTTTAAACTCTCACTACATTATACACTTTAAATATGAAAAATATAGTCAATATCTAAAAATATTGCCAAGTTGTAAATCTCATATTACCAAGTCTTGTTCCAACCATCAAATTTATTAATTGAAATCCTTAATTTTAATATTAGAACAAATGCAATGATTATATCAGTATATTTCCTGTCTTTTTGTAATACATTTGACATTTCAGGCAAAGCAGAAAATATTTCAATTAATTATCCAGTACTTGTCTTGTCACCATTTTCTGTCCCAAAAAAAAAAAAAAAAAAAAAAAAAAAAAAAAAAAAAAAAAAAATTATAATGCCAAATAAGCAAAAAGAACAATGTTGCCATTCCAAGCTTTTATATTTAAGGATATTAAAAGGAAATTAGAGTTAAAAACATAACTCAAGAATATATTGCCTTTATATGGGGTATTGATATACAAGACAAAATTTTATTTTTTCAGGTGATTTTAGATAAAAGAATATTTATAATAATTGGTGTTACAATATGAATGATAAATGTTTGCTGTGCAATGCCTTAAATTAATCAAATCCGTTTGAATTTTTTTCAATATACAGTCGAGTCTCTATATAACGAAATGCATCGTTCCAGTAAAAAATTTGTTATATACAGAAATTCGATGTATAGAGAATGAGGTTAAAAATCGTATTTAATGTGTAAATTTTGAAAAAAATATTATTTTTGATATTTTTAATTAAGAATTTGAAATGTTTAAAAGTGTATTTATTAACCTAACATTTTATTTCTTAATTAATTAAGCAGTTTCAAAAAAGAGAACAGACATTTATTTGAAAGCTTAATGAAAATCAAATAAGGAAGACTTGCATTAATTTAGGAGGAGGAAATCTGTAATTTTTTATTGTTTTGATTTTAAAATTGTTACGCTCTTAAAAGATCAGATTTTAGCAAGGAATGAAAAATTGTAATTAACCTGTTCCTCTGTTTGAAGGCCTCTCTTATGTGCCTCTCATTGATTCCTCTCTTATATGTGTAACAATCCAATTGACTCTGTTTTGAGAAGGATGTTGAAAGGTGTGTGGGAGGTGGGATGAACTCGTTGGATTTAAAGAACAAGAAGAGAAGTAATATTTATTAAAAAAAACTCAGCACTGAATGATAAATCAAAAATAAGTGATGGAAAATTGATTCCATCACTTTTTTGGAACCTTTTTTAAAACTGGATAAATTAAGACCAATTTATGAAAAAATTCGTTATATGGAGATAGATATTTCGCTATATAGAGACTTTTTAATGTAATCATGCGAAAAGGGGACCGTTCCTACTAAAAATTCGTTATATAGAGTAATTCGATGTATGGAGTTTCGTTATATAGAGACTCGACTGTATATTTTTTTAATGTTTTTATAATTTTCTATATTTTATGCAATTTTGTACATAGGGGCTGTGCAAATATAACGTTATCAACTTTCTGGAAATTTTGGACTGCCTCTCTTTCCTTTTCCGATATCATATGTTATCATCCCTCGAATCCCCCCCCCCCCCCCCCTCCCCAATAAAGATATTGTTATCAAAGTGTAATTTTGGAATTGTAAACAAACCTAGTTAAATTAATGTTTCACATATTTTAATGGTTCAAATGAAAAGAAATCAGTAAAATATTGCTTTATATCAAATAACAGTTTAAAAAAATACTTATTTTTTAAAAGTAATTTATAATAACTTTCAGTTACATAATGCATTCAGCAGTAATAAAGTTGCACTTGCCCCAAATGGAGGAAGGTTCAGGGGTAGACAGAAATTCTTATCAACAAAGCAATGACAGCTTTCTTTCTCTTACTAGAAAACACAAGCTTCATTTATAATACATTCATCATATATTTCTCGAACCTTGATTGTATGTGCATACACAAATCAAGTAGAATAGGAATGTCAAACATTGGGTTATTCTATATTTTAAAATCAAATACTTTTATAAAAATTTAGTGATTCTAATAAAAAGATTGTATCTTCATAAAAGATTGTATCTTCTTTAAATGAACCAAAAAGCGATAGCATACTATTTTGAACCAAAGAGCATGTTACAAGTAAAACGAAATTTTTTATGGATAAAAAATATCGATATCAAAAGCTGCCCCCTAAAATAATAATGTTATGTATGCACAGCACCATATGCTCAAAAAATATAAGATGGATTTTTCTTTTTTCTTTTTATAATTTTGAAAATGATCTAAAGATTTACTAATTAAAGAATTTAAATGTAGAGTTATTACATTAAACAAATTTATGATTTTTTTTGTAGATATTGTACAGCTCATATTCAAAATATTAGAATAATCACCTTTTTTTTAGAAATTGAAAATATCGTTTGGTAATTTAATGTCTTTTAATGAAAATATGCAAACGATATTTTTATTAAGAACTTATTGTTGATTAAACTTACTTGTTATCTTAAATTTAATATCATTTTTGAAAAGATTAATTGCAAAAAAAATTATTTTGAAAAGTCAAAATATTAGAATATTTATTCAAGTGGTTCAAAATATTAGAATATTTCACATTAATTCTCCTTTAATTATTACCAATTCTTAACTGGTGGCATCATTGATTAAATTCAGACTATTTTATTTAAAATCAGTATTCTTTTTTGCAGTTTGTTTCTTTTTCGTCTTAAAATGGGCCGTGTGAGTGATATTCCTGAATCTACTAAACTTCGTATGGTTGATTTGTATCGGCACGATAAAAATCAATGTTTTATAGCGAATTATTTACATTGTTCGCACAATATTCAACAATTGGAAAATTTCAAAATAATCGCCGAAATGGTGGCCGAAAACCAAAAACATCTGCTAGAGATGACAGGAAACTGAAGCGTATAGTTAAGAAAAACCGTTTTAAAAGTGTGCGATTCTTGCACCGAAAATGGAAAGAAGAAGGAGTTGAAGTTTCTACATCGACAACATTAAGACGTCTCCATAAATTTAAATTTGAATCTCGTGTACTGAAAACAAAACCTCTCATGACTGCAAGACAAAAGCGTATAAGATTGAATTGGTGTAAATCAAGACGTTTATGGAGCAATGAAGATTGGAAAAATATATTATTTAGTGATGAAAGTATGTTTTGTGTTTCATATGGTAATCAAGGTATTCGAGTTTGGAGAATGAAGCAAGAAGCATTTGATAAAGAATGCCTTAAACGTTCCGTAAAATTTGCTGCTAGTGTCATGGTTTGGGGTTGTATGAGTGCAGAAGGACCTGGAAAGTTATGCATCGTCTACGAAAAGTTTAACTCTCTGATATATCAAGAAATTTTAGAATATTACATGATTCCATCATCAGAAGATTTATTTGAAGATGATTTCATCTTTCAACAAGATTTAGCGTCCCCGCATACCTCGGTGTCAACTAAGAATTGGTTCCGCCAACGCAACATTAAGGTACTTCCTTGCCCACTAAATTCACCAGATCTTAATCCCATCGAAAACTTATGGTGTATAATGAAGGAAAAACTTCAAGAAAATCCTCCTTCAAGTAAAACTGAGTTAGTGGCACGTATAAAATCTATTTGGGCTAATATTGATAGAAATGTTTGTAAACACCTTGTATATAGTATGCAAGATCGATTGTACGCTGTTATGAAAGCTAAAGGGGATGCTACAAAATATTAACTACCATTTACTTCATATTCATAAGGTAATATTGTTGCGTAAAATAAAATATTCTAATATTTTGAACCAATCTAAATTTTATTCTAATATTCTGGTGTGTTTAAGGAAGCTGTATACCTAATTTATTGTGCTGTATTTTATATTTTATAAATGTTAAAATCTTATCTAAACATTCCAGATTTAATTTATAAGAAATTTAATTGCATTTACTTAGTATAAAAAATAAATAAATGACAAAAAAATTTTTCTTATTACTTTTTCTCAATTATTCTAATATTTTGAATATGAGCTGTAGTAAGGAATGAATGAAATGCAAATATAGGTACTTACATATTAATGGCACCACAGCAGAAGTTTGGTTAATGTGCCAATAAAGAGCAATCTTGTTATTCGCATGCTCACAAAAAATGGCGTCGAAAAAAGAGGGAAAAAACACTTAAAGCACTAAAAATGGCAACAATGAATGAAATGCAAATATAGGTTCATACTTATTAATGGTACCACAGCAGAAGTTGGGTTAATGTGCCAATAAGGAGCAGTCTTGTTATTCGCATGCTCACAAAAATGGCGTCAAAAAATGAGGGAAAAAACACTTAAAAAGCACTAAAAATGGCGACAAAAATCAGCAAACAAAAGAGCAACAAGGAATTAAAAAAGATAACTGCGTGCACCTGCAAACAGCAAGATAGCTTTTTATTAGTGCATTAGCACAACTTTTGCTGTGGTGGCTTTAATAGGTAAGTACCTGAATGTATTTTATTTCACATGTTCGATATAATAAATATATAAAAGTTAATATAAGCAGTAAAAAAAAAAAAAAAGTTTTAATCTCTTTAGACCCTGGGATTTATTTTTAAATTTTTTAAAACTTCAGTTATGAATTTATATTAATAAACTAATAAATATTTATATTAATGAAGACTTATATTAAAAATTAATAAACTAAGAAAGATTGAAAAGTGATATATATTTTTGTGAAATATAAATGTATATACATGAGTTTTTACAATCCTGAAATATATGATATATAGTGTAAATAATGAGAGTAAAAGATTCTGTTTACTTAATTCAATTTTACATCTGCTTATTTTCCAATTTTTAACTATTTTTTTTCAATCGAAGAATCAAAGGTGAAAACAGACACAGTATCTCTTAAGAGCAACTAATTTGATTGTAAAAATCTCCAATCAAAGAAAAGTGAATGGAAATCCATTTACAGAGAGTTTGACACTGTTTTTTAAATTATAATTCAATTTTGCCAATGAAATCAACTTGCTTTCACAGGCATGATAAAGGTTCCTCCTAAAAGAGGAATTCCATCTTTTTATAAAGCAATTTTGGACATTCTCTGGATTGATGCCAAAAAAAAAAAAAAAAAAAAAAAAGGAAGCATGTACAGGAAAGAGGGACGTATCTGGAAAATTCAATAATCAAGCATTTTATCTATTCAAATCTTTGGAGCTTGATTCTGCAATGTTGTGCAGAACAGCCATCAAATCAAAGGCAAACTTTTATTATAAGCATCTGAAGCTCTTGTAAATGGACTTCTTTAAAGTGTCTTAAAAAGAGTTTTTAAAAGGTTCTTTTTGAAATGGAATACTTTGTTATACAACACTTTTGGGTAATTTCATTGATGCATTTAAAAAAATGTATTTTTGAAGTAAAGATCAAACCAACATTCATGTAATTAGCATGAAAAAAAAAAAAAAAATAAATAAATAAAATAAAATAAATAAAAGGTTAAAATCTTAAATTGTCAAACAATTCAAAATAATATTTATTTTGAAAAATTAATCTCTATTTCATGCAAGTTCATCAGATATTTTCAATTTATACCTTTAACAAACTTGTCTTTAATTCTCTTTTTTCATTTAATGGATCAGTATTTAATGTTTAATTAAAAAAAAAAAATACTTTCTATGTACCCCCCCCCCCCCCCCCCAAAAAAAAAAAAAAAAAAATTCATTTTGTTGTATGAATAGCTGTTAAAATCTATATTATAAAGGCCAAACGTATCTGTGTGTAACGCATATGTCATTTTGCGAATGGCAATACTTTGAAATTTGAAATGCAATTTTGGTTTTTCAATTTTTTGCTACTTTAAACTTTTAAAATTCTGAACATCGCACGTTTTTAATTTTTACACCATTCGTATAGGAAAATGTACTTTTAAATGCAATTTGTTTGAAAACTGTATCTTAATTTGTTTTTGAATTATTAATTTTTTTGCAGTTTTTAATATTATTTTTCTAATTGTGTATTCCATTTTTATTAAAAGCAAAGGAAAAATCGGTGAGAAAACTAGATTACTGTATCTTATGTTGTCATTTTCTCATTAAAAGTTAAAAAAAAAATTAATTAAAATTCGTACTGTCTTAAGGATATCGTTTGTTACCTGGTGAATTTTGTTTTCATTTACACATAAAAGAGCATAAATAGTTTAGTATCTCTTTCAGCTAATAGCATCGAGACTTAAAGTTTTGAATTAAAATGATTTTAAAATAATCAAAGTACCATTGGTTTCTTTTTTTAAGGTGATTACAGATATGAAAAGTGCATATGTAAATTTTGATAAGTCAGGTTTAGATTTCATGGGGGAAAATTCTACAATTGAGTCAAAGTGGAATAATTTTTTGCATTTTTCCATTTTGAAATACTTTCATCAAAGCCTTAAGTGATAACTTTATCATAATAACAGATCTTTATTATTTCTAACTGCTTACATGTATGATTAAGTTCGTAACAATTTCTACTACTAAGTTTTATAGAAGTAGTATTTTGTTAATTTTAGGTTGAATATCATTTATTTAAGAGTTAGACTTACCAATATATAATGCATTTTATGTTATAACTAAATTTATAGAATTTTTATAAATCAACGATACAGTTCCTTTTAAAATATTTTCTTTTGTCGAAATACGACGGGCTCTACCTTGTATAGCTAAATTATAGGAGTTTGGCCTTATTGTATTAGTGGGACAAAATTTTTCCCTTTTTTTTCCTTTCATGCTTGTTTCAGAATCTGGTGTGTCTGAAAGGGGGTTGGTGAGTGTGGCTTGTAGGGGGCAGAGCCTTCTAGTATAATGGAAAGAAAAAAGTTTATTTTTAAAATTCTGTTTGTGTAATTGAGAACAATTTCTGGCTTTAGTTTGCATATGTTGTTCTATTTTAACTGTAGAAGAAAAATTGTAACAAACTTTTTGTTATTGAAGTAGATTTTAGACTTATTTGTGTAAAAATAATTCAAATATGTGTTTGTGGCTCATGATAAAATGTATTATTTTTTTATATTAATGTTTTTTACAGTGTATTTTTTTATATTACTTTTTCTAAAAAAAATATATATAATTTTAAAATGTTAATTTTAAATGAATCATTAAGATACCATTAAAAAATATTTATTGCTTTTTAATCTCTTGCATCTTTCAGGAAATCAAGACAAATCTTCTCAGTATTCTAATTATTATCCACATGAAAAAGATAAACAGTCTATTTCTGATAAAGGGAACAGTTCATTTCTTTATGGAACTGAAGGTATGTTTCACATATATAAATGTTTAAGATAGCAGTAATACATTCTATTTGGAAACCTTGGTGAAAGAAAAAAATTGGCAACCTATTTACTGTTTCTTATACACAATTTTGGCAGTATTTATTGTCAGTATTTATTGCTCTAGCTTTTCTGCAAAAATTACACTTTTGTATACACAATAGCGTCCAGAATATTTTTCGCATTGATGCAAAAAATGAGCTGAACGTCCATATTACAAAAATCTTGGTGAGTATTTTGAAAATCAAAGATATTCATCAAGTCTAACACCCTAAAATGTTGGCTTTCAATATTCTCATACAGATAGCATTTCTATTATTTAAATGTATATACTTAAAAAGCAGCTGTTGTTTTAGTCATTTGCCCTACACTTTATACTTGATCCATTTTACTAATGATGTTTTTAAATGAAAGCTTTCATCTATAGATATACCTGCATTAACTACTTTTTTAGAAATTCAATTTTTATATTTAAAATTTATTTTTGAAAGACTTTTTTGAAATTTTTTCAAAATGGTGGTAAATGTATCTGAACCTCTGAATAGTAGGCAATTTCCATGGTCAAATATCCGATATTTAGAGGTTTTACTTATATTATGCTTACACTCAAAATTTGCATTATTTTTTTTCTTTCCTTTTTTTTTTTCCTTTTATGTTAAATACAGGCATGCTAAAGATAGTTTTTTTTTTTTTTTAATGCAATCAATATTAATCTGTTGCAGTTCCTACTTGGAGAGGAGAAAGCTACTATAGGCCATCTCTTAATTCTGGCCACGAAGTTAGAAGAAAATTTTCAGATTATGATAATGAATTAGACCGTGGAAAAGTAAGTACTTTTCAAAAATTAATAAAATGTGCTCTGTAATATTGTAGTTTTTCTTATTACACTGCAAGGTTTTAAAAAGCTTTTTAAACAGAATGACTTTTCCTATATTAAAAAACTATTTATGATTGATTATTTTTATTATATTTAAACAGGTGTAAAACACTGAAATTTAACATTATCTCTTTTTTTCCCAAAGTAAAAAGATATATTTTGGGAACTTTCAAGGTTTTGTGTGACTGGAAAATAAAAAAGTATATAGCTACTTGATAATTATTAATTTGATAAGAAAGTTTACTTGTATTTTTGAAAATCAAAGTGTATGTTAATTTTTTCTAATCTAATAATAAGTAGCAATTAGTCGGCTCACAGGCCTATAAAAATTTTTAGATATACTAAGCTAATGTATACTTTTTACTCTTCAATTATCACTGGTTTATTGATTATAACATGGTTGCTGATGCTTTAAATGGTTTAAAATTTTGTCTTTTAACTGGATTTGTCTTTATAATCCAGTTATGTCATTGAAAAAAATAAGCTCACCTTCTCATCTAGCTTGTTTTAAGGCACTGGCTACTGGACAAGAAGTTCTGGGGTTATGAATCGCAACTTGGACATGGAGGTTTGTAGTGAGTTAAATTTCACTTTAGATCCAGTTCCTAGTTGGTTTATCCTTTTGTTTAAACGATAACATTTATATTCATTAGTTCTATTTTACTGTCCAGATGGTTAAGTTGATAAACGAATTCTTATTGGATTTTAATGCAAACAGCATTGATAATGATATAGTTTAAATGTGGTTTAGGAAATTTTGAGCATTTTCCTAAAACATTTTCCATTGTATATGCTTAAGTTATATAAAGTTATTTTCTAAAATTTATTTCTATATATAAGTTTGAATACCTTAATTTTAATAACTAACCTTTGAATAACTAACCTTTTTAGCTGTTCCAGTAAAATTTTGGTTTTGATATAGCTAATTACTTTCATTGAGCAAGCAATTTTTTCAACATCTAAAGCTAATAGTGCTGTAAAAGTACCGAACAAATGAATACCTGTATGATGTCATTAATTTCAAACTTGTTATGTCATGTTATATTTGACTTGTTAGTTTATTAAATTTTGTTTAACATGACATACCTGTGTTTTTATCATCCCCAAGTCAAAACAATGTTTTGAAAAGTACGCACGGCGCCATTGATTCAATCGTCGTTCTGAAGTAAATAAAGTGATCCTGTAATGCTAGTTTTACTGTGATTTTGGATCACTGTGAATCGCCGTTCATGGCCTTGCCGCGGTCGATGTTTGACGTCATAGTTAATGAGCCAATGGCGCTTGGCGTACGTAGTTTTTCTTTTGGTATTTTCAGAGGTTTTTCTCCTCGGATAGTGGCAACATGGACTTTGTGGAAAATATGTAAATATTCAAGAACAGATTTGTATAAAACGAAGAGATGCAGTTTTGTTCTTCGCCCATGTTTTTCGTTATGAATGTTTGAAGAAAGTTTGTCTTTTTTTGATAGCAGCTGGTCTGTCTATGCCTTGTCATGACGGCATATAGTTAGTTGAAGTATGATGCTGCTTGAGTTTTAAGACTTTAATTATTTATGTTTTTAACCTTTTATTTTTCGGCATAGTTTGCTGAAGTTTTTGCTGTATAATTATGTTTCTTTATTAAAGTTTGTTGTTGTTGAAATTTACGCCTTTTCAATAAGTCTTCCACAATTACATTTCCACTACATTCAGATTCCACTGCGTAATTTAGATTGAATCTATATCAGTGGGTTATGGGCCCAGGCTCGTAACCCCGAAGATTGTTTTTTTGGGAAATGTGGAAGTGAAGATAATGGCGGTTCCTAAGAACTTTTCTGCTTATTGATTGAATAGAATTTTTTTTCCGCCGAAGTTTGTGTTTCTGCATGGAACTTTTGTTTGCCGACGTTGCCGTTCAGAAAGTTAGTGTTGTTTGCCGAAGTTTGTTTAGAATTTTTTTCCCGAAGTTTGTGTTGCCGTCAGTAAAAGAAGGGGGCTGATGGAAATTAATCAAAATATCACCCTGTTGACCGGCGCCAATTGGGAAGTTTGGAAACATGAAGTAAAGGTTCTCCTGCTCCACTACAATGCTTGGGAATTTATTGAGAAGTCTGAGGAAGTTACGACTGGCACACCGGTAAACAATGACGGTAAAGAAGTTCCTGCTGCTACAGAAGTTTCTGCTACTGTGACTGACTTGACTTGGAGAGAAAAGCAAGATATAAATCTAAGGAAAAACCATGCTTATACGATAATCTACCAGTCATTGAGCAATGAATTCAAGCCCCTGGTTTCAAGTACAACAGATGGTGCAACAGCTTGGAGAATTTTACATGAACATTTTCAGCCCACTACCCGAGCAAGGATAATCCAGCTCCTTGATGTTTTTTTTAATACCAGATATACACCTGGAGAGGATCTAGGACTTTTTTTGTGCCGAGTTAAACAGGCAGCAGAGCGTCTTCGTGAAGTGGGACATGAGCTACAACCGTTGTATCAAGGCTACCAGCTAATCAGGAGTCTACCAGAGGAATTCCAGGCGACTGTCCAGGCTATTTACCGCTGGAGTGATGCTGAGTTTGTGCCTGATAAGATTGAGGCTGAGTTGCTACTGGAAGAAAACCGGCTGAAGTTGTCCCAAAGAGACCTTGCCAATGTTGCTTTTGCCAGCGAATCGTCTGTGAAATTTTCTCCAGGTAAATTTAAATCCAAAGGTTTTGAAAAAAGTAAAATTGGCCCTTGTTATTTTTGTAAAAATTATGGCCATTTAATTTCTAATTGTAAATTTAAAATGAGTAAATTTAGTAATGAAGTTAATGATAAAATTAAATTTGATAATTCCAGAACTAATTTTGATAATTCTAAAAGTAAATTTGACAGTTCTAAAAGTAAATTTGATAATTCTAGAAGTAATTTTGATAATGTTAAAAGTAATTTTAATAAGTCTAAGAGTTCTAAAACTAATTTTAAAAGTAAAAATAAAAATTTTTCAGGGCCTTTGGAAACAAGTAATGTTGAATGTAAACATCTTTTTAACTGTACCTTTTCTGAACTGGAATGTAGTTTAATTGAAATTTCTCCCGAACTGTGCGAGGCGAATTCATCAGATCTGGGCTTCGGTAATACCCAATGGGTTTTTGACACTGCCGCTACAGTGCATTTTTGTAGCAATCGAAATTTATTTTTCACTTTTGAGCCAGTATCTGACTTGCACATGTCTCTCGCAGTTGGGGAGAAAGAATGTCCAGTTGAAGGTAAAGGAACAGTTCAGTTTTTGATACGTTGCAAAAATGGTAAATTTAATCGTATTATTTTAAAAGATGTTTTATATAATCCTAACTTGAGAAGAAATTTATTGTCTGGTGTTAAACTTGAAAGGTTGGGGATAAATTTTGTGGGCAAAAATGGAAAAGTACATGTTTTTGATAAAAAAGGAAACGAGCTCTTTTATGCTTTACGTAAAAATGATTTATATTTTTTGAAGCCATCTAAATATGTAACTAAGAGTAATGAAAATAACAATCAGGTCAACTTTTCAGCTAATCAAGTAGATAAATTTAATGTAAACGAATTATGGCATGATAGATTTTGCCACATTAACAGTGAATATTTGGTAAACACCAGTAAACTGAATTGTGTTAATGGTCTCCCAGAGCTGTCAAAGTTGACTGATGATTGTATTTCATGTAAATTGGCTAAATCAAAAAGAGTTTCCTTTAAACCAATAGGTCAAATTCGTTCTAATGTTCCTCTCCAGCTGCTGCATATGGACCTTTGTGGCCCTTTACCTGTTTCATCTCATGGAGGAAGTCGGTATTTTTTATCTATTATTGATGATTTTTCTAGAAAAGTAACTGTTTTTGCCCTTAAAAATAAATCTGACACTTTTGAGACTTTTCTTAGATTTCAAAAAAGAGCCGAAAGGTTCTTGGACAAGAAAATAGTCTCTGTTAGGACAGATGGGGGGCTAGAATTTTGTAATGAAGAGTTTGATAAATTTCTAGAAAATCAGGGCATTTCCCATGAAAAAACGAACCCGTATTCTCCTGAGATGAACGGGACTGCGGAACGTTTTAATTTAACCGCCCTTGATGGTGTCAAAACTCTTTTAAATTCAAGTGGCTTATCACAGAAATTTTGGGCTGAAGCCTTGTTATGTTTCACATATGTTTGGAACAGGGTTTGTCACAAGGGATTTAAGAAAACTCCTATGGAATTATATTCTGGTAGAAAGCCGTCAGTTGCTCATCTAAAGAAATTTGGCTGTTTAGCCTATGTAGGTATACCAAAACAGAAAAGGAAAAAGCTCGATAACAGAGCCAAACTTGGAATTATGTGCGGTTATGCACAATTAACTAAGGGGTACCGTATTTGGGTTTTAGATGAGCAACGTATAATTGAAACAATAAATGTAAGATTTGACGAAAGTAAAAGGGGGGTTGACATAATAAATTCAAAACAACAAAATTTTCGGTCTTTTTCTTGTTTAAATTTCCCAGCAGATGGTGATATCTTTCCTATGATTGATGACCTAATCGAGTCAGAAAGTAGAAGTGATAGCCCATCTAAAACAAAAGTTCAAATCAGTCCTGTTGAAACTAGTCAAAATTTAAATGATACAGATCAAATTCCTTGCAAATCCATTAATTGGGTTAGGTCTGCTGTTCCTAGAAAAAATGAGCCCAGGACTGATATTTACTATGGAATTGAGGGAACTAAAGTTAGATTAAGATCTTTAAATGATACAATTAAATACTGTGCGGATAACAATATAAAATATGATTATGATTTTTTTGATTTTAGTAAGCATAATACTCAAACAGGTAAAGTTTCAAATTTTTCAAATTCTGAAGTAAATTTAATTGAAATAAAAATCCCTAAAAACTACAAGGAGGCTTTAAAAACACCCGAAGCATCAGAGTGGGAAGAAGCAATGAAACAAGAAATGCAGGTCATGTATGACAGCAAAGTGTGGGATCTTGTTGAACCACCTAAAGATGCTCAGATTTTAGGAAATCGATGGGTTTACACAATTAAGAAAAACGAAAAAGATGAAATTGCAAGATTTAAAGCGCGCCTTGTTGCACAGGGATTTAGTCAAATAAAAGGTTTAAGTTATGAAGAGGTATTTAGTCCGGTTGTAAGTTTTTCAATTATAAGACTGTTTTTCACAATTTTTGTATGTCTTTTTAAATGGTTAAATGTACAAATAGATATCAATAATGCTTATTTATATGCAGATTTAGATAAAGTAATTTATATGCAGCAGCCGGAGGGTTTCATTGGTGATGAAAGTAAAGTTTGTAAATTGAATAAATCTCTATATGGCCTCCACCAAAGTGGTAGGCAATGGTTTTTTGAAATAGATGATGTACTTTTAAAATTGAATTTTTGTAAGCTCAACTGGTGTAACTGTGTTTATGTATATGAAAATAAACTTGTACTTTTATTGTATGTAGATGACATAGTAATATTTGGAAAAACAGAAAAGGATTTAGAGCTTGGAATAAACCTGTTAAAGAAATTTTTCAACCTGAAAATTTTAGGAAAAACAAAGAAGCTTTTGGGTATTGAGTTTGAGGAAACAAATGATAAGTTGTATATTCATCAAAGTTCTTACATTGAAAAAGTCTGTAGCTTGTATTCAAAATATAATTTTCCTATGAGTAATGTACCAATACCTAAGGGGTTAGTTTTGTCTAAGATGGACTCTCCTAGTAATCAAACTGAAATGGATGAAATGTCTAAATTTCCTTACAGAAATTTAATAGGTTGTTTAAATTTCATTGCTGGTCGTACTCGACCTGACATTATGTATGCTGTAAATTTGTTATCTCAATTCCAAGCAAATCCAGGTATGAAACACTGGCAAAGTTTACTGAGATTACTTGGCTACTTACAATATACTAAAAACTTTAAACTAGAATTGTCTAAAGTCAATAATTTAAAACTTTCTTGTTACTCTGACTCTGATTTTGCAGCTAATAGAGATGATCGTGTTTCCATAGGAGGTTTTATTTTGTTTTTAGATAAGTCACCAATTTCTTGGAAAACTTTTAAACAAAAATGTATCAGCCTCTCAACTATGGAAGCCGAGTATGTAACCCTCACTGAAGCTGCAAAAGAATTAATATGGATAAAAAATGTTTTAGAAAATGAAAGTTTGAATTTAAATTTAACAGAAAGTTTATTATTTTGTGATAATCAAGCTGCAATAGCCTTTTCAAATTCCCCTGTAGAAAATCAAAGAACTAAACATATTCATATTAAATATTTGTTTTTAAGAAATCTAGTCTATGATAAAATGTTTAAATTAAAGTATATCTCAAGTAAACTAAATTTAGCTGATCCTTTCACTAAACCTCGGGTCAGAGAGCAGTTAATGAAATTTTGTAGAGAAATTTTTGAAATCTAAATTATATTACATCTTGGTCACTCTCTTCCTTGCCATGTCTTTGACATGACATTGGGGAGACTGATATTTATTTTTTTGGAAATTTAAATTTTTTTTGTAAGTTAGAATTTTGGGGGGGTAAATAAGATTTATACAATTTTCAGTCACTTTGGTCAGTACTTTGCCGGTGAATCTGAAAAGTTTTCCCCCGACTTGGTAGTGATTAGACAGACTTCTTTTTTGAATTAAGTATGTATTTTTGAAGTTTAAATATTTTGAAATATTTGTATATGTCTGTCTTTTTGAAGTTTTGTAAAACCTTGGGGATGCTAAAAAGGGGGCTGTTTGTTATGTCATGTTATATTTGACTTGTTAGTTTATTAAATTTTGTTTAACATGACATACCTGTGTTTTTATCATCCCCAAGTCAAAACAATGTTTTGAAAAGTACGCACGGCGCCATTGATTCAATCGTCGTTCTGAAGTAAATAAAGTGATCCTGTAATGCTAGTTTTACTGTGATTTTGGATCACTGTGAATCGCCGTTCATGGCCTTGCCGCGGTCGATGTTTGACGTCATAGTTAATGAGCCAATGGCGCTTGGCGTACGTAGTTTTTCTTTTGGTATTTTCAGAGGTTTTTCTCCTCGGATAGTGGCAACATGGACTTTGTGGAAAATATGTAAATATTCAAGAACAGATTTGTATAAAACGAAGAGATGCAGTTTTGTTCTTCGCCCATGTTTTTCGTTATGAATGTTTGAAGAAAGTTTGTCTTTTTTTGATAGCAGCTGGTCTGTCTATGCCTTGTCATGACGGCATATAGTTAGTTGAAGTATGATGCTGCTTGAGTTTTAAGACTTTAATTATTTATGTTTTTAACCTTTTATTTTTCGGCATAGTTTGCTGAAGTTTTTGCTGTATAATTATGTTTCTTTATTAAAGTTTGTTGTTGTTGAAATTTACGCCTTTTCAATAAGTCTTCCACAATTACATTTCCACTACATTCAGATTCCACTGCGTAATTTAGATTGAATCTATATCAAAACTTGCTATCTGTTAAAAAGTATTTGTTACTCGTTACTTTTGTACTATTCAGAAACCGGGTATTAACAATCATCGCATGTACAACAGAGCTGTAAATACTAAATCCAATTATATACCATATGAGTCTTCGGATGATTCTGGTATGTGCTACCATCTGTATGTAAAACTTCTAGTCAGTTAAGTTTCTAAATTCTAAGGAAAAATTGCAACTAAATTAAAATATCATGCATAGTTGTATATAATATGTCTAAATTGTAGACAATGGCGTGGCCAAGGGGGGGAGGGGGTCCAGGGTGTCTGGACCCCCTTCAAAACCCGAATGAAGGACTAGTTTACTGAATCATGGATACAACAGTAAAACGGCTAAGATGAAATCACAAAGAACTTATGAAAAATTCTGCTTTAGACAGGTGTTTGTCTTTAGAAGGTGTAATTCAAAAGTATGTATTTCGTTGGGACTATAAACTTTCTGTTTTAAACAGGTTTCCATCATAATATTTTCTGGTTTCACAGTATCTGTTAAAAGTACTGAAACTTATTAACTGCATAGTAAACCTTTCAAGAGCATTAATGTACATGCATGACAGTAAATATGTGAAGATGACCTATCACAAATAGCCCGGGAGGCGGCCGCACAATCACCTCATCGAGTTCATGGATGAAAATCTAAGATTAGTTTAGTCTTATCACGCATAGTAAAATGCAATTGGTCTGACAAGTCATATGTTAGTGGAAAACATCTAAAAACATGAATTTACTGGTTGACTCTTAGGTTTATCATTGTGTTTTCCTGCTCACAATCCTTCACGTTTTCATACTTTTTGGTGCTGGAAAATACAATGGTAAACTTACGAGTCAACCGCTAAAATTCGTTTTTAGGTGTTTTCGATCAAGATTTGACTTGACAAACCGATTGCAGTACATTTTAATATGCAAATCGAAATTTAACTAATCCTAAATTTTCATCTGTGAATTCGATTAGTTGATTGTCTGTGTTGCCGCCTCCCTTCTAAAGGAAAACAAGATTAGACGAAAACGACAATATTTATGCTTGCTAACATTTGAAACCTATCTGAAATGGAACTTGTTCAATTTGTGATTTCTTTTTGGCAGGTTTTTTGCGAACACTGAATCCTTTCGAAAATGTAAACATTTCAATGAGATTGAAAGGATAACTGAGGAAGTATACCCGCGATTTCATTCTGTTTACAGAAATTTACTCTAACTAAATTAAATGTAAAACTTCTTTTTCTTTTATTTTGAAGGGACTAACTGTTGCCAAAATTTATGGGAAAAGATTATTTGTACGAACGTAATAATGGCACATTTTTGAGTTTCATGATCCTTATTTTTGTCCAATTTATAACTAGCAATATTATCAATTACTTTAGATTTGCTGCCTGCAATTAATAAGGGTAACTTTATATTTGGACCGGTTATTTGTTACCACTTTCAAAATAGACTAGTGAGAAAAATTTTAAAAACAATCATGAAAAGGTGCTGTATGTAAATTTTACTAAAGTAACTTAAATGAGATGTAACTGGTTAGTAACTCAATATCAACGTTATCATCTAGTCCAATGGGGTTAACCTATTAACCTTCGCTACAAAAAAATATGCAAGTTTTTCAGCCTATTTTTTTGGTTTATGTGAGGAAAAGAATGCATGTGGATGACCCAGATGTCGGGAGCAATTACTAGATCGAATATGGTATAAAAAATTGC
Source organism: Maratus speculifer (assembly GCA_964019185.1). Lineage (NCBI taxonomy): Eukaryota > Metazoa > Arthropoda > Arachnida > Araneae > Salticidae > Maratus > Maratus speculifer. The sequence goes on along the minus strand of OZ025294.1, from coordinate 240,573,552 downwards.
GATACAGGAAATATAGGAAAAAAAAAAAAATGGCTGTTTGAGATAGTTGTTACAAAACTATTTTTTCCATCATGAACAAGGCTCATAGGATTCTAGAATTTCCATACAGACCAGGAAATTCTTTGGTAACAATATTTTGTTATAGAATACCTCTACTTAAATAATATGAAATTTAGCTCATTTAAACTAGATTTTTTTTAAAATAAAAAATTACTGATATATGACGGAAAATAACGGAATTCATATGAACCCCGATGAACAATAATATTTGATAGGTGTGCTTCTTGATATCACTAGTTTCTGTAGCTTAAATTGCAAGATCTTTATCTAAAGATTAAAACCTTATCTCAAAAAGTCCCATGGGGAATTACGGCTCACGTGATCAACAATTCAATGGCAAGAAATTAAACATGGAAATCGTTATTTAAAACTTAACCACTTATCCTAAGTTTATTGTAGGTATGTATAATATGAAACTTGATTTAAATAAATTTAACTCTTCCGTATGTCCTCAGTTTTTTACATCATAATGTTTGCATAAATTTTTTTTATCTATGCTTTTTTTTTAAACTTAAATAAGGCTATACCAAAATTCTTAGTTACTTAAAATACCTCTATTATACATGCAAAATCAATCTTGTCAACGTATGATCATAAGAAAGACTGGAAAAAAAGTTCCATTTCAGACAGGTAGAGAATAGTTTCAGAATAAGATCTATTTGTTTCGTTGGCATTATGAAACTAACCCATAAGGAACAAGATTTCGCTATAGGAATTTTCTGGTTTTACAGGTTTTACTTGTTTTTTTAAGCAAATCCACTTTGACAAGTTTCTTGCAAATTTAATTGTATGGCAATTGATATTAGGACAATATAACGCTTCTGTTTAAGGCACGATTTTGTTATAGACAATTACTATTTTGATAGGTTTTACTATTCATGTAACATAAATAAGTATGTTTATAAAAATACAGCAAAATTTGTAAAAAAGGAACTTGTCTATAACGGAATCTGACTTAAAGGGAAATATTCTATAATGCTTTTAAAAAGAATCTTATTGCACCTGCTAACAACAAAACCTGCAGAAAAAGGAATTTTTCTACCAACATTTGCAATTTTATTTTGACAGGTATATATAACTAGAAAGAGAAAAAATTTGGACCATTCCCAAAACGAAATCCTGGCTACGCCACTGATTGTAGAATTTATTGCTTATGAAATAAAGAATAATCGGAGAAAGCAATTTAAGAAGAGTAAAAGTTTACCGAATTATTACAATAAAACTATGAAACATAATTACACAAATAAAATATTTTTACAAGCAAATTTATTTACTAATTTTACACTAAAAGTAATTATGTATTATAAAAATTTAATTTCTATAATTTTAAAATATTTTTTTAAAGTGTTTAATTTTTTACGCAGTTATCCTATCTCACAACCTTGTATTATGTATAAAAATCTTATTTTTCCCACTATTTTTAGTTTTAATGAAGGGGGGGGGGGGTGTCTCAGAGCCGAATCTATTCTTTTTTTGCATGCGAAGCAAGCATGAATTTTGCCTCTACTGTCCTTTGTAAAGTATATTTACAAAAAGAATTTTACTAAATTTCAAATGACAGACTTATTTTAATGTTTGAAGTAAGCAATCATAAAATATGAAATACTGAACTATATAATTGCCTTCATCAGATATTGATTCATTAAAATCTTAAACGGTATCAAAAAAATTTCTGCTTTATACAAGCTTTCATATCACTGTTAGATTCTTCTGTGTTTTGGCATACCCCAGACAGGATGGTTTTAACTATATCATATTAAACATAGACGTGAGGAAAATCGACAAAAAATTGTCATTTGGCCCCTTTTCGTTATAGTGCCCGGGACACATATGCCCTCTGCTCCCCTCTTCGTTTCGGTCCTCGAAAAGGGGGGGGGGGTGTCTTTCAGATATTAAATAACTTAATTTTGAAAAAAATCTTTCAGGTGGTACTAATATACATACATCACTGACAAAATTTTTTTTTTTGCTGAATATGCAAGTTCTGAGATACTTTACCAATAAATGTTTATTCAATTCATTGTTGAATTTTTAAAACTGAATTCTTCGCTTGGCATGAATATGAATCACGTTTTGCTTTATCATTTGTCACCAAAATATATCTATTTTTTACTTTTTGTCTTTTTTAAAATAAACTGAATGAATTAACAAGCTCATATGAAATCCAAATCATTTGAGATTTGAGAATAACTGATACAAACAGAATGATATGTATATACTGATATGGAAACAACTGAAACTGGCACCTATTGTCAGTGTCTGAATACAATTTTGCATCTTATACCACATTCGATTGTCTGGCTGCATTTATGAATTACACAAGTGTAAGCAGCGCACAAACGGGTATTTGCATCGTCTATGTGGCCAAAATTATTTTATGATATATATCTATACTAAAGGATATGATTGAAAGAAAAAATACATTTATTAAATTTATAAAAACGATTTATTCAGTTCCAGACTTATGCAGGGGCTTGCGGGGCAGTTGTCCTGGTCCCCCCTCCCTCTCTTTAAGACAGTCTTCATGAAACTAATTGGTATTTTCATTTAGGTGTGCCAAATGCTTAAAAGTAGCCAAAAGTTACTAAATTCCATTTGTTTTTTTCAAGCATTTAGGAAGGGAGTGTGGTCCGCCTTTCTCTCTCTGCTTCTAAAATTCCTTCTACACCATGCAGAAAACAGAATTTATCATTCGAAAAGTATAACCTAAAATGCTTGTTACGCACTTCTGCGACCACTTTTAAAAGCTTCCCAATGGGAAATAATACGTTTTAATAATACAGCACCATAAATTAATATTTTGGGCATTGTTGGAATCATTGGATGCTTTCGGTAAAAATATATGTATAAGAGAGCAGTGCCTAATGCATATTTTCTGTATTTTTCCAGATAAATTGTACGTTTTCTTGAAATTGTCTTCAGTATTACTTTTAAGTGATTTTTTAGGTCTTAATTAATGCCTGTTATAGTAGAACCTCACTAATCTAAAATTCTGGTTAATCCAAACTGATTTTATTTTCAAAAATTATACTTTATTGCATGCCGGATTATGAAATTTTACAGATTACAGGGTGAATGTTGGGAAAAACATATAGAAGTTAGAATCAAACAAAAAAAATGCAGTAAAACATGTTTTTTATACATTAAACAGCTTTAAATAAATAAAAAAATACTCAATGTAAAAGTGCAACCTATGTACATGGACATAAAAAGAAAGTGTGCATTGTGTAAGTATTCTCGAAGAAGCCATCTTAAAAAAAAACCTCTAATCTCAATATGTTTAAAATTCACTGGAAGATTCTTTTTTAAAATGAAAAAAGTATTATTCAGTTGATTAAAAATTTATTTATCCTTTGACAGTTGGATTTCACAAATTATGTGCTGAAATATTTTATTCCTTCTTCGATATAGTGACTGAGCTATTTAAAATTTTGCAATTTTGAACCGTTACCTATGAGCCCTCTGAAGTTTCATTGGATTATAAATGTCAGGAGTGATTAAATGAAGAATACTATTTCCCTCCAAAAGTTGTGCTAGATTTTCCTGCATAGAGGATGTTTGCTGTATTACTGAGTAAAGTCAACTCTGTAGAATCTGCACACTTAGGGACGGAGGGTTTGGCAGATTATACATTTTTGCAGATTATAGATCATCCTTTTGTTTACAGTTCATTTTTTAAAGTCTGACTATAAATTGGCAACAACTGCCATGGGTGCAAGACCTTCAGTCTCAGGACTGATTACAGTCTTGAAGAGATTTTTTAACTCAAAATTCTACTTTGTATACTTTAAATAATAGCAGTTTTACCATCAAGAACATTTAATCACTTTCTTTTATTGAAAGAGATCAATTTTTAGCCATAATGCAATCTTCTAACCCTTTTGCATTTATTTATTTCTAATCTTCAGAAAAAAATTCAGTCTTGACTTGGATGGATTTCTTGCACCCATGAATTGGCAACAACTGCACAAAAATTACAATGGGGAAAAAAATAATACAAGACTGGTTGATATTAAATAACTAGGATTAAAGGAATTTTAAACTACATACAATAAAAATTTTAAGCATTTACATAACAAAGCGACAGTTTTGGTTTGTTGTCAATTTTTTCCTGCAGCCTATGAACATTCATTACTTCCTGTACACAAATAAAATCTTGTTACCCGAAGAAATTTAAATATTTACATCCAGTTTGTATTCAAACATTTATTCATTGGGAAAATTGATTACTGAAAATATATATGTACCAATTTTAACTTTGAGATTAACTATTAATGACAATTTTCATTGTTTATATTCCAACGTCTTGTGCAGATAATAGACATTTGAGGATTATATATCAGTGGATTTTGCACAGTTGACTGGAATAAATTACTTTTTTACACCATGCAGCTTTTTCTTTTTTTTTTTTTTTAATCTGAATTTTGTGTCATCTAAATTTTTTGTTATCTGAATAGACATTAGTCCTACTAGTTTGGATTAGTATGGTTCTGCTACATATGTAAACCAACATTTAGAGATAAGTATAAAACATTCACATGTAGGTTATTGCTTTTCTTTAGGGTATGCTTTAGTGCTTTTTGTTGCATCTATTCAAACATATTAAGCTCTTTTCTCTTAAAATACACAATAGGATAAGAGATTACTGTATTTGTATGTTTGTTCTTTTAGCAAGGTCATGAATTTTCTTAATTTTAAAAGTAAAAACATTATTTACATTTTTCAATATTTTTTTTCCTAATCAGGTAAGGAAGACAAAGAACAAGGATCATTATCATCATCATTCTTATCAAAAGAACCCTTTCCAGAAATATAATGATGGATATTATAACAAATATAATAATGTATGTATATCTTTTTTTTTTTTTTTTTATTACTAATTTTCATATTAGCTTTTATGAAGGTTTTAAATTTTCAGTTCATAATATATTCACCCTGTTCTTTGAATTTACATAGTAGTGTTCTAAACTGTACTAACTTAAAAATTATTTTTAAGAAAAATCAATGTTTTCCCTTTTTAAAGATTCATAAAGAGCAGGTTAGTTGAAAAGTTTTTATAAAACTTTACTTTTCAGATTTTCTGATCTTAAATTATTAAAAAATTTTTAAATTGTTTCAAACTCTATCAAGTTTTTTTTGTGTAAAGAATTACAAATTTACAAGTAGCAATTGTGCTTTTAAATAATTTTCCTTTTTCTATTTAGTCTTTTAAGTTTTGTAACATGTATTTTTGGTACATTTTACTTATTCTATTACTTTACTTATTCTATACATAAATGACTTTTGATAGTATTATAATTCTTATATGTTCTACTTTACTTCTTTTTCTATAAAGTTTTATCCAAATGTCATCTTTTTTTTTTTTTTTCTCCTTAAATTATGTATCTAACATGTAACAAGTTTTGTGAAGGGTCCTGTTTTGGAATAAAATACTTTATGAAAAGTCTTGTTTTGAAATAAAAAAAAAATATGAAGGGTTCTTTAAAGGACTAAATTTCTTCCAAAACAGATTCCTTGCCATAATATACTAATGAAATAGAAAATGTAACAGAAACTTTTTTTTTGGAAAGACTTTTTATTCAGTTGCCAAATGGGGAAAAAAAAAAAAAAAGTAAAATTGATTTGGTGTGAAACATTGATAAATTTACAGTTAAACCCCTTGTTATATACTTTGTTTTCGATGTGTTCTAAAATGCCATAATTTTTTGCAATTGCTTAGAAAGCAAAAATTCTACTATGCGTTACAAAAACTATTAAAAATAAATACATTCCAAATGTCTTCTAAGTGCCAAAATGTTTCAAACATTCTTTTAGGGTTTTTGTTTAGCTATGAGATTTTGAATATAACCAACAGAAGAAAATTGATGATTTGCCAATGATACTTTGCAGTACGGTAAATGGCAAAGGCAATGCTGCATTTGAGCAAAACTTTTCTCGATTTGCAGATTGATGTGAGTAATTTTGGTTGTAATTTTACCTGTGCATAGATATTGATAAACTGGCAACAGAGAAATACTTATTGTATAATCCTTTCTGTGTCTTTGGTTGTAGCTAAACTGAAATTGTGTTGAGTCAGTATCTTGATATATAATAATATAAATGACACAGTGCGATTGAAAATGAAAAGCAACATTAATCATACAGTAAGTGCATAAGAATCACGATATATGTGCATATGTAGCTGTTCTTAAAATTTGGCAGAAATTAACTGAACTTATAAATTTATCTGTTTAAAAAAAAAAAATAATAAAATTAGAAGTTTTTAAAAAAATGTATAATAATTTATGCAAGGAAAGGTATTATATGAATAATATTGTTAAATGATTATAATCTGGAACTGTGCATCATATAAATAATATTAAATTAAAATAGTAGCAATATATGAGCATAATTTAACTATAGTTATTTGGATTTTGAAAGGTAAGTTCTTTATTATGTACTTTTTGTCATTGAATTTTCTCTAACATTGATTTTAGCCTTTATGTGTGCTATAATTTACATTGTATTACTATTTTTTAAGACTTAACTGTAACTTAATTAGAATATAATTTATAACCTGTTTTTAATTTTGTTTGCACATACACACACACAAAAAGTTTTAAATTTTACAAATCTGTTGTGCGCTGTTTTACACATTGGAATTTTTCTAGGTTGACAGGTATGCATGATGAATATTTGTTCATGTTTTGCTTGATTGCAATGTGCTTGTTTATTTATGCTTCACCTGTTTGCAAAGTGATATTTTTTCATGCCTAATTTATTATAGTTTAACTAGATGGGGTATAATCTAGATGAGAATTCCAAAAGTTTTGTTAAATTTCTAGATTGTTTTAATAGTAGTGAAACATATCTGAAACAGGTTACTTTTGAAAAAATTTAAATTCATTTCAAAATAAATATGTAAATTACCTCTTATTTTAGCGTACAATTAATATACCAAAAGTAGGTGTAATTTCAAGTTTAATTATATATGTAAATGACCTCTTAGACTAGCATACAATTAATATTCCAAAGATAGGTGTAATTTCAAGTTTAATGGTATCTTTTTAAAAATTTTTTTACATCTTTAAGCTTTCATGAATAAGAATAAATGGGATTTTTATGTATAAGCTGTACATATCTATTTTGTAAACAGTTGATTTTAATATTTTTTTCAGAGCAATTTTACAACTTACTTTTTTATTTTTTCAGAGGAAGTTTTTCAACCCTAATCATTTCAAAAAATATGATTCTCAACATAAGTGGAATTCAAATCACAGAAATGGCTATCAGAGGAATGGCCATCATAATCAACATCGCAGATACTGATATTGTGTACATTCATCTGTACTTTGTTTTTCTAATTAAAATCATCCATCATTTGGAAATGTCTCTTTTTCTTTTTCAAATAATTTCTGTAATTTTAAACTATATTTGCTCTCAAGGCTGTTCTCAAATCCAAAAGGGAAACTTTGACATGAGTTTTAATTCATTTTTATTTGGAAATGCATGAATCTGGCAAGTGTTGTTATACAGAAACTACATACTTGAAAAACACTTTGTTTTTTACTGACCCAATAGATTTTTTATAAAATACTGTCACAGTTGATGTTTCAATCCAAATTTCCCACAAAAGTTGAAAAATCAGTGAGCGAAGGGAGAAAAATACCGTGTCACATGATGAAAAATGCTTATATCTCATTAGGTAATTTATTTGCTGAAAATAGAAAAATCATTTTGATTACAAATTGCTTTCATAGTCAGGTCTGTGAATTTTATGCCTTAACATTTAAAAATGTGCAAAGCCATTGTGTCAAAAAGTTTTGAGATTATTGTGCATTGAATTTGAGAGCAGCCTTGATATATATAATGTGCTTTTGAAATTAAGGATGGGAATTTAATTTTTTGATTTACATAAATCTAATTTTTTCTTAATTTATTTTCTGTAACCTTACTATTTTTTGTACAGTTAGGAATTATTTTTAACTGTTAATTTACGGATCAAAGTACAATTGTTTGTTTCTGGATCTATTTTAAAGAAAGAGGTTAACACAAATTTATTTTTTCATTTGTCAGATTTGCCTGAGAATAAAGAAGATTGTAAAATAAATTTCTTCACAAGAATGAAAATTCAGTATAATGATCATCTACATCAGCGGCTCCTAACCTATGGGCCGTGATGAGTGTTTTTGTAGGCTGCAGAACAATCAAAGTTTTCCACAAAAATATATCTTTTATTTAATCTGTTTGAAAAAATATGACAAATAAAATATTTTATAATTGCAATAATCATGAAAGCAATTAACTTCAAGAGTTCATTGTTTTCTTTAGCATTCAGTAGGTATTATGTTATGACCTCATTATGAGATATGTAAATAGTCGTGCAGTCATTATAACAATCCTGGAAAAATCATTAATTACCTTCTGGAATAAGAGTAGAATATCCAGGATTCTTTAAATCGGCATTGAGATTGTTGATATAGTTCAAAATGATATTTTTGTGCTAAGTAATTAGATATAATATAACCTCATATTAAGTGGGTCCCAACATTTTTATTTTACTTAAAGGTGGACATGTGTATCAATAAAGATTGGGAACCATTATCTACATTTTTAAATTTGATATTTTATTTTGCCCCTCCTCCCTCCCTTTGCTTTTTACTTTCTTCTTTTGAAGATAAAAGAAGTAAAAAGCAATTGCAATGTTTTCTTCTATCTTCAATAGACAATGATCGGTTCTGAAGCCAGAACCGTTCTAAAAATTATATAAAACTAAAGCAGAGATAGAAAAAATAAAAAATGGTGACCTGGAATAAAAATTGGCAATCTGTGGTAGTGTAATAAAGTCATTAAAGAAGCATTTAATTAAAAGATAAACTAACGTTTATTTTTTTTCAAGAAAAAACATATTAATATATATATATATATATATATATATATATATATATATATATATATATATATATATATATATATATATATATATATATATGAAATAATAAACAAAGAGAAATTATACCTGGTAAAATCAACCAAAAATAGTAATTTTTGAAATTATATTATCTATAAAATTAAAGTCATACTTTAATACAATAAAAATACTTAATTAAACAAACAGCATGACGTAAGGTAAAGAGAGAAAAAAAAGATTGACCTGTACAGGTTGCAAGATAAACCACTCACTGAAGCATAACTGGAGGAAAACAGACTTCTTGAAACAGATGATGACGAAAAATAATGTCCGGGAAAAGTTCAAAGAAAGTAAAAAAAACCTTGGATGTTAACACAGTTCATGACAGCAAAATATTCATTACGACATTCCCGCTATCGACTAACAGAAATTATTTCATAAGACAACATCATCTTTCACCACTAAAAATAAACTATCACTGAACTTTCATAACTAATATTTATGACAACAAACGGCCTTTACTAGACCAAAACATCGTGAGACCACACGCCGTCAAAACAAACCAACTGATTTAAATACCCCTCGCGATTCTATACATCGCCAGAGTGCAACGCCCCCTTTGCGTCTGCCGAAGTTGAGCAAATGCGTTCCTGCTTTGCGAAAGGGAGATACGGCTACTCGTAAGTTGCGATTTGCGAAGATCGCAAATCGCGATCAGACGGAAAAAAACGATCATGAACGCACATGTAAGTGTTCAAATCGAAAGCAAACAAATAAGTAACCGATTTAAAAATGGAATATGCCATGGAATAGGGAAAAACAAAAATAAAGGGATTGGAAATAAGATAAAGATGAGATAAGATTGAAATAAAATAAAAACCAGTAAGTCATGCTACATTATCTTATTACAATATATATATGCTTATAGAGTGTTAAGGGTAGTGAGTAGGCTGACAGACAAAAGTATTGTAATCTTTTTACTTCTGGTTTTTGACAGATTTACATGCTTTAGGGGTCAAAGATTCCAAAAAACATTTTTTACAAAATGTTTGTTTGTCCATCCGTATGTTTGTATGTCGCCATTGTACCATTGAAAAGTATATGAAGCACAGAATTGGTCCTAATTTTTTTGTGTGTATTTTTGGCTGTTGCAAGCTGATTTTCCTTCAATTTTGACATATTTTGCCTAAAAGGAGTGCTATAATATATATTTTTGTGCCATTTTTAGTATTGTACCATCGAAAAGTGCATAAAGTAATATATGGAATTGAACCAAATTTTTTGTGTGTTGGGCAAGTAGGACAAGTATGTCCTCCCTGAATTTGAAAAAAATCTGCTGAAAGATGGCATTGAAATCTCAATTTTTGTGCCATTTTCAAAATTGTTCCACCTAAAAGTGTATGAAGTTATGCATAGAATTTATCTAAATTTTTTGTGAAAGTGTTTAGCAATGTCTAGTTGGTGCTGCTTGAATTTTAAAAAAATCTCCTGGTAGGAAGCGCTTTAATAGCAGTATCTGTGTCATTTTCATTATTGTACTATTGAAAACGTATGAAGTTATGCATACAGGGCTGCCACAGGCAACTAAAATGCTGCTAAAAGCGACTATTTTCAGCATCAGGCGACTATGGCAACTATTTTAAGCCAAAAACCATTAAAAAGCGACTATTTCAAGAAAAGAGGTGACTTTTTTCGGATTCCAGCGACTATTTTTACTGAAAATAATCAATCTTTTTTTTTTTTTTTTTTTTTTCTCCAAAGCACCTGTAAAGTTATCTTCCCAATCGCACTTGTTCGGTCATTTTTTTTTCGCCTGCCATCTGTAAAGATTGTGAACGGTAAAGTTCTAATATGTAAATGTCTAATGTAATATGTCCAATGTAAACTGCGATCTATGTCATGGCTGCACTTTGAGTAGCGCTGCAAAACAAATTTTACAGGATTAGAGATCAGCGCGGCGCCTGCTCATTTTGTCCCAAAACAGAAAAAGTCTGCGATTTTCGATCCTTTTATATTTCGAAATTCCTGCTTTTGTTTTCAACTGCTTTTTTGTTCAGACTTATAAAAACCATTTAATAATAACTTTTATTTATATATTTTTCAATTTTAATTGTATATGTATAACGTAGACTTCTTTTTAAAATGAATTCAACGCTGAATTTGAGTACTCTGTACTTACCGTACGCAAACAGTAAGTTATCGCTTCCAATGGTGAAATAGGGGAGGCAGCTTTATTGTGTTGATGGGATCGTTTCAGAAATACAGAGAAATGTTTTGTTATCATTTGAAATAAATTCCGTGTCTTTAGAATCCTACCTACATACAGAGCCCAATCAAGCTGAAGTTGGGCTCAGGCCTGTTAAAAAGTTGGGCCCCCCTACCTTCCCATTCCCGGTGACACCTTCAGAAAAAAACAGGTTTATTTGATAACTTGACAAAGTTGTTCGGGTAAAAGTTTCGAGTTTACAAAAAAAAAAAAAAAAAAAAAAAAAAAAAATCAAGACATTGAATTATCATCCATTTTCTCTAATAAATATTTATATAATTCACAAGCATCTATGATCCACAGTTTATGTTGCAGAATAAATGAGGATGTCTTTTTCAAAACTTGCCTTATCCAAAATCATAAATATTGTGTTTTCTCTAACAGTCAAGTAATCATTTTAAACTATAATTCTGACATTGTAAAATTCTCGTTTCTATTGAATCCAATAGATACAGTATGTAGTTTTTGTCATTTTCCCCAAACTTGATCTTCTGGATACGGTAAATTTTGAAAATCATAGGTACTCTCAAAATGAAAAGGACTTTTACAGAAAAGTACCTAAGTTAAAAGCTTCTAAAATTTTTATTGAGTCATTCAGAATGTTTAAGTTTTCTGTTTCATATTTTATGAAACAATATTATTTGAAGAATACTTGATTACATAATTTGTGGGCCCCTGAAATTGATGGGCCCAGGGTCGAGGCCCCAGAGGCCCGTTCATTAATCAGGCCCTGCCTACATATAATATATGGATATGATCAAGAGCGTCATTTGGGGGAGGCTATTGAGTGCAATTGACGAAATGACGATCGAATGACAGAAATCGGTATTTGTTTCTACCACCTTTGATAAAATTAAAGGTATTTTTCCAAGGCTATTTAAGGAAATCTGAGATTTTTTTCCAGAACAAAATTTGCAATATTTTTTTCCAGAACAAAATTTGCAATATTTTTTTCCAGTCGATTGACGAAATCTTTCCGCGATCGTTCTGGGAGATTTCGCATTTTTTCTCATGACCCTTTGCAAATTTTGACATTTTTTATTTCCAGCGATCGTATTATGAAATTCAAGATTTTTTTCCCCGCGATCCTTCGCGAAATCTTCGACAGATTGACTTTTATATACATATATATATATATACATACACACACTCCACTACTTGTCTAAATTCACGATATGCATATTTTCGCGATTGATAGTAATCATTATTTGTTTCAGAGATCTTTTGTCGAAATTCGCGACTCTTTTCCAGAGATCGTTTGTCAAAATTCAGAATTTTCTTTTCATTATCAGTTTACGAAATTTTTCATTTTTTTGCCCGATCATTTGGTTAAATTCTTGACTTTTGACCAAATTCGTGGTTTTTTTTTTTTTTCTGCGACCATTTGAAGAAACATGTTTTGTTTTTGCTTTTTTTCTTATGATCGAAAGACGAAATTTGCATTTTAGTGCATTCTTTTGACGGAATTTGATGATTTTTCAGCGACGGAATGACTAAAATCTCCATTTGTTTCCGCGACCTGTGATAAAATTCAAGATATTTTTTATAATTGTTTGAGTAGATACGCGATTTTTTACCCGGTGAATTGCAAAATTAGCTATACCCCCCCCCCCCCGACTCTCCTGTTGATTGACGAAAATAACTATTTTTATCGCGGCCATTTTTTACTATCGCTAAAAGAGATTTCTCGATTTCACCTACGACAATTTGAAAATTTTGCAATATATATTTTTTTGTGATCGTTTCATGAAACTCACGATATTTTTTTTCCGCGATCTTTTATCAATTTTCCCTATTTTTTACCCGGCGATCGTTTCATGTAACTTAGTTTTTTCCCGGCACCCTTTGCCAAATTTCGCGAATTTCCTTCGACAGATTCAAAATTGATCTTGAAAAATATTGATATTTTTGCGTGGTCATTTATTTAAATTCTCGATTTTTTGCGTGCTTATTTGACTAAATTCGCATTGTTTTTTGTGCGCGTCCGACTAAATTCGCAATTTTTCCCCCTTGATCATTAGAAGAAATTAGTAAATTTTTCTACTTATGACGAAATTTGCTATGATTTTACTGCAACTAAATGACGAAAGTTGCCGTTTATTTTCGCGCTACTTGATAAAGCTTAAGATATTTTTCCACGATCCTTTCAGAAGATTTTTTCCCTACGAATTGCCGAAATTCACGATTTTCTTTGTGCAATCTTTTGCCAAATTGCGCGAATTTTTCTGCAGCCGACTGACGAAAATAATTTTTTTTGCTCGTGACCACTTGTTGAAATCCGTGAGATATGTTTTTCAGAAACCCATAAATGGAATTCGGTATTTGTTTCAGACATCATTTGACGAACTTCGTAATTCTTTTTCACAATTGACTGATGAAATTTTATATTTGTTGCGTGATCCTTTGATTAAATACTCGGTTGTTTGCGTGACTATTTTACCAAATTCGCACCTTTTTTTTTCCTTTACAAAATCGTTAAGCGTTATTTAATTTTTTTGTTTTCGACCATTTGTTTGTATCCGCAGTTTTCTTTGGGTGTGTGTATTACCGAATGACAAAATTCGCGACTGTTTGATTTTGCGGAGTTCCCCAAGTAAAGAAAACATGTTTTTCACGAAAATTACAAAACATTCGTGATAGCGCACATGCCTGTGCCAAAAAGAATTGATAATAAAGTCTTAATAAAATAAAACCTTCCAAAATAATTTTGGAAGATTCTATTAAAAAAAATGTTTATATAGGATTTTCCTCATTTGTGTGTGATTTGCGATATCCCACATGCAGAGGTGATGCTGTTCCAAATTTTCTGAAAAATGGCATTCGGCTTCGGGGGAAAAAAAAAAAAAAAATCAGTCGTTAGTTTAAAAATTTTCGCGAATGTTACAAATGATCTCTGGAGAAATAACTTTATTAATTGTTCACAGATTTAAAAAAAAAATCGCGAAAAAACAGCGATTTTTGTCCAAAAAAAAGGCAAATATTAAGGATCACTAATTTTGTCAAAGAATCGCGGGAAAACGTGAATTTTGTCAAAGGTGAAAGAAAACCTCGCAAATTTCGCCTAGAAACCGCAAAAACACAAATTTTGTCAAAGGATTGAAGAAAAAAAAAGGCAAATTTCGCTAAAAAATGACGAAATAAAACACGAATTTCGTCAAAGGGCTGCAGGAAAAATGCATAATTAGCGCTAGGAGGAGATTCCTCCTCTCGGCTGTAATATTTTAGAAAATTTGCTGTGAATCAGGAATGATTCTGTTCCTAAATTAAAACAATTATTTCCGAAACTGAGAAAAAAAAAATCTATAAATAATTGTCGAAAAACATCAATTTCGTCAATCGTTCGAAGAAAAATTACCAATTTCGTAAAAAGATCACGAGAAAAGCACGGATTTCGTTAGAGGATCGCGATAAAAAAAACCCCGCAAATTTTGCAAAGGATCGCTAAAAACGTGAATTTCATCAATGAATTGGGAAAAAACTCAAAGTTCATCAAAACCGCATAAAAAAATCGCGAAAAAATGGCAAATTTCGTCAAAAAAAAAAAAAAAAAAAAAAAAAACATAAGTGGCTGAGCGGATTAACCCCCCATCCCTCCCCCCTCTCCCCAGAAAATTTGCTGTGAATTTCATTTTTTTTTCTTTTAAATTCAGAATAACTTTTTTGTGATTTTTGAGATTTTTTTTCTTTTTTAATTATTAAAATCATCAGTACAACTTCTGCCTACACGTTTCTAATCCTGCGTTTCAAATAAAACTTTGCTTCCGTCCCTCCAAAAAACTCTTAAAATGGAATGGAAAGTGTTGGCGATGACTGGATGAAGTTTTTATTGCTGTTTCCTGGTCATTATTGCGCTTTATACTTTTCATTGTGAAAAAATCAACTACAACTGAAGAATTGGGGACTTATTTTCTGGGTAACTTGCTTTCTGATTTGAATAAATCGCTACATTCTTTATTCAGTGATTTCGGCACAAGCGTAAACTCTAAAATATGATGTGATCATTCATAAAATCCTTTTAGTTATTATGGATACATTTTTTCTTAGATTTTATAAAGTAAGTATGCAACTATTTTTGCTACTCTTTTCTTCGTTGTAGGCTACTAAAATGCTATTTTCAGTGTCATTTGGCTGTGGTAGCCTTGTGCATAAAATTGAACCAATTTTTTCATCTATGTTTTTGACTATGGCCAGCAGGTCCTCCTTGAATAATAATAATAATAAAAAAAAAATCTGCCTGAAGGGGGCTATAATCGTGATGTTTGTAGCATCTAAAAGTGTATAAAGTTATGCATAGAACTGAACTAAAATTTTTTGTTTTTTGTGCGCGTCCGACTAAATTCGCAATTTCCCCCCCTTGATCGTTAGACGAAATTAGTAAATTTTTCTACCTTCTTATGACGAAATTTGCTGAGATTTTACTGCAACTAAATGACGAAAGTTGCCGTTTATTTTCGCGCTACTTGATAAAGCTTAAGATATTTTTCCACGATCCTTTCAGAAGATTTTTTCCCTACGAATTGCCGAAATTCACGATTTTCTTTGTGCAATCTTTTGCCAAATTGCGCGAATTTTTCTGCAGCCGACTGACGAAAATAATTTTTTTGCTCGTGACCACTTGTTGAAATCTGTGAGATATGTTTTTCAGAAACCCATTTAATGGAATTCGGTATTTGTTTCAGACATCATTTGGCGAACTTCGTAATTCTTTTTCACAATTGACTGATGAAATTTTATATTTGTTGCGTGATCCTTTGATTAATTCTCGGTTGTTTGCGTGACTATTTTACCAAATTCGCACCTTTTTTTTTCCTTTACAAAATCGTTAAGCGTTATTTAATTTTTTTGTTTTCGACCATTTGTTTGTATCCGCAGTTTTCTTTGGGTGTGTGTATTACCGAATGACAAAATTCGCGACTGTTTGATTTTGCGGAGTTCCCCAAATAAAGAAAACATGTTTTTCACGAAAATTGCAAAACATTCGTGATAGCGCACATGCCTGTGCCAAAAAGAATTGATAATAAAGTCTGATATAATAAAACCTTCCAAAATAATTTTGGAAGATTCTATTAAAAAAATGTTTATCTGGGATTTTCCCTATTTGTGTGTGATTTGCGATATCCCACATGCAGAGGTGATGCTGTTCCAAATTTTCTGAAAAATGGCATTCGGCTTCGAAAAAGAAAAAAATCAGTCGTTAGTCTAAAAATTCGGATTTAAAAATTTTCGCGAATGTTACAAATGATCTCTAGAGAAATAACTTTATTAATTGTTCACAGATTTAAAAAAAAATCGCGAAAAAACAGCGATTTTTGTCCAAAAAAAAGGCAAATATTAAGGATCACTAATTTTGTCAAAGAATCGCGGGAAAACGTGAATTTTGTCAAAGGTAAAAGAAAACCGCAAATTTCGCCTAGAAACCGCAAAAACACAAATTTTGTCAAAGGATTGAAGAAAAAAAAGGCAAATTTCGCTAAAAAATGACGAAATAAAACACGAATTTCGTCAAAGGGCTGCAGGAAAAATGCATAATTAGCGCTAGGAGGAGATTCCTCCTCTCGGCTGTAATATTTTAGAAAATTTGCTGTGAATCAGGAATGATTCTGTTCCTAAATTAAAACAATTATTTCCGAAACTGAGAAAAAAAATCTATAAATAATCGTCGAAAAACATCAATTTCGTCAATCGTTCGAAGAAAAATTACCAATTTCGTAAAAAGATCGCGAGAAAAGCACGGATTTCGATAGAGGATCGCGATAAAAAAAACCCCGCAAATTTCGCAAAGGATCGCTAAAAACGTGAATTTCATCAATGAATCGGGAAAAAACTCAAAGTTCATCAAAACCGCATAAAAAAATCGCGAAAAAATGGCAAATTTCTTCAAAAAAAAAAAAAAAAAAAAAAACACATAAGTGGCTGAGCGGATTAACCCCCCATCCGTCCCCCCTCTCCCCAGAAAATTTGCTGTGAATTTCATTTTTTTTTCTTCTTTTAAATTCAGAATAACTTTTTTGTGATTTTTGAGATTTTTTTTCTTTTTTAATTATTAAAATCATCAGTACAACCTCTGCCTACACATTTCTAATCCTGCGTTTCAAATAAAACTTTGCTTCCGTCCCTCCAAAAAACTCTTAAAATGGAATGGAAAGTGTTGGCGATGACTGGATGAAGTTTTTATTGCTGTTTCCTGGTCATTATTGCGCTTTATACTTTTCACTGTGAAAAAATCAACTACAACTGAAGCATTGGGGACTTATTTTCTGGGTAACTTGCTTTCTGATTTGAATAAATCGCTACATTCTTTATTCAGTGATTTCGGCACAAGCGTAAACTCTAAAATATGATGTGATCATTCATAAAATCCTTTTAGTTATTATGGATACATTTTTTCTTAGATTTTATAAAGTAAGCATGCAACTATTTTTGATACTCTTTTCTTCGTTGTAGGCTACTAAAATGTTATTTTCAGTGTCATTTGGCTGTGGTAGTCTTGTGCATAAAATTGAACCAATTTTTTCATCTATGTTTTTGGCTATGGCCAGCAGGTCCTCCTTGAATAATAATAATAATAATAAAAAATCTGTCTGAAGGGGCGCTATAATCGTGATGTTTGTAGCATCTAAAAGTGTATAAAGTTATGCATAGAACTGAACTAAAATTTTTGCGTATGATTTTATGGCTATGACAGGCAGGTCCTCTCTGAAATTGAAACAATAATAATAATAATAATAATAATACTGGAAAGGGAGCTGTAAAAGTGAATTCTATGCTATTTTCATTCTTGTAGCATTGAAAATTGCATAAAATTATGCACAGAATTGAACCAAATTTTTTGTGTATGTTTTTGGTTATGACTAGCAGATCTTCCTTGAATTTTTAAATATTCTGAGAGAAAGGAGCAATGTGATAGTGATTTTTGTATCATTTTCTCGATTCTTAATAGCTCTATTGGCTCGTGTAGAAACGGAATTTGTGTCCTGCTAAGCCAGCTATTTCGAATTAGTTGATAACAGAAAACTATATTGATTTTAATAAATATCATGATCTATATTTACTTTTTTTCGTACTGCAATTTACTGAAGCAGAAATATTAAAATAGTGTTTAACTAATGATATTAAAGTATTTTTTAACATGTGTAACTACTTTTTAAAATATTAAGATGTAGGTATGAGATAGAAGAAAGTTTTGAGATTGGCACATCCAACTAGTATTTAAAATGTGATTTGTTGAATACTAATCTAAGAAAGCTTGATATCTATAAAAATATATTTTCTTAAGCATACAATATATATATATATATATACGTTTTTCCTTATGAATATTGCTACTTTAAGAGTGCTTAATTGTATATTCCCAATTAACCAATGCTCTAATGTACTACATGCTCAGTTAATTAAATCCTCTCACATATTCTGTTATCTAGCTTCTGCAAACATACTCTAGTTGTTTGTGGTTGTCCCAAATTTTTTAAATAAAAATGTGTTGCTAGGAAAAACTAGTTTATCCTTACGCCCATAGGATAAACTAGTTTTTCCTAAGCTAAACTAGTTTGGCCTAATGCGTATAGGATAAACTAGTTTAGCCTGCTTTCATTGGTCTGAGCTAGTTTATTCTAGGCCAATTCAATTTGGCATGATTTTATTGAATACAAAGACCATTTTGGCACAAACTTTCTAGTTTATTCTAGGCCTGATCTAGTTTATCCTAGGCTAATGTAATTTGATGTGTTTATTTCATCAGGTTCTCAAAACCTGAGAGCTAATGTGCCAGCAGGTTTTGTTTGTCTGTTTCCATAATGCGATAATTCTTGCTAGGAATGCCGGATATGTACAAATTACAGGTGCTTCCCTGATTAGTTTTGGTAGTTCATTTGTAAAGAATAAGGGGGAAGGGCAGAAGGCTTATCTGCCCCCCCCCCAATTTAAATAAATGGGTTTTTCATGGTTAATTATTAGATTTCATTCAAATTTTAGATATAGGATAATTTTGCTGAGGCACCTCCATGATTAGTTGTGGGTGTTTGTTCATTGTTTGAGTGGAAAGGGAGGGGGAAATTTGGATAAACTCCCATAATTTAGGTAAATGGTTTTTTTCATGCAGAATTTACTGATATGGTTCATTCTAGTAAGGCACTTCCCTAATTAGTTTTGGAGGTTCATGGTTCAGTATAAAGGGAAGAACCGTGGGCGCTTCCCCCCTAATTTAGGCAAATCGGTTTTTCCTGCAGATCTAACCAATTAGCTTCAAATTTTGGCTCTAGATTCATTCTGATGAAGCACTTCATTGATTAATTTTCGGGCTTTTTTGTTTAAGTATAAAAAGGGAATTTGCGATTTATCCTTTTCCTTAAATTAGGTAAATGGGCTTTTAGGTAGAATTATCCAATTTGCCACAAATTTTGGCTAGAGATTCTTTCTGATAAGGTAATACCCTGAATAGTTTTGGGGGTTTAATGATTAAGTATAAAGTTAGAAATGGGTGATTACTTCCCTTAAATTAAAAAAGTGGGCTTTTGTGCAGAATTATTCAATTTGCTTTCAATTTCGGGTAATTGTTAAATTTGATAAACAAGTTTATCTGATGGGCATTAGGATAAACTAATTTGGCCTAAACTCGGGTTTGGCTGGTAACATATGTAACAAAATTAAAAATCATCCTATTTGAAACTAATACAGTTTGTTTTTTACTAAAAAAAAAAAGACAGATTTATGATAATGTTTTAACGAAAGTTTGATTTATTGAACAAAATTTTATATAAAATAATTTGTTTTTATTTGAAAAAAAATCTGATCTTTTTGCCCCTTCTTTTTCCTAAAGTGCTATGCAGTTTAAACTGAAATTAGTCGGTGAAAACCACTGTAATAGTTACCTAACATGGATATGTATAGTATAAAATATGAAAGTAGAACATGCGTAAAATATTTATAAAATGCATTGCAATTTCAAAATAAAATTGAAACATTCAAATAATTTTGATACATAATAATACTTTATTACGGAATTGCAGGTACTACTTGATTATCTCATCGACAAATTGTATAAATCGCCTAACTACTCGTAAATTATACAAATTGGTATAATTTTTGTTTTAAATAATGAAAAAACAAATTATTAAAATATTAATTAAAATTAAAATAAAACATCAGATTAAAAAACATTTGAAGTAACAAGCACATGTAACATGTTTAATGTCGAGTCAATGCAACATTTATGGTAAGCCATTTTTAGCATTTAAACTTATAGTTTGGCAATGTTTTTTTATTCGACGGGATAATCAAATACTACCATATTGCACAAAAGAAATATCCTTATAACTTAAAAAATAATCTTACTAGCTAACAGTTTACTGCCTTGGATTAAGAGTCTCATCTCCAATTATATTTGAATTGAAATTTGAATGAAATATAGGGTTATGAAAAATTGAAGATTGTAAAATGTATGATTACAAATATCTCAGCAACGAATTATCTGATCGACTTCATTCTTTATGTAAAATTTGTGTTTTTATTGTCTTAAAATAAAAAATTTCAAATTTTATGTAACTTTTATCAAAATAAATATTTTGATAGTTCCCTCCCCCTCCTTCCCAAAAAAAAAAATAGTTTTGGATAATCGAGGCTACCGATACTCAATTGGCTACTTATTACTTGCTAAGTACACACCAAATTTCAAGTCTCTCTCTCAATTTGTTTGGGAGATAGAGTATTTACAGACGGATAGCAAATATGTTTTTCTGAATCACAAGTGTCTAAAACACGTAAATCAGGCCAAAATGTTTTTCGATTTCCAAAATGATTGCAAGACTTACCCTACACTACAAATGATGGGTAAGTAAAAAAACCAAAACCATTCTAGTGAAACGATTCTAGTGAAGCTGTAAATAACTTCTCTAAATGAGACAGTTGATCTTTCAATAGCTGTTTTAAACAGGGTTGGCAAAAACCCGGGTTTTTGTACAAAACCCCAACCCACCCGGTTATTTGTGGGTTTTTCTGGGTATTTGCGGGCTTTTCTGGGTTTTTGTGGGTTTTAGTTATTTTTTTTGTATATTTGTATATTTAATAATGTATGTGTGTGTACTCATTTAAAAATATACTTATTAAGTTGAATTTTTAATTACATCTGATCTATTTATTACTAATTAATATTATTTATAAGTTAATAAATTTATTTTATTTTGATATTAATATTAATACTAATATCAGTAGAAAGCTTAAAACTAATATCCGAATAAGTTTATTAACTAATATAAAATAATTTTCATACTATTAATAATTCATGTTAGTTATTATAACACTGTTTTTGTCTATTATTAATAATAATATTAATATTACTATTATAATTAACTTATTCCTATTTTAAGTGATAAAATTGAGTTCTGATCACTTTTTAATATATTTTAGTTATAACAATAAATAATTAATTTTATTTTTATAGTAACTTTTTATAGTCCTTTTATAATTAAAACTATTATAATACTTAGTAACTATGAAAATTAAACTAGCTGGCTTTGTCTGATAGCGGGGCTGGTCCTTTTATACGTAAATCTCAAAGCGAACAAACTTTGAACCGGATCCCTGCTGCCTATGCCACCACGTAACGGGTCGGAAGCATGCACTATTGGGTCCTCCTTTTAAACAAATCTCTAATTTAGATGCACATCTCAAACCGTATCTCCACTGCCTACTACACCATGTAGAGGATGCTGCGCATGCACAGAAGGATAATTCTTTTTATATAAATCTGTAATTGATATGCAAATGTCGTACCGAACATATCTCAAACTAGGTTCCAACTGCATACAGCACTGTATAGCGGGCATACTGTGCACACACTACCAGGTAGTGTGCTATAATCTTAACAGATATGTATTTGAACAAAACTCTGTTAAGCAACCTATCTGTAGGCATATAAGTCGACAGAGTGGCATATTAAGGCAAGAAACATACAGAATTACAGAAAATATTGTTACAGAATTATTAACATTATTACAGAAAATAGCTGTATTTGACACGGCATTTTTTATATATATGTATATATAAACTTTTATCGTATGTCATGAGCTAAACTATCTTAAAGTTTGAAACAGATCAAGCAAGAATATAAGATTTTTACAAAAATTAATAATTAAAAATAGTGGTATTTGAGGGAAGGAGTGTTTGAACTTAAAAAGGCAACTAACAATTATATCTTCAGCTCTTGATGAGCTGCAAAAAGATACAACCACACTGTCATGTTCTGTTAAGATTTGGAGAAACTTGATGGAATCAGGAGAATTGAAATAGCACAAGAAAGTTATGCTGAAATGTTACATCAGGACCGAGCATTTTTAGCTAACATAATGCATGCAAAGTTTCGATGGGAAAGACTTAATTTAACAACAGAGGAAGAAACTGATGAATTGATAATGCAGTACCATTCAGAGTGATTACCTGCGATATTGGCATTTAAAATAAAGACATAGACTATTTTCCTAAATAAATTTTCTCAGAAAGTATTATGTCACAATTCTCATCTTCAAATTGGTGGGAAATTGTTAAAGGAAAAATACAGAGAAAAATAAACAACTTAGATTCTGTTTTTTTTTTTTTTTTTTTTTTTGTAATTTTTTCTAATTTCTGCATTCTGTTCCATCTAGCTCTGCGTCCATCAAGAGCATTTTCTCGTTCATAGAGTGTAAAATACAGAACAATCTAGACTCAAAGCAGTGTGAAAAATTAGTAAAAAATTATAAATATTATCATAAAAAATAAAGTGAATGTGATTTTGATTGGTAAACATTAAAAAAGATCAAACATAATTATTTTATTACATTGCGTAGCTTTTTTTAAAATATATTTTTATAAAAATAAATAAATATTCTGTAATAAACTATTACCTGATTACTATATGAATACCATAACTTTTTTTTAATGTGATTTTGTAAAAGAAACCACCTAGGTTTTGGGCTTAAAATTAAAATTTGTATTATATTATTAGGGGCTGTGCATATATAACGTTATCAACTTTTTGGTAATTTTTGACCCCCTCACCCCTTTCTGATATCAGATCTTATCATAATTCAAATGAAGAGAAGTGAATAAAATAGCACATTATATCATATAACACTTGAAAGAAATCTTTATTATTTAAAATATTTTAAAAGACCTTTTTGTTACATTGTGCTTTCAACAACAATAATGTCTCGTGGAACTTGCCCCGCACGAAGGAAGGGGGTGGACAGATAGAAATTCTAATCAACAAAACAAATGGGCAACATTTTTTCTCTTTTATTTATTAGTAAACAGAAACTTCATTTCAAATATACTTCACATATGGTTTCTCGAACAGTGATTGCATATGCCTACACATATGAAGAAGTCTGCGGATATCAAATTTTGGGACCTTCTATATTTTAGAATTAAATATTTTTATAATAATTTAGTAATTTTAATAAAAACTTTCTATTTTCTTAAAAATAGAAAACATATAGCATTTTCATAAAAAACGATAACACACTATTTTGAACCAAAAACCATCTTACAAATAAAAAAAGAATTTTGGCTGGATCAAAATTGATATCGATATCAAAAAACAAACCCCTCCTCCCCCTAGAGATAACTTACGATATCATTCACCAGACCCTCCTACCCTCCCCCTGAAATAACGTTATATTTGCACAGCCCCTTAGGGGGATTTGCAGATTCAGAAATGATTTTTAGCAAAAACCCACTTTTATCAAAAACCCAGGTGGGTTTTTGTTGGTGGACCCGCCCAGAAAAACCCGGGTGGGTTTTTCTGGGCTGGGCCCACTTTGCCAACCCTGGTTTTAAATAAATAACGTCCCAAATAATTATTGGTTCTACTTTTAAAAATTAGCCTCTGCAATTAGCCTCTGCAATTAGCCTCTTATTCTATATCTTTGTTACTGAATTGAAAACGAAAGTTGCTCCTTGAATTTCTAAACTGCTAGATCTTACACCATTTTGTCTTGTTCTTCCAGCTTCAAGCCTTTAGTTTCTTTCTTCTTCAGATTCTTCATTTGTATCCTCAACATGAGTATGATCAACTTCCAGTCTTGCATATCTCTCTTCTTGAGATTCTTGATCTCTTTAAACAACATGAGCATGATCATATTCCAATATTCTATATCTTTGTTCTTCAGTTTTCAGTTCTTTATTAAGAATGAGCTCTAAGGACATGAACCTGTATGCAATTTCTAATATATGGACATACACAGATTTATATATAAAGTCCCAGACCCATTTTGATGTTTAATAACTCATAAAATAATAAAGATAGATTAAAATTAATAACATAAATGGTTAGATAGACTCGAAAAGTTTCATGACCCTTGTCAATGAACTTCCACGTGAGCCCCCTTCGTCGCACGGTGAATATCAAGTCGATAGTCAATTTCACGCCAGGTAGCGGCAAGCATGTCGGCATCCACAGAGGCTATTGCAGTTGTAATTCTGGCTTTTAAGTCATCAATGTTCGACACTCTCCTCCTGTAAACATTGTCCTTTACAAATCCCCAAAGGAAAAAGTCCAGCGGCGTTATATCAGGCCAAGGAGTTGGATCTCTTCGCCCAATCCATCTTCATGGAAAATGGTCATTCAAAGAATCAGATCATACCCAGATCACCTGATATAATGCCGCTGGGCTTTTTCGTTTGGGGATTTGTAAAGGATAGCGTTTACAGAAGGAGAGTGTCGAACATTGATGACTTAAAAGCCAGAATTACAACCGCAATAGCCTCTGTGGATGCCGTCGTGCTTGCCGCTACCTGTCACGAAATTGACTATCGACTGGATATTCTTTGTGCGACGAAGGAGGCACACGTGGAAGTTCATTGACAAGGGTCGTGAAACTTTTTGAGTCTATATAACCATTTATGTTATTAATTTTAATCTATCTTTATTATTTTATGAGTTATTAAGCATCAAAATAGGTCCGGGACTTTATAAACACCCTGTATACAGGGTGTCTTCTCTCAACGGTGGCCAATGGCTAATTTCTAAACTGTTAGTCTTAGACATATAGTTCCAATTGCAAAAATGCTTTAAAAAAGGTAAAGAATTATTTCTTAAGTGATTTAGTTCAAAAGCATTTATCAAAAAATTACGAAAATTAAATTTTTATACGGTCCCCCGTCTTATAAGTGATATTTAGTAAAAATTTCCCAACACTCTAGCAAGCAATACAGAGAAGGTCCCATTCATCTAACATTAAAATTGACCGAGTTATGAAACTTTAAATTTCATGACTTAAACCACTTTTCTATAGCTGAAAACGGATGAGTTTGACTAAGCTTTAAGGGAACGTACTCTAAGTGCTTAAAGTATTATAAAGGGCGTCCATTTCAACGCTGTCCAAAGTCTAATTCCTAAAGCATTTGTCACAGACATGTTTTCCAATTACAAAAATATTTTAAATGAGATAAATAAATATTTTTAAAGCGATTTAACTGAAGGTGCTGCCATCGTATAAGTTTTACGGTAGTTTAAATTTTAATTAACTTCTAGATTGGTTATTAAATAATTGAAGATATGAATTTCAAAATTCTCTTTATCGAGAAAATCAAATTTGGGGAAATCGCTAAAAACCTTTAAATTCGTCCATTGGTTTTCATTATAATTTTGGAGATTGTAGTGTTACAATAGTGCAGAATTGTATAGATTGATAGAGTAAACAAAAGCGATAAAGGCAAGTTTTGAAATTCACATCCTCAATTTTACTTATGTTTTATCCTCCTCAGTCCTGAGACAAATTTGAAGAGGCACTACAAAAACTAGTTTGAAATTATTATAAAACATCTTCAAACATGCACACATCTATTATAAAAGTTTAGATGTAATTTTAACAAATCTGGAAGATATAAAATTAATTTAAAGGGTGATTTTTAGTGTCGCCTTCAGTCGACATCAGGACTGAGGAGGTTATTTTGTAAGCAAATGAAGCTGTTTCTTTTCGTGATTTTATTTTAAAAAGGTGTGTTATTTTAATAAGCTTTTATTTTACTCGTAACGTTCGTATGTAAGTTTTCCTAGTTCAAAACTTTTATTCAAATTTTAACTCCCTTCCAAATATCCGATCGAGGTTCAATTCTTAGGTCTTATTTATATCCAATGACAATGTATTATTAATACGATTTTAGGTGCGTACCATTTATTTATTTTATAGGAATACATCAAATTCCATTAGGTTAA